>OY720625.1:31883288-34383288 GCA_963170105.1 Cantharis lateralis | reverse complement strand
AGTAAATCAGTGATCTATACTTTGTCCCTTTTTGGATTTCTGTTTCACACCAAATATCATGTTTTCTTCATTCTTCAGATTATTACATGGTTTTGGGCTGCCCTGAACAGTGCCTGCAAACCGAACCCCGGCCTACTTCTTGTGGTTTTTCTCTCTTTTTGGTTTGAATTTTTATTTTGTTTTCCATTATTTGCTTTAATAAAGCATACCTCTAGTGTTGGAACAGCTGTCTCAAGTATGCAGTCTATCGCCTTTTAATCACGATCAACAGCTCTCTATCCAGGGACATCACCATGGGGTAAGAGGAAAGGGGAACCTCTTCTCTCAATATCTTCGGAAATTTGTAACAGATGGTAAATCTTTCAAGAAGTTTAGAAATGGAAAACCAAAAAAGGCCATTTTATATACCGAGGAGATGTAAAAAGCAAAAAAGTTGGAAAATTGAGAACAGTTTTCCCCCGAAAAGTTTTGCTGCAGTCCGTCTCTATCTCCATCCATCCCTGGCATCCAATAAAACAATATACTATTTTTCCCAAACGCCTAAAATTTGATTTTAAGTTATGTAATATAAATATTCTATAACTTCAAGTTTCGCTGGTTTGCGAAATTTTGTTTTTACTTTATAGCCGGTCTTACTTTTACTTTTAAATCTGCATACTTCAAAGCAATTCATTATATAATTGGGGTAGAGAAAGACCCAGTTTTGTTTTCTAATACATCATCGGTCTACTGTTTTTTTAATAAAATAGCATGTTTTGCAGTACATGCCGGGCAGGCCCGTAGCCAGGGGGGACACCAGGGGCACGTGCGCCCCCCTCAAAGTGTTCAGAAAAAAATATTTTTTTAAGTGAAAATTTTGAATTTCGAAAATAAAATAGGTATTCTATATTTTAAAGTTCGAAAAAGTTCTTTTTTGCAAATATATTTACCGTACTTTATTGTTGTTTATGTTGTCGGCTTATTGGTCAACCCTATTTATCCTTTTTTACGTGAAAGGCTTAGAATTAATTTAATACAAAAACAATAAACCTTAAACATAATAGCTGTTCTGCTGTTAAGATTAATATTACCAGTGACTACAGCAACTGCCGAGAGAAATTTTTCTAAATTAATTAGAATAAAAACTTAGTAGAGAAATTCTACAAGTGAAGAAAGTCTAAACGGTCTAACGCTCATGAATATTCATAGGGATCAGTGGCAAACTAAAGGGGGGGGGGGGAGCACCGCCCCGGGCCCTGCAAAGAAAGGGGCCCGATTTACGTGAAATTATTATTAAAATTATGATTTAAGGCTTACTTAATTTCTTTGTCGTAGCCATTAAAAACATTTATTTGGTAAAAATTTCATTAGAATTTTGTAGCTACATTTGTATTACAATAATACCTTCAAAAATGTCTAACCTTTAAACCCTGTTGACCTTGAAAACGCAAATTTTTCCCTTGGAGGCTTCGCCCAACTCCACGTCTTTGTTTACAACATTAAAAATTCTCAGGAGGGAAACCACCAAAAATTTTACTTTTTACAAGTGCCCCCCCAAAATAAAATCCTGGCTACGGGCCTGATGCCAGGGCACAGTTCATCCGTCTCCTTCGGCCGGCTTGGTTTACAGAAAAGTAATCATTTACACATTAACCTGGATAATCGATTGACATTGGATTAAATTGATGTCTTACTTTTAAAAATGCGAAATTCTTCCTGCCAAAAGTGTCAAAATTACTAGCCTAAATACTTAACCATTAATTTCATTTTCAGTATTTTAAATAATTAGTAGATACTATAATCTCTTGTATACCAACTTAAATAAAAATATTATATAACAGTGATCAACCACCTTCATTGAAAACTTCAAAAATAATTAAAATGGCAAATGAATTAAAAAACTACACTCTTCAATTGGAGCAAGTTAGAAATGCTTTGTTAAGTAATCCCGAAAATGAAGAATTGCAAAAGTTAAAACAAGATTTAGAAGAAGTTGTCCAATTGACACAGGATCTTCAAACTAAAACTGAAGAAATTACGAACAATGCGCAATACTACGAAGTTCCGACAAATTTGAACGAAAAAGACTTGATCGCAAAATCAATTCGAGACATTGAAAAATTTGTGGCAAAAAATAAAAATAAGAAGAAATGGAGACTTGGCGAAACATGCTTGGCAAAATGGAACGAAAGCGAACAATATGCTAAGGCTAAAATTGATTCAATCGAACCTGATGGTAGAGTGCACGTAACTTATGAAGATTACAAAAACCGCGGTGTTACAACTTTATCGGAACTTAAAGAATTTACAGGTGCAGAAAGAGTACTTCCAAAAAGAGAAAACGGTAAACAAATTAAATTAAATACAAAGGAGTACCTGCAGCGCAGAAGAGCAAAAAAACGGGAAAAATTCAGCCAAATTGAAGCAGAAGCAGAAACTAAAAAGAATCGGTGGTTATCATTTGCAGCCCAGGCAAAGAAGAACAAAAGAACTGCCATCCAGACCAGAAGTATTTTTGCTACTCCCGACTCGGTCGATGGTAAAACTGGAGTTGGAACTTGTGGGATTGGTGGTAAACCAATGACCAAGTTTCAGTCTGGCAAAAAACTTAGTACAACAAATTTTCAGTAAATTTTTGTTACCATGTGCAATGTATTTATTTAAAGTAATAATAAAAGTGGCAGATATACTTACAGACACATATCAATTTGAAAGACTACAGTTGAAGAGTTAAAAAAGTTAAATTTCTCAAAGCAACCAATTCCATGATACAAAGAAGGAAAGCAGGTTTCATGGTCCAGTAAAATGGAAACTAAAAGTATAATAAAAACTATAACAGACATAATCAAAATTTTACATACTTACATTTATAAGCTAGTGCTCTTTGGCAAATATAATCTGAATAATTTTTTACTATTTTAAGCACTTCATGTGGAAAATATTCAACGTCACTGGAACGGCAATTACTTATAGTATTTTGAATCTTGGTGTCACATCGGTTAATGTCGTGAGAATTTATATTACATGTATTAGATGTTACAAGGTGTCGAAAATTTTCCAAACTTATATTGAAACAATTTCTAAATGTCGTTACAGCCTCCTGGAATATTGATTTAAATAAAAATCATCTGCAATACTAAAAATTACCTCCAAGTGCTTTTCTGATCCTTTTCTTGTGTTGCATTTTAACATGCTGTTTGTTTCGTTACAATACACAAACCCTACAAATTGAAAACATTTTAAAAATATTAGTAAAAACATAAGTTAATGGTAGGGCATCTCTGCTCATATCGAGTTTCCCACTATAGATTATTTTGACAGATTTCCCCGGAGGTGCATCATGTCGAAAGTTACCCCATCTTTCCCTATTTAAGTAATATATTTCTAATTGCCTAAAATCAATTAGCAGAGCAGTCGTGTGGTTAAGTTGCAGATTTTTCAGTCAAAGTTTGAGATACGAACTTACGTGAAGTTTTGGTATAATTTACTAAAGTGGATACTTGAAATAACCTTCTTTGAAATAAGAAAATTTGCGGAATAAGAAGCGTAGTTTTAATTAAAGCAATTTCGGGATGGTTGAAGTTTTTAATTATTTAGGTCAATGGCAGTTTAATTTCTTTTGTAATTGGTGTTATATTTTTGTCAGATAATAACTTAATCCATAATTTAATAAATTTTTGACTTACATCATCAGTAATTTGATGATAAAGAAATATTTTTTAATATCGTGGAATGCTTTCCTTACAGGGTACGACAAAATTAACTTAAAGTTTAAGAGGGATGTTAAATATCATTTTCGCAAGAATTCGATTTTCAAAATACCCGTAGCGAACCCAAAATCCAAGCATGCAATTGGTTATTAGATTTTCTTGAAATTCTTAATTTTCGTATAAGTTTTAAATTTGATATTGGTTTTAAGACAGCCCTGACCATTGATGTTCAAATTAAAATTAAAATTTAAACTATATATTTGAAAATCGAAGTGTGTACTTACCGAATAAAATGATAACCAAATTGAAAACAAATTTATCTTTCATGTTTAAAATAATATCTATAATTTATTAAAACTTTTAGGCGGTCGAAGCACATGACATTCTGTTTGAAGTGAAACCAATAATTTGTTAAAATTATTTAATATTATTCAGAATTTGAGATAATAAATAAACAAGGCTATTCGTTACACCACGATGCTTAAACTCTATAGCAAATGTGCCCCCTCCAATACAGATGTCATTTGCCATTATTTTCAATTGTAAATTTTAATTGTTCTTATTGGTATAATGAAGTTACAATATTGAAACTATTAAAACAATTTACGCTGAAATTGCAGTGCAAATTTACAATCTTGACAACTTTTTCAAGCTTTGTTATTATTAACTTAACATATTTAATCGTATTCGTAGTAAGGGCACCGAACCGATTCGATTGCCTTGCTCCACCCCTGAATTTCATAATAAGGGTGCTCTGAAGCTAATGAAGCTATAGACTTAATAGTTTGGATTGAAGTGAACTGTAAATGACATACTTAATTTCGTTCTTAACTTAACTTGGCGAGCAGCCAAAACTTGAACTTTTTACAATAGGTGTCATTACCAGATTCATATTTTATGGTTTATTTTTCATAATTCAAAAGAACGAAATTCTGTAAGATTTTTATCAAACATATGTTGACAATAGGGAACACATTATAATACCTTACCTTAAAATCACAGCCAGGGGCGCTGGGCTAAATTGAACAAGATATTTAGTTCTGAAAATTTTACAATAATCATCAATTGGATTGATCAATTACGTGGAAACGAATGCTTTTGCTCTAAGGTGCATGTAATTGAATCTATTTTTCTGTTCAGTTAATGGCTATCAATCACTTATTATAATAATAATATAAGTTAATAAGTATAACTTAATCACTTTCAAGGATGAAACACGTGCATTTTAACGCAGTATTAATTTCAACAACAAAGACATTTAGTGAAACAAATATCTGTTTTCAAGTACAACAAACGTAATTATTGTGTTACCAAGAATACACAGATATTTTACACAACAAATTTGCATTACTTGCCAATGTGAATATCAAAAATTGATATTAACAAAAACTAAATATTTGTTGTTTTATTTAATATTTAAATAACAAATTAAATTTTGTTGCAATAGCAAGTGGTTTTCCTTCGTGGCAAAAAATTAGGATAAAAAGTTTATAGAATTTAATTGCCCTAAACCCCACGAAAGTCCTGAGAATTGTTTTTTTTTACAAAATTTATGTCAAATTATTCGTTGAAACCATAAATACACGTTGTTGAGTAAATTTATATGTTGTTTTTATATAAAAATTGAAAGTGTAGTTGAGAAAAATTAATATTTTCTCTTTAAAATTTATCTCTTACCCCGGCGCGGTGTAGCTCAATTTAAAAATATTATAATGCACGAGACTCTAATTTTAATTTACATATTATGAAAGTTCAATTTTCATTTTACAAATATTTTTATTGTAAAGAAATTTATAGTCATGAATTTTAAACTTTCACATGGTATCTACATAATATTATCAACGATGAAAATTATAATTTTTTTGAAAATCGATTTTTGTTCTTTTTTATTAAAATTGAGTTATTTGGAATAATTTACAGGAGTAATAAATAGCCAAAAAAGGTTAAATGGGATTAAGTTTCAAAGTTTAGAGCTGGGGTTTTGCTATAATATTATAACAAAGTTATTTTATACCAGGTGACCGGTAGCACGTCAAAACGTCGAGAACAAAAACGTCGAAGTCAAAATGTCGAAAACAAATACGTCGAATGGCAAAAACGTCGAAAACAATAATGTCGAAAAACAATAATGTCGACAATCAACAAAGTCGAAATAAAAAACGTCGAAAACAAAAAGGTCGAAAAACAAAAACGTCGAAAACAAAACGTCGAAAATAAAAAGCTCGAAGCTCTATCAAATATGTTTATAAATTATGTCAAAAAAATGTTAAAAGGTTTTTTAAACGCGATTTTATCAACTGTTTTGGAATTTACAGTTATACATGTATTTTACAAATTCGGCCCAAAAGTGTACCTACATATTTTTGCCTACCCTTGCATATAATTTAATTTAAAAAAAAATCTAACAAAACTTTTTATCCAATTACGTAACAGATAGCACTACTAAATATATTAGCCAATCATATACTTTAAGTGTAAAACCAGACATATTTAATTGTGCATCGACGTTTTTATTTTCCACGTGTTTGTTTTCGACATTTTGACTTCGACGTTTTTGATTTAGAAGCTTCTGATTTTCAACGTTTTTGTTTTGCGGCGTTTTCACATGGAATCGGGTGACCGACCTGCACCCGATCATAAGGAAATAACATGAGAAATTATTTGTTTTTATTCCCGCTTCCTATTGCAATTGATCAGAATGAAAATGGTGTAAATTTAAAGAAATTATTCTTCCGTGCTTAAAGATACCCAACATTTTTTAATGTGTTCTTTAATTATTATTAAAAACTCAATAATTATAAAATGAAAAAATAGCACTACTTAAATTATATTAGGGGTCGTTCTTAAAAAAGCCACAGACCAGGTAATGGTAACCCCATTCCCCTTGCTGCAAAGCCATGCTCGAGCACGTGACTCAAGTATTCCTTTAAGGCCAGAGGGGGGGGCGCCGAAGAGTCGGCAACGGCTCTAATCGGTGTCGACTTCAGGCCCCCCTCCCAATGTCCCAGGAAGCGGGATGATGGACGCGCCGCGCGGAGCGCCCGGCGTGAAAGCCTTTTCTCGGAGCGATTGATTCTCCTTCGACAACGGACTGGACCTCGCCTCGCCCTTACCAGCCTCGCGCCTCTGAAGACAAACGACGAGTTACGACGAGTTTTTCATCTTCTTAGGCAAATTAAATTCTTCTGCCGCTGGGTCCCGCCATGTTTTTGGACCCATTCCGCAAGCCACGATTCGCATTGTCAGCGACTTTCGCGATGGGGATCACGTACCCCCATCACATCTGCAATCTGTCGACAGTCTTGATGCGGCTCTAATCGTATCTAAAGTCGGCAGATCCCCGGCGGGCGGTTGTGTGCAAATCCCTCAACCCGATGCTACATCTAGGCGCTATTCGCCGGCCATTTTAAGGAAGTGTGGGCTCAGCCCGGTATTCCATAATGTCAATTAACGATTCCGACAGAGGGGAAAGGAGGGTTAGGACTTCCCCAAGATTTACGACCTTAAGGGTTGGGGATTACTTGTGACGTTTTTTAATTTGAATATAATTTTTTACATTTCAAATTTTAGGAATTATTATTTTGAAATATAAATTAATTATTAATGCATTTTTAAAATAGATATGGCGAACGAGTCAGACATGGGAATATTGGGTCCGCCGATTTTGACTGAAATCTTGGATAATAGATAGAATTTAATGAATTTAATAAGAAAATTAAATTGAAAGCAGTAGCACTTTTGGTTAGCGGTCTGAAACATAGTTTGTATGGTGCAAAAAGAAAAATTGTCCGATGTGACCCAAATTTTTTACTACGAAAGTTGGTTTTAATAGCCTCTTTTTCAAAATGGCTGTTCATATGGCAGAAAATGGTTGTAAAATGTTGCCCGAAGTATGTTTTCCGTATATTTCGGCCGTGGCGAGTCGATTAAAGCCCACCCAAACTCAATCCGACCCATATTTCGGCTAGGAGCTCTATTTTTTTCAATATGGCCGCTAAATTTTGAAAAATTGAATATGGTTGTAGAACGTCGTCCGAAGTATGTTTTCCGATAATTTCCGCCATGGGGATTTGAATAAAGCCATCCATAACTTGATCCGACCCATACTTCAATGTCAACGGCTTAATTACTGTCTGATTACTATAACCTACGTTTGAATTTATCCCGCGCGACGCGCGGGCCACCGCCTATCCGGAGTCGGATCGAGTTGGGGTGGACTTTAATCACTCGCCACGGCCAAATAATATCGAAATATTCGGAAAACACACTTCGATCGAGGTTTTACGACCATTTGAAATTTGTTGAAAATTGGTGGGTTTTTGAAAAAATTGGGTTTCTGGCCAAAATATGGGTTGGATCGATTTGGAGTGGGTTTTAATGAACTCTCCATGGCTGAAGTATTCAGAAAAGATATCTCGGGCGACATTTTACAACCATTCTCTGCCGAACGGGCAGCCAATTTGAAAAAGGGCCCTAAAAACCAACTTCTGTAAAAAAAAATTAGAAATTATCCCTAGAAACTATGTTCAGAGTTTCAGACCACTAACAAAAAGTTCAACGTATGAGTGGTTTTCGTCGCGTAGCCTCTGTACTATTATTTTGAACTTATTTTCAAAAAATTAAAAATTAATTTTTTGGACCTTAAGCGGCAAAGTTTTGCTTTTATTTTTGTTTATTATTTTTTTGATTTTAGTGCTGAGTTAGGACTTATTTTATTTGCCAAAGTCGAGATGCTAGCGAAGCAGAGCAAAGCAAAATGTTTAAGTATTCTGTGACTGTTTATGTTGAAGCAGCGCGCAAGACAATGCTAATTAATAGAACAGCGATTAGAGCTAAGAAAATTCTTCGGTCTTATCACTTATCCATAGTTCCAACATAAAAGTACCATTAATAGATGTGATTTTTCCACCTGCTCTATTGTAACTGAATTAAATAAATTTTATTACGCTGATTTGCGTAATACGCAAATGGCTGATTGCCAGATACAACTTTTTTTGCATTAAACTAAAAGTAAACGGTGATCGCAATGATTTGGATAAAAATCATATTTTTTTTTTGAGAGAGCATTGAAATTCAAAAACTTTCAAAACTAACGATACGATAGGTGCATCTGTCACAAAACATATATCATTTTGAGAAAAATCGAAAGGGAACACCTAAAAAAGTGCCCGATTTAGCATAGAATTATATTAAGATCCATTGAGAACATTTTAATTAAATTAATAGACACTTTCCTCAATATTTCAGATCTGAAGCCGGTCCTGAAATATAATTAAAAATTGAGGAAAGTGTCTATTAATTTAATTAGCATAGAATGTGACTTTTTTATTTTAATTCTTAACTTTTTAATAACTTTTTATGACATAATTTGAACTTATTTTTGAAAAATGGCATGCTTTTTAAGCACTTATTTTTCAAAATACCGTGCTTATTTATCCGGTCTCTAATAATAATCAACCACATGGACACTGGTATCAAATTAATTTTTGAATTTTCATTTTTGAAGAACATTATTAAACGATAATCATGTAAGAAATTAAATTTGAAAAAGGTAAAATAATTTTTTAAAAAATGCTCTCTTATAATCCGAAAGGAAAAAGGGATATCGGCGTCCCGAGAAAACGTTGGAGAGACCTAAGAAGCCGAAGCAGGCAACAAAGCCTACAGCAAAGCTCCGAAAGAAAAATAATTTAGAAATAAACATTTTTTTATAAAAAGTCGTTATATAATAAAATATCTAAATGATGAATGTATGTTATATTAAAGTGCAAAAATTAGATAAAATTGAATTTTAACTTACGTAATTATTATAAAATACAATGAATGATAGTTTATGACACTATTGTTCGAGCAACCGTGTTTCGTTCTTCGGAACTCGTCAGATAAACCTTGTATAATAATTATAAATAATTATAAACCTTATAAACGGATAAACCTGTATACTGCCCTGTTAAGAATAGAAGACGTATCTACAATTTAGAATAAATTCAGTTTATGATGTTTACAGCTTGAAAATGAGTATATCTACCTGGCTGTTAAGACTCAAAGTTCTATAATTCTTTTTATGGTTCATAATTAGCTCTAAACTTTAGTCATATCTCAGAAACTACTACATTTGGTAGGTGCATTAATCGTATTTAAAAATATTAGAAAAATAAATATTTTTGTCAGTTACGATATAATTATAAATAATTATAAAAAATTATAAATAATTCCAAAGAACGAAACACGGTTGTTCGAACAATAGTGTCATAAACTATCATTCATTGTATTTTTATAATAATTACGTAAGCTAAAATTCAATTTTATTTAATTTTTGCACTTACTATAACATGTACATACATCATTTAGATATTTTATTATATAATTTCACATGTTAAGAAATAATCCTATTAAAAAGTCGTTGCAATACTTATACATTTATTTAAAAATTTATCATTATTATTTTAATTTAAAGATTATAAAGAATCTAGATAATTTCTAGAATTTCATGGATAAGAATGAACTGGATTTAAACATTCAAGTTGAAAAAACTGAATACTATATGCCTGCATACATGAAAGAAAAAAGAACCCTCTATTGAGCACACCTTTGAGCACACCAAACATGAAAAAATTCAAAGTCACCCGTAAATTTCATATCTTCTCCATGCGATCCACCCTCTCCAGTCAACGAAAATATTATCTCTGGATATGATTATATGCCTACTTAGTATTACTAACCTAGTACAACGGCAGTTGAAGTCTGAAATAAGGGTGCTAAATACACATTTGTCCAAAGAAGGTGGTTCATTGAAGGCAATAAGGAAACTAAGGAAAACAGAATTGGAAAACAAGTTAAAAAAAGAGTAACTTGAACAAAAAAGATCATAAAAATTTCTAGATGAAAAGAAAAAGAAACTGAATGAGGCGCTAGAAATAGATCTTGGTTTATAGTTTATACAAATCTCAGAATATCAAGACACAAAGTGATTGATCTAGAATTGCTGTAGAACAGCCCTTACCACTGGAAACTGTTATAAATATTGTTGTAATTTTATATTTTTGGTTTCGTGCAATTATGATTTATTTTTCACATCCAAATTTATTTTTATTATTTCAATTTATTAATCCTAAATAACAAAACTCAATAAAAAAAACACTCTTTATTCTCACACAATTATCAAAAATTATACCAGACGTACAAATTCACGTCTGGTCACTTCAACCACTATGGCAAAAAGCCCTCATTATCTCCTTGCTTTCGCGCAAGTTCCCCATACCAAATTACCAACAGAAATTTACAAATTTTTGACAAACACAGGGCATTTACAAATTTTATACACACATTAAATAAATTAAAACAATACTAAACATGAAAAATCCATGACATTATATAGCTACACATGAATCAGCTTCCCATAAAAGAAGACATAGTGATATTTACAGATGTATCAAAACATTAGATCAGCTGACTGCACAGTTGAAGGAAGATGGATATTTTATTTATTCAATCTGGACTATACCTCAGACTTTTGCCTAAGCTTAGTTCCTCAGTGAAATGTCAGTAGCATATTTCAACAGTCCCTGTTAAACTAACTAGAGTTAAAAATAAATAACAAGCAAAAAAAATACATATTGATTGGCAATTTGGTACAGCGTACAGCTACGATTCGATAACGAAGAAGTTATCTTCAATGCTTGATTCTAGTGAAGTGTGTGTCATAAATCAAGACAACAAAGACTGCTTGCCTATTGGCATAACAGCTGCTATAAAACAGCAGAGTACATGTCTAATACATCATGTAGAATACAGGGTTACCCTTCATCCTTCCTGATCATGAACGGATTATAGCAGCCAAGCATAAGCTAATTCCTTCTGTTTACACTGGAAAAAAAAAGAAAACAAATTAGATCAAGTAAGATTAATGAGAGTGACGGCCATTAGACCAAAAGAACTTATGGTTATTATTGCAAATAGAAAGAATGAAGATGAAAATGAGGTGGACTCCACCGAAACATTCATTCCGAGAGGGAAAAAAGACAGGTTGCAAGGTTTTCCAGTTGTGTCATCGTGCTGGGAAAAAAGTAATCAAATAATAGTTTGTTTAAAATAAATATTATTTTAGTTTCCTTCTTTTGTTACACGTTTTTCTTTAATTATATTATGTATTATACTAGAAGGAAAGATTCGTTTTTCTATTTTTAATCTTTTCTAAGTTTAATTCAAAATTAACCCTAGAATCGTCATAATTCAAAATCATAATAATTAGTCATAACAATATAAATATCAATCAAAATCAATTTAACAAATGTAAACAACAATGAACTAAAATTTAGAAGTGCAAGGTCACAAAAATCTACTTTAAATGTAGGTAATAAAAACACTACACTTAAATGTGGAAATGAACTTGTAATTTGATAACATTCTTCAAATTACGGTACACTACGCATTTTTACTAGTATAGGTCAAGAATATGATACCTACGTGTAAATTATTTTTAAATCAGCATTTATTAATTATGTACCTATATAAGATTTCAAATTTGTTGAATAAAGAGACTAGCAATCAAACTCGTTTTGATTGACTACGTCCAACCAGGTGAACTTTTGGAATCCAAGCCTAAAAACTCGTTAGTGAGCCTGCTAACGGCCCAGAGGTTCATCGCATTGTCGAACAATTAATTAGGTTCAAGGATGCGTGACGTAATTTCCCTATGATCGATCCCTGTAGATGGATTTACAGAAAAAATTGGTATTGATTTTAATTGGAACACGTTTGGAATGGCTATTCCAAACTTGTAACAGAATATACCATTATGATACTTAAGTAAAGGTTTTAAGCAAAAAATATTTTATTTGAGAGTTACGCACGCACAAGTACTTAATGACAGGACTATTAATTAAATTAATTTTCTTTTAGTTATAACTTGCAATATTCACTTTTCATGGTTTTGTCTTGACATCTATGATAATAACAATTAATTCCTTGCAGTTATCTGCAGCTTGTTCAATTCTTTAACGTTTAAAATTGTTCTGATCTGAAATAGCTATCATTTTAAAATCAATTAACTAATTTTATTTTACATCTCGTAGGTAGAATTAAATTTTTTAATTTTAGTTATAATTCTGGTAACTTAAATTTAAAAAAAAAACTATTAGGTATTAAATATATTTCAGTTTTTAAGTATCAGGAAAAATCATTTTATAGTTAAGAATTCCGCAAACTTCCCTTTAAATAAATAATTGTGATTGATAAATTGTTTTATTAGTTTCTATCGGTTGCATAGAGTAATTTTCGTATTTTTCTGTTGGCATTAATTCTTTTGTAAAAGTTATTGTAAAACGTGATTGACCGAGAAAGTTACGAATAAATCAAGCAAAAATGATGAAAATTGGTAAGAGATGGTATTTGAAAGCGAATTCCGCAAATTGTGAAAAAATTGATGAGTGTTTAGCATACAATGAATATACAAATCTAGATATGAAAGACAATAATTTATGCGCACAAAATATGAAATGCTCCAAATACAGATGTCTAAAGAAAGTTGAGGTTGAACAATTATTAAATCAAACTGTCAGCAATCTTAGCAGTAAGTTACAAATTTCACCTTCATTAACAAAAATGCTACTACAGTCTAATGGGTGGAAAATGCAACAAGTTCTATCCAAATATCAAGAAAACCAAATTGAACCCACAGCTGAAATCGCTACTGTTCCGAGCAGTTCAAACGAAAAAACTTGTTCGATTTGTTTAATATCGCAATCCAAAGATAACTTTGAAGGTTTAGTCTGTTCACACTTGTTTTGCAATGGGTGTTGGAGATTTAACATTGAAACAAAAGTAAGTGAAGGTAATTCGTCCATTATGTGTATGGAAAATAATTGTGGAGAAGTAGCTCTTGAAGATTTTATATTAAAACATTTAACAGTTAACAAGTTACAAATCAAATACCATCAATATAGTTTTCAAAACTTGGTCGTATGTCATCCACAATTAAGATTTTGTCCAGGTCCCGATTGCACAGTAATTATTCAGAGCAAATGTTGGAAACCCAACGTTCCAATAAAATGTTCCGAGTGTAAAACAATATTCTGCTTCAAATGTGGAATGAACTATCACGCACCTGCCGATTGTAAAACATTTAAAAAATGGTTTGTAGACACTGAAATGCAAAGGCTTACTAAAGACTGTCCAGAGTGTCGGTGCCCCATAAATAAAAATAACGGGTGCGAAAAAATGAAATGTACTAATTGTAAATTTTGCTTTTGTTGGAACTGTTTAGACGCTTGGGAAAATCATGAACAGAACGAAAAGTGCACAAATTATAATGGAAATAGAAATGTAACTGAGGAGGATGCCCAAAAGCAAATGACTTTATTATCGTTACGCCGATGGTATAGTAAATGGGAACAACGTTCCAAGTCGCTCGAGTTTGCCAAAAAAGCTTATAGTCAACTTACCCTGCGAATTAAACGGAAGACTGGACATGGATGTAGATCTTGGATCGATTGGCAATATATCTATCCGGTACTTCACCTCGTAACTAAATGTCACAAGACTTTAAAATATTCATATCCAAAAGTCTGTTATATGAATGCTGGTTTGGAAAAATACTTATTTCAATTTCGACAAAAATTATTGGAAAAAAAACTTAACAACTTGGCACGCAAAATTGAGAGAGCGAAAGTTACCGATAGAGCTGAAATACAGTATCAAGCGATGGTTTGTGAAGAATATAGGAAATCTCTATTGGATTAAACTTTTTAATTATTACATTATTTTTGTAACTTTTGCAACTTTCTTGACGCCAAATGAAATAAAATTTTAAGTGCATTATCTTATTATTTATCTAACTGAATAGTAAAACTAAAGTTTAAAATTATGATATCAGAACGATCTTATCTGAATAGTATCATAGAGTTTAAAAAAATTCCTTTTTATGCAAGTCAAATTTAATCAGTCTAGCTCAACACAAGCAACTTATTACATCACCGATTTTATTGTTGTCGATCAAATTTCCTGACCTCTGTTAAATTTTCAGATTCTCAATTTAAAACTTTTAATCAATGCAAGTCGTCATCTATGTTATTTTGACTAAATTTGCAATATTTCTACTTTAAATGAAAAATCAAGATTTCCACAATTAAAAATGAGCAAATCTTTCAAACTTTATTTCCGAACGTAGCGGAAGAAGGAAATCTTCAATTAGACACCAACAGTCATGTTTTACCTACTGAACCCCCCCCCCCCCTACTCTGTCCGCTTTCTTGTTTTTGAAAATTATATTTGCTCATTTTTTGTCAAATTTTTTTACCCAAACATGATTCTTTTTGGATTTTGGTAACAACTTTTTTTAATCCAGCTTTATTGTCTTTCATTCCCAATGACTTTTTATATTTTTGTGACTTCTGAGTATTTTACACTCCTCATGTGTACTTCATCTGTAATGTGAAATTCATGAAATCTCCTTCTAACTCAACAAATCGTCCGCTTTGAGCTTTTCTGGTTTATTTCTGTTTACTGCGGATTACCTCGGTTGCATTAAGGTTAAGCTTCAGCATCTTATTTTTCTTGCTTCTTCCCAACCCGAAAGCCTCATCTACCATAACATAACTCTCTGACTACTTCTTTCTCCTGTGCACGTAGTTCTGTGGAGACAGTTGTCGTTTAACTTTATTTGAGCCGTTCTGCCTTTCTTCGTTGTTGCAGTATCTGCATGTTGGTGTATATCTAAGATTAAACCGATGGATAAGATTAAACCGTGCCATCTCTCTTGCCTTATGTCCATGACTTCTTCTATTGCTATCTTTTTCTCTTTTCGTAATTGGCAATTACCAGGTACCTTCGATAAATTATTGAGCGTTTTCAGATTGAAAGGCAGTACCTCCAGATAGAAGCTTCTTCTTCTTCTCTTCTTTTTCGAACTTTTTCATTCCAATATTGGACATAGAACTCCCCTTTATTATTCAATTCTTCGCGGTTACGCGCCGTTTGCATCCATTGTCTTCCGGCTATCTCTCTTATGTCATCTAACCACCTGTGGGGTGGTCGTCCGACACTCCTTTTACTGTATCTCGGTCTCCAGTTCATGATTCTGGTCGACCATCTGCCGTCATCCGCTCTCATATCATGTCCATGATTCCCGTTTTTTCACGAATCCATTCTTTGCGTTTCCTATCACGCAGAGTTATGCCAAGCATTCTTCTCTCCATTGCTCTTTGTGTCACTGCCAGTCTTTGACCTCAGTAAAGTAGTTGTTCACATTTTCAATCTTATTTCCGTCTACGTTAACATCAATTTGAGGACCATCAGACATAATTTTTGTTTTTTGTGTGTTCATACGGAGAGCTATCTTCCCTGAATGTTCATAAAGCTGTTGCAGCATTAGTGTAATTTCTGCTTCATTTTTTGCAATCAAAACGAAGTCATCGGCATAGCGTAGATGGTTCAGTTCTTTGCAATCAATATTAATACCCATACCTGTCCAGTCCAGTTTCTAAAAAACATTTTCAAGTCCTAATGTAAAAAGTTTTGGAGACAAGGTATCTTCTTGCCGTACCCCTCGATTCATTGGAATTCTCTTTGATATACTATTTATTTTTATTGTAAGGGATGCTTTATCCTTGATTTTTTGATCAAGTTTGAGTATAGTGTGTCTATTCTGCAATCATCAAGCGCCCTCAGTATTGGTCTTATTTCTATAGTATCAAAGGCCTTTTTCATGGCATTTTTCAATAAGCAATTCAATGCTCTATAAGTGGTCATTTGTTCCATAGCCCTTTCGAAATCCTGCCTGTTCAACTGGTTGGTATGAGTCAAGTGTAAGGCGATTTGCGATTATTCTTATGAAAGTCTTATATAGATGAGGGAGAGCAGGCTAATTGGTCTGTAGTTTTTTATATTCGTGTTCTTTTCTATAAAGCAGCACCACCAGGGCATTATTCAAGTCATCCGGTATTTCTCCACTTCCCAAGCATTTACCTATATTATATAGAATTTGAAGGATATTACTGACATTTTCTCCGCCACATTTAATCTGTTTATTAATAATTCCATCTTCTCCTGGTGATCTTCGGTTTTTATTTTGCTTTAATGCAGTTATTATTTCTTCCTTTGTAATCTCAGGGATCTCTTCAGACCTCACGTTAAGTATGTTGGGGCTGCTCCGAGTCATTGTCATATCCGCCTGTGATGTATAAAGTGATTTGTAGAAGTTTTCGGCAACCTCGAGCATTTCTTCCCTTGTTACGGCATCTGTGCCATTAGGTTTCGTCAGTTTTATAGTTTGTTTTTTTTCTATGTTTATTTGGATTCTTAATACTCGAGTGTTACCATTCTTCTCCACAATCTCATCCGCTAGATTTTGATTGGATTCATAGATAGAAGCAAAGACCAATATTTCATTTGACTCCGTTTTGACTTTATACAAATACTACTATTCGGAGAGCTACGATTAAAAAACAGGGCACTCTTCATGCGCAAAGGGAGCTCACATTCCTCCCATAGCGCATGACTACATCCAAGATCAGGTAATGGTAATTCCAATCCCCTTCCAGCGGCCTAAACTTGAGTACGTGAATCAAGTATTCCACCAGGACCAAAGGAGGGGGCTCCGAAAAATCGACAACGGCTCCAATCGGTGTCGATTCTAGGCCCCCCCCCCCAATGGCCCAGGAAACGGGATGACGGACGCACCTCGCAGCGCACCCGGCGCTGGAGCCTTTTCTCGGAGAAACTGATTCTCCTCCAACAAGAGACTGGACCTCGCCTCGCCCTTACCAGCATCGCGCCTCTGAAGACAGACGATAAGCTTTACGGGCAACTCTATCCTCACAGGCAACTTCTATCCTTCTGCCGTTGGGTCCCGTCCCGCCATGTATTTGGACCCATTCTGCACGCCATGATTCGCATTGTCAGCGACCTTCGCGATGTGGTTCACGTAACCCCATCACATCTCCCAGTTCCCCAGCGGACGGTTGAGTGCTAATTCCTCAACCCGATGCCAAACCAGGCGGTTCTCGCCAGTCATTTTAAGGAAGCGTGGACTTATTGGACCGGACCGGAATTATTTTCTTTCTTTTTCAAGAGCATTTTTTATTTGCGTTTATTTTTTTCATCCCGCATTGGGGTTTTTTGAAATATTTAATTGTTTAAACTGCAGTTTTTCTTTATTTTTTTCACTATTTACATAAATAATATACAACTATCTACCAATATCAACTATGTGGTTTGCATAATTCAAATTAATTCATGCTTTATACATTATTTTTTATAAATTGGGAATTCAATGAAAAAAAATCAAGAATTTTATTTTATTCTATTTATATTTATTATTATATATATAAATCATTTCACCACGTGTAATTCCAGATAAATTTACAATGCATATCTCAATAGCTTAACTTGATACAATCGAATGCAATGCAAACAAGAAAGGTATTAGTTATCGGAAATTAATTAATAAAGTTTCAAGTTTTAATATCAATAATATAATCGCTAAAGTATATCAAATTTTATTCGATTACAAAATGCATTCAGAAATAAATTTCGAATGGGTGTTAGAAAGATTTTTCGTAGGAGGAGGGGGCAAATTAAATTGGTACTTTTATTGTAAATTTTCTTTTAGTTCACTTCCGTTTGGTGTTACAGGCGATGCAGCTATCAATTTTTGTTCGTAAAGCGGTTAATTGTAAATAATTTGATATAATTATAACATTATTCTTGTTCTATAAAATGATTTTATTGAGAGTACAAGAAGTTGAGAATTCCACTGAACCATTCCGGTTTAATTAAACTTCAAGAAGATGTGCGAGCTGCACAGGCGATTACCATTTTTTTCGGTATTGGATGAGTTTTGAGGATTTTCACAATATTGACTTTGCAAGGTGCCAATGTCTCGGGTAAAGGTGATAATGAACGATAGATGATTAATTACAGCTGGAGAGTTATAAGGACCAAGTTTCCTTAACCACTAAGTTGATACTGCTGTAAAGACAAGATCGATAATTGAATTATTGAAATTACTAATCGAGTTAAGCTGGGAAGAACAGGTATAGAAAGGAAAGTTCACGACATACCATTTGTTCAACTTGGGAAGTTACATTGACTGCTGATAATCCTGCAATGAAACCATGCGATAGCCAATATAATCTTGCGTTGAAATTCGAAAATTTTGTTCAAATGTTAATGTTATGTGATGAGTAGAGTGAAGGATCGTTGATTTATGAATATTAATGTTCATGCACTAAATAATTTTTAGAATCCTGATGAATTGGATTTATGCCAAGTGAAAAATCTATCCAGCTTCTTGAAAAAAAAAATTTAATTTCGTCTAACGTTGGCAAAATCTTACTCCGGTATCTTTGTACTCCTCAATTAGAGAAACAGTAATTATTATTATATTTGACCTTCTACCATATTGCTTATTAAGCGAAAGACGTCAAAATAAATTCGTGGGATATTATTAACAATAATCAACTTACATTAATTTATATGAAAAAAAAGGTGGATATGGATGAGATGACTGGATTTCTAAAACATCTTATCACGTCGTACTAAATCAAAGGTTAAAAAATACATTTACATCCGGTAATATAATCAATTAAAAATTTTAAAATTAATATTTCGTAACAACAATTTGACTAATAGCAAAGATAAGTCAAATATACTATATAAAAAGCCTGGTTACTCATCCTCAATTCCTCATGTATACGTATAGTAATATATTATTAATATTCAGATTCCTGACATATGCACACCGCATGTTTGCTCTCAAAATGAAGATCAAGTGTATCCAAGTATCTAAAAACAGATTCATTTTTTGTAAGGCAAATAAAAGGTAAAATTTTTGGTGAAATACACAATCAATCGTAGGTATATGTAAAAATAATCTTCAAATAGGTATATTCGGTTCACTGATGAAGAAACTATTTTGTTGAGCGAACGTTGATAATATCCTTTTTTACCCTCGGAACTATATCTTAGAGAATGATTGTCAACCCCAGATATGCGCAAATGGCGCGTGCGTCTTAAAGCGACGCCAGGCATCGCCTATTTCTGTTTCTCTTCAACACCAATAAATAACGACACCGTTTTATGTTTTATTTCTCTTTATCACATTTTATGTTAATATATCTATTTCTTTGTTATCATACGCAGCTATCCCTATCTAGCCAAAGGTTAAAGCCATGCGTTGGTCTTTATCGCAAGTTGCGCAACGCTAGATTTTCGAGTTCAAGAGAACCTTAGGGTAAGATTTCTAGTATATCCGCGAACACGATGAGGCTATTATCAAAAATTACATATTAAATATTTCGTGTTTATGTGTTAATCTTTAGCTTATCAATTAAAAGTGCAATGTTTAATTGTTTACTACTAATTAAAAATAATTCATTTAACATTCAACTTGTGTCATGTTACTGCTAATCGAATTTCCGAATTGGTGTTGGCATATCGCATTTTGTGAACCTTATTGTGGATTATATTGCAATGAATGTAAGTGATTTTATTTATAAAAATAAATTTCTAGTCGATAAGCTTTATTTAACACAGTGTTCATCACATAGCACATCAATATTTAGGGGAGTGCCTTTGATTATCCTGATACAGGATTCATTTAGATTATCGCTATAACAACACAAGGAACTTTTCTACTGCCTTTTTTATTTATATTTTCTTTTCTTTATTTCTATTTACGCCATGTGCGTTTTTCATTTACACTTGAAATAATTAAGTCGATCAATTTCAATACATTATAGATTTATTATTTTAAATGACTTGATAACTTATCTGTATAATTACACACTTAACTTGATATTTTCCGTTTGGCATATACATATTTATATCAGTGATTTATTTATTAATAGTAAATTAGAATTCTTTAAATTGCCTTCATTTTATTTTCTTTATTCAATTAAATTTTATGGTCACATATTTTAATCATTTGTTATAAATGCAATTAGAGGTTTAACAAGGCTCTTATATTACCTTGTTAAAATTGCGCATTAAATATTTCCAAATGATTAAAAAAGGTCTATTGTTTTATTTGCATGAAAGGTGGATGCACCTGTATCCTCAGTAACCTAAATTTCGTTCCATCTTATGAAGTAGGTTAAGTGTTTGTTCATTAAATAAAAATATAACGTTTTGTCTTGCCTTACGAAAAATTTTTAACTCCAACAGATTTGGAACAGTAGCCATCTGCCAAACAAAGAAGTAAAATTAGAAAATAAATTTTGAAATTTCAATCAATCCAACGCATAAACCAATCTAAACTACAACTTATTTGTATGTTTTCCTATCATCCAATCACAATAAACTAACAAGACTGAAACGTATTTTATAAATTTTTAATCAATTAAACCGCAAATGTTTAATGGTTCATCCCAACCGAACAGTGCACGTAGAAATAATTGGACTTGCAACTCTGAAGTTGAATTTATTGAATAAAAGTGATCGAAAAACTTACATTTCCATAATATATTACAGCATTAGAGAAATAGTTTAGATTTTTTAAATTTAAAAAACTAAATGGATCGTTGAACAGTACTTGACTTAACAAGAACCCATGAAATTAAAATATAAGAAAGTATATAGAACATACATTAATTTGATCTATGTATAATAGACGAACATATACTTTCAAGGTCAGGCGGCCTGAGGCCGACCATTATTTTACGATGCAGTCTTGTAATTAGGGAAAAAATCACAAGCCATGTCTGTCCGATTGGTTTAATTTAAATTGCCAACCTAACAAACCGGATCTTACCCATAGTTATAGACCTGCCTGTAAAATATTTATTTACAGCACTAGGGATATAATCGAAACGAATGCCAAGGTTTATAAAATTACCATCCGAGAGTGTTATAGGCGCTGTGCGGAAAGGGCACAGCGCCACTTGTAGTAAATTTTAGCATTATTTTAAGTAAAAAAAACCTGACTATGTCGAAAATTTATAACTGCAAAGCGAAAATAAGTTTGAAATAGTTTACGTAGTGCGATAAATCGTTTTTCTATGTCCTTGGAGAAAAATTGTTATAGTTAAGTTTAAGTTATGCTATTGTAAATTGCTACGTAGACATAGCCCTGTCCACCAGGGAGAGTATAAAAGTCATCTATCATATTGATCAGTATAATATTATGTACATATTTGTGACAGATAAATCCATGATAAGAATCATATTATAAAAATTGCAACATAATATTGAAAAATCTGAAATAAACTAGAACATTTTTTTCTATTTCAATTTTATTAAATATTCACTTTTTTTGTTCTGTCCGATAGATTTCTTTTTTACTCCAGGGGCAGGGGGCAGAGTTATTTCTACGTAGTACTTTGCGATAGTATAATGATAATTTAGAAATAATAAGCACGTTGCTCCAAAGAGACGTACAAAGGTGATTTATTGCTGGGAAAAGCCCACAAACATTTGTTTCAATTGGTAATGTATGGCTGATCTGGGCTCATAACTTGTTATTACTTGAGTTCATTACTCAGCAATGTGAAAAATTATATTTCTATATAATATTTATATTTTTTCAAATTCAGTTGTTTTATTAATTTTAATGCCATATAGTTCCTAAAAATGTTACAAAATTTTAATTTTGCTCCAACAAGAATTTAAAAAAGTTGGTAATTTAGGAAGAATCGTTGGACAATTTGAAAAGTGCACCAGGATGGAGAGCGAGCAAAAGTTTAAATTTTGCGAGTCTCGATATTGAGTTGTAAAAGCTTGTATAATATTGCGAATAAAAAGTGTGTTATGAGAAATTATTTAATTTTGGATTGGCTTAAATAAATTAAATCGTTTGGATAAATTAGGATTTTCAAAAACTGACTTTGAAATGGAAGGTGAAATTTTTAAAGATAATCACGAAGTACATTGAAATTTTGTAAAAAAATATTATGAAAATTGGAAATTATTTACAAAGCGGTATGAAAAATCATAAAAGTTTTATGCCAATTTGTCAAAAATGTCAAATTTTTAATGAATTTGTATTAAAATTAAGTTTTAAAGATTACGATTTTGTTTTATGAAAGTGAACATAAAGAACTTAAAATTTTTGACAAGAGTCTCATGCTCGCCGATGTAGTATTGGGATCTGAGGAATTTGCTAATTTTTATTTAAATTTCTCACCCCAATACATCACAATATATATTATTTTTAAATTACTTACAATGTAGATCTGTTTCGTCTAGGGACTCCACAATAAGATTTAACTTAGCCCTTAAAAAGCTTGATCCGCCATTGAGTTTACGATCGTTTTTCTTTACCTTAAGTTTAGACCAGGTGTGAACCATTTAAGCAAAGGAATAAATTTTAGAAAGGTTGAACCTGATGCTTTTGGGTCTTACGGGTAGGTTATCCAGTATGTTCGAGTTTATAAATAAAATTATATCTTCAAGTCAAACATAACATAGAGCGACAATATCAAATTCACGGTTTTTGTTAATATCTCATTATATACTAGTTTAGCGGTAAAATAAATTATTAACAAAATAAAATAGCGTTAAATTCGCTACAAAAATGTATTTAACTACATTTCTATGGCATGAGGACTTTGAAGTTATAGCCACTAGAAACGCAGGATTTTTAATAAACTTATTTTCACGCCCAATTATAATAACTATTATTTTGATATTCGAAAGAATTAATATTTTTAACCTACGTATATTCAGCTTTTCTACTCGTGCCCACTTCACCTTGCGGTCGAGTATGCGGCGCTTATTTTAGAAGGTATCTCCGTAGACATAATCCACTTCAATTTTTTGTGCTATTTTCTGTCATTTTGAGTTTACGGTTGATAAATCTTTTTTTCGTCAATTTTCTCATTTCCTTGATCTTTCTCGTGCACACATGTTTGTTCTATTTTCGGATTAGTAAATGTATCCATCCTCTTCCTCTTCAGATATGACGTGGTGTAATTGAACATTGATTGGTTTTTCACGGTTATCCATGATAATTGAAGTAGAAATAGTAAAATATTTAGAAATTTAACGAAAGACAACGAAATGTACTTAAATTGAGCTTTGGTGAGTAATTCACTCTCATCATTAATAATGAAAGAAGTAGAACACAAAACTTTTTTTCGCTTTAAATTTAAAGTTTTATAGGATTTGGTAGTAGAAAACATGATTTTGGTATTAGTCTTCATGAAAGGGGAACTGGGATTGTCGGAAGAATTCAAACCTGAACCGAATAATACAGTTTTTTTACAGGTATTTACGGGAGAGCAACCGAAAGATATCCGTTCCGTAATGAGTAGCATATAAACTGGAAAGATAAAAAATATTTAAATGTAACCTGAATAAAGATGGACCGAAAGTAAAATTTTCTGCTAAAGTATCATTTTCGGTCTGATTAGAAAATTATACTTTTGTTAGTCTTGGAGGAAAATTTATTTTCAAACTGGTATTACCTTACATACATACTGCAAAAGTTTTGTGTCAGAAGTTTGCAAGATATTACAAACTTTTCGCTAGAAATGTCTTCAACATTGTATTTGTATAATATTGATTACCTACCCAAGGTTTTCAGTAAAAAATATCTTCATACGGAGCCATATAATATAATAAAGTGCATTATTCTTTTTACTTTTCATGCAGATAAGACTACCCCAATTAAATAAATTAGTTACATTGAAAGTCACAAGTATCAATTAATATTATGTAAACTCAGCTTCTGTCTGAAACTCTTTGTTCCTTCTCTTATCTATTAAAGCATTCATTTGAATCATATTCCAAGTTATCTGCATGTTGTATGGGGTTAATTTTCGTTTATAGCGCCATTCCTCAGTTTTATTATTATTTATCCAGATTTGAAAATAGAATTCTGATTTTATTCCGCATAAAGCTTTGAATAAATCGAGGTGGAGAAAAACATATCAACTAATACAGGTGGAAGTATAAAAAATCACTTTCTGTCTCGTTTATATGAATGACATGCGGAGGAGGGATGGTTTTGTAAAACTGAAAGTATCTTAGCATCAAAACTATTAATTTTGCAGTGTAAATGTTGTGATGCGATTTTATATCGCATTTAAATCAAAAAAGATTCTAACCCTTGAATGTCTAAAATTAACAGCTAACTGTAAGGTATACTGATTTCTGGTAATTTGACTACCAGAAAATTTACACTTTTCGGATATTTTATTCCATTGACAATTTTACTCCGGATAATCTACTCTAATCTAATTTTGTAAACTGAAATGTAATTCTTAAGCTAGATTACATACAGTGGAATTAAACTTAATCTAAGATTAAAATTTTACAATAATTAAAATGCACCATTATTACATTGTCGTTAAGCTTTAATCATAGATTTAAAGTTTTATTCGTCTTTGGGAAACCAAGCATTAGTAAAATAGTAAATAAGTAAAATAAATAAATAAATTAACCTAACCTAACTCAAGTCAAACCGAACCTAACCCAACTTAAGCGTCCAATAGCAAATTAAGTACAAATATTGCCATTTTGTTTCATTAATTTATGAGAAAAAATATTTCTTTATTTTATCTTGAAAACAAATCATATAATATTATTTGACACTAACTGGGAAAATTAATTTGCCATTGACAGTGTTTATATAGAAATCCCATCAGTGAACTTTAACTTTTTAATTGGGGCGTTGCTTGCTATACACACACATTAAAGTACAGAAGTAGCTTTTATTAAGCAATTCTTCACGGTATCGATTTTACGATTAGATATATATTGACCCTATTGAAAATTTTCAGATCTTAGTCTCGTTCTAGTTGACAAAGGTAAGTCGCTTTCCTAGAGGCATACTTTGGTGAGTAGAATGATTTCATTGACTGCTTTACTTTTGCTAGTTTCTTTAAATCAATAAGCAATTTGTTCAACGATCTCTTTAAATAAACTCTTGTGACAAAGTGCACACTTTTAAAATTCATTTTCCAGTCTTGTAACTCTATCTAGAATATTGTTACATAATATTTTCTTGTAAACTTTTACTATTGATTTCGTTTTGACTTTTGAAAAATGATTACTCGACATATCTCAAAGCAACGGCAACGTGAAGAAATTTGGTTTGAAGGCATCTTCAGGTTTGATTAATGCTTTCTGTTGAACCATTAAAAATATGACCTCTAAGGAAAATACTGAAATTTCTGCTTTTAATTCAAAAGTATTAATTCTACGCTGTTTAACAGGAAAATCGAGAGGAATATTAAAATGTTTACAAAGTACACAGACATAAGTGGTAGACATAGCCTTTGGAAAACATTTTGATGATGATAAACCAGGCCAAGTATTCCACTCGATTTAATCATATACATTTTTGCAACTCATTATTACATAAATTGTAACAATTTTCTTTAATGAAATAATTCTAGCAGCATATACTCGTATTTTAAATATAAAATTAATGCCGGATTTTACAACAAACGTTCACGATCTATGAAAGCCACTGTTGCATGCGAATTGGCTATTGTATGTTACAATTTAGTATTCAATGGACATTTTCCGTAACAACCATCTATAAAAAAGTTTTAAAAAGAAAAAGTGTTTAAAAGGCCAATATTATGTTGGTCATGTTTCTCAAATTTATAAAATTTGATTTAGGTATCCAAAAAAATTCAGTAGTATCAATCCGGTTGCAGCAAAAAGTCTTCATTGTACGAGAAAAGTTTTTATATCACTGCAAGGTTTTTATAATTTAATATATGGGGTGCTCCACTTGGAGAAATATATTACTTTTAATAACAATAATAATCTCGGATTGTATCTTATAAATATTTTTTAGTGAAAAAGTTTTGTTGCTTGCCTATTTCGCAAGTTCTGCTGCTTATAATACAGTGCGAACAAGAGATTATTTATTTGTAAGTAGCATTAATCATTCTCGTTCCTTTAGTACGAAGAGAGAAGTTTAATCTTAGATATTTTTTATTTATAACTCCCTCGCTTTGCTACTCAACCATTTCTTACCCTAAAGTAACACCCACAATCATATTGTATTGTAAAAGTTTGCGAGACCCAATACAAGTAGAATTGTCACATGCGAAATGTCATCATCCCTAAGTTCCTAAATTAGTTTGTTAAACAAAGCTGTTTGTTAGTCAACATATTTAATTTCGAAAGGTTATCAGTTAATATGAAATATTAAATTATATTGTTTTATTAATTCCAACTGGCGCCCGGCAAGTCAGTAATTTGTTTTTCAGTTAGTTGCCACTCATAACATAACCTATAATATAAGAATTACTTGATAAAGCCATTATATTATTAATTCACCAATTATGAACTTTGGACAATTTTCATTAAAATTCGGTTAAAATATGATAACGGTAGCCTAGCACAATAAAATCAAATTAATATGATAAATATTTTGTCTTAATTTTCCTTTTTATTGGATCCCCGAAGTATAGTGTATGTGCTGACTGCTTAGGGACCCACAAATCATATTTGAAAAGTTTAATATTCTCCTAACTGGTTATAATAATTCATTATTAAAAAGGAACTTTACACAAAATTTCAGTCTAATTTGCGCTTGTATAATCAAATTGGTTTTTAAAATTCCATTAAACATTTTAAGCTGCTTTTTCAATATTTTTTTATTAAAAAAACATCTATTATAAAAATTTCATTGCAGCTTATTTGTTGGGTAATGCAACCTAATATGAAACGGAATTTAGAAGCAGTCTTTTTAAATAAAACAAAATTACAAATTATGGTAATCGTAGGCGTAAATTACAAAAATTTAAACATACAATTTTATGGGTAGTTGGTTTGGCAAAAAAAAAGTGTCAAAATCTGTACTTTAATGCAAATACTTCATTGGCTGATTCGGTTTTCAGTTTATACGTCACTACATGTACCTATACTTGTTGTAATTTATGTCTAAAAATTTCTTTAAATTGAAGTTTTATTAATTTTAATAAAAACATTCACTAAGAAGCGACCAATCTAAGAAAATCACAAATCTTCAAATGTGTGTCAAATTAAAATCTGACAAACTAGTGCAGGTTAAAGTTCTTGAAAAAAATATAATTTCAAATAAAATTATTTAATTTTAAGAAAAATTCGGCAGAAGATAAAATTTAATAAAAAAAAACTAGAAATCAAGATATACTATACATCTTTAAATATCTCCCGCGTTGTATTCCTAATAATTAGGCAAAAGAATTTAAAAATTTGAAATTTCAAAACTATTGTTCATCCAGAAATGATTTAAAAATTGATAAAAAATGCAAACGTCTAAGTTTAATAAAAACTTTCTAAAACAATGTGATAACTTTCTCATGAATTTTTTATAACATGATGAGTAGCTGAAATATTGTAGGGTACTTTTTTATTTGTTATACTTTTTGGGTTGGTTTTTTATATTAAGTAATGGAATAGTTTCAAACTAAAACTAATACAAAACAAGAAATTCAACTTGCACTTCCGATGTGCTGGTAGTGTAAGCAGTAATGACAGGCATTACTTGAACACGTTGTTAATCAAATAAGTACTTTGTAATAATTAAGTTAAGAAAATGCTATTAGTCAATGTTACGAAAGGGGTTGAGCAGGATTTATTTAATGATGATTAATTTGTTATCGAAGTACCCTCAAATTAGCGAATTATATTTTTCTAACACCAAAAATAGCTTTTCTTTAATCACTTGACCGGATAATGACAAATATTTTTTTTGTTAAATAACGATAAGAAGATTACAGTCACATATGCAGTGGTTTGATAGTTTGGCAATCGAATTTGAGGATGAAGTTTTTGTCAGTGGTTTGAAGGTATTTTCAAAAGTGCTATGAAAAATAACTGTAGGCTTCTGAAACCGTACTGAAGCGGTGATCTACTTATTTTCTAATAACAATGTATAAAGCCAGCGGTTTGTAAGCTTTCAATCCCAAAGAAGAACTTTTACGGATTTACATCAAAGATACAATGAAAAAATTTAAACTTTATAACGAAAAGCTAAATTTTAATTAACGACTTCCATGCTGTAATCTATTCACGCGATAGCTCTGTGATAATAAACAATGATCTAATGGTGTGACCAAAATTTTTTCAAAACTTCCGCCAATTTATTTTCTGATAGCTCTATCTCGCTTTTAAGAAAGCCAATACCTGGCCAAGTATGGCAGACTTGCCAAAATCGTTTCAGTATTTACGCTTTCATTTCATAACTCGAATAATTTAAAATATTCAGTTTTACTTGAAATATTTTGTAGATTCTTCGACAGTTTGGTAAGAATTTAATTATTTCAAATTTTCTTCTGCGAAGTTGTATTTTATTGCGTTTTTAATTTGTAAAATTTTTAATTTTATTTAAATTGGTGTGCAGCCTGTAATATCAAAATTATAATTTATTATTATTTAAAATTATAAATAATTATCCTTAGTGCTTTTCATTTGGAATTTTTCATTTTACTTGTGACGTCACTGCTATTACGTCATTATAACATGGCGCTTAAGAGATAAAATAATTTTTGACACCGATTTAAAAAAAAAAATTATCTTACCTTAATTAATTTCAAATTTTTATAACTGTGTAAATAATTAAATTTAAAGATCTTATTGAAAAACTAAAAGAAATAAAAGTAAATTTTCCAATATAGTCCCCCCCCCCCCAGCAACGTCCAGTCACACTTTGTGCCCCCCACCTCAAAGGATCTAGCACAGGAAGTAAGGAAGTGTTTGCAGTATCTATGAAATTTTAAATAATGCAGATCTAGCTCCTGAAATTTTTAAGATTATTATACAACTGGCTACATAATTTGCAACGTTGTCTAACGCAAGAAGTCAAAATAAAGCGGCACTTTCTTATCTTAATTAAATAAATTTATTTAAAAAAAAAAAACTATATATAAGTCCTATAAAGTATATACCAATACTCTTTTTCTTATTTATATGAGAATTTATGTACAGTAATAAATTAAATATTACTACCAAAGTGCTTTAAGAATGAGGTAAAAATCACGAATGAATTGACTAGCCAAAATACCCGGTTTTGCTCGAATGTAATTTAATATTTAATGGTTCCTCGTAGATAGCAGTTTTTTTTATAAATACCAGCATACTAATATTCTAATAATAATTAATAAAAATATTTCTTTGCCTGTTACCCTTTGAGGTATATAATATTTCATATTAACGAAAATAGCTGGATAGCTGAATATGCAGGATTTTGCGTATTATATAAAATGGATATTGAAGATTCTTAATATCATTTATATTAGGGGTTGATATATCTAAAACATTGGTAGCCAACAAGCGTTATCTCGCAAAAGCAATTCTGGTAGCTCACAACATATTTTAAAAATAGTAGAAATTATAATTGTATATAATTAAAACTCAAAAATAAAAATTGTAGAAGCAAAACCCCTTTTTGGAATAAGTACCAATATATTTTTTTTAATTATGTTTGAAAAAGTCTTACTTTGTGATATTCAAAAGTGTGTGGGATAAGTGCTACTTTTTCGGCCTAGTGCGAAAAGTAATATTTTTCCGCCCTAGTCCGAAAAGTAATACTTTTCCGCACACTTGTAAAAGTATGCGGGAAAACTGAAAAGTTCAGAAACAAATCTACACTATTTGAAATATACATTTATGGTTAAATTCGTACAATTATTCCAAGTAAGTTCTTCTAGGCGAGCGGTTTACCCCTATTTTCAGTTCACTTACCGACCAATCAGCGTTCTAGTGGCTGGAAATGATTTTATTCGATATCTTATATTATACCGAGAAAAAACTTCTATATACACCTTATTTTTTTATGGGTCGTTTAATAGTTATAAACAATCTTTTGTTTTAAAAATCCAAATTTCGAGAAAAAAATCTTAAAAAAATTATAGAGGTAACTTATTAACTCTTCAACACATAAATTTCAAATTTACAAATATACAAAAACAATTATCAAGTTAAACAAAACCACCCTTATTAGTTAAAAGAAAACACGACAATATAAATAAACCCATCTAGATATCTCCGAAACGCTAAAGAATATTATCGTTGTATGTAATACCGTTATATGTAATATCATTTCTATGTAATTTTTCAAAAATAAGTGAAACAATTATCTGCAATTCTAGAGATATAAAATTATAAAATAAAAATACTTTTAAGGTAATTAAATATAAGTAATTAATTAGATTTCCCCTATTTTCTTAATCAACCACACTAAATCTAACCCAATAACTCTAAACGCAAATTTCCAGTTGCTCATTTTCTCTAAGTTTCCAATCGTTTCTAACTGTCCTCCGCAGATAACTTTCAACATTACATCGAGCACATGAAGGTAAAAGTATTTGAATATTAAAATTATAAAATTAAAATATTAAAATTATACTTTCATAAAAACCACACCATAAATGTAATTATTTGTGGTTTCACATCGTAAGTATGAATGTATAACATTCCTGATTAGTTAATAATGAATATAAGAGATTATATAGTCCAAGATAGCAATGCATGCCTTAAATAGATACATGGATACGTGGTTTAGTAATGAAATTCGATAGTATTGTGTTTTGGGATATATGCTCTTAAAATATTTGTTTTTTTTATTGTCGCAAGATGTTAGACATACAAATATACTTTTATATGTACATCAATATCAAAATACTATTAGATAAGGATTGATGAGATAAAAGCAGATTGACACGGTGATAGTTATTAGCATGACCAAAAGAATAAATAAACATAAAAGAGTGCTCTCATCGGTAACCTGCAATCAATATGTTTTAAACCGATTATCGTTAGCATACATACAAAAAAAATTGGGATATCCTTGATTTATAATTTTATTATTCCAGACTTTGAATTTCCTTGCATTTTTGTATAGGTATTCTCAATATTCAATAGGCATCCTTGAATTATCACAGCTTTTCAATACCTTTTTTGGCAAAATTCTTAAAATTATTTTGACCCTCAATAACTTGTGTAAGTGGCAGTTCCAGCAAACGCATAGGTGTAGAATACATTATTTATTCAATGTATTATCGTTGAAATCTCGTGTTCGGTAAAATTTTCATGTGCAAAAGTTGTATTTTTTTATGTAGGTATTATTGTTGTCAATGATTTTCACACTTATAATGAATTTCCAGGTTAAAAACTGTCTATTCGAAAATTTAACGTTGTTTTAACGTTATATAAATTTTTAAAAATTATGATACTTGTTCATTTATTAATTTAAGAATTTATTAAATAATTTGAGTAATAAAAAAGATAAAAAGAAAGATCCATAGGATCTTCTTGAACATGGTCAACAAATGATTAAATAAAGCCAAGTTTGAATCATCATTTGAATCATTAGTGATTTGAATCAACTCAGCGGTATTATATCTCAGTATAACTTCAAAAATAATTTTACATAAAATATATACAATGCATAATATATCCATTTTTGAAGTAAGGAAAACTATTCCATATATTTTTAGCATTGTACGGTTGTTGAAATAACGTGTAATATTTCTTACGTGTTCTAACGTTGATTTGTTCATCTATTTGAATTCGGTGAGTGGTTACTGTGAAACTCCATTGATATTCAACTGAATTGGTGTAGATCTAGGTTGGTTGTCTTGTTTTTGGTTCGTAAAAAAGTTCAGCAATTAGAGTGTAGTCACAAATGCCAGGGATACGTAAAAAATAAAAGAAATTTTTATATTACATGTAAGATTAGCATATAATTTTTGAATTTTTATTTGGATTATCGTGTAGATATGAGTAAAGTAATTATTTTTAATTATTATTACCTACTATAATATGTATTTGAACTAGAATTACTTGACATCAAACTTTTAACTTGAGCCATATCAATAAAGTTTTAATTTAATCCCGTTATCGTAATATGAACAACGCATAGCAAATTCAGAGTGGCTTTTGCATAAGCTCTGACAGTGGAGTTTTAAACTTATTATAGTGGCGGTGTTATTATTACACTTAGGGGAGCTTTCTGTTTTTTGAGTTGACAATATATTTGTTCCTGTATTTTTTGCAAGAATATTTTGGAATTCGAAAAAAATATAACCCAATATTTATTATTCTAAAAAAGTTGGGTACAGATGGTTGGAATTTGCATGGAAATCATTGAAATTCCTTCCGTCTCTAATACCGGGAGGTTTGGGGGTATAGAATAAATTTAATCTTCACACCCGGAAAGGTATTCTATACATTACTAATCAGATGCGTAACTTAGAGTTACGTGATGATCTACACTTCTATTATTAATTTGAATAAATCGTATGAGTGTATAATATAATCACAACTATATTAATACTATTATTACACCATGTGTGGATTATCGTCGATTTAATTACTTCAACACCACCACTAGATGTATACTTTCTAGCATTCAAAACCATAACGATAATACACAACATTCAATGTAATTGTCTTAGCTATTGTGTACATTGTATAGCAGTTACTTAATAAAATGCATTAATTTCAAATTATTATTCGTTCCAGGTCGATTGTGGAAAGGATGTGATGACAAAGTATGGTTTACGTAATAAATGGTAGACGCGTTTTGACTAACAACATTAAATATGTTGATATAAAAAAGCGTGCCAAAAATTATAGTAACTTTATTTTTCATTCAAAAGAAATTTTTTGGACATAATGCCCGGTTTAACTGCATTCAATCGTCGATGGAGTGTGGGATCAGATGATTTCGTACTCCCTGGTGGCATTCTTTCTCTCTTCCACTTTATTTGGTAAGTTAAAATATATGTAAATGCTAGGAAAAGCTGTACCACTTTAATATGGAAAGTTCAAGTAAATATTTTGCAAAATGAGAATTCATATAATATTATAGTTTGGCTCACACGAGGATGCAACTTTCTCGATCTGACTAAGCTTCAAAAGCAGGTTTCGTTTACAATAGCAAACAAGTTTATCTTTAAGGTTAAATGTGTGCCTTGTAGGAAGAGAAATTTGCTTTTTATCACTTAAATTTTTGTTAGTAGGTAATTAATCTGAAGGAAAATTATTTCAAAATTTTTAGATAAGTGGATGTTACCTCAAAGCAAACACTCGTTATGTGTAGATTATAATATGCTAAACATAAATTGATTAAGCCATCAGCGTAATAAATTTTTAATTTATTACGAACACACCCAGAACATTATAACTATTTTTTACGATAACAAACATTAAAGCATCTTTTCCGATAAATTTGAAATAACTGAAACTCAAATAAATTTTCAAGTTTGTAAAATATTCGAAAAATTTAAACTGCGAAAGATAAAGCTTTCATAAGTAAACAAGTACTTGCTATCTGCTGTAATATTTGAAATTACAGGAATGCTCTTGTAACATTACATTCATTTTTTTTATTTTTGCAAAAATTATAATTAAAGCTCTTTCGTATAAATGTAATTTTAGTTGGAAAGAAGTTTTCGACAAGAAGAATACATCATTTTAATCGGTGGTTATTTTGAAACTGAATAAATTTATTCAAATGTTGGAATTTATTATAACTTTTTCTGTGGGTTCCAATAAGAATTTTATTTATCTCAAAACTTTATAAGCTTGTTTACTACAATTGATTTAACATTTTATCTTTGACTGGAAAATATAGGGATATGAGATTTAACCTAGACATATATGAGTTTATTTATTCCATATTTTAAACCGAATTTATCTTTAATTTTTTCTTTGACTTTTCTGTATATTATATTATACAAAAAATTTGATTTATAATTTTTATGGTAGTATACAAAATAAGATATTACATTATTACATCATTCTGTATATTATTAATTAAGTTATTGTAAACAAAATGTAATTTCGTAGTATATTTCAACAAAATTTGGAAATAATATATTGAAAAATTGCTACAGCTACAACAATTGTAGAAGATTTCATTGAAATTCGTTATCTCTTCTTTTATCATCACTATTCTGATGGAATAAAGCAGATCTCAGTGCTCGTGTTTAAATTCTTACAGAACCATTTCGAAGGGTCAAAGATAGCATTGAAGTATTGCTATTATGTAGGTACACATTTTCGATATAATTTTAATTGTTAGGGTAAAGTTAGAAGGGATAATTTTATAGGCTCGTGATAAATAATGTCAAAGGTGAAATACCTCTGGAAATTATTATTTAAGTGGGTCATAATTCATACAACTAACACACCTTTTTAACAATTTCTTTGTGTAATTTTGCGGTCTAGGACATTTAGGCACGACCACTGTGCTATATGGTTTCGGGTCCATTAAAAGCTCTTGTAATACATATTTTTTTAACGAATTTATATATTTATAATACCAAGACAATCATAACTTTTTGATGATTTATTTATTTATATTGTATTATTTATAAATAATTCAGTTGGAGAGGGATAACTTTTTGATCACAAATCACATCTATTACTCGTTAACTGCTACACTGTAAAAAATTCCCGGATAAAATTATCCCTAAATTGGTGACTACTACGTTGCCACTATCTGCTACTATGTTGCCACTATCTGCCACTATGTTAACACTATTTGCCACTATTTTGCCACCAATTTATGATTAAAGTTATTCAGTGGCTTCAACAAGCGTTTTAACTGTAGCGTACAATTATTATCTGATTATATAAAATTCAAAGTTGTAAAATTATTTGATAAAATTACACTTCGTTAAGGAAAATTAAATCGCCAAACTGAATTTTAGTTGAGATACGGTTTTTTATATACTTCGTGCATTGCTTTGTTTTATTCAAATATTTATTAATTGCTCTAGCATCCAACTAAAGACGGCTCTAAAAGAACACGTTGCACACGATAAATTTAATACAAAAATTGTGTACGGAATAATAACTAACATATAAAAGCAACCATTCCAAAATACCATAAAATTATAATTTACCCTGAAACATAAATGGTAGCTTAATCGCCGAAATATGTAATTTTTGTAATTAAACTTCCTGTGTTAAACTTTTTTCTATATGCTAAAACACAAAAAAGGTTTTATATTATAAGTTTTTTAAAAAAGTATAACTTTTCAGTTTTACCTGAAGTGTAATGTTCGTAAATCCTATTCTTTCGTGCGGTTAAAACAAACTGTGTTCAGAGCACAAAATTTCAATATGTTCTATCAAGAGTTTTTGTTTTCTTCAAGTTTCCGATTCAAATTTACTCAAGACATAACTTGCTTTTACAAATGTTGGGTTAATCTACACTAATGAATAGTAACAAGTGTCAGCGAATTATGTTTCCCACACAAGATATGAAATTTTAATATTAAAATTCATGTCTGGAAATTATGAAACACAATATCAATTTAATTAAAAAATAATTTAATCAACCATTCAGGTGCTCATTATTGCCAATTAGCAGAAATTACAAAATTAAATTCGTTACTTAATGGTTCGGTAATTGTAATTTATTTCAGGTGTAAAATCACCGGTTAATTTTACATTTTCAGGTTTATTAACCTCAACGGAATGTACTTTTATCAAGTAATTTCACATCAATGTTGAATTTTTCAGAATTAGAAGATAAGTGTACATCCTTTGTAGAAATTTACTCCACTGGGTTTACCCCATGATCTACATAATTCTCTTATTTTCGGGGTAATTTTACAATTTTTTTTTTGCTAAAACATAAAATTACACAATTTATAGGGTAAACCTACTCTTATAAACTGGGTAATTTTTAAAGGTATTATTATTATTAACGGGTTGTGATATTATGCCCACTGCACTGAAGCTTAAGCTTATTGTGTCCTTCGTTCTTTGTTTTATTCCATCAGCCGCGTTTCCTCGACGAAGTCGAGTAGGCGTCCCAGGGGCGCTTGTTCTATCTCCTCTGCTTCCAGGTATGGAAGCCCGAGGTGACGCATTCATTTTCCCGACAGTGCCGGGCATTCACATAAAATGTGGTGAGGAGTTTCCTGCGATCCACCACACATCCTACATTTAGGATCTTCAGTTATCCCCATAATACTGAGGTGTCTATTGAGACAGCAGTGTTCTGTAAAAAATCCTACTATCCTTCTCAGCTGGATTATCTCTTTGCTTCTGGTTTCACTTGTAGGACCTTTAATTAACATCCGGGACTGCCTCAGTTCAGGAAAGCTCCCTCAGTAAGCAAGGTGTTGCCTCCTTTATATGTCCCTAATACCTTCTCTTGAGATCTTGTACGCAATCGATTCGTATGCCCTTATGATGGTTGACGTGAAAATGTCGTTCATAAATTCCAGTTCCGCTGTATTTGATGGTTTCGACGGACACCTCCCAGCTCCTGCCCCAAATTCTCCTTGAAGGTTACCCAGTTTCAGGTCTTAGGGTTCCTGTACGTCGCCCCACTTCTGGCGGTGTTTCGATATCAAATCGAATGTATTTGTGGTCAGAGAATGACTCCTCTTGCGAGACGTTGCCACTCTCCGATCCATTGACTTACCATAGGTGTACCTATCGTTAAGTCAAGTACTTCTTTCCTTGTCGCTATGACAAAGGTAGGTTTGTTTCCCTTATTTGCTATTTCTAGTTTTTTATTAAAGATAAATTGCAAAAGAACCTCACCTCTGCTATTCTTGTCCGTGCTCCCCCATACTCTGTGGTGTGCGTTAAGGTCGTATCTCACCTAACAGCACAGCATAGGATCAGCGACTGATCATCACCAGCAAATTTTATTTCTTATGTGTATTTAAATGTAAATGCACTCACCTAACAGCATAAGCACGTCTCCTGCACGGCACGTCAACGCCTCAACCACCCGACATTTCTCCGAGAGAATATTTTGCGGACGCCGTGCTTGTCATGTGCTGATGCCGTGCGGATTCCGTACACTCACTTATCATCACATTTTGCTTAGTACAATTTTACAAATTGTTTATTTAAGTATATTTTACTATTGCATTAGTCTTATAGCAATTTTAAAAGAGTGCAGGTGATGAACAAAATGAATTCTGAAAAACTTATAGAGGCAGTTCGAAACTATACTTATTTATATGATATAAGTGATAGTAAATATAGCGATTCTAAAAAAAAAGAAATGGCTTGGCAAGAAATAGGAAAAAATTTGGATCAGCCAGGTAAATACATTAATACATTTATTAGAAACTCGATAAACTTATAAACTCTATTGTATACTTTGATCTTATACCGATTCCGCGGCGGTGCTGTTCCTGTGCTGAGGCGTTAAGTGAGACTATACGCAACCATCAAGTTGACCACTCGGCGGTGCTGTGACGATGCTGATCAGGTGCTGTGCTGTTAGGTGAGATACGACCTTTAGAGTCACAGCTGATAACCAATTGTATGCCCCTATTTTCGCAGTTTTTAACCTCCTTTGTCAACGAAGTCCCTGAGGCCGTCTCCCACTGCAATTTTAAGTTTAGCCGCCATTAGGTCTCTAGTACTTGGTTCCCATAATGGCAGAAGATAATGTCTTTTTTTTTAAATAATACATACATACCCTTGGAATGCTATCTCTTGAGCTTATTAATTCCCATTCTCTTGTAATATTCCCCCGTATACCCAGGGTTTTTGTATCAGAGCCACATCAATATTATATGTATATTTACCTGTTAGCACCGGAAGATGATCCCGATTTATATCGGGAGTGTTCTCCCAGTGTTTGTTCTCCTTCTTTGCCAGTTGGAGGTGGAATAGGATTACGTGACACTGTTGATTTAGCACCCCCTGCATCTTCTTCCCTCTCGCTTGATGTTTCCTTCTCGCCGTTTCCAGTGGGAGGTAGGGGGAGATTTTATGGACGAGGAGGCGGCCCGGTCAAACTTTGTTTAGTCCCGGTCGCCGTTATTTTCTTGCTTAGCTCTTCTTCCCTCTTTTTCCCCAGTTCCTTAAAAGTTATCCTGGAGAAGTTCAGAAATGGTTTGTACTGTAGTTCCTGGATTTTGGTCCAGGATCTTATATCGACCAGCATTATCATCTGCTGGCCTGTTTTGTCGGGCTTGTGTTGCAATACCTTCCAGTTCTCTGTTTTGAGTCCTGGATTTTGGACTGTCGGCCTCCTTAAGATTAATTGCGGTTCCTCTGCAAGTCCCGGTATCCACGTCACTGCCCTGATAGGCTTTGGAATGTCCTTGGTGTCGAGGACTCCAATTTTATCCCCCTTCCAGGGTACGCTTTTTGCTACCACCCGCGTCAACCAGTCCCTAGTGGCCCGGTCGGCGCAGGAGGCAACCATCAGCTGCCTTCGGTTTCCCTTCTCTTCAGGCCCTTCTCCTTTTATACCATGCATCGGTTTGAGTATCATCCCTCTAAATTAAACCTGTATTTTGACGGTGTACATATCCATTTTAACATAGCCTAAATTTATAGTAACTGTTCGTTTCTGTTGTCACAAAAACAACAAAATCACACAAACAACTTTTGTTGATAAGAAATCTTCTTACCGAGATAGAATTCATAATAATATATAATTTTCATAGAAGTTGTAGTTAAACTAATTAATTTTATTTATATTTATGATAAATATTTTTGAAAGATATTTTTATGTATGGCAAAAATAATGAACAGATTTTAACGAAATTACATATTATAATATTATCTTTTCAGGCGTTACAAAATTCAATTTCCGAATTACATTATTTTAAAACAATATAACGATATTAAATTTCATTCTAAACTTTTTATGAATCAAAATTTCAAATAAAATTTAACAAATATATTGTTGCTGTCAAAATAACGCAAGTATGTTAAAATATTTTAATTACTTTTGCCTTAAATGTCGTACAATATCTACACGTTTGCGTTTTCTAAAAGAACCATAATTATTGAAAGAAAGCAATTGAAATCATATTTTTAGGTTGGTAACTTAAAATGAACAAATCAAAGAATAATAAAAAGATAGATAGTTTAATTGTAATAACGATGAGAGAATACAGGATGAGAAAAATATTTAAATTTGCAATTCAGGACAAAACATAAAATAAACAAGCAAGTAGCATTAACCTACAGCTGAAGGCTGCAAGATAAACAAACTGAAAAACTTTACATTTAAAAATAATTTAAACAAACTTATTGATAATAATCAACCAACATTGCATTACCAACGTTTTATTATTGTTATTTTGCGTTAATTTGGTCACATTTTTAATTTAAATGCAAATTTATTATCTGTCCTACCCATGAACATTTTGATAACGATTGAATTATACTATGGCTCGTTAATGATAGTGTTTTAATTATACCGTATTTAGAACAAAATAAAAGTTACATTTTATCGATAACTTCGTAGTGTAATTATCCAAAGGTGTATAGTTAAAATTTAATGTCTTGAGAACTCCATAGCTTATTTACCAAGGTAACCGATTCATCAACTTTGATTTCTGTATATTACGCTTTAAAATTGAATAATTTTTACACAACCCTCCAATCCATAAATATTAAATTGAAGTAACATGTGTTCCTTGGGTTATAAGAATCGGAACATAATTTTCGTCTTCTAAACCAAAAGTTTAAGTCGGATGAGTAACGATTTATTTTAAAAGGTAGCAGAATTACCACGAGGTAAATGATCCTCCGGTGGTTAGTTAATGACGCGAAATGTAAATTTAGCTTCGTACCGAGTTAGGTACCTAATTTACTAATAATGTCGTCGAGAAGATAATTAAGCATCTTTACATATTCTTATTTATGTAATTCTCGTTGCAAAATTAAATATGCTAAATTATGTGCTGGAAACTTTTATTAAAAATTTAATATGCATAATTTTATTAAACCTTTTAGAAATATGAACAGAAGTTGCTGTAATACAGCTTATTTCCAATTTAAAGCCCACCACATATTGGTCATCGTTAAATATAATAACATTATGAAATGCCCAAGTCCGTTGTTTTCTGTTGCCTTTCTTATTTTAATTAATTTTTTTTATATTTTCGCAATTGAGAGCTCTTCTCTCCCGATAGATATGTTGCTACAAAGTTCATAATATCACGTCAGTTTTGCCCTATATTCACTCTACAGCAAATTTTAATCTGACGTTGTTAGCAGAAATTGGAACATTAATTTTAATTAACCAAGCCAATTTTCATTAACAAAACTTAAAATATGTTTTAAATGGGTTATCAAGTCGCAAATTACATTCAATTAAATTGTATGTAAAGATTTTAAATTGTTGAATGTACTAATTAGCCTTATAGTAACGAGCTTCACAAATTAATTCAATTTATGTATTAATTTTCTGTTTTACCAAAATGTTATATAATTTTTCAAAAGGAAATTATATTACTATGTTCGAATATTTATTAAATGAATGAACAGGTAAAATTTTTTTTGATTAATTGCAACTGACGATTAGCAACAATAATTATCAAAAAAACAAGCCAACGTCGTTAGTTTACCTACACCGCAAAAATAATTTGGTAATTAGTTTGCTGAAACACCTGTTGCCTATATTGATACTTTCTTGGTATTGATTTGCCATTGAAAGTGAAATTAAGTGCCTACTAATGGAACAGAACTCCGACAATGATCGATTGCTTTTTGAAAATACTCGAATAGATAATTAGTTTGGCACTTGGTTATTGAGTGTGGTTGCTTTTAATTTGCTATTAACTCTGATTTGCAGAATTGTTAAGCTTTTCATTAAATTAAAATCGTTTCTCTTTCTGTGCATAAATAACTTGACGATATTAAGTTATTATCAACTGCGCTGGAACGATAAAGTTGGACCAGAAGCTGAAATTGAGATTCTGCAATTATTATAAAATAAATATTTTTTATGTCTAACAAATTTGCTTGTCAAAACAATCGAGTTTTATTTTTAAAAGCGAAGCACTTACAAGAAATTGGCATGAAGTGATAGTATCGATTTTGAGTTACTATTACTAAAAATCGGATTACATTTAATAAAATATTAATGTTAAACATCAAAACCCCTCTAGCTGTCGTTTTCACCCTAATACCAATATTTCTTGGTAGGTCTTAAGGGTAGAAATACGCAAAGTATTGGTTTTTCTGATTACAACAAGTCGAGCATAATGTAATAATTTATATCCAAATCTGCTCACTTGATTGTGAAATATTTGATTGACACCTTATTATTAAGGTGACTAAAACATGTTTCAAGTTTGAAGAGAGCTTTCCAACTTTGCTCAAGCAGGATAAAGAAAAGATTTGCTGAACACATTTTTATACAAAAAATTATACGTTTGAGAAATGAAGGATGCGATTTCTATTCCACATTTGGATTGAATATTTTTAAATAACAAAATACACCTACCGTCTATATTAAAATTTTTCTATCAACTCCAAGATGAAGAGCTAAAAATGGGATATTGATTTTTAAACATCGTAAGCATCTTAAATATTATATACCTGTCAATTTTATAAAAAGGCTATAAAGCAAATATGCATAGACATCGAAACTTTCTTAACCATCCTAATCGCTTCGTGTGTTCCCTGATTGAGTTATGAAGCGGAAATATTGAATTCAAACCGCAAACTTCTCCAAATTTTCTGTAAAATGCGTCTAACACTCAAAGATTTCAAAATATTTTTTTTAATCCTTGAATTGTCCTTTAACAGCTCCGGAAGACAAAAGTAATTTGCTCTTTATGGTATAAATTAACTAAAATTTTGGACATCAGGCTAAAGAAAAATAAAATATGAAAATTTGAATTTACTTATAATTAATTAAAGATTTTTCTTCTCTTCTTTTTTTTATTTAAGGCCGAAAAAATGTTTTTGGAATATACACTTCCATCCTGGTTAAAAGGTTTTCTGTGAAAGAATGAAGTTACTTCCTACAATAAATCTTCATACACGAGAGAACAACTGTCTTTAGGGCCATTTGCTTATTATTTGATCATTAATATGAAAAACAACAACCGGAGAGACAACGATAACCATCCTGTCAAGTAGTCAAGCTTAAATAATAGAAGACAACGTCATGTTTCTCTGCAAAATATAGACTTTGCACCGCTTCACCATATAACACGCAGACGGTTTATAAAACATTGTCTCTTCAATGCAAACTGTCATTTTGTTACGATTGAGGTTGCCAACCACCAATGTTACCCTTTTCTCTATAAACCCTTATTATTTTTCTGTCAAATGCAGTAAAACGGCCAAATCCCAAAACTGTGTCTAAAAAATCGATGTTAATGCTGATCAAACATTTGTTGGGGTTATTTTACATCACAACTTTTACATTCTTTTAAAAAAAATGTATTCAAGTGGGTAGTTATCCTAAAGGTTGCTATGGTGAAACACTTTAAAGTATTCGCAGCGACTCGTTTAGTATTCCAAATAACTCCTAATTTCGTTATCCAACTTCAATGATAGCGACGTATAGTATGAGTCTTTCACCAACAAGTTTGGAGATTTTATTAAAAGGTACGCGGAAAGTTTGATCGAAAACAATTTACGCAGAAATAATTTATAGAATCGCATCATAAATATTTAACATCAAGTATATGTATCACTTTCCATATTGTTACATTGTCGTTGGCTGAAACCGACACTGCAGTTGTAATTAAAATAAATTAATTGGAATAATAATACTTCATCACCTCAGCATGCTATCAACTCTCTATACAATGCATTAGTGCATAAACAAAACAGGTACTTAGGAATGGCAGAGATGAAAGAGGTGGAATTATTATGTTGACTCTCATTTTCCGCCACTAAGTATCAATCATGCGCTAGCTAGCTCTGGGAGTTAAATAACAGTTCTCGAGAGCTTAGTTGATGATGACTTTACCACTAGCTATCAAATTATTAATTATTCATACATGGGGCCTGTAAAAGTAACATACCTTTATAGAAAATCCAAATGGTATAACCGCGAATCAATTGACCGCAAATTAAAAGTTTGATTAAATTAATCCGCGAACCAAATTCGATTTTGAACTCAGAATTTGAAAAGTGGTTCAAAACTGAAAATTTCAATTTTGATATGCTAGGATCGAATTAATTGCCATCTCTGAAATTTAATTAAGCTTTAACTGCAGAAACTAAAACTAATGGATAAATTATGTAAATAACTTTAATATTTTAAAATACAACTGTATTAATAATTCAAGAGGGGTCACGAAATGTTCTAGAACCATTTTATAGTTTAACATGGAAACCTGTGACGTCACAAAACCATGTCTCTTAATTAATTAATTGATTTTGTAACAATTCGCGTCCCACAAAAATATAAACCACATTTTTGCGAATTTCAAACATATATTTTGTGTGCAATTGGAAAGAAATTGCATGTACCGAGAGATACGACCGTCTTAAAAAGAAGAGTATAAATTCCATCAGTTATCAATTTATAATATTGGTGAACAGCCAAGTTAGTTGGAAATACGATCGAATATTTTAAGAATAACCTGTCGATTTTTATTAAGAGCAATTCAATAAATCGGATTGAAATAAGCAAAATACACATGCTTACTGAAAATTATCGGTTTTAGATGACGCTTCAGTGTAATGTACACAACTGCACCGAAGTGGTGGAGACTTTTTAACAAAGGGATATTTTGCTGAAACTAAAAAACCAATATAAAACGTTATAAATTGACTTTACCTTGGACAACTTCAAAAATAACTTGGCAAGTTTGTTTATAAAGCGATGCAATTAGGGTTGATTTGGTTAAAAGCAAAGAATGAATTTCGAGGTATATGAAAAAATTGGCAAAGTACCAAAACCATATCACTAGACATTGATTTTCTAAATTATCGCCATTCCTCTAAAGTGCCGTTTCTTCGTATTCGTATTTTTCATTTTATAAACATGAATAACACCGATTGCTAAAAGTTAGCTAAATTATCTGCAACAAATGTTGTAATATACGACATATTAATTATTTTCCTTCGGTATTTCATTTTCTTGAGCAAAACTTTTGTATGACGTCGAGATCTATGCTTTTATAACTTTATTGACCCACTTTACTGACATTTTATCCGTGCAAACTTTTTTTTATCATTTCGGTGCCATTTCAAAAGGTGTGTTGTTGCTATGAAATCATCAAATTGTTCTTAATTGTATTCGTAATAAAATCGCGTTTTGGATGAATTGTGTTTGCGAAATGAGTTATTAACCCCAATGAACTCGACAATGAAATTAATTGTGATGCTTTATCGACGCAATTTTTTTTTAAATTGTAAATGGAACAGCTAAATTGTAATTCAATGCTATTAAATAGAAAAATTCAATTTATGAACTGGGTACGTACGCAACATTGGCTTTAACGCACCATTAAATGTGGCTTTAAAATCGCCGGCTGCATTTCAATCGCTCTCCTAGAAAATCGTTATATTGAATGAAGTATTTAATTCCAATTTTCCCACAAACAATTTAGCGTTGCCATTTAAATTTTAAAAAGTTAAAGGAAAACTTGAAATATAAGCAAATAAAATCAATTTTACATGATTTGTAGAAGATCAAGCGATGTTACGGCCAGCATGACCTTTTAACGCTTTTGTATTGGTCCATTCGTGTATTGCCAACCTAAACGCACCAGCCAATCGAAATAATTATTATTTCGTAAAGGTTGCGGTTAAGATTCGACAACTTTTAATCACACTTTGAATGAAGTGGTGACACACTTTCTGCTGGTTTATGAATAATTTAAACATAAGAGTTTCCTGACAATGAGATACTTTTACTGTGAATGTAGTGGAAAGTATTTGATACAGAAAATTGTGTTTATTGTAAAGAAAATTCCACTCTGCCCTACATTCAAATTGTTACAGCTCTTACGTTTTAAACTAAAAATCGTTCATTTCGTTTGAGATCGTTTGGATATATTGTCGAAGTTCTTTGATATGCATATATGAAATTGTATAGCATGAATAATTTGTATCTTATAGAATTTTTCTTTTTAGTGCCGCCATATTGACTTGCGTTTTATGTTTACTTGACTACAGTAGTTCAGATAAGTGTGTATTAGAATTATGGATATTCAACATCGTATTTCTATCTACTGTGGCGTTATGTTTAGTGTTGGAAATGCTTATGTCCTTTATATCCTATAAAGGAAGTATACTAAATACCGAGCCAAGAAGTGCTGTGAGATATATTCTATATGTTAGATTAGGTGTACTTATGGCGGAAATGGTTATCCTCGGATATGGAATTTATTGGATATCGCTTAATTATCACACGTGTCCAATCAATTATGCAAAAACAGTATTTTTAGGTAAGTAACGTCCACGCTGCAAGCTCCTGATTCAAAAATTATTTTTTCCAGTTTTAATTGTCCTTAATTGGTTTACCATTGTTTGTATATTTTTTAATATTTGGTGTGCTTACGATCCTGCCGGACGATCGTGGGTTAAAATGAAAACTTACCAAAGGTCGATGAGAGAATCCGAATCCAAGTACCAGTATAAAAGATCTGGTAGCACAAGAAATTGGAGACAGAGGTAATTGGGCGGTTAATTTCTTAAAAACATCAATTAAGACCAAACTTTGTAGGAAAGTAATGAAAGCGTATCAGGATAGTTGGGATCAACGATGTAGACTACTTTTTTGTTGTATGCGTTCAAATGATAGTAATCGAAATTCGTTTAGAGAAATTGCTCGTCTTTTATCTGATTACTTTCGCGATTTAGATGTTGTACCTTCAGATGTAATAGCGGGCATTATATTGTTACGAATTTATCAGAAAATTGAAAGAAGAGCTATTATTGAGCAGGTAAAACTATTATTGTTCGTTGATTTTTTTTGAACTGACGACATTTTTTTTAGCGTAAAAACGACACTTACGAGTTCCTGTCTGGCGTTCCTGTTACGTCGAAAACCAAGTTCCTGGCATTACAAGAAGAAGGTTCAGATTTGGATTTGTTCCAAACCGTCATTCGTTACGTATATTTTGCTGTGCGAGCTTACGGTTGGCCTATGTACGCTATGACCAAAAAGATGGGTATTTGTCGAATTTGCTCGAACGCGTCGTGTTGTTGTTTTATGAATCTAACCAGAAGTGGAGTGGAAGTTATCGAAGACAACTGTTGTCAACTAAATCGTGCTGCGTTACAGACTCTTTCAGAGTTGGGCAACATTGAAGTGATTTACGCCACTTATCATGTCGACATTGGAAAAACTCCATTTTTTATTGCTTTGGACTACGACAGAGAAAAAATTGTACTCAGCATTCGAGGAACGTTAAGTATGAAGGTGAGAACATTCGCTTTTTATCCAAACGATTCTTGATATAAATTTTGGTCTAGGATATTTTGACAGATTTGAACGCCGAAGCCGAAACGATTTCTGTAGACCCAATAAGGGACGATTGGCTGGGACACAAGGGCATGGTCAGTGCAGCGGAGTACATTTTCGAAAAAATTAAATCGGAAAAATTATTGCAACGCGCTCATAATTATAGAACTGCGGTTGGAACCAAATCGTTTGATTTGGTCATTGTTGGACACTCGCTGGGAGCCGGCATTGCCAGTATTTTAGGAATTATGCTAAAAAGTGAATATCCTAACCTTGTATGCTACTGTTATTCCCCACCTGGAGGACTATTAAGGTTGGTTTTAACCTCATTGTTTTATTCCATGATTAAAGTTGTAATTTTCAGTATGGCTGCTATGGAATACACCAAAACTTTTACAATTTCGGTAGTTTTGGGTAAAGACGTAGTGCCTCGATTGGGTCTCAATCAAATGGAAGCTTTAAGAGCCGATCTGATAAATGCAATTAAGAGAAGTGTCGATCCGAAGGTAATATTTTACTTTGTAGTCTACGTGATTATTTGGAAATAAATTTTAGTGGAAGATTATTTCGTGTGGCGTAATGTGTTGCTGCTGTTCGATCGAACCGACCTCGGCAACCGAACTGTCGACAGCAGATCAGGCGATGGCCGATTATATAAATGAGAAACACCAATCTAGAAGTATTGGTGGTGTTCACCCTTCGGATAGTACTATTGCTTTAACAACGCATCAACCAATGTATCCTCCAGGGCGTATTATTCATATAGTGAGACATCACCCCTCGAAAGACGAGTAAGTGAATTTTAAATCTTTAATCAGCAATTTCTTAATTGAAAATTTTTATTATTTACAAATTTATCATTACTATTTCAGACAAAAATATGAAAAAACGTGGAGGTAATAAAAATAATTAATATACCCTTGTGATTGTGGTGTGGTATTAAAATATCCAGCAAATTAATTTGATTACATTAAAATAAATTGAAATTTTCCAAGCAAATTTCTTAATTAAACTTCAATTAGGTAAATTTATTTTACTGTAAAAATTATAGGATTTCCTCTCGTAACAGAAGACATCCTGTAAACAAGTTTCTGGATATATAAGTATTGCATGTTTTTCCACAAAATATGTAGGTTCAAAATATTAAGTATTACAAATTGCACATCTACAAGAAAACTTCCAATAAAAACGCTTTTACAAAATCTCGGAAAAGACGGAAATTTTATACTCCTGGCGTAAAACTAACTTCTATTTTCTTTTTTATAGTAATTATTTATATAGGTTGTCTGCCATACATACATGACGTTCGTTTAACATTGTGGTAGCTTTTATTCCACCCTTAAAAGTAAAAATTTCGTGTTTATTACCATATGAAAAATTTTTATGTGTGAAGAATTTTTACTGTCTTTTTAAACACTCCCATCCCTTCAGTTCCATAAATCTTATACACTTTAGCTGTTAGGAGAATGAGATTTTTCTTGTAAATAAAATATCACCTTTGCGGTGAACATATTTTGTCATAATGCAAATTATGCATTTCCATTTCAGTTTTACTACCACATTATTTTACAAAATTTATTTGAATGCAACACATTGCATTGTACTTACTTAAAAATTCACGATAGGGTGAAATTTAACAGCAAAATTTTATAATCAATTATGAAAGTCTAGATGGAAATAATTCGGAATAACGTCGGAAAAATTCAATTTTTAACATTACGGACGTCAGACACAGAAAGTATCAAACTGCCTTCAGTGCAGGAGCAGCCATTCCAACTGGAAAAACAACTTCAGGATGCCTTAACCAAGACTGCCAGTAAGCTAAGGGTAGTGAGGTTTCCTATCTCTAGATAGAAAAGTCCTTGTTCACTTCAACGCACGGATATGATCCTAAAAAAAGTTAAACTCAAAATAAGACATTTCGTCGTCGCCGTTTCGCCGTCGATCTAACTTGCTAGGCCACTGGCTGTCTCCATTCTATATGTTAATATCAAAATTTTTTTGTTTTCTTCTCTCAAGTTTTTAAGGAGAATAATAGGAATATACTATTTATGTTTCCTGTTCGATGTTTTTATATACTATTTAGGAAATATAGATTCTAGATAAATTTCCGAGTTATTTCCACTCAGAGTCTTTTATGCACAACATACCAAGAATACACAATATTACGAGAACGCCACTTATTGGAACAAGTTCTTGCGAAATCCAGGCATGTACCTACATAAATCCAGACATCTGCTCTTCACAAATTTTCATTTGCACCCAATAAAGTCCTCGAAAAGAAATAAATTCTTATCATTTCTTACCGTAAATACCACGGCAAGATATTTCACCTTTAGTAATAGAAACTTGGTGTATCCTAATAATCATACCATGTAGAAAATAATAAGAAGAAACGTTAAAAATACTGAAACGTTGTTATTCCAATAACCATTAGGTGCCCGATTAGTTTAACTTAAAAGTGCATGTGTTCCATCACCTAAGGAGCTTAACAATTTATTTTTTCCATTTTCTTTTCTAGAAAAGCATTGGCAGGTGCCGAACCAGTGTATCAAGCCATTTGGGCGGAGAACACCGATTTTGATGAAGTTCTGATTTCTCCAGTTATGATCCAAGATCACATGCCAGATAAATTATTAACGGCTTTAACTAAGGTACAAAATAGAGAAATTCGTCACGTCCGGTATTAATTTGTTAGATGTATCCATCCAGCATGTTTATTGTCAGATACTTCTTCAAAGTAGTGTTCGATGTTTTATTACAGAATGACGCTATACAATTATTTATTTTGTATTTTTTGTTATTAAAATTTTGTTATTATTATTATTTGTATTTTAATTTTTTCCTTAAGTTACCGTAGTCGCCGTTTGCTGCTTTATATGTTGAATATTATATTTTCCGCTAAAAAATTTTAAAACCATTGAAACCCAGTTTCGTGTCATTGGACAAAATCCCAAGTTAAATTTTCCAAAACTTTAATTCCTTATCAGATTTTCGAGAACTCAAAATTAAAAAAACAGACAACAACCGAAGACTTTTATGTATTAGCCTCCTTATTTTAGCCACAATCAAGCTGTAATTCAATATTATTGGAAAAAGTGTTCAATTTTTATACTATATCCATATTTTGTGTTTCCAATAATTTAAAGCGTTATTGTATTACATACCAAAATTAGATATTTTGTTATTTGGTTTTATATTAATTTGGTTTATTTGAATATTATGGTTTCATAAGCTATCTTGAGCAGGTGGAACATACACATACAATTGGGAGGAACATCCACTCCCTTGAGTCTCCAATAGATTATATTCCACCACCTAACGACACAAGGTATAAAAAGACCTCATTTCTAAAATTAAATATTGAATTTCTGTTTACACAAAATTTTTATTTTATTGCATGAACTTGAAACATGCGCTGCATGATTGCTAGAAATTATTTTATTTTGCTGTCGAAAAAATTTTAAAATTTAGTACCAATACGTTTTCGAGAACTTAATTGCATAGAACTGGAATTTCTAAACGAGAAGGGAGACATTGGAAATTTAGAAATTCCCGGTCTGCAAAACCGAAATACTAAATATTGGTATTTCAAACACCACACCAAACAGTTCACTCACCAAGTGCAATCGCGCTTTAAAAATGTATAATGCACAATTTTATTCGTTTTAGGTTATAATCACCCTGGGACCAAAAAAACCAAAACGAACGAATATCGAAATATGGCAAGAGTATAAAATGATCATACAAGAGGACGACAATCACGAACGTCCAGATTCAAGAAATGTTTATTTGGAAACCTGCTTCACTGCACTACCAGATCCATTTCCAAACACTACATCCAGTATAAAATCGGAACCCATTCCAGAAACCAACAATTTCCTCTACAAACAAATTAATGGAAATGTAACATTAGACAAAAACAAAAATTTGGATATGTTCAACAAAAGAGACTACACTTTCAGAAGTTTATGTAATATTGCACCGTTGGCCGAACCTGAGCATTTTTCCGATAGCGAAAGTAATAAATCGTACATACTAGACCCAAAATCTTCCTGTTGGACCACTCAAAGTAATAACGTACCACCATCATTTGTTTTAAAAGCGCCTCAAATGATGAGGAGAACACCAAAGATTATAGGAAATTTGAGTACCTGTACGGACGATATACGAAATTTAAAATCATTTGAAAAGGCAAAATCCTTAAATTTATTTTTGGAAGATTCAAATTCGAGCAGTAATTTGAGCAACGCGTCCGTTGTGAGTTACAAAACCAGTGGTTCCAACGATTGCCAGCATTTTGTAGGTGTCGGTCAATGTTCCTGGCAGCGGGAAACTTCGTCGGCTTTGAGGAACTGGGAACCGGAAAATTACAGCGATACAAGTAAAGCGTCAGCTTTGGCGGAAGAAATGTTGGACGAAATATTAGAGTACGCCGATTGTGCGGACTTTTTTAATTCCAATTCTAGCTTTTTGGATGGCTACGACGATAAATTGTTTGATCCGGAGGCGGAGCACAATAAAGAATGCGATACGGACTGCAGTTTCACGATACCTACAATTAAGTTGACAAAATTCCAAAATGCAAGTACAATAAATTCGCCGCTAATTTTATCGCCCTGTTCCTTGGACGCTGATCCAGATTTGATATCCAATTTTGCGATAGATCTAAATCTGGAACAAGAGCACAGATCGTTACTCTCGAATCAGCATCTTCAGGCGTCAATTTTAAAACCAAGTTCGTTGGAAATTTATAATGAACCACGCACACCTCCGTGTACCATAAAAACTGTTACGTTTAATCCGGATATATCGAGTATGGAAGATAAAATAACATTGCACAAAAGTTCGGATTACTTGTATCAAACTAGAGAACGATCAAAAATTTGGAACTTTATTCCTTTCAAATACTTCAATAAAAAGGTTCAAGAAGCTGTTAGTATGCCAAATATAACTAAGACAGAAAGTGTATCGACAATATATTCAAGTACAAGAGACAATCCAAATTTAACATTGACGTTGTGCAATGAAGCCAAAAGCGATAGTGATAATAGTGAACATTTATATACGAATGCTGTAAAAAAAAGAAAAGTATGTTTAAATAGTGAAGTATAATACCTGTGATCGCAAAATACATTTTATGTAACATAATGTATACAGGGTGTTCAAGAGTTTAAATTTACCGTTCGTAATATCAAAAACAGCTATTCTCTACATAGAACTAGCCGATGAATTATAGAAATTAAACATAATCTAAATAATAAAAGTTGATAAATAAATATTAAATTTATGAAATATTAAAAACTACATAATAACTTTATTCACACCTAATTGCCTTAAACAATTTTATTTAAATAAAAAAATCTATAAGCATTTACAATAATGTATTTCAAAGTTTTACGACTTGAACACCCTGTATATTTTTAATTTTGTACAATTTATTATCATTGTTTATCTGTCAAAAATTATTTATAGTTTTTAAAAGTAGTTAAAACAAATGAAATTATACGTTTGCTGTTATAATTATTATTAAAATTGAAATTGTATAACGAAACCCCATAAATTACCTTCTATTTCCATCTTACATTTTTGAAAAACGAATACGAAATTGAACGATATGAAGAATTTAAGCCTTTTTATTTCTCAACTAACTGGCACAGTCGGCATCAGGTCGCCACTAGGACGTGAGAATAACAGCAGTTTGATTTCACTCAAGAGGACCCAGCGTGATCTAGGTTTGTACATAATATACTTGATCAAACATCAAAGATGGCTGAGATTATTATCTATAAAAGAATTAACCAATCACGGGAACGTTACTATTGTAGGAACAGGCACAACTTAAGGTAATTAAAAAAGCAGTTGTACATTTTACGTAATCGATTGGCAGGCAGCTCGTACTCAAATCTGCCTAGAGTTCTGGGTTCCATCGTTGATGAAATCGACAGTTCTGATTTTTTTGCAATCCAGCGTTAAGAGTTCCGACCTCTGATGATACCCACATAGCAAAAAGCAATTGTTTATTAGTGTAGCAAGTATGAAACTAAGAGATGCTGATAATTTTGGACAGGAGGATCAGAACTGTCGATTGAACCAACGATGGAACCCAGAACTCATCCAAAACTATCAGCATCTCATAATTCTCTACTTCCTACAGTAATAAACAATTGTTTTTTGCTTGTGGGTATCATCAGAGGCCGGAACTCTTAACGCTGGATTACAGAAGGGTCAGAACTGTCGATTTCATGAATGATGGAACCCAGAACTCGTCCAAAACTATCAGCATCTCATAGTTCTATACCTGCTACGGTAATTGTTTCAACCGCCGTTTCGCAAATGCACTCGAAAATGTAGTAACTAGAACGATGTTATCACTCCAACGGCATGAACTTGACTGAACACACGTAGCGTAGCGTAGCGGAGTGACAATGCGAAGCATTTGGTGCCGTAGGCACCTTAATCTTCTTCATCTGGTGTCTGCAGTTTTGGCAATGAGGTTAAGAAAACAAGTAAAATACGCTGACGCGGTTTCCCACGTTGATCTGTGAGGCTTGGTAACAAAAATTGGAAATATATTTTCCCCGTCTGGATGTTTGTAGACGCTGTAGCAGTGGAAAGATGGTGTTGAACGTGTATGCGGCGGTCGTGTTAGTGTGTTGCCGTTTTGAAGATTTCGACTGAACACGCGTTAGCATTGCTACGACATAGGCAGAGCACACGTCCCGTCAATAGAATGGTTGTTTTAAGCTAACATGTAGGTAAACTTGTAAAATTTACATCAAAAAGTTGATTTTTAAAATTAAATTGTGAAGTAACCGTTGTGCCGATTTTATTTATCCTCACCTCTTAAGAAAGCAAAAATTTTGCTCTTTTAGAATATTTTATAGATTTCTATCGTACTTTTGAAGGGAAAGCTCCCAAAAGATCGACAGTAACCCAAAACTCTTCCTTAACATTCAGCATTTCATAGTTCTATTCTTTCTTCTGTAATAAACAATTGTTTAAAACTATTTGGTACCATCAGAGGCCGGAACTTTTCAAGGTAGTGTGCAGGAAGATCAGAACTGTCGAATGAACCAATGATGGAACCCAGAACTCGCCCAAAACTATCAGCATCTCATAGTTTCATACTTGCTACTGTAATAACTAGAGACCGGATTTTAAGCATTTTTGCTTATTGTCAATTTTAAAAGCAGTTCTTTGAAATTTGAGATCTGGACGAATTACATAAAATGATGTATTTTAGCGTATAGTTTTTCATGCTTTTTTGCGATTTTTCGGTTATTTTCGACTTTTGTGCTTATTTTGAACTTATTTTCGAGTTTAAATTTTAACTTTGACTTAAAATTAATTTTTTGACCTCAAGCGGCAATGTTTTGCTTTTTTGCTTTTACTTATGCTTATTATTCGAACTTGAGCATATTCGCGCTCAGACATCTCAAACCGCTAATTGCCTCCCCTCTGAGCGTTGTGCCTGTCCCGCTCGATCAGGTTAATTCATCTCAGGTTAATACATCTCTCCTGGCTATGGACAATTTTCCACCGCAAAACTTCGAGAGCTTCGACGAATAGCTTTGCCCGATGCAGGCTCTATCGTACCTTCTTCACAACCGTTACAAACTGTTTCAGGTCGTTCATAGGGACATGGCATAGGCTTAGTTCCTCCTTCTGTTTCTCATTCCGTAAAAAATAGGTCTTCCAATAGTGGTTGAAACCGCAAATCCCGTGGAGCGGTCTACGGTTCAAAGCTCTCTGACACCTCGCTAATTCCTTATGACCCTCCTGTTAAAATACATATTTCCAAGCTGAGTCTCAGTACTACCCCGGCACAGGTTATTGGGTTCATTTCTTCCAATCTATCTTTCGAGTTATCTTCTAACTTCAAACTTCAATGTACTGAACTTAAGGTTAGGTCTGGTAGTTATAAGGGATACGCAGTCTCTGTTCCTTCTTCTGTGGTACCTATACTACTTAAGCCCGAATTTTGGCCTTCTCGCGTAGCGGTTAAGCGATTTAGATATTCGCGCAATTTACAAAATTTAATGGTCCCCAATAATAATTAGTGAATGCAAAATTTCTCGATTTGAGATTGCATCATAAAAAAACTTCAAAGTTTACAGTTATTTCATGTACCTGAGTGTTGCTTAAAATTGCATGATTTACATTTTTTCTTTTTTATTTAAACCTAACTTCTCTTTTTACATTACGTTTTTTTCCTTTTAGGCTTCTATACAAAGTATAGTAAGGAAACCTTATGTTCTGCTCCCGTGTCCGTCCGTCCGTCTGTCCGCATGTTTCAAATGTTTCAAATCAACATAAAAATAAAATAGAATTTGAATTTTTTCTTTTTTAATATACCGGGTGCTGAATCGAATAGCCGAACATAGGGAATTAACACGTAAAAACTTATTTATGCAAATTCCTGCTTCCCAAATTATTTTAGAGAAAAAATGAAAGACACAAAAAGAATGCAGAAATATAAACTACGTATGATAAAAGCATTAGATTTCATCAAACTTTTACTTATAGGGTTAAAAAATGCTTCTAAAGTTTTTAAAATTTTCATTTACTAGCTTGGCCATGGAAGTTTCCAAGGTAATTATTTTGAAATTAAATTGAATTTATTTCATGACCAACCTGACAAATGAAAATTTTAACAATTCTAAAAGAATTTTGGACTTTCATCTTCGAATTTCATCTAGTCTCTACTTAAGTTCGTAATAAATTGTATATAAATAAGTACTTACTAAATTAATGAATGATCCCCTGCAAAAAGGAGTTTCCATGTCATTCAAATATTAGGGGGTCAGGGCGGACGGTAGGCCGCCTGACCTGCTAAGTCGTACATGAATATTAAAATTTAAAATCGTGATTCTTCCCTGATACGATGCGGATAGAGATAATGGAATTAAGAACATTTTTTATCCGTTAATTAATCTAGTACAACAGGATTAAGTATGGATTATCTTAGTTAATAATTATCAGTATACAGTATATAAGGCAAATACTACAGTGTCGAAGAGCATAAATAATACGAACGTACCACAACGTAACCAGCTTTACCATCAAGATCGACATGGGAAACAATTATCGAAACACTTCCGAAGAACAATCCGCCGAAGAGAAAACGTGCGGTATTTGTTTAGAGGCACTGAAAGACAAGGAAAGAGTAGCCCACCCTCAACATTGTAAACACACATTTTGTTTTGGATGTCCGAAGGACTGGGCTAAACGCAGCACAACATGTCCTTTGGACCGAAAGCCTTTCAGGAAACTTTTTGTTGAGAACCAACTGAATGGTCGGAAATCGGAAGTGACTTTCCATGAAGCAGTGAAATTTTGGAAACATTTTGAAAGTTTCGGTAATCCGGGCAATATTACCGATAGTCGAAGTTTGCTCTACTATTACGAAAGTTTTCTACTTCAGGTAACTATGTGCCAACTGACGCTGGAGTCAAACGACGATAGCACAATATTATCGTTTCTTGACGACGACGGCGAACCGTTACCAATTGACACGGCGCTTCGATATCTATCCGACCTCCAGCGTCTCACCACCGATTTGCGAATGGCCGCTATGGAGAGGGTAAGGGCGGAAGATTTACTAAATTTAGAATAAATAATTTAATTTAAATTTCTTAAGGCAGTTTCTCCGCGACAATCGGATACAAAAATAAATTCCAGTGTGAACGTAAAATAATTTAAAAAAGAGAGAGAAAGAAATCATTATTTTTTCTGGGAGTGTACTTTAAATTTGTACAATGCATTCATAATGACGCACAACTGCATACATACAAAAGGTATGGCAACGTTGCGTTTTGTGTCACATTTTAATCTAAGGTTATGTATGTCGTATGTGTCAAACCTAAATGTAAAAATTTTAGAAGCGCGCAAGAAAATGTGCAAAATGTTTAAAAGTTCAACTGGTTTAACTTGGGTTTAACCAAATAAATTGTGGTATTGCTTCTTAAATCAGTTTTTCTGCGCACTAATAAGGTTTATAAAATATCGAAAAGTTGCCTATCTAGAATATTCTCTTATCTATGCGAATCATCCGTCAAATTAGTTGCACAGCGTTGTCAGACGCTCATTGGCATGCCCCTTCACTAACCGAGCACAGCTTAATTGTGCATATTTTATAAATGTTTATCTTTGTAGCAAAACCGTCAGTAACCTTTTTTTTTAATTCAACATATTTGTGATAAGCTGATATACAAATTAGTAGTTTTTTGAAAAAATCAAAAGAACGTTTTTTTAATTATGATGTGAAATGTGTAACTTTTAGTCAACTGGTACATTTAACCCATGCAAAAAATTCAAACTTTAATCGCGAATATTTCCTTTATTGAACCGTCAAAAATTTCTAATTTCAGCAATATAATGCGAGAGGTTATTTCTTATATAATCCCAAAATTTTATGAAAATATATAAAAAAGTGATTTTACGGATATACTACCTTAAAATCGTTTTATTTTACGTTATATTTTTTACATTACAAATACTGCATAGAGAAATCGGAAATGATTCTTTTATAATTTATGCCTATTCAATTTTAAACGCAATAAAGTGTGGATCGTGTTGATGATTGAACCGACACGGTCCCTATACCGATGGGCCACTTAAACTGGGCTTAAAACATTCGAAATTTCGAGTAAGTTTGGGCTTTTATACAAAGTATTGGAAAAAGTCTTATGATGTGGCTCCGTGTCTGTATGTCCGCATAATTCAACAAGGTGGAACTCGGATGACCGCCGTTCTAAGGCTTCTATACATCTCATTTCTTTCTGAATTAATTGTAAAGGAAACCTCGATTTGATTCATTAATATGAATTAAGTGCAAATTATTCTTAAATCGCTTAATTCTTTAATCCGATAATTGGTAATATAATTTTACTATACAAGAAAAAATAAAAGTCGGCATTGGTAACAGTTCTTAAATTTGAAACATGCGGACGGACGGACACGGGAGCAGAGCATAAGGCTTCATGCAATTTAAGCAACACTCAGGTACATGAAATAACTTTGAAGTTTTTTTATGATGCAATCTCAAATCGAGAAAGTTTGCATTCACTAATTATTATTGGGGACCATTAAATTTTGTAAATAGGTATTTAAATTTTAATACCATGCTGGAAATCCATAATAATAATAATAATAATAATAATAATAATAATAATAATAAACCAAACTTTATTTCTAAGAAAAAATTTTACATTTACCAACGTAAACTTAAAAAAAGAAAATAGCGTCAAAAAAGCAAAATTCAATTATGTTTTCCAATAATACATAAAATAAAACAAAAAACGAAACAAATGTTATTCTTTTAGGTATTCATCCACACTGTATGGTTCAATTTCTAATATGAATTTATGAATAGCGCTTTTAAATTGCTTCAACGAACTTATAATTTTTATTTGATCTGGTAATCTATTATAGAATTTTATGCATGTGTAGTAGCAATTTTTCTCCGTTGTTGTGAGTCTATGCTTAGGTATAGTGTAATTTAAGCTTCTTGTGTTGTGATATTCTTTACAGTTGTAGTGACATGTAAATAAGTGTTTATTTTTGTACATAAACAAAATACATTCCTGTATATAAATTCCATAAATTGTGTGTAGCTTGTTCTGTTTGAATCTACTCCTACATGTCTCTCTAAAACTCAATTTTAGCAGCGTTCTTAATGCTGATTTTTGTATAATAAATAACTTTCCAATATCTCCAGCACCGTAAAAAACTATTCCGTATCTTATTCCGGATTCGAAACAAGCCTGGTAAACAGTTTTTAACACTTGGAAACTAACGTAGTTTGAGATCACTTTCATACCATAAACAGTTGAATTGAGATTAGCACCAATCTCCTTGATATGCTCTTTCCATGATAAATTGCTATCCACTTTTAAACCCAAAAATTTTGTCGCATTTACAATGTTGTACTTGATTTTATCGATTTCAACATTTTCAGGTGTATCGATGCCTGCTCGAGCTGGTTTAAACAATACCACATTCGTTTTTTGCTTGTTGAGCTTCATATCGTTTTGTTGAAACCAATCTTCAACCTTCTTAAAAACTGAGTTTAACGATTTGATCACTTCTGGCCAATTATTTTCACATATTAACATGTTGGAATCGTCAACATAATTTGTACATTGCTGGGCTTCGTTACTCACAATTTTAGGTAACTCATTTATGTACATTAAAAAAAATAATGGACCTACTATACTGCCCTGTGGTACCCCTCTTTGAATTAGTTCGCTTTGCGAGCGGTGCTCTTTTTTATTTTTGGAAATTGTGACTACTTGTTTTCTACCAGTTAAATAGGATTTAATCCATTGTAATGGTTTTCCTGTTATTCCATATCTTTCTAGCTTGTAGAACAAAGTTTCATAGTTTACGCTGTCATATGCTTTTGATAAGTCAAGGAAAACTCCCAAAGCTAGTTGTCCCTCTTCATAAGCCTGAACAATGTCATTAATAAATTGAAAAATCGCTGTTTGTGTGGATTTTCCTTTGATGTAACCATGTTGTCTTTCTGAGAGCAGATTGTTTCTTATCAAAAATTGCATAATTTGATTGAGATAATATGAGATAATTATGAGATAAAATGCAAATTATCCAATCTACCTTTTAATTGCGCCATACAGTCATAAACTTTTTTTGTTGCTGTAAAAAGATCAAATCTTTCCGAACCAAAACTATTTTTATTAAATTAAAAATAAAACAGTCTGAACGAGATATGTAGCAACTTACCTCCACGTAGTAGCGGACCCAAGGGAAATGTCTACAACAAACCATCTTTTCTTATTCTCTTCATTTTATGACTAATCTTGATTTTTACAACAACTGTGTGTCAAAAAGTCTATTAATTACATATTGCTTTCAATTAATAACCTTTATAATATTTCTAATTTGATATTAAAATTAATTATTTTATTGTAATTCAATACATATTGTTTTATAAATTTCCTATTTTCTGGATAACTAGTACTGGAATTCTCACAACCTGAGTTTTTTATTCAGATATTAAATCAACAAATATTAGTTAATGATGCACCAAGATCCGTTGTTTAAAATAAATGCATTCTATTACTCTAGTCTAACTAAATGAAATTTAGCCCTTACATTTAACTCGAAATTTGCATAATCTATGTTAGCAAAAAGGGTCAACACGAACCATTAATTTTTATTTTGTGTATTAGAATATTATAATCCAATTTAAAAAATACTTTGTACCCAATACTAAATTTTTGTGGAGCAATTCATATTATAATTTAAGTTAGAATCAGGTTCCTATGCACAATTGTATAATCCCCTTGAATCTGTTCGAAAAACCCTTGTTTGAAAAAGTTTCTCGAGTGTGGTGAAATAACCGGTCCAGATTACAAAGACTTGTATAAATTGAAATAAAAATCGTTTTCAAAATAGAAAAAGTTAAGAGATATAAGAATAAAACAGCAAGTAGATTTTGTAATAAAATTTAATTAATTAAAATGTTCCTACAAGAAAGTGTTACTGAATTTACAAATTTAAGGATGGAGTACATATATTTATTATCCTACTAAGAAATTTTAAGTAATTATTAAAAATTCTTACTGACAGTACAAAACTGCTAAAAGCGTTAATCAAATTTTGTACATACAGAAAATTTTCATAAGAATCAAGTTGGTACACTTGAAGCGCTTTCATATAGCGTCGACCTAATGTACCTTCAAGGTAAGTTAGTAAGTTTCACTAATATTTAGAAATGATCACGCTTCAAGTGTACAAGATATATCATTAGAATATCTCAAAAAAAATTCACAATACACTTAAATTAAAAAATTAAAACGAAAACGTAATTCCAAACCTTAATTAAGCAATAAAAAATCATTAATCACATTACTCTCAATTTATAAAGAGATCGGGTATTGAAAATAATAATAAACACTGATTATATTTGTTACGATTATAAAATGTCTGTATAGTTGTTTTTATTTGACAATGGATAGAAAAAAACATACAGAAACATTCGTTTCAATTAAAGTTTAAACTTAAATTTCAAGCTGTGGAAATCAAATCACCAATTTTTATTTCATATTATTTATTAATATTTTATAAGTCTATTAACACTCCTCTTGTGATTTTCGAACACAACGAGCAACCTTTCGTTTAAATTCTGTATAAGATTCCCTCCATTCTTTCTGTAAAATAAAATAAAAAACGTTAAAAACATATACAAACAATTTTTTGGCTGTAATCAAAACTTTAATAATTTTTAAGTTAATTTAGTAGTTCTTCCAAGGTCAACTCCTAAGAAATAAAGCAGCTTACCATCAATAAAACTAAAAGGCAAAGTAAAGGATCTCCTGAGCAATAAAATGTGGAACATTAAACAGAACAGAAAAGTCTAAAAAAATGTTCTCAATGTGGTAGACCTTAATTAGAAACAATAAAAAAACTACTTCACTGAGGGTTCGTGGTAATTACATTCTTTCTAGTTGTTAATCTGTCGACTGTTGTGACGCAGCTCTGCTGTTCTCCATTAACAAAATTTAAATATTTTGATATTTCGCAAACTATACTATAAAAAATAGGTAAAAAGGTTTCAACTTACAGTCGACATTTTCAAAATGAAGAGTTACAAGAGGATCTTGAGAATACTGTTCTCAATGGTACTTTTTTTTTGAAAGTTGTAATTCAGAAAACGTCAATTGTACTTCAGATTAGACAATGTTGCTTACAGTTAGCTACTCCAATTTCGCTTGGTGAAGGTTTAACAATGCCATTGATAAATAATAATATTTGATGATACTGTGAATATGCTTCAGTGTATGGGAGTGAAAACAATTGTATAGTCTGAATTACAATTGATGCTTTCTGAATTACAATAATTAGAAAAAGTGTATTATTTTGGAGGCACCAAAGCAATCAATTTCGGGTGCGTCTCATACTTAGATAGATGACCGCTTGGATACAGCAAATGTCGCTATAAAAACATCTAACAAGGTACTAGAATGCATTTATAAATTAATATAACCATCAGTGCAGATGCACTGGATTAAATTGAAAATAACAGAACCAAGTCCTAAATTAAGAGAAATAATTTAAAATGAAAATAATTAGGTTTGCATGTATGTACATTGTACATATTATTACAATACCTAATTAACATAAAAGCAGTTTCATTTTCTAAAAATACTATTGAACGAAATTTATGTAATTGATTATGTGAGAAGTAATTGAAATTTAGAATCAATTAGATAATAGTTATTTATAAATTTTCTAATTTTACTATCAAAGACGCTATGGAATAATTGGTGACCCACCCTGCATTATGCGATTTTTAACAAGCAGAACAAAGTTTCATTTAGTTATTCAACTACAAGAGCTCAAAGTTTTATTATCGTGCATTAATTCATACCATTGAAAAAGTAAAACTTTTAGGAATTTCCCTAAAAAGTAAAACAATAATAAATTAACTGTTTCAAGTTGTTTGAATGTTACTTGCAGCTTATTAATCTTTTTCTCCCTTTCTTACAAAACGAAGTTTTAGCAGTTTTACTAGAATTTTTATGGCTCAGTTACATCTGCTTGCATTTAACATTTATTGCATGGTATTTATGCTTACAAAATGATGAAAAACTTTATTACTGACATTAATTTGATACAAATAGATGTGACAAAAAATTTTCGTCTAATCAAACCTAATTTTTATCTTCGTCGTTATCTTTTCACTTTTAATTCTTTTTCATTAAAAGGGATTTTTATGATGCAAATTTAGCTGATCAACTGAATAAAAATTACATTGTAAACCTATATTTAGTTTTTGTTAGCCCATTGAAGGGTCCACTGCAAGAGTGATGAATGTTCAAAATTACACATTAGTAGCTGAGTATGGCATTTGATAACTTTATTTATGCAGCAACTTTCTAACTTCTTAAATGTGACAATATCGCAGGGGGTCCCAAGAAAATCGTGTTTTTCTAAATTGGTTGCATGACTTAAATGCAAGGTTTAAAATCTTTCCATGCAAATATCTCAAAACTTCAATTTTGGAGATTCATCGGTCTTGCAGTGGACCCTTCAATTTTCAGACAAAATTAGTTGTTCATCATTGTGTTCAACAATAACTGAAATATAAATTGATCAATCCAAATTATAGTAAAATAATAGTATTTAATAAACTTATCGAAAAAAGTGAACTTTTTTAAGACTTCCGATAGCTTTAATAACTGCATTATGAAGACTGTGTTTGACGATTGACGTTGCAATTCACCCTAGGCTCAATATGCACAATAATATACTCCTATTTTGTTTAACCATGTAGGTCAGCAATCATCAATTGATAATACGAGAGTAAATTTTGGTGCTTCGAATGTAATTTAAAAAAAAAAAAAAGGAATTACCATTTCATATTAATAAAATGAGAACTTTTATCAACATTATTTTATAATTGTTTGTACCCAGTGGGTAAATACCCAGGTAAATTTGTCTACACAAAACTTGGAATTCCAAAAATTTACAACGATTTCCAATTCCATTAATTACCAAGGAATTGCAGAGATTTCCAAGCAAGTCCCAACAAATTCCAGTGATTTTCAAAGAATTTCCAAAGAATTCCAATTCCATAGATTTCCATGAATTCCAAATATTTCCAAGGAATTCTAACCACGTGAACACAACTTTCTTGGTATTAAGCTCCCCTCCGAGATTCTCGACACGTATATAAATGCGTGGACTGTGTAAAATAAGTAGAAAATGTAAGAAGTAGCTAAGATTGATTTCCTATAACCCCCTCCCTATATATTCCCTAATATTTACCGTGGCTTTGGTCAAGTTGAGCGCCTACGTACTACATAGATTGCCCTCGAAAAAAAAGTAGTCAATATGTAAAAAGAAGTAAAACAAAATTAAAACAAAATAGGTGAAATAAGTAAGTTGAAGTAAGTAAGAGTAAGATTTTAAACAAGTTTAATTTTAAGAATATCTTAAAGACTCTTTTAATTACGAGACTATTTTGAAGACTATTCAGGTGACCACAAAAAGCTTGAGAATCGGAAAAATTAAAAAAAAAAACAGACTAGCATTTACAACATGAGATAAATATCTGGTAGTAACGCCAGATATATTACCGTATACCAGAATGAATCAAGTAAATAGCAAAACAAAAAATAAAGTAAAATAAAGAGGACAGGGATTAAAATTCTTGGTTGTTACACTTGGGGTTCTGTTTAGTAGTTTAGGACAACCGACTATTTCACAATTCTGAAGTAGTATACAAAGGGGTAATCACTAAATGAAGTCTGCAGAACTGGAAATAATAAGTCTGCACGAAGTCTTTGCGAAGTTTTGTAGAGCTTAGCTAAGTCTCATGTAGTCTAGCAGAGTCTTGATCAAGTCTGTGGAACACAAAATTCACAGTAATTATTCCCTTGACCGTATACCAGAATAAATAAAATAAGCAATTAATATTTTAACTTAATATAAGCTTCTTTTATTTTATTGCATTTTACTGAATTACATTTTTCAAAAGAACTGTGCAGCTAAGGCACATATAATTCTTGTAAACATACGGCGACCATCTTTGTCAGAAACAGCATGCAGAGATTGGTTTAATTTGAAACCAAGATGATGAGACCAAGATGGAGATACAAGATCCACTTGAAAAATTATTAGGAGTTGAACACACAACAGTTACCAAACGTTTAAAGGCATTAGGAATGATTCAGAAACTGGGAAATTGGGTGCTGTACGAATTGAAGAGAGACATCAAACAGCATTATTTTACATGCTCCAACGGCAGAAAAGGAAAGGTTTTTGCATCGTATGCAACGAAAAGTGGATAAGGTAAAAGGTAGGGATAAGACGCGATTAGGGATATGACGCGTTTTCGAGATATCAGCTACGGTGCCTACCACGACCGCAAGTGATTAAAAATCCATTAGTTCCATTGTTTACTACCAGATGAAATGCATCTACTTCAGGGTGTTGTTAACTGTGTACAAGTTATGACCTATTTTATATGCAGTTTTGCAGGTAAGCACATGCGAAATTGCAACTCATTATTTTAAAAGTTCTCTTTAGAACTATATAGAAGCAGGTCGAGGATGGTTTCGAGCTTTTCTCAGTCGCAACCCCACTCTTGCGGTAATGAAAGCCCAAGGGGTGTCACAGAGACGCGAGTAGCCAGAATGAATAAAGAAGTTGCTGATTATTTTGAACTTTTACAGCGTACTCTCGAAGAACTCTAGTTATTCAATAAACCGGTTAGTATTTACAACGTAGACGAATCTGGTTTACAGCTGAATAACCCTCCGGATCACGTTATAGCTGAAAAAGGCAGCAAAGCCGTTCGAGTTCGACAATCAAAGGAACAAAGAAAAACCGCAACGGTAGTAGCTTGTTGCAATGCTGAAGGAACGTTCATACCTCCCTACATTGTATTCAAGGGGGTATATAAACAGCAAGCGTGACTTTTCTTAGGTTGGCTATTCCTCCCCTGGGGGAAAGGCACGACTCATGCGCAAGGGGAGCTCACATTCCTCCCACAGCGCATGATCAACAACGGCTCTAATCGGAGTCGATTCTAAGCCCCCCCCCCAATGGCCCAGGAAGCGGGATGACGGACGCGACACGCGGCGCGGGAGCCTTTTATCGGAGAGACTGATGTTCGTTTTCACCAACATTTATTTAGGAATTTCTTAGTAAAGAACTCTTTACGTTAGGTATTTCATATAATAATACTTAGGAACATTTGCATTTCACCAATATAAAAGTTCGGCTAACTAACGTTAGAGATTTCTTAACGCTCTTAAGGAGTCAAACTCTTAGCTTTGCTGAAAATTAAATTTGATTTTCTAACCTAACTCGCACAGTTAGGGAATTCCTAACGTTAGGGAGCTGTTGGTGAAATTGGGCATGATTCTCCTCCGACGGGAGACTTACCTCGCCTCGCGCCTCTGAAGACAGTCGATAAGCTTTACGGCCAACCTCTATCCTCATAGACTAATTCTATCCTTCTGCCGCTGGGTCTCGCCATGTTTTTGGACCCATTCCGCACGCCACGATTCGCATTGTCAGCGACCTTCGCGATGGGGCTCACGTAACCCCATCACATCTCTGCCAATCTGCCGACAGTCTTGATACGGCTCTAATCGGATCTAAAGTCGGCAGATCCCCGACGGACGGTTGTGTGCTAATTCCTCAACCTGATGCCAAACCAGGCGGTTCTCGCCCGCCATTTTAAGGAAGTGTGGGCTCAGCCGAGTATTCCACAATGCCATTTCATGATTCTGATTCTTAGGTTGGCTGGAAAATCATTTTATTCCCAGAAAGACAGCGGGTCCTTGCTTACTGTTGCTTGATGGACATGGATCGCATACTAATTCGCCGGCAGTCTTACAAAAAGCGATAAAAAAAATTACGTGCATTTCTTGTGCCTTCCTAGCCACACACCCATTACTTGCAATCCCTCAACCGAGCTTTCTTTAAACCGCTAAAATCATAGTACAGACGCGCGGCTGCTGAATGGGGAGTTGCAAATCCTGGAAAGAAAATCGAGCGGTTGCACTTCGGCCAACTTCTACAAAAGGCCTGGTCACAATCTGCAACCTCGTCAACCGGATCAGCAGGCTTCCGTGCTTGTGGAGTGTTCCCATTCGCGCCATCAGCAATTCCAGATTATGCTTACTTGACAGCCGAAAGTAGTTCACATAAAGAACCGAGAGACGAAGAATCAAAATTAGAACCCGAATCAGAACCAATGCCTAGAACATCAGGTACTCCGAAGAAAACCTGTATTAAGTCCATCAAAACTTCTTGATGTTGTGTCCCCGATACCAGTAGATCCTTCTTCCGCGGTCAAAAGGAAACAACATGCTCAAGTTCCGACGACTCCTGAGAATATCACCGCCAAAAAAGCCAAAAGAGACGCAAAAAATTTGAAGTAACAGAAACCCGTGTTTAAACTGCTGAAGCCTGCTAAAAAAGGAATTCCATTTGAAGACCAATTGCCTTCTTCATCCAGAGAATATGATGAAGATTCTCCGAATGAAATAGAAATTGAAGAAAAAGATTTCTTCGAAAATGTTTAATTTGTCAACGTGAATGAGTATGTTTTCGTGAAGTTCACTGGAAAAGTTAAACCGATCTACTGCATTGGGGTTGTTGTTCAATGCAAAGATGAAGATGTTACTGTAAATTTCATGAAAGGGGGAAGATTCAGTTCATTTTTCCCCTAGCAAAAGGAGAAGCAAAAATTAATATGAAAACTATAAAAAAAAGTTGTGCCAACCCGCACAGTTCGTCGGAGCCATTATAAATTTATTGTTAAATTTACGAATATAACAGTTGTGTAATATTTGAGTTATAAGTTTCAAGTTAAAATTAAAGTTACTTACATTGAAGAACATGCAAATTTACGTAAGCCATATCCCTTACTACTGATATGCCATATCCCCACCCTCATTAGGGATATGGCAAAAATATCGACTTTTTCAATTAATTTATTTACTAATACTTACAACTATCAGAATGAACTGCACTTAATGCTGATGATAGGTACTATGACACTACGATAACCCAAAGCGTAAAAAATCGTTGGGAAAGCCCGGCCATCCATCAACATTTACTGCAAAGCCAAATATTCATGGTTTCAATCTCATGCTCTGTATTTGGTGGGATCAGTTGGGTGTGGTATATCATGAGCTCCTCAAACCCAACGAAACCATCACGGGAGATCACTATCGGGTACAATTGATGAGTTTAAACCAAGCATTGAAAAGAAAAACTGCCGCAATACGAGAAGTACGTAAAAGTAAGTTTGCAGCATGACTTTCAAATGGAAAGTCCTACCTATCCGCCGTATTCACCAGACATTGCTTCTTACGATTACCACTTGTTTCGATTAATGACTTATAACCTGGCTGAGCAGCATTTTCATTCTTTTGAAGATGCCAAAAAATGAGTCAATTTGTGGATAACCTTAAAAATTAGTTGTTTATTCGATTCACGGGAAGAAAGATGGTAGAAAGTAGTGGCTAGGATGGGCAATATTTTCTGCTCGATGCGATTGGCAACATTTTCAATGACATGTTGTTCACTAATTTTTTTAAATAAATCATTCATTTTCACGAAAAAACAACGAAAACTTATTCAAGTCCTTGATAAATCAATTTCATTTCTATGAAATTATAAAATCTTGCTTGAAAAATAGATAAAAATAGAAAATAGATTTTCTAGTGAAGCATGGAGAAGAATATACCAATATTTATGCAATCAAATTAGAAGTTCCTCAGGAAAGCGTTTTAGGACCCATACTCTATCTTTTGTACACAACTGATCTTCCAACTACTAGATTAACAGTAGGAACTTTCACCGATGACACAGCCATATTGGCATGTCATGTAGAGCCCATAGCTGCTTCCAAAAATCTACAGTCCAATTTAAATAAATAACACACATGGCTAAAAAAGTGAAAAATTAAAGCAAGCGAAACCAAATCTGCGCTTATACCATTTAGAATGGGAAAAGACACATGTTCTCCAGTAAGTTTAAATAATTGCATACTAACGCAAAGGAATGAAACCAAATACCTGGGTATGCACTTAGATCAAAGGTTGAAGTGGCACACACATATTTTTAACAAAACGAAACAACTCAAGTTGAAGTTTAGTTAACGGGAAAACATTCAGAACTGTCAATAGAGAACAAGCTTCTGATATAATAAAGTGGTACTAAAACCAATTTGGACATTTGGTATTCAACGTTAGGAAACAGTTAGTAAATCAAATATATATCGAAATCCTACAAAATAAAATGCAGTACTCCATGGTATGTGTCCAACAATTTAATTCAAGCTGATCTGGAAGTTATACCAGTTGATAGAGAAATTAAAAATTTCTATGAAAACCTTCGATCGCTTCCGAACGAGTTGGCAAATAAATTATTAGATCAATCACAAAAAACGAGAAGATTGGAACGACGTAAGATTATTTGTACCAATCAGAAATTGAAATGAAAAAAAAAGAAGAAACTAATAAAAAGCTCACCGAATGAAAAGTATAAGAAAAATTGATCAATCGAAAAGTACTCCTTCAAATAATTAATCAAAATGTGGAGGTAGTCTGGTGTACGCAATTTTTGTCCTTGGTTTACCCCTTCAAATTACCATGGAATTAATTTGAAAATTACGGAATTATTTTGGAATTAAACTAGAATTAGAATTAGGCATATCAAGCTGACTGCCTTTACAATGTTTGCTATTTTAATACTCCTAAATAAAAGACGCCATTTACCTAATCGGTACAAATCGGAAATATTTAACCACAGAACTAAATTTTTGCTACGTTGCACTTTGGCAAACATCGACACTTTGTGAGTTTTAGTAAACTAAAGTAATAGTACATTTAACAAATTATAAAAAAACTAAAAAGTACCCTGCCTAATGAAATCAACAAACCAACTAAAACAGATGTTAATAGCACGAATGTATAATTAAAAAGGTAAACTGATGACCCATGTTTGCATCGCATGTTAGCGGTTCACGATAGTATTCATTGTGTGAAAGATAGGGTCGAGGCAGAGATGAACAATTAACTTTAGGCAAAAACACATATTGCTTATAACTTTTGGTTCGTGTGACCAAATATTGGAAACTAAAGTATGTTGGGGGAATATCCAACAATATAAACAAATATTAACAACGAAGCATACGTATAGGCCAAAGTAGCTTCGGCTCCTGTAGTATCGTGTTGATCTGTAGGATCTTTTATAGTCATAGCACAATTGTACAGTTATATACCTAACTGGCATTGTGGCTCGGGTAACAAAAAAAACAAAGTGTTTATTTCAAGTGCTCAAAAACACTTGTCGTGCGGACAAACAATTGATGATTAATGCAAATTAATACGAACACATTTTAAAAGTCTGTGACTAGGCAATAAACTGTTGTTTAATGAACTTGCTGCTATACCTGAATTGAAAAAATGAAAAGGATATTATAATGTATCGCACATATATTTTAAAATTCAAGTTCAATTAATTTGCCCCCGCTCCCCAACTCATAGAAAAAACCCTTATGATATTTATCATGCTATTATGTATCAGCTGAACTGATACTAAAGCATTCAAAAAAATTTACATTATTGTAAAACAAGTGTAGAGAATCTTTTTCGGGCCAAGTCAAGTTCTACTTCCATGTAATTTTGCCAAAATTATTATTCGTGAGAGGATCTTTTTTTTACAACCGAAATATCAATACATTTTAAGAATTGGGCATTGGACGGAAGTTTGCAAGCATTTCTTTTGCTGCGTGTTTTTTATAAGCAGAATTATCGGAAGATAAACGTAGAAATCTAGAAAAGTTTTACTGTCAAAGAAATAATACAAAATTCTCTGCAGAAAGAATAGAAGAAAAAGATTTAGAAGTCTTGGTTAGCAGATGATAACTATTGCATTTAAAAATTGGAAGCAGTAGAATTTCCTGCTATAAAATGACCAAGCAAATCCCTGAAAAGATATCCAAAGCAGGTTTCACAACATTAAAAGTGTAACTGGCTGTTTTCACAGTTATTTTATTTTACCATAAAATTTTGTAATGTAGAAAATTGTAATGCAGATGAGGAATGTCAACAGAAGATTTAGTAAAAAGAATAATGGTTCCCCTTTGCCAATTCATTATTTCAAAAAATAAGCACAACGATAAAAAAGCTCCACCTGCTTACGCATGCACATTTGAACTATAAGTAACACTTGCGCTCTATTGATTTGTCTGGTGTATTGTAAATTTCTAAAATTAGGATTGAAAATACTTACAGCAGCGTCAACGTTAGCTGGTGATTCATCGTTTGGATCAGCTAACATAGAAATAACTGATATTAGGATAGTTTCTACGGTATGAACGGGTAACCATCGTTCCGATGCCTTTTCATAACCAAATTTATCGTCACCAGGTTCATGTAAAATTGATATACACACATCACCGTTTTTATCGACTAAAATGAAACACAAATCACTGAATTACTTTGCACCGGTTACAATATGATACGTACTATTAGGATGCCATATTTCTGTTACAAATTTCATTTTAGGTGGCCTAAGGGGATATTCTTTTGGAAAATGCAGATGGCACTTGAAGAATCCGCCTTCGCTAAAATAAAACAAAATTACAAAATGGAAATTGTAGAATTTTACAGTGAATGTGATGTAACACTTGGAAAACAAATATAATAATAGAAATATTTTAATACTCACTGTCGTGTGTAAGTTTAACTTACGTAGATGCATGTAAGTAGTGAAATTTACTTAAAAGTGAACAATACTAAAGAAAAAAGTGAACAAAATAAAAGGATCAACTCACTATAGTGTATCTGGTGGCCCTATAATTAAAACTTCCCATCTGTAAATGTCGTTATCATCAATTAGTCCAGCAGAGAAACCCTCGACAGGGTTTTTATTAAGTTCTACAAAAAATGTCAAAATTAGTAACAAATCTTTTGTTTAAAAAAATTATTTCGATATAGATTTATTAAACAGTTTATCCAGAAACAGTTTAAGTGGAAAAGGAAAGAGGGGTATCAAATTTTTTTAATTGAGACAAATAAATGTTGATTGTAGATGTTATTGATTTTTGTGTCAGATAGTCTAGGTTCCAACATTATAAATAATAAAATTGTGTGATAAATAAAAAAATAGTGCACTAAATTTAGAAACGTCAGACAAATTAATAGATTGAAATAAAATTTACCACTTTTGGCGAGGTCGTCTTGGTGTGAGAATGAAGTTAAATGAGGATCACGTTTCTTGATGTTAAAATTGAAACGTCACTTAAAATGAAAATTATAATAAATAATTTTGACTCACCTGCAAGTTGTTTTCTTAATAAAAGTGCTGACTGTGGTTCTGACATTAATTACAAGTTTAATTTTGATCAAAATTTATAAAACAAACACTTTACAGTAAAAAGATGGCTGGATCTATTACCAAACGCGAACCACATTGAGTGACGACGATAAACACATGAAACTTTCAGTTGGTTTGTCACCTGGGTATATCAACTGGCAATAAAAACACCAATTTGACATAAATTAAACTAAAATTCCCTACGTTTTTCAAAAATTGCAATAATATGCCGATTATCCATTATTTCTTTTTTAAAGCAGCAATTCAAGCAAATTTAATAATTTCAAAATATTTATGATTTAAATTTTTGCGATATAGATTTCTGTAAAAACATTTACCGACCATTTGCTTTGTGCAAAAATTTAAAATAAAATAAACTTTTTTGACGATTACCATAAATGACAACAAAGTCGTAAAACCCAATTATTACAATAAATTGCTTAGAGTGGGGATGGTGAAATTGAAAACGAGAAGAGGTTCGAACAAGTTACATTATGTACGTTGAATAATAATTTCGCTTTTGTTGTGTAAATAAGATCTTTATAACGGTTATTTCCAGTAGAGAAAGTTGATTACAAACGAAGAATAAAGAAACGGATTCTTCATAATAACGTAGATCATCAATTATAAACTAAAACGAATAAAAGTAAAAATTAGTCACAGAGGCCAAGATGAAGGAACAAAATCGACCAGCCTCCTGATGACTAACCAAGACATATGACTAACTTATTTTTGGTGCACCTTTTTTGATGCAATAAATTGCAATGTAATAAGCAACGCCTGTATTTGGTCAATTTTATTTATTATTGCGGTATTTGCAAAAATTGTTTTACGAAATTTAAATTGGCACAGTTGCAACGAACCGCTCTCATTTTTTTTTTAAAGAATTGCTTAATTATGCAACTCAATTCTGCTATCTTCAATTAATTAACATTTATGATTTTAATTTATTAAATTTCCTAAGTACAACCCCGTAATTTTGATAATATTATACAATACAGGTCCGGACTGACAATAATTTATTTACGCGCAATTTTTTTCAGCGACATCAAGATTTAAGAATTTGATAAAATAAATTGGGTAGGTAGTAGATACAAAAAATAACTCTTTCTCTGACCATGACCAAGTTGTAAAATTTAAAGTTTCACATTTTGTGAAAATAATAATTATTTTACTCTCGTGGTGGCGCCTTGACGAGTGGGAGTGGGATTAAAGTACCATTCTTTTACCGTCAATCTCTGGCAGTGAAAGTAATTTTAAATAAATTTGTTATTATATTTTTTTTTAAGAAAAAATAAATAGTTATTTATGCACCGAGTTTGTAAGTAGTCGTTTTTCATTCTCCTTGTCAGAGGAAACGAGGATATGAAATTCGGGACCATTAAACTATTAAAATTTTCAAAAAAAATAATAACGGATATTTTTTGATTTAACGCGGTATAGCAATATATCTAGAGAACTCACTTCATTATTGTATTATTGTGTATCCAACGTAGGTCTTTAATGACGTAGTAGACTGTCAGCCTTTGTTGTGCATCTGAATTAATTTTTTTTTAATAAAAAGTTGAAAGGTTCCTATACATTTGTTTCTAGTGAAACTACATTATACCTGTTTGGTATAGAGAGGATGTTTTTACAAGTTTATTATATTATGATATTTAGCTTTTAATAGATGATTTTTATTTGAATTGTTGTTTTCAATATTATATTTAATTATTAATAATCAGATGATAAAGCTATATAAATTATTGGATTAATAATCAACGTACGTTGTAATTAATAATATAAGTAAGTACATCTGTTAACTGTCAAAACTGTTAATGTTTTTTTAACAAGTAATGTAAATTTCTTTAATAAAAAAAACACTGCGAATTTACTCTCAACACTAGAGTTGAAAGTAAATCATTTTCCTCACTAGTGCGGAAAAGTGGCTCCTTATGTAACTCAAATCAGTGTAGAAAGTCAGGTATTACAAAACAGTAAAAAAAAATAAATAATTGTTTTACGTTACAGCCCAAAATTGCAGTTGTCAGCCAAAAATGGTACTGGCGCGTCTCCAAAATTCACAATTTTTTTGAAAACTTTAAAAACGTCGATTAAAATAATATCAGGTATGTTTGTGTACAATATTCATCGTAAGATCTAAAGGCAGCGGTCGCCAACCTTTTGGACCTCGTGGACCTATAGATAAGAGATTGTGGACCACTAAACTCATATTTCCATATATAAAAAAAATGCTTTTTGAGAATATAAATAAACACATTTTAAAAACATATAACATTTTTATATAATATGCACTTCGTTTTCAATTTTAAAATCGAAATTTTTATAATTTCAAAAAAATAAATTTTTTTGACATTCTTAGTTCAATAAATATTTTAAAGAATTAGAAATTTTATATATCAATACTTTTGAAATCTCAACCTTCAAATTTTTTGAATTCTTAATTCAATTTTTTTCTTATTTTTTAGTTGCAAAATTCAAATTTTTGTAATTTCAACATTCAAATTTTTTTTGACAGTTGTAACTAAGATAATAAAATTACCTTTCGTTATTGAAAAAAAATATCGTCACTTCTGCCGCAATACCTCCAATCATCAGGGCCCTGTTTCATAATGAAAATTTACTAATATTACAAGTTACAAGTGACTTTAAATACTCTTCAAATCGTTAATCTGCACAGCTAGCTTCGTGGCTTTTGGTACTTATTAATGAAATAACCTACTCTAAATGCATAGCCAAAAATTATCCTCCATTATTTTATAATATTAATAATATTCCACTTGTACTTTCCAACTAATAGTATTAGTAATATTATGAAACGCGACCCTGAACACCAAATTTTACTTGAATCGGTTAAACATTCCCGGAGATACGATGACATTTTCATTTTTTTAATTTATTTTATTGTGGTATCCCTGGCAAAGATTTCTCTGCGAAAACCTTATTTTCACCACAAGAGCCCACAAGGCACACGTCATAAAGTTTGATTGCGATCGACGTAGAAATGCCGAAGAAAATCGAGGGACAAGGACTTTTTTCAAGTTTTCGCAAAAAAAATTAATTATTTTTTTTTATATTGCATTCCTGATTTTTATCGAAGGGTTCCATATGCTATCAAGTCCTTTGGGGGCAATGTTTCTATATACTAAATTTGGTTGAGATCCCTTCAGTACTGCATGAGTTATTTACTCTTGAAGTTTTAACTTTAACATCTTGTAATTTTTGACAGATGACAGATAGAAAGTTAATTTCACTTTATCGCTTTTAAAAATCTTGTATCATTTTCTTGTAGTGGCACTCCTGATTGACAGATCGCGATGAAAACCTTATTTTCACTTTTCTCCCGTAAATCGTACTACCATACCAAATTTGGTTCTGATTGGTTGGATGGTTCAGGAATAAATCGAGGAACAAAATCTGGCGACCGACAGACCGACACAGAAATTTGTTTTTTATTTTTTGCCTATCTTTACGTTTCTAATCAAGGTGATCTCGAAAATGTAAAAAAAATTGAAATTTTTTTTCGATTACTGTACCTCCAATTTTTTTGGTTGATTGGAGATAAAAAATTTTATATTAGAGATTTCATACATTTATTTTCTATAAATTTAAAAATTCAAAGGTGTTTTCAGCTTTTTTAAAATTACGAAAATTTTATACATATTTTTTTTTAATTTTCAAAATTAAAATCAATAGGTCACTATTGACTAAATACAACTTGGCTAATTACTATGATATACGCAGCTAATTATACTATTAGAAGTGGCCAATAACTATTATAATTTCGCATTTTATCCAACTACTGCTCGTATCCAATGTGATTGAGCCACTTTTTTTTGGCAAAAACATCCCTGAAGCCGTCCCAACTTAAAAATCACGATTCTGAAAAGGCGAAAATCTGTTTTTAAGTTAAATTAATTAAATTTAAAATAAATTTATGATATGATGTTAACAATTATACGGCTAGAAGACAACTCCGCCCGCACTGAAACACATTGCTGCAACTATTACATCGAGTACATGTACCATCAACAGAATGGTGGCAAAACACCAGCATTTGATCCATTAAATAGATCAGAATAGAAATAGATCTATCTATTTTTGTGATATCTATAAAAAAAACTGTGGGCTGTCGAATTATCAGATATTATTTCAGTACACAAAATAATTTTAAAGTTGCAATTTTTACTTTACAATAATACATACTGGTATTTTTAATGAACTTACACAGACGATTGTGACGTACAAGAATGCCGATACAGTTCCGCAATGTTATCGTTTTATAAAATTTATAAACAAAGCCCTATAAAGAATTAAACCCAGTTGAATACCGGATTGTGATAAATTTAAATTACATAAACAATAATAGCCAGATAATTTACTTTTGAAGAAACTTTTTCTTGAGATATGATTATTATTTTATTAATTTTAATAACGTAAATGTTGAAATATATAAATTAGTTTTAGTTTATATACCTTAATTTTAGATCAAAATATGTTTGGTTTTCACTGAATTAGAGGGAATACTCACATAGTATACTTTCCCTCGGCCGCTTTGTGTAGATTAAAAGTTGCCGAAAGACGAAGTGTTGGTAATTACCCCCCCCCCCCGATGACCCCCATTATAAACTGCAGTCAAAATTTCAAATTACATTTCAATTGTTTTTTGCATTTTCAAGTCCAAAAGCGTTCATACCCTCCCTCGTTACGGTCCTGATAAGCACTTTGCTGCGCTTTTGTTAATTTTTAAAAATTCAATTTTTAATTTTTAATAGTTGAATATGGGAACTAAACTAACGAATTCATTTAATTTAATAATGTGACGACACTGCTTTAATTAGTTTAAATTTCTCTTTTTAATTCCAACTTATTTCACAATATTTTCGAGTTATAAGTTATTTTATTAATATTTATTGTAAACAAACTTGAACTGAGATACGTAAAATACGCAAATCTAACAGCATCCGCATCATGTTATCTTATCTGAAAGAGATGTCAATGAACAAATTTAGAAAGTCCGGATCTGTCATTGAACGTAATTCCTGTCGCGATCTTGACCTTTGCAACTTTAAATGATGTAGCTGTGTTCGTCTTTGTTATTGTTTGTGAGTTGAAGTGACTCTTTAATTCGTGGTTAAATAACGTAAAATAATGATTTCGATTCTTTTTTTAATTTTTATTCCTGCCGTCATCCTCGCAGATTCGAAATGGTATCAGCCTGAACAAATTCACATTTCTTATGGGGAGAACATTGAAGATTTGGTGGTTACGTGGTCGACTTTTAATAAGACTGAGGAATCTATAGTAGAATATGGACTTGGAGTACTCAAACAAAGAGCGTTTGGTAAATCTAGGTTATTTGTAGACGGTGGCTGGAAACATCGTTCACAATACATTCATACGGTTAAATTAACAAATTTAAGGTTGGATTCCCTTTACAGTAAGTTTAGTTTTTGTGTTCATTTCTTGTTGATAATAAATATAATATACTTGCAGTTTATCATTGCGGAAGTAATCTCGGCTGGTCACCGGAATTTTGGGTTAAAACAGTACCGCATGATCAAACGACATGGCAACCGTCTTTTGCTATATTTGGGGACATGGGCAACGAAAATGCTCAGTCTCTTCCCAGATTACAGGAAGACACTCAACAGGGAATGTACGATGCTATTTTACATGTTGGAGACTTTGCATATGATATGGATACGGTAAGATTGATTTATTTTGTGTTGCTCGAAAGGTATCATTATTTATACTATTTTAATTAACGTAGTGATATAGATTATTGGTTCATGAAAATGTAAAAATCAACGGTAAATTTACAAATAAGTATTTTATAAACATTCAACAATTAATAGGTCGTTGCCTTTTCCAGATGTTTTTAATTTTTTAATAAATATATAAAAATAATTCAGATAATCAGATAAATGAATTAATAATTTATCTGACGTCAACATACTTTACAAAGTTCAATATGGCCTAATAACTTTTTTGCCGACAAATCGACTAAGAATTAAAATGTTGAGCAAATTGCCAGAAAATTATTTTTTGCTTTGCTTCCATATGTGCCATTATAAACAAGTCCAAATCCATAGTTGTCACATATCATGTTATCATCTATTGATAACAGTCAACTTATACATACAATCCACCGTTGTTTTCATCTAGGTATACATAAACACAAGGTGTCTATAAAAGCAATCACGAACCCATTTTAGTACTCATGGGATGAAGGGCTATTGAACCTAATGTAATAGATTATTTGTTATCTAATTTATCTATATCCAAAAGCGCATCCTTTCAAAGGTACAACCTTTTCAAGTTGTCGTTTCCTGAAGCTAATCAAATTTAGTATATGAAAACTTATAATCATAGTAAATTTAGGAAAAGGTACACACTCAACATAAACTAATCACCACGTTCTTCATACTAACAGTTTAGTATATTTTTAATCATAACGTAACAGGAAATTTAAAAAGAAATAACTTGGGTCGTATGTAATTTTCTGGTGTGGTTATAAGTTTTCTAATTTAATCTTCTAAACGAGCCTTTTAATTATTGAAAGCTTATAAAATAATCTCAACTTTCTTGTATCTAACAATAAATTTTAAATTAAATGTTTACTGATTTTTAGGATAATGCATTAGTTGGAGATGCATTTATGGAACAAATTGAGTCAATCGCTGCTTACGTTCCTTATATGACTTGCCCTGGCAACCACGAAGAAGCATAGTAAGAGCATTGCAATTGTCGAGTTTATTTCATGCTTAAATTTTTGTGTTTCAGTAACTTCAGTAATTACAAGAATCGTTTTAATATGCCAGGAGGTGAAGATAGTATGATGTACAGTTTTAATATGGGACCACTTCACATTATTTCCATTGATACCGAACTGTATTATTTTATAAACTACGGAATAAAATCGTTGGTTTATCAGTATGAATGGTTGAAAAATGACTTACAGGTGGCTAATTTGCCAGAAAATCGTGAAAAACGTCCTTGGATTATCGTAATGGGTCATCGTCCAATGTATTGTAGTAACAGTGACGCTCCGGATTGTGTAGCAAATGAATCGTTCACACGTACAGGATTGCCCTTTTTGCATATCTTTGGATTGGAAAAGTTATTATATGATCATGGTGTAGATGTAGAAATATGGGCGCACGAACATTCTTATGAAAGATTGTGGCCAATTTATAATTTCACAGTTTATAACGGCAGTGAAGCAAATCCATACACAAATCCCCGTGCGCCTATACACATTATTACAGGATCTGCTGGTTGTGAAGAAGATCATACTGATTTTAATAATACACGACCATATTGGTCGGCGTTTAGAAGTACAGATTATGGTTACACTAGAATGCGAGCTCTTAATAAAACTCACTTATATTTTGAACAAGTATCCGATGAGAAAAATGGAACTATAATTGATTCATTCTGGATTATAAAAGATAAACACGGTTTATATGAAAACTGAAAGCTTTAGGGAAATAAAATATATTTTATTGCAAATTAATAATTATTTACTATATAGAAACTTATTGGGCTACTAGTAACCCCTTAATGAGCGTTTTATAATTTACTAAGTTGCTCGGGCATGAGTGTTAAGGGGTTAATAGTCGTACGATTGTACAGTGGTATAGATGTGATTTCTAGACCAAAATTTAAAAAAATTAACTATTACTCCTATAATTTTTATTGTGCCATGAAAGTCGGTTGGTTAGCCCCTAATTTAATTTTTAGTTTTGTATTTATTTTGTGAACGAACGATTTGTGTTCTTACCTGAATATATTTAAATAAAATGTTAATTAAATTCCATAATGATTATTATTACTTGGGTGGCAAAGATCCAAAGGATAACCTGAATGCCAGTGGTTTATGTTAGGACATAGGTCAGATATGTTATAAAGTTTATTCCTCGTCTGAACGTTCTTATTCCTATTTGTGATAGTTGTTAATATGCTTACATAAAATTTCCACCAATAAATTCTGACTAAATTGTAAAGCAAATAACAATTTAAGTAATACAAAACGTAATATATATTTATTTCGTGTTAAGGTGATGTGATGTCCGACTGCGTTTTGGGGGTTAGTACAAATCAGCATTCTAAATCAAATATACTAATAAATCTACTACCATCTGGTGGCTATCATATGACTTTGCAAAATGGTCTTTTTAATAGCGAGAATAACTGTTTCCTAAACCCTGCCCTTAGCCACATTTCTGGGCATAGTTCTTGCTGCTGCTGCGATTTTTTCCGGAGTGGGCACTGCGATTTCTATTTGACTGTTTTAGTTTTGATTATGAACTCCTTGGGAGTGCAGTTTGCTGAGATGTGGGAGAGGAAAATGAATGAGAGGCTGTGGAGATGAATTGTTTTAACATGCCAGGAGGTAATTTTAACTTTTTTAAATAGTATTTCAACGACGTTTTTCGACATTTTAATTAGTAATAATTATTTTAAAAAAAATTAAAACAATTATTAAATAATTTCATTGTTTATTCATTAAATGCCACTTGGATTGGTTGTCGGTATTTCTTAACAAACTTCATCAATGGTTCAATCATAAGTTCGTGCCGTATTTCTTCTCTGATGCAGCTCTTTGTAGCTCTAAGGAAGTGCATTTCTGCAGCTTGAATTCTGCTCTCGACTTCTTTTCCAATGACCCATGCTTCGCACCCGTTGGTCAATGTTGATATTATATTATACTCTGTCGAAGGCTTTCACAAAGTCCACAAAGGCCATATATCTCTCTGTTGTATTCGCGGTGCTTTTCAATTATTTGTTGGAGTATATAAAGATATTGTCGCGTGATGGGGGTGGTTTACCCTTAACCACACTTGGGGGTAGCTCAGTTGGTGGTGTAGCTCATAATAAAAACCAATAGACTTTATAAAAATAACTATATTAAAATAAAACAAGATAAACTGTACAAACTTAAAATTAGCACTTACCCTAAAATTACAATCATCATGGGGATGGAAAGATTGACCATCTTGGGAGCTAAAGCTCTCCTTACGAGCCTCCTTTCGAGACTCTTGCGAGACTCCTTAATTATTTTTCCAATTACTTTGATCTTTGATCAATCTTTCCACACCCCTACTCTTATCTTGATCGACCCCGTTGATCGACATTTTCCGATATCGATCGTTTGGGGTCATCACCTCCTTATCAAATTGACACGCCTTGTGTCGGTAGCGGATGTGTCACTGGTCACTGCCCTTATGGAATGTACCGAATATGGAAATTCTATACTTCCTTGCAATCGTTATTACAATTTAACTTAAGCTTTTACATTCTTGATTTATGATTATAAAATATTTTTATAAAAATGTAAGATTATTTTTGAGTGTGACAATATTGTCCATACATGTGCGCCCAGTCAGGCGCCGATCCAAGGGGGGGCGAAGGGTGCGCTCACTCCCTCCAAATTTCCGAGGAAAAGTATTTTTCATAATATTCAAAAACAGTTATTTAGTTGATTTCGATTAATAGATTACCTAATCATTTTAAAATCTAACTTTACCCCCCCCCCCCGGTGAAAAATTTCTGGATCAGTCCCTGCGCCCAGTTCTAAAGTCTGATTGTTCCTCTAATATTGTCGCATCCGTTAATGGTTGTTTAAGTCTGTTGTTTATAATTGAGGAGTAAATAATTGGTTCTGTTATCCTTCTTGAAAAGAGAAACTACCTTCGTCTTTAGACGATTTGGTGTATGAGACGTTCGTCTCTGAACCTCTAGCGTCAGACCTGCAGGTTTTTCCCATCCACTGGGATTGGTTACCCGATCTTTGAGGGTCCTCCACAGGTTACCAGGAGCCACCAGATTGGAGGTGCAAGTAGGATTTTACCCCCTCCATGAAATAAATGAATTCATTAAATAAATAAATGAAGAATACAAATAATCCACGGCCCTCAGTTCCCAGCGGCCTTCAACTCTCGCCCTATAATAATAAATCGCGGCCCTAAAATTCTAAGCAAAGAATTAAGCTTAGGAAAAAGTGAGATTATTAAGATCCAAAATAAAAGGAGCGAAACGATAATAAACCGAAGCGGAATAATAAGAGAAATGGAAATACTATATTATATAGATCTAGATGAATCCAGAAAACAACAAATTTGCATAGAAATATAAACAGGGTGGAGAAAGCTCCAAAATGTAGGATCCGAAGACATACTTGAAATATCGGCGGAAAAAGTCGCGAACGCTCTAAAACAGACAAAAAGAAACAAAGCGGCCGGCCCGGACGGGGTCCTGCCCGAAATGCTGAAAGAAGGAGAAAGGAATTGGTAGACCTGTACAATAGATGTCTGGAAGAAAAAACGATCCCTAAATCTGGGCAAGAAGCGGATGTTATTCTTATCCACAAAGGGGGAGACATCACTAAGCTGGACAACTATAGACCTATAAATCTGCTGTCCTAGATATATAAGACCTTCACCAGAATAATTTCCAACAGGTTGACAAGCAAGATAGACTCCCAATAGCCAAGCGAGCAAGCAGGATTCAGATTACAAACTATAAAAACACTCATAGAAAAGTGCAACAAAGTGAGTCGAATTATCGACTACCAGAAGGCATTCGACACAATTGAGACGTGGGTGGCTAAACTTTTTAGGGAGATGCCGCATTGATAGCAGATACACCGACTTGATCAAAAACATCTACGAGACTGCAAAAATACGTGTGCAGTTTTACGAAAAGACCAACTCAATACTATTAAAAAGAGGAGTACGCCAGGGCGACACAATCTCGCCCAAACTGTTTATAGCAGCTGTGAAGGAACTAACCAGAGGATTGCTGGACTGGTTCGAAAAAGGCATAAAAGTAGACGGAGAGCATCTCAGCCACCTTAGATTTAGTAATGTTTAGCACCATTTCTCAGGAACTGCAAGAAATGGTCACAGAGCTGAACAGCTACTCTCAAAAAATCAGCTTGGAAGTGAATATCGCAAAAACTAAAATTATAAGCAATACAGATGAAGATTGCAAAATTTTACTGAATGGACAACGGCTCGACACTGTTGATAGATATGTATATCCTGGACAAAAAATCACAATGGATAAAGACAACATGACAGTCAAAATCACCCGAAGAATATAATTGACATGGAGCGCCTTTGGAAAGCTTAACTATTAAATTCAAATCAGAAACTCCCAACACCCTGAAGACTGAACTTTACAATCAGTGTATCCTTCCAGTGCTCACATATTATGGAGTTGAAACTTGGTGTTTCACTAAAAAAAAAAACATATAAAGATACTCACAAGAACACAACGAGCTCATGAGCGAATAATGCTGAATATAAAATTGAAAATTTAAGACAAATATCTGGATAGAAAAAATGAAAGAAAAACACAACTATAGAAAGGAGAAAGAACTTATTCCAAATCAAAAAATACCGACAAAGATACCCTATAAGTGACGACATCGAGACAGAACAGAATAATATAAAAAATATATTGAGAAGAGCAGCACTGAAGGCCCTCGGCACAAAAAAGCATATTCAATGATTCAATGGCAATACAGAATTAAAGTATGGAATAAAGAAAATGCAGAAGTTCTATGGGAGAAAAATGAGAGAAGCAAGATAATGCTCTCCAACCCATCAGAACAAAATAAGGCAAAATACAAGACGACCAAAAACCAAGCTAAAGATTTATATTGAAAAGCACATCAAAAATCATGGGACAACTACAGTAAGGTCGAAAATGATCTGCATGAAAATACTAAATAAAGACAAACAAGACAATGCAAGACTCAACAGCAAAAATTAAGAAGAGTGAATCGAACACTACAAGGGACTTTGGCAGAATTCAGATGTACAAAAGAAAGAAATGACGAGGTAGATCCCATCGATTATAATGAACTAGAACAAGTGCTCAAAAAACAGAAGAACAGTAAAGCAACAGGCTTGAATGACATTCAGAACTCTTCAAATATGCAGGTCCCTTTTTGACACTGCGACTACTGCCTATATCGATTTGCTTATGTCAGTCCATTGCTGGATGTGAGCCTTCCCCATTTTGCTCCACCTCTGTCTGTCCTCCGCTTCTGTCATCCAACGCACTCCATCCATTCTCCAGATGTCATCTTTCCATCTTATACTTCTCCTTCCCTCTCTTGGTCTCCACTACAAAACTTTCCTCGTCCATCTATTGTCGTCTCGACGAGCTATATGTCCGGCCCTCTTCCATTTCAACCAGAAAACACGCTCGATGACATATTATGTGAGCTTAGTTTGCCCTCTTTAAGAATATATTTGAAACAACTAGGTAGTGGTCTGAATATGACTATCATATCCTCTGAGTACATGTGCGTTTCTTGGGCTACCAACTCTCCGCACAACCCCCTTCGAAGAGGAGAAGGATCGAAACGGTATGGTGCTGAAATCACTGCTAGATCTAAGTTGCTTGCAAGTGAAGGAGTGAAGAAAGGAAGGATAGAGATTTATTTATACAGGGTTTCCAAAAAATTTGCAAACATTTTAAATACCTGCCAAGGCGCGTAGCATATTTAAATTCTGATTATATCCTGCCTGGGCGCGGAGCCTCAGAACGCGGAGCCCATAGCATCTGCTACTTCTGCTATTATATGGCTAATCTGGCATTGGTCATATAACATAATATTAATGTTATATTAACAATAGCTTGCTTTTAGTTGGAGTTTCTTCTGAATTTTTGTTGACATTAACATTATTCTGGAAAGACCATGGAGGCTGTCCAACGATAATATTTTGTAATGTCTTGATAACGCTACTATTAAATAATATATAAAAGTTTAGTTAAAATTTAATATATTTAAACAAATAAAAGATAGGCATACATAGGTATAAAAATAGGAACTATTATAATATTACAATACGAAATAATATAAGATTAAAAATTGTAGGAAGCTTGAATTCCAACTTGAGGAATTGGTTTCATTCCATGTCCAAAAGTTGTTTGTCCAGTAGCACTTACACCACCGTTTTTACCAGTGACAATTGGAATAGAACCTCCAACGGTTCCTCGAGCAGGTGATCCGTTTGTTTGAGCACCACTAATGAACGCACTGGCACCGTTTTTATGAGAATAATTAATACCAGCACTGTTAGTTTCAGGTCCAAGAGTTCTCAAATTCTTGTCCAAATATCTGTCATGTTGTGCAAAAATATTAGCATTGTGGTCGCCCATCTGATGTCCAAATTGTCCTCTCACAGAACCTTGCCCGCCGATACCCGGTTGTACTGCCAAACTACCACCAATGCCGCTTCCTGCTGGAGAATATGCGTTAACTCCTCCACTGTACGTAATTGGACTGGAAATCCCACGTGAGTTAGAACTTTGACTGAGGGAACCCCATGCTGGTCCGGCTTGATATCCAGCTTGTTGCGACCTACCTCCACCGGGAAAATTTTGCACTCCCCCGAAAAATTGAGGCGCTGCTTCAATGTTGCAGGAAGAAACCGCTAGAATAGCTACCACTAATAAATTTATACAAGTCATTTTTAATTGTTGAATGATTTTGTTATGTATAATTATTTGTGATCTCTAACCAAACTGTGAAAATACTTTCTAGGTGTTCGCTTATATAGTACCACCTAAGTCTTGTCTTGATGCATAGTGATAATTCTAAAAATGCTTAGGTAATCCCCGAATCCAAATAATTTCTCCAATGGAAATTACAACATAATGTACGAACTCAAGCCATTAATAATTTCAACGCTTATCTAATCTGTACAAAAATAATATCAAATTTTATTGCAATAAAAAATATGGTATAAGTAATTCACAGTGTTCAATATTGTTTTTATAATTAAATAATTAGTATAGTATTTACAAAGAATTTAATTTCTTATCAATAAACACTTTTTTATAATCAATGTATACCATAAATACTATAAATTAGAAGAACAGTCAAAATTATTTTACGAAAATCTAGATAATAAACTATTTTATTGTAATCGTTCTTCAAATCATAATAATTGATATTTGTTTTGAATAAAACTTCATAGGCCAATTATTGGAGTAACCGCCATAATTTTAAAAATACAGTTAATATTCATATTTCTGTAGTTTCAAAATGTCGTAATAATCCTAATATTCTTTTATTGGCATAACCAATATTTGGTTGGTGGAAAATTGGTTTCCAAATTTTTTTTTTGCTCATAATCAAACTCAATAATTGTTATAAAAATTAGCTATATTAAAATTAAAATAAACCTATACAAACTTAAGACTAACACTTACCCTAAGACTACAATAAACATCTGGGGGATGGAAAGATTGACCATCGTGAGGAGCAAGGGACCGTTTCGTGGTGTTCCATTTAAATGCACACGCGAACTTCTCTTTTAATCTTTTAATTATTTCTATCAATCTTTCCACACCCTACTCTTATCTTGATCGACCCCTTGATCGATCTTTTCCGTTATCAATCGTTTGGGGTCACTACCTTCTTATCAAACTGACACGACCTTTGTCGGTAGCGGAAAAGTCATTGAAAACTGCCCTTATGGAATGAACCAGGTGTGGAAATTCTATATTTCCTTACAATCATTATTTTCATTATAAATTAACCTGAGCTTCCACATCCTCGATATATAATTTTAAAATATTTTTATAATAATTTCAAGTTTATTTTTTGAGTGTGACAATATTCCCAATTTATTGCTTAAGTTTTTAATGATTTTTCGACAGTTCTCGCGACCGAAAGGACATTGTCAACTGAATAATTCCTCAGTTTATGTGCGTAAATAAAAAAACGTATGAGCCCCATCCACATAAGCTCACGGGGGAAGTGAAACTTCTTTAGCCGTAGATATCTCTCAAATATTTAATTTTTTTCATAATGTCAAATTTATAAAGCTCATCTCCGTTCATATTTTTGAATTAAAAATGTTAAGGCTTTTAAACCAAGAGGCTCTCCGCGACGTGAAATCTACTTCGTTCGGATCACGACTGTTTGCTCCACGTATTTCCCCTTATTGGCGTTCAGTCCCCACTCTTATTTCCCCTTTGTTAACTTCCCCTTATTGCAATAAATTTCAAACAGAATCCGTCGCTAAAGAATTTTCACTTGAAGAAATTAAAATTGCGCTGGATGGTAATAACAACTCTAATATTATTTTGAAAATTATTGATTTTTTGATAAAACGTTGTTAAGTTAACATCAATTTTATTCCACAGACAAAGTACATCATTAATAATAAAAAAAAGTTTATTTAGTCTCGCATAGAAATTGACGTATCTTTCTCTCCAAGTTTTTTATGACAAACATAGACGAAAGAAACATAGATCTAACAAGGTGGGGTACCCGAGCCAATTGGCCCTCTCGTTGCTACGACTCGGTGCGAAGCATCTAGGAATATAATCCTGGAGCTAGGGCTATAATGATAATCTGCACAACCTTAGTGTATGGTATTGGTATTTAAAATACTATTTTGAGTAGGTATATTCTCCAACACTTGGAGAAGCAATATATTGAAAATGGACAAGCAGATCGTCCTGGTTGTAAAACCAAAAAGCCACACTGATTTGTTAGTTTTCCATAATATCCCAAAACTAACAATTCTTTTAGGTTGACTTTTTGGAGGAAGTTAACAATTTATTTGTGGCTTCCAAGTCAAAGGACGTTTTCGTTTTAAAAGAACGAAGAAATAGTTTATTCAATTGTAGACCTGAGGCAAGCAGAAAATCAAAAATCATTTACGGGAAAATAAATGACATTGAGGAGAAGCTTTTAAAGCATTTGAGAGAATATTAACGCAGGAGAGAGGAATTATGAAGCTATTTTTTTTATATGAAATTAATGTTAACAAGGCGGTTATGGCTTGACGCTTAAGTGCGTCGACTGCTAAGCCGAGAAGCCCGGTTCAAACCCGGGCGGATTAAGTAATTCTGACCGCCTTCCCTCGGAAGGCAATGGCAAACCACCGAGAAGCCGCTTTTCAATCATTGAGAATACGGTCACGACGCTTGTGACAAAGAAGCAAATGATTAAGAAGAGAAGAAGAATGTTAACAAAAACGAGGGCGGATATGATCCCCCGGAAATGTTTTAATTTTTTCTCGTTAAAGGTAAGCTCATACTGAAAAAATTAGGAAAACAAATAACTAAAATGTTTAACAATTTTTTGCAAATCGTATTTACACACAATGAAAATTGTTTTTAAAGAACAAAATTTGTTATTATTTTTATACAGATTAGATGAACATTTACAAAGTATATTATCTATTTATTATTATAAATATAGCTAAATAAGCGCAAAAGTAATTTTCATTGGATAAATCATTTGGAGTCGGGGATTAACAATTAAAATTTCTTATTGTTATCGCAATAGACGAAGATATTATTCTGGTTCATGGGTAATACACAGTGAAAATAATAAAAAACATTTTTAATATGCCTTATATAAATTTATTAGTGGTAGCGATCGTAGTGGTGTCTTCCTGCAACATTGAAGCAGCGCCTCAATTTTTCAGGGGAGTGCAAAATTTTTCCGGTGGAGGTAGGTCGCAACAAGCTGGATATCAAGCCGGACCAGCATGGGGCTCCCTCAGTCAAAGTTCTAACTCACGTGGGCTTTCCAGTCCAATTACGTCCAGCGGTGGAGTTAACGCATATTCTCCAGCAGGAAGCGGCATTGGTGGTAGTTTGGCAGTACAACCGGGTATCGGAGTGTTGCGACAGGTTGTTTGAAGAAGAATTGGAATCTGGTGAGAAAGTTCTAAAAATGTTGTACAAGGAGCAAGAGATACGATAATTAGAATGCGATAAGTTATAAACGATCCTTCATGGTGTGGTAAAAGCTGTGAAGCAGCTTGGAAAAAAAGATGTGTACGAAACGTCCTTGGTGTATTTATTATGTTCAATTAAGATCTGAGAGTTCATATACATAAATTTGAGTCGAGACCAGATTCTCCATATAGTGGAGAAGATCTGTCCCTATCTTGGAATGTCATTTTGGTGTTTAGGCAAAACTCACTCAATTAATAATTGTGTGAATTATTTTAGACAATTTATAATTGACTGAATAAAGACTTGCACCCCAATCCAATTCTGTACCCGAGATCAGTAATCGCCTTCGTCTCATATATAGGGTATGCAGGGGTACAAATGTGTAATACTACCTTGCATAGCCAGATCTATGGTTATTAATTTGTCATTGTTTCTGTAAGTTTGGCTATTCAAATATACACCCTACAGTTTTTTACAGCACAAGATATAGAACCACCTTCACGAAGCAGAACACGCTGGAACGTGTTGTCATGAATGGAAGAATAAAGCACCGCAGGCTATGGGGCCAACAGCTTAACATAATGTATTTTGTGCACATAACAGAATCTTCTTCTTCAGTTTTTTTATAATGCACTCCTAAACAGTCGATCTCTTACGCTATGAGAACGGTTTCAGCATTTGATCCTGACGGCAGCTTAAAGCGGTTATGTGCGATTAGTTACCGTATTCGTTTTTATATATTGATGATCTCAATGATTGATTGATTATCTCACGCAAAAAAGAATTCTCATTTCACTCACGCATTAGGTGATCGCCTCTGACTTACTACTAAATAAAATGCTTGCAAAGTATTATTTGCACTTGTTCAAGGTCATCAAGTGAGAAGTGACCAACTCTTTAAGATACCAGTTCAAAAGGATATATAGCCTCGTACGTTACAACCATACTATATATTTAATTATTTGTAACTCTAACAGTATAAATCGATTTTAATCGATTATCATACAGAAACTGTTTTGTTTTACATGCTTTTAATTGTATACCTAAACAAAAATAAGAATAAATTTTTGTTTGATTTAATATTAATACGATAATATATAAAACTAAATTATAACCGCCACCAAACATTTAGACCAATATTAAGCCAGGAACATTAAAATTATAATTGTTTTCATTTAAGTTATGGAACTATACCTAATTATAAATTACATTAGTAATTGGATCAATGCTCAATCCGTGATCTAGCTTTATTAAATCAGAAACTTTTTCGCTAACCATTACTGTTGGAGCAGTCATATGAGCAGTAACCGTAGAAGGAAAGATACTGGCATCGACGACCCTTAAATTATTAATTCCGTGAACTTGTGCTTTACTGTTAACAACCGAGTTTATAGGACGTGGACCCATTCTGCAGGTACTACTTTGATGATAACCAGAAGACGTCAACAATCGAAAAGCGCAAATCCAGTAGCCTTTACTTCCCATTTCAAAATCTCGACACTGTGGATAATCAGCATAAACTAAAGATGCGTTAATTTTTCGTAAAGGTTCTGTTTTTAATATGTCTTCAAGTATTCTAAGACCTTCGTACAGTTTTTCAACATCATCATCGTTACTTAGAAAATTTGTATGAATTATGGGATATTCATAAGCATCTTTGGAACGAAGTAATATTTTGCCAATTGGTCGCTGCACAAACAAGAAAATATAAACATTTAAGGTTGTTTGATAATTTAAATTTTTAAAAAGAGCGTCGTATACTTCGTCTGTGACTCTTAAAGTGTGTGGTATAAAATTATTAGGCAAACCTCTTCCAGGATTAATCTCCAGTTCAATATCTGGATAATTAGAACTGTTTTCATATTTACTTTGATAAAATCCAATACCCTGACAATTTAATGCAATTGTTAAAGGTCCATAATCTTTCAAAAACTGCTTAATGCTTTCTCGTAAGCTTAGTTCGGGTTCCGATGAGTTTGTACTCACATATGCACCATAAAACAAGTGGTGATCATATAGAGTGTTTCCTACTGGAAGGTCTTGTATTACAGGAACACCCATTTTCTGTAAGTGCCGCCGTGGTCCGATTCCGGATAGCATTAGAATTTGAGGAGAATTAATTGCTCCAGCTGATAGGATAACTTCCTTCCGTGCTTTAACAAAATATGTCTTACCATCTTTTGTAAATTGAATACCTTTTGTAGTTTTTCTTTCAGAATGTACAACAATTTTAGTTACGTAACTATGAGTTAAAATTTTTAAATTTGATCTTGATTTGATGGGTTTTATAAAGGCTTTATAAGAACTTTGTCTAAATTTTCCAATATTATTAATTTGAGAATAAAATGTTCCCAATTGTTCCTTTCCGTTATAGTCTGCACCCGAGGATTTAAATGCAAGTTTACCTCCTTCGACAAATGCATTAATTTGTTCACCATTTGGCCTGTGATATTTTACATTCCAATATCCATCTCGTCCGTGATAGCCAGGATCTCCTTTAATCTGTGAATTTTCTGATTTTATAAAGTAAGGCAAAACATCTTGATATGACCAGCCGACATTGCCTTCGTCCGCCCATTTGTCATAATCTTTTTTATTTCCTCTAGAATACATCAAAGCGTTTATGGCACTACTACCACCTAATGCTTTTCCTCTCGGCATGGGACAAACATTACCCGCCATACCTAGAAAAGGTTTAAATGATGTTGTGTTAGTTTGTTGATAATTAAACTATAATAATGTATTTATTACCCAAACAAGCATTGGTCTGCCGTGTAGTATTGAAATTCCAATTAAATTTTGAACCTTGCAAGTAAAAGTACATTCCGGGAATGTTAGAAAAATTAGACTCGGGACCTCCAGCTTCGAGTAACAATATGTTCCATTGCTTTATTTCTGATAATCGATTAGCTACAACTGATCCACCGGGGCCAGAACCCACAATAACGAAGTCGTAAGTTCCAAAATCTAGCAAAATAATGTTTTCATTACCGATGTACTTGGTTCCATTTTTATGATTAGATTATTCACCTTCTATTGATAGATTACTGTTTGGTCTATGAGCTTACTTGTAGGCAAATTATAGTGAAAAGCATTATTTGTTTCAGTTCTGATTAGATTTTCGTAATACTTTATTTGGTCTTCTTCGGCATCGTTATTGCATTGACCAAACACAAATTTTAAACACAACAATGTTGCAATAAGTTGTAACTTTTTTATTATTTTATAATTAACGAACATTTTTGTTACTCACTCTAAACGTTTACTGTAGGAGTACCTGTATTAAGTTTTAATACTCATAATAATTACTGATTGCAATGCAGGAGGACATTGTTGAAACCATATTTTAAATACCTAAACATAAATAGATAACTATTATAAATTTGAATTTATTTAGATTATGGAAAAATTTACTGAGACCAACTTTTTCCAGTCTTTTTACTATGGTAATTTGAACATAGGATGCAATTAATTAGGCCTGTCATTTGACCGAACTCTATTGGTCGTCAGTTAAGTTTCTAAATATTATTGGGTTTAACTGATTTTTTTTTTAGAATAATTAGTTAAAATTAATCTAAGAAATTAATTAAATTTAAAAAAAAATGAAAAGTTCAGTTCTCTTCTTGCCATCTATGAATAATTCAACACAACGAAATATTTGTCCCGGAAAAATCCTCCATGCAGTATTTATTATTTAAATAAATTTGAATTTATGGTAATTATTTTGTTAATTATTTAAAATATTATTTCAACTATGTTTTTGCATTATAATCAGAAATTATTAGGAGTTATTTTAAGTTTTTATCTATCAACGTTAAAATACTTACTTAGAGTTTGTTCACAATGAACGTAAGGCATAAGAAGAAGTACATAAGATATAAAAAATATAAACGCAAATAAAGCGTAATAGAGTATCGAATAATGTTGAACTTTTAAGCTGCATTAATTATCCTTGTCTTACGCTCATTGTGAACAAGCACTTAGTCCGACTTAATTAAAAATCGGATTCAATTTCATGGCTTACAGAAACAATAACAAAAAATTTATATTCAATTTAACTATAATAATATAATAAAATTATTATATAATATTATTATGAAGGTAAATACCTAATAATAATTACATAATTCACGCAGAGCATTAAATAATTTTAAATACACAATTATTATAATATCCAATTCTGAATAATATTTTTTATACATTTCTGACTGCATAAGTTATTACTGTACTCTTTCAGTTCATTGTCTAAAGTGGATGGTTATCTATCAAGGAAGAGTTTAGATTGTATACCTAGACCCCGGGTTTTAAAATCCCAAGGTTTGCGTCTATAAATTCTATAGTTGAGTCTATTAAACGGGGGAAACACTGGCGGGTATTGATATGTCTCTTCTGGTTTAAGAAAACTAAAACAATTTTTTAAAAATTAAATAATATTTATTTACACTCTTTATTTACATGACTAGTAGCAGAGCAAAATTATTTTTTAAATTATATCAAAAATACAGAAAAATTTAAATTATTAACAATGCATACTTTAAAATAAATATAATTAAAATAAATTGTAATAATAGACAAAATAGAGCAAACCCCGAAACTATTTAGCAGCTCTTAATAATACAATTTTAAAATAATAATTTCAATGTTACATACAAAATTTAGGTAGCATTATAATTATAAGTACAGTTACTCCCCTATTTAACCGAATATAAAGCTGCACACAGTCTTAATTGAAAATCTTTATACAGAAGTTTTCCTCCTACGGGAACTCTTGCTAAAAACATGTGTGGTGACATTAAGCACAAAGCTTTTCCATTCATGGAAAACTTTGAGGACGAAATTTCTGATAACCCGTGTTGTTGTGACACTATTTTTAACCACTCCACTACGTCTTCTTTAGACCACTGCCGAGGATCTGCAAAAATAAATTTCATTAGTTACATAATTAAATTTAGCTTGAGCCATTTATTAAATTATATTAAATTAATTAAAAAATGATGTTTTAAGCAAATTTAAAAAAAGTTACCTTTTGGGAGTTTATCTTCCTGTTTGTTTTTTTGATAACGATGATTTCTGCTCCATTGATTGGAAATTCCATATGTTGGTACCACGAATGATTCGGTAAGCTGCATGGCCATTTTAATTTTAAGCAAATATAGTAATCCAATAGTTCTGGAAAAAAATAATAAAATTAGGGTGGGATATAAATAAAATAGAAAAAATGTCGTGTTGCGAAATTTAAATTAAAAAAAAAGTAATGAGAGGACTTAATGAGAGGAAGTAAAAGAAATAAATTTCTTTTTGGTCACTTGAAAATATTTCGGTGATTAGTTACCGTTTCCGGTAATGATATCGAATTTCAGAAATCTGTCTCATTGCAATTTCGGCGCCTCTGAATGTGTAAATGCCAGCGCACTTTTGGCAGGAGGTATTTAGATGATAATAATTTAGAGATGTCCAGAAGTGACAAGAAACCTACCGACAGAGGCTCTTTTGTTAATCCATAAAAATAGCTTTATTTGCGGATGTCAGAAAACGAGGGTCTAGCGGAAACAGCATTGACTAGTCGACACCCCTTCCTGTCTATTTTACAACCCTCTAACAGGATCGTACAGATGCATTGAAAAGAATTGTTGTGTGTAAACAATGGCATACCAAGAAAGTAACGGAAGACATTTGTATTGCATTTCCTAAATGTAAATAAATAAAGTCAACTTTACTTCCTCCTGAAATTCATATGCAATTTTATATTCGACCGTTCTGTTTGTTATTCCTCGATTTTGAAATAATAAATAACTAACACAGCTACCCTTAAAAAACTGCATGTATGCCATAAGATTGCGTCAGTTAAACTTATTACGCTGAGAATAAGATAACAATTGATTGATATTTGAAAGATCTCAGGAATAAATTTCACACGACATTTCTTTAATGAGGATTTCCGTAATCAAGTTGATTTATTTAGTTGCAATGTTCCTCCGAAATCTCATCATTACTTAAATGTTGTTTCGTAAGTCATGGAGAGAGAAAAGACCCATCTTCCCTCCATATTAATTTTGATTACATTTTTATTTCGTTAGCCGGATATGATTGGTTACGCAAGGATCGGCAGATGCATCCCAATAATTTAAATATTGAACTCCCGTTCTCGCGATACTGAAAATTGGGTGAAACTATCGATCTTTTATGACGTAATTTTTTTCTGCCAATTTCTGAATGTGCATTATTTGTTCTAACAATAAAACACCCCTGGTTAAATAGCAAAGTCATTAAAAATTAAAACGTGCCATAAATCATGAAAATCAATAACAACCGGATTTTTTTGTAATCTAAAACTTAAAGTTGTATAATTTTTCGATAAATCGAACAATCAACTAACAATTAACATAATACGGTAGACTAGACAAGTTCAGGTGTAAACGGCAATAAAAGGTTGGTTAAAGAAGTCACGACAGGATGTTGTTTAAAGCTGGTTACTTTCAATTTCACAAATGTTATTTTTATAGGATTAAAAAAGGGCACTTAAATAGCTGGACCGATTTTATCAAAGATTTCTACCTGACTACCTATATATTAGAATTTTAATATTAATTACCTAGGAACAGACATCCGGCTTGAAAATAACCGTTCTAAGTAAACTTTTCGTAAACATGTCTTTGGTGGTATTTCAAACTATGAATCCGCACAATTTTGATATTCTTACCGTGGACGAGCAAAAATTGTTATCTAACACACATTAACGTTAAATGCTAAACTGATACTGTTTGTGTAACCACAAAAACAAATTTTAGAAAAGTATGAATACACCGGAATGGATCATCGCATATGTAATAAACATTCATATATAAAGGACACATACAGGATATCCGTATCCTTGCCGTATTTAAAAGCAAGTCGGTTGGTTTATAGACGGGAACAGGAAATGTATTATCACAAATTTTCAATTGCCATTATCGTTTTTCCGTTGTCGTAGTTAATCATACCGCACATGTATTGTTTTCCTTATTACGCTATAATATTTATGTTACCTTTGTTTGACAACATTATCAATATGTATTACATAATGCATGGAGGTTAATATGTCATTCAAATTATATCGAGGTTGTTCCCTTGTATCGCAAGAGGAAAATTTTTAATATTTTCAAAAATAATTTCAATTTAATTTATGCAACATAGCAAACCAATAGTAAATTAATAAAACACGTTTTTCCTATATGGAGTCACCTTGTAAATCCAAAACACAATTTCTGATTCATCCTGATCATGAAAACGATAATAATTGACAAAAAATATGCAACACGACCACAATATTCATAAGAAAAAATAAACTTACCCAAAAGTCGTCGAGAAATTCCAATTAAATCACTCGAAACCAAAATATTTGTAACAGTTCATAAAAATCGATGAATAACCAACTAAACCGAAACGTTCGAAAAACTACAAATAAATGACAAACCAATTCGGGCAATGCCTCAATTTAAAGTGACGTTTCCGTTTCCCTCCATTTTATTATAAGGGTAGACACCCCTCTGGTTAAAACCGATATTTCTATAAAACGGCCTTGTTAAAGATATTTGTAGGGATTAAGGTTGTTAAGAACTTGCCGCTTCTTAGACAGCAAACTAACTAACTACTTAATGAAGAACATTTTAAGAACCGGATATATTTCCGGTTTACATTTACTCAATGTAAGATTATTGCAAATGTATTCCCATAACACGTTAATAATAAGTATAAACACAATAGAAATTTAAATTGCTTGTGCATAATTTTTTTTATTTTATTTTTCTTGCCACAATTGTTGAAAATAAACTCACACGCCTAATTATTACGGTAGTAATTATTAGAAGTACGATTACTATCGGTTTTTATTATTCATCTTGAATTATTTATTATTTTTTGGTGTTCGTTTGTGAATATTTTAGGTTTCCAAGTTTACATTAAGGTAAAAATAGTTCGACAAAAATTTTGCATACTAACAGCATACGTATACTACATTCCATAATTTCGTTTTTAAAGCAACCGGCACCGTACACTCGATTAAGTTATTTACAAATTACTGTATATAAATGATACTTCATTTAAAATTACAGTTTAAGTAACTGGCAGGACTAATTTTCTAGCATAAATGTGAACGATCAAATAATCCGTCCTATTTATCGATAACATTAGAACAAACACAGCTTTTCCCAGGACGTGGCAAGTATCCACAAGTGACAAATATTATTTGTCAAGTACACCAAGTACTAAAACTAAAAATATTTAATTTGAGCACAATGTTACAAGACTGTTTAATATATTTTATATAATAATAATTTTGGTCATTAAAATCGACGATCAATGGCATTGTATTAATAAAAATGTCCAAATATTTAATTGTATACAATAAAAGAAACAATAATGACTACAAAAAGTAGTTTTTATATTTATAAATTCTGAAAAAATGTAGTGAAACTCGGAAATACTTTAATTAAAAATAAAAATTCTATTTTTTAGGGATGTAAGTTTAGAAATTCTTATTTACGGTTTAAAATATAGTAATAAATTATTATAATTTATGATATTATGCTCTTCGTAAATAATTTAATTTAAGAAAAAATACCAACTCATGACAGCCTTAATCTTAGGAAAACATTCTTCCATGTATGTGATTGAGACTGTTCCGTTACATAAAAATTATTTTTCGATAAATAAAGCAATATATAATATATAAATGCACGACAAGGACGAAATCCCAACAAGATGAAATGCTTTCTCTTGTTGAAATACCTTTTCAATAGCATATAAACTTTTATACGCCAGATTTACATTCCAGATGTCCTCCTGGATAACTTTAAATTTTCCTTTCGAAGACGTATGGAATTTTATCCTAAAAACTTAAATTATAAAAATTGTTTGTATTCAATATTTTTAACATTATTTAATCAAATAAATTAAAAACAATTTTCAGCTTGATCTGAAAAACATGATCGATTTTTCAAAATTAATTCTTTTTCATAAATTAACTTGTTTTATTCAAAGTATATACTGCATGAGGCTTATTTACAACACATTTTCGAAAAGGTTTCTTTCTATGTTGTGTTGGATAACAATTAGCACGTCTTTCAAATTGTTCAATTTATATTTATATGCTCTGCATACTTTTAACCTTGATTACTAGATATTCAAATTGTTGACCTGGAAAAAGACTTCCGTTGACATGCAATATTACAAATTATTTAAAAATAATAAAATACGTACAGCTGCTATGATACATTTAGTTCATTCATTTATGCTAATAACCATTTAAAAATTTCAAGTTTGATTTGGTAACAAGCGAATTTGTGTTGTTATGGCTTATTTAGTCAATTAATTACCGAAACATATTGATGGTTTACAAAACCCTTTTAGTCTTTTTAATATTTTACGAGACCATTGCGTATTGTATAAATATTCATTATTAAAAAATTTCAAGGTTGGTTTTTTCAGAGCCCAGTAACTGCACATTCGCAGCAATTGATGGCATTTTAGCTAAATGAAAGAGAAATTGAATGGTATGCGAATGACCATAAAAGATGTGGTCATCCACAGACAACATACGAAAATTGACGCAAATTGAAATGTGGGCTGCTAGAATCAAGGATATGTCTTAAAACATCTAATATCTAACAATTTGTAAAAGAAATCAACTTCCATCCAAGTTTATTGAATAAGAAGTAGTAGTAAACAGAAATAGCTCTCTGGAGGAAGTTATGGAAGCAAATTCTTTTACCTAGTACTCAAACTTTATTTTGGCGATGATTATAATTTTTTTAAATACGAAAGCACTCCACAATATGGAAATAACATTTAAGATTGATACGGGGCTATTTTAACAGAATTTTGATAAAATAAATATCCACTGAAATATTTTGTCTGGTCATAGAAGTGATCAAAGCTTAAAGATCTGGGGGTATATGAGATAACATAGCCTCTTACATCCAAATGTCAACTTCACTTTCACTTGGTAACCCTGTTGAGACAAACGAGAATCTAACGACCGAGTCGTGGCGGTAAAACCACTCTAACTCACATAGAAGAAATACTATGTGGAGAAAACGGGAAAGAAGCCAACGGTTTGAAGAGCGGAAGAGATAAATTCCTAAGGTAGCGTCTGATCCATAGTGGGCGGCTGAAAAGAACCCTAGGATATGTTATACATAGTTAAATTTTAAGTTTATAGTTGTAGTTTAAAAAGGTTAAAAATAATTAATAGTTTTGAATGAACAATAGCAATAAAAATTAAGAGTGTGGTATGCGTAATCGGGTAGAGGCTGGTTTTAAAAGAGACGGGGAAAGACGGGAAAAAACAAAAACTTATCGTAAAAAGAAACGATAGTAAGAATATGGGGTAGACGGCGTAAAGAAGTGTGTGTTAAAAAGTTGAAAGATCAAATTGGAAAAATTTAGTGAAAAACGGTAACGGGAAGTGACTTAGGACAAATAGGTGTAAAAGACAAATAAAGCGACGCGCGTAATTATAAGTGAAAGACAGTTTAAAATTAAATATAGTGAAGGAATATTTGAGATTAAAATTTTAAGGTAGGATTATTTTTTTATTCAAATTCATACGCAACGAAAAATACTGCGGAATTTAAAATAGAACTTGCATGCCAAAATTTTTAAGAAGTTCTAACAGGTTATGAGGCCCAGAGAAGAATTTGAATAAAATTGCTGAAATAGAAAAATATGATGGACGACAAATTTGAAAAACTGAATAACACAAATTATCGACAGTGGTCGTTACGCATGAGAGGTGTGTTAGGTTTAAAGGATTGCTTAGAAGCGATTGATGGATTTTCGGGTACAGTCACAGAGGAACAAACTAAAAAAGATAAAAAGTGTAAGTCATTGTTGTACTTAGGAGTCGACAATGATAATTTAGACAATATCGAGGAATGCGAAACAAGTAAAGAAATTTGGGATAAACTGCAAGATGTTCATACCAAATTTGATAGTTATCATGGAATTCTTTTGCTAAAAGAATTTATCAACGCCGAAAAAACGCAAAACGAATCGATAATAGATTACGCAAATCGAAGAACGAACTTGTATAAAAAGGTACAAGGTGCAGGATTTAAATTTGAAGATAAAGTTTTAATGGGTTTAACGATAATAGGTCTACCGAAAGAGTTTGAATATTTGTCCAGAACAATAAAAATCGATGATGGTAGGTTGACGCCAGCAGATTTGAAAATGAGATTAGCAGAAGAAGAGAGACGACTTAAGGACACCGCTAGAAAAAATGAAACTCAGGTGTATAAGGCAGTAAGCGAGAGAAATAAAAATGAGGAGACAATGAGAAGATCAAATTACAACAACGCTACAAGAATTGGTGAATACAGTGGTAATAGTCAAAATAAGTTTAATAATGTAAAATGTTATCGTTGTAATAAAATTGGTCATATTGGAAGAAATTGCGTCTCGGTAAATAATGGTGACCAGAAATACAGCAAACGTTCTTCATGCATCATAAAAACGAATTTGGGTTATACTGAAGGGTCCATTAACGAACTAAATGATACATGGATTGTAGACAGCGGGTCAACGGATCATATGACTAGCTATAAAGAAAAGTTTACTAATTTTTATGAAAAAACTAGCGAAATAATTAGTGCAGGGGGGAAAATTTTGACATCAACGGGTTACGGTGATATTGATATTAAATGGAAAAATGAAAATGGGGGTTATAATGTTATTTTGAAAGATGTTTTATATGTGCCGAATTTAAATAACAATTTATTATCGACTGCAAAGATGTGCGAAAAAGGAATTACGCTTTTCTTTTCATATGGAACATGCACGATTAAAGATAAATTTGGTCAATTGTTGTTTAGGGCATTGCGTCATAAAAATTTATATACGATCAGAGAAGATTACGTCATTAAACCTATGTCATATTTTGCGAAAGAGGAAGAAGTAAATATGTGGCACAAAAGATTGGGCCATTTAAATGAAAAGGATCTAAACAATTTGTTAAAAGACTGCGGAAAATTTAAAAACGTCAACGAAGCGGCGAACGAGCAGAAGTGCGATATTTGTGAAACTGCTAAACCGAGAGCTAAAAGTTATCCTAAAAAGAGCGAAAACCGCAGTAAAGATGTGTTAGAAATAATTCATACTGATTTAATGGGGCCAATAAGTCCAATATCACGTGGAGGAAACAGGTATGTGATAACTTTCACGGATGATTATTCGCGATATACAGAAATAGTCCCAATGAAAACAAAGGATGAAGCTCTTGAAAAATTCGATGAATATAGAAGAAAAGTCGAAAGAAAATTTGATAAGAAAATAAAAACGTTGCGTAGTGATAACGGGGGCGAATTTGTGAACAATAAATTCGATAATTATTTGAAAAATTTAGGAATTACAAGGCAATTAACGACACCTAGATCACCACAACAAAACGGAGTAGCGGAGCGCCTAAATCAAACTTTAATGAACATAGTAAGATGCATGATGGAGGAATCGAAAATGTATCCTGATTTATGGGCAGAAGCTACACTCACTGCTTGTTATTTGAAGAACAGAAGACCAACAAGCGCAAATGATGGAAAAACACCGTACGAATTTTGGCATGGAAGGAAACCCATGATCGATCATTTGAAAACATTCGGATGTAGAGCTTGGAGCATTAAGAGCCAAAGAAACTTTAAGTGGGAACCTAAAGGTAAAAGATACATATTTCTGGGATATGAACCAAGTGCAAAAGCTTATAAATTGTGGGACGATGATAGAAAAATCATAATAATCAGTAGAAATGTAACATTCGATGAAGATGTTTTTCCGTTAAAAGGATTAAACGGAATAAATGCAGATGCAAATAAAAAAGAACACATACATTGGGGTAATATAATTAATGACGCGGAAAATGATTTTGAGGAAATAAACGATTCTCCGGCGGACAATAGTACGGAAGAAATAGAGACAAGCGATAACGAAGACAATAATGAATCGGAAGAAATAAGAGAACGCACAAGTTCAGAAAATTCGGAAATTATGAGCAGCGCAGAGTCGAGTTCAAGTACTGATTCAAACGAAGAGAACTTAACGCAAACAAGAAGTGGAAGAAAAATAAAGCGGCCAGAATGGTCAAAAGACTACGATATGAAATTGAATTTGGCAAATAAAACAAAAGTAGAGGTGGAACCCAAGTCATACAAAGAAGCGATAAAAAGTAATGACAAAGAAGAATGGGAAAATGCAATAAATGAAGAATTTGAAAATATAAATACAAATGATACCTGGGAGATCGTTGAACGACCAAAATACACAAGAATCTTAAGAAGCAAATGGGCTTTTAAGAAGAAAATAAATGAAAACGAAATCGTAACACGTTACAAAGCAAGATTAGTTGCATTAGGAAATAATCAAAGATGCGGGATTGATTATGACAAAACATACGCACCTGTAGTGCAAAGGAAAACGATGCGATTTATGATGGCACTAAGCGTAAGAAAAAATTGGAAGGTGCATCATATTGATATAACTGCGGCATATTTAAATGCAAATATAGAAGACGATGTTTATATGGAAATTCCAGAAGGTTACGAAGAAAACATTGGCGAAGTTATTGATAAAGAAAATAAAGTATGCAAACTAAAGAAAAGTTTATACGGGTTGCATCAATCAGGTATGTTATGGAATAACACCCTAGACAAATTTATGACCGATGCAGGTTTACTACGATGCAAAGCCGACCCTTGTTTATATTACAGTGACGAAAAGAATATTTATGTAACCGCATATGTCGATGACCTTTTAATTTACGGAACCGAAAGTCAGGTCAATAAATTTAAAGCAGATATTTCAAAGAAATTCAAAATAAAGGATTTAGGACTAGCACGAAGAATATTATCGATAAACGTTAAACAAGACGAAAACGAAATAAGTTTGGATCAGGAGCATTACATTCGCGATGTATTGGCTGAATTTGGAATGTCAGATGCAAAAGAAACAAGAACTCCTTTAAGTTTAGGTGCAAAATATGTAATCAGCGAAGAAGATGAAATGTTAGATGAAGAAATGAAGGCACATTATCAAAAGGCAATAGGAAGTTTAATGTATGTATCAACAAATACGAGACCAGATATAACATTTGCTGTAACTTACATGAGTCAATTCAATAATAAACCATCAAAACGACATTGGATAGGTGTTAAACATATACTACGTTATTTAAAGGGGACTACGAATATGAAATTACGATACACAAATTCAAGTGATAAGATTATAACATATACTGACGCAGATTGGGGAAGCGATATTGTGGATAGGAAGTCTTATAGTGGAAATATAACAACACTTTCAGGTGGAGCAATTAATTGGATGTGCAGAAAGCAAAGATGCGTGGCCCTTAGTACGATGGAGGCCGAATTTGTTGCATTAAACGAAGCTGCAAAGGACAGCTTATGGATGACAGAATTGACAAATGAAATTGGAATACGGGGTTTGCGAGACGAACCGTCTATTATAAAAATAGATAATCAAAGCGCCATAAAAGTTGCCGAAAACAACACAACTTCAGAAAAAAGCAAACACATACAATTGAGATTGTTCCACGTACGTGACTGTATCCAAAGGAATAAATTGAAATTAGAGTACATCCGCACAGATGAAAATTTGGCGGATCAACTAACGAAGACATTACCCGAAGAAAAATTTAAGGTACATCTGGGGAAATTGGGAATCAAATAGATTCAGGGGGGATGTTATACATAGTTAAATTTTAAGTTTATAGTTGTAGTTTAAAAAGGTTAAAAATAATTAATAGTTTTGAATGAACAATAGCAATAAAAATTAAGAGTGTGGTATGCGTAATCGGGTAGAGGCTGGTTTTAAAAGAGACGGGGAAAGACGGGAAAAAACAAAAACTTATCGTAAAAAGAAACGATAGTAAGAATATGGGGTAGACGGCGTAAAGAAGTGTGTGTTAAAAAGTTGAAAGATCAAATTGGAAAAATTTAGTGAAAAACGGTAACGGGAAGTGACTTAGGACAAATAGGTGTAAAAGACAAATAAAGCGACGCGCGTAATTATAAGTGAAAGACAGTTTAAAATTAAATATAGTGAAGGAATATTTGAGATTAAAATTTTAAGGTAGGATTATTTTTTTATTCAAATTCATACGCAACGAAAAATACTGCGGAATTTAAAATAGAACTTGCATGCCAAAATTTTTAAGAAGTTCTAACAGGATAGCCATATGACCTACAGCAAAATACAAACAGCCCTTAGTGGCGGGCTCCCTTAAATGAAGAAAAGCCATTAATGTAATAAAGAAAATAAAACATCTTAACATCTATATCTTGGGATACAGTGAAATAAGGTGAACATAGTCTGGAAACATTATAATAGAAGAACACAATATTTTCCACAGGGGTGATGTAACAACAAAAAATCGCAACGGGGTAACAATAATAGTCAGTGGTAGATTAAAAGAACCATAAAAGGATTCGCACCAATATCCGATCGAGTTCCGCTTTTGATAAAGGCTTCAACACAGCACTGACCCGCATACTATGTGAAATCAAGTTACAATGATACTGGAAGATTTTAATGCAATAGGCGGCAACATGGAAATAGAGGGAGTTATGAATATTATGGCTTGGGAATGCAAAATGAAAGGGCAAATTGCCACCGTGAAGATAGTATACGTGGCGATCACCAATTGAAAAGATAAATTCGGTAAAAACATATCCAGGGGTGGAAGTAGCATCGAATCACGTTCTCTTGATGAGTGAACTAAGAGTTCGGCTACAGAAATTGCAAGTGGAAGGAAAATAAACAGAATGCTGCATCAAGATCTTACTAAGGAGCTTAATAACTTCAACGCGAACAAGAATAACACAGTAAAGCAAAAATTGGAACAACTAAGAGAAGTACTTCAATATATTACTAACAAAAATCTAAAGTCAGCTAAAAGAAACAACAACAAACTTAATGATTTTTTTTACTGTGAGGTATACTACCTGGCGTTCTGCATACAGGGCAATATGAGAAAACCTTAAAGTCGGGTTTTTCAGTACCCCTTTCAAATGCAACAAACCGCTCCACAATTTCATGCTAACTATGGTGTGACGCCGAAGTTGAATCAGCAACCTAATATTCATGGCGAGCATTACAATGCACAGTTCCCACAACTTCCCAATAAACAGGTGTACGAACACGGTTGGAAAATTGCTCAAAGTAAAAAGCGTCCTAGAAGAGATAGTCCAGAGGGCTAAACAAGAACTCTTAAACAACCAACCATGAAAGATTACTGGCTTAGTCAACCCGTGGAGTCAACAAATAAATACAATGCTATGCCTGATAAATCGGAGCAAGCTGATGAACAGGATCCCGCACAGGAAGCCGACACTAAAACCATTAAACCACCACCAATCTACGTGGCGGGTGTAAAAAATATCCGACCTCTTACAGAATTGCTTGGCAAGGTTGCTCCAAGCCTCCACACTCTAACATGCCTAAATAGTGAGGAAGTAAGAATTCAACCGTACACTACAGAGGCCTACTCTATAATCACAGAGGCCTTACTCGAGAAAAAATCCAATTCCATACCTATCAAATGAAAAAATACAGATCGTTTCGTGTGTAAAGACACGAAGTAAAGAACATCTCAAATATACGTCAACTAAAGACCAAATCCCCTTACAACTCTTCAATGTTGAATTAAAAAATCAACCAAACAACAGGGAGATCTATAATGTCACAACCCTGATGAACACCATTGTAAAATTCGAGCCACCGTACCCAAAACTGGAGATTCCGCAGTGCATGAACTGCCAGCGCTACGGCCACACCAAGAAGTTCTGCAGCAGAGATCCGAGATGTGTGAAATGCCCTGAACATCAGGCTACTTCCTGTTGTCCTAGAAAGGAACGTAGTAAAGATGTCAAGTGTGTCAACTGCGAAGAAAGTCATCCCGCAAATTACAAAAGTTGTACAGTGTACAAGGAGCTTCAGAAAATAAAATTCCCAAAATTAAGAGAAAAGACATTCCCCGTATCAATGCAAACACCAAAAACTCGACAAGTATGTGCATATCAGCCTGAAACTACATTTGCTAACATACATAGCAAGTAACAATGACCAAGGAAGTTCCGCTTCAAACCAACAAAGTCAATTAATTCATCAGTGCCCCGCATCGGCCGTCAAACAATAATTTGGAACTGATGTTAATTAAAATGATGGAAAAAATGGATGGGTTCATAAGCCTCCTTTTCTATACAGTCAAGACATTGATGTAATGCTTATCTCAGAGACGCACTGCACTAGTAAAAGCTATCCGAAAATTCCAAAATATACAATCTACGACACACTCCATCCTGATGGTACAGCACGTGGAGGTACCGCTGTTATTGTAAAAAAAATAGTATCAAACACTACGAAATGAGCAAATTCAAACAACACTACCTGAAAGCGACAAGCATTGCGGTAGAAGATTGGAGAGTTCAGCTAGTAATTGCCGCTGTATACTGCCCACCAAAACCAACAATTAAGGAAAACCAATTTGCAGAATTCTACAAAACGCTTGGCCCCCGCTTTATCGCGGGTGGGGACTACAATGCAAAGCATTACGATGTGGGGATCTCGATTGATAACATCAAGGGAACGACAACTTCTGCAAGCAATAAAAAATAACAACATGCTTCACATATCCACTGGTGAACCCACTTATTGGCCAACTGATAGAGGAAAGGTTCCGGATCTTATAGATTTCTGTGTTGCGAAGGGCATGGGGCGTAGTTGCATAGACGTGGAGTCTTGTTTGGACCTTTTTTCCGATCACTCACCAATTATAGTAACAATTTCCACCCAAGTTAAAAGTAGGACTCCACCACCAATACTACATAACACAAGAACCGAATGGGAGTTATTCAGAGAAATGATAACTGAAAAATTACAAGGGAACAAACCTAAAATCACCAGATGAACTGGAACAAGTAATTGAACCCACTTCTTCAATAAAGTAATCCAACAATCTGCTTGGAGCGCAACTCCAGCATGAGTCTGAAAACTACAAGATTACAACGATATCCTACCTTAATAAAAAACATGATTGGGGAAAAACGTAGACTTCGAAAACGATGGCAAGTTACTAAAGCTCCGGAAGACAAATATAGTTTAAATCAAGCGATAAACAGTTAAAATCAATGCTAAATAACAACAAAAACTTGGAATTTTGGCCATACCTCTCTGAACTTTTGCCAACAGAGGCCAGCGACTATTCTCTGTGTAAAGCGACAAAGGGACTCAAGCAACCGCAAAAATTCATACCTCCTATTAGGAAAGCCGATGGTACCTGGGCAAGAAACGGAAATGAAAAGGCCTATACTCTTGCTGAACATTTGAGCAAAGTATTTGAACCATTCCCTCCACAAATTACGACTCAGGAAAAAGCGCCTGTGTATCAAACGCTGCAAGCACCTTGCCAAATGGAACTACCAATTCCATATTTCAAAATAAATGAGGTCACCACAACCATCCTAAAGCATCTAAATCCCAAAAAAGCCCCAGGTTACGACCTTGTGACTGGAAAGATACTGCAAGAGCTACCCAGACAAGGATTTAGATTAATTACCATGATATGTAATGCAGTGCTTAGAATCAACTGCGTGCCATCACAATGGAAAGTGGCACAAATTGTACTGATACCAAAACCAAGAAAAGCGGCTGAAGAGGTTACCTCATATCGTCCGATCAGCCTCTTGCCAATCTTGTCAAAATTATTTGAAAAATTGCTTCTCAAGAGACTAAAACCTATACTTGAGGACAGGAAACTAATCCCAAAGCACCAGTTTGGATTTCGGGAAAAATATTCGACAATTAAACAGGTGCACCGAGTGGCTAAAGTAATAAGACAAGATTTGGAAACCAACAGATACTGTTCGGCTGCATTTTTGGATGTTTCGCAAGCATTTGATAAGGTTTGGCACGATGGCTTGCTGTACAAAATCAAACTACAGTTACCACATAATTACTACCACCTGTTTAAATCATATTTAACAGATAGATACTTCATGGTAAAATATCAAGATGCTCAAACAACATTGTATTCTTTCAGATCCGGTGTCCCACAGGGAATCGTTCTGGGGCCGATATTGTACTTTTTATACACAACAGATTTACCGTCAACTAAAACAACCTCAATTGCTACTTTTGCCGACGACACTGCCGTATTGGCTTCACATAAAGATGCCGATATATAGCCTTACGAAAACGATATTTTTACCAAACGTAAACAACTTGGGTTACAGTTATCAAAAATGTACTGATTAATAGGTAGAAAGTCCCAGTTGTCACTCGAGAACAAAGTGTTGCTGTATAAGGCAATCTTGAAACCAGTCTGGACATATGGAATCTAGCTCTGGGGCTCCGCAAGTAAGTCCAATATTGCAGTTTTGCAGAGATTCCAGTCAAAGGTTCTGCGCTCTATTGTCAACGTGCCGTGGTTTGTCCCGAACGAGTTTATCCATCGAGATCTCAACATAAACACTGTGCAGTGCGAGATTTCTAGTTGTAGTGCAAAATATAAAGTCCGACTCGAAAATCATTCCAATAGTTCTGCAAAAGCTTTGCTTAATTTGCCTAATAGACCGTATCTCGACAATTTCTTTAACGAAATAGAGGTTGCGCTCTGAGAAGCTCAAAGCATCTCTGATGAGATGTACTGTATGAGCGATATGAATATAAATTTGCTGGAACCTTCTCGCAGTGAAACAATCAGACTTTATTCTGTTCTGGATGCATTAAATCTCTGCCAGATAATCGATTCTCCAACTGGTATTGTGGGTAACCCATCATCACCTTTGGATTTGTTTATAACTGATAGGATTGAGCGCGTGCTCGACTCCGGTAATCGAAATCAATTAGATTTTGAGTTAATTATAGAAAATCTCTAATAAATAGGCATGCTCCTATTAGAATTGTGCGAATCATAAAGAAACCGGATCCTTGGATAACTGGTAAGGTACGACTGGTTATGTCCTTACATGATAAATCATTTTCTAAATTTAAAAGTACAAAATTACAAAGTCATTGGCTTGAATATAAAAGGTTGAGATATCTTACAACATTTGTCGGTTCGAGCGGATAAGCGGATTTATCTTCAATCAACTGTTGAAAATGACAACTCTAAGCAACTGTGGAAAACATTTAGAACCCTTAATGTCAGTAGGTTTCCGATCAACGAGATTCCGGAATCACTGGCGAATTGCAATGCTATCAATGAATTCTTCGTATCTACAACTAAATCTATGGACGATAATGATATTATCGATTACTTCAGTAACAATAAGTTTAAACCTAATATGTGCGATTTTCATTTTAATTTGATCGAGAAATCCGATGTCAGTCAGATTCTTCTCTGCTTAAACTATGTGGCCCATTTATGCTATATCACACACATCGTCAACTCATGTCTACTTGAAAAAGCACTAATTATTCCTTTGCCCAAGATTATGTCCCCTGTGGAATTATCTCAGTTGAGACCAATAAGTTTGTTAAGTGTCATATCCAAGATTGTCGAAAAAGTTATGGAAAGACAATTAAGGTCATTCATAGATAATGTCCTGTGTACCCTGTGTCCAATCGGGATTTCGACCCTCACATGACACTACGGCCATGCTTAAGGTAACAGACGATATAATTAGTGCTGCTCATAAAGGGAACGTGACGCTTCTTGTACTATTGGATTATAGTAAAGCATTCGATACTGTTAGTCACCTGGGCGATGATTGCTATGTTGAAGTATTTTGGCGTCTCGGAAAGGGCAACTAATCTTTTTACTAGTTTTTTCGTTAGCAGATGTCAACAAGTTGTTTTGGGATCCAACACTTCTAATACTGTACCAGTAACGGCAGGCGTTTTGGCTCCTTTGCTGTATACTGCTTACACATCCAGACTGCCGAATATCATAAAACGGAATTATATGCATATGTATGCCTTCCCTCCCCCCCACATGATGTGACCGATGCGTGTTAAATCATCAATATGATGCTTTGCATTCATTATATAAGGGCTCCAATCAATTTTCACTTGCTCTTAATTCAAATAAATACAAAGATGTTCTTTTTGGAAGAAGCTCAGATGAATTAAAAATGTCTCTAAAAATTCACATGGGTGGAACAGATCTTGAGATTTCAGAATGTGCTCGGGATCTGGGCCTGCATATCGATACCAAATTAAGATTTAAAACTGACATTACAGCTTGCATTCAGAAGGCGTTCATGAACCTAAAATTAATCTACCAGCAACGGCAATTTCTATCTCGCCACCTAAAAAGAACTCTTTGTGATTCATGGGTTCTGTCGCATTTTAACTATTGTGATGTCGTCTATGGTCCATGTTTGGATTCCATTGATATTGGTCGAATTCAACGGGTTCAAAACGGTTGTCTGAAGCTTATTTATGGCTTACGCAAATACGATAGAATTTATCATATAGTAGTAAGTGCAAAATGGCTTCACATGAGCAATCGACGCAAGTTATATTCCCTTATTCTATTTCATAAAATCATTAAATCAAAAACACCACATTATCTTTATAACAAAATTAAATTCCGTACGGACGTACTACATAATTTAAACTTGCGTCGAAAAATCTACTTAACCATTCCACAATACAAACTGACGTAATTTAAACGTTCTTTTTCATACAACATCTCATCATTGTATAATGGCTGTCCCGATACATTTAAAAAATCATCATCACCGCTATTCAGAAGGCAGGTTTATGGCAGACTTATGGCGGAGCAGAGTGCTTAACCTCCTTAACCTTTTGTTCTTATTTACCAATTGTTCTCTGTGTTAGTGTCGGAGTACCGTGTTCTGCGGGATGCGAATGTGGGATTGTCGGTCATGTTGGTGCCGATCGGGGTGTGGGTGGGACTTGATCTGCGCGCGTGCCAGGTTTTGGATTGAGTGGAAGAGCAGGTGGCTCTCGTTGAACTTCGTCTTTTTTATGTGGAGCTGCACAGCTATCTGCAGATCCTGTCTACTTCGGCGCGTCTAATTCGCTGCTTAAAATTGATCGATCGTAAGAGTAAAATAATAAGCAATGCAAAAGAGGTGCAATCAAATGTCTAGGATATTACCGATGCAATAATTTTTTTTTGTAACTTTTATAAGTTTTTTATTTATTTATTTAATTTTAACTCTTTTATCAAGCGAATGTCACAAAGTTGTATTTATTTACAAAACTACAGCTATAGGGCTAATTAACGACGTATCACACTAACCTTTGCCTATTACCGATATCTCGCACAAAATTAACCCGAAATCGTTTTGGGGGCAGTCTATGACCCGATCATGCACGCGTGACCCTATCAAGCCGTCGAAAGATCTCGCTTCGTTCGATCAATTACCATTTTTATCTTAGGTAAAGTCAGTGCAAGTCTGACACTACCGTCGTAGATGGCGATGGTGTCTTCCTCCTCCCTGCGAAAAGCTGAAAAAAAAAGGCAGTCAACATAAGTAGATCCGCCGTTCGGCATTACTTTCGTGTCGTGCGGGTGTTGTTCTTTTTGGTGTACCTTCTGTCGCCGTTTGTTGATCCAATTTTGTCGAGCGGCGGCTTATTCACGTTCAGCCGCTTCTTTGCCGATTAGGACCGTGTGGCTCATATTCGGGCTTCGCAGCATTGTGTTATGTTGTCAGGTGTGAGTTTCGATCTCGTGCCCAACAGTGCGGCGGTCCTGGCCGTTTCCCATTTCGGGCATTCAAATAGGGTGTATCATTTGATGTCCGCAACCTCTTCACTAGCATCCCCATACAGAAATGTAAAGACAGGATAGAAGTTGTATATGAGTCTGACAGCCTCTTCCCATTAGCCACAAAATAACCGAGAACCGTGGTAAAACTATTGTATTCCAAAACTACTCCAAATTCAACGATCTATTTTACAGACAAATATATGGATTAGCGATGAGTAATGAATCCTCATCAATGCTCGTATATGTTTTCATGGACACAATTGAGAGAAGATTCCTAGATGATAAAATTAAGAAATGGTTCCATAGACACATCATATATTGGCATAGATATGTAGATGACGTAATAGTTCTATGGAATGGAACAGACCGACAACTAGATAACTTCCTTGGTCACATAAACAGCTTTGACAATAACATCAAATTTACCATGGAAGTAGAATCAGACGGATATTTAAACTATTTAGATTTATCCATCTACAGAAACCATAGCTTCCATTCATTCAAAATTTATAGAAAACCTACATATACCGATACCATGAGCCCTATTGATTCCAATCACTCTTGGACGTGATTGGAATCACGTTTCCTTAATAAATAACCTGATTTTAAAAAGTCGGAAAAAAATGTCACAAAGTATTCCACCACATTTCTAGCTCCCATGGAAACTCAGAAGAAGTATGTTAGCCTACCATATTATGAAATTAGATCTGAAAGGATAGAAAAACTTTTAAGAAGCGACAGCGCAATCATATTATTATATAGAGCTAAAAATTCTATACGAGAGACCTTCTCCAAAACCAGAGATGCTGTGAGGATTCCAGACAGAAGCGGGATATACAAGCTGTATTGCGATGGCTGCGAAATGGTGTATGTAAGACAGACCGGTCGAGCTTTCAAAACAAGATTAAAAGAGATCAAAAACAAAACAGATCATATTATAAAGTAACACCACCTCCACTTTGTAATCCGAACTACGCAACACTAACTTTTTCGGTGTGGTTTTGTGCAGGACAAACGAACAAATCTAATGACTATTTCATAGTAAAAAGTGTGAGAGGTATCACGGTTGATCAAAGTGAATTTGAAGCAGTTACTTCTGGAGTCGGTCATTGGTCTAGTGAGTAAGTGTGGAGAACTGCTAACGCTAGGACCTCAGTTCGAATCCGGAAAGAGTCGAACATTTTTATAGCCGCTTCAGTAATGTCGGGTTGATGAGTGCTACTATTAAAAAAACAGGATTACAAGCACCATCTGTGGCCAGCTTAGTAAACTACATCAGATGTAAAACAAAAACGCTCAGAGAACCAGTAGTAGCTTCGGAACACCACCGAAGCTGCTCTTGCAATATAATGTGTGCCGGGTATATAACTTGGTACATTAATAGGAACAGGAAGAAGTCTTAAATTAAGTGGAAGAAGAAGTGAAATCTGCATTATCGCCAAATCAACATAGAGTTTTATCAACCGGTTCTGACAAATCTCACTTTTCACAAAATGTTGAATTTGCTATGACGACCGAACTCGGGTCACCCGTTAGTGGGGTGTTAAACGAAAATGTCGATTTAAGAGGTATGGTTTTAGCACAAGGTAGTACTCACAGACAAGCTTATACTGTATACCGATAATCCAGCAGCCTTGGCGTCATCTCCTACTTGCGCTGGAAATCTGTTGGGTTGCCTATCTGGCAATATATAAGAGAGAATATATCGATACGTGCAATTAGTATGACGTCAGAGTATATCTAGCATCGTAGGCGATTACAGATAACAGATATTAATACATCAATGTGATTGGTATAATTGATAATGCTTGTTAGTATAACATTCTGACGTCAATACTAGTAGCGCCTTCAATATCAATAAAACTATTTAAACTAAACAAATAAATAACTTTATTATGTACACAACTACACTATTAAAATTGTAGTAATAATATTTACAGAGTTTGCTTAAGATTTTTCATTGAACATTAACATAATGCAATAATTTTTATTTTAAAAATCTAAAAAAATTAAAATACTGATCGAAGCCGTTAAAAGTAAATTGCAGGAAGATGTTTATATTTCAGTTATTGGTTTAAGCAACCAATTCATATATTTCTTCTTTTTTTGCAATTGCTCGTGTTTACAATGACTAATGTCGTTTATCCATACCTGTTGAATGCGCGTGTTGGGTGGTAAGTGACTCTTAATCGATTCAAAGGTAGCGCACTCAATCTCGTCCTCTTGAATAAACTCTTTGCGAAGCTTTTGGATTGTAAAACATAATTTTAAGTACGGCATATCCCAACCTTTTACATTGACAGTGTCTAAATTATAGTGCTGTATGCCGTCAAAATATAGTAACGGGACGTATTTTTCGCCGTCAATTACAACATAAGATACGAACGAACCGTCGACAAGAAGAAAACCACACTTAGTTGACACATATTTAGGGCGATACAAAACCTCAAAGGCAACTTTTAAAAAATCTAAAAAAGCGATCGCATCGTCTAACAAAATCAAGGTTTTGTATTGAGTACTTTTCGCGTCTTTATTGAAGTGATAGTTGCAGTGAATAATATTAATTTCACTAAATAACTTCTCTTCTGCTTCGGTGGTTTTATAGCTGCTAATTTTAGTGCAATCGTAGTAAACAATCGGATCGATCCGTTGTAAAAATGTGGGCAAAAATGTAGGTTCAAACATTTCTGCTGAACAGTATTTCTCGCCATGTCGAAAAATAAAGGGAAAATAGCGATTATTTACCGTGCACCATCCAAAATGTCCTTTCCTAGATTGTTCGTCAATAACTGGTTTACTTATTATTAAAATTCCATCCGAATCTAAGTCGTCGTTTATAGATTGCACTTCGCCATTACATTCTTGAGTGGTCTCTTCCATGTCGATATTGTCATAAAATCTGTAAAAGAGTTATTATATAACAAAAGGTGACCTTAGTTTGTAATTACTATGGTAATTTATAATATCAGTTAAAATTTTCTTTTGCCATGTGATTTGGAAGGAACTGCACTCTTCTGTGTCTCCATTTACATCCATAATATATTAATATTAGGAATATAATAATAATATTATTGATTATTTGCACGAATTGTGAACAAAAAAGGAATTGGTGAAAAAGATTCTAGCCTGCGATTAGTGGTATCCATTTAAGAAGATTGGCATGCAATTCACTGCGCCATATATAATGGCAAATAAAACAGTTATATAAATTTTAGAATTCGTAACTTTTGATAAAATTATTAATAATATTTTAAAACTATAACAAAGTTAATTAAACGCTTAAATATTTTAAAAGAAATATTTATTAGAGACGATATTTCGAAAGCGTTTGCTTTCATTTTCGAGTTCGAATTCGAAATATCGCTTTCGAAATATCGTCTCTAATAAATATTTCTTTTAAAATATTTAAGCGTTTAATTAACTTTGTTATAGTTTTAAAATATTATTAATAAAACAGTTATAAGACTTGAAAATATTCTTTAAGAAATTGGATGTTCATACCTCATGATTAGGGGTACGTAATTTTCGCAAATAAGATATTAAAAATTCGCATTTAAAAAAATTAGATAGGCGAAATTTCGCATTTATTCGCAAAAACTTATAAAAAAATTTAAAATGATATACGTACAATACTTTAAATAGCTACTCACAAAAATATTCGGACACTCCTAATGTTACCAATGTAAATTGAACATTTTGAAGTAATTTTTGTCATATAAAAATCAGTTTCAGACCAAAACTTTCTGGACATTTTTTGTTGAAAATTTTATTCATTTGTTCATATACATTTTTTTATTTTGTCGCACCGTTTCCCTGATATAGATGACAATAATTTTTGTATTTTACAGTCATGTTTAAGTCGCTCTCAGTCAAAAACGGCGCGACAAAATAGAAAAATGTATATGTTTTAATAAGTTACTTGATCGTTTCGCTTTAAATAATGATAATTTATTATCGAGATTTCGCGGAAATATATGAAAAATTAAAAAATCGCATTTATCGCATATATTGGCAAAATTTCGCATTTATCGCATGTATTTCGTAAATACGAAAATAACGTATTCCTACTCATGATACAAAATAAATTATAGGATAGTTTCATACAAAGAAACTTCCAACAATGTTGATTTATCGCCAAAATATAGAAAATATATTTTTTTTAATTGTGATAGATTTGTCACTCTGGGAGAGTTTTACTGTCCGTATTTTAGTAGAAAAAAGTTGTTGTGTAAATCAGGTACAGTGACTCGCAAAAGTTCTCGGACACTCCTATGTTACCAATGTAAATTGATCATTTTGAAGCCGTTTTTTGTCATATTAAAATCGATTTTACAGCAAAACTTTGTAGACATTTTTTGTTGCAAATTTCATTGTCTTCAATTTTATTTATATACAATTTTTTAGTTTGACGCGCCGTTTCGAACTGACATCGACTTAAACAAGATCCTGTAAAATACAAAAAATATTTTCATCTATATCTCGAAAATGGTGAAACGAACTAAAAAATTAATAAGCATATTTTTTTGTAAATTTCATTCTCTACATTTATGTTCATATAAATTTTTCTATTTTGTCACACCGTTTCCGAGATATAGACGAAAATATTTTTTGTATTTTACAGAGTCTTGTTTAAATCGCTGTCAGTCAGAAACGGCGCGATAAAATAGAAAAATGTATAGGAATAAAATTAAAGCCAATGAAATTTGCAACAAAAAATGTCTTAGAAATTTTGCTGTAAAATCGATTTTTATATGACAAAAAACAGGTTAAAAATGTTCAATTTACATTGGTAAGATAGGAGTGTCCGAGAACTTTTGCGAGTCACTGTATGTATGTTATCTATTGAAATCAAAGTACGCGTGTCCAGCTTAAAAAATTATTTTTGTCGTATCAACTGTCAAGATTTGACAGTAAATTACTATTTAATAGTATTGGAAGTAGAAATTTTCATGATTTTTCTCGAAGAAAAGAAAATAGTAAATAATAGACAAATTATAAATATACGTAAAAATTTCTGTTGTAAATGAAGTTGTAATTATATGTAAGGAAGTAAATTATGTGGTATTTAGTAAGTGAACAATAAAAACAATAGAATTTTAACTGTAATGTGAAGATTACATACGAAGAAAATTATTAAATCAAAACCAATAAAGACATTATATTTGACAAGATAAGACTAACATGTTCGAAAAAGACGAAAATTGACGTTACATTATGAACAAAGACAAAAATTTTAAAATAAATATTATCTTTAGTAATCAAATATTATTTCACGATTATTTTCGATTTTCAGTCGCATATAACTAGAAAAAAAAAAATAAAAAAAAACCAATATGAAAAAAGATATTATATATTCGAAGCAATAGAAAAGATAAAGATCACCCAAGAAAACATTTTAAAAAAATATTTATTGAATATGACTTACCATGAAAACCAAATAACTAACCTAACCAATATTTCGTGCTATAATGAATTTTGATGGTTAGATGAATAAGAAAAATCTGAATGGTACTGTCGGTTTTTGAAGTTAACTGCACTGCAGCCTTGTGTGATTTCTCAAACTAAATTTGAAAAAACATAATATTCAATTCAACATTTACCACGTGGTTAAATCCATGCGCCTGCGTAATAGAAATCACCTTGTAAAGAAGATAAGATCGAAATAGCTAGGTGTACTTGGTGTACTTGGAGGGGTTCGAATCCACGACTGATGACTGAGAGACTGAGACATAGAAATCGAGAATTCTAACAGCTAGCCTACGACAGCGACCAATAAGCCGTTTAAATATAATCAGAGATTCGTGTAATCTAGGATACTATTAACCTTTTTGTAAAATCGGACATTAAAGAATTATGGGCATTGTGAATGTAATTTTCTAAAAATATATAGATATTTTACATTAATTAGGTACGATAAGCTTTTTAATTTTAAACCCCTCCCATATGTGAAATTTTCCTAACCCCCCACCTACAGTGATAGGTACAGTTTCTGTACTACCACCCATTCTGCTTAATATATTTAAAAAATTATCGGCCCCCCGCAGCGTGATCAAAAACTTACTTTGGAGAGAAATCCAAATTTTTCCCAATCGGTGTTCTCGGAAAAATTACAATAGGGTTAATTTTGTTTCAATGAAATTTTTAAAAAGTGGAGAATTGAAATTTGTTTGATATGGATATTCAGGTGTTGTCTTTATCAATCTAATTTTGTATTTCGTCTAATCACTCCAATCCAAATATTTTACAAAATCTTACCATAATCCAATTAAATTTAATTCCAAATCCATTAATTATTACAAAATAGATAATATTCAAAAGTTCCTTATATTCTCACAGCTGCCTACTACCTCGGTTTCAATTTACATTAATAAGTATTATAAAAATAATAAATTAGGATAATTAACTTGTGAAAATGTAATATATTAAAAACTCAAAAATTAAACAAGTTAAATAAACGATTGAAATTCTTTATTATATTAATAATTTTTAATTATTTAATAATTTTTACTACAATATCGTTTTATTTGATAATTTAACTAGTAGGTATACTTTTATAATACTTATTATTAATATATTCTCACATGTTAATATTTCATTTTTAATTAGGTTTCAATTTACTTGTAAGAATCAAATTATTTAAAAACCATTAAATTAAATTCGAGATTCAAATCAAACATTACTATTTTATTTCTTAAATCACACAAAATCTTCAATCAAAAGCAAGAGTCTCATATCCAACTTGTGGCACCTTCGCAACTTTGGCCCCAGGCTAGTTGGCGTCCGGTTACCAACTCGCGGGAAAATCAAAATTTACCCCCCCCCTGTGCACAAGAATTCTACGACAATATATAAATTTGTAATTAAACAAGTTAATTAAATACCAATTAAATTCGATATTATTTAAGCTTTCAGAGAAGAATATTCTATTGATATTCACCGAAAACTTAAATTGATAATTTTCAAAAAAAAGCTATATTTTGATAGTGTTTTTTTCTAGTTCAATTAAAAATTTTATTTAGTTTGTTAATTTTAAACTCCCCGCTCGTATAAGGGTATGTAAGATTTTGCTGGTTAAATGAGGACCCATCTTATGTAACGATTATATAGAAATAACCCCCCCCCCGTAGAGTAACTAAAACCTTATTTTTTGGCGAGGCTGAATTACATCATTAACAATTTGATTTTCTCTTTTATCTAAGACTTTTGAAGGAAATTTGTTCCCTCCACTTCACTTCCCGGCTGTACCACACCCTCGCTCACCGATTTTTGTTTCAGAAAAGGATTTGATGGCTTTACATAGGCTTTCGCCCTATATTACTATTTTTGAATTATTTTGAAAGTTTTTCACCTTAGGAACCTTGAATTCTACCAATAACAGACGCTCTAGTAATAACCAAACGGCAATAAAACAATATAGAAAAAAAAAAAAGAGAGGTTGTCGCATCTAGTGAATTCCGAAAATTTCAAATTTTTCCGTGTACTGAGCATAGAGAAGCGCCGAATATTTTAAAAACCTATGTATTTTAAATGGAAAATTTCAAGTGTCGTGGGGAGCCATCTAGCGGCAAAATATAAATCTGGAAAAAGTCAAAAGATTTTGAAACGGATTTTTCACTTAAGAACTTGGCTCCCAAATACTGAACGCCCTAATGGTCATACCCAGGAAATTTGCGGGAAAATATTGTCGAAGCAAATGCCAAAGTGGGCGCCATCGGTAAGAGAAAACCCAATAACCAAGAACTATGCTGACACAAGGAGAGTTGGAGAACGTGATAACTGAAAGTTTCAACACGCATGCGTGAAGTAAAATTAACGTCATAAGATTCGAAACATGATCAAGTATACAATAAAAATATACAAAAAAAATAAGAGGAACATTAATATGACGCACACAAGTTTTCTAATGTTTGGAGGGGAGCAATAATCGATGACATCACTTGACGCTTGCCTAACAAAGCACGATGGCCAAGAGGTGCTGTTATTTATTAATATTAATTGATATTAACTATTTTTACGATGAATTTTATTCAATCTAGTAACTTTAAATTATAATAAACAGGCGAAACTTGTTTTGTAGAATTTACCATAATGCTGCGCAAACGCAGTAATGGCATAATTGTACCAGCTGATTTCTAACTGTCAAAAAGTTAACGAACTCATTTCACCTGAACAATAAGAAATTATAAAGCCTTAATAGCAATTTGATAAATATGTTGTATAAGAAAACTCAATAAATTAATAATGTAGTAGTAAATTTTCTTACCTTGCTGAAAATATTACTAGGCAACGCTCCCGACAAATAAGTTACCATAAAGCAGGTCGGTGTCACAGTGCACGTACTATCTACAATCATAACCTACGTGTATAGCAACCTAAATATTATTTAATACTTTGCAATGCTTACATTTAATTACACGTTAATATCTTAAACAGAAAACTTAATATTTAACAAAACGTAGGTATGTACGATGAACAGTTTTTACGTAATTATAAATTAAAAATCAAAACAAAATGCTGGTTAAACAAACTAAAAAAGGTGACAAAAGACAAAATGCACTCTTAGCTAGATACATTGAGAATTAATTATTTAAATTTACTTACGTTTTTAAAATTATCTAAATATTTTTATTTTAAAAATACCAACTGTTATGGTGGTGTAATTTTGTGAATAAGTACAGTCGAACCAAAACTTTGCACAATGGTAGAGAGCGGGACGCACAAGTCGTAGTTGCTCTGCGCAACGTCACAACGAAACTTTTTCAACTGCTAAACAATAAATTTGTTTCTACCACTACAGCGACAAAAAACAACCAAATATTGTTTAATTGTTTAAATTCTTTTTACTTAACCTAAAATTTAAACAATAAAAAATATTGTATTGCATAAATAATAAAAATTAAAATGATTGATTTTTTTTCAATCATAATACTAAAATTGAAGACTTTCTCTGATTTTTTATAATTTAATTTTGTTTACTTATCCCAGTTTCAAAAATTGTTTTTGATTATAAATGTAAAAAAATTGAAGTGGGAAAGGGTCTCTATTTATTAAACACTATTCTATTTAAATTTATGGTACTTTAGTTAGTTACCGTTATTAAACACCAAATAGTGCATTTCGCACCGTCAAAGCAGGTCGTCAGCTTTAATTATTGCAGTTAATGAACAATATCTTTGTATTTAATTTTATTTCGTTCTTAATTCTTTTTACCGAAAAAAGTTATTTATCAGGGAAATTCGTATATATACAATTAAACTTTTTAAAATTGTCCGGTACCTTTAGTTACCTGTTACAAAGCGCCTTTTTCAATAAAAAAGTAAAATTTGAATGAGAATACTACGAGTTGAGATAGGGCCAATCTAAGAAATCAAAATGACAAAAAAACTCAAAAATTAATTCAGAATTAAAGTATACATTTTACTCAAATATATAAGTACTATATAATTTTTTAAATTTATATTTAATTAAGAGACGGTCATTGGACTAGTGGGTTAGCGTTGAGAACTGCTAACGTTAGGAACCTGGTTCGAATCCAGATAGAGAACTTTCGTGCTTCGGAGGGCACGTTAAGCCGTCATGTTGGTCCCCCTGGGTTGATGAGTAAGAGCTACCAGTAACAAAAATAACCAGGGTGGAACGGTGGAAGTATCATCTGTGGCCATGCTGACAGGCAGTGCCCAATCAAACAAGATATTTAATTTTAATATATAGTTGTGTAATTTATTACAAATATGTTTTTTATATTAAATTTCAAATTTGAAAATTAATATTTAAAATGTGGAAGGAGATTGAATAGTGGAGAGTGGGTTGGCAACGTAGCGACCGGACGAACGTCCGGGATTTTAGTTGAAAAGAGGGTTGAAAATTTTATTTCAAGTAAAATGGAAATTTTTGAATTAAAGGTTTTTTTTTATGAAAAGTAGTTTAATTTCGATTTGGTTGGATAAAGTTTCTTCGTTAAATAATTTGGATCTTTAAAAAATTTAGCCTGCAGAGAATCAGAAGTGCATTCGAGATAAGGAAAGGTGGATTGGATCTGAATTGATTTGGATAAGAGAAGTAAAACTTAAAAATATAATTAAAAAAACAATACAGTTAGAAAATTAAAATTGTTTGTTAAAAATTGTAGAGGGAAAGCATTTGCTATGATGAGCGATCATCTGCGAGACGAGCAGGATAAAATTGAAAATTTTTCCATTTGGAGCAAAAATTCTCGTCCAAAGCAAGTATAGTTAAAAAAGGAATATCGGGTCAGTGGAGCGCAAATAAAACAAAAAAGCTGTTGGTCGACGTTTCGGCTATACTAAATAAGCCATCTTCAGGACTAAAACAAAAATAGGGCAATACAAACATCAACTCAATGACAAGGGGACGAAACACTGGCTGTTCGGTAGGTGTTTTTTTTTATTTTTGTTTTAGTCCTGAAGATGGCTTATTTAGTATAGCCGAAACGTCGACCAACAGCTTTTTTGTTTTATTTGCGCTCCACTGATCCGATATTCCTTTTTTAACTATTTTTCCATTTTTGAATTTGAATTTGCAAAATTTATGTCTGAAAATTTTGAATAGTCGGGCACATTTTGAAGAATTGAATTTTCTCCCAAGTTGCATCCATTGGCAAAAAATTCAGAGCAGGGAAAATTCATTTCAATGAATATACTAGTTGCGGTCGGTGTCGGTCTACAAAATTATAATATAATTTTTAAACATTATCAACCGAAATAATAAAATATCTTGAAAAGTCAATAATAAATTGATATTGAAAGTTACACAGACGGCATATAGACTAACTCCTCCCATGAACGTATATATTCCAATTTGAGAAAAAGTAAGGAGTTTTTGAGAAAAACTATTTTAAAATTTTTCAAAAAAATTGCAATATTTTTATTTTGTTACTAATAAACTACAAGATTCCACGTAAGAAATATCTATAAAGCTGCCAAATTGGCTACGATTTATCACACATTTTGTAGATACTGAATTTTTAGTATATTAATTATATCCCGCAATTTTAAAAATTCGTTAAATTATTATTTTGGGTATAAAAAAACCGTGGTGTAAGACAAATGGACATGCCTGTCTTATTTATAATCTACTAACTAGCAGGTCAGGTGAGCTACCGACCGTCCTGACCTAATCCATAAATAATGTAAAAACTCTTTGCTGCGCGGAATTATTGATCAAGGTGAATTTGAGATTATTAAGCATTCCATCATTTTCTTTAATTGGTATTTAATTTGAGAATGACTAAAATGTGTTTTGAATTTATTATACAAGGTAGTAAGACCCCTCAAACAGAATCCCTTATTCCCGGGGGTAAAAGCTCATCCCATAATCCTGGAATCTTCACAACGTTTCTCGGGATCCCGCAAACTTGAATTTATTTTATTTTAAAATCTTTCTTTCAATTTTTCAAACCAAATGTTCACAATTCTGCCAATAGTATTCGACGTGATTCAACATTATTTTTTTTCTTTTGAAGAAATCTGTATATGAAGCCCACGTATCTGCTATCGAAGGAGAATTCTGTATATTCTAGCTCGATTGCCAATTGAAAAAGGACTTTCTATTCCAGACTTACCTTCCGTTAAGAAATTAATAAATTGCTAATTAATTTATTTAAGACGAAGGTATAGGAAACGCATCATCCCTCTCTTAATATGTATGCGTATCACTGCGAAGGTTTTTTTTCTATGAATTTCTGTTGAACTACTTTCGTGATTTGGACTTTGTTATTCTGTTTTTTAGTAAGATATTATAATATACTGAAAAACAGCGTCCGTACATTTGTTGTGAAATCTTAGCCAAAGGAAACACCTCGCTCGGTTCAGTTCGTATCCGGGGAAAGACTTAACCTTATGACTGCATCCGTGTTTCGGGGAGTACGTAATGTCATCGGTCACTTTGGGTTGATGATCGTCACAATTAACAATAAAACCAGGTTAAGGTCACAGACGAGGTCAGCCTGTCAAGCTACCTTAATTATTGTATCAAACAATAAAAATTAATATACATGAGTGATAAAACATCACTCGTGTTCGGGAATGTCTTTTTTTAAATCGGACTCAAAAAAAGTGGAAATCTTGAAAACCTACCTTTTCTATATCCGGAATTATTTCATAATATTATGCTTTATACTCCTCCCTTAAATATTTTCGAAAAACTTAGATAATACGTAAATAAAACTAGCAAAACTAAACAAATAAATTACTTTATTATGTACACAGCTACGATGTTAAAATTGTAGTAATAATATTTACAGAGCTTATTTCTTAAGATTTTTTAATTGAACATTAATGTAATGCAAAATTTTTTACTTCAAGAATCTAATATTTTTTAAAAAAGTTCAAGTCTTTAACAATAGTTTGTAATTATTACACAACGATGACGTTCAAACTGTAGATGCAATTGGTTTATGAAACCAATTCAAATATTTTTTTTTATTCAGCACTTGTGGGTGCTTGCAGTGAACGATGTCGTTTATCCAGACCGCTTGAATACGCGTGTTAGGTGGTAAATGACCCTTAATTGTATCAAAACTAGCGCACACAACTTCGTTCTCCTCAATGAATTCTTTGCGAAGCTTTTGGATTGTAAAACACAATTTTAAGTACGGCATATCCCAACCTTTAACTATTACACTTTCCAAGTTGTAATGTTGTATGCCATCAAAATATAGTAACGGGACGTATTTTTCACCATTAATTATAACAAAAGATACGAACGAATTTTCGACAAGCAAAAAACCGCACTTATTTGAGACATATTTGGGACGATACAGCACTTCAAAAGCAACTTTTAAAAAGTCTAAAAATTTCATCGCGTCCTCTAATAAAACCAAAGATTCGTATTGGGTTCCTTTCACGTCTTTGTTGAAATGGTAGTTGCAATGAATAATATTAATTTCATTTAATAATTTTTCTTCTGCTTCCGTAGTCTTATAGCTTTTCATTTTGGTGCATTCATAGTAAACAATCGGATCGATTCGTTGTAAAAACGTGTGTAGAAAGGTCTGTTCAAACATTACAGCCGAACAATATTTCTCTCCACGTCGAAAAATAAATGGAATGTCCCGTTTATTCACTGTACACCAACCAAAATGTCCTCTTATAGATTGTTCGTCAATTGCTTTAGTTATTGTTACATCGCTTTCGCATATTACCTCCTCAGTTATGGATTGCACTACACTATTGCATAATGGAGTTGGGTCTTCCATGTTGATTATTATTGTCATAAAATCTGCAACAAATGTATATTATAGAAACAATTTCGAAGCATGTTTGCTAATTATTACATTATGCAATTTACTGTTCAAGAATGCAAAAGGTATAAACATTACAAAAAATTTGCGAAATGAATTATTTTCTGCACAGCGAAGTCAAAAAATTTGTAACAAAGTTAGCACCTTGAGGGAGCGTCCATTAATTACGTAAGGTACGTAATGTTGTGTGTCCTTACGTAAGGATTATTAAAAAATAATTAATTTTAACCCCTCTTCTCCAACCCTTACATTTATAAAATATTGATAATAAATTGTAGGTAAACACAAAAATTAAATTTTACTTATATAGATAAAAGTTAATAAAGATAAAATTAAACCAAAAAATTTGTAATTAAATTAAAAACGTCAGTTGTGCTCCATGTGGGAGCTACCCATTTCGATATGGATCGTATAATATGCTGAAAACAGAGAACATCGCCAGCCAGCGGCAGTGACAAGATTTTTCTTATTAAATTAAATTTACAAACAACATTTTAAGAAACTTACGTAAGGAATACGTAGGACCCCCCCCCCATATAAGGGTCCGTAAGATTTCCGATATCCCCCCTCCCTCCAAACCCTTAAGTAATTAATGGACAGCCCCTGATCGAATAGACGTATGTAAGAAATAAAAGCGTACAATAATTTCATGTCATTTAAATTGGTTACAACTTACAAGTCTTATAAAATATTAAGAAATGTTGTTATTTATACCGGTACATAGATCTGATGAGTGTTAACCAAAGAAAAAAAATGTTAATAAACTACAAAAAGACGCTTTTAAATACATTTATATACCCATTGTGATAGGAACGGACTGATCATGCTGCTTTGACAAATGAACAACAGAAAGGGTGGAGAGGGGGGCACGATTAACAAATAATTAATAGTACTTACAATTTCTATCTTAACCGATTTGCACTTTAAACTGATTTTCTAATATCCGGCGCTAGTATATATACAAGATTTCTGGTGTTTAGGTTGGCATCACCGGTAAAGACAGAATTTGCCTTTGTGTACGCCATTTAACGTCGTCAGAACAGGACCGTTTTGAGAGTGGTCTGAGTACAATCGATGGTGGTAGTACCATATACCTTTTTATTCTTTCCCGATACAGCCGTTCGTAGCAAATTCTGTAACAATTACAAGTTGTGGTACAACTAACTCGCCTTCGTGGTTCTTTGATTGCGCATCTTCTGTTTTACAAATACATAGTCAACCCATTACATCGATGGTTAGCACTGTTTTGTCAATACAACCATTTGTGATTTTTCTACTGCTTGGAAGCTGAGCTTCAACAATACAAGATTGAATATCTGAAGATAACTCTAAACTCATGAATCATCTGAAGCATTTGATTCCATCCGCTTGTATACAAACTTTCGATCTTTCCTTTACCAGTGAAAAACGCTCAACTATTACCAGGCGGTCTTCTAAAATGAATTTCTATAACCTTGTCCAGGCTAGCATTAAGGCATTCCACGTCTGGTTCCTTTACTTGTAAGACTTCAGCTAAAATCGTACGACCGGGAATTATAAATGTTGGTGCTCTTCAAAGTTATCTTTAGAAATAGATACGGCAGAAGTTAGGTTGATTTTTAATTCTGGATTTCTGGCCATTACTCGTTTCCAATATACATACAAACAGTACATCGGTATACATCACATATATTTGTGCACTTCAGCGGGATGGAACGTTTCGACACAAATAGTTAAAAACATTTAATTCTTAAAAAATTAACTTGAACTTTGATCAATCAGATATTAGAAACCACCACGTGGATACTACACTAACTTATTCCATATTCCAATTAAATAGTACTATTACATCATAAGTACTTAAGGTAAGTATTAAATTACAATAATATTAATACTAGCTATCAGTGCCCTAGATCATAGAAGATTGGGTTTTGGGAAGGCAACGAATTTTTGTTTTGATAACTTTCTATTAGCTATTGGTAACATAAATAAACCGGCTAAACAGACAGAGGTCAAATTATAAAACTTTCTAGAAACTAATATACATAGTTACTAGCTACTTCCATTACGATTTTTTTCGGAAAACGTAGGAAAAGCGATCCGTTCCGAACGTCTTTTCGGGTGAAAAACTGAAGCATTAATAGACCCTGCACGAAAACGCGACCTCGATGGTGAGGCAATAAATTTTTACCTAACAACAAATTCCAATAGACTAGCAACTGCATCAACGCATTTGACGTTACTTATATATTTTTTCGTAATGTTAATATTACTTGTGAATAATTTTGCCATGTTTTATTTTTTCGTTTTCCGATAAAGTAGCATACTGGCTCTAATACTTTTGTCGTGAACTGATACTTCAGTCTTGTATTTAGTTATGGTTTCAGAACAAGTATAATCTTCAAAAGAAATAATATAACTCACTTCTTGTACCAATCGAGCACAATCTTCTTCTGTCCCGCGTTCTATGACTGAGTTCTTTGGATTTTCTCGCGCTAAGTAAATTTCGATTTAGTTAAATCCTGAGTTATTTCGTTACTTTTTTCATTGCTGATAACTCCGATTACAGTTGATATTTGATTATCGGTTAGGAATTTAAATATTTTTTCACGTAATTTATAACTGGGATGACATTGGATTTATACGATTGAAGTCAAAATTGTCTTTATGCCAAACATCAACTTATTGGCACTTACTATTATGCTTCTTTTAATCAGGAAATTTACTTGCTTGATATTTATTCTCAATATCGGGACCGGGAACAGAATCCATTAAGATTATTAATTTCTTTGGTTAATTCTAACGGAAACCCTTCCATTCTTGAACGCTTTCATAATCGCTACTTTTAAATGGAGCTTCTCTGTTTATCTTGCTCAGAACTTTCTTTAGTTCGAACCTCAGAGTCGTTTATAACGGTTTCATTAATGTCTTTAGTTTCAATGTTGGTAGTTTCATTAATATTTGCTTTGAAATCTGAATTGCTGTAATATTCTTTACAAACAATTTTGCCATACATTGCATAGTGCACTTTCTCGCACATTGTCTCGTACAATTTTTTCGTTTTCCGTTTGTTTGATTTGAGATTTCTTTCATACACACTTACTTGTTTTTACGGAGTTTGCTACATTGCTACTTTTCCACCTAGGGATATGGATAATTTTCTAGTTTGCTAGGAAATTCAAAAAGTTCTAAAATGTGACCTCGGTAGGTGAGAATATTTCGAACCATTTACGATATCCAAATTAAACGAGTTAAGCCTGTATAGCAAATACTTTAAAATTGTTCCATCGTAATAATAACGGGGGAGGGGGTTAAAAATTTCTACAAACGATTACAAAAACGAATATTATATCAATTATTTTCATCATCATCCGTTCCGACATATAATAACAGCCCTAATCTGTCTATGGATCCCGTAACGCACTTCTGATTGGTCCGTTTTTTTTTTAAATTATGTTTTTGTGGCGACGAATATATTTGGTGGATTAACCGCGGTGATATAGTCTTTACTCCGAGAATTGATTTGGCACCGACCGACGACGCCAAAATTCCGTTTGTTTTAAAACGTCGACAATTTCCGGTCATTCCAGCTTACGCAATGATCATTAATAAAGCTCAGGGTCAAATGTTTGATCATGTAGGGATATATTTAAACGAGCCGTTTTCTCCTATGGTCAGCTTTATGTTGCATTATCCAGGTGTAAATACAGGCATCATACAGGCTAATCTACTTCAAGGGAATCGTAGAGCCTCGTAGAGCTAGCCCGGAAAAATCGGCGTCAAACATAATAATAGCCCAAGTCTGTCTATCTATCTATGTATCCCGTAAGGCACCTCTGATTGGTCAGTATTTTTTATCAACTTATGCCCGGTTTCTTCAACAAACAAAAATTTTCATTTATTAAAATGTAAGTTATTAGATTAATAAGATGAACTGACATAAAATAACCATGTTATACTTGTCACTCATGCTCAATTTAATGTAACCAAATGCATTTTTAAGATTTCCCCAGTATTTTTGTCAGCTAATTTTAGTATAATGAAGAAAACCAAAATTTGTTTTGTCGGCAGTTTACCTATGAGTGAAGAAACCGGGAATTAAACAACAACAAAAAATCAATCAAATCAAATTGTATAGCTTATTAGTAAACTGTAATAAGTATCCACCTCAGTGATGCCGAACCAAGTCAATCACTTAATAGTAGGTCAGGGCGGTCGATAGAACTGGATTAGTAGCGATATTTGCTCGGTGAGGCCAACGGCTGAACAGGCATGTTCATCACTATTAGGAACCGGCGCTCGTATAAATGCACACGATTTCTTGTGTTTAGGTTGGCACCACCGTTAGACAGAATTTGTAAACGCTAAATTCAAATTTAACACAGGGGCGTATCAAGTAGTGTAAACATTTCTACAACAGAAGTACTAAACTGAAGGTCCGAAGAACTTAATTATTTGATAAAATGAATTAAATTAAAAAAATTTACATATAAGCCGCTTCTCGCCAGTACGATTGGATCAATTCAATTATTTGTAAGCATATTGGATTTTAGTTGGTCCACTTGTTATAAAACAATCCCTGTCGGATCACAAAAGCTAAAAATACGAAAGAAATCGTCAATTTTTTAACGAAACTTCTCATAACCTTAAAAAATCATATGGTATTTGTTTTGACAAGAACCTCCCAGACAGACATCTTGGATTGGGGAGTGGAAAAGCAGCGGAAATCCTATAGATATGCTCATTGGACTAAAATTTTAATTATTAATTAACACAGGTCAAGTGGCTTTGATCCGCTCGGGGGTGTGGAAATCAAGGGCTTTGCGCTGGTAGGGGACCCCGGAAGCCGTAAGTACTGAACAGAAAGAGATGCAGAAATAAAAATAGGTTGAAAACTCCAGTTTCCAGGAAGTTAAAAAGGGCAAGAAATAACGGTATGTTGGGGCACCGTAGTTCCCGAAAGTTTAAAAAAGAGAAAGCTTGGAAGTAACGTTGGGTTGGCGTTGAATTTTGCAATTCCCATGGGTATACAAAATTGTAATCTTATTTTGGGTAGGGAAAGGTAGAAAGTTAAAAGTACAAAATGTAATTATAATTTTCTTCCAACCAAAAATTTAATAAAAAAATTAAATAATTATGCAAAAACTAAAATAAAATAGCGTATTTAAATTCTTTCAATTTTTCAGCCTACATATAGTACATACCTACATAATTCACTGTTTTCTGTATTTGAGAAATGTAATATAAAGAATGCATTTTTGTATTCACCTTCATAGTTCAAGCCATACCCTTTCGGTACACCAGCGCCATTTTGGCCACTGACTGAAACGTTATTTCGTGCTATTTGAGGGACACTTTTTGTAACACGGAGATAATCCTCCTTACCTCTGCACTCCATAGGCAGCAATAACTGAAAGACATGGCTTTTACATTGTCGTGAAACAACGTTTGACCGATATGGCACATAAAGAGTACGATCCCGCATTCTAACGCCTCCCAATAAAATCCACAAGATCGGGATTATACCGTTAACTCACCGTGGTATCCAATTCCAAGTTCACGATTAGATTAGATTAGATTAGAAGCGACGTTTGCAAACATTGTTGGAGTTGAAGTTGAAAAAAATAATTTTAGTAGTAAAATTTCGAATTTAATCAGATTATATCGAAGTGTTTAATCTAATGGAAGAAAACGCTAGGACGTTGAACAATGTTACGGATTACTCCGAAAATAAAGAGTAACAGTATTGATAAAAAAAAGTGTATTAATTATAATTTGAGAAAGGTATTTGTTTGGTTGGATAATTATTATAAAATGTAGGCGCGTCCCTAGAAACTTCCGTTTTATAATAAAAAGAATTTTAAGCTTCCATCCCGTTCATCCATTCATGTGCATCCTATGCTATCCTATGCTTCGTGAAATAAATAAATAAAACATAAAATACCAATTAAGAAGCAAGTAATATGTACAAAAAAATTTTTAATTAGTGAACAAGTGTGATCAGTGAAGAATGGGGAAAAAATTACCAAATGAATCAAATTATCTAATTTAAAACAAAATTTCAATAAGGAAAATAACATTGCAATATATTATAGTTGGTACTTGGAGGTCAGATGACTTGCCATGCCGGCCCTAAGTGAAAATAGTGGAATTCGATTGCTTTTTTCATTAGCATTCTTAGGTTAGTAAAAAAAACTTATCAATCAACGCGTGCTTTCAGCGAGGTCAGTCACGGCGTAACAATGTGTAACTATTTTCGAACTCACACGACTTGATTCGCATACGAATCATTATATTTCGACTAATCAGAGAGTGCGAATACTTAATTTTTATGCGAAAGTGACGTATTTTCGTATACGCATAAAGTCGTGTGAGTTCAAGAATAGGAACCCTGTTCAGTTGTTAATTATCCGTCTGATGAAATGAGTGCATCCAAAAGAATGAGAAGGTATACCGTAGCGTGAATATGGTGAACTGAAGCCCGTCCCAGTAGAAAATTGTTTGGCAAAAAAAAGAAAGGAAAAGATTCTGCCTGGAATGATCGTCGCAAATTACGGAATGTTATTATATTTTATAATTGCAATTTCATACAATAAAAGGAAAATGAACCGACAAAAAGCGCTCAAGGGAGGAAGAAGTAATGCGCATGAATGGTTTAACGATATTAAGACTATAAATAGATAATTAAGTGGGACGTTAGAGTGAGATGGGACGAATTGGCAAAATGTGTATGAATGGGAAAGAGAAAACCTTCTTGAAATGCCAGGAATACCAAATAATTAGAAATATCTTTTGAGGAAGTTAAATTACATTCATGGAAATCAAAAGGTAGACAGGAATGTCGGGCGGTTTTGAGGTTTATTCATAAGGGATTATGAAAAAAAGTAACTAGAACCTCTTAGAGAGGTTAACGAAAAAAGAAGTTATGTTTTAAAACTGTAGACCAGTCCTATAGAAGAAATATACTAAAAATAAATATAAGTATGAGAAAAATAAATAACCTTACTATAACCTCAACTATCGAGTAATAAACTGAGGGTCACCACAATGACGTCATACACGATATGCTATATTATGTTAAGCTACACGCTAACTGTTTTAAAAAGTCTTCTTAGAAATCAAACCAAAATGTACACGAATAATATGCGCAATACTGTAAAAAGTACGCATACGCATGCGCTAACCAAAAGTAACATCATAAAATGAAGGACAGAATATGACAAATAGAAACGAGTAAAGTGATATATTGCTACTTATAAATAAATAATAAAGATTAATATGACGCATGCAAAATTCTCTGAATTAATGTTTCGAAGGGAGCAATAATCGATGACATCACTTTGCGTCTGCGTAAAATAAAGAAAGATGTCACATGGCACTGTTGCAGGGATTTCATTATTTCCACATATTAAATCATGCAAATGTATAATTTTTTGCAATATTTAATTCATCTCATTAACGATAAATTTTATCAAAATTGTTTTAATTAAATTTTATTTATGTTTAATTTTCAAGAATGTTGCGCAAACGCAGTAATGGAAAAATCGTAACAGCTGATTTCTAGCTGTCAAAAAATTAACGAATTCCTGATTTTACTTAAATTTTAACAAACTATGCATTCTAAACAGCACATTTGATAAATATTTTTATGTAAAACAACAAAAAAGAATCAAAAATTTAAATTAGGTTAACATTAATAATCTTACCTTGCTTGAAATATTCCTAGGCAACCCTCCCGCCCGCCAAGTTCGTTACTATTAAATCAAGCAGGTCGGCGTCACAGTGCAAGTATTATCTGCAAACATAACCTACGTGTAGTAACCTAAATTATATTTAGGATTATAAAACGCTTACATTTATTTACGTGCACACTAATATTTTAATCGGAAAACTTAATTTGTAATTAAACACAGGTAGGTATGTACAATAGAGCAGTTTTACGTAATGGTAAATGAAAATTAAAAACAAAACTGTAGTGAAAAACAAACTAAAAACCATGACAAAAACAAAAACCTAGACGCACTCTAAGTGACCGAATGTAATAATAAAAATTACTTACGTTATTAAAATTGCGATATTAATGTTTTTTCTGAAAATATTAACTGTAACGGTAGAGTATTAGTTTTGTGGAAAGGTATTAGGTACAGTCGAAACAAAGTTTTGCATATTGGCCGAACGAGCCAGCGAGGCGCACGAATCTTGATGCTTTGGCGCACTACGTCACAATAAAACTTGACGACCTTGCTAGCAATTTGTTTCTACCACTACAAAGACACAAATAAACCAACTATTATTTTATTTTAGTGGTTTATAATAAACGGTTATATTTACTTAACCTAAAATGGAAATTTAGATTAGGAATCTAGAAAATAAAATTAAATTTAGATTTATTGTTATTTGAAACCTACGTAAGTGATTGACCGAGCAGTCAGCGAGTTAACTTTTTTAACGCCGGATACAAGGGGTGACTACCACCCTATATGACTCGTAAAAAAATATACCTAAATATTTGCCCCCCGGCAATAACATAATATGTCGTTGTGAAAGGCGTAAAGAGCTAAAAAAAAGGTCACCACTCGTTTTTGCCCCATTTATTTCCTCCATAAACTTTGCCTAGTAGATCCGCCCTTGTTTAGTCTATTGGGTATGGTAGTCGATTATTGCAAAACTTTTGAGCCGACCCCTTCTATGTTTTTCAAATTTCACTTTTTTTGACTTTCAGGAATTTTTCGTTATGAAGTTGGCTATGCTTTTTCGTCATAAGATTGACGACACGGCTTTAAGAAATCTTGCAACATGATACTTTCTGATATATTTTTACTGTTAAAAATTCTTGTATGACAATTTTTGTCGCGTGCTGTTATCAACTAACGGTAATGTAGGTTTGAAAAAGACTTGTTCGAGTTGGAAGCTTGCGTCGCTTTTACCGATTTATTTGGAAATTTTATGGCTTACAATTACAACGCAGCGTATGGATAACCGTGACGTCACGGATTTGCATTAACCACATTATTTACTTTTTGATTTAATTTTCTGTTCTCTCATATACAATACAAATTAATATATGTATTTAAAATCACAAAAATCCCAAAATTGAATTTTTATGGTATCTACCTGCAAATATATTTTATTTTAAATTAATCCTTAATAAATAAATTACATAATCCTAAAGGATTATTAACTTAGAGTAGGGTATTACGTATTACTATAGTGCCCAATCTATGGCACCACAAACGGGTACATCGAGTAGGATTAGTTTTAACGAAATTACCAGTATTTTACCTGTAATACCAGGTAAGACAGGTATATCATTGTAATATTTTTAAGGGGACAAGTACCAATTACCATTGTACTACCATTTAAGTACTACCTAAATGTACAGGTGCATCAAACAATCCCAATATATAACGGTTTTACATTCCAATAATAAAATAATGGGATATATTTTTGAATATTTAAAGAAAAAGTATACATAAATAAACCAAGGTTAGGTTTTGTTTAAAAATCAATAAAAAAACTCATATTTTATGTGACATTCGGCAATGTGAATTTTTCCGTACCTGGCTTACCCGGACTTATCCCTTAGTTGCACAAATACCAATTTTTATGTTTTTTACGCTTAGGGCCGGTTCCACCAACTCCGATTAAATTGTTGATTGTAGAATCATATTATTTAACAATTTAAGAAGAATTTAACCAACATTAACTTCAAAGCGTTCCATCAAGCATTTTGCATATACGATTAGTTAACCGTTTCGAATTCGTGTATACTCGGTTTTCGCTTGCAAATACTGTTCTGATTGGTTCACAGAAAACTTTTTAAAAATTCGAATTTTAAAAACTTATGGAAGTTGGGGAGTTAGAGCAAAACTGATAGAAATTATATAAATTTTAGGTAGGTAAATGTTTATTTGGGTGCAATACATTTTATTTTAAAATTTTAAATAATTTCATCATCTGGTTTCCGAGAAAATTAATGGCAAAGTTCAATTTTTTATTATATGGGCTCTTACGAGAGACGTAACAAAATCAATAGTAATTACCAAAATACTACCAACAAAAACTGTAAGATTTGAATAAAAATCATTTTAAATGATAAAAGGATTCTTTAGGAACTTTTACGTAACAAAAAAATAGCTTTTATCTAATATATCACACAATATATCGATAAACGTAAATGAAAATGTACATTTTTGAAGCACAATAGTTGAACGAAAAAAAGACGTGGCAACAGCTATTCGTGCATTTGCCAGTTGTAAATAATTAAAAAGTTTTTGTATGTTATTTTTACAAAATTATATCTTTTTTCGAATTACATGGGAGAGGGCCGTCTTTAACTTATTGGAGGCTAACATTAATTTGAGTGTGAGTGGGTGTTTGTGTATGTGTTCGAAACGCTCAGGAACACCTCTCATTGGTCATCATCTTACAATGGTAAGAACCAAAGTAGTGGAAATCCATTTAATATAATAACAATTAGGGCCAATTTCATAATGAATTTTAAAAGAAGCGTTAAATTTAAAACCGCTTTCAAAGCCAAATTGATTATTTTGATTGGTTTATGCCCGGTTTCTTCATACACTTAACAGCTCAGTTAAGGTGACAAGCTGTTCCGGACAAACACGAATACGAGTTCTTTTATAAAAATCAAATATTCTAAATATTTTGTTGCTTTTTCTTAACTGTCAACTTAACTGAGCTGTTACGTTATGTAGAAACCAGGCATTAGTTTGTCTTAAAAGCGGTTTTAAATTTAACGCTTCCTTTAAAATTCATTATGAAATTGGCCCTTACTGTTTTTACCATTATGAAAAACGAAGACAAATTGACAACAACGATGGCGACAAAGATAAAATCCGTGCCGTAGCTAAACGGCTGAGACGGCCGTAGCAATCGTAAGTACGACAAATACCGAAGCGAATCGTTTGAGAAACCAGGTCAATCATCACGATATTACTATCGTATTACTAAACAAGATAAACCCGCTTTTTTTATTCGTGCCTTTGGGGAGGGGGAAATCTTCATGGAAACCACCCGTGGGTGGTAGTGTCGAACTCTTACCGACTAAAACCCCCCCGCTAAAACTAACGGCAAGAGCGTTGTACCCTTTGTTAGACATTGCTTCGCCGCTCCCGCAGGTTTGTGCATCTTTTAGGGGAGAGTCCGGCAGTACCGGATCAGTTCCGTTTTTTAACACGAACCTTAAAAATTTCATGTAAGTACCTACCTTAGGTATAAATCTTTTCCTAGCTCCCTATTCAGCCTTGTTGTCTCTTTCTTAGCACATTTTTGCTGAGGAGATGTCTGCACTCTGCACACTTGGAAGTTTTATTAAATTAAGAGAAGGTACTCCATCATTCTTCAACTTCCATTTATTTCGTGGTAATTCCAACAGCTGTTCTTTCAAACAATGATCACTTTCGATGAAATGTTTTGAACAAGATTTTGAAGTTTCCACATTAATTTTATATTATTTTCTGGCAACACTTTAGAATCCATTGTTCTCAAACTTGTTTGTCCCTTGGAAATCTAAAAAAACGGTAGTCTGATATGTTTTTGTTGTTGTTGCTTGAACAACCCATCACTGCACAGTACACCATGGTAAAAAAATTTCTTTTCTTCTTCACAATCGTCTGTAGCGTTAATTGTGGAGTTATGACGGCACAAATCCTTTGAGTTTGCTTGAAATTTTGCAAAATTAACCACCAGGAGGGCGGGCGTGTGAAATTGCCTGATACTGTTATTAATAAAGACTGGGATCTTTTCAACGTGGGTGCAAAATTTACACATCTGTAAACCAACAATACAGGACCGCGTGGTAAGTGCACAATTGGTTGGTTTTACGATTAGAATTACCTTAAGCTAATTATTATCCTAAATATAATTATTGCCAAGAAATATTAATAAGCACTGCCGGTCTTTTCGGCAAGTGCCAATTTTAAACGAAACGTGCTGAAATAATATTTTTCATCATAGTCTTGAAAGTAAAGGTTGGGTTTTACAACCGCGAGAACTATTTAGGCTTTAGGGCATTTCACATTATTACTTCTTGGCATGGTAGAAGTTGTTGCATTGCAGCGTGAAACACTGATGAAATATTGTATTCAGGAACGGCCCCATATTGGGGAGCTTTACCCCCCCCCCATTTTTGTGAAAATATAGTATAGGTTGGCAAAAAGCCAAAAGTGTAAATCTAAAAAGAGATAATTGGGATACCGCTCAAAAGTATTTAATCGGGTTGGTGGATACAGCCCTAACAGTTTTACTGACGTCGCTTTCCAAAATACTCGAATATTTTATGAAAACTTTAAAATTTAAAAAAATGTTAAACTAGAAAAGAAAATTACATTTAAAACCATCACGAAAATCCCAATTATTTCTCCATCATTTTAGTTCTGTTCATGCATTGATTATTATTGCTGTGATATTCTGTAATATTTTCAGAAATTCTTCCAATTAAAATATTTAATTTAATATTTTCCATAAAATTCCAACGTCAGTAAATTTTTAAATAAATGTGATACTTTCTATTAAAACCTAGCCCCTAGCTTACTAACCATCCTAACCATAACCCTAACTAACCATTCTTTCATGTAAAATTTTAAACCTTCCAATTGGCAATTTTACTAATTAACTTTTTTTTCAATCCACAATTCATATTAATTAAAGAAGACCATCTTCAAAAAATATTTTCAAACTTTATTTACAATTTATTCAAATTTTTCTATAAAAATAATCACAGCACTTCGAGGTGAACCTCTACAAAATCAAAAATGATGGGGAACTGCCAGCGCACAACAAATTTAAAACAAGGTGGAACTCGGATGACCGCAGTTCTAATGCTTCTATACATCTCCTTTCTTTCTGGATTAATTGTAAAGGAAACCTCGATTTGATTCATTAATATGAATTAAGTGCAAATTATTCTTAAATCGCTTAATTCTTTAATCCGTAAAGTGGTAATATAATATTTTACTATATAACAAAAAATAAAAGTCGGCATTATATTATATTAAAAAAGAAAAAATTCAAATTCAATTCTATTTTTATGTTGGTAACAGATTTGAAACATGCGGATGGACGGACGGACATAAGGCTTCCTTACTATACTTTGTATAGTAGCCTAAAATGAAAAAAAAAGGCCATACTTCCTATATCCATGACATATATTTAAAATTTTCGTAATAATGCCTAGTTTTGTCTCTTTCCAATTCTACAGATTAAAGTTTTTTAAAAACTGGAGACTGATTGATTGTACAGTCGAGATTCAAGATTTAAATTTTTTGGAATACTTTGTTACATAATATATTAAGTAGGTTCACGAAATTGTAATAATTTTTGCCCGCATTATTCCATTATAAATTATATTTGTATAGCCCCAAATCTATGATATCAAGTTTTGGTTGAATAAACTTGATTGCATTTTAAATATGTTCATTTCCAACAAATTAGACCAATTTTTTAATCTCGTACTTGAAATATTTTTTCATTTGATTTAGCTGACCTTTCAAATAAAATTTTCTATTTAAAATATTTTCTATTTAAAATTTTTTCTAAATGTTTATATATTTTTTTAATTCGATTTTGACTTATAAATTCCTTATTTTATTTTGTACTGTGCCTATGTCCGAGTATAAATTTATTTCTTACTTTGTCGGCTTACAAAAACATGTTATGTATTGCCGGATCCTCCGTTCCTTAAAGAGAGTAACTCCAGTTTATATTTACAACCCAACGGTACCGACCGACGACGATCTTCTTACTTTATTTTTCTTGTTTCTCTGCAAAATAAATATTATGTGGCTTGCAGATTATGGTTTTTAAAGATTTTATAAAAAATCTTTTTATTTTTCATCGTTTCCTAAGTTTCCATCTTCTTCAATTTTAATTCCGGTAACTTTTAAAAATAATGCTTCTAGTATATTGTTTACCAAGGATAATAAGTTGGCAATTATAGCCTAATATCGACATTGTATGTCGAGCTGTAAAGCACAGAAAAATTCAAATTAAATGTTTTATAATTATATGTATTTTGTATTTTGAGTAATTTTTTGGAGCAGCTACTACCACAAATAGTGGAAAATTTCCAATGCACGGTGTAAATATTATAATTATATAGGTAAATAAATTATATAAATATCAATTATATCTGATTTTAACAAGTATCTACCTATATAAGCCGCACATTTTTGTCAATTATTTAGTTATATTTTAACAGTAAATCATAACACATTACAATGAAATTCTTCATTTTTGCCTTAGTAGTTTGTGCAATGTGCTTGGTAAGAAACTGATTTTTTCAACTTCAATTATACCTTCTTGCTCCACAATATTACTCGTTCTCTATTAAAGGAACAAATATTTCTTTTAAAGTTGAGATAAAAAAACATGAAATATCTGCAGGATAATTTTATTATAATTTTATTATTATAATTTTATTATAAAATTAAAATAATTTTTTATTCGTAGGAGAATGCTCAAGCTCAAGGAGGATTTGGAGATGCAGGTGCTGGAGGTGGTGTCACTTTTGAAGGTAGTGCTAATGTTGGAGGTGGTTTTGGAGGTGGTGCAGGTGCTGGAATAAGACAAGGAGTACATACACCCGCAGCAAGACCTCATAATGGTAATGCTCAAAATGCCAATTGAAATGTTTTAAAAGCACGCCATCACCTGGAAAAGAAATAATAACTAATATAATGAAATAATATAGATGGAGTAATCAAATAAATAATACAAATGCAGAGGGTTTATTTTTTCCAAACTGGACTATCCATAAAATATGAAATAAATTTTTTTCCCCATAATGTGTAAAAGTATCAAATAGATTTTTAAAATATATTTAGTCTGGCGTTCCTTATTAATTATAGGTATATTCACTCGATGTAAAGCAGCTAATATACTCAAAGTATGAGATAACAATTAATCCTTTCCTTGTGTAGGGAAGGACAATTTTCTCTACATGCTGATTAATCAGCTTTATCTTTGTGTAGAGGGTCCTAAGAGATGTTGAAGCTAACTGATCTTCGCCGGTCAGCAAAAGCGTGGTTCTAAAACAAACTGAGATTTCAACAAGTTCACCTCTTCCGAAATAAAACATAGTTTTAAACATTTCTAAATACCAGAGATCAAAAATTAGACAACGCTGTCACACAAGTAATGGTTATCGGGATAGATGTTAAAAACTGATAACTCATACTAAATGTTTTGGTACTCCGACGAAGTAATGCTGATTGTCATCACTGTTACAGAAATAAACCAAACAAATTAAATAGGGTCGTCGGATTAAAAGAGAAATAACTATTTACCGGGTAGTTACCAACAAGTATACACAAGTAGACCTTATGGCGATCTCTCAATTTTTTTAGGTTGGTAACTTAAAATAAATCAATGGAAAGTGAATTTAACTTGATTTAACACTTATTTAATGCTCCTAACAATTTTTATCGCAACAGCATCAAAGGTGTACAATGATAAAATTAAGATAGATAAAATTAAGATAGGCAAATTACGACATAATTTCTTTAGTATTTATTGTATAGAAATTAATAAAAATTCATTTTAAAGATGGGGATTTCGATTATTGTCGAAGTGAGTACTTTACCTCCCGCAATTCCAAAAAACAGTATATGCACCTCGGGAATAAAGTGCATTTTTTGGCCTGAGGGTAATTTTTGCCCTCGGCTATGCCTCGTGCAAATAAACCTTTACCATCAGGACAAAATTGATGTTTTTCATCAATGCTCTTCATCAAGTTGATGAATGTTTTACATCGGCTGAAATATTATGAACGTTTCATCAATATGATGAATCTTTTTTTCAGTGTATGAGTGAAGAAACCTGGCATAAGAAAACCAATATTTTCAAATAATTTACAGCATTCCCCAGCATTTCTCAAGTCCCTTTAAATAACTTAAACAATAGATATTTTCGGTACAAGTTAGGAAAACTAACATTTTTCAATTAAGGCGAGTTTTACGATCAAGGTCTTCGGCCGAGATCGTAAACCGAAGCCGAGAGTACTTTTCCGCACTAGGTCGGTAAAGTAGTACTTTTCCACACACTTTTAAATATCACAAAGTAAGCCTTTTTCAAACATAAATATTAAAAATTTTATTACCTAGAAATAAGAAGGAACCAACTTGACGTTATCGTCAAATGTAGATATTTAAATTTTTAATAAAAATCAAACAAACCCAGCATTTTCAAAATAAATTTTATCACTCGCCATCACTCCCAATAGAATGTAAAAATAATTAAAAATCCAAAGTGGAAAGCACTTAAAAATAAATTAACTCGCACATTCGCAGACACTTCACAACGAACGTAAAAATTTCTAAATTTTAAAATGGAATGGCCAACTTGACGGACACTATTCCGGGAACTCTTGATAATAAAAGGGATTGTTCACCAAGGAAGATATCTTGATAAGTTGATTGTTATAGTTAGCCAATATGAAGATTGTATCTTGGGTTGTAAACTACAGCAAAATACAAATTAAATATTATTATATAATATGTGTATTTTAGATTTGAGTAATTATTTGTAGCATCCGCAACTACCACAATTATTGGAAAATTACAAATACACGGTATAAATATTATAATTATCTAGGCAAATATAAATAATATCAATATGAAAATATTAATTATATTTAATTTTATCAAGTATATAAGCAGTACATTTTTGTCAATTATTTAGTTATATTTTAACAGTAAATCATAACACAACATTACAATGAAGTTCTTCATTTTTGCCTTAGTAGTAGTTTGTGCAATGTGCTTGGTAAGAAACTGATTATTTTAACGATTACACCTTCTTGTTTCATAATGTTACTCGTAGAACTCAAAAAATTCGAAATACACTGAATATTCGGCAGCAGGATAATTTTACTGTAAAAATTAAAAAAATTTATTCGTAGGAAAATGTTCAAGCTCAAGGAGGATTTGGAGATGCAGGTGCTGGAGCTGGAGGTGGTGTCAATTTTGGAGGTAGTGTTGGAGGTGGTGCTGGAGGTGGAGGTGGTGCTGGAGCTGGAATAAGACAAGGAGTACATACACTACTTGAAGCAAGACTTCATGGTAATCCTCAAAATGCTAATTGAAATATGTTAAATGCACCCATCGAATGGAAATGAAATAATAACAAATGCAATAATACGGACAGAGTAATAAATAAATGATACTAATATAAAGGTTTTTTTTATTTTAAAAATTTCTGGTAATCATCCTGTTAAATCAGCTGCAGAAAACCGAAAACTTCCTCAATACATTTTTTATTTAGAATAGCTAAAATAATTTTGTAATGTAATAAATTCAAATGAAACAAAGTTAAATAAACTATAAATTAATGAATTATTATAATAATATATCAATAAGAATATATCAAAAGTTACTAATCTTACATTTATAAAATAATTTTGAAATAATTTAGCTGTTGAAGTAAGCCGGACATCGAATGTGCTATTTTACAAAAGAATTGTAAAATTTAAGTGTGAAGAAAACTAGAACTCAATATATATGTCTAAAATAATGCCATAGGTACCGACTATTGTTATAAAAAAAAATTGGAATTTAAATTTCAAGAAATATAAATAAGGAGATGTAGTAGAATTCTTTTTTTTTTTAATTACAAAGTTAGATAATCTTATAATTTCAAAAAAAACTTTTCGAACACTAAAAAAATTGAATTTTGAAGTTACAAAATTAAATGTCTTATATTTTATTTTTTTTTAAACTTTAGAAATTTAGATAATATTATAACCTAACAAAATACATTTTATGGAGTTAGAAACGCTAAAACAAATTTAGCTTCCGCCTTTGTCGATGTCGCAACATGTATTAATTTTTAATTAAAATTAAATTGTATTTATTTATTTCTTTATTTATTTTTATATTTTAAACATGTATTTATTTATTTTTAAGAATTCAAAAAATTCTTTGCATAGAAGTCAGACTGTTTTTTGGAACATAGAACAAATTTATGAATTCATTAGCTTTCCCGTTTAAGTTTGCTCTTACCCCTTCGCCCCAAAGGCTCTGCACGCCGCTGATAGCTGGATGGATTATAAGCCTAAGTGCAAAAACACTGTTTTCAGATAATTTGAATATAACTTTTATTTTTCAAACGATAATAAATCAATTTTTTTAAAATTCTTTACACCACGATTTTGAAATTTTGATCACCTAACGTGTAGACCAAGTTACAGAATCATAATTTATATTAGTTAGTTTTATTAAGCCGAAAAGACGCAATGCAATATATTGCTATGATATGCTCTTCTAAATTTGGTGTTGCCTAAAACTGAATATTTAATTTTCAATTGTACGTATACATATATCGAGGTTTATGAGTGCTGATTTGAGAAATAGAAGATGTTTTGTTTTGTTGGGAAATTTAAATTCCTCACTGCGTTTATCTCCTGCTGTAACAAAATTATTGAATTGGAAGCAATCTGAAGAAGATGAGCTGTGGGCAGAAAAGGCAGTGACCAATTTAGTCAAGAGGTTAAACAAAAAAGAAGGTGCCATTGAAGATTTAGGACAAGCGTTGTCTTATCCAGGTGCTCCCAGTAAATGCGTTACCATTCAACGTAGTCTCGATGGACTTTTACAGAAATTGAACCGTAAAGAACTGCCTGATGTAATATAATTGTCGCGTTTGGCGTTGGTCTGATTTGCAAAGCCAGCATGAACTTTCAGCAGTGCCCGAATGTAAATTTCCGTATTCTAAGAAATTAAAAAAGAAGTATAATCCCGAAGAAACGATTATTTTACCGCCAGTTTACGCCCACAAACGACCACTTACACTCAGGGCGACTTTAATGGATCAAATAATATGGATGCTGTTGCCGCTAGATTCATTTTCTTCAGTATTACAACCGCAACAGTCAAATTTAGTTGAAATACAACCCACAGCATCCAGTTCAGCTTATAGTGATATTACCGAAGAAATGCACATCAACGCTCACGGGCCTATAGACCCGGTGACACCTCCCTAACCGATTAATTACGAAGAGCAACAATACTGGGTATCGATCGCCTATTATAAATTGAATGCTCGTATGGGTGAAGCTTTGAACTGCAAAAACTTGTCTGTAATTGTCGATGGTTATACCAACTCCGACAGAGGCGGCGATCAGTTTTGTGTGGGGCAACCGAGCAACATGCATCGTAACTCGACAATCGAAAGAGCGAGAAAGCACATCGGCAAGGTTGTTAATTTATATTACGCCAACGCAACGTTTTTGTGGAATGTTTGTCGAATTCATCAATATTTGTGCAATCGCAGATCACCTCAAGCTAACAATTTTTATCCGTCAATCGTCTGAATAAGATTCATTCCAGAACCGTTTTGAAAATATTGACAGTGGATGATCGGTAGTAAGTAATTATTGTGGTTTATGTGAATAGTTAATAGTTTGTTTAACTTTTTCGTTAACTTTTATTAATTGAATCGCACGTCAATTAAATTGCAGTAATGGTAAAGTTCAATTACCAGTCAAATTGAAACCCGAGCGAAGCCGGGCCACCAGCTAGTTATCTAATAAATTTGGAAAGAGGAGGAACCAAAGTTTTCGTCAAATGTAGATATTTCAATAGTACATAATAAATATTGAACAAACCCAGCATTTTCATAATAAATTATTATAATCTCCATCACTCGTCACTTCCAATAAAATACAAAAATCCAAAGTGGAGAGACTGCGTCAAGCTGGCCCCTACAAAAAATCTTTAATTTAAATTTATTAATAAAAATTTAACACATCCAGCACTTTTAAAATAAAAGTTAAAAAAAATATTCCGGGAACAGTTGTAAATAATAGTGTATTGTTCACCTAGAAAGATAAATTGATAAGTTAATTGTTATATCCAATATGAAGATTGTATCTGGGATTGTAAACCGTAGAAAAATACAAATTAAATATTATATAAATGTATTTTATATTTAAGTAATTATTTGTAGCAACAACTACCACAATAAATTATTGGAAAATTACAAATATACGGTAATATATGTAAATATTATAATTATCTAGGTAAATATAAATATAAATATATGGATAATATTAATTATATCAAATTTTAACAAGTATATAAGCCGAATATTTTTGTCATTATTTAGTTATATTTTAACAGTAAATCATAACACAACATTGCAATGAAATTCTTCATTTTTGCCTTAGTAGTTTGTGCAATGTGCTTGGTAAGAAACTGATTTTTTTTAACTTTCATTATAACTTCTTGCTTCATAAGAAGCTCAAAAAGTTCGATGAACACGGAATATCCACAGGATAATTTTACTATAAAAATTAAATTTTTTTTATTCATAGGAAAATGCTCAAGCTCAAGGATGTGGAGATGTAGGTGCTGGAGCTGGAGGTGGTGTCAGTTTTGGTGGTAGCGTTGGAGGTGGTGCTGGGGCTGGTGCTGGAGCTGGAATAAGACAAGGAGTACATACACTTGAAGCAAGACCTCATAATGGTAATCTTCAAAATGCTAATTGAAATATATTAAAAGCACCCGATCTGTCAAATGAAATAATAAGTAATGCAATAATATGGATAAAGTAATAAATAAATGATACTATAATATACATGGTTTATTTCATTTTAAAAATTGTTGATAATTTTTTTGTTAAATCAACTGCAGGAAACCGAAAACTTCCTAAATATGTTTTTCATTTAGAATAACTTGATTCTTAAATTTTGAAATAATTTAGCTGTTGACCTAGAAACCGGATATCGAATGTGGCATTTTATAAAATAATTGTAAAATTTAAGAATGAGAAAAACTAGAACTCAATATAGAAGAGGATAAAGTTACAGTGGTGTAAATCAAACTTTTGATGACTTAATATTGATTTAAAAAAACAAGCAAATGCACTCAGATAAAAAGCAATTTCTTTTAGTTAAAACATTTTTAAACTCTTACAAACTAATAAAATTAAGGAAATTATTACATTGCAATATTTTCTTCAACCCCATTTGCGTTTCCACCAGTTGACAGAGTTTGAAAATATTTATGATGGATTGGCGGTATGTAGGGAAGAAAATCAATCATATCTTTTTTTTGCCTGGGTGACTGGTCTTGGTGCTTGGTCGAGGTTTCTCCTGATCTATACCTCCAAGATTAGATGGTCTTCCTCTTCTAATAGTTCTAAAATTCATGGATTAAAATGGGAACTCTTTATAAAATGCATTATATGGCTCAGCTTTCACAACTCTGATCCACTGCATTTTTAACCATGATACTGGTTGGTTGTTCTCATTTTTGTTTCATCTAATAGTGATAATTTTTCAGAATGATAAAACAGGTTTGAAATCACCACAAGACATTTTTGTTACATCAAAGGGGTTGTTTTGCCTAGACTTTTTTATTGCGTCGTACCAATCTTCCGCGAGATTAGATTATTTTTTTGACTAAACTTTAGAGTAGATAGTTTAAGATTATTAACCTTAATATTGGCTACTAAGATGTAATAGTTTTTGTAGAATTCAGTCTCAAAGTAAACCTTAATTTTGTCCAAAGTATCCCGAGGAACTGGGATATTGTGGACATTACCCGGGTATATACTGGGCATGGAGGGAATGTAATGGACAATAGCAAGGAATAATAAGAAATAAATGTACTAATTGTACTTTTTAAATAATACGAACTTAAATATTTATAATATTATTATTAAGTTTAATTATAATAAACTTTAACAATTATTACGAATATTTAAATTGAACAATAATATTATATATCAAAGTCATCCTCACTGGATGATTTAACTTCTACCTTAATTAAATTTTTCTTTACAATATAATAAAATACTTAAATAAATTACAAAAAATTTAGCTTAAATAATTGAAAGTCCTTACGTAGTCACTACGTTAACTTATAACTGAGTGCTTGTTCACAATGTACATAAGACGTAAGAAATACATAAACAAGTAATAATTACCAATTCAAATAAGACCTTAATGGAATGTTGAATAATATTGGTGTTATTTTGTTATATGCAAAAGAACATTCTACGTCGCATCGTGTAATTTAAGATTTAAACATTATTCGAATCTCCATTAAGCTTTTATTTGTATTTATATTTTTAAGTCTTATGTACGTCTTGTATCTTACGTACATTGTGAACAAGCACCGAGAGATTATATCATATAGCGTCGATTTCTCTCTCCTATCATCTGTTTCAGCGGTACTAACATACTAAGTCATGTACAGCAACAAAATCACCAACAAGGCTGAAAATACAACCATATCCTTTGTATCCCAGCGTCCACGCTATCCCCAGTCTCCCCTACGCTTTCGGAATAGTACACAGGCCTTTATCAGAGCCAAAAATATGTAAAATTAAGGTTTTCTATTATTGCAGTACTCAAACACGGTGGATTTTAGAGTGGATTCGAGATTTGATGTGGTGGCGCTTGTCAAAAACGTTCGAAGCGTTCGGAATGCAGAGATTTTTGATTTTCCGTAGTTCATCATTCTAAAAAACTACATAAATCCACAAGCACTGCGTAAAATAGGCAGATGCAATAGGCCAAAGAGATAATGGGATCTTAAAGAAACTGACAAAATAACTTACTTATTATGGTAAATTTTAATACTTGAGATAAAAAGTTAGATTTTGAACACGTTTACTAAAATTACTCAGTAGTCGGGTAATAATATGCACTTGGATTAATACTTTTTAGGATTATTTTCTTTCAACATATTTAATTTTGTAAAGTAAATGTATCTGTAAATAAATACTATTATTTATATAATTATAATTAAATAATATAACTGTGCATTATGTATATTAAAATTTATATTGTAAATTTACAAAGCTCAAAATGAAAACACGTTATTTTTGAGGTAAAACTTCTTTACGGGCGTATTCTGGTTGAAATTTTTTGCAATAAGGGGAAATATGAGTGGGGACCGAACGCGAAGGGCTTTGGTAACAACGAACGACGACAGGGATGGGTTGCGCAGCAAAGTAAACTGTCATGTTCCGAATATAGTAGATTAACGCCGTAGAGTTCCTCTTTGTTTAAAAGCAATATTTAAAGCATTATAATATTAATACAAATTGTAATTATTCTAACATTTAATAAAGAACCTTAACATGTGTTTAGTATTTTTGTAAATATTTAAATACAGTTATTACAAAAATATGAATGAGGATGAGTTTTACAAATTTGAAATTTGACATTATGATAATAATTACATAATATACAAATAATATCTAGGGCTAAAGAAGTTACACTTCCCCCGTGTGCTTATGTGCATGAGGCTCATGCGTTTTTTTTTTTATTGTATGTTGCTTATAATAGTTTCATATTTGGTCGTATAATTTATAGCTTTATAGTACATAAATTTTATTATTACATTATAGAAATTGAAATTTCCATAATTTAAAGTATTAAGTAAAAATTAAATAAAAATTTAAAGTACCTATCTAGTCTACTATATTATTTATGAATAACTACTAAACATAATATAATATTATGATGCATACGATAATATTGTACAAGTAGTATTCCTTCTTTTATTTTAACAGTAAAATGGGTAGATCTTCCAAAATGCACCCATCAGCCCGTACTGGGTTTTGTTTTTTTCTTAATTATTTGTTTGAAATAAAAACTATGATTTTGTTTTGTTTGATGGCATTTTATTTCAACAATGTTTTTTACATAAAATTTTGAATCACGGTTTTTAGGGTTCGTTACTTTGGCCCCTCATTAAAATTTTTTACCAAAAAGATAGCTCCAGAATCTATGGAGCTAGCACTCAAATATTAAATCCAGCACCATTACAGTTTTATCACAAATCCACATTGAAACTTGGGGGGAGGGGGGGCTTAAGTAACGCTAGCTCTCCCCCCAGTTAATATTTTGACTACAAAAACTAGCACCCTATACTATATAGATAGCACCAGCTACTACCCAAGTATTAGAGCTAACACCGTTACAGGTTTTTCACAAATCCACATTGAAACTGGGGGGGAGGGCTAAAGTAACGCTATTCCCCCAATTATTATTTTGGCTCCAAAAGCTATCTCCCTTATCTATGGAGCTATCACCGCTAGCGCCCAATTATTAGAGCTAGCACCGTTACAGGTTTTGCACAAATTAATTTTTGATAAAATGTCTAAATATTTCAATCCACTGCGCATGAACCATGATATATTCCACACGCTCCGCCCATTCTCATACATCAATATTCCATTAATCATAATAATTTTTTGTATAAATTCCAAGTTTTGATATGTGCAGATTATAAAAATAATTAACTATATAAAATTAAATTAAAAATTAAAGGCACAATCAGCACTGAAATTTAATATTTTTGAAGAAGGCACAATCAGCGCTCGTGTTTTGCAACGAAATATTTTATTCATTATTATTATATTTAAATCATATAATGATTTTAATGGAATCCTTTGCAATTCTTCTATAATAATAAATTGAATATCAGGTTCTCAACGTTTTTTCCCATTGTGTTATTTGGTAAGTTGTATTACTTTTTCTTTCCGAATTATCCCCCATTTTTGAGTAATTTGAAAAACACTTGACGTTTGTTAAGTAAAACTTATAGGCTCCTCCTCCAACCTGTCGTGTGTTGCCAATCACTAAATGACAATGTTAATTGAATTCAAAGAAAATAATTATGAAAATTTTGGTAAAACTACCGGGTTTTCCGCAGATTTTATATTTTTTATGTATAGGTACTATACTGGCCTGATAAGCAAAACCCCCGTATATGTCAAAATCACGGAAACGAGTTAAATGACTTTAACTTTAAAGTTGACCGGCCAACTGATCCTGGTAGGTTTATGTAATGCTTAAAATCGTACCCCAAAATCTGTCACTATCTCCCGGTCTATTAGCAAATATGTAGATCTTGATGTCAGCTATAAGAAACTAACTCATTTTTAACAAAAAATTATTTTGCGGGGGTTTCGCTTAGTAGGGCAGTATAGCCTATCCACATTTTCAAAAAAATTTGTCGAAATCTGAAGCCGTAGATTACTACTGGCACCCAGATTTAATAATAATTAAAAAATTTGTAGTGAGTATATAAATGACAGTGAAAAACTTTATAGTTAATTACCTAAGTTTTACAAAATGTTTTGCTTGGGGCGCTTGGGCGGCACTATGAACAGGGACGGAAGGGTTCTTAAGCCCCCTAGCTCCCACATGGGCACGCCAGTGCATGGTTTATGGGGAGTGCATTGAAATATTTAGACATTTTTATCAAATACTAATTTTTGAAAAAATTGTAACGGTGCTAGCTCTAATATTTGGGTGCTAGCTATATGGATTAGGGAGCTAGCTTTTGTAGTCAAAATATTACCGGGGGGGGGGGCTAGCGTTACTTTCCCCCCAGTTTCAATGTGGATTTGTGAAAATACTGTAATGGTGATAGCTTTAATATTTAGGTGCTAGCCGGTGCTACTCGTAGTTCCATAGATTCTTCAGTTAGCTTTTTCGCCAAAAAATTTAAGTGGGGGGGGGGGTAAAGTAACGAACAGCGATTTTGAACTGTTTTTAGCTACGTTAAGAAGTAACAACGGATAAAATGACAGCAAACCACAATGCTGTTAAAACGAAGTTAGAGACCTACTACCTTTAGTAAATCTTGTATTTTGTCCGGAGCTTTTTTAAAAGTTTCTACAAAGACGAATATATTGCAATAATTTACAGCATTCCCCAGCACTTCACAAGATTTTTTAAATAACATAACAACATTGCATTATCTAATAAATTTGGAATGAGGAGGAACCAAAGTTTGTAGATATTTCAATACTTAATAAATGAAGCCTATAATTTTAGCCTATGAAGATGATTGTAATAAATACGTCGAAACGTTGGCAATAAATAAAATTGTTTAATTATTTGTTTCCACATATTATAACCAAGAAAGTTTTAAATTGCTTAATAAATATTGAGCAAAATAAATTATAACAGTCTTCATCGCTCCCAATACAATGTAAAAATCCAAAGTGAGCTCTTACAAATGTTTTAATTTTTTTAAATAAAAGTTTAACACATCCAGCTTTTTTACAATAAATTACAGCATTCGCAAGCATTTCAATATGAAGTAAAAAATTCTAAATAATAATTTTTTTTCCAGTAGTTGTCGTAAATAATAGTTCATTGTTCATCAAGGAAGATTAATTGATATGATGATTGTTATAGCTGCTATGTAGATTATACCCCGGGTTGTAAACCATAGAAAAATACAAATTAAGTATTATTATATAATTTCTATGTGAATTTTATATTTGAGTAATAATATTTGAGGCCGCAACTATCACAATTATTGGAAAATTACAAATGCACGGTTTAAATATTATAATTATCTAGGTATCTACATATAAATAAAAATATGAAAATATTAATTATATCTAATTTTAACAAGTATATAAGCCGTACATTTTTGTCAATTATTTAGTTATATTTTAACAGTAAATCATAACACAACATAACAATGAAATTCTTCATTTTTGCCTTAGTAGTTTGTGCAATGTGCTTGGTAAGAAATTGATTTTTTTTAACTTTGATATAACTCATTGTTTCTTAATGTTACTCGTAAAAACTCAAAAATTTTGATAAACACGGAATATTTATTTTTCTGTAAAAATTTAAAATATTTTATTCATAGGAAAATGCTCAGGCTCAAGGAGGATTTGGAGATGTAGGTGCTGGAGCTGGAGGTGGTGTCAGTTTTGGAGGTAGCGTTGGAGGTGGTGCTGGAGGTGGTGCTGGAGCTGGAATAAGACAAGGAGTACATACACTTGAAGCAAGACTTCATAATGATAAACCTCAAAATGCTAATTGAAATATCTACGTTAAAAGCACCCCATCAACTGGAAATAAAATAATAACTAATGCAATAATATGGATAGAGTAATAAATATATGATACTAATACACATGATTTTTTTAAATTTTAAAAATGTACCATTTCCCAAAAAATTGTAAAATTTAAATGTGATGACAATTAAATGATCACATACAATTTTATAACAATTTTATAAAAATAACATCTCTTGGATCATCCTTTTTATTCGTCCAAGCTTGGACATCGGCCTCGTGATCATGAGCAGTTGGCCGAAGTGTATTTTTGGAGTCTCGAATCTCGATCGTTCGTCAGTGCTTCGATGTCTACTACGTAGGTATCCTCAATTCTGTCGTCTTAATAAGTCTTTGCAACAACATATTATACTCTTTCCTTGTCTGTGATTCTATGAGGATGTAGCATTCGTTTGTGCTCAAGATCCTCGTTATTGCAGAGTCAGTCAACCGTCCTTTAATCTTGTGGAGAGTTTCCCGAAAAGCCAGCTCTATCATAGTTTTTACCAGTATTACTGTGGGTGTTTCTCCGTCGGTCTCGCAGCTTGTCCGAGGATAAAATTGACATTGAATATTTTTTTGGAAGTAGATTCTTGGTTGCGAGATAAGTATATCTGCACTTTCCCTAATCCCTAACTTTTCAATGGAGACGATTCGATGGGATTAAATTCAAATTAAATGTTAAATTTAATTTATAAAAGGAACGATAAAATTTTATGGCGCGTTGCCTTGCACGAGTGGACGACTATTGTTGGAAATGATGTTTCCTTTATATCTTTTCAACGAATAAATTTTAATTTATTTCATACAAATGTAAAATTCTCAATCAAAATTATCAGAGGTGCAAAATGTCACGTCTGATCAAATCGCCATTTTGACTAAAAAGAAATCTTGATCTCTTTTCTTTCATTCAAAACTTTGAAAATATTAATTTTAATTGATTTTAAAAATATTATATTTATTCTTTTTACAAAATATAAGTATAATATAAAACTACACAAAACCGCGACCCCTTGTGCAGGGCCGTATATAAGAGGGTGGTTTTGGGGGTTCAAACCCCCCCCCCCATGGGTTGAGTAATACTAAATAACAAGGATTAAATTAAAATACGAGCATATGGCAATCTCATTTTAAATTCCATAAACCCACCCCCCCATGGCCGATGTCTAACTACGGCCCTGACCCTGTGCACAAAATTCCATGACAATATATTATGTTATATAATATATTATAATAATAATATACTGCATAATATTATGTAATGTATAAATTTATTATACATGGCGAACTTGCCAGAATTGACTATCTCAACTTATGTCACCTATAAACGACAATTTATATTTATTTACAATTAGTAACAAATCAATTAAAGTATGTCGTGTCCCACATTTGAATTCTGTATGCAGAGTTGCACATATTGAAATTGCGGGATTAAATTTCGTTTACACATACCATGTACTGTCCTACATAATATAAATACTATGTACAGTGTATGTTATGGAACTGGATGAACTAATACAACAGAATACCCCTTAATCACTTCACCTGCTGACGGTGATTGCGCATCATTGCTTTTCGCTTTCGATTTTTTTTAGAAGATAAAACATAATAAAAGAGATTATATGCATTTCACACTACGCTGACTCCTGGCTTATAGGCATATCCGGTTTAAGTTAATAAGCAGACCTACACGTCTATTTGTAAAAAGTATAAATAATATAATAAACGTACAAATTTTATAAATCTATAACAGATTGACACCTGTCCGGCAAAGATGTTTTCTTCTCAAACAGATGCTTCCGGTACGTAGGTATACTTTAAACTGTAAAGTTGAGAATAAATACCATTCAATTTAAAAAGCAATTATTTACGGTAGGTCGGCATAGTGCCTGACCACGCATACAAATGATTCTTTACTTAGGAAGCGTGTCCCTTGATAACAAAATTTTCTAGGCTTTTACACGATGACTGAATTTTGACAAAAGAGACAAAGGACTGTTAGATCTTCTCGATACAAAAGTATCAAATCGCATTGAATATATATTTTAAAAATCAATTTGATACTTCTACATTATATTAGTTTCCTTTTTTTGAATAAATTGTTTCATCTCCTAAGTTTTATTAGAATTTTACCGGTTTTGAATAATTTTCTGGAAAGCTGGAAGGTTATCGTGTATATTACATATTACCCATACAATTCAATAACGTTACAATTGCTTCCGGTGCTTGGTCAATAAAGTAATAAATGGTGACTAAAAGTCGGTACCTAATACCTATGTCATCATTTTACAATGATCATAAATTACACTATTATATATGAGCGTAAAGAAATTTGTCAAGTTCACGACAACTAGCCGCATCTGTAAATATACTATTATTGAATCCCATTTTACTTCACACTTTAATTTTACAATTCTTTTGTAAAATGGCACATTCGATGTCCGGTTTACTTCCAAAACTAAATTATTTTAAAATTTCAGGATCAAGTTATTCTAAATGAGGAATGTATATATTCTAGATGATAACAGGATAATTATCAATATTTTTTTTAATTAAATAAACTCTGTATATTAGTATCATTTATTTGCTACTTTATCTATCTTAATTATTATTTCATTTCCAGTTGATGGGGTGCTTTTACCATATTTCAATTAGTATTTTGAGGTTTTGCTTCACGTGCATGTACTCCTTGTCTTATTCCAACTCCAGGTACACCAGCTCCAAGACCACCTCCGGCACCACCTCCAACGCTACCTCCAAAACTGATACCACCTCCAGCTCCTGCATCTCCATATCCTCCTTGAGCTTGAGCATTCTCCTATGAATAAATTATATTTTAATTTTTATAGCTCAACTACGAGTAATATTATGGAGCAAGAAGTTATAAAATCGAAGTTTAAAAAAATAAATTTTCTTACCAAGCACATTGCACAAACTACTAAGGCAAAAATGAGGAACTTCATGGTAATGCTGTGTTATGATTTACTGTTAAAATATAACTAAATAATTGACAAAAATTGTAAGGCTTATATACTTGTTAAAATCAGATATAATTGATATTTATATATTTATGTTCACCTATATATTTAATTTATTATAATATTTATATCGTGCATTTGAAATGTTCCACTATTTGTGATAGTAGTCTGCTACAAAAAAATCTCAAATATAATAATAGATATAATTTTAATACATTTTATTTGTATTTTTCTGTGCATAACTCGAGATCGAGATTCAATCTTGATATTATGCTGTAATTGCCAACTTATTAACATTGATGAACAATATACTATTATATATAAAAGTTGCAGAAATTCAAATTACAAAAGATGGAAACTTAGGAAACGATGAAAAATAGCAAGACTTTTTATAAAATCTTTATAAACCATAATGGATGGCCATTTTTAGAGTTTGATTGAAACCCAAGTCAAAGAATATTTATGTTCAGAACAACTTGGGTTGATGATTGCCACCGTCAAAAATATAAATTGAATTTACAGGTCTCTTCTCTAATCCCGTTTAAGCAACCTCTCTTGAATAAGAGGATTATTTTCAATGTAAGGTTAATAAAAAATGAACTTGTACTGGACAAAATGAATATGTTTCTGAAGACCGCGATGCCGAGATACACCGACAATATTGTTTTCAGGAAAAATTTGTTGTATTTAAAAAATATTTTTTTTCTGGATGTCATGGTAAAATTTATATTGTATTTTTTTGTGGTTTATAGACCTTTATTTTATTCCAATAAATAATAAAAGAATAAACTATTTTTTATTTTGCAACAATTAATAATTGTTGTTATTTATCAATATTAAATACTTCGTAACTGTGTTGTGTTGCAAAGAATACAACATCAAATTAGGATCAATGGAAAAAGTAAATAGGAGTAGATATTATTTAAAAAAAATTTAAATATTTTATTTAAGGTCAACTAAAACCAAATTATAAAATATTTCAAGTACGAGGTTATTAATTTTGGTCTAATTTATTCGAAATTAACATAATTTAAATGCAATCAAATTTAGTCAACCAAAACTAGTAGATATCACAGATTTGATGCTACAAATGTAATATAAGTGCATATATACAATAAAATAATAAAGGCAAAAATTATTAAGCTTAATATGAGTATCATATTATGTAACAAAATATTCCTAATAATCCTAATCTACAAAATTGCAAATCGTAATCTCTTGGGCAAATAATTGGTATTTTTGTGATAGTTGTAAAGAAATTCATTCTTGAGCGGGGGTGGTTTTTCATTTCCTCAAATATAATTTAATTTTGACAAAACTTGGTGACAATATACTTTTCTGTGTTTCAAATAAACACAAATTTTATTTAGATAAAAAAATGAAGAGGTTTCCAAGATATTCATTTTTTTCGACCCGAAATATTTTTTTCAAAACATAATTTCTACTTATAGGCAAATTATCATACAGATCGGCCAACGTTCTGCCGAGTCTAATTTTTTATGCCGGGTTTTGAATTTTGAATTCTTGCTTTTTAGTTTATTTTTCGTTTCGTTTTTTTTTTGTTAAGTGTACGGATAAAAATATAGATGCATAGATGCATCTATGAATTCTTTTGTATTTTTGTATTCTTTTGTATTCTTTTGTATTCTAACGATTGATTAATTAAATTATTTTCCGATTTTTGCTTTCAAAATTATTGTATTTTTCACAATTTTTACAGTGAAAAAATGCCCAAAAATTAAATTTGCCTACCATATTTTCATTCATTCAAGACATTGCTTGTTTTGCAAAAATATTAAATTTGAAAAAATCATTTTAAAAAATTGTAAATATTAGAATATTTAATAAAAATTATTCCGCCAAAGACGATAAACATCGTCGAAAGCTCATAATATTATAATTCAATTTAATAGCGTTTAATTAACTTGTTTCAGTTCTCTGTTTCAATTCTAAAATATTTTTAAAAAAGATTCCGATATTTTGTTTTATTTATTTATTTATTTCTGTATTGCTATTTTGAGTGTAAAATGTACAAGAAACAGACAATTTAAGATTTTTTGGATTTTTGGAAATTTTCATACAAATATTTTTGGTTTCGGTTTAAATTTTTTGTAGAATACCTAAGGACTATGCAACCAACATTACATACTATGCTAATTTTCGAGCACAAATTTTTTGTGAAGATGTTCTACCCTTGACCAGCTGGTAGCAAACTTCCCGAAATCACTTAAAGAAAAAGAAGAATAAAACGATAATTTTAAAATAATATTTACTTTATAAGTTATTTTGATTTATCAACACTTTCATTTACACCTGAGAAACAACAGAAAACATCTTTGTGCTGCTTTATTAAAAATTCGCGATCTTATTTGAAAGATTAAGTTTCCTCTGCCGGTTCCGTAGGTTCACCTTCTTCGGGAGGTGCAGTAGTTTCTTCAGGTTCTCCTTCTGAACCTGCAGTTGTTGCTTCACCTGCTGGTTCCGTAGCCTCTCCTTCAGTAGCTGCTGGTTCTGTAGCCTCCGCCTCAGTAGCTGCTGGTTCGGTGGCTGCAGGTTCAGTAGCTGCAGGTTCCGTAGCCGCAGGTTCAGTAGCTGCAGGCTCAGTAGCTGCAGGTTCTGTAGCTGCGGGTTCAGTAGCTGCAGGTTCAGAAGCTGCAGGTTCAGTAGCTGCAGGTGCTGTAGCTGCTGGTTCAGTAGCTGCTGGGCTAGGTGCAGGTGTAGTTGTTGTGGTTCTAGTTGTTCTTAGAGCCGCCGTAGTTGAAGTTCCTAAAATAGTATTAAAAATTATAAATAAATGTGGTTTCAAACTATGTAGATGAATTAAATTGCCATTCTATACAAAATATACAAATTTTTGCAAACCCATCCCTTTATGAGTATTTTATTGAGATAAAAATAGATTCGAAAAATTTTATTTTTTGAAATATGCAAAATGAAAATGATTTAAAAAAAATTTAAATTAGTGTGGGAGGTCTAACTACATATACTTGTAAATATTGTAATAAATCTAAAAAAATTAATTAAATAACCCTCTGGTTCTACAAAATATAAATGAAGAAACAATCGCATTTCAAAACAAAATTCTACAAACCAAAATTAAAATTTTTTTTTTAAATAAAAAATAATAGTAAATTAAAGAAAAACTTGCCGATAGTGGGTCTTGGATGACGTCTGCGTTTCCTAAATATCCAAAAGCAGTCCTCTTTGGGGTTTGTGTCGGATTCTATAATTGAGGCAGCTTCCTGAAGACATTTTTTTATTTAATTTTTGCAATGTAAACTAATTAATTAAAACTCACAATTATACAAAAGCACACCGACGTGGCTAAAATTAAAGCACGTAAGTTCATTCTTAGGTCCGTGTCAGAAGTTTATAAAAATTACTTTGTCACAATGACGTTCACGTTATTTATAACATAAAGCCTAAATTGATACACGCCATCCAAAGGATGTTTGTTATGATGATCGGGTTTTAAATTTGTAACAAGGTTATTTCTTATCTAAATCTGTATAAAAATTCATATTTTTATCAAATATATTAATCTGGTTTCTCTTTTTTTGTACTAAACCATTACCTATAAAATGTTATTGTTTCTGTTTAATATTTATAAAATATTTTAAAAATGCAATATTTTATTCAGGGCTTCCTATTAGGTTAATTATTTATTTTTCTAGTATATTTTAACTCGGCTGTAACATCGTTTCTGGGCAAAATAAAATAATTAGTAATTTTAGGACAAAAAAGTCAATTAATATCTATTATGCAGTAATTTTCTTCACAAACAAGATCCATATTAACAAAATTTTTCTACAGGATATAAAATATAAATGAAACTTCATTTTCATTCATTTGTAATAGCAACAATATGCACAAAAAATAGAAAAGTGGATCGTAGAGTTTAAATGATGATTTTTGATGCCATTAAATGGCCGAAAAATAAAGTTAGTTTTAAAGATAACGGCAAAGATGCAAAAAATCGTTCTAATTTTGTTAATAATTCTAATTTTACTTTTTTAATATTTTAAAATGAATAGGTTTTCAAATTCTGACTAATATTTTTTAATATAATTTTTTAATGAGTGTTAAAAAGACAAAATAAAGATTGTCATTTAAAAACTTGAAGTAACTACATTTTTTGTGAAGACTTTATTGGAACAGAAGCTTCTTTAGCTTGTCCCCAAATTGAGATTCTGCTTATGCTATTAAAATTCTAAATTGGTAAGATGCTTACAGGTTAGCAGTTAAGAGTGTTGGCAGCTAAGTTAAAATTCCCGGTTAGAGTTCGAGCGGAGTAACCACTTTTTTCTAACTGTCTTCCTTCGGAAGGCAATGGCAAACCACCAAGACAGTTTTGAAGAAACATTCTTCTCAAAATGAAATGTATCATATTTTCCGTAGTACTTCAAAGCTCATGTTAAACAGTCGGTCACGGCATGGAAGAGGATGGAACTATCAAGAGATGGTAAGACTATGAAAATTAAACCAGCAGTATTACATAAAGCCGACACAGGACGACGGAGAAACGGAATATTGTTGTTAAAATTCTGGTGCCGCCGGACACACTACTTTGATCTAAAGTCCAATATCAACCTGTTGGCTATGTGGAAGGCAAACGGGAAATGTTGTTTGTATTTTCTAGTAGTCATCCTGGCTTTGGTCAAATCGGATTGCACTTTGATGCAGCTTTACAAAACATTTCACTTCACCAGCTTCACTAGAGGGTAATTGCTAAATATGAATAATACGAAAAATATTGCTGATTGTTTACTATTAGATTAATAAAATACAATAAATTCGTGTGCATCCTAATGAATCAATTTATTATTATTGTAAAGCAATAGATGGTTTAAGGTTGCCAAGTCGATTAGATAAACCCACTATTCCGCCATTTCCTCGAATAGCTGATGATCCACTGCTTTCTGCAGGTGGTGGAGGTGGTGGTGGGCCTGGTGGATGATTTGGACATTGAGCATCGCAATGTTCCTATAACGATAAATTATAAATTATAAAAATATAAGGAAAATATTCCAAAACCTTAGATTCATCTGACTACTAAACTATGTAATATCAGAATTACTGACATACACCGGGAATGTCTTCTTTGTTAAAATCATAAACAATTTTTATAGTATATCCCTGAAATATATCAAAACTACTTACAACAAACACTGCAAGCAGTAGAACGCTCATTGTTACAAAAAGAAACCACTTCATAATTATTGTGTTTTAGTAATGGAAGATTCGCAAAATAAATGGAACTGATGACTGTTGATTAGTTTGGGATGCTTTTATAATGAAATGTTTCATCTATTAAAATTATTTCTATGCAAATGATAGATATTATTATAAATATACCCCTCAACAATATTAATAAAGAAATTACATCATTCACAAGTTTAAAATTTTAATTTTAATTTAATTTATTATTACATACAGACCTATTATTATAACGATTTAAAAAAAATATTAAACATATCAATATGTTCCAGTGAATAACGTTAATTAACTCTTATGCAAGTGATATTATTTTGCATTTGATTTTCATGTGAAACGTGACTTTATTCTTCTTAGTAAATAACATTGTTAATTTGATCTTATTAAATTCTTGTCAAGTTTCAAGATTGGTAACTATCAAGCTTGATTTAACTTCGTAATTTTGCCGATAGAATAGCAAAATTGGACGAAATTTGTTTTTCAGAATATTTTAGAAGCAAATTCTGGTTGGTTTTTAATTTACAACCATTGACACCAAGTAAGTTCTGCTGACTATATTTTTTAAATTGATAGCACTTGACAAGAGACATAATATCTAAGATTTCATTTAAAAAATTGGTAATATAACAATATATTGTTTATTATAATATTTTTTTTACAACACTAGCATACAAGAATATTGTTACTTACTAATAGGAAAAAATATTTAGTTTAATTTGGTCCGTTCATATAAAAATTATTTCACTCCAAAACAAATTTTTTTAATCAGATGAAATAATTTTTACATGGAACACCTCTTTACTTTTGGGAATATTTCCCAATCTTTGTGTTCCAAATGCGTTTATTAATGTTTTGGTAAGTCCTGGAATAGGAGGAAGTCCTTGTGGTAGCGGTGGAGGTAGTTGTGGTGGTCCTTGCTGGCATTGAACCGTAGATGGTTCCTACAATATTTGTTAAAAATGTCTTTCCATCCCATCAGCTTTACTTACAAAAATAATAACAAATGTCATCACAGCTGAAATTGACACTATGCACATCATTGTTTATTTATTATGAAACTGCTACCGAATTTATATATGTTTGGCTTTTATATTATTATAAATTTTGTTGTTAAAGGTTTACGTAATGTAAGTTTTTTCAATTACATATTCAAAAACATAATTTTGTGGTAAATAAATATGTAACCTGACATTAAAAATAATTTTAGTTCTAAATTGTTTTGGTAAAACAAGCTCATCTTGTTCTATATTTTCTTGGTACTATAAAATATGAAATTTCTTTTTCGTTATATTTTTAATATAAAATTTTCATCCAGAAGTTCCATATTCGGGACAGTTGTGTTATCTTTTTAAATGCGTTATAATTTTGTATAGGTTTCGTTTTATAATTTTGAATAAAAACAAATTATTTTAAAAGTGAACTTGGCATTGAATTTGGACAAAAACGAGATATTTTAATATATTATTATAATATGGTCTACTGGTCTTCAGTGTCAAATATGTAGCCATACATATAGTTCTTCCGTTTTATTAATTAATATTTGTTTTTATTATATAATTTTAGCGATCTAGTAAAAATTAAACAAACATTTCCCAGAATTTGTTCTTTGTACAGACGAATATTAATAATTTGTATAAATATATTGCCGTAATCTTCCCTTAATACCGGAACCCACATTATATCAAATCCCTTATCAAAATTCAAATTTACAAAATTATGGCTAAACTGCATAATCTGAACACATTAGCAAGATGTGTAACAGTTCAACTAAACTTTCTGGGAGTTTTCATTTTATAATAATCCACATCAATTGGGGTTGAATGAATGAAAACTATAATGAAACTATAAGTGTTCTCTAGCTCTAGTGATAGTGAGCTACTACACTGAAAAAAAGGATTCATCATATTGATGAAAAATTCATAATTTTTCCGCCGATGAACAAAATTCATCAAATTGATGAATAAAATTCATCACTATAAAGATTTTTTCATCAATATGATGAATTTTTTTTATAGGCTGAAATATCATGAACGTTTCATCAATTATTTTTTTCAGTGTAGTATAATCGACATAATTTTCAAATTTTTAAGCGGGTTAATCGAGTCGTTTTTGAAATGATCATGAAATTACCGGATACTGAACACTTAACTACAATAGAAAATATACTTCATTCAAAATAAATATTATATTAATTAAATATTTATATATACCATTAAAATTATACACTGGGTACTTTTACACAACAAAATACAGAAAAATATATTAAATATCTGCTTATGCAATATTTTCTTAACAAAATTTAGAATATAAAAGCTAAAAATTTAAAAATTTTAGTATTCGTCTGCAAACAACATTCGAAACATGAAGGGATTAATTTTATTGTCAGTACTTGCGGTACTAACCGTATTTCTTGCTGTAAGTTATTAATAAATAATAATAATTTTAATATTTGTTTAAATCTACTTTAAAATCATTTAATATCTAATATTTATAATTTTTAAATTACAGCAACCATCAACGGTTTCTTGTCAATATGGACCTCCACAAGGAGGAGTAGACCCTCCACGACTACCACCAGGACCACCACAAAACCTTAGAGCAGTAATAAGGGATCAGATGAACATAAGACCAATAGGCCACCCACAAAATATTTAAGCTGCAATTATAAGTATCTACGTTGGATTCTCTTGATTTTAATTTGAACTTTAAATATACATAAAATGATAACTGCATAATGTTTAGATTCCTGAACCTTTGCTCGATGCAGAATTAAAAACTATGTTATATCTGTAATCCGCAATTATAAATTTGAATAAAAGTTATTCTCGATTATCACTAATTTATACCTACTATTTGTATTTATTTTAAATTACGGGCAATCTCTTTTATATTATTTTTCATTTATAATATTCAGCAAGCACAAGCTCAAATTGCAGATTAAAAATATTTATTTAGTTATGACTCGGCTTCGCCTCCAGCTGTACAGTGAGGCATATACAAGGATTACTTGGAAAAAATTAAATAGAATCTAGGTATTTGAAAATTTCTATTTCCGAGCATTGTGCAGCCATCCAATTCTCTTTAGCGTCTCTTATTTTTTTTCTTATCTCTTTTTGTATATCTCTGTATTTGCTCTCTTCTTTCTTGGCCTTCCTTCTATCGTGCATCAGTTGCAATATCTCACCTGTCATCCATGGTTTCCTTTTCCTTTCCCCGCTGGTCAGATATGTATTGCCCATTTCATTGAAACCTTTTGCCATCTCATCCAGGGATGCATCTATTATGATTAAAGAAACGGCTGGAATATATAAAATAGCAGCAATAGACAGGGTACAAGATAGACAAAAGCAATTGTGGAGCAAGATGAGAAAGTGGCAGTATGGAGAGAATATATTAGAGAACTGTATGAAGATAAGAGCCGACCGATATACCCACCCTTTTACCAAGTAACAGAGCAGCTACCAATAACAAAGGAAGAAATAATGAAAACAATAACTTTACTCAGGAATAGAAAATCACCAGGGCCGGATGGAATCCGGAACGAGTTTCTCAAGCTTCTGGATGAAGAGGGTATTGAATGGCTGGCTGTTATATTTAACAAAATATACTCGTCGGGGATAATTACAGAGAGCTAGCTCAAATCGAAATTCATTACAATCCCCAAGAAGCCAAGCGCTAAAGAGTGTGGGGACTATCGTATCATAAGTCTGATGAGTCACTTACTCAAACTCCTTCTGAAAATAGTTCATAAAAGAATACATCGAGTCTGTGAGGAATAGATCAGCGAGGAACAGTTTGGATTATGCAATGCCTTGGGTACTAGAGAAGCCCTATTTAGTGTTCAGGTCCTCTTCCAAAGAGCTAGGGATGTAAACAACGACATCTTTGTGAGTCTTATAGATTACCAAAAGGCATTCGACAATGTACAACACCCGAAAATACTAGAAATCTTGGAAAAAATTGGCCTTAGCAAGCAAGACATAAGAATAATTGGCAACCTGTACTGGCATCAAACATCGTCGATACGTGTAAATGGAGAGGAGTCTGAGGGTGTGCAGATCGGGCGTGGAGTGAGACAGGGGTGTGTGCTTTCACCTTTGCTCTTTTACGTTTACTCCGAGTTTGTCTTTCGCGAAGCGCTAGAAGAGATAAATGAAGGAATAACAGTTAATGGAGAAATCATAAATAATATACGATACGCGGACGATACAATTGTTTTCGCAAAAGATCTAGACGGCCTTCAATATTGCTGTGAATTATTATAAATTCCAAAATTTATCCAATAAAATATAAAATTAAAATTTTCCCATTAAATTAAATTTTCTTTCAAAAATACAAAATCTGAATACACGTGATTCCTTTATCACCTCCGTCCGTAGCAAATTTTCTTATCCACTGATTAATCCGTCCTTGTAAATATAATTTCCAAAATCTTCCAAAACCATAAATTTTACTTTTAATTATTATTAATTTTTATTTCCACTACATAAATAACTCAAAAAAACAATTTTTTTCATATTTTCTAAATTTATTTTCAATTTTATATCCAAATTTTTAACAGCCAACAAAACCGCGTCCGCTCGACATTATCTCTCCCGAACGACCTCTTTATCCTCCCCACTTGCGGGTATACAAAACTAAAAATAAAAAACAACAAAATTTAAAACAAAACTAACTTTCTCAAATCACAAACCCAAAAATATTAGAGCTGATTTGAAACATGACATCTGCCCCCTAACATTTTGTTAATTAGCAATACTTTACATGTATTTAATTATAAAAATGTTACGCATGTTTCAAACCTTATAATCAAATTTTAAAATAAAGTGTTACTTTGAAACAAAACAAAATTTTATCATTTATCATAAACTTAAATTTTTAAAATCAAAAAAATTATCAAGTATTTTCAACAATCACTAATTTTTCTTTTTCTTTTTACTCTTGTCATCCGTCATCCATTGTATTCATCTCCATCGAAAATATTTCCACATGACCATTTTCTTAGCACTTGTCTGAGGCTTGGGAAGTGGCCAATTTATCGCATTGCTCTTAATCTCGTTCACGAATTTCTTGTCTTTATTTTGTCCATGTTGTTTATTGTTTTTCTTGCCAAACTTTCTTTTTAGTCCAAATTTTTCCCTCTTAATTGTGCTAATCTTTCTCCTGTATCCAAATCTTATTTTCCTGGTTCTAATTTTGTCTTTTTTATTTCCAGTTAAAATTTTTTCTTTTGGTCGAAATTTTATTTCCTTATGTTTGAGTTCTAGTTTTTTGCTTTTAAACATCTTCCTATTAATATTTTGCATCATTCTGTTTTTTACAGTCTTGTCTAGCTGTCCATTTTGTATTTTGGTTGCATTTACTTCTTCTTCATTTATTGTAACATCTACAAACTTGTCATTAATCTTTTTTATATCTTCAGCGTAAACGGTTTTTAATTCTTCAATTTCTATTTCATTGTTTTTTGTTTTAGTATTTACTTCATTTATGTCTGACGTCAGTTCATCTATTTTTTCTTCATCCCTGACACTATCTTTAATCATTTCTTCTTCGTCTTGGGCTCTGTTTTTATTTAATCTTTCTTCCATTCCTCTCAATTCTTTCATCACTTCTTGCACTAATTTTTTCATTATTCTTGTAGTTGCTTCCATTTTAATTAATTTATTTACTCTCAGGGTCTAAAAGTAAGTTCATATTCATCGAGCCCTTCACGTTGGGATGCCAATAAAAATGCTATGAATTATTATAAATTCCAAAACTTCTTTTTAATAAAATATAAAATTAAAATTTTCCCATTAAATTAAATTTTCTTTCCATCCAAATTTGAATACACGTGATTCCTTTATCACGTCCGTCCGTAGCAAATTTTCTTATCAACTCAACTTTTGTCCTTGCAAATATTCTAAAATTTCTTGAAATCTTCCAAACACCAAAACTTCCAAAATTTGCTTTTGGTGCCAACTGTGAAGCCGTGAAGACGCATAAGGCGTTTAATAAAGTTGAAAAATTTGGATATAAATTGAAAATAAATTTAGAAAATATGAAAAAAATTGTTTTTTTGAGTTATTTATGTAGTGGAAATAAAAATTAATAATAATTAAAAGTAAAATTTATGGTTTTGGAAGATTTTTTGGAAATTATATTTACAAGGACGGATTAATCAGTGGATAAGAAAATTTGCTACGGACGGAGGTGATAAAGGAATCACGTGTATTCAGATTTTGTATTTTGAAAGAAAATTTAATTTAATGGAAAAACTTTAATTTTATATTTTATTGGATAAATTTTGGAATTTATAATAATTCACAGCAATATATAATGAACAAAATAGTGGAAGCGAGTGAGAGGTATGGGCTGAAAATAAATGTAAAGAAAACAAAATTTATGATTATATCTAAAAACAAACAACTAAATTGAGTTCTAACTGTTAATAACCAATCAATACAAAGAGTTAAGTCCTGCACATACCTGGGCACCACCGTTACTGAGGACTGGGATCACTCTATAGAGATCAAATGCCGTATTGCAAGAACACGATCTGCGTTTTTGAAGATGGTGAAAGTATGCAAGCCTAGGGACCTGGCGATGACTACGAAAGTACGAATGCTGAGATGCTACATTTTCCATGTTCTGCTGTACGGGGTAGAATCGTGGACTCTGACAGAGGCGTCATGTAAAAAGTTAGAAGCGTTTGAAATGTGGCTATATCGCCGGATACTGAGAATTTCTTGGGTCGATCACGTTACCAACGAAGAGGTCTTGAGGAGAATGGAGAAGGAAAAGGAAATACTGTTCACAATTAAGAAGTGTAAACTGGAATATCTTGGACACGTGATGAGAAACCCCAACAGATGCAGGTTGCTCCAGTTGCTTATACAAGGGAAAATCCAGGGAAAACGAAGCGTAGGTAGACGGCGAATATCCTGGCTTAAGAATCTGCGTACTTGGTTTAACACAACAACAATCGGCTTATTTAGATCAGCAGTCGAAAAGGTTGGAATAGCAATCATGATCGCCAACATCCGGAACGGATAGGCACTCTAAGAAGAAGAGAATTTGAAAATTGATACTCAAGATACCATGAGATTAAGAAAATAGTATATATAAAAAATATCCACTTCAGTAACTCCACACACTTTTGGTTAATTGTTAGCATTAATTTGAAGTGATATTTTAACAAAGCATTAAACTTACCTCATATTTAAGTGTTGAATACAAACATGTTATCTAAGCTCATTCAGTGAATTCTTGATGCCCAATTATTAAGCTATTGTTACATAATCATAATTATATCACATGATATATTTATTGCAAGAACATAACTTTTTAATTATTTAATTAATATAATAAATCAAAACAAATGATGAAGTAGTATCTCGTCCACTTCAGCTTACTTTTCTATCATAGCCTGACATGGGAAAGTGACGCTGTTTTATTGAGAAAGTATCTCCATTATTAATATCATGTTCTACTAATTCAGTTGGAGCTATGGGCTTAAACTTAGCGATAACCTGTTCTAGTTCTTGTATTTGGTTATAAGGTAAGTCTACAGAGGTTAAATGATTTTTGGCAAAGGCAAATCATGAATCTCTTTAGGAACAGTATAAGCACCTGCTTTACAAAATGCTTTAATAACATGGGCCAACCAAGGTTGCCATTCAGGACTCTGAGCTTTTAAGTGAAAAGGATTACTGGGTAAGAGACTGTTGACATTTTTGATACCTGGGAGAATTAAGATAACTACTAAGATTTTGAATTTCGCAAAAATTAGAAAATAAACGCCGCTCGGCCTTACAGATGTGGTAAGTATGCCCTGCTTATCTACAATTGAAGCATTTGGTGTTAGCACGAACAGGCTTTACAAATCTTCATCGAGGTCTGCAAATTGCACGCTTCGACCTTAAAATTTTAATTTAATACAGGTGGATCCCTCATGAGCAATTTATATAGCGATAAGTGTAATGTTACAGCTTTAATTTTGGAAGTTAACAACTTATAGATGGATTTCTACTTGAACTTTAAAAATAGTTTTTCGAAAGACTACGCAGGAGCGCCTGTCTTTTCAAATTGTTTTGCCGAGATAGTCAGCATTACGAGCACCTCAATCTCATTCGCGATCCAGGTTCTTGTGACGCTCCATATATATCATAAGTTGTACTTTTAGCAGATGAGATTTTCAAACCAATTTTGTCCAAGTGCTCAGGAGTAATGAGCAGATGTAGCAGACGTTCTTGTCATTCGCGAACTCTAGGACTTACTCTTATTTTTCAGGGAATATGTATCTCGAATTCTATCCCGGGCAGCTTCGATCGTGGATATTGCCAGGCGTACAACCTTCTGATTGAAAAGAAGTGATGACAATTGGTCATCTTGTTTAATTTTTCTTCTGATAGTGACACTGATACATATTTTCAACGCCGTCTGTTACCGCTTTTTCTGCATTTTTTTTCCATACTGCATTGAATTTAGGTAAAAACTGAATATTTCCAAAGAATTCCAGTGATTTACTAAAATTTCCAATTAATTTACGTTTACTTAACAAGAAAACATTATAGTTGCATTTATTTACAAGGACCTAGAACACCCACGATTTTATCCATCTTCTTATTAATTTTACTATAGGGATTTTACACTAACGGTGGTGGCGCTGGCGACAGCTGCAATATTTCTGCCTTAGCGAGTATTTCTCAGCAGAATGTTGATTTGTTCATAGTGGTTCTGCAAAAAGTTTTGATTTTTCATTTATTAGGTTAAAAGACTAGGTTAAAGACTTAAGTTAAAAGTATCAATACACGTTAAAAAGCACTTCGGTATACTCGCTAGAGTAGTTACAATTTCTGTCACGTGGTGGCGTTTGGTTAATGTTAAATCCCTATAGGGTCGATATAATTTTCATATTGATAGAATTTCCAAGGAATTCTAAGGATTTCCAAAGAATTTCAACAACTTATAAGGAATTCAAGTGATTTCCATAAAATTCCAATGATTTCTAAGAATTCCAATGACTCTTAAAGAATTCTAGAGATTTTCAAGAATTTACAAAGAATTACAACGACTAGTAAAGAATTCCAATGATTTCCAAGTTGTACGACTGATTTCTAAGAATTCCAATGACTCCTAAAGAATTCCAGAGATTTAAAAAGAATTACAGAGATTTAAAAAGAATTACAGAGATTTAAAAAGAATTACAGAGATTTAAAAAGAATTCGTAAGAATTCCAGTGCTTTTCAAGGAATCCCAGCAATTTACAATAAATTTCAAGGATTTCCAAGAAATTTCAGTCTTCAGTCAATTTTAGAGATGTCGAAAAAATTCTAGAGATTTATTAAAATTCCAATGATTACTTAAGAATTCTAGTAATTTCCAAGGAATTCCAATAATTTCCTAAGAATTCCAGGGATATTCAAGAAGTTCCAGTGATTTCCAATAAATTTTATAATAATTCAAACGTTTTGCAAAAATTTTGATGATTTCCAAAGAATTTCAGTGATTTCAAAGGAATGCAATGCTCTGCAAAGAATTCTAATGCTTTACAAAGAATTCCAGTAATGCCCAAGGAATTCTAATGATTTCTAAGAATTCCAATGGCTCCTAAAGAATACCAGTAATTTTCAAGGAATTAAAGTGATTTCCAAAAAATTCCAATGTTTTCCAAGGAATTCCAATAACTTCCAAGACATTCCAATAATTTCTATGGAATTCCAGTGATTTTCAAGGATTTCCAATGTAATCCAAAGAATTTCAATGATTTCCAAAGAATTATATAAGTTATATAATTATAAAAAGTCAAAAATGCCGATCTGAAAACATTTATACAATTTCAATTACTATTGAATCTAATTCAAATGAGGTACTCGGGGCTAATCGACATAATTTAAACATTTTTAAGTCGGTTAATTGAGCCTTTTTTTAAATGATCCCGAAATATACCGGATATTCTACGTTTAATTATAATAGAAAAATTACTTCTTTCAATAGAATATTATAAATTATAAATATTAAAATGATACACTAGATACTTTTATATAACAAAATATAGGAAAATACGTTAAGGATCTACTCATGCCAAATTTTTATAACAAAATTTAGAATATAAAAGGAACCAATTTAAAAAATATAGTATTCATCTGCAATCTACATTTGAAACATGAAGAGTTTAATTTTGTTGTCAGTACTAGCGGTACTAACCGTATTTCTTGCTGTAAGTAATTAATGTATTTTAAATCTACTTAAAGATATTTTAGAGTCATTTAATATCTAATAACTGTTTTTTAAATTTTAGCAACCATCAACGGTCTCTTGTCAATATGGACCTCCTTCACAAGGGGGAGGTCCTCCTGGACCACCACCACCAGGAGGCCCACCAGGAGGCCCTCCAGGACCACCACCAAGCCTTAGAGGAGCAGTAAGAAACCAATTGAACATAAAACCAATAGGCCACCAAAACAATATTTAAACTTCAATTTATAAGGTAGATACCTATAATTTTTTAATTTTAATTTAAACTTTAAATAGACTGCAATTTATTATTTTTTTTTATTTTTAGATACCCGGATCTTTGCTCGACATGGAATTATAAACTATCTTATGTTTGAATTTCTGAATTATAATTTCAGCAAGTATGTACTGTCAAAATTAAATTTGAATAAATAATATTCTCCATTATCACTAATTGGTATTATTTTTTATTTACTAATTTGAACTCAAAATTCAAAATGTGTTGTACTGTGGAAATGGAGCCGAACTTCAATAATATTTTGTAGGCTAAATCTCAATTTGTAGACTCATTGAAAATGTGACGTTGAAGCAAACAATAGAGTTAATAAAGCACAATGAGTTTTCAGTTCGAGTTTTCTATATTTTATTATGATGATATATTAAATATATTATGTATAATATAATAATCCAGCAGTGTGACGCAAAGCCCTAGCCGGCGGATTAGGAAGCGGAAGATTACAGTGCAAATCTTGGTCACATTAGATATGCTATGATGTAATTCCCAATATCGATCTGTGAACTAATGGTAAAGCAACGGCAGACCACCCCATCAATAATTTCCTTGTAAGTCATCTTGTATTATACCAAGTTGATTGCCTATGTACTGCATAGCGTAAGTCATCGAAGAAGCTATGGTTTTCCGTTTTACGAAACGATGAAACTCCTATATTGCGATATAATGAGGGTGGTTTTAATATTTTAAAAATTAAACTGAAGGGTTTCAGGGTTCAAGACATTTTCATATGTTACATATTATAATTTATGTATTTATGTAATTCATGTAGACATGTACCTATGTTATTCTAAACTTGATGGTAACAAAATCTCAAAAATGGCACTTAAGTAGTTCTTGCACGAAACCCTTCAATTATATCCCTTAATTCCAATACAGCATCTGTTGAGCTATGAGACTCTTTTAATGTATAATTCTCTGTTAACTTATATCGAACAAAATCAAAAATCCTATTCTTTAATATTATTTTGCCCGGCTATTGTTATAATTTCAATTCTAATGTAAATTTCAATAAGTGGGATTTCAATAAGTTTTTAAATTACATTTACATGTTTCTGCATGTCAGCACTACAATGGCTTTCCCAAAAATCTCCCATCTTTGCAAAAATGTAACAAATATAATCTGAGTACTTTGCCTAATACTTTTCTTTTATTACCTTGCGTTTATTTTATACATGGTTCCTGTTTTCAACTGACTAAAATCACCATTATTTTTTTACTTCTCATATAGCTTTCTAGACTGACCAAGATGATCATAAGGTTTGAATCGGGTGCTTTAGCTAAGAAACTAGCTTAATAGATTGCTCTTATAATACATAAGCTAAGTTTAAAATATACAAATTAGTTGAAGAACAATATTTATTCAAATTTAACTTAGACAGCACTTTCTAAAGTTATAATCAAGAAATCCTAATATAATCTAGAGTTTTATAATTCTACATCCAGCAAAGGTTCCGGCATCTGTAAATAATCTTAATATATTAGGTAATATATTTTGCTCAAATGCAAAAAATTCAATATACCTTATTAATTGAAGCTTATATATTTGTTTGGATGACCTATAGGTTTTACGTTCGTCATTCTAACTGCTCTTCTAAGACTTGTTGGTGGCGGTCCTGGTGGGCTCCCTTCTGGTGGTGGTCCTGGAGGATGACCGGATCCGTCTTGTGGAGGTCCATATTGACAAGAAACCGTCGATGGTTGCTGTAATTAAAAAATTTGAATTATTAAATTGAACTCACTTTAAAATGTTTCTAAAATAATTTGTTGCTGTAGCAAAGATTTAGCTCTAAGACAAGTATTTTTGTTGTAACAAAATACTTTAGTTACAAATATTTTTTGTTGGAAGAGCAAAACAGTTTTAGAGTGAAATATTAAAATTATTTTAAATTAATTATACTTACAGCAAAAAATACGGTTAGCACCGCTAGAACTGACAACAAAATAAAACCCTTCATGTTTCGAATACTTGCAGACGAATACTTAAATTTTTAAATTTTCTTCTTTTATATTCAAAATTTCGTTATTAAAATATTGCATAAATATTGACCTTTTGTAATTCGTTATATAAAAGTGCCCGGTATTTTATTGTACTCTTTATAATTATTAAATTATAACAATATTCTATTGAATTAAATAATTTAAAGTAAATAAATTAAAATTAATTTTGTTTGCAAACAAATTCATTCCATTCGCAGCATGAACATATCGAAATATTAGGTACATTTTATGTCTAAAATTTGTGTCTGATAATTTTTATTTAAGAAAAAATACAAAATTTAACAAAATGCGATATTATTAACTTTAGTACGAACTGGCGCTTTTCCTACGGAATCGTCAGTTCATCGTTTTGATTTATAATCAAAAACATTTCTTTCATTCTGTGCTGAAAGCAGTTTCTTATTTTCTTATAATTATTTAATTTAAAATGGTACCTAATCTTTGTTTGCTTTGCGCAGGGAGAGGAAATTTCTTGAGAGATACCGGGTTAATTGAAGCCGGCAATGTAAGAATTTTTTAATTTAATTTAAATATTTTCAACTTCTTCTGAAAAATCTCCTTTCGGAACTTTTCTCTTTACTATGTGACCTTTCTAGTCTTTCATCCTTGTGAAATGCGCTGGCTCTAATTTGAGAATAGCTCTTTATCCTATTATGCAGGGTGACCCAGACCACCCGTATCAGTACTTTTTTTCAAAAACGGTAAGTCGTAGAGAGTTGGGCTAAAAAAAATTATTACAAAAGCCCTAATGACGAATCTAATGGTGATATTATTATTTTCGGGAAAAGTCGGCATCCAGAGTAGTTTGCTCCAGAAAGTCCAGAAATCCAGAATTTTAAATGGCACCATATGTCGAAAGTGGTATCGTTGGAAAGCTCTTTAAAAAATAAGCAAGTTTTGTAGGAAATTTTTTTTTATTACTCCCACCCCTTTTAAGTTATTCGACTTAAGTTATTAAATTTCAATTTCTTATAACGAACTTAACTTTAAAAAAGTCAGCTAAAAGTGGCTCTAAGTATAGAGTACACTGATAGTATACACTGATAGTATAACCAGAAGAGCTCAACAGTGTTTAGAAGTAAATGGAAGACATTTTGAACACTTGTGACATTGCTCTAACGCGGTAGCTGGATTTCAAGTGCTGTGACTTTTTTAAAGTTAAGTTCGTTATAAGAAATTGAAATTTAATAATTTAAGTCGAATATAACTTAAAAGGGGTGGGAGTAATAAAAAAAATTTTCCTATAAAACTTGCTTATTTTTTAAAGAGCTTTCCAACGATACCACTTTCGACATATGGTGCCATTTAAAATTCTGGATTTCTGGACTTTCTGGAGCAAACTACTCTGGATGCCGACTTTTCCCGGAAATAATAATATCACCATTAGATTCATCATTAGGGCTTTTGTAATAAATTTTTTTAGTCCAACTCTCTACGACTTACCGTTTTTGAAAAAAAGTACTGATACGGGTGGTCTGGGTCACCCTGTAGTTTGGCTATCTTCTTCTTCCCCAAAACAGAGTATTGTATATCTTATGGTGTATAGTCTGCTCTTTTTCTTAAACCGGGCTAGCTTTGCATCACCTGTACGGTGACTCAATCCTTTGTGGTTCACGTAAAAAACCGCCTCGGTGCAAGAGTAGGTGAAGTGGCCAACATCGCTTCGTTTCCAGATTCCAGCACCTTTCAGAGGGATCTTCTTTGCTCCTCCAACTTTATGTTTCATGGTCAACTGCTGGCCATTTAAAGTACCTGACCAACTTCAAGACCCTGTAACCGCTGGTCAGGCCCGCTTTCAGCTTACTTTCGTCATGTAGCTTCGGAGTAGCATCTAATTACTCCGCGCTGTCTCTGTGCCCACTTGAGGGACAGAAGAATTAGTTGGCTATCAGTAGCGATATATTTTTTGAAGAAGTGTTTCACCCATTAGTACGCCGTATTATACTAATATAATATCTATAATCCTCATATGGGTATTCTTAAGCTTTACTTTTCACTCTAAACGGAGTTTCGGTAACGTATTTACAAGTGTCAACGGGAGCCTGGGCGGCGTCTCTTTTTGATTTTATTTTGGTGTTTCCTGAGGGAATACGCGTCAGGAAGTCCAGAAGTGCTGATCTTCCCTTCCGTTGTTTTAAGCTGCGAGATCTGGAGATCTCGACTCGACCTCTGCCAGTCTGCTCAAGCTGTTCGTCCGATGAGGATTTCACAAGTTACAATAATTTAAAAAATATTAAATACAAATATATTAAAAGAGCAAATTTTTAACCAATGAGAATTCAAAAAAATGTAAAAATTATGTGAAAAGAATATTTTCATTAAATTAATAACAAAATAAATAATTATTTAAATTACACAACACTTCAAATGCAATAAAAAAAATTTTATTCGATAATTTTTAAATTGAAATTATATTTTAATTACAAAAATTTAAGTTAGATGTAACTAAGGATTTTAAATATTGCAATTTATTATATTTAAAATACATATTTTCAATATAATATTTGGTATTTTATATTATAAATAGACATGTATTTTGACCACCTCTGATTTTCGTATGGCTATCCGTCGACTTAATCTACAAATATCTTGGAAAATAACTGATTACGGAGACTTTAAATGTTTATAATAAACCAAATTTCTTCAGGTATTATACCTTGTATTATAAGGTATAAAAGTGGTTAATCGTGAATAAACTATTTTTTCAGTGTAGCCATCACTCAAATGTGCTACGCACTCCTTTATAATTTTAATATGAATAATAATATTATTGTATGCATATAAGTGATTATTAAATGATGACGTTCTATATTGCAATTTTGAATGCATGCATGCATTCATTATTCTACATTCTACGTAAATAATGATTTATTTAAAATCAATTTAATAACATATAGATAAATTTAGTTATCCTACCTAATAAAATACAATAGCTTGATTAAGTCAAAGTTCACCATTAGTAATTATTAAATTAAAAATTATATTAATTAAAACGATGCCTTGTTATGTTAAGCCTGCTGTATATACTCAAGGAAGTCTGCAGACTTGACTTGAATAGAGTAGAACGTCAGACTTGTATAGGTGTGTACAGCTCCACCAAGCTTAGAAAAGACTTTAGAAGGCGTGGCCGGCAAGAGTAAAATTGAAAATATACACTCAAATGAAGAAGTTTCTCGGTGCGAATATTTAAAATTCATAAATTATTTTGTCAAATTACAGCCAATTTATGAAGATTTGTTCTAATAAAAAGAAGACGTTTATTGGTTTATTCAATTTTGTTTCAAATTAGTTGGCATATTTTCCGAGTCCTTTGTAAGCTTAGTGAGCTGTATGTAGCGTAGGAAATGTTTTTATTGAAATAATATTGAAAGTCGTCTATTAAGTCGGTACGTACAAAAAATGCTACCAAACAACAGACTTTTTCACCCAACTTAAAGCCTAATTTGTGTGTAGCCGACTTTACGCTGTTCAAATATTGTTTCATTGGTAAATTTTGCACCTAATCAGAACATAATAAACACCACCACTAGAAGGACACTTGCTAATAATTATTATTATCGACATTGCTGGTTCAAATTGTAATTTTTTTTAGAAGTTAGAGCCTTGGATATGTTCAAAATTATAATTTACAACCAGATATATATTTCAAATTATTTTTGTTTATTACGCAATAAATGTTTTCTTATTTGTTCCGATTAAACGAAAACTGCTATTACCTATATATTCTCTCTCCCTCCACCTTCTCATATTTTTTAATGCTCTGTTAAACATTTTTGAATGAATGTACATTTTAGTATTACATTATTTATACAAAACGTACAATGTAAAAAAATCAGAAATTTTCAATATTTGATGTTTTTTAAATTTTTTAATTAATAGTAGTTATTAAACGAACAAAATTTTTCAAGTTAATTACTTACCAATTAATTAAAAAAAATTACAACAAAAACAATTAAACGACCTTCTATGTCAAATTATACTACATAAAGTTAAAAATCTAACAAATATAGTTTTATTTCCAATTACTTGCATATTTGTACACACACGAATGTTTTATAAGCGAGTGAGTAGTTATTAATAATAAATACATATTTTTGTTTTTAGTCAAGTTACCATTACAAATACATCACTTTAGTTCACAGTAAGTGCAACACACAAATATTTTACAAATCGAAAACAAATTTAAATTTAAATACGTATTTGCTTTAAATATTTCGTAAATCATCAGTTAAAATGCCTTTTAAACCAATGGATCCCAGTGAAGAATATAAGAAGTGTAAGGAACTCAGAAAGGAAGATGTTACTTCGCTGCAGGAATGGGCAGAAAAACAACCTCATCTTCCTCGACTTTCAGGTAATTATTATTTAATTATTCATCTTTCGCTATTTATCAAAATCAGCAATGAAAGTTTCTTTTGCACTTTGGTCAGGTTTCAAGTTGTAACATTTAAATATAATATAGGAAAAAATTTCTAATGTACTTGTCCTGTCTTCTAAATCTAACGAGCGGCGAAGGTAACTTTTTATCAGCTATAAAGCAACTTGTATCGCATAAGTAAAAGTAGTTTTTCATTTTTGAGTACACGATTACCCTCGAAAGTAGAACAGTTTTCCCTAATTATCCACCTGCAGTTGGACTAAATTTTTTATGCAAAATTTTAAAATTTCGGAATTTTCTGATTTTACTGTAAAATCGAAAACAAATAGAGAGACAATTTTTAACTTTAAAATGTTACATTTTTGTTATTTTTCAGTTTTTTGCACATTGCGTAGGTTTACCTTCCACCTAAATAAAAAATAGGCAAATTTCAGCCATTTAATTTAAGGATAAGTAAGTACTTGGTTCGACTGACCATTTTCCTTAAAGAGGAAATGGAAATCAATAAGAAAATTTTTTCAAAATGAATTGTTATAAAACTGTGGTGATTCGTAGTTCACGGGAGTTCACGGGAGTCACCCAATTTCCCGAATTTCAAAATTTTAGGCCACTACAACATCAATCCTGGTTGTGACCAATTCGTGATAAACAGTGGAATATGTTTTATGTAATTTATATCAGTTAAAAAATCTATTAATCATGCCAACATAGGACATCTGCTTTCATTTTTAGTTCTTAAAAAATTATTAAAAATGGCTTTGTTCAAATCCAACTTATAGTTAAATCTACTCTACTACATTGATAATATCAGATCGGGTTAAAGATTATTCCACCTCCTCCCCAACCTCCCAGTCTGTAGCAGTTGAAACTGGGTAACTTTTTCAAGACCTTAATTAGAATTTATTAAAAAATAAATTATTATCGTGGGGGATTCACCTGAGTAGAATTTTTAATATAACTAGAGCTAGTTTACGAACTAACTTTAGTCCACGTGGTGGATTATAGGAAAAAGTTCTTTTTGCGTCTGCTTACTTGAGAAGCTATTGCCGGTTTTCGAAGACGGTTTACAAGCCTACAAGACAACTGTCAAAAGTTAAGCGCCGTAATTGCTTGCTCAGTTTGCAAATGCTCAGCGTTACCGCAGCTGTTTCATGGTCTTGCATCATGGACGCCGTCTTTTTGGATGCCGTGCCGAGTATGGTGCAATTAGTTTATTATAATTTATCTACCTAATAATTTAAATATATTTATGATAATATATGATAATGGCTTTGGTATCGCGTAATGTATTATTTATTGAAAAACAATATACATAGTAGGTATATTATTGTTTTAATTTCAATGTAGATACTTGTTTATTATGTCAATTATATATGCGAACTACTACATAATATCTAAATACTTTTAGTTACTTTTAAGTAATCTGCATATCGATATTATTAAAATCCCTAATTACTCGATACTTTCATTAATTTGTAGAAGGTCGGATGGTCTTCGGCCTTAGAGTACCCAATTGAGATGTTTGTCTCATATTAATCTAAAAATAAATTCATTTCAATTAAAAAAATACATTTTATACTCCTACTTTCTGTGATTTGCTGAAACAGCTGAACAGTGACAGAACAGCAAATATATTATAATAATCAAACATCTCAATTTAACTCATTCAAAATTATTATTTGCATTGTAATCACAAATAAATAAATATTTGTTTTAGAGTTTCAATTAATCATGTTTCTTCAAAGTTGCTACTTTAGTGTAGAAACTGCCAAAAACACAATCGACACATTTTATAGTGTTAGAACGCATTGCCCGGAGTTCTTCAGCAAGCGTGATCCAAATTTTCCTCCAACTCAAGAGGCCCTGAATGTTTCGTAAGTAAATATGAAAACTTAAGTTGATTTACGCATTTTTGAGATTTAGAGATAATAATAAATTATTTTCAAATTTTAGACTTTATGCTCCACTAGCAAAAAAAACTCCAGAAGGCTATACTCCTATATATTGCAGAATTATAGACCCCGATAGTGGAAAATATTCGTTTAACGACCAATTAAAAACCTTCGATATGTCAGTAATGTCATGGTTAGCTCAAGAAGGTACTTCCGAGGGTATTGTAATCGTCAATGATATGAAACTTGTTAGTGTTGGACACATGGCCAAACTTGGCTTAATGAGCATGAAGAAATTTTTATTCTATCTGCAGGTAGGTGTTTAACTGTGTGTAAAAAAAATTTACACGCAGTTGGGAGTCTAAAATATATAGTAAGTACCTATTTTGGTAGAAATGACTTATTACAATTGTTTATTATCAAAACATATAATGTTATTGTATTTTGAAGGACATGAGTAGCTATTTCTAATAGACTTTGTTTAATAATGCGTTACATAATTCACAGTAAAATATTTAATTGGTATACATTTTTGAATAAATCGTAATTTTAATTTGTGTAACTGAAATGTAATAAGAAAGCAACTTTTATTTTAGGAAGCGATGCCCGTGAGACTTAAAGGTTTACATTTTATAAATGTGGTACCATTTATGGACAAAATGTTAGCTTTGATGAAGCCGTTTATGAAAAAGGAATTAATAGACATGGTATATATACTGCATTATTTTAAGCACTTTTTAGTGGTAGAGATAGTTGGAAATAGGGTCCAAAGCCAAGATAATCAAAAAACTCAGGACTATTTCCATCTATGATGATAATAATAATATAATACATTAATACTAAAATTTCTAGCTCTATTTACACACCGACTCCATAGAAAGTGTGTATAAGTACGTTCCAAAAGAATGCTTACCACAAGATGTTGGAGGTTCGTTAGATAGCATAGCCAAAATACATGGTAGAGTAATTCTTGCATTGTAGATTTAAACAAATGCATATTTTTATATTTTAGAACAAACAAAGCAACGAATAATGGACAATAAAGATTACTTTCTAGAAGAAGAACCTAAAATTGCCGACGAATCTCGCAGAGTTGGAAAGCCTAAAAATGCAAGCGACATTTTTGGAGTGGAAGGATCTTTCAAAAAATTAGATATTGATTAGTTAAATATTTGTCTGTTAAAAATATAAAATAGGTGGCAGCACTAGTTTCTGGCAGCACTGCTTCGGCCACACAATATAATAATAATTATAATATATTTTTTTATTTGTGTTTTTGCTGGTAAATTAAGTTGCAAATATGTTAATGTGTTATATGATGTAATAAAAGTGTATAAAATAACAACTAAAAAATTATATGTGTGATTTTGAATATTTTCTAGCTAAATTAATGAACTTCTAAAAATAAATATATGCGATCCTGGACTTGCAGATGTATAATAAGTTATGCAAGAAAAATTTTGTTTTACTTATACTATATTGTTTTGCATTCGGGTAGCATATGTGAAGCAGCCTTAATATTGAATTTTTGTTTTTTTGAAAATTTGCTTTGTTGTGCAGGGTCTAAACAGTTGCATTTTGATAATTAAAAATAAATTATAAAGAATTAGTTTTATTTAATTATCTATTGAGAAAGTTTTGATTCAATTTTTGTATAATTTTTTATATTTTAAATTAATATCGGCGCTGCAACCTGAATGTCTTTCTATGACATTTTCGTGACAAACGTAGTTTAAAACTTAAAATTTCATAAAACTTTTAAAATCAAAAGCAGTTTAGAGAAAGTGCTACGAAAATTGTATTTACTTGCAACATGAAGATTTGATGATATATGAAAATGGTAAAATATAAAAAAATGGCAAGTTCAATAATAAAATTCTGAGAGGCATCATGTTTTCGAATTTTCTCTCAACTTTGTTTTGATATCATTAAATTCCGAAGTTAAATAAGTTTGCTGTTATTTACAAAACTTAGTTGTCCACATGTGAAAAAATTTTGTCGATTAAAAAAGTTTTTATTTAAAAATAAATTCAAATAAGAGTAGGTATCTTTAAAAATCGTCGATTATTAATTGTCTTAAATAATTCGATGAAAACAAGGTTTTATGACAAAATGAGCATTAAGAGTATTTTTAAATACTAACACTATAAATATTAAGGCTATACACTTTTGACAATACTGCACAATTCATATAATATATTAAAAATTAACAGATTTTATTAAATAATAAAATGCTTGTGTTGTGCAATCAAGACTTGAAATCAAAACCTCTTACCTGCTTTATTTATTGTTCTTTTGTATTATATTTGCCGCCGAACAAGAACTAATATTTATTTATTTTTTATTTATATTTTAATTTAGTAGATACATAATTAAATTTTAATTAGTTTCAAGATTAAAAAGATTTACTGCTTTTTCCTAGCTATGCTAAAAAAGAGGATAAAGGTTGAACATCCTGCTTATATTAAAACTTTTACTCTCATTTTGAATTTCTTACTTTAGAAAATTTCGAAATGAAAATTGTTTTGAAAAATTATAAGTAGATTTACATATTGTCGTGATATGTTTAGTTGGATAATTAAAATACAATATTGATGTAAAAATGTTATTATTGAGAAGAATTTTATATTGTTTTTAAGTTTGAATATTGAAATTTTTGGCGCGAGGAAAGGAGATAACTGGCGGTTAGAGTTTTTAAAGATGGCCGGAGCTAGAAATTTTTGATAATTAATTTTTGTATGTTTTTGATGGTTGAATTGAATTTATAGGTAGAAAAAAATAAAAAAAAGTGCTGAAAACTAAGTGTTTGATTTGTATAATTCAAAGCAAGCAGGAGAAATTGAGCAATTGAGAAAGCAGTCGAACGTGCCCATTTTGAAAATTATAAAAAGTGTTAAAAATTAAAATATAAGAAATATAATTACAGTTCAATATAATACCAAAATAAACAATATCACCATAACGACAATTTTAACCGTTATAATGTATATTGTTTTTACCGATTAGCGAAAAAAACAAAATTTAATCAATTATTAAAAATTACAAAATGAAATATTTATATTTGTAATTAAATGTTGAGTTTTAGTGTTTTATTAAAAAAATAGTAAAAAATAAGTAGGGGAGACTGGTGATGGCTTAGACACTTTTTACGTGATTAAATATAGTAACTTGTGAAATAATAATTATTAAATATTAAACGATAAACATTTCTTTTTTTTTAATATTTATATTAATATATTTATATTTTAATTCAAATTAAATATTATTTAATTCGTTTTATTAACTTGTTTATCGTTTGATATTTAATAATTATTCCTTGTAATCAGGAAATTTTAAGTAGAAATTATAAATAAAATAATACCTAATTATATAAAAAAAAATTTTAAATTATAAAATCATTTTTCTATTTTTAAACGTTGAACTTGAACTTGAAGATCCCTATGCACAGACATTTGAGCAAGTCCTTTTAAACGCTCATTTGATTATTATTGAATTTCTTGCCTATGATTTTAGTCGTCAAAGGGTCGATAAGTTCTCTCCGGAGTAGCTGTAAAACAGAGCAGAGTCGCTAAAATCTGCAATAAACTTTTGAATCAAGAACCCTTGGCTTCTTGGATACAAATGACCTGTAGCTTTTATTACTTTCTTTGTACATTTTTTCAGTTTACAGATGAATATATCTGTCGTATTAATATTATTGTTTATTTATTTTGTTTTCACGCGCACATTAGAAACATTTCTTAAATTAGTAATTATTGAGTATTACTCAACCCATGGGAGGGGCTTGAACCCCCAAAACCACCCCCTTATATACGGCCCTGACTAACATGTACAGCAAAAAAATCACTAAAAGGTCCAAAATACAAGCATGTCCATTGTCTCCCAGTGTCCACATCATCCCCAGTCTCCCCTATATATTTTTAATTTCTAAAATGTAATAAAATAAAAACCCTTAAAACTTAAGATTTTTAGATCTCTTTAAATATTAACTTATTTTTTATTAGGTTTTGATTTCGTTGGGAAATTTTCTATTATTTTATTAACTGAAAACCACGTGGAGGGCAATTGAACACGAATGATCAAACTCTAAAAATTTAAATGCAATCAATTGTACAAAGATTTCTGTTGCATAATGGAATAAGTCATAGTTAGTTGACGTTTTTTAATGTTGTAATAATTACATTTTTGATTTATATATGAAAATTAAAAAATATAATGAAGCTTGATTAATAAAATTATACATTTTTTTCAAATTTATTCCCATTTATAAACAGAAATATTAAATAATAAAAATTTTATGATTGTCACGATAACGTCATTTATATTTTATTAACTTTTTAAATTAGTTATTCTACTGGTGCGAATATTTCATCATAGTCTTATATTTTCTACTTGGAATTTAAATCAATATATGGAATTTGTTACTTTTAAAGTGAAATTTTATAGGAATTATTAAAATCAAAAACTACTTTGGGATATATGGCTATACATTCTCGCTATCAAGAAAAGCAGAAGTTGAATATTAAAAGAAAATGGCTTTTATTTGCCTCTACATTTAAAATTGTTATTTTCTTCTATTTGATAAATTCTTTTATCTTCTTCTATTTTATTCTTCAATATTATGTGTTTTCTTTTCATCTTTTGCAAAATCCTTTTGATCTTTACGTGCTGATGCTTATGTTGAGAATACTAAATATCTGATAGAGAATGATTGATACGGTAAACGACGATAAAATATCCACATCGGCGAAACAGCGACGATATTGTGTATTATTAAGGAGTTAGACTACAGTAAAATTTAAAAAATATTTAAAATAATTTTAGGAAGTAAGAAAAATTCACTGCATGGGGCAAGAATCGCAGATTAACGGTAAGACATGAAATTTAATAGTGTTTCGGACGATTTATTTTTTATTTAAACTAATTGGCTTGACAGAAAATACCACTCAACTATTGTTTTTAAAAAAATTTTTAAAAGACCCCATAGCTCGTACTTTGTAATTAATAAAAATACTTTTTTACCGAATCGGTACAACGAAATCGGCTAAATCGTGAACATCATTCAACCACACGTAAAGAACTACGTTTTGCGCGAAGCAATGTAGTTAGGTACCACAAAAAAAATTTTTTTAAAACATTTTAAATAAAATCGCATTTATACTTTTTTCGGCATTAATTCCCAAAGTTTACACTGATTTAAGACGGGTCACTGTAGTCTAACCCCTTAAGATAGAGATATTTTTAATAATTCATAGTAATTAATAAATAATTATATATTATTTTATGCAATTTTTTAACAAAATTTTTCAATACTATCTATTGGTAATAATTGTGTTCTTTTACTTCGTATCACGTAAATAAATTAATGTTTTTTAATTATGTTGACATTGAACTTTATTATACTAAATTTGATCGTCTACAAAAGCGGTTCGGAAACAACCTTCCATTTCTTGTGATCTGGCTTAATAGGTATGTTTGTATATTTTATGTTTCATTCGTGTATACATTTATAATTGATAAAGTACATATAATTAATTAATGAAAAGTTTCTCAAATTTACCAGTGAGTATATAACTGTAAGTGACTTCGGGAGTTACCAAAACAAGTGCATAGTGAAGTTTACTTTGAATTTATTAAAAATGCCGTTTAAAGAAGCTGATCCAAATGAAGAATATAAGAAGAACACTGATTTAAGAAAAGAAGATGTCACCGCATTGAGAGAATGGGCTGATAAACAACCCCATTTACCTCAACTTTCAGGTAAATTGATATTTGCTTATTCTTCGGTAAAATAAAATAAAAATTTATAACGTAAATAAATGACAAAAGTCGGTCAGCATTCAAATTTGGAAAGTAAATTCAACACAACATTAAATTAAATAGCGAAAATAACCAAGGTTTAAAAGCAAAACTCCTTACATTAATTTTTTAATATATTTTTTTCCGAAAAATTCCATTTTTGACTGACATGTCAAGGAAAACTACTTTTATGTTGTAAAACTGACCACATCCTGCCTTGGTACAATAGTGCAAAATAGTTGAAGTGGATCTTCAGGACAAGAACTCCGCTCCAAATTTGAACCATTGACTTCCTCTGTCCAAATAACCCCTGAATACTTTTTTACTTGATTCTGCACTAAATTTACGTCTTTAATTAATTAATTTATTACTTTTTTAGAATACCAACTAATTTTGTTCTTGCAAACCTGCTACTTCAGTATAGAATCGGCAAAAAATACGATTGACACGTTTTATACTGTGAAGCCTCACTGTCCTGAATATTTTAGCAAACGTGATCCGTTTTTTCCTCCGGTGAAAGAAGCTATGACTTCAGGGTGGGTAGCAATACCAGTACCATTATTTTATTTAAAACAGTTTTTGATTATTTTAGAGTATACGAACCTTTGCCAATAAGGACACCAGAAGGATATGTGTTGAGAATATGCACACGGACATGTAACCCTTGTTAGCATGCGCGTTACCAATAAAGCTAGTTATGCACAAACCACATCAACGCAACGACGTGTTTTATTTAATCCTTCTTTATTATCAAATGCCTACTTCCAAATCTCAACAGGTTATGGCCCAGATGTAAACCTAGGCGCGGGATACTTAATTAAGAATAAGTAAAAGTGAATTTGTTGCTAGTGGAAGTTTAAAAACAGTATAAACTACAAAAGTTGTTCAAGGTTATTAACGGTTGTTGCCGGGTAATAAGTGCTTGCTTGGTTGCAGCCAAACAAGAAAATCAACGAGTGCAAAACTGCAAAGTGTAGGCGAGTTTCGTGTTACAAGTTCAAGTTTGATTAAAAAATGTCGGGAAAAGACGTAATTTCTACAATTGAAAAATTAAAAGGCGCGGAAAATTATCATACTTGGGCATTCGCCATGGAAAATATGTTAGAATTTTTGGGTCTTGAAGAATGCATAAATCCACCGCCAAATACGGAAACTGACGCTGGAAAATTAAAAAAGGCCAAGGCCAGGATTGCATTAAGTGTAGATTCGTCGATTGTTCCACACATTCAAACGTACAAGACGGCATTAGAAATGTGGACTGAACTAAAAGCTTTGTTCGAAGACAAAGGTGTGACACGAAAGATCGGGTTATTGCGGAAATTATTGGGAATTCGGTTAGAAAAAAGCGATTCAATGAACCAGTATGTTAAGGAAATCATTGATACCTCGAACAAACTATCGGGAGTCGGTTTTTCGGTTTCGGATGAATGGGTCGGTGCCATTCTACTCGCGGGATTAACGGACGAATTCAAGCCAATGATTATGGCAATAGAAAACAGTGGCGTTACAATTTCCGGACATGACATAAAGTCAAAGTTAGTTGATTACGCGTACAAAAAACCAAACGAAGGTGGTTCAAATACGGCAAGTGCTTTCGCGGGGAAAGATAAAAAGCCGAACAAAAAACCTAAAACGTTGGAATGTTTTGTTTGTGGAAAAAAGGGTCATTTTGCGAGAAAATGCAAAGATCGAGTAAACAAAACTGAAAAGGTCGAAGCCAAAGTAGCGTTATCAGCAACAAAGAAATTTTCAAGTAACGACGAGTGGATACTTGACAGCGGCGCGTCACATCATATGACACTACATGAAGAATTACTTGTAAACAAAAAAGTTTGTGAAATAGTTGAAATAAGTGCAGCTAACAACGCAAAAATGACTACTTCGTTGGCGGGAAATCGCTCATTGTCGGTGAACGATAACGAATTCGAAATAAAAGATGTTTTGTGTGTGCCAGATTTGGCGGCAAACTTGCTTTCCGTGAAGCAAATAGTGAACAAAGGAAACACTGTTGTTTTTAATCGCGACGGCGGGGCGGTATATGACTCACAACAAACGTGTCTTTTTCGAGCGCGGATAAACGAGGGCGTTTATAAAGTTAATGGACAAACTAATTTTTGCATGGTTGCAAATTCTTCAGAAGTGAATGCGATGACATGGCATCGAAGATTAGGTCACATAAATTACAAGGACATGTGTAAAATGCGGAATGGAATTGTGGATGGGATCAATTTTATTGGTGGTGAAGAAGACATCAACAAATGCGAAATTTGCCTAATGGGTAAGCAATCAAGAAAACCATTTACGCATAAAAGTTCAAGAACGAACGAATTATTGAATTTAATACACTCAGATTTGTGCGGGCCAATGGAAGAGACATCGATTGGAGGAGCTAAGTATTTCTTAACTTTTATCGATGATCATTCTCGAATGGTATTTGTATATTTTCTAAAAACCAAAAATGAAACCTTTGAAAGTTTTAAGGATTTCAAGGCAAACATGGAAAATAAAACTGAAAAGAAAATAAAAATCTTGAGAACGGACAACGGTAGTGAATTCTGCAGTAAAGAATTCGAAGATTTTTTACGAAAGAATGGAATTCAACACCAAACGTCAAACGTGTACACACCCCAGCAAAACGGAATTTCAGAGAGGATGAACAGAACCCTTGTCGAGAAAGCAAGGTGCATGATATTTGATGCTAAACTTGAAAAAACGTTTTGGGCGGAAGCTGTAAATACGGCAGCTCACGTCATAAATCGTTCTGTGTGTTCGGTGTTAAATGACGCAACCCCTTATGAAATTTGGACTGGAAAGAAGCCGGATAATCAAGAATTAAAAGTATTCGGGTCGCGCGCGATGGTTCACGTTCCAAAAGAACGACGACGAAAATGGGACAAAAAATCTAAAGAAATGATTTTTATCGGGTATAGTGAAACCACAAAAGGTTACCGGTGCTTTGAAATGGAGACAAAAAAAGTAGTAACAAGTCGTGATGTAACATTCACCGAAGAAGTTACTAATAATAAAATTTCTATTCAGGAAGAAATCGTTTCAGATTCAGTGAGGGATCTTGACTCGGTAAATCAACATGTTGACGAAAATTATCAAGACGATGAAAATAATTTCGAAGAAAGTGTTGAAGAAATTGTATTCGAGGAAAGTGGCAACTCATCACAAGATGAAACATACGTTCCACATGAAGAAATTCCCGAAAACAACCAGGCCGGTTCAAGTAGACCAAAACGAGAAAGTATCAAACCAAGAAGGTTCGACGAATTTGTAACATACAACACAACAGGTCAAGAAAAAATGGATCCAACAACCCTGGACGAAGCTTTGTCGAACTCTAATCGAAAAGAATGGAAAGCTGCAATGGAAGAAGAAATGAAGTCGTTAAAACAAAATGGAACCTGGGAACTCGTAGACTTACCAACAGACCGCAAGGCCATAAAATCAAAATGGGTGTTTAAAACCAAGCGAGATGGAAATGGAAATTTGGTCAAATACAAAGCGAGATTGGTAGCAAAGGGATGTTCACAGAAGCCAGGAGTCGACTACAGTGAAACTTACTCACCAGTGGTAAGATACAGTACGATTCGTTATTTAATAGCTCTGTCCGTTAAATTAGGGTTAAAAATCGACCAGATGGATGCGGTGACTGCGTTTCTGCATGGTGACCTCGAAGAAACCATTTATATGGAACAACCAGAGGGTCATGGTGATGGGACGACAAAAGTCTGCAAGCTAAAGAAGGCCATCTACGGGCTGAAGCAGAGTGGGAGGCTATGGAACAAAAAATTAGATGAAACACTACAAGTGTTTGGGCTAAGAAAATCGAAAATGGACCCATGCGTGTATTATGCAAAAAATCTTATCGTGTCAATCTATGTAGATGATATATTAATTTTTTGGAAAGAAAAAGACGATTGTGACAAGCTCAAGGCGGCGCTTGGCAAAGCGTTTAAAATGAAAGATATGGGAGAAGCTAGTGAAATAATAGGTCTAAATATCACCCGAAACGAGAATAATGGGGACATCTACCTTGATCAGGCAAAGTATATTAAAGAAATACTAGGGCGCTTTAATATGAAGGACTGCAAACCGATGAAAACCCCAAGCGATCTAAATCAAAAGCTATCGATAGACATGTGCTCAAAAGACGAGAAAGAAAACGACTTGAAGAAGATTCCATACCAGGAAGCTGTAGGAAGTCTGCTATATTTAGCACAAGGAACCCGTCCAGACATAGCATTTGCCGTAAATGATGTGAGCAGATTCAACAATAATTATGGTAAGGCTCATTGGGGTGCGGTAAAGAGAATTTTTAGATACTTAAAGGCAACTCCGCATACTGGAATATGCTACAGAAGGAATAACGATACGAAAATACAAGGATACTCTGATTCGGACTGGGCATCAGATATCGACAAAAGAAGATCTTGTACTGGTTATGTGTTTACAATGTCTTCCGGTGCGATAACCTGGGCAAGCAAACGGCAACCAACAGTAGCTTTATCAAGTAGTGAAGCCGAGTACATGGCACTTTCAGCTTCGTGTCAAGAAGCTATATGGCTAAAACAATTAGCAGAGGAACTCGATCCAAGTCAACGAGGAAAAATTTTGGAAATAAAATCGGACAGCCAAAGTGCGATTAGTTTGGTTCAATCGGATGGATATAGAGCACGTTCAAAACATATTGATGTTCGACACCATTATATCCGTCAAAAAGTCGAAAGCAGGATAATTAAAATAAGTTACACTCCAACTGAGGAAATGGCAGCAGACCATTTAACAAAAGCAGTAAGTGGCACAAAAATTGATATGTGTAATAAAACAATTGGAGTTGTGAACATTAAAAAATTAAAAGAAAAGTTTTGTGAGTAAAACTATGTAGAATTAGTTTATAAAGCTTGCATAAGTATAGTTTTTGTTTAAAAAGTTAATATTTGTTTGCATTATTGTAGTAATGTTAATGATGAAATTTACTTTGTTAATAATTATATTCTTTTTATTGTTAAATGAGTGAGGGTGTTGAGAATATGCACACGGACATGTAACCCTTGTTAGCATGCGCGTTACCAATAAAGCTAGTTATGCACAAACCACATCAACGCAACGACGTGTTTTATTTAATCCTTCTTTATTATCAAATGCCTACTTCCAAATCTCAACAATATGTCCCGATATATTGCAAAGTAATGAATGCTGATGCTAGCGGATTTGTATTTAACGATCATCTGAAAGTATTTGACATGTCAGTTACATCATGGTTTGCACAAGAAGGAACCGCAGAGGGCATCATTATCATTTATGATATGAAGCTAATTAATCTTGGACATCTGGCAAGAACTGGTATAATGTCGATGAAAAAATTTCTATATTACTTGCAGGTAATAAAAATTTGGCATTTATTGAAGGCAAGCAGGTAGAATGCGGAATCGAGATAATTATATAATAGCTTCACGCGATGTTGTATGCATGACAATCAAGCAATGCCAATTACCACAAAAAAAAACAATGTGAAGGTTTTGAACACAAAAATAACTCTTTTTTTATTTCAGGATGCAATGCCCGTGCGGCTCAAAGGATTGCATTTTATTAATGTCGTATCGTTTATTGATAAAGTAATGGCAATGATGAAACCGTTTATGAAGAAGGAATTGCTGGATGTGGTATGTTTCTTATTTTGTAATTCAAAATTTTTGAATTTGAAATAAAATAGTTATGATGAAGCTGCCTAAGTGCCCAAATAAAATTTTAATAGGTATAATAAATCAGAAAACCAACAATGGTACGAGATTTGCCACATTTTAAATTTCAAGGAATTTTATGCGAGATACCCAATGTTGCCAATTATTATATTATAATTACTTCATTATTACTTTTTATAATTACTCATTATATTATAATTACATATAAATGAAGAAATACAATCATGTAGGTACATATAGAAAATTATTATTTAAAAACAATGAAAAGACATTAATTTATCACATTGGACAGGTTAGAACTAAGAATATTTGAAAAAGAAGAAAGACTAATATCACGTTATTTAATATTTATTTAAAATTTTCAGTTTTGCTTACACACCGAATCTATAGATGGTTTATACAAATTCGTTCCTAAGGAATGTTTACCAAAAGATATTGGAGGGGCCCTAGACTCGATTGAAACATTTCAAGGTGACGTTAAATGGCTTAATAAAGTTTTAGTTATTTTCAAATATTAAATTTTTAGAAAAAATGAAACAAAGACTTATAACCAACAAAGACTACTTTGCAAAAGAAGAACTTCAATTTGCAGACGAATCTCGAAGAGTTGGTAAACCGAAGACCGTAAATGATATTTTCGGGGTTGAAGGTTCTTTTAAAAAGCTGGATATCGATTAAAAGTTATATTTTTGGGGATTTAGTGATTTCATGTGATTTAGTTAAGTTAATACTCGGCGGATTTCCGTCAAAATGTACAGTTCTATACTATAGATCTAGATTAAATCTAAATAATTTCATTTTTAATAAATAGGTTTAATGGTTAAAACATTTATAAACAAATTTTTAAATGTAAGTATGTATTTTGGGCTACCAGAAGGTAAAAAAAAAATAAAAAAATTATTTAGGACGTAAATATAAATCTTTACAAAATGGGGCTCTAGATTGGTAACACCAAAAGGACGAACGAAAGCTATTCAAAGCAATGTGGAAAAATAACTTACGACACCTTTCTATAGGGCAACCTACCTACTGGCCAACCGATCAGAAGAAAATCCCTGATTGCATTGATTTATGTGTGGTCAAAGGTATACCAGATAACTGCTTAAAAGCAGAATAGAGCCTTGATCTGTCATCCGACCATTCTCCTGTTCAAATTACTGTAAGTACAAGAGCACTCGAAAAATTTAAACCTCCTTCGCTAAGTTCCAAAAAGACCAATTGGATAAACTTCAGGCAACTAGTGGAAAAAATCCTTAAATTACAAATTCCGTTAAAATCAGCTCGTGATATAGAAGAAGCAATCGAACATCTAAACGAAATATTGCAACAGGCGGGATGGAACTCCACACCAGATACAAAAATAGAATACCAAACAAATGAGAGTTCTGAAAATACTACATAAAAAATAAAGGAAAAGCGATTTCTAAGGAAATGGTGGCAGACTACAAGATGTCCTCTCGATAAGGCAAGATTTAACAAAGTAGTTAAAGAACTAAAAATCTCAATGTACAAAGATAAAAGTAATTGTATCCAAAACTACCTGGAAAGATTGGATGCGACGCAGGCTGCGAACCATTACTTGTGGTGAGCAACAAGAAAACTAAACCGACCCCAAGTCATAATACCCCCACTAAAAATGGAAGATGGAAGCTGGGCTAAAACCGATAAACAAAAGGCTGACCTATTTACGAAACATCTGACAGGAGTCTTCCAGCCATTCGAGTTTGGCCCCCATGAAGGAGAAGAAGACATTTTCAGATATTCCAGGACAGCTTGAACTACCAATAAGAAAATTCACAGTAGCTGAGATAACAACAACGGTAAGCAAAGAATTTAATAATAATAAAAACTCCTAAATACGATCTGATAAGCTGTATTATTGGTTTACAACTCATAACTCAAATATTCAATGCAATACTAAGGACGGGCTATTTCCCAAGGCAATGGAAGGTTGCCGAAATTATAATGATAAAAAAGCCTGGTAAACTTGCTGATGACGTAAAATCATACAGGCCAATAAGTTTGCTTCCGATCTTGTCCAAACTATTCGAAAGAGTATTCTTAAAAAGACTTCAACCCATCCTAGAAAAACAACAACTTATCCCAGACCATCAGTTCGGGTTCACAAGGTTCAAAATTAACAAAAAAATTTAAAATATAAGATACTGCTCTGCGGTATTCGTCGACGTAAGCCAAGCGTTCGACAAGGTTTGTCATGTGGGATTAATATACTGTCATGGATTTTTTTGTTAAGAATTGTTTTTATTAATTTATTTTGTGTTATATAGAATTTGTAAATGCCCTGTATTTGTTAAAAATTTGAAAATTGGTGTTGGTAATTTTGGTATGGGAACTTGCGTGAAAGCAAGAAGATAACGAGGCCTTTTGCCAATTCTGCTCGAGCAGAGTGGATCGATTATACCGATCTGCGAAGTTTCATATAAAGTGATTTGGTTTTGTTGAAATTTAAATATAAATAGTATTTTGCAAGAGTGTTTTATTAATTTGTATTATTAAAACATAATCGTGATGTGTAAGAGTCCGTGCTCATAAAAAATGAATGTCGCCGGAAGAAGAAGATAATTTAGAAAAATATTAAAATTATATACTTCGGGGCATCGCAATACAAACTGAGGAAAATGCTGCCAGACAACATAATGTTGTTTTTATAATACACACCAGTTTTTTAAATCTTTTAAATGTGATAGATGCTGTAGTTAATAGTTTGCTGGTAGGTTGAAGTTTTGCCTGATGCTATTTGTATTTTGTGCTGTTGGATTTTCAGATTCTGTTTACGACTAATATATAAGGTCGAAACCGGTCAAGTGAACATATAGTTGCATTTATTTACAAGGACCCAAAACACCCACGATTTTATCCATCTTCTTATTAAATATTCTGAAAGAGCAAAATTTAAACGCTCTTATGAGGTTGAGGGTAAATAAATTCGGCACAACACAACGGTTACTTCAAAATTTAATTTTGAATATCGACTTTTTGATGAAACTTTTACAACTTTACCTTCATGTTAGCATTAACAAGCCATTCAATTGCCGGTACGTGTGCTCTACTTGGACCATGGCACATCGAATTTAGGTGGGGAGAGAGCGTGTTTATTCATGTGCATGCCGTTGCAGTGAAAACATCCTTCTAGTTACTGCATTATAGAGTGCATTTGCCATCCGATGTTTGTAAAATTCACAACCCCTGACATTGGCAAATCTCGGATCCCAGCCTTCAAATTTCGTCATTTTTCGAGTTCCGTGCTCTCCAGGGGATGTTCTGAATGAGTTTTAGCAAGCGTAACCACGGAAAATCTCGGATCCAGAATTTTTGTTAATATTGGAAATAAGGCTTCCTTGCTATACTTTGTATAGAAGCCTAAAAAACTACTGGACCATCCGCAAATTTAATTATTTATATCTACTATTATAGACCATTACCTACCACCCAGTGCAAAAAATAAACGAAATGTCGAATCAACAAGATTAAAAGTATTAAAATAGTAGTAGTACTTAATCCTAGAATTGCTACGCACCAACTACAATGTGTAAGGTTTCCTGAATGCAATGCTTTAAAAAGTTCAATTACCAATGTTCATCCAAACCTGTGGTTTCTAATTACAGCTATAAAATAGAAGAGGGTTTAAGTAGCGCAAAACTTGATATGGATCAACGCATAGAAAAACGTTTCTTCAAACTTATGATCCAGAAAATAAACTTCACTTTCTTTGTGTAATTGCTCATAATTTAAAACATTTTTAGTTATTTTAATTTTATTATCAAAATATAAAATTTGGCATTTGGCTAAACCAAATGGTACTGAATACGAATCTATTTTAATGACATAATTCGAAAAGTTTCTACTGGTAAAGGGTTGGGACGCTACTTAGGGTGGATCTGAGAAAATTATCCCTGATAATGAAGATGCTAAAAGTGGTAGCGAAATGTCCCCAGTAACAAAATGTCCTAGTAGGGAAATGTCCCGGTAGCGAAATATCCTGGTAGCGAAATGTTCGGGTGCGAAATGTCCGAGCGCAAAATGTCCAGTAGCGAAGTGTCCTAGAATCGTTGATACGATGCGGATAGAGAGATAGAATTAAGAACTTATTTATATCCGTTGATTAATCTAGTACAGTAGGATTAAGTGGATTAATTTAGTTTATAATCACTATATAAGGAAATAACTAGTGTCGAAGAACATAAAAAATACGAGCGTACCACAACTTAACCAACTTAATAGCCATCTTAACCATCTTAACCATCTTAACGATCAAAATGAACACGGGCAACAATTATCGAGTCACTTCTGAAGAAAAATCCGCTGAAGAGGAAACGTGCGGTATTTGTTTCGAGACACTCAAACACTCAACACTTGTTTTGTTTTGGATGCGTGAAGAACTGGGCGAAACGTAATACAACATGCCCTTTGGACCGAAAGCCTTTCAGGAAACTTTTTGTTGAGAACCAACTGGATGGTCGGAAATCGGAAGTGACATTCCATGAAGCAGTGAAGTTTTGGAAACATTTTGAAAGTTTCGGTAATCCGGGCAATATTACCGATAGTCGAAGTTTGCTCTACTATTACGAAAGTTTTCTACTTCAGGTAACTATGTGCCAACTGACGCTGGAGTCAAACGACGATAGCACAATATTATCGTTTCTTGACGACGACGGCGAACCGTTACCAATTGACACGGCGCTTCGATATCTTTCAGACCTCCAGCGTCTCACCACCGATTTGCGAATGGCCGCTATGGAGAGGGTAAGGACAGAAGATTTACTAAATTTAGAATAAATAATTTAATTTAAATTTCTTTATATCGTTGTATTTTTTACATTACAAATAATTATAGTGCAAGTGAAACCGTTCTTCTATATTTTAGGTTTTTTAAAATAAACTTTTATAATATCTTCATTAACCCAAACAACACAAACCGGTCTTCTGGATATCCACTGGATGTCTTGACAAGGTAAACCTCTATCCAGAGGATATCATATGTTGGGCTGGTAAATACACTGGATAACTAGTGGACATCCAGGTGTCACAAACTTGGCTATCCAGAGGATGTATTGATTGAATATCCTATGGATCTACGTACATATTTCCAGAAGTCATGTAATTAAATGTATCTAGTGGACGTTAGTGATGTTAACATCAGTAAAAGTACTTTTTAACCGCCTTCAAAAAAAAAGAGGATTTTACAATTTATATAATATTTTTATTGTAAAATAAATCACATTCTTTATTAAAAAAAAATATATAATGTCATGTGCTAAAATTTTTATGTTTTTTTTGCTTGCTCAAGGTCTTGGATTTGGCTCAATAGCAGAATTTCAATTTTGTTTTTGTTAAGAGAGGTTTGTTCATGTCCCGCAAACCGATAGTTGGTTATTCAATTTTATGGCTGTCAGGTAAAAATTTGTATCACTTCTAACACTACTTTAAACACAATTAATTTTATGAAAAGTGAATGGATGTTAGTGAGGGTATATAAGAATTGACAACGTGCCGGTATATGCGTGGGATAAGAAAATTTTGGTTTGGAAAGTTGGAAGGAAGTGGGAGATTGGCATGGCGGAAAGCCGTGATAAGAAAGTAAAAATTTGTAAACGAGGAAAAATTGTGATTTTGGATGATTTTTTGGCTCACCTATTGAGAACAGAGCAATACACCAAGTGGTTTTAAAATTTTACTCCTACTGTTTTTGGGGAAGTTTGCGAATAAATTGTATGGAAGATTGTTGTGATAACTTCGTCGAGATACATGCCCAGGACGATATACACTGAACCAGTATCTGCCCAGAAGTAAAGGTTAGTTCGGCATACTCTTTAATATAAAAAAAAAGACAATTACGTTAATTAGAAACCTTCATTTGTTGATGAACCCAAATTTTGTTAACACCATTGTAATCTGTAATCACACGTTTACACTTGAGGCTAAGGAAACTGAAATTTAGACATACAAATTTTAAAATCAAATAAAGTTTCAATTTCTGACGCCTACACATCTACACCCTTTACAACTTGAAAAATGCAAAATTTGTTGCATATAAAGCCAAAAATTGAATTAAAAATTTTTTTTATTAATAGAGTATGATATTTTGAAGTCCTGCTATTGAACCGACCCATGAGATTTTCTTTTGCTTCTCCGACTATAGAGCTAGACGAGGCATTCAAAAAGTTTGGTTTTTTATCACAACAATAAATAATAAAAATAAATTATTAATTATTAAAACAATTATTTTCCTTTACTTTCTTTTGCCTCGTCCTCTCGGTCGCATTTTTAATGTAGTTTTTTATTAACCTTTCACCAACTTTTTGGTCTTGCATATTTTGTGATATGTTCAGTGCCCCTAAAAAATAATAAACAGTTATAGATATTTTCTAATGTGTTTTACAAATCTGAAGATATAAAACATTAACAATTTATGAATTATTACGTACCCAAAATAAGCTCTACGCTTTTTAATCCTTTCATCGGCCGTTTCCCCTTCAATCCTTCCCAATTAAACTCTTTGTAGACTTCATCACTCATGAGTCTCATGAGTGCCCTCTTGACATAATCGCTTGGATCATTGCCTCCAATTGTTGAAAAATCAATTTGCTAAAACAAAATTTATATTAATAATTTAATTACTTCTAAATCATTAGAAACTTACCGATTTCCTCAAATTCCCTTCTACTTTGAGGTAGTTTTCTAATTTTTCTAAATCTCCCAGTGTCGTTACTGGGAGTTGAAGTAGCTTAAATATAGAGTATTCCCCTCTCTCAGCGAAGTGATTACTACTGGGAGACAGTTTTCTTTGAAGTTTGTCCATGTCACTTATTAGCTGATTGAGCGTGGACTGTATCCCTTGCATTTTGGTCATCAGTTTTTCCTGCGTATCTAAAAAAATTCACATTAATAAAATAAACAAACGTGAAATAATTTTTATACTTACCAATAATAGTCTTTGCTAATCTTTCACCAATAAAATTTGTTGTATGTATGTTCACCTACCACAACCTGGTCACTGATAACTTTCATTCTCTTATTTTGTGGGTGGTTTTGAATAGAAGGAGGGCGGTTTTCGATAGAAGGAGGGTGGTTTTGGATAGAAGGAGGGGTTGGGAGCATTTCTGATTCTTCTTCAAATGATGACTCTAATGGTGTTGTATCGTTGTCAGGAGTTCGTTTTCTCTTTCGTTTCTGTGATATCTCTGTATCAGAATGCGACGATAAAGCCAAGTTTGTGACACCTGGACGTCCGCTAGATACCTTTAATTGCATGTCTTCTGGACATATGTAAGTACATCCACAAGATATCCAAACAACACATCCTCTGGATAGCCAAGTTTGTGACACCTGGATGTCCACTAGATATATTTAATTGCAAATCTTCTGGACATTATGTTAGCACATCCATTAGATGTCCATAGAATAGATAGTGGATATCTAGGAGATGGCTTTGCGTTGTCTGGGATATCTATTGAACGTAAGTTTAGTACATCCATTAGATATCCACACAATACATCCTCTGGATAGCCAAGTTTGTGACACCTGGATGTGCACTAGTTATCCAGTGTATTTACCAGCCCAACATATGCTATCCTCTGGATAGAGGTTTACCTTGTCAAGACATCCAGTGGATATTCAGAAGACCGGTTTGTGTTGTTTGGGTTAATGAAGATATTATAAAAGTTTATTTTAAAATAACCTAAAATATAGAAGAACGGTTTCACTTGCACTATAATTATTTGTAATGTAAAAAATACAACGATATAAAGAAATTTAAATTAAATTATTTATTCTAAATTTAGTAAATTTTCTGTCCTTACCCTCTCCATAGCGGCCATTCGCAAATCGGTGGTGAGACGCTGGAGGTCTGAAAGATATCGAAGCGCCGTGTCAATTGGTAACGGTTCGCCGTCGTCGTCAAGAAACGATAATATTGTGCTATCGTCGTTTGACTCCAGCGTCAGTTGGCACATAGTTACCTGAAGTAGAAAACTTTCGTAATAGTAGAGCAAACTTCGACTATCGGTAATATTGCCCGGATTACCGAAACTTTCAAAATGTTTCCAAAACTTCACTGCTTCATGGAATGTCACTTCCGATTTCCGACCATCCAGTTGGTTCTCAACAAAAAGTTTCCTGAAAGGCTTTCGGTCCAAAGGGCATGTTGTATTACGTTTCGCCCAGTTCTTCACGCATCCAAAACAAAACAAGTTTGACAATGTTGAGGGTGGGCTACTCTTTCCTTATCTTTGAGTGTCTCTAAACAAATACCGCACGTTTCCTCTTCAGCGGATTTTTCTTCAGAAGTGTCTCGATAATTGTTGACAGTGTTCATTTTGATCGTTAAGATGGTTAAGATGGCTATTAAGTTGGTTAAGTTGTGGTACGCTCGTATTTTTTATGTTCTTCGACACTAGTTATTTCCTTATATAGTGATTATTAACTAAATTAATCCACTTAATCCTACTGTACTAGATTAATCAACGGATATAAATAAGTTCTTAATTCTATCTCTCTATCCGCATCGTATCAACGATTCTAGGACACTTCGCTACTGGACATTTTGCGCTCGGACATTTCGTACCCGAACATTTCGCTACCAGGACATTTCCCTACTAGGACATTTTGTTACTGGGGGTATTTCGCTACCACTTTTAGCATCTTCATTATCAGGGATAATTTTCTCAGATCCACCCTAAGTAGCGTCCCAACCCTTTACTAGTAGAAACTTTTCGAATTATGTCATTAAAATAGATTCGTATTCAGTACCATTTGGTTTAGCCAAATGCCAAATTTTATATTTTGATAATAAAATTAAAATAACTAAAAATGTTTTAAATTATGAGCAATTACACAAAGAAAGTGAAGTTTATTTTCTGGATCATAAGTTTGAAGAAACGTTTTTCTATGCGTTGATCCATATCAAGTTTTGCGTTACTTAAACCCTCTTCTATTTTATAGCTGTAATTAGAAACCACAGGTTTGGATGAACATTGGTAATTGAACTTTTTAAAGCATTGCATTCAGGAAACCTTACACATTGTAGTTGGTGCGTAGCAATTCTAGGATTAAGTACTACTACTATTTTAATACTTTTAATCTTGTTGATTCGACATTTCGTTTATTTTTTGCACTGGGTGGTAGGTAATGGTCTATAATAGTAGATATAAATAATTAAATTTGCGGATGGTCCAGTAGTTTTTTAGGCTTCTATACAAAGTATAGTAAGGAAGCCTTATTTCCAATATTAACAAAAATTCTGGATCCGAGATTTTCCGTGGTTACGCTTGTTAAAACTCATTCAGAACATCCCCTGGAGAGCACGGAACTCGAAAAATGACGAAATTTGAAGGCTGGGATCCGAGATTTGCCAATGTCAGGGGTTGTGAATTTTACAAACGTCGGATGGCAAATGCACTCTATAATGCAGTAACTAGAAGGATGTTTTCACTGCAACGGCATGCACATGAATAAACACGCTCTCTCCCCACCTAAATTAGATGTGCCATGGTCCAAGTAGAGCACACGTACCGGCAATTGAATGGCTTGTTAATGCTAACATGAAGGTAAAGTTGTAAAATTTTCATCAAAAAGTCGAAATTCAAAATTAAATTTTGAAGTAACCGTTGTGTTGTGCCGATTTTATTTACCCTCAACCTCATAAGAGCGTTTAAATTTTGCTCTTTCATAATATTTAATAAGAAGATGGATAAAATCGTGGGTGTTTTGGGTCCTAGCATCAGGCAAAACTTCAACCTACCAGCAAACTATTAACTACAGCATCTATCACATTTAAGAAAATTTAAAAAGTGGTGTATATTATAAAAACAACATAGAACTATAAAACACATGCAAACAGCAGTCAAAAATGTAAAAATAAATCTCTGAAATAAACGCAAAACTTAACAAACCAAATACAACAAATGTTAAACACACTATCTCTCACGAGGTCTCTATCCATCGATAAACGAATAAAATAGATTAAAATTAAAATGCTAAACATTTATCATAAAATATACAGATCCATCTCTCACGAAATTCACACAGTCAAGCCATCATTCGTCCGCTTTGGCTTTATGAGACCGACATAGATGCTACTCAAACCCATCGTATCGGTTTGGAAGTTTAATGATTCAGATTTATTGTCATTGATGTGTTACGAACGATTACGATACAGGCCGAACGATTACGATACAGGCAGACCTGCTTTCTTTATTTATTTGTTCATTAACTATAAATGCTTTTTACCTCTAATTACTCTGTATTATTGAAAAATGTTCAAATAATATTATGTCCAAATTTCAGCACCATACGTTATCTGTACTCTGTTTCTAATCGTCATTCATTCTTATGGCCAAATAACATTGGTATTTGCCACCTTAAGTAATATATTTGCCAATTATAATGTCACATACAAAAATATTGATAAAATTGAAGTTGAAAATCTATAGAAAAAATAAATCATAGACGCTGATATAAAAAAATATTTGCAATGCAAGATGTCATGAACTGTGCAGACGGTAGAAGCGGGGATGGAACAAAAAAATTAACAATAGATGAACAAATTGAAAAAGTAATTAGTCTCGCGAGTGCCATGGTCTGAAAAACTTGGAAAATCATGAAGTGGTCCGTTCCAACTTCCCTAACCGTCGTCTTGTTGCTTGCCATAAGGTAAGGCCCATCTATGGGATAAATTTTGTATTTTGTGCTTAAAGTTTTATCGTCAAATAAATTAAAATTTCAATTTATGACTTTATTTTAACAACGCGTTTCTGGTCCTCAAAAGCATGGCAAGCGAGTTGGGTAAAATTTTAGGAAGGTCGCATTTATAGAAAACCTCCCTAAAAATTAATGCGACAATGAGACATGTAGGGATTGTCCAGTGACGTCTCCCTTTTCATTATTTAATCTAAACTATTTATGACTAAAGAGAATGTGGATCATAGCCGGTCTAACCAATCATTGATGTTACTTCGTTTTAGCCGCTTGTTGGTGTTTCCTCTAACATTGAGTGCTTCTACTAGTTTACTTGGATGGGCATTTAGTCTTACGTGATAGTTTTTGCTAAAGTTAACTTTTCTTCTGTAACAGTTGGAACCTGTAGATCACGTCGGATGACTTCATTTGGAATAAACCATGGGACATCAGTAATTATTATTCATAATGTTTTGGATTGAAATTTCTAGTATTTCAACATTGCTGTTGCAATGGGTCCACACAGGCTTCAGAATAATCTTGTAGGTCAATAGCTTGTTTTCAAGTGTCATTTTTTATTAATCATCCAGAATATTTTACTTAGTATCAGCCCAAGTTGTTTTCTTTTGGTGATTATGTGTTTACGCCATGTTAATCGTCTTCAAGGTGGATACCCAAATACTTAGTTTCTTCGGATTGTGTCAGTTGTTGATTGTTAAATCGTACTGGAGGACATGTACATATATCTTCTAAATGTAAAGGTGACCTGGACTGACTTGCCTTCGTTCACTTTAATTTTCCATTTGTTGAACCACAATTCGACTTTGTTAATGCTGTCTTGTAAGATCTCCGAAGCCACTGCTGGCACGTTATGAGCTGCCATTATGGCAGTGTCGTACGCAAATGTTGCAGTGGTAGTATTTGCGATGGTGGACAAGTCTGCCGTGAAGAATAAGTAAAGGAATAGGTCCCAGCACACTTCACACTTCCCTTCCCAGCACCAGCAAGGAAGAAGGCAAGAAATACAATTTCGTAGTTTTAAGTAAAACTACAAATTGGTTACGTCGAATCATCCTTTTGTACCGTCCCATACTTCCAGTTGGTTTGGCACCGAATAGTCTCTGCGCCGAATCGGGTTACACCGAATCGTCCTTGTGCCAAATTTTCCCTGGGCCGGACTGGCTGCACCGAACCTGCGGCGTCGAAAAGTCCCATTCCCAAAAATTGCGTGTGTCAGGAAACTTGAATTTTTTATTTTCAACAATATTTTTATGTTTTAACACCGTATTTGCACGCTCACCTGAATTCCATTTGTCTATTGTACACAATTTTGTTAAAAAAATTTTATTAATCAGTATTTCCATTCAAACATGTTCAATTGATAACACATTTTGATATATTATGAACGTTATTCGTAAATCAAAAGTTTGTACGCAGCACAGCCGATTTATTTTTATTTATTCTCTAATATATTTCACAAGTTAATATTTTATATTTTATTAACCCTATATTAGTAATTAGCCAATGAAAAGTAATTATTTAAAAAATCGAAATATTTTTGGTTATTAAATAAAATCTTCGGTTGGTAAAAGATTACCAAAAAATAAAACGCTGTAGCAGCTTCTTGGTTTTTTACTTCCTTGTACGAAGTAAAGAGGAAGTATTGTAATCCCGAAAAATTTCGGTTTCCAGATTTTGACCTTCCTTGAATTCATTCTGACTTTTTTAAACTAAAATTTTGTCTTTAGTATACTTCACTATTGAAACTAAGAAATCAATTCATGAAAACTTAAAATAAAAATTATATATTTATTTTTATTTTTATTAAAAATTATTATTTTTAAATTTTAAATTTGCTCTTCGGGAGATCAACATGTACCAAAAAACTAATGGAGCAAGATGGAGTTTATGGAACGTCTCAACCAAAAACTCCATATAAAACCTCAGAGACAAAGATGACGACAAGGCAAATCAACGGAAAACTCGAGAATAACTACGGAATGCTGTTACCTGGAAAGAGAACGAAAAGAGAAAGCATAATAAGGATAGGTACATGTAACATAACAACGTTGTTGAGACCCGGGAAGATGACAGAGGTTGCAAACGAATTAATAAGGTACAGAGTAGACATCACAGCGTTACAAGAACTAAGATGGAAGGGACAAGGTGAAATAACAAAGAAGGGCTACACTGTGTTTTACTCGGGCGAACAAACGCAGGGAAGAAATGGTACAGGTTTTGTGGTAACAAAAAACATGTTAAACAGAGTAATAAGATTTAAGGCAATAAATGGAAGAATTGCGTACTTGAGAATAAAGTCAAAGACAAACCTGTCAATCATAAATTGATATGCACCGACAGAGGATAGCAGTGATCAGGAGAAGGAGGTTTTTTACGATGAAATTAAGAAATTATGCGAGTGTATACCTAAAAACAGGATAAACTAATTGTATTGGGAGATTTCAACGCAAAAATAGGCAAGGAAGACTGGCTGGAAAACACACCATACACGATAAAACTAACAACAACGGGGAGAAATTGTCCAATATGGCTAAGTCACTGAACACAGTAATCTGTAGTACGAAATTCAAACACAAGAAAATACACAAGGTAACATGGTTTTGGCCCGGAGGAAAAGGCGAAAGTGGAAACCAGATCGATCACGTATTGGTGTCAAAGAGGAGTGAAAGCACAGTAAAGGACGTGAGAACGTACAGAGGTGCAAGTGCCGACACAGATCATTACCTTGTCGTAGCTAAGATAAGACAGAAAACAACCAAATACTTTATACAGAGTAACAGAAATAGAAGAATAGCCACAGAAAGGTTGGAAAACAGTACTACAGTGAGACTATATGAAGAAAAAATGACAGAAGAACTAAGTAAAAACAAGGAACACAAAGACATGAACCAAGAAATAAATAACATCACAACAAGTATACAAACAAGCGCGATAGCAGTAATAGGATATAGAGAGAGGAAGAAATTTAAGGAATGGTACGACGACGAATGTGATGAGGCCAGTAAAGAAAAGAGAGAGAGGAGGTTGAAGTGGTGCAAACGGGAAAACAAGTAGACCGGGTTGAATACAAGAGAGCAATAGGAAAAGCTAACATAAGATGTTTAAAATGAAGAAGAATGAATGGATAATGAAAAAAATGACCAAAATAGAGGAAAGTAACAGAAACAGTAATAAAAGAATTTTTTACCAGTTGATAAGAAACGAAAAAAAGGAAAGTAAAGTAAAGACAAGAAATATAAAGGACGAAAAAGGAAACATTGAAAGCGACCCAGAGAAAATTAAACAGATATGGGCTAAACACTTCCACAAGTTACTGCACAACCAGCAAGAAAAAGAAGAATGCGAAATAAACGAAATAGATAATGAAGAACAGGTACCAATACCAACCGAAGAAGAGGTGATGGAAATAATAGGAAAAACTAAAAATGGAAAAGCACCGGGTAAGGACGAAATAGAGATGGAGCTAATTAAGAACGGGGGAGAGGAGCTGTGTAGGAGAATATGCAGCATGGTACAAAGAATATGGAAGGAAGAGACTATGCCAGTAGTATAGAGAGAAAGCGTCATAGTCCCACTGAAAAAGAAAGGAGACCCGGAACAGTGCACAAACTATAGAGGAATCACTTTGCTTAATACCGCATACAAGGTGTTATCAACAGCAATACACAGAAGACTGAAAGAGTATACAAGACACAAAATAGGATAGAGTGAAATTTATCAAGTCACAACGGATTAGATGGCTGGGCCATATTATGCGAGAGGACGATAACGCAATAACAAAAAACTAACCTTATGAACGCCAAACGAGGACAGAGCGAGAGGAAGGCCCAGAGAGAGATGGTGGGACCAGGTTATGCAGGACCTTAGAATGATGGAAGTCAACGACTGGAAGACGAAAACGCAAGACAGAAAAGGATAGAGAGTGATTGTATCAGAGGCAGCAATACATCCGAAGCTGTAAGGGCAAACGATGATAGGACGTAGGAAAGGAACAACTAACCAAGTTTTAAAAAATATGTTATACGGGGACTAATCCACCCCTTCAAAAGGATTTATAAATCCCAGACCAGGGATAGCTACATTCTTATACATAGAATGTAAAGCTTAATAATAATAAATGAAAATTAAATTACATTCTTTATTTTTTTTTCTGAAAGTATGAGAAAGTCATGTGAATGGCAACGTTAGATTTTTACTATGAATAATATAAACAAATTAAATGTTTTTATACTATGTTTACATTGAAATTTATTTAAATTAATTTAACTACCTTTTCTAAAAGATGTAACCTTCTAATGCTTGCAAATATTGTATTTCTAGATTTCATTCGAGCGTTATACGTTTATAATATCGATTATAACGCGATTTCGGGGGTTACCAAAGAAAGAGCATAGTGAAGTTCTTTTTGAATTTAATAAAAATGCCGTTTAAAGAAGCCGACCCCAGTGAAGAATATAAGAAAAGCAAAGACCTCAGAAAGGAAGACGTCACCGCATTGAGAGAATGGGCTGATAAACAACCCCATCTACCTCAACTTACAGGTAAATTGATGATGATTTAACTAATTTTACAAAATTATCGAAATCGATCAAAAACCTCGCAGGACGCCCTACCCTCTAACAACCTCCTTAAAGGATTTCGTTGATTTATGTAGATAATAAAATATTGAACAAATTTTTTAATTTTTTAGAATATCAGCTAATTTTGTTCCTTCAAACCTGCTACTTTAGTATAGAATCTGCAAAAAATGCGATTGAGACGTTTTATACCATAAAACCTCTCTGTCCTGAGTATTTCAGCAAGCGGGATCCATATTTTGCTCCTGTAGCGGAAGCTCTAGCTACAGGGTGAGTAATAATGCATAATATTATAATCATTTTCAATACAATTACTATTTTGTTGAAAAAAAAAGTTTGCTTTTTGTAGAATATACGAACCTTTGCCAAAACGTACACCAGAAGGATATGTACCTATATACTGTAAAGTTATGGATACTGATGCTACCAGATTTATATTTAACGATCACCTGAAACTATTTGATATGTCAGTTACGTCATGGTTCGCACAAGAAGGAACTGCTGAGGGCATTATTATCATTTACGATATGAAGCTAATCAATCTTGGACATCTAGCAAGATTTGGAATATTGGCGATGAAAAAATTTTTGTTTTACTTACAGGTAACATAAATGTTTTGTTTATTCAAGGCTAACAGGTAGCACGCGTAATAAAAAAATTAAGCAGATTATGTGATATAATACAGGCGATGAACGAATAACATAATAAATACTCGACATTCAAGTGTACAAATTTTTTGCAGATGATCATAATAGTAATAATAAAAAATAACGCACGTGTAATTATTATTAATCTCACCTTCTAACAATCATACATTTTCAATTTTCTTGTTTAAGAATTCCTTTGTTAAAGCATATTTTTTGGGAATTTAACTACTTACTTACAAAAAATTTCCTAATAATATTATATAGTAGTAACCTAATTTTATAATTTCAGGATGCAATGCCAGTAAGGCTTAAGGGTTTACATTTTATTAATGTCGTACCATTTATTGATAAACTATTAGCAATAATGAAACCATTCATGAAGAAGGAATTGCTGGATGTGGTATGTACCCATACAATCACCTATAGAAAATTTAAAAAAATTGGGAAACATAATATGAACTGGGCAGTGGCTGACTAAGGGGCCCTGGGAACTCACTGCTCCTGATCCTGCAAAGAAAAGATTATAATTAAAATAAAATTTTATTAATGTTTTGTTTTCCCCTTTGGGGGAGCCCAAAAGTACTTTAGAGCCAAGGACCCCAGAGTATCTTAATCCGCCACTGGAATGGGGGCAGTCATTTGCTGAATAGCAAAGAGCAATTATTTTATATTAGCTAATATGCTCTATTTCCTAATAATACTGTCTATATAACTCCAGTGAATTGCAGGCTCTTATTAATAGGAATATTTCTGATTTTATTAATTTAATTTTTCGGAAAAAGAATTTACTTTAGAAGATAGATCTCTCAAAAGATTAAAAAGTTTCCTCGTGCTAGACATTATACATATTATACATTAAATTCCTTTATTCTATGAATAGCAAGAAACAAACAATATTTATTGTTTAACTATTTATTACTATTGTATTTATCATGTGTTTTGTTTTTTGCAATTTCCCACAGCATTTGTTGTAAACAGACGTTTAAGGTTTTTCAACATTAGCAAGTATAAAATATATAAAAGTATATTTTTGGACAATTCTTTTTACTGAAAACTGTTCAAATTTCGCTACATCCTGCTACTTGATTAATCGTAGATGATCTTTTCGCATTGGCTAGTTGTGTTACTTAAAACACAGTTCCCGAGAGCGTAGATTTTCGGAAAACCCACCTTTTCAGGATCTTTCATAATCAATAATATTACTTCATCATTCTATTGGTCTACCATCCAGGAATGAAAGTCTACAAAACAGATAACACAAAATACTCATTTAAAATCATCACGCACGCCTGCCAATTCCAAGACTCATCAATCGAGTAAATCTGATTACAAATCAGTTAATCTCCATTGAAGTTTTCCTCCAGCCAAGCATAAAATTTGGTGGATAATAGAAACCTCCATTTCACGACGGCAAATGAAAAATTGATAAGAAACCAATAACGAACAATAATTACTGATAAAACGAACTACCAGTAACCAGCGTATTAAAAATAATTTGTTAACATACCGGTTCATAATAACACATTATATAATTATTGCTGTTTACTAGTTTAACGAATAAATTTTCAGTTTTATTTACATACCGAATCTGTGGATGGCCTATTCAAATTCGTTCCCAAGGATTGTTTACCAGAAGATATTGGAGGCGGCCTAGAGTCTGGTGAAATATTACATGGTTCCGTTAAAATAATTTAATAAATATTTACTTATTTTTAAAACTTATATTTACAGAAAAAATGAAGCAAAGACTCAAAAACAACAAAGACTATTTTGCCAAAGAAGAGCTTGAAATTGCCAACGAATCTCGAAGAACCGGTAAATCTAAGACCATAAATGATACTTTCGGGATTGAAGGTTCATTTAAAAAGCTAGATATTGATTAAAAATCACATGTGGAAAGAATCATTTTATTGATTATTATTGATAGTGTAAATGTACAATATTTACTTCACTCTAGGTTATTTATTGGTTCAAGTCTAAATATAAGAAAATATTACATTAAATATTTGTATACGAACAAGCTCAATATTGAATAAAACAATTAATCTGTAAGTAATTTAATTTTAATTAAACTTTTTTGCTAATTAATTTAATTTGAAAAATACACTGAAAGAAAACGCGAGTGGTAACAAACTAAAGAGGAACACAGACAGAAAGGAGAAAAACCACGGAAGCTGTTAAACAATTTAGATTAAATCTGTAAAATAAAATAAACGACGAACAGCGGCTCAAACAGTAAAAGAACTTCAATTTTATTTAGTTGTTTTGATGATGGTAATTGGCCGGTAATTAAAGACCTATGGCTTTACGTTCCCTTCCGAAGCATGGATTCAATCACCAGACAGTATATAGAAAAATTTTATTTTGGGGGGGGGCGAGTGTTCTCTGCATAACAAATTACCTTGGCTTAAATGTATTAAGCCTGCCTTGATGTAATACTCACTGTTGAGGTAGCGAGGGTAGCAGATCTTTTCTGAAATCCGTAACGAAAATTGGTTCCTTAGTATTAAATTAAAATTAAATAAATATTTCATTTAAAATATGTGTATTAAAAAAGTGAATCTATTAAAATTAAAGAAAAAAATATTTGATATATTTTATTTAAAAAAAGACATTAAATATTATATTATATTATAGTTCTATCAATCAAATTAATAACCTAATTGGAAAAATGTTACAATTGTACAAGTTTTACCACAAAAAATTAAAAATATTAAGTAAATAAAGAACTTACCTGAAATTACTTTTACGAAAATTTAAAAAATAAAATGTTTAAATTAATTGCAGAACTTTACTTTCAAGTTGAACCTGTTATATTGGATGATGCAGTAGTACAAAACATTCGAATCATTGTTTATTCTTAGTTGTGCATTGCATTTAAATCTAAGTGCATCATGTCTGGAAATTATGCAAATGTTGAAGGGAAATACCAAATTAACAGAGATTTTTCTACCAATAGGTGCAAAGTCAACCGCATTTGTTTTCAGTTACTGAAAGCAAAAAGTTGCTTAATACAAATTTTTATAATTTTTAGTGAAAACATCTACTTTAAACGACAAATATAAGAAAATCGCAATAGGTAAATAGGTCAAGGAACGATTCCACTTTAAAAAAACATCGAAAGGCACAAATCTAGAAAGAGAGGGTTTTCTGGGACCACATACTTAGTAAAAGCATCGGTAAAGGTTACCGAAATCGAAAATAATGTAAACCAATTGCATCCACAAGGAAGTTCAAAAACACTGGTAGAGTTTCACTAGAGTAGAGTGAGTGAAAATTCCAGACGAATCACAAAAAGTACATTTTCTCCGAATAAAACTATTTTATTTTTATTCAAACATAAAAGATATCTACTAATTATTAAAATTAATTAATAAATTAACTATGAAACTTCAAGTTCGAAAATTAACTTCATAAAGTCTTTTTTTTATGTTTAGAGCAAAAGTATTACTTATATTTTGTAACAACCTAATTTGCTGTAAAAAAGTTTTTGAAAAAGGCAGAGCAGCTCAAAAGAGGTACATGGTAAAATGGTAAAGATCCATTGGATCAAGGGTCAAATTTTAATTTTGTTTTCACACTATTATTGTAATAAATCTATGTTTTTGGCTATCTGCAGGTACATATTCTATCCTCGACGGTGTACACAACCGAGAAGCACATTCAAAAAAGTTATACTTCGTCATGATTTTTTACTTTGGTGCGTTACGTCTCACTTGAAGTAAAACTTGTTTAATTTTTTTATCTATACGTAGAATAATTTTTTTTCCATATTAATCAGTATAACATTAAATTTATTAATATAATTTCACAGCTTATAATTATTGTATGTATTCTATAATTTACAATTTCATAATGATAATAAATAAATACTCGTGCATGATTATGCAAAAATAAAAAAAAACCTTTGAATTACCTAAATCGCAGTGTTTTTACTTATAGATTAGATCAGCTAATGATGTTAATTGTACAAATTTAATGCTGGTCTTATAAAACTGTTGTACATTGTATCCAAATCTTGTAATGATCCATCATGTCTAACGAACATGCAGCTATCGAAAATGAATACCAGAAAAACAATGATTTAAAGAAAAGCGATGTGCAGCTTTTACAACAGTGGGTGGAAAGTCAACCACATTTGCCTCCAATTTCGGGTTAGTAATTTGAGGAAGCTGGAACTTCTCAGAAACGCAAAACACCTCCAAAAACAGTGTTGGCTGTATGACGAATAATATTTAAATATTTTTTTCAGAATTTGAATTAATATTATTTTTGCAAAGCTGCTTCTCAAGCATTCAACTTGCAAAACAAACAATCGATGTATTTTTTACGCTCAAAACTCACTGTCCGGAATTTTTTGGTGATAGAGCTATCGACACAAAACCAAAAGATTTCTTTGATGTTTGGTAAGCTATAAAATTATATCACTTACACTATACCTAAGCTTAAATATTATTAAATTCAACTTTGTTTTAGTTTGTTCGGTTTGTTGCCTCAGCTTACTCCGGAAAATTACAAAGTGATCTACGCTAAAATACTTGATTTGGACTACAATAAGTTTAATTTTTATGATCAAGTTAAAATACTCGATATGGTATTGATGCTAGAATTAAGGCAACATGGTACCCAAAAAGGATTAATAATTGTATTCGATATGGACCAGCTGCCATTTGGTTTTATGACGAAATTTAGTTTATTGGGCATGAAAAAGTTTTTATACTACTTACAGGTACAAAACTTTGCGTTAATCACTAAAAGTAAATAATAATTTATTATTCTAGGAAGGAATGCCTGTTCGATTGATGGGATTTCATATCATCAATATTGTTCCCTTTATGGACAAATTCATGGCGCTAATGAAGCCTTTCATGAAGCAAGCTTTACTGGATATGGTATATATTGCTATGTTATCTCTCTTAATTTGGGGTGTAATTCATAATGGTTGCATAACCTGTATCTAATTTCAAAATTTTTGGTGTTGTAATAAGTATTTCATTTTTAGTTACACTTACACGAATCTGTCGACACCTTAAAGAAGTTTATTCCTCAAGAATGTCTATCTAAAGATTTAGGAGGTACCGCTGATTCCATTTCTCAGTTACATGGTAATAATAAGCTATATTTTGTTAAAAAAATTTATTTATATAAAATTTTAGAAAAAATGAAAAACAATTTACGAGATAATTCAGATTTCTTTATAAAGGAACAGCAACAACTGGTCGACGAAAGTAAAAGACCCGGAAAACCCGAATCTGCAAGTAGTATTTTTGGTGTTGAAGGGTCTTTTAAGAAACTAGACATAGATTAGATAAGGCATAAAAATTTATAGTCATATCTCTGTAGTAGGTTGTTCTAATTCATTGCATTCATTTAGCTTCTATTACGTTAATTTAATAAATCAATGTGTTCTAGGTAATATTTATAATTTATAGGTTGAAAGCACTACCACAGCCAAGTATTCTTGTATATTGTTATGTAATACTACCTCGATGGGTGTCCTCTTAATTAGGAAATACTAATTGTCTATCAATTAACTTTAACGTACATTCCTTCAAATTTTCTTTTACTTCAATAAAACTAAATTTTATAACTTATTGATCATTTATTTATAATTTCAAAAACCAAAAAATCCCAACACAACAAAATCGTGGCCGTCCGCTACTATCACTCCGGAAAAAAGCCCCTCTACTCTTAAATTTTCTCTCTTCCATTTTCCAAGTTTCCGCGGCAAATACAAATTTTATAATTTAAACAAATTAAAATTTCTTGTCACGAAATAATCAAAATTTCAAAATTAGACATTGCAAATTTCAGGACATTACATTATGTTTATTGTTCACATTTCGAGAGATAGTTGATTTCTCAAATTTGGTGCATAATATACTGCTCCCACAATTTTCATAAATATAATCTTTGATTTTAATTAACATTGTCATGTAGTGATTGGCTTTTTTCAAATTACGTATAAATGGTGGATTTTAGAGTGCCTGAATCCGAGAGTTGCCGTGGTTGTGCTTATATACGGCTCGAAACGCCCGAGCGTAGTGAGGGTGTTTAGTAATTTTGAACTCTCGATACTTCTTTAAAATGTTTATTAATCTCACCGACCTCCTCCACCTTCTCCAGGGGGAAAAGATCTATTTCTTCAGATAGCTTTTAGTGCCTTCTCGATCAGTTCAGTTTATATTTTCTACAAAAAATCCTTCAACCACCAAGTTTGAACCAGTTATTTGACTAATATCGTGAGTTCGTTCTTTTTTTTATATCTTCTAAGCAGCAGTTTTGAGTAGTACCTACTGTCTTAGGCAAGCTTTCTGTAACCGGAAAGATCCAGCTTTTCCTCTTCAGACTAGAGCTGAAAATCATTTCGATTATTTTTGTTTTTTTATTTTATGCAACCTGGCAACGTTGGAGATCTAATTTCAGTTTTCTACTGCTTTTTATTTATACAGTCAATGGATTGACCTGCTCTACCTGCTTTGTTTTCACATTTTTTCATGATATTCGTTAAGAGTAGAACCAGAACAGCCAGCTCATGAAAATCCAAGAACTCTTCATAATCTGGCAGCATTTCATCCGGTTTTGCCTTATTCTACGATATAGTAACGACATAACAAATATCTGAAATATTTTTAAGTTAATAGAAAAATTATGCATACGAAAATATTTTTAAATATAATTTAAAATTTATAAAAAATTAATAAACTTTAATTTAATATAATTTTATCATGGAGCTATTAAAACACCTATTAATTTTTACTTGCAAATTAAATTACATAATTGTACGTTGCATCTTATTGCTGTGCATTGAATCCAAATCTGTTTATGATGCAAAATGATGTCCACCAAATTTTCAACTGTTGAACATGAATACCAGAAAAACAGTGATTTGAATAAAAACGATGTGCAATTATTGCAACAATGGGCTCAAAGTCAACCGCATTTGCCTCCAATTTCGGGTGAGTAATTTAAGTTTTTTAATTGAAAACGCAAATTCTCAGTTTACCCAGTAAATTAAATTAAAATTTCTTTTAGAATTTAAGTTAATCTTATTTTTACAAAGTTGCTTTTCAAGCATTCAACTTGCCAAAAGAACTATCGATGTATTTTTTACTCTCAAAACCCATTGCCCAGAATTTTTTAGTAATAGAGCTATTGACACAAAACCAACAGATTTCTTCAATCTTTGGTAAGTTACGAAATTATATTCTTAGCTTAATATAACCAGAACCGTTAAAAATTGCTGTTTTAGTTTGTACTCATTATTGCCCAAACTTACTCAAGAAAATTATAGAGTTATCTACGTCAAGATAATTGATTTAGATTCGAGCAAGTATAACTTTAATGATCAAATTAAAATATTCGATATGGTGATGATGCTGGGGTTACGCCAGCAAGGTACCGAAAAAGGATTTATAATTGTATTTGACATAGACCAAATGCCATTGTCTATAATGACAAAATTTAGTTTCTTGGGCCTGAAAAAGTTTTTTTATTATTTACAGGTATAGTGTTTCATATTTCAAACGTGTTCTCCGAGCTTATATTTTAGGAAGGAATGCCTATTCGTTTAAAGGGAATTCATTTCATTAATATTATTTCCTTTATGGATAAATTGATGGCTTTAATAAAACCATTCATGAAGCAAGATCTATTGGATATCGTACGTATTGATGTGTTATCTTTGCTAATTTTAAGATGTAATTTTTTTTTTCGGTTTGTAATAGGTATCGACCGTTTCGTTTTTTTTTTTTTTTAGTTACATTTACACGAAAAATTCGACACTTTAGAAGCTTTTATTCCTTTAGAATGTTTGCCAAAAGATTTAGGAGGTACTGTTGATTCTATTTCTCAGTTACATGGTAATAACAACCCTTATTTTGTGGTAAAAAATTTTTGCTATTTTTATCGAATTTCAGAAAACATGGAAAGCAATTTACGAGAGAATGAAGATTTTTTTATAATGGAACAACAACAGCTGGTTGACGAAAGTAAGAGACCCGGAAAACCCGAATCTGTAAATACTATATTTGGTGTTGAAGGATCTTTTAAGAAACTGGACTTAGATTAAAGCAAGAATAAAAATTTATAATTATGTAATTTTTAATAAGATCTATTACTATCTATTATTTGATTAGAATTTCTGTTTTACAATACTTTTTCTAAAATCCTTTAAAATCTCTAAGGTTAAATTATTCTGCTTTTTGCGACTATACTGTAAATATTATAATATTGTACATTACATAAGTATATTATTATATAAGACATAAATTTGCATAAATAATCTCATTAAACATTTTTTGCATGTTATACGTACGTATGTATGTATGTACATATTACGTAAATGCTATTTTAGCTTTTACTGTTTTTAACGTTCATATTAATATGAAAACCCAAAATATGCAAACACTATTTTGGAACTGTTTTTAAGTTAACTCGTTAATATCAAGTTTCACTACCTGAATCATAAATACAACAATTATCTTTTTTGCCATAAAATCAAAAAAAATTATACCGGTTATACCTGATCGGAAAACATACTCACTATGAAATAATTTAATAATTAAGTTATCTATATTTGTGCTATATATGATTATAATTGTAATATCAAGCAAAGGTGAAAGTAGAGAAAAGTTTATTTCAACTAATCAATCTTCGCACGTTATATATTCAGTTAGTTACAATAGCGGTCTTCGGCACATAAAGACGCAAGTTTAAAATAAGAGTTTTGCAGAATTAAACTAATTTTTTCATATTTTATCACCAGTGATTAATAAAATTAGCAATGTCTTTTAAAACGGTAGATGTAAATGACGAATATACCAAAGATAATAAACTAAAAAAAAGTGACGTCACATGTTTGCAGGAATGGGCTAAAAAACAACCGCATTTACCTCAGATTTCAGGTAAACATAAATAATTAAAAATATATACTTTAAATCGCTCAGTATAATTGCCAGACTTAATGAGAATTAGAAAGCTTTCTACATTATAATAGTAGATGTAGAACAAAAATTGCAAAAATTTGAACCAGACCGCAAAATATAAAGCAAACGTGACAGTAACAACAATATGATAAGGTTAAAGTTTTTTGTGGCAATTTATTTGAGGTTATTTAATAACTTAGTTAAATAATATTTTTAATTTATTTTTATATGATGAACCTTGTCCGTGTGCACGAATTTCTTTAAGACCTTTTTTTAATTAAGTTTCCTACATCAAACAAGTTGATATTGGCAGGGCCGGCGCTAGGCACTAGGCAAACTAGGCACTGCCTAGGGCGCAAACCAGATCGAGGTACAAAAACTAATTGCAGTGCCCAATATAAAATGTGGTTACCGTCGCTCTTTTCTGTTTCTTTTCTTCAAAAGTACAATGGATAACCTTTAAATATTCTGAAAAAAAAATTCTTATGAATTTTGAAAATCGACTTTTTGTTGTAAATTTTTATAAGTTTAAGTTCATTTTAGCTTTAAAAAATATTCACTTGACGGTACGGAGCGTAGGTTTTCACTGCCGCTGACATTTTCAAATCTCGGATCTCAGCATTCGAATTTCGTCATTTTCGAGTTCGGTAACCCTGTAGGGATGTTTTTAGCGAGTCTCGGATACAGGCGCTCTAAATTCCATCATTTTTGATAATTGAAAAAAAAACATAATGTTTGTTAAGTAATTCTCACAAGCTCCATCTCCTGCCTGTTGGCAGTGACCAATGGTATTGCACAATATAATGCAATAATGTAAAAATTTATTTTTGTTAATTTTGGAAAAACTACTTGACAATCCGCAAATTTTATTTTTTATATGTACTATATTGTAGTCCATTATTACCTAATCCCCAGTGCAAATATTTCGGCGAAATTCAAAACCGCAAACATCGACCGGCCCATAAGATACACAGATGTAAATGGGGGGTGGGCACTGATAGATTTTTGCCTAGGGCGTCAAATATCCTATTTTGTGTTTGGTGTGCAGCTTCCACTGGTAATGCATTTTAATACGTCCACCGGTTTTTGTTGAAGAAATAATAAAAAAAAACTATACAAATCGGTAAAAAACAAGATACTGCGACTTTACACTTAAACCGCTGCAACAACTGTAATATATTATAAATAAAATTAATTAAAATTGAACAAGTTAACTTAACAATATTAAAAAACAATTAAGTTTAATTGGAAATAAAAAATAATTAAATTAATATTTTCTGATGAAGACGGTGAACATCATCGAAAGCTAAAAAACTTAATTGGTTATTCAATTTTAATTAATTTAATGATATACTTTACGAGTTAATAATTTATATTTAATTGTAATGAATTATAATAATTGAAAACTTTTTTCTGCACTACATTCCATTCAAAGCTTTGTACCGCAAACTGCTCAAGTTTCGGTATAAGCTGCCACGTGCTTGTCTTTACGCGTTAGCTAGCTGTGTTACTTAAAACGCAGTTCTTGAGAGCGTGGTTACATCTAAATGAAAAAATAATTATGTTAAATAAAACTAAGAAGAAGTGAAGAGTCGATTTATTGTATAAACAAAGATAGAAAAACACTTGAGGTCAACATGTTTAATTAATTCACTAATCAAGAATAATACATAAAACACACACATAACAAGCAAGTAAAACTAGCACGTAATTGATGACGACGTACTAGAAAACAAAATTAAAAAATGCATATTTGAAGAACTGACATCCACCCGAAGGGTAGATTCGGTCGAAAAATAATACAGTTGAGTATCCTTGAATAGGATGGTTCTTCCACTTGATTTCCTGAATCGCTGCAATCCTAACATTGTATCTCTGCAATTCCTTTGCTACTTTAATAATAATCTTTGCAAAAATTACAACTTCTTGTTCATATTTTTTTCTTCTATAGCTCCTCAACTATCTCTTCCGTCGAAATCATTTCACCACTCCAGTGGGCATCCATTTCATTAAATTTTTCCTTTACTCTCTTAATTTCTTGATATTTATTTTTTCAATTCTCCTCCTTGGTGATTTTGATGTTTTGTACTATCAATATTTCAATAAATATCCTTTCAAATTCACTCCCCGCCCTAACTGTTATTTATAATCATCTTCGATTACTTATTTTTCTCTTCTCTATACCAAGGTGGTAAATTTACATTGTAAATTAAAATACCTAAAGATTATCAATTTAATTAGTTAATTAATTATTACTTGATTAGTTAATTTTGAAATGCTTATGTCGTTCAATTTTTGATTTCTTTAATAATTGTTATTTCCATTAGTTATGGGATCGATGCTTAATCCGTGATCAAGTTTTATAAGATCCGAAACTTTTTCACCAACCATGACAGTAGGTGCAGTAGTATGAGCAGCTGGTGAAAAAGGGATGATACTAGCATCGACGACCCTTAATTTGTTAATTCCATGAACTTTTGCTCTACTATTGACAACCGAGTTCTTTGGATTTGGACCCATTCTGCAGGTACAAGTTTGGTGATAACCAGATGACGTTAATAATCGTAAGGCACAAATCCAGTAATGCTTACTTCCCATTTCATAATCTCTGCATTGTGGATAATCGGCATAAACTAATGATGCATTAATTTTTTGCAACGGTTCCGTTTTTAATATCTCTTCAAGTATTTGAATACCTTCATACATTGTATCAATATCCCGGTCGTTATCCAAAAGATTTGTGTCAATGATAGGATATTGAAATGGATCATTACCACCAAGTGTAATTTTGCCAACCGATTGTGATCTAAATCCATATAAGTAAACGTTCATAGTGGTTCTGAAATTGATATTTTTAAAGAGAGCATTATACACATCGTCCGTTACTCTTAAAGTTTGTCGTATAAAATGATTGGGAACACCACCGGCAACATTAAATTTTAATTCAATATCTGGATAGTTTAAATTGGATTCAAATCGACTCCGATAAAATCCAATGCCTTGGCTGTTTAATGCAATGGATAAAGGTCCATAACCTTCCAAAAATTGTTTAACGCTATCCCTCAAGATGAACTCGGGTGAAGAAAAATTTGAAGCTACGTATAAACCATAAAATGTCGTATGATCACAAAGAGTCTTTCCAACTGGAAGATCTTGTACTACAGGAATATTAATTTTTTCTAAATGATGTCGTGGTCCGATGCCAGAGAGCATTAGAATTTGAGGAGAATTAATGGCTCCAGCAGACAAAACAACTTCCTTTCGTATTTTGACAAAATACGTCTTTCCATTTTTTGTAAATTTAACACCGGTTGCAGTTTTTGTCAAGGGATTTATTATAATTTTGATTACGTAACTATTAGTTAAAACTTTTAAATTTGACCTATCCCGGATTGGTTGTAAAAACGCTTTATTAGCACTTTGGCGAAATTGTTTGATATTATTGATCTGAATACGAAATGCTCCTTGTTGTTCCTTTCCATTGTAATCTTGACCTGTAATCAATAGATTAGTTAGTTTACATATTATTGCTAAGATACTTTACCTATATGTTTGTACACAAGATTGCTGCCATTTAGAACTGCATTTAATTGCTGACTTTTTGGCGAATGATATTTCACATTCCATAAACCATTCCGTCCATGATAGCCGGGATCACCATTTATTTGCGCATTTTCTGACTTGATGAAGTAAGGTAGAACGTCTTGGTATGACCAGCCAGCGTTTCCTTCTTCGGACCACCTATCGTAATCAATTTTATTTCCCCTGCTATATACCAAATTATTTATGGCACTGGTGCCACCCAAAACTTTTCCTCTAGGTATATGACATCTGTTATCTACCATACCTTTAAACATCATTTATTGGAGATTTGCAAAAAAAATCGCTTTAAAATATTACCCAGACATGAATTTGTCTGTTGCGTAGTATTAAAGTTCCAGTTAAATCTTGAACCTTGCAAATAAAAGAAAGTTCCTGGAATGTTAGAAAAATTAGACTCGGAATATCCGGCTTCAATTAACAATACATTCCACTTCTTTACTTCGGATAATCGATTAGCTACAACTGATCCACCAGGTCCAGAACCCACCACAACAAAATCGTATGTTCCAAAATCTAGAAAAATATTATTTTTATCACTGAGCAATAATCTTCGTCTAAATTATTTGTCCGTGTATCATTATAGGATATTTACTTTCGGTTAGAAAATTATTTTTCGGTCTATGAGCTTCAGCACTGGTGGGTAAATTATAACGAAAAGCTTTGTTTATTTCACTAGTGATTAGATTTTCGTAATAGTTTATTTCATCTTCTTTTTCATAACAATGCATGCAAGCAAAATTAAAGCAAAATATCAATCCAATAAATTTCAAGTTTTCTATTTTTATATAATTGAACGACATATTTTGGTGAAACCTCTTGGTTCAAAATATAGTTTTAGTGTTTTAAAGTACTTAATACAATACCGTAATACATACCTAAATAATAAAAATAATATTTAGTAAAAGATTATTTTTATGCTTTACTATTTATCGTGGTTACGAGTTAAGTAGGTATTTTATTTATGTTATTGCATTGATAAAAACCATATAAGTTTAAATATGCGTAAACACCTAGTAGGACTGTGATACGAAATCTATTTTTTGAATGTTATCTTAATGTTGCTTTATTCGATTGTTCTATTTAGAGCGTGACAACCTGAATACTGGTAAAATAACGCGATAAATCAAATTTAAAATTTTTCCAAAGCACCTACTATATTTTTCTTTGCTTATGCTGTGAAACGGAATGGGACATTTCGCCGTCAGAAATTTTCTTCTTCGGAGTTCCACCATACACTATTTGGGTGGAAGCGAAGATGACGTGCCAGAAAATTTAATTAATGGGATGGTTTCCTGTTGCTTTCCCCATAGCCCACAGATCGATATTGGGCTTTAAAGCACAGCAGCAGTGTAACCGACGCCATCGGGATTTGAGCCGCGCCCTTACTCTTCCCAATCGGTCGGTATAGGCTTTAAATTACACTGATGTATCAGAAGTCGTAAAGAAAAGGTGCCAACAGCTAGGAAGATTTTCAAGATCCAAGAGGAGACGATCCAGACATCGCTTCGCTGGAACTGCGGTGTTCTTAGTGTTTTGTAATATCCCTGCTAAACGGTTCCATGGAACTGAAAAGAAAATTCTTGCTGGACTTCTTGTCGGCGTCTCCGGGTCGTGTTGGGTTACCCCGACAGGTAGAAAATGGCAGATGACGTCATCTTGCACAAGTCCGGAAAATCTAAAACTTTTCTAGGGCTTTATAGGCCCATCAGTTTCCTCAACATCATCGGAAATATAGCAGAAGGAATCATCCTAATTAAACAAAACGAAGTCATTGAAGAAAACAAGGTTATCCAAGATGAATAGTTGGGATTCAGTCTCGGACACTCCACCACTCATCAGCACTTAGCATCAACTGACTGCTCTCTTTAAACGTGTCGAAGGTTTTCGGCAAGGTATGGCATATCGGTCTTCTTTCTAAATGTCTTAGGCAAATATCCAACTGATAATCTATTCTATCAAAAATCGGAAATTTAATATAAAGTTGGAAGAGTTCCGCTTTTCGGAACGGAAGATCAAAGCCGGCGGGGCGCCAAGGTTCTCTGCTGTCTTCTATCTTCTTCAACTTATACGAAAGTAACTTACCAAAGACGCAAAGAATTTCAGAAGCATTATACGCAGACGACACCACCATCGTAGCCAGTTCTATCGGCACCGGAATGTTTTGGAAACATTTTACCTGATATTATTTTACAAAAACTGTAGAAAAACCTCGTCAGAATTAATTAATATATTGAGAATTCTTCAAACACTAATTTGCTGAAAATTCTATTAAAACTTTTTATCAACTTAATGTTGAAAAAATATCAAATCCAAAACGTTAATTTTAATTATCAACCTAAAAATGAAAGCTATTGGAGAATCCGCACTGCCTGAACCATTTTGTATTGTACACCAATCGCCTGATCTACCAGTTGTTATATAGGGAGCTTATAAAGTTTGTAACAAATTCGATAAATATTTTAGAAACATTTTCTCAAAAAATTCTTAGTTTTTTTAATGCCACTTTTTCCTACCATTGATATTTTCTTATCGTGTTTTGTTTTTGAGCTGTGACGTCATCGAAAACTTTCTCTCTTAGTAGCGGATTGGGGACTTTTGGGATGAATAGGACTTTACTGCTTTTTGAACAATTAGAAGTAACGATGAAAAAATAAGCAATTTGCTGCTGTCAAGTTCTACCTTTGCTCAAAAATCTAAATCAACAGCGACGCGACGGTTGGTAGTTCGCTATAATACGGAGTGAATGTTGACCCAGGATGTTACCAGTGGCGACTTGTCATAAAGGGCACAGGGGCACGTGCCCTCCCAACCCAAAACTAAAAACAATAAAAGAATAAATTTTCATTATAAATAAATATTTTAAAAGCTATTTTTTAATTTTGTGATCCAAATCACTGGATGTTACAAACCTCTTTATTCGACTCAGGATGTTGCAAATTCAACCAAAATTGACTTACTACACTTATTTTCGGCTTAGCTCAGTCGGTTGAATAATTGGCATAAGACATCTTTTTAAAGCATCAATGAAAATCTAATTTTTATTAAATTAAGTACATTCCTTTACTTTATATTTATTTTTTATTATATTTATTTTATTAAATTTATACTCATGTTTATGAATTAAAAACTATATTCCGAAATAAATGTTTAAATTCACTGGATAATTGGCTAAGTTCGTAGTTGTGTTTATAAGATCACTGGTGGCTTCCCATGAGTGACCACATGTTGAATAGCAGATTATTCGCAATTTTACAATTTGACTAAATCGTCTCGTTGCAAGTAAGTAAAATCACACCTGTTGTACTTAAATACTGTTTTTATGATTTTTCGAAACCTTAAACCGTAAATTAGCGCATAATTAATTTTTAAACCGGGGGGGGGGGGGGGTTGTGGGGTGTAGAATAAACCTCTGAGACCTCTATAATCGTATTCAAGAGAAAAATTTTTGGTATAAAAAATATTATTCGGATCTGAAAATAATAATAGCATAATGTTTTATTAATCTGCTTTGGGAGGACGACTCCTGCACTTTATTGTCCTCGAATGAGAGCACGTATTATTACTGCACCCATTCAAATAATAGTGAGAGTTTCTATAACAAATTCATTTTGTAACGGTCATTATTTCTTTTTCCAGAATTACGTAGTAATAATAGACAACTCTCCAGGTTTTCTTCATTTTAATAGATGAAGCCTTCAAGGATGCGGATCCCGGAGTAATTTCTTTTGTTCGAAGATTTTTTATGTAAGAAAAATGAAAATGAAAAAAAACAATGGAGAGCTGCCATGTAAACAAAAACCAAAAACGTCATTACTCGAAAACAAATGACGGTGGAAAACAAAATTTGATCTAAAAATGTCTATTTTAAACGGAAATTATTCATTTTTTGATAAAAACAGTATGAGGAAACAAAATAATTTTGAGATAAAATTATCAAATATTGATAAAAAAAAATTGAAAATATCTATTCAATTTTATAATAGATATCTATTAAATCTATAATAGATTTTTTTTCTGCTTGGTTCCTCTCTTGTATATTTATGTATTTCCTTGTGTTTGTACAGCGAATTGCCGATCACCAGGTTATTCACAACGCAACAGTCAATTAATCTGTCTCCATTTTTGTTTCGAGTATCTTCACCAAACGGTCCCATTATTTTATTTGTTCCTTTGATTTTGTTTCCTATTCGAGCATTGAAGCTGCTATATAAACTGTACCTGCCGCATTTTCAATTGTCAATTGTAATTCTTTCCAAAAATTTTCTTTTTGAACTCTTTGCGCATCCTCGCTTGGTCCATATACTACTATTACTGTAATTTGATGTTCTTTCTTTAATGTCACCGTTAATATTCTTTCTGAAAGAAATTTTATTTTGGCCAATACAATAGTTTGTGCATTTTTTGTCTTTATTACTTCAACTGCCCTCAAGGTAATATCATCAAGTTTCGATATCGCTATCGTATTGTGATGAACTACTAATCCCGTTTCGTTTAGGGCTGCAACTCGAGTCAACCCCTTTAAAAAATGGCCCACCAGGCTTAATCCTATATTCAACAAAATATTTAAAAATTTGAAAAGTGCATAAACTAGAGCTGCAACGTCCGAGGGTTGACTCGAGGCTTTGTAACGGAATTATGTTAAATAATTTCCTATTTAGAATTCCCATACGCGACGCTAATGGAATTCGGCCCCTAGCGTTCTTAAAAGGTACCACGCGCCCTGAAGGTCCCGGCGTACAGCGTATTTTTCGAGGCTTTTTGAGATTTGGACGGCAAACTAAGAAGTCGTGCGTTTATGTTGTGGTTAGAGGTGATACTCCGGAGTAGTATTCTGTTTTAATTCTACGAGTTTTAATCCGTGTGAGTTCCCGAGAACGCCCAAACGAAATAACTTGTGTTGTACAAGAAATTTCAACAACGCCAAGCACGAGAGCCTGTTTGATTTTGTCGAGCCGCAATTGCAATTGTATGGAAGATCATAAATTAAGTAACACGAAACCAAGAGTTCCTATGCGAATGTTGTATGCGATTTTGTTACCTGGGTACCTGTTTTGTTCGCGATCAAGTTTTCCAAGTGTGAAAGTTTTCCACACCGAACCATCTGTTGCTGTAAATCGAATCCCACTACTGGTCTGTTTTCGCAAGGTCATCTGTTCACCTGTAGAGCTATCAGGAAGTCATTGGCAAGTGTTGGAAGTATCAATTAACATCGTTCCTGTACCGAAGCTGACGATACACCTTGTCGTATTACTTTTTGTGAGACAATCAGTACTGGTGAGTCATTTATTTATTGTTAGATTTTGTGCAGACGAACACATATTTTTACTATCACAATTGTCGGTGACTCAAAAGTTGAAGATAGCCGAGTCAAATTTGGATACGTTGGAAGTTGTAATCACGAGTCAATCTGCTAAAATCATTAAATATTTTGTTGATCAAATTGTGTTTTCTTTTGTTCACATTTCTTTGCAGGGAAAGCAATTAACGACGAGAAGTTCGATCCACCCCCTTTGCCTCCGCAAGCTTATAAGCAAGCAGGGGCTGGTGACTTCGTGTCCTAGCGGGCAACAACTACAAATAATTACTGGATACCACCAATTCCAGGTGAAATTATTAACTACGCCCTTAAGGCGGGTTGGTTGTTTTACTGGCGCCCAACGTAGTTGCCGACCATTTTTTTTAAACTTGATTGCTTTCCCTGAACGATTGCTGTGTTACAATTTCCAACGGTTGTTCGGTTTTTTTATTGACTTGCGGGCAGTAGATTGTTTTAGAAGTCACAGCAACAGTGGTATTTTTTTTCGCATCAAATTTTATACAGGTGGTACGTCGAAATACATACAAGCGTAGCATAGTGTGAACACGTGATAAAATTTTTGAATTAATCTTTTGTTTGAAGATTGAACCAGGTATTTGCGTATGCGAATATTTGATTGTATGACCTTGCATTCAATTTTGTTGGCTTTTCGACCATTATCTACAGTTACGATAAATTATTTTAATAAATTTAATTTAACATGTCGGCTACTAATTACGTTCATGCACTTAACCGCGATGAAATTCATGTGGAATTTCTTATTAGAGGAAAAGACCTTTCAACTTTGCCGCAACACCTTACTTCTCTTCGTAAAGAACTTAATAAATTAATGCGTAGTGAAAAATTTACATCTTTCACCAATCCACACAGTTATAGTCCGTCGAATTTAATAGCTGATTTCGAAGCTACTAATAGGGCGTTAAATGAGATTCAAATTTCTATCGAGGAACTTGAAAGAACGGTTGACGCTAAAGCGCTCGAGAAAACCACCAACCGGCTCGCGCATTATAACAACCGCATAGAGATAGTACAGGGTGCTCCTAAAGCTGATAGGGAAAAAATGTTAGCAAAAATTCTTGCGCTTAGGGTTAAATTGGAGAATGTGATCACTCAAAATGAAGAAGAGGAAGTCTACGAAGATCCCGGGATCTCGATGTTTGAGAGCCCGATGCGTAAGTCATCTCTACTTCCACCGGTTAGTAATCCCGATTTAACTACTGTGTTACAATCGTTAATTAGTAATAAAAATTCCAACTCGGCCGTACATAAATGGAATTTGTCTTACGATGGTAAAGGGGGGTCCGAGCAATTATTTAGTTTTATTGAGAGAGCAAAGGAACTTTCACGTTCTCGGGGAATAAGCGAAAAAGTATTATTCGATAAGGCGGTCGAATTTTTCACAGGCGAAGCATTAACTTGGTATCGGACGTTAGGTACTACTGCTATCACCACATGGGCGCAGCTGGTCGAGGAATTAAAAATTCGTTTTTTGTCCCTCGATTTCAGTCGCGAGTACATTGAACAAATCCGTAATCGGAAACAGAAACCTAGCGAGTCGGTGCGTAGTTTTGCTGAATCAATGTTTGCCGAGTTTTCGCGAATTTCTCCAGTTCCTTCGGAGGAAGATCAATTGTGGGTGATTCGAAGGAATTTATTGCCTTCAATTTCGTTAGCCATGGGACCGACTCTCACGTCGAACCGTGAAGTTTTTATTCAAACGGCCCAGGCAGCGGAACGTTTGGTACAATGGACTGCTAGGGAAGTGTCCGCGTCGACACTCGCCTCTGAGAATTCAATTGTAACTCCACCCGCTCCGAGCTCTCAACGGAGATTTAATGTAGGTAATTGTTGGAACTGCTCAGAGCAGGGGCACCATTTTCGATCATGCCCTAAACCTGTTTCCATTTTTTGTAGCGGTTGTGGCCGCAAGGGTAAAGCTACCAACATGTGTGACTGTAGTAAGGGTTCAAAAAACGCCGTAGGGCGAGGAGGCGTCGCGGCGCGTCCCTCGCGGCGTTAAGAAAAGCTAAAATCGTCGCGAAAGGAGACTGGAAGAATTGGTTGGCAAAAATACGCGATTTTTGCGGATCGGCCTCCAATGATTCTACTCTTTTCCTCCATCCTACTTCCGATCAACGTCCTTATATTAATTTAAAAGTAGGTGAAGAGCCAGTGACAGCGTTGCTAGATTCAGGTGCTAGCGTATCTATCTTAGGTACCGAGGGTCATTACCTCGTAGATAAGCTCGACCTTATACTTTCTAAGGGGGGTACTTCGGTTTTACGGTCTGCGGACGGAACGCCGCAGGAGATTTTGGGTAAGGTCAATTTACCATTATGTATTGGCAGAGTGGTGCGACCACTAGAGGTTCTGGTATGTAAAAGCATACATATAGGGTTGACCTTAGGGATAGATTTTTGCCGGCTGTTTGGGGTTCGAGCAGATTTCCGTCAAGATCAGTACGTTGTGGACGAGGTCCAATCGTTGAAACTGATAAGATCTGCTGGGGACTTAAACCTAGAACAACAGGTTGCTCTCACTGAAATTAAAAATAAATTTAAATTACTTTCTCGTGATGGTCTTACTCGTACAGATAAGATTACTCACAACATTGATACTGGGGATGCTGCTCCTCTTAAACAACGGGCGTATCCGTTGTCTCCGGCTATGCGTAAGATAGCTCACGCAGAGCTCGACAAGATGTTGGAGATGGGCATTGTACGTCCGTCAAAATCGCCGTGGTCTTCTCCAATGTTATTGGTGAAGAAATCTGATGGGTCGCACCGTTTGTGTTATGACGGGAGGTCGTTGAACCGGTTAAGCAAACGCGATGCTTTTCCGTTACCCACGCCTGAGGAGATTCTTACATCTCTCCGCGACGCGCGTTTTTTATCGACCATCGATTTAAAGAAGGCGTTTTGGCAGATACCTCTTACTGAATCCTCCTGCGAGAAGACGGCTTTTACGGTACCGGGTCGAGGGTTGTTCGAATACGTGGTCGTTCCCATGGGAATTTCTAACGCTCCCATGACTCAGCAGCGGCTGATGGAAAATATTTTCGGATCTCTTCTCGGAGAGAGAATTTGGGTGTATTTGGACGACATCATCGTTATCTCGGCAACTTTCGAAGAGCACTTACATCTGCTCGAACAGGTGTTTTCTCGTCTACAGGAAGCCAACCTAACCATTAATTTGGAAAAGTGTGAATTTTGTAGGTCAAGCCTTAAGTTTCTGGGTCACATTATCGACGAAACTGGACTTCACACGGATCCAGATAAGGTTGAAGCGATCACACGACTAGCTAAACCGACCACCACGACAGGTGTCAAACGTTTTATAGGTATGATTGGTTGGTACCGGCGTTTCATTCCTAATTTTTCAAATTATTCGGCTCCCATCACCGAGCTTATTAAGGGACGGGCCAAGCGTCAATCCATTACCTGGACTCCTGACGCTAATGAGTCATTTGAAAACTTAAAAAAGTTGTTAGTTACTGCGCCTATTTTGGCTAGTCCGGATTTTAGTAAGAAATTTTACATACAGTGTGATGCTTCAAACTACGGGTTGGGTTGTGTTTTAAGTCAAGGGGAAGGGGACGAAGAACGTGCAATTGCCTATGCTTCGAGAACTCTCAACAAAGCCGAGAGGAATTATTCTGCGACGGAACGGGAATGTTTAGCTGTAATTTTCGGCATCGAGAAATTCCGACCTTATGTAGAGGGAACCGAATTTACGGTGGTTACGGACCATTACAGTTTGTTATGGCTTTTATCGATGAAAAGTCCCACGAATAAGCTGGCTAGGTGGAGCGTACGTTTAGCTCAACATTCTTTTAACATCCAGCATCGGAAAGGGAAATTGAACGTAGTGCCGGATGCACTATCACGCGCACCTTTGGAGGTGTCTTCTCTTGACTTGTCCGAGGGCGATTTCGATGCGTGGTATCGACGCATGTTGGCCAGAGTTCGCGAAAATCCGGTGAATTATCCTGATTGGCGCATAGAGGGGGGGCTTCTGTTCAAACTTATTAGTAACAATCATGATGTGACTTCCAATTTGATTGAATGGAAACAAGTCATACCCAAGTCGCGACGCCAGGACATTTTTAAGGAATGCCATGACGATCCGACCTCGGCTCATTTGGGAATTTTTAAAACTTTGAATAAGATCAGCGAACTTTACTATTGGCCAAGGATGCGAGCGGATGTGGCTAGGTATGTGCGTCGGTGCACCGTGTGTTTGTCGTCTAAGGCATGTCAGGGAGGGCGTAGTGGGTTAATGGGGAACCCGAAAAAAGTTCGATTTCCTTTCCAGTGCATTTCTGTCGACCTTATGGGTCCTTTTCCGCGTTCTGCTAGGGGTAACACCATGTTACTTGTAGTCTGTGATTGGTTTTCTAAGTTTGTGCTGGTACAACCCTTACGTAAGGCTACCGCAAAGTCGATTTGCGAATTTTTAGAGAACCAAGTCTTCCTGCTATTTGGAGTTCCTCAAATATGCATGGTGGATAACGGGCCTCAGTTTATCAGTCACGAATTTCGGGCACTCATGAACGACTACAAGGTGAATCATCTATGGTATAACGCAGCCTATCACCCGCAGGTTAATTTTGTAGAGAGGGTGAATAGAGTAGTAGGTACTGCGATCAGATCTTATGTCAAACAAGACCACCGGACATGGGATGTGGAAATCCACAAGATTGCCCACGCTATTAGATCCGCAACTCATGAGGTGACTGGGTTCACACCTTCTTTCCTAAATTTAGGCAGGACCGTTCCTGCGAAGGGAGATTATTACGGTCGCGTGTCGGAATTGGGGGAGGGAGACGTAACCTTAGGGAGTCGCGAAAGAATTGCGGAAGAGATGAATAAACTGAATGAGCTCTACAATGATGTTACGAACCGGTTAGGGAGTGCTTACCGCCGTAATGCTTCACATTACAACTTCCGGAAGCGAACCACGCGCTTTAGGGTGGGTGAGACGGTATGGCGCCGGAATTTCGCTTTGTCCAACGCTAGTAAGCATTTCGTCAGTAAACTTGCACCGAAGTATGTCAAATGTAGAGTTAAGGAGGTTACAGGTCCTTTGACCTACCGTCTGGTCAACGAACGGGGTAAAGATGTGGGAGTGTTCCACATCAAAGATCTGAAGCAGCATCCTCAGGATAATAGAGCAGAGGAAGGTTGTGGGATGGAGTGATTCAACATAATGGGTGGAGGTTGGGTAATGTTGTCACAACCTGGTCGGTTAACATCTAAGATCAGAGTTTTTTTACAGGGTTCTGCTCAAGCACCTGTTAGCCCGTATGTCGTACATCAGACTACCGTCTTCCGTGGAGTCATTAAGTCCCGACTCGTTTGGTTTTTTTCGGTTCTGGTTATTGCAGGGGCGGGGGAATTCGCTCTCACGCCAAGCGTGCTGTGAAGCCATCCTTCGTTTTGCGCGTATGCAAAGGTTGACTACACCTGAAGACCCTGTTTAGGCTAGGCTTCGCTACACCGTTGCGGTGGGGTTGGTCAATTGGAAAGTCCGTGTTAACGCTGCGAGCGGTAGCCCTGGGTGTTTGTGGAGGTCTCTCGTCGTGCAGTCTCCGGAACTCAGTCAGTTAAGTCCCGGACGATGACCGTAATTTTGAGGGCGGATTACGTGAGTTTTTCAGGCTCTCAATGACATACTGTCATTCCCCGGGGTAACCTTTCCTCCCGTCCTCAAATTCGACCAAGTCGTTGGTGTTTTGTCGTTGCGGTGGCGATGATCTGTTGATTGGCGGTCCACGACGCGTTGTTATCATCCATACGCGAGGACGAATCATCGATTACGTCATTGCTGCGGGGAACCATTAATTACGGAAGTCATTTATCCTTCTGTTTCCTATTACCTTCCTTTACCTTTCCTCCTTTCTACCTCCTTCCTATTTCACATTGGGATCCTATTTGTAACATTCCTGGGAAGGGTTGGGTATATTTTGTTTTCCTGGGTTTTAAATTTTCAATTAATTAGCATAACATCGGAAGCTTTTAATTGCGCCATCTGAGATTTAATCTCACGCTTAGGAATGCGTAGTCTACTAGCTGTAGAGGATTTGGGTTTTTATGATTAAAACGGAAGTTTATTTTTTTATTTTTACTTACAGTTCCTATGTTCCAACGACGCTGAGTGCGTTGGTCTGGAACGAATTTTTGCGCTGGGTGTGTTAGTTGGGATTAGATACACTTTCGAGCAGGCACGAATGGGTCCTATGCGGTCCATTCCAAAACACCATTGGGCGGCGTAGCCATTGGGTGTATTGTTGAGATTCGTTGGAATCTGAGTTTTTTATATTAGTACGGGTCCTATGGGGAGCTGTACTAGCCTAGGGGCATTTAAGTCCATTATGTGACGGCATAAATGGCAGTTTTTTGTTGATGACTTTTTGAAGCTACCAAGCTTAGTCATGAGGGTTCTCGCTTAGGCGGATTTAAAGGTAACGTTTCGTTATCAGGTTGAATACCTACCTTATTTTTTTATTTTATGGTTTAGTTTTTGGGAAATTAGGATAGTTTTGATCCGGAGTTTTTTAGTTTATCCTACAGTTAGGGGGCTGCGTCTTCAACGCAAGAGCACAGTTTTTGCAGACTTTGGGTTAGTTGATAGCTATCTCCATCTACCGAGGAGATATTTGGGGAGGGGGTGTGTAACGGAATTATGTTAAATAATTTCCTATTTAGAATTCCCATACGCGACGCTAATGGAATTCGGCCCCTAGCGTTCTTAAAAGGTACCACGCGCCCTGAAGGTCCCGGCGTACAGCGTATTTTTCGAGGCTTTTTGAGATTTGGACGGCAAACTAAGAAGTCGTGCGTTTATGTTGTGGTTAGAGGTGATACTCCGGAGTAGTATTCTGTTTTAATTCTACGAGTTTTAATCCGTGTGAGTTCCCGAGAACGCCCAAACGAAATAACTTGTGTTGTACAAGAAATTTCAACAACGCCAAGCACGAGAGCCTGTTTGATTTTGTCGAGCCGCAATTGCAATTGTATGGAAGATCATAAATTAAGTAACACGAAACCAAGAGTTCCTATGCGAATGTTGTATGCGATTTTGTTACCTGGGTACCTGTTTTGTTCGCGATCAAGTTTTCCAAGTGTGAAAGTTTTCCACACCGAACCATCTGTTGCTGTAAATCGAATCCCACTACTGGTCTGTTTTCGCAAGGTCATCTGTTCACCTGTAGAGCTATCAGGAAGTCATTGGCAAGTGTTGGAAGTATCAATTAACATCGTTCCTGTACCGAAGCTGACGATACACCTTGTCGTATTACTTTTTGTGAGACAATCAGTACTGGTGAGTCATTTATTTATTGTTAGATTTTGTGCAGACGAACACATATTTTTACTATCACAATTGTCGGTGACTCAAAAGTTGAAGATAGCCGAGTCAAATTTGGATACGTTGGAAGTTGTAATCACGAGTCAATCTGCTAAAATCATTAAATATTTTGTTGATCAAATTGTGTTTTCTTTTGTTCACATTTCTTTGCAGGGAAAGCAATTAACGACGAGAAGTTCGATCCACCCCCTTTGCCTCCGCAAGCTTATAAGCAAGCAGGGGCTGGTGACTTCGTGTCCTAGCGGGCAACAACTACAAATAATTACTGGATACCACCAATTCCAGGTGAAATTATTAACTACGCCCTTAAGGCGGGTTGGTTGTTTTAGCTTAATCCTATATTCAACAAAATATTTAAAAATTTGAAAAGTGCATAAACTAGAGCTGCAACGTCCGAGGGTTGACTCGAGTTGCAACCCTAGAGCTGCAACGTCCGAGGGTTGACTCGAGTATATTCAACAAAATATTTAAAGATTTGAAAAGTGCATAAACTAGAGCTGCAACGTCCGAGGGTTGACTCGAGTTGCAACCCTAGAGCTGCAACGTCCGAGGGTTGACTCGAGTTGCAGCTCTAGTTTATGCACTTTTCAAATTTTTAAATATTTTGTTGAATATAGGATTAAGCCTGGTGGGCCATTTTTTAAAGGGGTTTTGGAAATCATACACAGACGAATATATTTATAAACTCTGCGAAAAACAAATAATATTGCCTACACAATTTGGATTCCGAGATGCAGTGGGAACAAGGGAAGCTCTCTTGCGTACAAGTGTTAATCCAACTATGTACACTATCGGAAAGCGTTCGATGGAGTTCGGCATGAGAAAATTAAGGAAATTTTGAAGAATATTAGGCTGGATGGAAAGGATTTAAGAATAATTGCAAACCTTTACTGGAACCAAAAAGTAGTGGTATAATTATGTGAAAAAAATAACACCCTTTAGTGTTATTTCGGGTGCGCATAGTACTGAAACCGGTACTTCTACGACAAAACATAAAAAACACTATTTTTGGATTCACAATTCATACTCGATGAGTTATTTCTATTAAACCATAAATTAACCAAAATGTCACACTGCATTGTTCAAAATAATAAAACGAAGTCGAATACCAAATTCAGCCTATTGGAAATTTTTACAACTTCCCGCCTTAAGGGGTTAGGGGTAGTCACTTGGTCTACAATAAATATTTTTCTTTTACATTTTTATCGAATAAAGTTAAATATAATACATATAACTTAGCATTGCTTGTTTTATAAATTTAATTAAGCTACTGTAAAAAGAATTATTTAAAATACTCATTTTTTCACGCTGCTGACTACACCTAACCTCTTAATTTGTCTGGACTATATATTAGGAGTAGGTTGGTACATATTTAATTATTTATGAATAATGTAAACAATAATTTTTTTAAAATTTTTTAATTTAAAAGTAGATTGATTTTTATTCTAAAAAAACTATACAGCGCGTGTTAAGTCTACTCTTTTTGTATCATATATCATCTAGTAATCCCAACTAACCACCATATTATTATCACCACAAATATTTTTTATTCAAATAAATAATATAATTAAAAACCGCTAAAAAGGAGTTTTTTATATGAATTGTTTGATTCTATCGATCTCGACATACCACTTGCATCATTTTGCTGAAATTTCTATAACAGGTACCTGTATAGCATTGAGAAAGCCATTTATTAAATCTGCTATACATTTTGACGATCCCGGTACTTTGCCATTTGTAATTTTTGGTACCCTTCCAGCATTCGGATCAGCAGCAAACCCGCCGTGACCTGTTCCAAGGTACGCATTTGCTCCAACTCCAACTTCCCCATGAATTCTTGCCCCCTGGACTGGAAATTGTCCCTGTAAAAATATTAATAAAATAAATGAAATTATTTTCAAAAATTCCATACTAAGGATATTATAGCACAAATCACTAAACTGACTACAAAGTATTTCATGATCGTAATCACCATAAAATGTAGTTAAAGCTAAAAATTGAAGGACTTATATAGCAATTGAAACAAATTTGACTTCATTTAGATGATTTCAAATAATTTTTGAAGTGTGATATCATAAGTTATTATTATTAATAGTTCAGTATATGAATTACAAAATATAATAATATGTATACCTATCTACATGTTATATAAAGCGATTATTATTATTATTTAATGTTTAACCTATTTGATTATCGATTTTTTTAAATTCGAACTACAAAACTATTTTAAAAGATCATAAATAAGCAAAATACTTTCTACTTCATTAACATCGTAATATTATAAAAGAAAATTATAAAATTCCCACTTATTGTCAGTCCGATTAATAATACCATCGCGTTTTTTTATACTGCACTAACTGGAACTAGGTCATTTTTTTACCAATAATTTTATATACTTACTGATAATTATTTTTAATACAATAAAGCGAATTACAATAATTTATGTAATAATAATGTAAGAATTTAATTAATAGTACATTTTACACGTAAAACACATTAAAAGCGGAAAAACTATAATTGAACTTGTTAAAAAAATAAACAAGCATGTTAAAAAATGTGTACCGGATGAAACAACAATTTCGACTGATATAAAATGGACGAGTTTCAATTCCAGGATTATACTGTATTGTGCAATCATGAAATTCTTCGTTGTCTGTTTAATACTTTCTGTTTTATTGTTGGTAAGTTTGAAAATTAATTCTGATAAAAAAATTATAAATTAGAATATTTTAAATAATGCCGGTTTGAAAAAATAAAAACTAATTTTTAATTAAACAATAATTACGATTTGCATAATTATTATATTAGATTAATTTAAGTTCTCCTTATCTATTGAGCTATATAGCTCTATGTACATATATATGTACATAGATTTTAGATAATTATTTTCTCTCTTGATATTCAAATTGAAGTATTTTATGTTTAAATTAAATTTAAATCTTAATTACTTCATAAATTTTTTTTTATTGTTTATTTTATTAATTATTTTAATTTTTTTAAATGGCTAATTATTGAACGTAGGTAGTTTTAAAACTAAAATACTGTATAATTCTTAGAGTGATCCCAAAATATTTTTTTTAATTTTAATCCACTACTTAAACTGATGGATGGTAGTAATCACGATATTGTTATTTTATTTTAATAATATCAATTTTCTTACAACAATATTATAGGAGCAATCTAATGCTCAGTATGGAGGATATGGAGGACAAGGAGGAGGATATGGAGGAGCAGGAGGAGGAGCCGATGGATCACTTGGTGGTGGTTTTGGTATGAGTGTCGGAGGAGGCGTTGGGGGTCGCGCTAGTGGTGGCGCCGGCGCCGGAGGTGGCGCTGGTGGTGGCGCCGGTGGTGGCGCGGGGGGTGGATCTATTAGATCTGGCCTTGCGAGTAAAGATGCATCCAACAAATTTACAGAAAGACGAGTTAATAAAAATTAGATGTTTGTTCTTTATAATGCAGAAAAACCAAACAATGTAAGGCTGGAAACACTATGTTATAAGCATATATAGTTTAAAAAAATAATATATTAATAAAAATTTAAGAAAAGTACTGTTGTATATTTATATTTTTAAATTTCCTGACCCTGCCCTCCCAAATCAAAAAAACATTCTTTAACCAAAAAAGATTGTAACCAAACGAAATAAAAATATATATGGTTAATTACTGGTTTAATTACTAAATTACTGGTTAATGAAAAATAGAACTATGTTCCCAAAAATAATAAACCAATAAAACTTTTAAGAAATAAATGTGAGCAGCGATAGGAATTCCGCCAGTATGTAGCTTTTTAAATGGGGTCGAAAAGTTTACATAAGTTTGCAAAGTCTTTTGTAGCAAAACAATAAGGATTGCAATAATAGCTGATAATACTTATTACGTTTTGAATTTTATATTTTTTATTATAATTTTGAATAACTAAGTTTTGTTTTTTTTTCCAGAGCTTCAATTCATTCTGTTTCTTCAGAGCTGTTATTTTAGCATAGAAGCTGCTAAAAATGCAATTGACACCTATTTTATGCTAAAAGCTCTTTCTCCAGAACTTTTTAATGATAGAGATCCATTTTTGCTTAAAGAAGCCATGGAAACAGCGTGAGTAACAGCATAAATTTTTCTATTTTTCTTTTGAGCGTTAGCAGGCACACTAACGAGTTTTTTAGGCTTGGATCCCAAAAATCACCCTGTTGGTACTAAAACTAAAATCGAAGTTACGTTGTAAACTATGGTTTTTAACATTATATTTAAAATTTTGGATACGCATGCAATTTTACAAAGTTAATTTACATTTACCTTCCTAAACTTATTTATATACAGAATGGTTTTATTATACTTAATTTAATAATTATTTCAAATGCCGTGGATATATATCTAAGGGAAAGGTTAACATCTTAGGTTGTAGGGCAAAAAATAACAACAAAAATAGAAAAGTAATGTATACAAAATAATAATATATCTGAATCTACCAACTCGGCCACAGAACGACTAAATATAGCTGGAAATTTTTCCTTGATTGTGCAAATAATGAATGAATTGGATTTCATTTTTTATTTATAATTTTTTATAGATCTAAACAATTAAAATACTTTTTTTTAAACATATTTAAATATTTCTGTTTTTAGCTTTTATTGTGTATTACCAAAACCTACCCCGAATGGTGACACAGTCATGTTTTGCACTCTTTTGGATGGAAATGCGAGTAAATATGTATTTCCTGACCAAATAAAACTTTTTGACATGTCTACAATGTTATCACTAAGGCAAGAAGGATCAATGAAAGGCTATATCATTATTGCCGACACAAAATTAGGACATTTCGGACATATTCCACGAATTAATTTAATGATCTTAAAAAAGTTTTTATATTATCTACAGGTGTGTAGTTTATTTTATACATTCATTTTGTTAAAGTAATGTTGCCGAAGAAAAAAAAATGTAAGGCTAGGTGTAGAAGCTCAATAAGATTGGTATCTTTATTTGCTCAGTAAAGAAAGACCTAAGTCTGTGTTCTTGTAAAAAATAACTTTTTGCCCAACTGAAAGACCTTAGAAAGACAGCTCAGCGAATGCAGTTGCTAGCTATTGAAAAACATGGTAAATCATATTTTGATGAAAAATTCATCATTTGATGATGAAAATTGATCATATTGATGAACAAATTCATAAATACAATGATGTTTTTTATGAATACTATGAATTTATCATCAATATGATGAATTTCAATCCATTTATCAATTTGGAGTATAATATTTAGAGTATAATTTTAGGAAGCCATGCCAATACGGCTTAAGGCCATACATTTCGTTAACATGGTTCCCATGGTGGAAACAGTAATTTCAATGGTGAAACCATTTATGAATAAAGAATTTCAAAATATGGTATTACATAAAAATAGTATATATAGCAAAATCAAATAAACTAATAATTTATTTAAAATTTTAGTTGCACTTTCACACAACTTCAAATGAAAATTTATATAAAGTCGTTCCTAAAGAATGTTTACCAAAGGAAATAGGAGGATTTGGCGATTCCGTTGCAGCATTGAGTGGTAAAACAGCAAAAAAATCATTTTATCTAGTACTTAAACCATTTAAATTTTAGAATTATCCAAAAAGCGACTGATGGGCAATCGAGAATTTTTTCTTCAAGATCAATTACAAATTGGCGATGAATCTCGAAGATTGGCCAAAACTAAATTAGGCAGTGAACTTGGATTTGAAGGGTCTTTTAAAAAATTAGATATTGATTAACTGATTAATTACTGTTAAATGAATTATATTATTTAGTTATTCTATATAAGGTGGAAATTATATTAACATATGTATTTAATCTTGATAATTACATAAATATTACCATCAAATAGAAATTCATATTTTCCACCGCACATAGTTTTCCTAAAAACTTTATAGAAAAATCATTTTTCTTAAATTTCGAAATTATACTACATCAAAATATAAAATTACTGTAATCAAAATCTTGCATTTTTTAAAACTGAATAAAATGAATAGGTGCACATACAAATAACTAAATGGTATTAGATAAGTAATTAGATAAATAGTCCAGAATTATATTATTTTTAGTTAATATCCACATAAGTATATAATATAATAATATGACACTCAAATTAATCTTATCAAAAAACATAACATTATTGTATTGAAAAAAAATTTCTAATTATAATTACAGTTTATAGTGTACCACTTCGCATGTCAGTTGTTTCAATCAAAAGTACCAATTATTAGAAAAACTTGATTACATAATAATACAAAAACGTAATAATTAAAAACCGTTAGTAGCCAATTTTGATCATATTGTCAGTATATGACGGTTAGATAAAGCACAGTGTTGTATTGATTGCAGTTCTAAGTTTTTTATTTCACCATGTCTGCAAATTTTGTCAAAGTCGAAGACGAATACCAGAAAAACCAAGACCTGAAGAAGGAAGATGTGCAACTTTTACAAGAATGGGTGCAAAGTCAAGCACATCTACCCCCAATTTCTGGTGAATAAAACTGATACATATTATAAAAATTGAAACTTACTCGGAATTTTTTCCAGAATTTCAATTAGTGTTATTTTTACAAAGCTGCTATGGTAGCTTTCAACTGGCAAAAACAACAATCGATGTATTTTTTACGGTTAAAACACATTGTCCCGAATTTTTCAGTAACAGAGATGTCGATGTATTGCCAAAAGATATGTTCGATGTATGGTAAGCTTCAAAATGTGTTGCAAAATATCATGGGTAGTTTCCGTTCCAATATTCATCAAGGGAACCTGATTATTTTGCTGCACTCTATATAGCGTTTAAAGCTTAAAAAATATTATCTTATTTTAGTTTGTACACATTTTTGCCTAAACTAACTCATGATAATTATCGAGTGGTTTACGTGAAAGTTTTGGATTTGGATGTAAACAAATTCAACTTTAATGATCAAGTTAAAGTATTCGATATGGTAATGATGCTAGGGTTACGGCAGTATGGTACCGAAAAAGGATTACTGCTTATGTTCGATATTGACCAACTTCCATTTTCTTTCATGACCAAATTTAGTTTATTGGGAATGAAGAAATTTTTCTACTATTTACAGGTACCTACTACAATCTGTATAAAACACTGAAAATGTAGGTGTCTTGTACTATGTCGGTGAAGTAATTTAACTGTTTTATTTTATTTTAGGAAGGAATGCCGGTTCGTCTGTTGGGATTGCATTACATTAATGTTGTTCCATTCATGGATAAATTGTTAGCTTTAATGAAGCCATTTATGAAGCAAAGTCTATTGGATGTGGTATGTATTTTTTTCTATAATTATGTTTGAGAAAGTCCTACTTTGTGATATTCAAAAGTGTGTGGAAAAGTACTACTTTTCCGCCCTAGTGCGGAAAGTAATACTTTTCCTATAATACTATATTATTATGTAGTTACTTTTAAAACATAGTTAGACAAAATATTGTACGATACTTGTGGAATACTATCTATCTATAAATGCGAGTTTTCCTAACTTGTATCGAAAATTTTTTATTAATTCTGTTTTTTTTACTAACATAAAAATTTAAATAAAATTTATTTTAGTTACACTTACACGAATCGACCGATACTTTACACAAATTTGTTCCTCAAGAATGTCTGCCGAAAGATTTAGGCGGTACTGCTGATTCCATTTCTGTATTGCACGGTACTTGCACCATTGGTCCTTGTAATCTGATATAAATTTGCTTATTATTATCCTCTTTCAGAAAAAATGAAAATTAATTTGGCACAGAATGCAGATTTCTTCAGAACGGAACAACAACAACTGGTAGACGAAAGCAAGAGATCTGGTAAACCTAAATCGGCAAGTAATATTTTTGGTGTTGAAGGATCTTTCAAAAAATTAGATATTGATTAGCGAAACCATTGTAAATAATAATTTAGTATACCAATGTTATCTTTCCAATAAATAAGTAGTAATTAAATTATCATAAAACAATTTCAAGTACGGTGAAGTAAATTTTAGCAGATAATCATTTTTTATTTATTTTTCCAGTGTAATTATAATTTCAACTTTAATAAAAATGAGTTTATAAAATTTGGTGATATTCCTGTACACAGATGCGTGCTCTGGTTTACATTAACCTTTTTTTCCTGCATAAGGATTGATATTCTTTCTTAATATGATGATATTCTTTACCATAAACCAATTCAATTTTCAACTTTCATTTATCTTTTTTTACATTCTTAGTCCACACCAGTTCATTCACTGCTTTTGTTCAAAATTAATTTTCTCCAAAATCAGAATAATACCTTTGAAATTACAACTCCCAATTTTTCCTCCGCTAGTTGGCGGTAAATCCGCTAACTAATCAACCGAGTTCTAAATCATTTGAGTTGCACATTAATCGAATTACACATCAATCTATTTGCATATCAATCGAGTTTCACTGTATTCACTATTTTCAAGTAATTAGAATAGTGCAATTATTATTGTACTATTTTACTTCAGTTTACAAATATGTAGTACTTAAATTTAAACGTTTTTACATATAATTTTTGTAAAATTTTTATGACTATAATTACGTGTAGTAAAATTCACCTCTGTTCAAGTTCTATGTTCGGACCTAACAGCTTTGTGACAGGTATTGTAATCGAGTGCAGCTCGAAGAGCTTTCATATATTTTTTCATATTAAAACCATTAAAACTTTATGATTCCATGTCAAAACACCGAAAACAAAAACGCCAAAGTCAAAATACAGAAAACAAAAACACCGAAAGTCAATATCGTCGAAAAAAACAAAAAAAGATAGTAAAAAATACCGAAAACAAAAACGCCGACGTCAAAACAGCGTAAACAAAGAAAAGGTATTTATGTACAGCTCCACCAAATTCATTGAAAATTATAACAATAATTGCTAATGTAGATATTGACAAGGATAAAAATAATTACAGTTACTTTCATTATTAGCCTACCATTTGTACATAATAACAATAGTGATGTATAATATACAGGGACGGAATACCATAATATAGCAAACTTTTATTTTTAATTCAATTTATTAACCAGTTGTGTTATTTAATTTAAAAACAATGACATAATGACATTAGAAATTGAATCTTCTTGGGTTGCACGTGCGGAAATGGACCACTTCTGTATTTCAATTTTCAATCACTGTCTATTCAGTAGGCTGATGATGAAAGTCTTGGATTAACGTCATTGGAATTCATTGGAAATCAATTCCCAGTCTTGTGTACACAAATTTACCTGGATATTTACCCCCTGGAAAATGGTATTGCTTTTAAGTTTTCGGATATAATATGAGATGTAAAATTTTGTACCTCTATCGATGTGATGAATCTCAATTCGATTGAAAACTTGGGAGATGTCTAGGAATACGGTTGTGGTATACTGTTCTTTTCGTAACTCTCTTATATCAGATCTATCATTCGTCTAAGTAGATGGCAAGTAGAAGTAGACGAGTAGGTAGGTTCTAGTAGCATTCCAAGATAGTTAATATTGTTCTGTTATAAAAATATAAGCACTTAAAACTAAGTTAAATTCTGATTTACAATATTTTAAAAATTGAATGATATAACTTTTTTTTATAAAATATTTAATATTATACTAGTTAAATTAACTTGAATAAAACAATAAAATAGTTTTAATATTTCGCAGACTTTTCGTCTGCTTCGTCAGAAAATTCAACTAGTGTAATTTTTAATATTTTATAGATTTTTCAGTAGTAATTAATAAATTCGTAACTTGTGGAACAATATAATATATGAATTTGTTATGTTAGTGTAAATAATACTGTATAGAGGGCAGCACGCCATTGTTAAAAGAAACCAAGTTGCAGTTAGCATGTGACGTCAGTTTTTTACAAAAAATAAAGTTCATTATTTTCATTTGTACCCATTTAGTTTTTCAGAAATTTTAAAATATTTAAAATGGGCAATTCTAGATCCAAAATAATTAAAATCGTTTGTACCTCGTTTGTACCTGTTTGTATCATCTTTATTTTTGCATTCTAAATAGTTTAAATAATTTGTACCTCGTTTGTATGAGTTTGTATTACCATTTTTATTTTCATTTGCACCCATTAGTTTTTCAGATAATTTTAAATATCTGAAATGGGCATTTCACAACGCCCCTCCCTTATTTCTCACAATATTTTATTTTTATAAGAGACTCGTACTCGTGTATGCCCGGAACGGCTTGTCAAAGTGACCGCACGGTTAACTTTATGAAGTACCTGGGCATTGGAAAATTATTAGTTTTCGAATATTTTCTGCTTCTCAATTATTCCATTGTTTTAATTTTCAAAGTTCAATATCAATCATGTAGGTATTACCTTGTATTACTAAATAAAATAAAATTTTTTAATCATTTTCCAAATTTACTTTTATTTTCAATCAAAACTTCTAACGGCAAACAATATCGCGGACGTCCGACATTATCTCCCTTGAACGACCGCTTATCAAAAAATTTAAACGAAATTAATTAAATGAAACTGAAGGTGACTTTACACTAGAACACACAGCAATATATTAAGAATTTTAAACAAAAATAAAAAAGAGTGTGCAAAAAGTGTTTTAGTTAAATAATATAATTAAAAATGTGGTATTTTTTAATACAATTTTAATTTTTTATTTCCATCTTCAATTAGTTAATACTGGGCATTCGGTCTCACTAATTTTCTTATAGTGTATTTTATTCATAAGGACTTTGAGAATAATGTAGTTGCATTTTTTGATTTTATAAAAAAACTGATATGGTTAATGGTTAAATTTAAAACCGCTTTTAAGACGAAATAAACCAATCAAAGAGATCAATTTGGTTTTAAAAGCGGTTTTAAATTTAACGCTTCCTTTAAAATTCACTATGAAATTGGTATCGTCAGATGTATATTAAAAGGACCGAATAAAATATTTCTTAAAAAAAAAATTAAAAACTATTAATTTTGTTCAATAATGAAATATCTAATTGATTATTATCTACAATAATATATAAAATTGAATTATAACATATTATAAAAAAATAAAAAAATTAATAATTATAAATTATTATAAAATGCCATGAATTGATAATCATAATCTATTAAGTATGTATAACTATATAATGTAGTTTATGCAATGCAGTTACAGAAAACACTTATATGTTAATTGTTTAAAATACAATTTATATAGCACAATTAAGTTAAAAATTTGATTAAATCATTTAATTATTATAATTTATTATATTCGCAATAAATTTTCTGGTCAACAACTTATTCACATTTAGTTGAAAAGCGATGATAATGTATAAATTACAAAAATTCCTTTAAACAGTTTCACTAAAGCAGATATATGGCTTTTAATTACTGTGGAAAATTAATATCTGACATACAAATAAACAGATAAAATAATAAGAAATGATAAACAAACAACTGTGATACCTATTGATATTTTTTTATTAACTATTTAAAAAATAGATTTGATTACCTGTTTAAATAAAATGCAAAAAATATATAAAATCGAATTATAGAAAGAAAATTTATATTTTTTTATTGATTTTGGCATTAAAGTTGGTATAATTTTATTTTGAAATAAACATGAAAGTAATTTGACTTTTGATGAATGTAATATTATTCAATCGACTGCATAACTTTTATGCATAACAAGGTTTATCTGATGAGAATCCAGTAAGATCGAAACACGCTTGCTCGACCAAAAGTGCCATAAACTATAAATTCATATTATTTTATAATAATTACGTAAGTTATAATTCAATTTTATATATTTTTGCATTTTATTTTAACATGTAATCAATTAGATCTTTGATTAACTATTATATTTAAAAAATAATTCTTATTTTGCAAAAAATTCTAGGAAATAGGTGTACAATATGACATAGGTAGTTAATATGTCAAGGATTTTCACAATTTTAAATACACTCCAAATTAATCCGGACGTATGCCATCTGGTTCGTATGTTATTGACTACTAAATCACCAATCTATGATCTCTGGTCAAATGCACTAGTTCCGTACTGACTACTGACTTTATAGATATATTCATTTTTGTTTGTTAATTGTATTAACTAGGGTCTACCGAAAAATGGTACAGATCGAAGAGAGTACCGCAGGGGTATTAGAATATAAATCGTTTTATGAATCGGAGCTGAACCCCACAATCAGACATCAGTATGCCGCAATGGCAATGACTTACACTTTTCAATTTTCTTTCTAGAAAAATTTTAGTGTGTATGAAGTTGTTAGCATTATTGTTTTCACATAATTTATTATAACGAGTACAGGTAACAAGATAAGCAGTAATATTTCGATCCTTTAGACTTTAATTATTATTATCTAACAGTTAATGTACTGGGTGTTTATTAACATATGCAAAAGTTTTCGGAGAGAGGTTCCTTGGGTTATGGTAATCTAGCCAAACATTTTCAAGATATTTTACCATAGGACCACAATCTAAGATACCTTGGTCTCGATACCTCTAGAGTTATTCTCTGAGTCACATTAAGTAACATGTATAACGGATTGAATACAGTATTTAAAATTTATTACTCATATCAAGGAACACTCCATATATTGCACTAATAATTACTTAACAAAAGTGATAAAATATAAACAAAAGTTTTGAATTTTCAAGGATACGTCGTTAAAGTTTAAGTTTAATTTTTCAAGTCGCGCAAACATTAATTTGCAATAACTAGTTTGACTTGTTTTTAATAAACAATCGCATCTTTATGAAAACATAATTTTTATTTATTTAATTTGGTGATTCTTTTAGTGCCTGGTGTATTTTTCTAGAAAACTGTTTTTCAAGTGGATCGATCAAGAGTTTTGATGGGGTCTACTTCGACACTGGACATAAACTCCACCGACAGTTTGCATAAGAAAAATGAGGAGAAAAATTATATTTTGACCAAAATTACGGAAATAAAAGCTTTAATCACTATCGAACCGGTGATATGCTGTTCTTTTATCGCCGATATCTTTATTGCATCCGTCATACACAATTTACAATTAGAAATGGCTTGTAAAGTAAACTGCGGCTACAACGAAACAATATGTGACACAGTCATCAATGGAACACATGCCAGCTATAATTTTTCCATGCAAAACAGCAACGTCCAAGAACATATAAGCAACATGTACAGATGGAGCGTTCCAATACAAAAAATAATTCCAATTTTAATTTTACTATTTATAGGAAGTTATAGTGATCGAAACCGCATCCGTAAACCGTTCTTAGTAATACCCATAACAGGAAGAATTGTTGCTTCATTGGGTATAATTGTTTGTGTGATTCTGAAAGAACAATTGCCGGTTTCAACCGTAGGGGTAGCCGTTACATTATCGTCATTTTTTGGAGGGGTGCCTCTATTATCGGCTGCCTCTTTTTCGTATGTCACCGACATCAGTTCACCTGATTTGCGAATTATACGAATTTCTGTGATAAATATTTTTATAAATATTCAAATTCCTCTCGTTTTGTTGTCGAGCAGTCCCTTATTAGCTCTTCTGGGGTATTTATATTTAGCGATATTTAGTTTAGTCATATACCTATTCGGTATCGTATATTGCATATTAGCTGTAAAAGAATATGCATCAAAAAATATAGTTAATAATAATGAAAATGTGATTAAAAACTTCTCTGTGATTCAAGACTTGAAAAGAACTGTGACGTTAATTACTAGAGAAGAGGTGCGAGGTAATATTATATTTGTTGTAACAATTATCGCCATTTATCGTATGGTCAACTCAGGTATTGTGTTGCTATGTTACAATATAGAATTATCATAAATTTTACTTTCAGGCGAAAGTACACTATTTTTCTTATTTGCCCAACATGCTTATGGATGGGATTACCTGAAATATACAATTTATCAGGCCGTGCAGAGTATCGTCAGTGCCATTGGTAACTATCAATTATGAAACAAAGAAGTAAAAATTGCCATCTCAAAACACATTTTTATTGCAGGTGTTGCAGTATCTATGCTAATTTTATCCAAAATTCTCCAACTGAATGATTTGACTTTGGTAACAATATCATTATGTGGTAAAATCATATCTAATATTATTTGTGTAACCGTCAAGTCTTCATATGGATTGTATATAGGTATGTACGAGGGACAAACACCAGACCTTTTTGGTGTTCACCCACATCCTCATACATCCTCCGTACATCCTCGTACTTCTATTTTTTTTCATCATATTATTTATTTTTGATAACTTAGTTCGTGTAAGCTATAGAACTATCAAATATTCTAGATTTCAAAAAAGGTAGAACGCACGTCCCCCAGTGCTGTAATTAAAATAAAATAGTTAACTTTTACACTGGTAGATATATAAATATGTATCACTTCTTCCACTATTTACTTTTTATTTTCTAGCCCCACGTTGGGTGCCATATTTATTACTGCCACATTAATCAATTATGTAGGTCCATCGGTTAGTTTACAATTAAATTTTGAAAATTAACTTTTTAATAATACATATTTTTCACACCTTTAAGCAATGCCTGCGTTAAAATCTCATTCTGTTGACGGTACGTGTGTTCGATTTAAATAGATGTAGGAACGTGTTTTAGTGGGCGGTGCCGACTGCAGTTCCCTTGAAGCCTTGCTAGTGCTAACCCAATTTTTACTTTACTGCCGCCCGTCGCCCACAATGTTTATAGATTCTGCGTTATTTCTTGTGAGAGAACAGGAGTACTCAAAATCTACATTATGAAAACCTAACGCCAAACATAACAATCTTAATTAAGCTTAGCTATAACAATTTTATTATCAAACAAATCGAAAAATAAATTCGTAAATTTATAAATCATCAGTCTGATATAATAATTATTAGCAATTTATTTTTTAATTATTTTTATTAAAAATCGGGGGTCAATGAAAAATATATTCGTTATTGTACGAATGTACGTAATATGCATTAAAATAAATAAAATACCGTTTATATAAAATCTGAATAAAATAAATCACATTAAACTTATTTGAATGAAAATCAAACAAAATTATTTTAAAATTCAAAACATTTCGTTAATTATTTGAAATTTATGGAATGAAATTAATAATTAAAATTTCACATATATTAAGCAGGTAGCTATTAAATAAACAAAAATAATTTTTTTTAAGTCAATATTACTTTTGCAAAGTATACATACTATCTATTGCAATGGCCCAGGGTATAAAATTATAAAATTCTAAATAATAAATTTATACCTTCTTGCCAGTCTCTCATCCAGTATCCAATTTTTACATTTATTCTATAAATCAATTTTTATAAAGCATCCAAATTTTATTCCATACAAGTACCTATCTCAAATTCCACTTATTCATTTTTCAAAAACTCTGCAAACCTACAGGTTTACTCACCGCAAGCAGGGCTGGTGAAAAAGTCTCGTTCTCAGTTTTCTTCCGCGCAGGATACCAAAATCATCATACCGCCAACATTAAAATAAATAAAATCAATTCTGAACAGGAAATATCCAGTAATAATAATTCATTCGTTCGTTCACAACTTCTTCAAGATTACGCTAATTAAAGCAGAATGTTAAATTAATTCAAACTGCTATATAATAAAATTTTTCAGATAATAAATAATTAAAACCTGAACAAAAAAACTCTTGGAAGGACAAAATGGTTGGTTTTCTTTCATCTTAATTAAATATTAAAAGCTGTCAAAATTGTAAAGAACGAGCATTTTGCTTGAAATTTGGTATTGAGTGATACCTGACAATAACAGACGAGCCACAAAAAAATATTCGCACCGAATAAAACATGTAATTTCAACGTAAAAATTAATCATTAAATATAATTAGCATTATTTGATCCACTTCCTTGAGTAAAATTAAGGTTTTACTCTTGCATTTCTTAAAACATCCACTTACTTGCTCCGTTGATTAACTCCCGGAGGAAGTTAATACTTTACATTTCATACTTACAATCTTGTACTTTGATATTTAACTAGCACAACCTAGCATCAAAAATGATTTAATTATTCCTACATACGATACATCTTATTATTGAATTTTGTTAAATTAGTGCTAGCGAAAATATTTTTGAATAAATAATCCGACACAATCCGGATCATCATAAAAAAGAAATACAAATAATAATAAACAGTAATAACAAAGTATAACTTTATTAAAATTCAATTTTGATAGTAGATTCTGAAATTTCCAATACCATTTTATGTATTATAATGTGCTGTTTTACAATTTATTCTTGGTCAAACAAAGATTCCGGTATCTAAAAATAACAAAATCGTAATTTGTATAATTTTAAATATTCAACAGAGTTTTTGCACAAAAAAAACAAACAGCTCCTTACCGTAACGATTAAAGTTTATATATTGCTTGGGTGGCCTATCGGTTTTAAATTCAAATGATTTCTTACTATTCCTCTAAGACTTGAAGGTGATCCTGGAGGACCTCCTGCTGGTGGAGGTCCTGGAGGGCCCCCTGCTGGTGGAGGTCCTTGTGGAGGTCCATCTTGACAAGAAACCGTTGCTGGTTGCTGTAATTTAGAAATTACAATAATTGATTAATTTTGTTACTTTTAAATTTTCCTTAAACAAATAATATTCAAAAATTGGCATTTCAAAAAATTTTTGGTTATTGTAAATGCTGATATAAATAATATCTTCTGAATTATTTACTCACCACAAGAAATACGGCTACTACCGCACAAAATGATACCAAAATTATACTCTTCATGTTTCGAATAGGAATTGCAATCGAATGCAATCTGCTTTAATTTCGCTTCTTTTATATTATAAATTCCATTATGGAAATATTGCATAAGTAATGTCCTTTATAACTTTTTTATTTGTCGTTATTTAAAAGTATCCACTGTATCATTTTAATATTTACAATTTAATTACATATTACAGTTTCAATGAATTAAATAATTAAAGTAAATACAATGTCGCAGTTAACAAATAAAATCAAGTCATATTGAGATATAGTACAATCATACAATTTTTGTATCTAAATCTTTTCTTTTTTTTTCTTTTTTCATCGATTAGGCTAATCCTTTTGGAAAATAATTTTCCTAATTTTTGGAAGAGAAAAGACATCGACAGTGCAGTTAGAGATAAAACAGAAAATTCCACTTTTGATGGATAACTTCAGAGTAATTTGATTTACAAAATCATAAATAGATGAAACTGATTAAAATTTTTCTCCAAGACAAAAAGTTCAATGTTCAGCAAAAAACCGGGGATGCTAAAGAGGAAGAAAAAATGAAACAAGAAATATTGATACCTTTTATATTTATTGAAAAGATCGGCAAACCAAAAAATATCATATTCGTCAATATTTATTAGGTTTATTTTAATTAATCATCGTATGAGACAAAGTTTTCAAGAATATCATATGTAATATATTATTATTTGATATAAAGGATGAGCAAAATACATCAAAATAAAATACAATATACAAAATAACATACAAAGAACATTAAAAATATGTATTTTAAATACAAAATGCCACATACGTTTTGAAATTCAAAATACAAAACACAGTACTATTTAAAATACAAAAAATTGTAGTATTTATATTATTAAAAATACACAATACATCAAATTAAATTTTAATCAAACTAAATCAAATAATTTTTGAGTTTTTAGATTTTTTTTAAAAATTGGTTAAAAAATTACCTTTTAATATTTTTTATGCAACTTTTAAATATATTTTGAAAAATATATCAAAAATTTGATATTTAAAATACAAAACTATTATAATAATTATTTATATTTGAAATAAAATATAGAATTTAAAATTTAAAATACAAAATACTAAGAAAATTTGTATTTAAATTTCCAAGTAGTACAAAATATATTGAAAATTTTGTATACAAAACACAATATATACTTTATATACATAGGCACATATTTGAAATATGTATGTATGTATATTGCAAATACTTGGTACACTTTTGCCCGATACATATGAGAGAACTGGAAAAAATGGTTTATGAAAAAACATAAATTTTGTGCCGATGAACAACAATTATTATTTGTATTAGAGAAAAAATTATTGAAAAATCATTGGTTTTTAAGAATTTTTTCAAGAACCCTTTGAATTTTATTCGTTACATTGCTTAGTACAAAAATGCTTATTATTTTTAATCCCTATTAAAAAACATGAATAATTGTTGACAATATTATTAAGTTGTCAACGAAACTGTTTGCTGTTGTATTTACTTCAATTATTTTATTCAATGAAATTGTAATTTGTAATTAAGTTGCAGAGATTAAAATGACATAGTGAATACTTTTAAATAACGAAACATGAAAAAATCATAAATGAGATTACTTATGTAATATTTTCAATACCAAATTTAGAATATAAAAGAAGCAAAATTAAAAATTGTTGCATTCGTCTGCAATAATTCCTATTCGCAACATGAAGAGTATAATTTTGATATCACTTTGTGCGGTATTAACCGTATTTCTTGTGGTAAGTAATTACAACATGTACATACATTTCCAAATAACTTCAAAAATGCTACTGCTAAATTTCAAAAAAATATCTTGAGATATTTCCAAAATTTTCATATTAGTCTAAAGAAAACTTTGAAATTCAGCAGTATGATTTTTGAAGTTATTTGGAAATGTATTTTCAAATTTTAAAAAATTATTTTATAAACTCTCTTTATCGGTATTGTATAATATCCAAAAAATGCACTGTGCACTATAGAAATAAATGCAATTTATTTCTATAAAATTTGTGCATCTTAATTCTAAACAGTAGATATAATTTTTAAATATTCTGAGTTTTGAGAAATTTAAAAGTTTTTAAATTTAAAAATTGAAATTTATTACTGCAACTTATGAATTATAGCAACCAGCAACGGTTTCTTGTCAAAATGGTCCTCCACAAGGACCTCCACCCGCAGGGGGGCCTCCAGGACCACCACCAAGCCTTAGAGGAGCAATACGAAACCATTTGAATCTAAAACCAATAGGCCACCCAAATAATATTTAAGATTCAATTATTACGGTAAGAAACTTCTTGTTTTTTATTTGTGCAAAACCGGCGTTCAATATTTAAAATTATATATTAAAATTTTCTTATTTTTAGATACCGGAATCTTTGTTCGACCAAGGATAAATTGTAAAACAACATATTACAATAAATAATATTATGTCAGGATATCTGAATTATTATATTTTTAGGAATTATTATCAAAATTGAATTCTAATAAAAATTATTCTAATTGCTAATTATTTTTATAATTCTTTATTTATTTTACAAGATACAATTCGTTAAACTAGTTTACTAAAAAAAAGAGTTTGTCGATTTTGCCGAAAGAAGTTAAAAATTAAACCATATCTTAAAATGTGGTAATAAACTTGTGGATAAACTTTACCATAATTCAAATACCAACTTAAAGCAAATATATGTAAAAAAAAATATATGATGTAAAGGGGCGAGATATTTTAATAACAACATTATTAAATTCCCCGAACCCGAATACTGCACCACTTTGAGCATGAAACTCTCATCAAATTGAAAATTTTTAACTTTACTTTCAAAAGAAAATCGTAAATTGTGATTTTTCAAAATTATTTGCCAGGTAAATTTTATTTTCCAGTACAAATTGTAAAGGTTTACATAAATGCACTCACTTTGCAAATTGAGTTCCTTGAATAATTTCACCATTTTCAAAATTTTCCTTTATCCAAATTTCCAGTTTACTAGTTTATCTCAAGGGAATGTGATTCTTTCATACAATATTTTTTTTCTAATCTTTGTAAAATTATCTTTGTTTTTTTTTATATTTTAGGTTTATTTCTGAATATATTTGAACCATTAGCAGCCGCTGGAATTCATTCACAAGCAACAAAATACGTGTCGAGCGACGATACAGGAAAAATTCAATCAATAATACAAATTACAATGGGAATTTCTGTTTTACTTTCCACCGAAATATACGTTACCGTTATTTTCTCCAACACCCGGAACAACCACATCCAAACATTTTTTTATCCAGCCATTGTATTATATATTTTTGGAACAATTTTACTGCTGTAAGTTCGGATACTTGATTCAATTTCCCTTACAACATGTTTTTTTTCAGATGGAAAATCGTGAAAGACAAACATTAAAAATAAAATTGTTACCTACATTAAATTATTATTTTAATTTTTAATAATTATTAAGTTTATATTTACATCAAAGTAGAAAAATGTATTTTATATCTTTTATAAAAATTATTATACACAATACGTGTTAAATATTTCCACTTTTAATTATGTACCTTCACATCGTTGATCTCAGATGTCGCTTCGAATTCTAACTGAAGAGCATGTCGTTCAGCTGCAATTCTAGCATGTTCTTCTGCTATTTGTTGAAATAAATTAGCGTGCTTCACTTTTGCATAATGAACTGCGTTGGTATCGACAGGTGTTAGTACAACATTAGGGCCAGATTGATGTTCACTGGCTATTACCCCATATTGATATAAGTGTTTCGCTTTTGCTGCGGCAACAATGGGAGAATCTGATGGTAACGGCGGCGGATTCTTGTTAGAAATTGAACGAAATCCGTTTTTATCCGCCACGTATTCCACTGTCCGTATTTGGTGACGTGGATCAACGTATGAGTAAGAACCTGGAACGGTACATCGATAAGTTCCAAAAAAATTATTAAAATAGTTAACAAGTTACCTTTCACTGTCCCAGCTCCATCGCTGATTTCAGAATGCGTTCTGTCGATGTGTCCAGGAAACCTACCAGCGGCATATCCAAAAGCATACGGACGGGGTGGATACTGAGGTTCTGGAGTAGTCGACAAAATATGTGAAACATCTCCACATACTAGTGGAATTGCCACTAATAAAAATAGCTAAAAGTAAATTGTAAAAATTATATTGTATTTTAAACTTTGTACTTGTATTTTCGTTAATCTATTCGTGCGCCCCGCCAACTAAAAGTATTATTTGAATTTACTCAACTTGGCTTTTTTCATATTTCTTCACTTAATATCTTTAAATTTTTTTAGAAAAACATTGACCAGCCATATAAATTGCAATTTTAGGCCACATTAAGTTTTCGCAAGGGGAACCCCAAGTTTTCATCGCCGTCACTGTTTCAAAACTTATCATATTATTATATACATCACGTTGATGTAGCTGCTACCTTAAAATAGTAGTAATTTGCATTTGCCACACATGAAGTATGTATGTGGTAGACGTTAATAATTAATTAACGTTAACATTGACGTTCTAATTTTCTACAATTTATTTTTTCGTAACTATGAAATTGCCTAATGCAAATAATTTGAAATATCTAGTAATAAACATTAATACCAGTAATATTAATAAAATACTTACAATCTTCATATTGCAAAAATATCACCTTAAATATATTTAATTGTATGTCAAAGTCTACACGTTATACTAACTTGAATGTACTTAAGAGAAAGTTAATCCACACCACACTACGTTTGGTTCTACAATAAAATCAAACAATCTATTTTTAAGCAGCAGAAAATAAGAAATTTTTTAAAAAATCCACTGGTAAACTTGAAAATCAAGATTTTTAAAATGATGAGTCAAATTATTATTAATTTTAGATAAAATGTCAAGGGCAGTGATGATCTTATTGTGATTCTGAATACTTTGATTTGCGTTTAATTCTTTGCTTTTGACCCCATTGATTCATTAAATACATTGAAATAAAAAAAAGTTTATTGCAATTTATTACATTAGATAATATCAAAACATATTATATAATAAATAATATAATTAGGTTGCTGAGGTCAGGCCGCACAGTTCTCCACCTTGATTTCAATTTATTCCACTACTTTCCTGTCATTGCTTCTCAAACATTGCAAAGTTCCTCTGATTGATTCTATTGGTCATCCCATCTTAGCCATTCCCAAGATTGATCAATATGCCTAATAAATGTTCATTTGAAATTGCTCGACTTGGACTCACGCCTAGACAGTTAATCTGCTCTATATCCAGATATCCAGATGATGTTACAGAAGAACGTTGACAAGCTGAACAACTGATGCAAGCGGATGAAACTAGTCCTTTCAGAAACCGAAACCAAAACTGAAGGGGTCCTGGCGGTTGAGCCCGCCCGGGGTTGGTAGTAGTTCCCTTGGGCTTGGCAACACTCTACTTTCGCCTGCATTTCCACCCAAGCGGGGGGTCAGAACTAGTCCACCCTGATCAATAGGCTGTGCTTTTCCGTCAGAGGATCATCTGAACGAGTGTTTAGGAGAGGAAGAGGTGCGCAAGCACTCTACCTTTCCGGAGCAGCATCTCTCGAGCAGCCCTGGCGTCGACTTGTCGAAATCATCAGCTACGAGTGCTGCAAAAAAACCGGTTGCGATCGAGGATTCGCAGCCCTCGCCTCTGGGAAATCGGAGGAAAAGGGTGAGTCGACCGATAAAGGAACCACCAAAACCATTGGTAGGATCTGTCGCATACGGGGAGGTTGCCTCAAAGCACCTTCGTGTGGCCGTGATAGACCGTTCCAACCCCTTGGGCAAGCTCACCGAGCCCCAAGTGAAGTTGGTGGAAGACAGACTTATCATCTCCTTAGATAATTTCATCAAAGCGAGAGAAGATATGTCGAGGCAGGCACCCACTTTTGGAAGCTTCTATCACGCGGGGCAGATCTTACGGATTACCTGCAACGATCAGGGCTCCCTTGAGTGGCTAAAATCTACAGTGTGACTCTCACAGGAATGTGAGAGAGCGCTAAGCTGGATGATGTCCAGGTTGACAATCTGCCAAGGCTGTCGCAGGCGACTTTTTGGATTCCCGAGGGACCAGAATCCACCGAGGATGTCATAGAACGCATAGCCGCCCAGAACATCTGCGTCAAAATTAAAAATTGGTGCATATTCTTCGTCACCGTTAAGGAGAAACCGAAAGGTAAACTCCCTATCTTCGGTGTTGGCTAGGAGGATAGTGCAGCCATCAAGCTACGAAAAGAGAAGCTGAACTACAAGTTCACCTCTCTAAAAATTAAGATGCAGAAATTTGAAGATCTCGAACCTGAAGATACTCCGGTAGCCGCGTAAGGCGTTCGGTAAGGCGAACGGAAGTAGATAGTAAGCTCATCAAGGCAAGCAAAATGGCAGCCTTGCAAGAGCTAAACTTTTTATATGCAAACCTTCAGCACTGTCGAAGGGCTGTTGCTATCCTTTGCCGACACCTTGACCGCTATAAGGACACAATTGCTCAGATTCAAGAGCCATGGTTGTTAAAATCTGCAGTAAAAGGTTTTACAAAATTATATGGTACCATTTTTACAGGTAGCACAAATAAAACTAGGACGTGTACATACTATACTATACTAAATGTCATGGATTTTTTCTGTTTAGAGTTGTTTTTATTTATTTCATGTTATAAAATTTATAAATGACCTGTGTTTGTCGAAAATTTGTAAATTTGTGTTGGTAATTTTGGTATGGGGGTCCTGCGCGCAGGCAACAGGAGATCGAGGCTTTTTGCCAAAGTGGTCGAAGTGACCAGACGTGAATTTATACGTCTGGTATAATTTTTGGATAATTTTGTAAAAATAAAGAGCATTAATTTTTTGGTTCTAAATAAAATATTTGGTTCTAAACTAAGGACGATTTGGAAAATATATCGCATTTATTTGGGGCTGAAACCAGGGAGATAAAATTATAAGAAAAATCACCACATTTATTTTGTGACGAAACCAGGGATAAAAATAATTAGAAGAAATCACCGCAATACATACCTAATAACATTTAGGCCAATCTTCTACACAGCTTAGCGATATGGCGATCTTACGGCTGTTCGGATTAGCTGTGATTTTGGTAATGGTCAAAAAAATGTCATCAAGGCATCAATTTACCTTGTAATAGACTCGCAAAAACTCGAAGGATGGTAGAACTTGTAGAATATTGTGGGCAACGAAAAGAACACCTCATAATTGGATGTGACTCCAATTCCCATCATTCTGCATGGGGAAGCTGTGATTGCAACAATCGAGGTAAATCTCTGTATCTAATTAGTACGAATGTAGAAATTCTTAACCGCGGGAACAACCCTACTTTTTTTGTGTCACCTCAACGCAATTCGGTGATAGATATCACCCTTGCGTCGTCATTAGGCATCTCAAATGACATATAATTATTACTGACATGTGTAAAAAGAACTGACAATGTTAGATCACAAGTGGATTTGCTTCAAGCTTGAAGCTGAAAAAGTGAAACCCAGACAATACAGGAATCCAAGAAGAGTTGACAGGAAAGCCTTCTTAGACCACCTCTCCTCTTCCCTGGAGAAACCTTCATAAAAAAGAGTATCTAATAACCACTGAAAAGATAGAATTGCATACCAAAGCACTACAAAACTCTTTTACAAAAGCTTATGAGCTACCCTGCCCACTTCAGACAGCTGAACTGCGGGGTCATGCATCACCTTGATGGTGCAAGGAACTCGACCAGCTGAGGAAGGTGCGGCCAGAAAGCTCTACAATAAGACGCAAAATTCTAAAAGTGACACTGACTGGACAGCATTTAAAATGTGACATTCGGAGTACAAAAGAATGATACGTCAAAATCATCGTGAATCGTGGAGAGTCTTCTGCAGTGGGGTTGAATCAACCACCGCTGCAGAACCACTAAAAAAGATCTTGTCAAAAGATCCACACCGGCAGTCAGGCAGCCTACGTCGAGAGGATGGCTCTTACACGGAGACCCTCACTGAGGCAGCTGAAATTCTGCTAAAAATACACTTTCCTGATTGTACTTTTGACTGGACCGCTTTGACGAGCCAGCCATCGACCGAGGCAGATTGGAAGACCGCAGAAAAATCCTTGTGTTCCTTCAAATCGCCTGGGTTAGACGGGGTATTTCCAGCCCTACTACAGTGGGGACTGCATCTAATGCTCGGTCACCTGGTACGAGTGTTTGGGGCGTGCATTGCGCACGGCTACGTACCTGAGGAATGGCGGAAGGCAAAAGTTGTTTTTATACCCAAGCCAGGTAGAAGTGAATACTCCATCGCTAAATCCTTCAGGTGAATTAGTTTCACATAATTTTTCTTGAAGACGCTGTAGAGACTGTACGACAGAGAGATTCGCGATACGGTTCTGACTCATAGACCGCTACATCCGAATCAATATACGTACATCCCAGCGCGATCGACCGAATCGGCGCTCCACAAGGTAGTGGAAGTGGAAGTATAGAGGGGTTGATGGATTATCGAGAATCCACCCAGGGCGTGTTCATTGATATCGAAGGGGCTTTTGATAAAGCTACCTTTGAAATCATGCGTGTAGCACTACAACTTCATGGGATACTCGCAACTATTGCAAAGTGGATTCGTTTTGTACTGAAGTGGAGAGCTGTGGAGATAAGTATTGGTAACACAAAAATTAAAGGAGTTGTTCCAAAAGGCTGTCCTCAGGGTGGAGTACTCTCCCCATTGCTGTGGAACATGGTGGTTACGCAGATGACATTGTCATACTGCTCACGGGAAAATACGAGAAAGTCCTATGAACTCTAATGCAAGGCGCCCTCAGAACTCTAGGAACATGGTGCAAAGAATACTCTCTCTCTCGGTAAATTCGGCAAAGACAGAGCTCGTTCTATTTACCAAAAAAAGAAAGCCGCCGGCCATGGATATGCCCAGCTTTTACTCCCATAAAACTAGCCGACGAAGTCAAGTATCTAGAAATAATAGTTGACAAAAAGCTGAACAGGAGAAAACATTTACAAATAAAACTAGAAACAGCAAGGTTGGCTTTCTGGCAATGTCGCAATCACCCTCTGGCTCTATACCGCGGTTGTGAGACCCATGCTATGCTGCTCTTGTATGGTGGCCCAGAACCAGACAAGTAGACAGACTAAACAAACATCTCCACACGATGGGGTACGCAGATGAGCCGATATGTCGTGGATGCAATGAAGAGGAGGAAACAGCTGAGCATGTGCTCTGTTACAGTCCGGCGCTAACTTCTACAAGAGGATCCGTGTTAGGGGACTTCTGGCCTAACATGGCCAGACCTGCCAAGATCCTGGAGTTCCTACAGGTGGGATGACTCGGAGAATAGCAGAGTTGGGGTGAAGCTGAAATTGGAGGTAATACAATGGGCCTGATTTAGTGGCCTAAGTGCATGTGAGTTTATCTTGCCCTCCAATACAAATCCAGAATCCAGACACCAATCGACTTTGATATAAAAAAATTAGAATGCCTGGATTAAATTTCAAAATGGGAAAACACTCAAATTTTAACCGAACATGGCAAATTCGGATATCTCAAGAGAGTGGGATGGATGTGGACCAGATGGACCACGGCTTGCTCAATCATTGATGAACCCATCTGTAGGATATTGGATTGTAGTCTGCATGAAGACTAGAGAAACGAGTTGTACGCATTTATATACTTGATACTCTTCTTCTTCTTCTTCTTCTTCTTCTTCTTCTTCTTCTTCTTCTTCTTCTTCTTCTTCTTCTTCTTCTATGTGCCATACGCGGTCTACCGTACTGGCAAAATAACTATGATATAATAATTAAACATTTAACTTTATAATTTAAGGCTACACCGAATGTTTCAAAATAATAGAAAAGCGCTAATAAATTCTATGAGAGAAAATTAAAAAAAAAATAAAGTGCAGAAAATGAGTTTTAATAAATATGAATGAAAGCAAAGAGAAATTGGCGTTATTGCTTCCATTTTGGCCCCACTTCAATAGAATTCGCTAGTTATCTACTCTTAACAATGTGGAGTACTCTCTAGTATTTCAATAATTCCTGACTGATTACAGTGACGATATCAATAAATATTTGAAAATTATTAGCTAGTTTTTGGAAACGCCAGTGAAATAATAATATTGAAATGTATTTTGCAGCCCTGATATTATTAAAGAGAAAATAAATTACATGATTACATTTTTTACTTTTTGCTTCGTTCAGTTGGTTTCCATTTTATGCTTGAAACTTTCAATATCACCGTCATCAGAAAAACGTAGTTTCCTCTAGCATTCCATAGCTTTAGTAAAACTAATTAAATTTAAACAATTAATTATCTCAAACACCTAAATTAAATACCCTTTGTAATGTAATCATATAATGAAAGTTTTTAATTTGGACTCCTATTTATAAATTTGTATTCTAATAAAAAAAAATAATATGTGAGTTGATATTATTCTTAGAAATAAAAAGTTTTTAATAATTATATAGTTTTTAATAATAACCTGAATACGTCTATTCCAGATTCGTTGAAGATTTTCACTCGCTTATTGTTATTAATCCAAGACGATGACACTGCTAAAATTAACTCCAGATTAAAATTTACTTAAAAATAAGTATTTTTATGTTTATAAAAATGACTAAAATCAATCGAGTTCTGGGAGAAATTTTTGGTTCTCAGGAAGCAGTATTCCTCTAGACGTACATATTGCGATGTACTGGGGTCGAATTTTAAAAAATAAATTTATTAAGCTCCGATGAACCCGAATACAACATCTGTGTGAATATGAGACTCTTATAAAATGTAAGTTTTAAGTTCACTTTTACAAATTAAAACAAATTTTTACCATTTTTTTAAACAATTTAATGTAAATTTTAATAACTTTTTAACAATAATCTTTGAAATCAAAATATAAAAACTTATTTTTTTTAAATTTTGATTCGGTCGCTTGGTTGCGAGCTAACAACCCTGTTTATCCCACTGCTCCGCTCTTGGTCGTGTAAGTTGCGAGAAACACAAGCATTTCCAATATTCAAATATTTACAAATTATAAACAAAATTATAAAATTTAATATCCCCCCTTATAAAATAAAAAGGGACACGACAATATGTATGTATACAGCTTAAACTTTAATAATTTACTTACATATTTTTGTAATTTTTAAAATTATTAAAAACAATTACCGATTCAAATTAAAAATTTAAACAAAAGTAAATTTTAGAATACATATTTTAAAAAATATACTATTACGTTATTTAAAAATTGTTTGTTCTATTTCCATATTGTCCCTTTTTCTTTTTTTAATAAATATAATAAATTTCAATAAATATTAGGTAAATAAATATTAAATATTCTGAATGAAGCTATGATACTAATAAGCTTTTATTTAAATTACAACAAAGTACTGTGTTGGTACTATAAAAATAACATTGAGTAAGAAGTGCAAATTTGGTTGCATAGTTTATTTTAGTATTAGTTCTTGAATATTATAAAATATGGTCACAAGATTTAAAATTTTAACTAATAGTGTTTATAATAATAATAAAAATAACTTAATAACATTTATTTAAAATAAGTTCTCTTCCAATGACTCCCAATCCATAATAATTGTACTACTTTGACTGTATCGTCTCGGGCTGGGGGTATTCCATTGCTGCATTATTTATATGAAAATATCATAAAAGCAAAAATGTTTAAAAATTAATATTTTTTTTTTGGAAAACCTGGATCTTTCAAATGAAACAGTTACAAAAATCTTTTGTCAGGATAGCAAATTTAAAAACATTTACAAAATCTATAATGAGAAGACAAAATGGAGTTTTACCATTTTATCTGAAGGGAAAAAGTCCAGTGCATTTGGATTATTTTAATATTTTTTTTAATAATCTTTTAAGATTGCTTTTTAAGTTTGACCTCATTTCTACATTATTATGAGACAACATTGTACAAAACCACTTTAACAGATACACCCGATACGGATACCGATTTAATGAAAGTAAAAGCTTTATAATAAATGTTATGGTATTAAATAACATTTTGATTTTATTTTCACACTAAAATCTATATTCAATCAAGAAGTTATTGCTATTTTAAAATTAAAAAAAATTTTTAAATGACAAATTTGAAAAATTAAATATAAAAAATTAATAAGCAATAAAAATCAAATTATTTTCGTGAGCTTACAACAATGGGTTATTACTATCGTCAGATGTTTCCATCCTTACAAACTGTTTTCTCCATTAAAAAAAAAGGAACAAAGCAGAATCACTTTCTTGGACATCGAATTAAACAAATTAAAGCAAAGCATATGTACTGAAAGCTCGTGAGAATAATTTTATTTTTATTGTTTAATTTACTTAATTATAATTTAATATTTCTTGATTCATACTCGAAAAGATAATTAGTTTCATATTGATTTTAAAATTAGCAGTTTTAGTTCCTTTAGAATTGTTAATTGATTGCGTTCTTGCATAGAAAGTTTTCGAATGAAGTAATTAACTACTTTCATGTAAGCATTTAAATATTTTAAATTTTATAATGGGCATTACATCACTGTATTCTCTTAAGATGTTGGCGAGTTTATCTCCACAAGTTTGCAAGTGTCTTTCACCTAATGCGAGAAGTCCTCAACAGCACTTGCGGACAAGCTTTGCTCAACACCTTGATAATTTCTCTTTTATTTTATGTTATAACATCGAGATATACATACAATCGTGCCTTAGAAATCGTAGTGTTTGGTAGCTACCTACAAGGTTAAAGGATCCAGTTTGTTTATTAAATTCCACTGTGTTAAAATTATTATGTTTTTTGATATACTTTGTTAAAACCCAGTGCTCCGCTCTTCACAAAAATGGATATTTCATTACAAATTGGTGTTGCTTGTGCGTGTGTTTTAGGATTTTTCATAATTTTAATTTGTTATGGATATTATAAACAATATAAGGTAAGCAAACGTTAAAAAAATCAAAAGACGGTTATATAATTTTAAATATTTCAGAAAAGTACCGGAGGAATGCCGATAACATTCACTTATTTAGTCGCATTATTATTTTTTATATCAATTCTACCAATCGTGATACCTCTTATGATAATATTTGCAATTTGTTGTCAATTTGTCGGAGTTATCTTAAGAATAAGGTTCGGCTCCAATTTTGGAGGTTTACTTCAAGGACCTGACGCTGTGCACGCTCTTGACGTAGAGGACGATTCAAAAAACGTAGGAAACGTTTTGTTCGTCATACAGTGCCCTATCGAGAGCAAAAACAACGAGAATTTTTACGAAAATTTCAAAAATTCCATACTCAAGAAGTTTGCAGAAAATGTTGTTAAAACTCCGAAACTTTGGTATTCCTGGAAAACGTTCATGGGTTACTCGTACTACATAAAAAATCAGATTACTCCTGAAGATTGCATCAGCAAACTGGAAGCGATTGACGTTAAGAACAGAAGCGAAATTACTAAAGAAGAGTGTGTCGAATTGGTCACCAAATTCGCAAATGCAGCTTTACCAAAAAATCATTCCGCATTGTGGGAAGTCAAGATTGGTAGCCAACCGATTAAATGGAAAAGTGGAAACGCAAATGACTTTAAATATTACCCCGTGGTTCTTAGAATTCATCATTGCTTGAGCGATGCTGCATCATTCGTTCAAACGTTCATCAAAATTTTTGCAGACAAAGCCATAGAAATTCCGTTGCCCAAAAAGTATGATACCTTCAAACCTCCGGTTAATGGACAAATAGGGGTAAAGTTACCGACAACTAAAGAGGTTAAAATCACTTCTAAGCCGTTCGTTTATTTATGGAAAACTTTGGGCATTCTAATAAATGGTATTTACATTTTAATCATGGTTCCTTGCATTCTGTTGGTTCAAAATTTAATAAAAGCAAATGACAACAATATCCTGCATGGTCCTGCATTGTCCGGGAAGAAAACTCTGACTATCGCCATAGAAGAGTTACCTCATTATATTAAAGGGATCAAAAGTAGGTTTCCTGGAACGACATTACCGGAAGTTTTGTTTGCAGCTATTTCGTACAGCTTCCACGAGTATTTTAAGAAGGTAAATTGGTTTTTAGGTTTTACTTTTATACGTTATAGTATTTTTTAGTATTCGACAACTATGCCCAATACCATAGCCTCTCTCGTGCCTGTTTTTCCGGAATCTTCCAATTTGATCGAATTTTTCCCTGATAACCACAGCGTTAAGAAAGTTATTTGTCGCAATAAGTTTTCTCTTGCCGTATTTAAATTACCTATAACTGTCGACGAAGAACCAGGCGATAAGAGGAACGACGTGATTACCAAAAGATTGGCTTTAATCAAGGAGCAAATTAATATATTCAAACATTCCATTGACTACCAAGTAAGTTGACTCGATTTAACGATCTAGTGTAATTTCAAAGTTGATAATAATAGCTTTTAGTACTTTGTATTTTAATATTAACTATTTTCTAATACTATTAACAAAAACCATTGTATCTTCTGAACATTGGACCTGCACTTTCAGTACAACATAAATAGTATTTCCAATTATATATTTTATTCTTGAATGATTTTTTATAATATCCTTGAATTACCTTTTCATTTTTTTTGCCAATAAAACATTTTATTGGCCATTAATTTTTTTTAAATGATTTTTAACAGAAAGTAATAGTTATTAGGTTAAGGTCAAAAAAATTTCTTAATATACAATTACATGCAATGGAATCGCTCAGCCAAAACTAAAACATATTAAATATGTTATTTGTTACGTCTTCATATTTTTAGTTAATAACCATTGCGAATTTCCTATTTTTAATATTATTTTATGAAAAAACTTAATTGATTGTAATTTATGGAATTGCTTCAGCAATTATTATATTATCTGCTACCTTCATTAAATTGATTAGATATTTATGCTTTATGGTAATTACTAATTCAAGTGTTTGTTTAAATAATTATAAATTAATATAAAAACATTATAACTTCGTAGGTAAATTACTTGGTCCTGATGGTATTCGTTGGCGTGTTACCATTCACGCTAAGAAAAATATTTTCGGAATTGCTCAAGTGTACCTTTTTGATAAGCATAGTTCCCGCTGCGCCATCCGCCATGACAATTTTAGGTGGATACCTGGTCAAGGATGTTTTGTTCTGGGTTCCTCACAGAGGACCAATAGGTAAAAAATAATTAAAATGTTAAAATTTTCGTTAAAATTGACATTTTCAGGAATTGGATTTTCGGTGTTTTCGTACGATGGGCGTTTACAAATTGGACTGACCACAGATGATACTCTAATTTCTGAAGAATCTGATGCACAAATGATTTTGGACGGAATTTACAAATACTTGGACTTACTGAACATCGAAACTGATTACAGCAGAGTTTAGTATAACAGGAAACTGAAAGTTGCTCAATGAATTTATTTTATTTTATAAGATATAATGTCTGCTACCAGTGAGCTATATTTTTGTATATTTATGATGTAACTGATTTCTATAAACCGAAATCGAAATTTTTGTGATTTTTATAATCTATCGCCATTTCGATAGATTTAAATTTATGTTAAAGTTATTATTATAATTTATATAAGTGTTACCATTTTGTAACTTTTTTGAATAAAAAATTTTTAATTTATAATATTATTCTTCAAGGCACACAGATATCCTTAATCTTCTAACAGGATTATTGATCAAATCGATAAATAAAACGATTTTTAAGTTTGCCGAAAATTCCAAAGTAATGGAGCTATGCAGGTTCCAGCTCACTTTTAAGCAAAACTTTTTTTCTAAATCTTTTTCCATGTTTTCATTGATTAGCCTAGTTAATATCCGATCAACCGCTGACACTAAGATGCCCAGATAGAATCCGGGTAAAATGATAATTTTCTACTATATTAACAATAAAATTATAAACAAAAAAATTTATCAGAGCACGTAGAGTAGAAACAACGTTACCGTCGAACGGTAAGCAGGGATTTCCTGTACCAAAAGAAGACTTCTCTTTACGTCAACCCAATTAAAGTAAACAAAAAATTTAATAATAATAATACAACTTAATACACTTGGTTTATTTTTTAATTGCCTTAAAGTCGAGGACATCCTTTTTGTGTTTAATAGTGGAAAAACCTTTAAATTTTTATCGATGCAAGGTCAAAATATATTATTTGTTTTCTTATAAGTTATAAGTAAGACAAATAAGTTCATCCAATAGAATTAATTTTAAATTATTGTACAAAAAGAAGCATTAATCTAAAATATTAATTAAATGTTCACGTACAATATTATACGAATAGTAATAGCGGAATTATTTAAAGTAAAGTTATAGACAGGGATTCGTAAACATAAATCAGTTTCCGCTAAAAATATTTAAAATATAAATTATTTTTAACTTTTATTATTTGAACTTCAAATTTCCTACAACATCTTTAAATCTCTCTATCTTTGAATATTTAAATATTTAATTACCCAACAATAGTTTCGCAACCAACCATTTAATGTTTAATAATATAAACTTCTTAATTATAATTATCATTAATGTTAAAAAGATTTAAATATTGTAATGCTTATTAACTTTATATCTATTTTGTTCATCATAACAGAGATAATCATCTCTGTACTATTTATTTACCTTGAATTTTTAAATAATATATTAATATCTCATTTTCGCAATTAACATACTATTACAGCGTAAAAGGTAATTTTAAAGTTATTAGAAATTATACGATAACTTGGACTGCACGAAAACAAATTATCTATCGAAGCAACCGGAAGCTCAACTGTTTTTACCAGTGCTTAATTGTTTAAGTGCACTTGCTTAAATGCAACAATGATTAGAATTATAATCTCTAATACATAAATTTTAAATTATTTCCACCTTTACTAGGAAAAAACAAAATAAAGTTCTAATTCACCCGGAACAAAACCGACTAGGTACCTGACCATTACCTGACAAACATCCTAACCTATTATACCATGACAGACTTGTCTATATTCTCTTCTACTATGAAAAAAAATTGAAATAATATTGCTTAGGTGTATCCTGTATTTTATGGTCTAATGAGGATACTAGCAAACTTATAAGCCATTCTTTCAACATGTATAGGTGAATCATAATAATTAATTATAAAAAAAAAACTTTTCAACTGTAACTTTTAATTAATGGAAATGTTAACGATACCTTTTGGTGTGGCATTACAATAATGAACAGCGAATTCCAATTTATAACATAATTGCTGTTCTTTTAATTAGGTACATTAAAAGGTGTCTTACTTAACGACATGAACGATTTCTCTTGTACGCATATAATAGAAGCCATTTAATAAATAAAATAATGAAATTTTCAATTTTGAGATATTGCAATTTTTTTATATTAATTTTACAATGCAATCAAATCCTAGGAAAAGCTTTTGAAAACTTAACTGGGTGTCGACGAATTGGCAAACTTAAGGTTTCACTTTTTGTGAAAGCAATTGTTTTTCCAGTGCCTGTCGCCGGTGTTCAAGTATTACTTTAATGCTGCAATTCGACAGGAACAAAAATAATAATTAATTTAATAATCATTTGTAGGTTTAAAGTAAAAATAACATGTTTTATTTGGGGAAAATGTACTTTTTGTGACACATCGGTAATTGTCAGAATCCGGTCGTCCGTCAATCCTAAATTATTTTACAAAGTTGGTACTTTACTGTCACTGTTTTGTCATCTTATTAAATTTTAATTTGACATAATTAATTACATTGTTTACTTAGGGAGTGTTCATTAATATAGTAAAAGTAATTATTTTAAGTTGTGACACCACCGCAGGATATTACATGAAAAAAAAATTATTTTTATTTTTTATCAGTAACAACAACTGTTACTGTAGGCTGTAGGCTGATATACCGTCGCCTCTTTGCCGTCTCTAAATATTTCAAATATTTAAAAAGATATAATAATATTATTGTTATATTAAAATTTTAAAAATTTAAATAACCGATTAAAGCAATATATTTGACCTCTCTACCATTTCTTTGCAAAGATATGTAAAATTAGTACTACATTTTATTCTGTGAAAGTAATATTAAAATTGAATAACTTACTAAATTAAAATTTTTGATTAAAAAAATATGTAATGTAAGTAATAACTGTTATAATTTAACGGTAAATATAATAAAGTACAAAAAACCATAAAGAAAGCAGGTAGAATGCTTGCATTTGCAAAGTTTGCATTTTCAATTTTACATCAAAAGGTAAAAACTCCTTCTGAGTGCAATAACAAAAACAATTCAGATTTTATAGTTTAATTAATCCGGTAATTTTTAAATTATATTATTTTGTGCTATATATTAAAAAATTGTTAAGTTTTCTTCCCATCTCTTGAAAATTTTCCATGTTGACATTAAAAATTAAAATACTTAATTCTTCTTCTTAGAGTGCCTTCTCCTCATAGGAGGTTGGCTACCATGGTGCTGTATTCCTCTCTGTTCTTCGCGAGTCTTATTAATGTTGCGGCGCCCCGAATTGCCTTAGATTTTTTAGCTATGATTGTCTTTTTCATCCGAGACCTCGCTTGCCCTCTATTTTCCCTTCCATAATCAGCTGCAGAAGCGCATACTTTTCATTTCATTTTCTTCTGATAGTTGTGAGGATTTCTCGATCTTTATGCATGCGGCGTAAAACCTCTTCGTTCGTGATATGCATAATCCAAGATATTCTGAGCATTCTTCGATACATCCACATCTCAAAAGCCTCCAGTTTATTAATAGATGAAACCTTTAAAGTCCATTCCTCAACGCCATAGAAAAGTATCGATAGGATGTAGCACTTTGCCACGCGCCAACGGGATTTCAGATATAATTCCCGGCCACATAACAAGGTCTTCATCTTCGGGATTCCAATCTTCGTGTAACCAACAGCCCGAGTACTTGATCTTATCCACTCTCTCAAGTCGATCACCCCCTATATTAATATTTATGTTGTTAATTAGTCTCTTTGATATATTTATTTTATTAATCAACATTTGCAAACCTTCGGGGGTGTCGAAAAGTATGAGGGTGTCATCTGCGTATCGGATATTATTGATAATTCTTCCGTTCACCATAATTCCATGTTGCGCCTCTTCCACAGCTTCTTCAAAAATGGCTTCCGAGTACAAATTGAAAAGGAGCGGTGAGAGCACACAGCCCTGGCGAAGTCCCCTCTGGATTTCTATGTCTTCGGTGGTAGCGTCTCTGAATCTGAGTTGAGCCGATTGATACCAGTACAGGTTTTGAATGATGTTAATGTATTTGCTGTCTAGACCTATTCTCCGTAGCAGGTTTGTCAGTACGTCGTGTCTCACTTTGTCGAAGGCGATAAAGCAGATAAATACTGGCCGTTGTTGATCGTGGCATTTCTGTGCTAGGACTTGAATAGAGAACAGGGCTTTCTCGTTCCTAGATCGTTTCTAAAGCCAAACTGGGTATCTCCCATTATTTTCTCAATTTTCCGCCATAGGCGCCTGTGGATTATTTTTACAAAGGATTTTAATGCGTGACTCGTGAGACTAATCAATCTATAATCGCTACAGTGTCTTGCGTTCACCTTTTGTGTGATAAATGTTGATTTCAGCCATTCCCTTGGTAAGTATCCCGTATTGTAAATATGCTTGTAAAAATTGAACAAGTTGTCGTTTTTTTCTATGTCAATTGGTTGGAGAAGTTCTGCATTGATATTATCTGGCCCTGTGGTTTTATTTGATTTTGTCTGATTCAGAGCCCTATTTAGTTCTTCTCTCAGTATATCCGGACCCTCTAGAGTTCCAGTGGTTCCTTCGTCAATTTGCTGCCGGTCATCGTCAAATAAGTCCTTCATATAGCACTTCCATATTTCTGCTTATTCATCGCTATCTGTGGCCAATCTATTGTTGTTATTAATTAGTTTGCCCGTTATTTTCTTTTTGTTTGTATATGTCAGTTCCTTTATTCTCTTGTGCAAGTTAAAACTGTCATGTTCGATCTCCTGACATTTCTTATTAAACCATACCTGTTTTGCTTCTCTGATCTTCGTTTTAATCATTTTTTGAATTTCACGGTATTTATGCGTGTTTCGTTTATTTTCTCTTCTTGAGTTCATTAGATTAGTATTTCATCGTTCATCCATTCTATTTTCCTTTCCTTCTTTTTAAACCCCAGTGTTTCCTCGGCAGTTCCCTGCAGTACACTTTTAATGCTTGTCCATGTTTCCTCTATATCATTTATATAATAATACTGAGGATTAATATAAAATCTGCTATTCTCAGCTTTTTTTACAGTATCATTAAATTTTCGATTTGCTAAACTGAAAAATACTTTTTATCTTATTTTATTTGTTCGTTTTTAAATAAGTTCAAAATGAACCTTTCCATGACGTCCAAAGGGCTAATCACTGGGGTGAAGAAAATCTTGGAAATTATAGATGAGCATTTTTTGCTCGCATACTTTTTTGAAAATAAATCTAAAGGTAAACCAAGAGGAAATCCGCGTTAAAAAATTGTAAATGGAAAATTATGATATACAAAAATTTATGTTGAGATCCCTTCTCGATGACGTCAGTACAACGTAATTTATTGGTAATATTAGGTTGGTGACCGTAATTCCTCAAAAATTACGTCAATATAACGTGACCTTGCTGCCTGGGTAACTTGAACGATTTTTTAACCCTTGGTGTATAATTTAACGTTTTAAACCTTTAATGGTTTTTGTTCCTTGGGATCTCAGCATCTCGTTTCTTATATAATAAATATATAGCAATTTATCACACAAGCAGACTAACGTTAACGCCTAAAAATGTCGCAAATTTTATATTTCCAAAGAATTTAGTTAAATGCCAACAACCTAGATATACCTTTTCACTATTGAAATTACAGTAGGTGGCTTTCTATCGACCGAATTTATTTATAAATTCAATACATGCATACTAAACTCGATCTTTAATTAATATAGCAATCTTATATTATATTTTTATATAATTTCAAAAAAATACCATGCTTAACAATGGATACTCATTTAGTGTTGTGCAAACGTGCAGTTTAGTAAATTACTAATAATTTATTCTTATTTGCAAATCTTATTATGGTAGGAAATGTCGTAAATATAATGTAAGTTAAATTAAACTTAAAATATACATTGGTTCTTCGGTAATTCAATAACCTTCAAACACTATTAACCTTGTAATAAAATGAAGATGCCAAATACTAGGTGTTAATTTATACCCCAACAACAAATAAGCATACAAATATTTTGTAATTTGTATTATATATTGATCATAATTGAAAAAATCCCAAATAAAAATAAAATTTATAATTGAAACACAAACCCCCCCCCCCCAGCTAGTAGTTACTCCAAATTTTATTTTAATTTTTATCTTTAAATAAAAAAAAAATTGGTTTATTGTACCAAAAATATTTACCTTCTATTAATTTCTTAATCAGAAACAAAATGAAATTTAAAAAGAGGTTTCTGTGTTTATTAACTTACGTAAATAGCATTATGTAAAATTAAATAACAATATTATGTTTAGAAAGTTTGAAATGTAGGTAATTATATTATTTATTTCAATTATTCCAGTTCCACAATTAAGTAAGTACATTATAATTGACAGAAGATTTAAAATTTAAAAAAAAATTATAATTTGAATTATTTGAAGTACCTGCAATAAAATGCACAATGGGTGCCTACATATTGATTGTGTATTGGTAGATATTTAAATAACACGATGTGATGTAAGTCTATGGTTGGGTTCTTACGCTTAGGAGAAGTTGTGAATACCTACTGCAAAATAAGCATCAAGTTCTGTCTCTTGAACCAAGGCTTACAACTTTTTAATGATTTGGTAACGATTGCCGCTAACTTACAATTTTTTAAACTAATAATCAGTTTGCAGAAAGTTGTTTTGTTGTTTACTGTATTTGGTTAAGTTTAAGTTACAATGGATATTTTAACGTTTATTTTGGATTTATTAAATAATGTTTATGTGCAAATAGCAATTGGGATTTTAATTGTGCTCGCAATTATAGGATTAATTCTTCTTTATGTTTATTATGTAGAGTACAAGGTAAGCCCATGTTATACTTATTTTACCGGTGGTCTTCACCATTTTTATATTCAAAATCAAAAATTTTGCGCAGCAACAAATGATTAATTAATAAAATCCAACGCGAATTTGCAATTACCTACCGGTAATTTTTTCCATTGTTGCATTTAAATTGTCAAGTTAGTCATTGAAAATAAATGTTGCAATTAATTTGTCATTAAACTTTTTTTAAATAAATATGTTAAAAATTGAGATTAATTACACCAAATTCACTAATAATGAAGTTGGTACTGAGAAAATTATTTCTTTACGAGTTAATTTAAATTAATTTATATACATAGGAGGAATTATTCGAATTTATACTATTTGTTTTCTTATTTTATTTTAAAGCATTTTAAATTATATAATATTAATTTAATTGTATATGTCCGCTAACCTCATCCTAATTATCTTCTCTACTTTTCGATTTTTTTTCCGAATTTTTCTCAAAATATTTTATTAAGAATGATAGGTTATGGGCCCAAGTGAACCTTAGTGTCTATAAATTCCGCTATACAAGTAGAGATGTTATAGGCTTTTTCCTTCTTAGCCTGAATTTTATTTGATTTTTTAATCTTCTATTAGTCTAATATATTAATCTATTTAGTTTGCATTACTCAAAAATTACGAGAACTAAAATTCCAAAAAATTTAAATTTAATAATTTTAATTTTTTGTATGGTAGTTAATTTTTGCTTAAAAAGATAGAACTGTGCACCACTTCGTTTAGGTTAAATCCACAGAAGCATGACTGCCAATTATCTTTTGGACTACCAATTTGCTCTAGAAATCTAGAATATTATTCTATTTTAGAATATCTTTTGATTGACAATAATGTCTAGTAATAGGCATGTTTTTGAAAACAGAATATTCGTTTTAAATTAATTATTATTAATGCCAACTCAAAATAATACCGTTTCTTATGTATAAAATGTAGCTTTTCCTGGAATCTCCACTCCGTCTTAAGAATTTCGGCAGGCTTGCGTACTTCAGACAAACTAATACATTCAGTTGTTTATTAATTATACTAAATAAAACAAAAAGAAAAGGATTTTGACTGTATAATAAATGTTGCATTTAAGTTAAAAAACATTTTTAAATATAAATCTCGATTTCTCACATACCTAGCGTTTTTATTAACCTTGGTTCTACTTTCTAAATTTTAACGATGTCTTAAAAATTCATTTAAAAAATTGTCGATTTTCAATTAGGTAGATACATTATTATTTAATATTTTCCTGCAACACAGATGAAAAAAAATCAAAATGATTCCGACATCTTGATTCGAAATTTTTCTATCTGAAGAAATTTACCCACATCATCTCTATTTTTGTTTGCTTAAGTAATTAAAATATCTTTAAGAGTCTTAAGTAGTTATTTAGTTTAAAATTACTTAACAAGTAAGATGTTATATCACCGGCCTTATTTAACCTACTTTTCAAATTTTTCTACATATTTGTTATTATAATTGGTACAATTTCGTGTTTTCATGAATTACATTATTTAAATTTTAAAATGCTCAACTTCTGCTTTTTCACTTTCATGTAAATTTAGCATTTCACTTTTAATCATTTTTTATTTTCAGAAAAGCACAGGTGGAAAACCGTTAACATGGAAGTATTTATTCGCACTATCCCTGTTCCTCGGTGGTTTGCCAATAATATTGTCATCTCTTACAATATTTTGGATATACTGCAAAATAATAAGCGTTATCTTGCGGATCAAGTACGGTTCGAAATTTGCCGGTTTGTTAGATGGAACTGACGCCATCCATGTCATTGACAGAGATGACATTTCCAAAAATGTTGGGCACATATTGTTTATGGTCCGGCGTCCAAACAATGACGATAATAGTTCATCTAACTTTTGTACCACCGTGCGCGATGAAATAATAAGAAGGTTTAAAGACCCCTTGGTCAAAACACCAAAATTGTGGTACACCTGGCATCACTTTACAGGATTTGCATACTTTTTGAGAAATGATGTAACGCCCGAAGAATGCGTGAGAGTAATGGAACATAAGTATTGGAAAGATGAAGAAATAACAGGGAGAGAAGAATTTTTAAGATTCGTTAGTAAACACTACAGTAATCAACGTTTACCAAAAGACCACACAAGTATGTGGGAACTTTTGATTGGATCTCGTCCAATTAAATGGAAAACCGAAACTAAAACAGACAACGGAATTTATTATCCAGTGGTGTTTAGGATGCATCACGGTCTGAGCGATGCCACTGCTTTGTTAAAAGGTATTGTCAGACTATTCGCCGATGTTAATCCAAACGAAACCGCCAATTCCAAAAATGGAAAGACTGAAACGATGTCTCCCAAAAGAGACAACATACTTACCAAAATTATTAGTTCAATCAAGAACAGACTATTTAGGGTGGTTTACTCGATTTACATGTTCCTTATGGTACCACCAATACTCCTCATCCAAGGTATAATAAAAAGTAACGATAACCATAGTTTGCACGGACCTCTGTTGTCGGGAGAAAAATATCTCGTTTGTGGAGTTGAAGATTCACCCCACTACATACAAGCCGTGAAAAAAGTTAAGAATAGGATTCCCGGAACGGCATTTTCAGATGTTGTGCTGACAGCTTTATCTGCAAGTTTGTATGATTTCATCGAAAAGGTAAAAACTGCTTAATCGAAAATTCTGAATACTTTACCACTTGTTTTAGTATTCCAAATCGGTTCCGGATACGATGTCGGCAATGGTTCCCGTTCTTCCAGAAGCCCAAGGATTATCGAAATTTATTCCAGTTAAACATAATCTGAAAAAGTACGTTTGCACCAATAAGTTTTCATTGGCCATGCTTCATCTTCCAACTAGAGTAAAAAGTGAAACCAGCACTGCAAGTGAAGCAATACTAGACAGATTAGCTCTGGTGAAGAAGGAATCGGCAGTATTTAGACAGTCCATCGATTTTCAAGTAACAACTTCATAATTTGTTTACTTGCTGTTTTTAATAATTTTATTTTAGGTCAACTTTTTCGTTCTAGAAGCTTTTGTTGGAATTTTACCTTTAAAAATTCGAAGACCTTTATCAATTTTACTTCACACTTCATCTATGATTAGCATTTTACCAGCTCCTCCTGCGTGTAGCGTTTTGGGAGGCTATGCAGTAAAGGATGTCGTATTTTGGGTTCCAAATCGGGGACCAATAGGTAAATAATTTTTAACAATTTCATCAGTTGTTTAGAAATATTTTTTATTTTCAGGTTTAGGTTTTTCAATTTTATCGTACGATAATAGATTCCAAATTGGAATGATAGCTGATAAAGCTTTAATCTCTGAAGAGAAAGATGTCCAAGATATAGTTGATGGAATTTACAAGTACTTAGATATATTAAATCTTGAAAGTGATTACAGTAAGGTTTAAAATTACCTATAATTAGGAATAAAGACATTTGTGAAGTGGAACAACTTTTGGGTTCATTGTTGAAGTATTAATGTCTTTCTAGATAATGCGCAATAAAAGCTTGTGATAATAATTTTATATGCATTTGGTAGGGTTCAAAATTTAAAAATTTTTCACTACGCGGCTTCCCAAAATATACAATTCTTCACCAGGCAAACGATAAGTTTGAAGACGGAAGGGCGAAGTTTGAGGGCACCAATCACCGCGAGAATAACGGCGTTCTTTCGCGCAGTGTAGGTAACATACCTTTTTCGCGCCCGGGGCTAGAAGTATCAAAAATAAAATTTATTAATTTGCCCATTCACAAAAACGGTGGAGCTTCGTGACTAAAAATGGTTATTTTTATTATGATTTATGTTATCTAGAAACGGACTTTACTCTCGGGCGCGGAAAATATAATTTAACTTTTCTGTAAGATGATTATAAAATTTTATAATTTTAATCATTAGTATCTGTAAATGTAGAATTGCTCAATTATTTAATTTTATTAGTTATAGGTAATAAAGGAATAATTATAATATTGTAAATAGTCATTTTTTTATGTTATGTAATATTATATTACACAGCCAAGTATAAAATTTATTTTCTGTACAAAAGTTAGTTTTTCTACTCCTATCTCCTATTGAATTTAATATGTACGTTTTTTGTCAAGTAATAGTAGTTATTATATTCATGGTATTAAATAATAATTCATTAATCAATAATATTGAATAATAAATTTTGTAAGCGTGAATAATTGCACTAGTAGACCAATTACAATAACTGTTAGAATTACATTATCTCTTTGAATTAAATTTTAAAAATTTGTATTTTGTAAAGACGCTGAGTGCCATCCGGGCAAGTATATCTAAAAACACAAAAAACTGTAGTCTATCAGACAATTACTAGAGAAACCAGACTATCACCATCCTACACCCTCTTTATTATCTTGTGCTTGTATTTTGTACAAATTTACTCTATGGATAAAATCCATGAAAATTTATAAAACTCATAAAAATTGAAAGAAATGTAAACGCCGAGATTCAAAATTAAATGGGTGCGCGACAGCTCGCCGCCGATCAGTAGGTTTCGTCTTCTGTCATGGTCCAACTGGGTGGCACACTACTTTTCAAGTGAAGACAGACAAGGATTTCATATACCACTTATAACCACTCTTGCAATGAACTATGCACGCGATGACTCGGCCAAGATCGAGCTCCTCACTGACTGCTGTGCATTATCCTTTTAACGATTTACGGATTGGGATCTCGACTTTGCACCTATTTCAAGAATTTGTTTGGCACCATGGCTGTATCTGCCGGAGACACTTCTTCTCGTGCCATATGTACATACAAGCAACGTGTTAGTGTTAGAACTTCTTAACAATTTTGGCATGCAAGTTCTATTTTAAATTCCGCAGTATTTTTCGTTGCGTATGAATTTGAATAAAAAAATAATCCTACCTTAAAATTTTAATCTCAAATATTCCTTCACTATATTTAATTTTATACTGTCTTTCACTTATAATTACGCGCGTCGCTTTATTTGTCTTTTACACCTATTTGTCCTAAGTCACTTCCCGTTACCGTTTTTCACTAAATTTTTCCAATTTTATCTTTCAACTTTTTAACACACACTTCTTTACGCCGTCTACCCCATATTCTTACTATCGTTTCTTTTTTTTATGATAAGTTTTTGTTTTTTCCCGTCTTTCCCCGTCTCTTTTAAAACCAGCCTCTACCCGATTACGCATACCACACTCTTAATTTTTATTGCTATTGTTCATTCAAAACTATTAATTATTTTTAACCTTTTTAAACTACAACTATAAACTTAAAATTTAACTATGTATAACAGTTAGATGTGATACCTTGTTCTAATAGGTCGTCCTCCGCATGTTGTATTTCGATCTCTTGGTGGATGCTCCCGCTCACCTTGTTGATTCGTGAGAAACCACTGATTTCGCTTCCCAGGTTTGCCTCAAACGTCTGGCGTAGCGGGTACGATTTCTTTCCTTTGGACGTTGAGCTACTGCTTTCCTGACTCACTTGGTGTTTTGTTCTCAGGGTTGCCTTTGTGGAGAGAACGGCTGGCGAAGCGTCGCGTCGTTCTCTGAAGCACCATTTGCATCACGTGGTGGTATCAGGCTAGTTGTTCTTGAACCTTTGACGTGCTTGATTATTACATCCCTGTTGACAAAATTTCAATTTTCCATTTAGTCATCGGGTGGCTGGACATTTTTGACAGAAATGAAACTTCTTTTTCGTCGACATCGATCCTTTCAGTTAATGGGAACGGGCCTTCTGACATCAAGGCTTCCATATTTTGTGTCAGCTTGATGCCCGAATGCATACCTGCACGGAATATCCACCTTTAGTATTAGTTGTCTAAAGCAAGTCCGCTTATCCGGTAATCAAACCCGTCATGACCACACCGAATCCTACCCAGCCGAAGTATTCATTTGTGATACCTCTCCCTTGTGAACAATATCTCTTTCCAATGTGGTTTCGTACTTTTGCTTTGATCGGAAGTCCTCCAGTACTTTGGCTGTTACCTCTTCCATTTAGTGGAAGTGGTGGCCGACGGCAGACGAATGGATTTTTATTGTTTTATTGTTATTAGAAGTTTATGTTCCACGCAGTGTCAGTCGCCTAGATGGACTGGTCTGTTGAATGTGTGTTTTGTGTACAAACCTATTTTTCGAACGCCCGTTCGATCGTTGGGAAGGGAAAAGGTGAAGCAGGACGGGGCCACAGCCCACATAGCAAAGGTTTGCATGAACTTTTGCAAGCCCCGGACGCCTCATCTCCCTAACAGGCGATTTGAACTGGCCAGCGCTGTGTCCTGATTTGGCCGTTTGTGATTTTTTTCCTGTGGGCATATCTAAAATCTTCGGTTTACAACGATTGTTCCGGTAAGAATAACAGCGGCGCAAGGATGCTTCCCTGCGAAACACTACGATAAAACAAACAGTGTCCGGCACACATTTTCCGCTAACTCCACCACCTGGGTCCTGCTCCGCAAATAGCCAACTAACAGGTTGCAGATCATCTAACTGCCAAATAGAAGAACGAGCCTCAGCATAGTCCCTACAACAGCACTCAACGCGTCAGGCGTGGCCTCACAAATAGAAAGTGGCCCCACAACTGGAACAAGCGAACCATCTAGCCCCAATTCAATTTCGGTGGAACCTCCCAGAACTGAGCCGAGAATGTAGGCATTAATGAATTGTATTATTGATTAATGATTTGCACTTCAATCTGGTTTGATCAACAGCTGGTACTGCCACTCCGACATCCATTGTCCTTAGCCTGGTGCGGAGTACCGGGTCTTAGACCCCCCCCCACACCTCCTTCATCAATAAGAGAAGAACTCCAACTAGTCAGTCGGGAGTTTTCAATGGAATGGGAGTAGCTACTAAAATATCCAAAGCTCACTCACACCCGGCAAGACTACGGCAACTTAAGCCCACCTCACAAGACGCTTGTTTTGCTGATGGATGGATTGCTTTTTTTGCTGCTGGATTTCTAGCAGCTGGGTGGTGTGTTGGTTTCTATGCATTGTTGGCTGCACACGCACTTTGTGGTTTGCGTGGTTTCAATGCGCACGCAGGTAGTTGAACATGAGTGTTCGTAACCACTCGTGTTGACGAACACGACGCGACCTTTTCATTGGTTAGCGCAAAAATCCATCACGTAAATCATCAACAAAACTAGCACGGGATCTATCACAGAAAACCATCACGGTAACCAGCAAGCAAGCCAGCAGTGACATTATTTTCCATCAGCGCACACGCACCGTAGCCATCACGGCTCCCATCAAGCAATCCATCAGCAAAACAAGCATCGTGTGAGGTGGGCTTTAGTCGTTGATGACAGTCTGACAAGATGCTTTAGACGGCACTTATAGTTAACTCTGCGGTAGCGGCCTTGTTTCATCAGGGATTCTTGTCAAAACTTTTGGAACTCCTTTGGAAGCAAAGCAAAATTGTAGATTTCAAATCCGGTACTACGAAAACCACGAAGACAAGGCAAATTGTTTAAGTGTGTACCCTACCCCAGTTACAGCTTAAAATATATTAAATTTGGAGTTTTTTTTTTAATTTAAAAAAGTTTTTTTTTTGTGTGTTGGGGAGGGGCAAATCCTCATGGACACAACCCCGATGTTGTGGGGTGGTAGTGTCGGACTCTTACCGACTAAAACCCCCTCCGCTGGTGGATACTCCGGGAGCGTGGTATCTGTCGTAAGACATTACTTCGCCGCTCCCGCAGATTTAACGCGTAAGAGATGTTTTCCGACTGTGCTTCACGCTTTCGGGTCTTTGCTCTTCTTATCTTTGTTGTTATTTTATTCCGCCATCTCTGCGAGTTTCTCTCTCCTCTCATCTTCCGCTTTTTTCTTCAGATGAAGTCCCCGATGAGGTTCCACCTTTCCTCGGATTTTAGCATTTACACCACGATGTTTACCGGAGTCAGCGGTACACCCAGCTTCTGCTGGACGGTCTGTCTGGGGTCTTGCCATTGCTTGCACTCGAACAGGATGTGGCAGGGTATATCCTCCACCCCACAGTAGGGGGGCATGCTAGCGTAGATCTGAGCTTCATACGGTGCAGGTATTCGTTGAAGCAGCCGTGACCTGTGAAGCATTGGGTAATGTGGAAGTTAACCTCCCCATTCGCTTTCTCAATCCACATCCCTATGTCCCGGATCAGCGTGTAGGTCCATCTTCCTTTTTCGTCGCCATTCCATCGATGCTGTCAAGCCTCTAGTGCCTTCTCACTGGCCTTTTACCTATCTTGTGGGTTTTGGTAGCACTTGACCCTGAACTGTGCCTGCAGGTCTATAGGCATTAGCCTGGCCACTACCAAGACTGCATTTTCAGACACCGTGCGATATTCACATACCATTCCCAGAGCGGTTTTCCGTTGAACTTTCGCTATTGTGGTGCGATATGCCTCCACTTCCATAGCCCTATACCAAAGGGGCACTCCGTGCAAGATTACAGAGTGCACCACCGCTCCCAGCAACCATCGTTTGCTGCACTTGGGTCCTTTTAAATTGGGCATTAGCTTTGATAGTAGTGTTTACTGCCCCGGCTTTATCTGCGACCTTTTTCAGATGGTCGGAGAAGGTCAACCTTTTGTCGAAAGTAATTCCCAGGGAAACCAACGTTTTCTGTGGCACTACTTCCTTGCCTCGGACAATGAATCGAATATCTTTGACTTTCCGCTTTCCCGTTGGGAGCATAGCTTCCGTTTTTTCTGGCACCATTTGGAAACCGTGCCTTTCCTCATTGAGCTCGTCCGGCCTCGTCGGCGAAACCGACCAATGACGTTCCCTCTGGCATGCGGAGCCTCATCACGTCGTCATACGCGACGTTCCACTACGTTGGCCCCAACGAGACACCACTCGTCACCTCCACAGTCTCTTCAAGCATGTTTTCCTCGATCCGAAGGGTAGTCGACTATGGTATTGTACAGATACCCCCGGATTTCTCTGCGCGCTAGGGACTCCAAAATGTCCCGCCATCTAACGGAATTGAAGGGGTTTTTAACGTCTACTGTGGCTATTGCGCAGAGTTGTCTTGTGCGCCACGTGCCTGTTCTTGCTGTTTCGGCTTTGACTTTCATTTGCTTCAGCGCAACCAAGGTAGAGAAGCCCCTTCTAAATCCATACTGGTTTTGGGCTAATCCTCCAGTTCTCTCTATTTCGCCCTGTAGCCTGTACAACACTAACCGCTCAAATAACTTGCCGTCAATTTTGGCTTTGAAGAGTCGATCTTGATGATCAACCAATGAGGTAATCAGGGCTTCTGGGATATGTCCTCTTGGAACATTTTGAAAAGCAGGCCTTGATGCCATACTTTATCAAAAGCTTTGGCAATATCCAGAAAGGCCTCAGTGGCCTGATATTTGTTCCAATTCTTCATGATGGTGGAATGCCCTGACCGGAATCTAAATTGTTTATCTGGAATAATTTGGGTTTCCGCCAGAGCTGTGTTTAATCGGGTCAAATAATTTTTCCGGAGAGTTTGCCGAGAAAGAGGGAGACTGATAGAGCGGTAGAAGGCGGAATTTCCTCGGATTTGGTTCGATTTAAATATTTTGTGCGCACTTGACATACCAAGAGTTATACGCTGTTCTGTCAGTGTCAGTTGTTCGAAGCTAGCTCTATTCTGTACCTGACGTAAATAGTTAGGAAGCAGTTGTATTCTGCGGAGTGGGCCAAGTTGGTCTAGTGTCGCTGGGAAGAAATTTGGATGTATTGAACAGAGACATTCAGGTTCGAATCTCAGGTAGGGTATTCTTTCTTCGTCTGCCGCGGTCCGGATTCCACATTAACAATGATAGCGCCATCTACTGTGGGTGTTTCTGATGGACTTCCGGTGCAACGGCGGAAGTGACAGTAGGGATGCAGCCCGAAAGATGATATTCGTTCATAGATCAGGGATGCGTGTCTCAGACAAATAGGTGGACTATTTGGAAATCAAACGATCGTACCGTTAACATCATGGCATAAATTTCGTTAATTACAGCCGAATTTTTAAGTAAAAGGAAATTCAGTCATTTAGACTCGCAATTTTCGAGTTAGGGCGGCTCAGGGATGTTTTTAACATTTGATAATTAAAATTATATATTTATAAAAAACGTGGGTTTTTTCAAAACATCAACCCAAACTACTGAGAATAAAATTATTTATTTCGAAATCTTTTTTGGAATGAAGAAGAAACCCGAAATATGATGCAAACATTTAGAATCAAGTTTTATTGACCAATTAGAAATCAACCGTAAAAAAAATCCAATATCCGGTATTGTCAGAAGCTGAATGAATTCTCAAAAAATATTCGATTATTTAATAAATTGATGGGACTATAAAATTTTATGTAGACATTAAATTTGATAAAAATTTATCGACATTGTAAATTTACTATTTATAAAGCCATGAATCATTTATTTAATCATCATCAATTAATCAAATTTAAAACTTAACTTTAATATATCACTCATAGGTATTACAAGTGCAATTTTATAGCTAATTTCGTATCTACAATAATAATTAATATAAAAACTATTTCAAGTAATCATTAAAATTTATGCGTTTTGGTATATTAAATTAACGGTAAATAGAACACGCAATATATAATATAAATAATTAATATTCCCATTCTTATAAAAAAATCTTGTTCTAGATTTAAAGGTAGGTTTGTTTAAAAACACATAGGTACAAATTAAAATAAATTCTAGTAATGGTTTTGGAAATAATTCATACTGCCAGGCATCGGCATAGCCATGGGACCCAAAGGGTACGGTACACTCGATGCAGGTGCAGGTGTAGGATTGATGCTAGGGAAATAGTTACTATTTAAATTGACCGGAGGTGGATTCGCATATGTGGGAATATCGTTGAGACTAGGATCACGTGACAGTATTTTAGCCATCTTTTCTGCTTTAACTAAACGCATGTGCATCAGCTTTCTTTTTGTTAAAAATTCATCCAAAAAATCATCTAATTCAACTTCACTATCTAAAAATTTCTGTGCCCAAGCATCTGATTCTTCCTCAATTTCACTAGCGGCAGTTTGCAATAATGCCAAAGTCGTTTCAAGCGATTGATTACCCGAACTTTCCCCTACAAAAAACAACAATACATAAAAGAAATACATAAAAAAAACAAAAAGAACTAACTAATTTTTCCTGTTTTTTCTTCGACCGATTTGTATAACTCTTCGCCTTGAGTAGATAGTTCTTCAATTCGTCTTCTACCTTCAACTAATTCAGGTTCCCTAGCTATGTTAAATTCCACCAAAGAACTGTTACTGGCGAGCATCGTTTCCTTCTCATTTTCTATATCTTTCAAGTAGTTCTACGATTTTATAATTTAGATTTAAAGCTTCAACAACACATTATACTTACTTGTTCCACCTTATCGAAAATTTCTTGAATTTTATCCTCGTCATTTAATATCGTGTCTAATTCGTCGTTGTTTAAATTGGTTAACGTGCTCAATACACTTTTACAATCCGCCTGAATAAGGGCCAAAGACATTTTCTTAGCCAAGTAAAATTTGTCCGCCAAGAAACAAAAATAAGATCTTAAAAATGTCAAAAATATTTCAACTTGTAGAACACTGTTTTACCGTGCAGTCAAAATATCGAAAAACAGTGCGCACGCATGTCAGCGCCTTCGTTTGTTTTTAAAAATTTTAGAAACTACAAATTTGACTGTTTTGATGTTTTATAAAAAAAACTTGAGTGCTGGAGAATATAGGCTATTTTCTTCAATTGTTTTAAGTAAAGTGACAGATTTAAGCTTTTCACATGGGTAAAATGCAGAACATTGTGATTCATAATTCTGCACGAGAAATAGAATTGGAAGAACAGTTTATTTTACGTTTACCACAAGTAAGTTAGATGTTTTCCGATGTTCGTTCAGCTGTCAAGTTAATTTGTTTTTGAAAATTTTTCACTGTCCCTAGAAATACGCTGAAATAGTCAGAAATGGCATTAACCACTTAAAGCACAAAAAATTCAAAAAACTGCTTAAAATCTCTTTAAATCGGGATAAGAAGGACATGCGCACAGGAACGGTCGAAATAAAAAAGCATGTTTTGCATGCAAAACTTGTTAATTTGCCGTGCATCGTTGAATCGCAAAAAACCATCGACAAGATTCATTTATTCAAGACTGCCGATATTTCGCAAATGCTGGTATGTCAAGAAAATGAGTACGATTCGGAAGACATTGAATCGCCTCCGGAAAAATACGGTGAAGTTAAGAAAATAAACAAAAAGTACTTGCATCCGCATGGCATCGCACCGTCTTCAAAAAATTTAAGGAAGCAAAGATTTAGGAAACATTTAAGATGTAAAGAAGACATGGAAGAGGTTGCCGAAATTGAAAAAGAAGTCCTGTGTTTACTGCGCGAAGACAATGAAGCGGTAAATTTATAATTTGGTTCTTTTTAAACTCAAAAATGAGATTCGCTTTTTAGGTATCCACAAGATTTGAATTTTATTATGAAGACAATCATAACACTAAAGAACAAGCAACTGGTAAAATATGACGAAATAGATTTATATTTTTTTAATTAGGTAATTTTCTTTCAGAACTTGCTTTGTTTGGAGAAGAATTCAGCGACAGTGATGATGAACAGGTAAGAAACCAAACTTTTAAAATTAGCGATTTTTTACCTGACCTGGTAGTATAATCTACGGTCTCAGATCAATTTAAACTTATTAAGTGGTAGTAAATAGGCTGTAGTACACAAAAAAATATAAAATCTGCGGAAAACTCGGTAGTTTTTCCAAAATTTTCATAAATATTTTCTTTTAATTCAAGTAACACTGACTTGTGATTGGCTACACATGGCCAGTTGGAGAAGGAACCTGTGAGTTTTACTTTACAACTTCTAAGTTTTGTCAGGCGCTGAACTCGCTAAAAACATGCCTGAAGTGTTTCCGAACTCGAAAGCTGGGATCTTAGTTTTCATGTTAAATTCGGCCATAATTAATCGAAAACAATCTAAAATAAATTTATTAAAGCACAGGGGCATGTTAGTACGAGCACGGCTACAGTGTATTACTACCAACGGCATCTGAGTCAAGTGAAGCGGGCTTGTCCCACTACAATACGCTAATGCTAGTATTTACGTTGAGCACACGAACAGGCTATAGAATGCAATTTTAACACGGCAATTGACTTATAGATGTGAAAATTCGATTCTCAAAATTAAATTGTGAAGTAACCAATGGGCCTAATTTTCACCTCATCTGAAAGCTTAAAATGTGCTCTTTCAGAATATTAATTGGTTTTCTTTCCTATTTTGAAGGGTAAAAGCCGTAGAAAACTACCAATAACCGATATTATTCTTCTTACGCCATCTCTGATATTAACTTGATATAACAAATTTTAATAATAAATTTGTTTTCAGGCGTCATCGACCAGTTCAAAAGGATCCATAAATGAAGCAAACGAAAACGTTTAAATTATTTTTATTCAGCTATCGCTATGAATTATACATTTTCACAATATAACAAAATAAAAAAATTAAAACAACAAAATCTATTTAGAATAGATTTAAAAAACAAACTTACTGCAATTTTTGTTTCTTCGTCTTTGAATTTTTATTTTGAAATCCCTTCTTGCGTTTTACGTTCTTTTGCACACTTTTACCTTCAATATCCCCCTCAATGGAACTTAAATTAAGAGAATTCTCATTTTTCATCTTCTGTTTTTTTGATTTTTTCTTCATATTTTCTGTGCTGCTTGTATTGATTTCTTCCATATCTACATCAATATTTTCTTCCGTATTTAGTTTTGGTTTTTTCGATCCCTTTTTCTTGTTTTTCTTAATGCTGTCATCTACTACTTCTTTACTTTCTTCAAGCTCTATTTCACTTTCTTCAACCTCTTCTTCGATCTCACCTTCATTTTCTGAATCATCTACAGCTTCATCCACAGTCTTGACAAACTTACCATTTACACTTCCTCCAAGTTCCGATGCTTTTGCTTTCTTTGGCTGTTTTTGACATTCAGTGATAACAGCAACGTTGAAAGTAAGGCATAGGTTATTGCAAAGGTCTTTCACATGAGCAGACAAACGAAGTGAATATTCTTTCAATGTTTCAGCAAGTTGTTCCCAATTAATTGTCTGATTTTTAAAAGGATGCAAAAACATGCATTTGAATAGTTGCAACAATTTTACAGCAATGTCATGCTTTGCAAGATTACGTTCGCTAGTTTGATCGGCACAAAACAAAGCAATGGATTTCTTTAATTCCTTCACAAATTTTTTTTCTGCCTTTTCCAAATGATGCTTAAATTGTTCATCGGCGTACTGAACACGGCGATTAGTATAAAATTTTTTTAAGACATCCAAAATCAGCCGTTGTTTCACTGCTTTGGCTCCATGAAAACTTGTTAATAAAAGTTTAATAACAGATAAGTTGCCATTCCAAGACATATCGATAGTTTTTAATAAAATACTGAAGGAAATATTTGAAAATCGCTTTTCTATGCTTTGTTTGGTCAATTCGAGCATTGCTTGAATAACTTCATTATCAGTTAATGTTGTAGGCAATTCAACATCTTCGCTTTTGCACAAAATTTGAGAGCATTTAATAATAAAAACACAACAGTGCGCTGTATTTTCAGTTAAGAAATGGTAGGCAGACACAGACTTTTCCCCCTTATCGGTTATATCTTTGAACAAGATACCTAATTCTTCCATGGTAACTTCTTCAATATTACTGAACTTCTTCACAGCTTTTAATTTTTTCAAACAACTTCTAACACGTTTCTGTAACGGCTGTTGATCTTCCTTTAACATAGTAAATTCATAAGTGTTCAATAATGACTTCATGATTTTCAAACAAGTCAACATGGATGGCTCGTTATTTACAATCACCTCAATTAAATCCATAACTTTAAGTCGGAGATTTGTTAAAATTCGGTCATTATCACTTCTTTTTTTTGGTTTGCCAGATCTGAACTCTTTAAATGCGTTTGATAGAGCATCATCTAGTCGTTTACCCTCAGTTTCAGTCATATCATCTAAGTTTAAGTCACCACTGTCAGTCTCGTCTACATCATCACTTTGCAAAGCTTGTTGAACAGCCAGCCGCAATTTATCCAAATCAGTCACACTGTCTTCAAATTCAGAATTGTCTTCATCTGATTCGTCTTCGGAATCTTCTGCTTCGTCTTCAGAATCATCTTCTTCTGCTTCAGAGTCGCTTTCTTTGCCTTCGTCCTCGCTGACCTCAGACTCGTCGTCATCATCAACATTTGACAATGGATTAACCCCACTTGTAGGATCCATAACATTCAAAATTTGTTCTATAGCAGAAGCTGTCAAATATTCACACAAACTAGGAAAAATAGAAGCAATAAAACTCCTAAACAGGTTCAAATTGAGAGACAATAAACTTAAAAATAAATCAACAACAACTTCGATCCATTCTGGATCATCTCCATTTTTACTTTTCGACGCTCTCTTCCCATCCACTCTTTCATAACATAAAAACAATTCGTTTATACTATTGAAAGCCAATTCTTTGTTTTTGAAACATTGCAATCCCATATAACAGAAAAGTATATGAAAAACTTGTACAGCAGTGTCATTGGATTTCTTTTTCGTGATCAACTTAAACATCTTTTTCAGCGTTTTCAATTCTTCTTCGCTGAATGAAACTGTTAAATTATTTGAACCGATTAGAGATTTCAAGTGTTCGTTTAGTAGAGCTAAGAAACCATGTAGATCAACAAGTTTTGAAAACTTATTTTCCAAAACTTTGAAAAACAATTCTCTCGCCGTACCTGTAAATTAAAAAAATTTCAATGATTGTACAAAAAATATTGAATAATTACTTACCAGAAATTAAAGCAATTTTCTTGTTTTCGAGAAAACCTAAATCCATAAATATTTTCGTGTATTCTGCTCTGAAGTTGACATCATCTTTAACTTTTGAATGAGACAATAATCTAACCAACATTTGTAAGGCATAAGTTTTTTCTGCATTCGACCACGCTCTTTTGGCATCCTTATCAGCAGCTTGAGAAAGGTCAAAAACGATTTCCTTCAAAAGTTCGCTTAATGATTTTACTCCTTGGAAATCTAAAGTTGGAACTAAATTTTGCAAAACTCTAATTTCTGTCATGGTTTCAAATGTTAAGGTACCAGGATAGAAAATTAGCTTTTTAATTACGTTCATTTTAACGAGGGAACTTATTTCCTGTTTCGCCAAAGAATCAATCAGTGTTTTGAAAGTATTCCTTAATTCGGCAGTAAGTTCTAAATCGCTTTTCCACTTTTTATTTTCGTAATGTTCCACCAATTTCCTTACAAAGTTATCCGTTAAAAGGCTTGGTATTTGTTCGGAATCCTTTATATTCGGTAAGATGTTGCGTAAAATTATGGAAGCAATAAACAATCGATTTCGATTAAATTTTAGTAATTGAGCATCTAAGCATGTAAGGAATGTTGGTAACAATTTTGATTGACCAATTATTTGCGCTATTGCTCTATATGCCGGTTGCTTTAAAGCTTTTGCATCTGCCAGTTTCTGTAAATAAGATAATTTAATAAATGGTTTGCTCAAATTTGAATAAAAAAAAAACAACTAACATTGTATTGTGTTTAACGAGTCGATTCTAAATACATAATAATATTATATTATTATTTTTATTATGATCATTAGAAACCGGATTTTGAAGCCGGATTTTCAAATTTTATACATGTTACTTTTCTTTTTATGATCTGTAAAGCTTGAAACAATACACTACATAAAAACAAATTTGATAACGGGTACTATAATCATGTAATCCTGTGTTGACAGCATTGCATATTCTGATGATAGTTCAGTAGGTATGTTGAACCGTTGAAGTCGCATGGTGTTTAAATTTTTGACAACGATGTTCCAATGTGACGTCGTCGATGTTCATGACTGACGTGTATTGTTACAAGATTTACAAACAGTATAGCTTAAATTATTATTATAAACCATTTGAACAGATTATTGTTTGGTGGTGGTATCTTATTCAAGTTACCAATATTTCAACAAAAAGCGAATAAAAAATCTAAAAGTAATTTTTACATTTTAATTTTTAGAATTTTTGAGGGCACTGAAATCCGTGTCCTGATTAGTATATACTTCTACGACACTCTGATTACTTCACCTAGATTACATAAAATATTTTGACAATAAGTGCCAAGTACAAAAACGAAAAACCTTGAAATGTGTGATTTACTTAAATGTATTAAGCAATTATGCGGTATTTTACCACTAAAATAATATTTATTATATTTAAACATTGTAAAACATTCGCTGTGTTGTAAATGCTTTTCAAACTTTATTATTTTGTTCGACGAAGCATAGAATTATAGCATACGGGATGTACAGAACAATTTAAAAAAATCTTGAGCTAAACAACAAGAATAGAAAACATTTCTTACAGAAAAGCAAGACAAAAACCTAATAAAATGCACTCAAAAACATTCGAGTCGAGGAGATGCCGAGTATAAATATTCGAATACGTTTCGAAATAGCATACTAACGTCCTTTAGAGACCGAGAGCACCATACCAAATAAGAGTATCCCATTGTCTGAAAACAGATTATCGTGTCTGATAACTATAACGGATGTGCTATGAAACTATGATGAATTGATGACTGTATGGATGACTAAAGGCCAAATTTGCCAAGCCCTTGCGCATACGTATTAATTTACAACGTGCGCCAAATATTAAAATAAAAACAACAGAGATTTCGATAATGAATTGAATCGTAATTGTAAATATTATCAAAACCACGAAAGATAAGCCCTGCGTCATTGTTTTCTGAACTTAGAAAAAACAAGATAGTACCTATATAATTTAACGTAAGTGGGACAAAGATAGAAAATAATGAGTTGTCTTACAGACAAAAGCTATGAATTTGACTAACGTAGTATGTAGGTATTTGTTTGGTTATTAATGTTTGGTTAATGTTTTGACATTTGACAAGTTGCAAGTTGGAATGTTTTCGTAAATATATCAATCTAACTTTATAATTAAAATTAGTTCTTAAGAACTTAAAAATGTCAGTGAAAGGTAAAACTTTGCGTTCTCAGGCCAACAATTTGTTATAACCTAAAACTTACATTATTTGACTTTAACAGAAGAACGAAGAAGATTATGTGGTAGTGGTTAAATATATGAAAATGACATTGATTTGATTAGCTATTCTCGTATTAATTCATACTCTCATTATTAACGACGCAGGGCTTTTCTTTCCTGGTTTTGATAATAATTTCCTTAAACTGAAGTGGGCAAGTTCTAATTAATGTATTTCTAATGAGTGTAAAACTGAAACTAAAACAAATAAAATAGCTAATTCAATTTTAATTCGGCGCTTAATTTGTTTTCAAAAGTCTACCAAATATAACGTTTATTTTTCAATATGTAATCAACTTACCAAGGGGCGAACCACAAGGCAAATTTTTGTATACTAGATTTCCTTTAACGAGATTCTTGAGAAAACAGAAATAGATTCCAAGATTTCCAAAATTGCTTTGTTTAGATCCAGTATGACGTCAAGAATAATAATTTGTAGCTGTTGTTCTTTTTGAGGGATTTTAAAATTATGAATGCAGCATCTTTTAATTAAAATTCTTGGAAACGTTAATTTTGGTTCAAACTTTTAAGGATGAATACAGCTTTAGAGTTGGTAATCGGGTTTCGTTTAAATCAAAAGCAATGTGGAAACATCCAAGATGTAAATTACAAAGTAGGTTAGTTATTCAAATTTTGTTATGTTAATTTGAAAGATTAGGCAAGCATTTCAAGCGTGTACATGCAGTATGCACTTCAAAGTGAATTATTAATTCATAGCATAATAATTCCTTTCGAAATCAGTAATTACGAAGTAAAAACGAATAGGTTTTTGTTGAGTATTAACCAGTTTTTTAATTAGGTAATTATCAAGTTTGAAATAAAATCTTAAAAATCAGCACTAGAGTGAAAATGAGTAAAATTGAGCAGTTACTATTTGTTATCTGCTGCTCACTTAGCAAAATAGGATTAAAATTTAGAATTTTTGAAACTTTCACAAATGAAATCAAGCTTGAAATAAAATTCAGTATTTTATAACGGAAATAGCGGGTCTAGAAACCTAAAGAAAAAGTACAAATTGCATAAATATTAAATAATGTTGTCCAAATTTGTTTTGCTATAAACAAACTGCGCGTTTCAAAATGTAATATTTTTTGGAAAATGTTTATTCACTTTCAAAATTACATTTTTAAGTGTATATTAAAGCTTTTAACGAGATCGTAAAAAAAACATATTTCAACCATAATAGCACATAAATTACAGGCAAATACAGTCATAAAGTAAATAATATATTTTTACAATGCAAATATAAATCAAAATTCCTTCCTCTATCTAGAACGGGCCGAAGAGTAGGTAATCTTCCCTGGCCAAAATTTCAATTTCTCTGAATTTTCCATGACAGAATCCTGGTAAAAAAATCATTCTTTTGACCTTGAAGTTGTTTTTCTTTTATCGCTATGAAATAGCTCACTGTCTACTTCAAATTGCTCTGCTTTTGGGCATAACAGCTATTACCTTAGGTATGACGCTATTAATGATGTATAATTGTGACAATATATTAGGTAATAAATAATTACCGTAGACATAATTATATGATATAAATATAATGTCGATGATTAAAAGGAAATCAACTGTTTTTTGATCTCTTCTTGCTCTGCATCCGGTGCTTCCCAGCAGCACGAAGAACAGCATTTTAAGAATTTGTGTTTACCCTATGAGTGATTGATTTTCTGATTGATCAGCAAAAATGATTTCATATTTTATTGTACCATTATAACTGAAATTCCGAACTGTTGTGACGTCAGGGTACTAACCATACAACTCGTTATCTCCGTTAATTCAACATAATCGTGACCTTATGTAAATGTCTGGATGGTATTTAAAATTTTGTATTGCCAATACGTACAATATTGCACTTTCAGATGTTGACGCTAATAAATATGCATGTACATCCACGCTGATGAAGAAATAGCGATATTACAATCAATTCGGCATTGATGCATAATATATGCTGCAATTTCAGAAGTAAGCCTGAATGGAAAACAATTATCATGCTTTTTAGAGCTGCAAGTAACTTTGCTGTCCACTTTTTCACCGAATGCTATTGGTTTCCACGTATTTAAAACAATAACTTTTTATTTTCACATAATAAAAGGCACAACTTAAACCTTGAAGTTATGAGGTAGTACGCACCGAGTAAATTTTAAAAACAAAAACAAATAACACGCTTTTAATGAATGAAGTATGTCCCAAATGGAATTTTTGGTCATCCTAAAATAATATTATGACTATTATCGAAAATGTCACCGTCAAACCCAGCGCATTCCCCATTATCTAATTGCCAAATATTGACGCAGCTTGCCATTGCAGCTTTCTCTATGCAGATCCAAATACGGTGAAATATGTAGGAGGTAGGAATAGTTTATCCCACCAGGCATACTTATTGTGCGTTAGTCTGTGACTCATTCAGCTTTCTCTTGATTATTTTAATAATCAATTTCTAAATAATATGTACCTCTTCCAAAAATGGAACATCTGGATCCCTTTTCCCAAAATTCTGACTATGTGCTACAATACCAAAAATGAATTCTTTTCAAGTAAGTATTTAAATGGAATCAAGAAGTTTAAAATTCGAATTTGTTAAGCCCAGAAGTGATCGTGATGTTAAAACGAAAGTTCAGCATACAAAAAAGACAATGCCCATGAAAGAGGAAATGGCTTAAACAGACACAAAGAAAACATTTTGACAAATGAGTATTTTGCACTTCCAAAACGTGATTCTCCCAAGGCCAGAAAATTTGCAAAATGTCATAAGTGCGCACGTATTATCCTTTGAATGTATGTATGACCTGTCGAGAGCTGTTTGAGCGTTTTGTTTTGGTAACATAATGTTTACATAATGCATTTTACATAAAAAAATCCAAAAAAAATAGAACGACTTTTTGCACGTAGTCAAAAACAGCGTCATTTTCTCATAACAAATTTATCACCAAGAGTCGCGTGCCTTCCAGGTTTGCATCAACAAAAAATATAATTAATTATTCATGACACGCGAACTTCCAGATGAAGATGAACTGTTATATTATGATTTCAGATTATCAATCATCAATATGTTTGTGGTATTTTTGATATATTGTAGCAAGTTTCCAATTATGCAAACTAAAGAAACCCACTTTTTTAAACCCAAGTTGAAATATCTATCGATGTAAGATTAGGCCAAATAAAACTTGAAATTAAAATTCAAACACGTTTTTATGATAATTTAATTTGCTTAACAATCACCGCAATTTTTTTATAGCGAAACGTGTAAAACTTAACTTACTACAGGAAGTTTCTCATAGTATTTTAATATTATTTTCAATTAGCAATTAAGATTAACTGTAAAATTGAAAGGAATTACATTGAAACTGTGCATATAATCGCAATTTTATGCATTAACTTAGCAAAACAATAATTTAATTTTTTTTTTCTATCGAGCAGATAAAATTAAAAAACGACCTTCAACTTGGTAATTAAATAAAATATACACTAAATTATAGACCAATAAAATATGCACAAAAAATAAAAAATTTCTGAAACCGTGCTTGAAATTAAATAATTAATATAGTCACCTACAATCTCGACAAATACGTCAAATTATTATTTGTGGTAGTTCCCACTATAATTTTGAATATTTTAAATACATCTCAGTCCAACAAATTCGCCACATCGTTATGATGGTTTTTATGGTGCGGTTTAAAAAATCGTTCCTCATATTTATTAACGTGTTGTAAATTTTTAGTGCTCGCCTAAACGTCAAATATATTTTTTCAAACATTTGCACATCAAAAACAAAATTTCCGTCGTACGATGTGCCTGTTATCTTCTATTTTGACTTTATTTTGTTTGTTTTTAATAGTAAATTGTGATTATTTACCATGCAACAATACAATTTATTGTCATGGCCAACTTCTCCATACAGTGCAAATGGCAAGAATATTCAACGATAGCAAAACATTTGTGGATTTAAAATTAAATTACAGTCCGGAAAAAGTGTTAAGCAATTTTGAAACATTTTTAAATGGCAGTGAAAAGGAAAAGATTTCGGAATTTGTGGAACTTAATTTTCAACAAGAGAACGCCCTGGAAAAATGGAATCCCCCAGATTATCGAGAAGATCCTTCATTTTTAAAAACTATCCGAAACGAAACCGTGTTGAAGTTTGCTCAAGATTTGGTAAAACTCTGGCCGCAATTAGCAAGAAAAGTTAAACAAGAAGTATACTCGAACCAAGATAGGTACAGTTTAATTCCAGTCAAAAATGGTTTCATAATCGCTGGCGGAAGATTCAATGAATATTACTATTGGGACACTTACTGGATTTTAGAAGGTTTGCTCTTAAGCGACATGGAGGACACCGTCAAAGGTATGATCGAAAATTTTATATCGTTGGTGCAAAGGTATGGATTTATTCCCAATGGAGGTAGGATTTATTATTTAAATCGTTCCCAGCCACCGCTTCTAACCAAAATGGCTTACATGTATTACAAGCATTCCAAAAACATCAAGTGGGTGGAACAAAATGTTCAATACTTGGAAAAAGAACTTGAATATTGGTTGCAAACTCAAACCGTAGATATAGAATTAAAAAACGAAAACGTTACTTTAGCTAGGTATTTTGTCAAAAATTCAACTCCAAGACCAGAATCCTATTACGAAGATTACAACACTGCAAAAGATGTTACGGATCCAATAGAGCAAGAAACTCTGTTCACAGCTTTAACCAGCGGAGCAGAAAGCGGATGGGATTTTTCTTCAAGGTGGTTTTCCATTGTAAACGGCACAATTTATACAAATTTATCTCACATCGACACGCCTAATACAATTCCGGTAGATCTAAACGCCATTTTATGCGGTTCTTTCAAAGAGTTGGGAAGATTATACCACCTTTTGGATAAGAAAGAGAAAAGTAAATATTGGTTTGACAAAGCATCGCAATGGCAAAGCGCGATCGCTTCGGTCTTGTGGAATGAAGAAGACAAAGTTTGGTACGATTACGATTTAAAATTGTCTCAGTCACGAAAATACTTTTATCCCAGCAACATTTCGCCATTATGGGCAAAATGTTTTAACAAAGAGGACGGTCCTGCGTTAGGGGACGGAATAGTGAAATATTTAAAACGCGAAGGTATCGATAACTTTTTTGGCGGAATACCAACGTCCTTACAGCATACTGGCGAACAGTGGGACTTCCCTAACGCTTGGCCTCCTCTACAAGATATCGTTATAGAAGGTTTGGCAAAATCGCGCTGCAAAGAGGCGAAAGCGTTAGCTAAACGTCTTGCAGTAAATTGGATAAACGCGAACATACGTGGATATTCACAATCTGGAGTTATGTACGAAAAATATGACGCCGAATATATTGGCGTTCATGGAGGCGGTGGAGAATATGCAGTACAAACTGGGTTTGGTTGGAGCAACGGGGTGGCGCTTAAATTTATTTCCAAATATTTTGCTAATTTATGATAAACGTAAACATGGAATTGAGACGAAATTTTATGTAATCAGCACATAATAAAAACTAATAGTGCACAAAACAACAAAAACTTGATTGAATTATTCAAAAATTTGATTGCTCCTCCCTAAATTACCTAATTTCAAACAAAAACCTAATTATATATCAAAATTGCTAATTTGAAAATAATTTTGAAAACATAAATTTGAATTTTATTTCAAAATATTTGAAATTTTTAAAAATATTCATGGAATGTGAATTGTATACACGTGTATAGGGAAAATGTCATCTACCACTTTTTTATTTTCCCATTTACGTAGTAAAGGAAAGTATTGTAATGGAGTAAAAAAAAAAAATTCAGTTAGCAGTTTTTAAAGTTGTAATTAAACCAATTTTAAAAAATGGAATTGCAACATTTTTGCACAACGAGTGCTGTACTTTTAATGTAAAAGTGTGATTTAGCAAATTTAACGAAAATTGCGTTAATTTTTATTAGAAGCCGTAGATAATAAGAGATTTTTTGTACAGCTCGACCAAGCTCACCAGTCATGTAAAGACCATTTACAAACTGTTTCAGTATTATTAGCCACACCCATTTTATAAGCTTGATCGAGTTATCCTAAAAAATTGTAAATTTTAATTTACCTGTGATTTATATTTAAAGTATTAAATATGAATTTGAATCCTATTAGATAAGTAAGTGTTAAATATATGATTTAGAAACAGTCAAACGCTTTTTTATTCTCTTTCAATTATGAAAAATTTATACAAGAATTAGGGAATTTTCAAATTAACCTTTGGGTAGAGAGTTAAGAGTTGCCACAGATATATCGAGGATAGGTGAGTTGAAATAATTAAAAATTGTTATTAGGTTTAAAAAAAAATAAAAACGTGGATGTTTTTAATGAGTCCCAAAGAAAAGAAAAATCCCATAAAGAATATTCTTGTGATTTTCAACTGAGTGTGGTTGTAGGTTAGCAGATAGAATGCTAAATTGTTATGTCGCAGTAGTAGGTTCAATTCCCGACTAGTACACCTGGTCGAAAAAAGAAGAAAGATATAATTTTAATGTAAAGTTCTATTTTATATATTTTGCCCTTTAAGCTCCATCTCGCGAATTTTAGGGATCATGGTCAAAGGAAACACCTTATCTAGATTAAAATTTCATAATACGTTCCATTTTCTATTTTATTTACTGTCTATTTTATTGGGAATTCAAATTTTTTAAATATAATTTTCATTTGTAATCGTCTTTTTGTATTTGATCAATTAATATGCTCAAGGTACCAACCAAGTAGCTTTGCTCATCCAGATTACTGTTGATGAAACGTATATTTTTTTTGGCATCGTAAACGCCAGTTTCATATTTTTCATGAGTGCTAATAAAAAGACTATGCAACAAGTTTTTCTATTCGTCAATTCTTGTTCTATTAGAAGCTATTTCCATTTCCTTAAAAGGAAGGTTGACTGATAAAATGTTCAAACAAAAAATTAACAATTTATAATAGCGAAAAAACGTTCAAGGCTGAAAATTTGTTAGCATAAGATGAACATAGTATTAAAATCTGTCAGAAAAGTTATTTATTTTCCATTTTTTATAATTTTGGGATCAGAGAGTAGCAATTATGGGTCAAAGAGAAGCAATTGATGGAATTAATTAAGAATATTTGAATATCATTGTCAAATCAAATATATCATTTTTTAAAGTACATAATATTACTTTTAATAACTGTAGTTTCGTATAGCTTGAATTCTGCAGCACTCCAAACCGTTTTAAAATTATCATGCACAAGCACCAATTAAAATTTGCACTTGACAGTTTTAAAGTGGTTCGGAATGCTGAAGATTTTCATTAAATTAATATGGTTTGCCACATTAAAAAAATTTAAATTCGATACATTTTAAGTTTCAACAAAAGTATTTCTTGTATCGCCAAGTAAAAGCAAAACAATCTTTTAACATAAGGAAAATTAAAGCCGATAGATTAACTTTCGAAAAATTGTCATAAAGTTTAAGTTTTTCAAGTTTGGGTAGCTGACGGTGAGCAGGTAAGTTCTACAGAACGCAAAGTATGCAGTCTAGTTTCATTTTTCCTATTTAGAAAAGCTTCTTTTATATTCAATTGTATTCAAATGTATTTACACCCTGTATGCTATAATTTATGTAAACGTGATGAACCTATACAACAAGCACCTCTCTTGGTTTCCAGATTGTAGTCACTTTCGAACTGTAATCAACCAAACAATACACGGGATCGGATAATATAAATGTATTATTCCTGTCAGTCTCCTTGCCTTATTTAGCTATACTCAGGACTGTGATCGAATATTACTTTCTCCCTTAAACTGTTTCTTTTGATAACAATACAATAATCTTTTAAATTGTTTTTAACCGTAGTATTACGTATATTAACTGCATATTTTTTGTCTTTAATAATTTAGGCATAGTGGAAGATATTCAAAAACCTTAACTGAATAGTCAAAATCTCACTTTATTACGTGTCAGGTATTTTGTGTCGCATATTGTACCTACTTAACTGAAGAATTTAACATTTAATAACAAAAATTTATTTTATACTGCTTCGGACAAGTGACATTTTAATCTGTCCATCTATCAGCATAATTCCAATTCCTAGCTAATCAGAAAGCTCTAAATTATTACCTTGGCAGTTTGCCATTAGGTACCTGCCGAGGAAAAAGGATTTGAATAAAATTTATACTTCGCTCACTTAGGAGTAGTCACAAGCTGTAACCGTCTTCAAAAACATATTAATAGATGTTAGAAATTCTGGTTATACCTAGATAATAATTTAATCTACTATTAGGGCCATTTGTACAGTGGTGGTTTAACTTTTAGTTTAGTGAAACTAAGTTTAATTTTAAAACCACGTTTAAAATCGTAGGCGTTGTATAGATCTAGTTTAAGAAAAGTTTATGTAATCTGTAGTTTAACAATAAATTATTTGGTTGGTATTGAAATTTTGTAACGTCAAATTGAAATTTGTACTGTTTTATAAGTCGTACGTGTGCACTTAATAATTTTATATGAAATGAAAACGTATTTCTGTGTTGGTTTGGTTTTTAAAATATATTTTAGTTCTAAAGTACATAATATTACATTAAAAATAAGGAATCGTGACAATAATAATCTATCCGAATGTTCGAAAATAGCCAATTAAGGCAATCCTTGTAGTATTATTTCCTACATGTACCTCTGGAAACTCTTCAACATCATTAATTAATTCGATAGCAGTCTCTTCTTCGACAGTTAAAGGAGGTGGCTCGTCTCTCAATAGCAAGGAATATTATGGAGAATTGCTGTAGTGACCACAATTGGTTCAATTTTTCTTTTATTTAATTGTATTCCTAAAGCAAGAATAGAGAACCTGCGTTTCCACACATCACAGCAGCGTTCTATATGATTACGAGTCCTGATCTGAGACTCGTTAAATAGTTGTTCTGCCTGAGATAGCGGATTGGCTAATGGTGTAATTAAATATGATTTTACACCATAACCTGCATCACCTACTAATAAGCTATCTCCCATGAAGCCATTTTCAAAATTAGTCCTAATTTTTGAATTGTTAAAAATAGTGGAGTAATGCCTAGATATGGGTCATCTGCAAACTAAATTTTGAATTTTGTAACACATATAGCTTGAACGTTCATCGAAAAAAAAAAACTTTTGCGGTGTCTATAAATTGCCACATCTTGTCCTTCTGGAATTCTTGGTCTAAACACTTGCGATTTTCTGGGACGCAAAACAAGATCAGCATAATCTAGAAAATCTTCATCGTCGGTTTGTTCTCCCAAAAATTCCATTTTAATTTTGTTGTTTAATTTTGTAAAAAATGAAGTACAAATCGGTTGTTACTTTAATTTTACTTTTTAATTATAATAAGGTTATTGGATAAACTATGCTTAAACGATCGATTTTGATGGTTTAAGTTTTCATGAGTTGAACTACGTTTAAACTTCGTTTGATCGTTAAACTAAGACCATACAAGGTGAAAAAATGACTAAACCTAGTTTAGCCTTAAACTTGGTTTAAACGGTTCTTAAACCACCACTGTACAAATGGCCCTTAATATCTGATAAATAAGTAAATTGACCAACAAACTTTAAAATTTAATTTTCACGAATTAAATTTACAGTTTGTAAAAAATTTTGAAAAAATATTTGAAGTATATTTCGATAACCAATTTTAAAATAAAACAAATAATGAAAACACCAGATGGGAACGGCCAAAATGAACTAAAATTTTAAAATATAAAGCAGTCACAAATAGGTGGGTTTGATGTAATGAACAACATTATGGAAATTTTGCAGGTAATTAAGGTAAAAATTTAAAAATTATGTTTATTACTACTTTGACATTAATTTGTTATTGTACCTTATTTATATTTTCACGCACATTCGGAAGTAAAGTGACTATTTTATTAGTCATTGTTTTGAGGGAGTAAACTATTCACGCCACAATTAAAAAGATAGAAGTTACTTTAAAAAGAAAAAAATTGTATTATATTATACACCTAGGACTAAAATTACACTTTTAAAGATTATAAATCCCGACGTTTATAAACTATTTTTTTGTATATTGGTACGCAAATTTTATAATAGAAAGCCATATAAGTCTTCCGATTTATTTCAGAAAAACCGTAAAAGATGCTTGATACTACTCAGAGCGCTATTTCAGATCAAAGCAGTTTTCAAATTTTTTAAAGTCAGTCTGAAACTGGTATTTGTCAATCCAGATCCGAATAGGCACAACGTTACGTGAAAACTCGTTGCTGAATTCGACACCGCGGTCAGTCGGTTAATGTTTTTTAAATTTATAATTTTTATTTTTTTATACAAAGATGATTTCGAATTAAACTTGGTGTTGAGAATTCAATATTTTTGTATTTTTTTTAACTTTTTTTGTATTTTCAATATTCTCTTTAATTTGTAAACGCGAATCTCTTTCCACCCTTTTTCAGTGGGTTTTTTATGTGTGCGTTGGTGGAAAGGGATTATGCGTAACGATGGCAAGTTTTAAGGAACAGTGTGCGTAAGAAACTGCGACCAGAGACTTGCTTGCGTGCGCTCATCGACATCAAGTCAAGTTCCAGCGGGGAACCTTTATGCGGTTGTTAATTTATGCGGGATTAGTTTTTTACATCATTCGTAATATTATATAATTTTTTATGCGATTATTACCTTTCATTAGTTTTAGTATTTGTTTATAATTTAGTATTAAGTGTTAACTACAAACTTTTATTTTAATCGAAATAAACTTCAAATTAAAAATTTTCACAATTCGTTATTATTAATTTTTTAACTCTAATGTTGACGTGGCAACATTAAATGGTCCTTCGAGCCGGATGGTGAAAATAACTTATTGTGAAAAAATTTACGGATTATAAAAATTGCGGAAAGAACAATTTTCGAATTAAATACAAAAGTGCGCGCGGTTTATAATTTTGTGCAACAATGGAATCTTCAGCAACAGTAGATACACACTTAAAAGTACTGAAAAGAATGCGAGGTGTTATAAAAGGAAGCGTAACAAGGATGATTACTTTTGTGCAAGAATATTCGGACTCCGAAGTTACAGAAATTATGCGCGTAAAGTCAGAACAGCTCTCCGAACTATGCGAAAAGTTTGATAAGGTACAGTTGGAAATCGAACTGTTAACTGGGGTAGCTGAAGAAGACGAGATTCCAGAGCGTGTGGAATTTGAAGAGCGATATCACAAACTAAAAGCTGATATTCAACAAAAATTGCGCAATCATGATCAAAATACAAGTGTCGCATCGGCGGTAAATACGCAGGTGAATAAACAATATACTTTCGATACTCCACGAGCAAAGCTCCCAGATTTAAAAATTAATGTGTTTAGCGGTGTATATACAGACTGGCCTAGTTTTAAAGACCTTTTCGTGTCAATGATACACAACGACAAATTTTTGCAAGCGGTGCATAAATTTATGTATTTAAAAATGTATTTAAAAGGTGAAGCATTATCGGTAGTGGACAATATAGCGGTATCAAGTGAAAATTATGAGATTGCCTGGAAGTCGTTGTGCGATAGATATGACCGATCACAATTAATTATTAATGCGCATATGGGTAACTTGCATAACTTACCATTGATTAAACATGACTCTATGCTTAAAGATTTTGTTATCAAAATAAAACAAATACGTAGTGCTTTGCAAAACTTTAATATGGATGTAAACAACTATCAGTTTGTTTATGTAGTGATTCAAAAACTAAATGAAAAGCTTAGGCGCGATTACGAAGTGCAAAAATCTTGCAATAATGGTGAAATACCAAAATTGGATGAACTTTTAAGTTTTTTGGACAAACGGGTAAACGCGTACGAAGTAGTACCTGTTCAAAATACAAACTTGGAAAATACGCGTCCTTTTAAGAATAAAACTACTTGTTCGGTAAGCAATGTTAAACCAACTAATTTCGCGATGTGTCCTATAGACGGTAAAGATCACTACATAAATAAGTGTCCTAAATTTTTAAGTGATTCAATTCACGACAGAAGAGGTGTTATTGCGGAAAATAAATTGTGTTTTATTTGTTTCGGAAAACATCTAGCGATTAACTGTAAGCGGAATTTTAAGTGTCAAACTTGTGGGTCCAAGTACCACAATACATTAATTCATATAGACTATAACTCTAAAGTTAAAAGCGAAATAGGTGAAAGCAGTGCTACTTCAAGGGAAAAAGAAGAAAATGGTGTTTCATCGGCATCGTGCAGCGTTGGAATAAGAAGTAACATCGAAAACGAAGTATTGCTGTCTACAGCCATCGTCAACGTACTTGGTGCAGACAAAAGGTGGTACACTGTAAGAATTTTACTGGATTCTGCAAGTGAGGTGAGCTGCATCAGCTACAATCTGGTAAAAAGGTTAAATCTTAAAACATTTGTAAGTAACATTGAAGTGCAGGGCATAGCGGCAAAGGGTTTAAATTTAAGTAGCGGGGTAAATGTGACAATACGGTCAAGGTTTACAAACTTTGAAGCTGACCTTTCCTGTGTTGTCATGAACAAAATTACTGTGCCTATCCCTTCACAAAGTGTTAATATTACCGATTGGAATATTCCAAAAAATATTAATCTTGCGGACGATTATTTCAATATCACTAATGACATAGACATTTTAATAGGTGCGGGTTTATTTTTCAGTTGTGTGCGTCCCGGATTTATAAAACTTGGGGAAAATAAACCTTCGCTGTATAAAACCGTTTTCGGTTATGTCGTTTCGGGCGAAGTTATTAAAATTAACACAACGGAATCTTCGCGCTCCAGTAATGCGCTAGTCAAAATAAGTCTACATGGGCACAAGGAAGAATACAATAATTTAAGCGAAATTATGACAAAATTTTGGAAACTGGAATCGCAAGAAAATCCAGTTCTAAGCGCAGACGACAAACTTCGCGAAAATAGCTATGTTAGAGACCTTAATCGCGATAAAATGGGAAAATATAGTGTAGGACTTCCGTTAAAAATGAACTTTTAAAACATTTAGACAATAATTCATACAATTTAGCGTTCAAACGATTTCTTATATTAGAAAAAAGATTCAAAAATAATCCTGAATTATTTGTTCAATATAAACAATTTATTAATGAATACTTAGATTTAAATCATGCGGTAGAAGTGCCTAATAAGTTTATTAATAATTGTAATGCAGAAGATAAAGACGAATTGGGGTATTTTATTCCACATCATCCAGTTTTGCGACCAGATAAATCTTCAACTAAGTTAAGGGTTGTATTCGATGCAAGTGCGCGATCAAATGAAGAGAAACTTTCTTTAAACGATGTTATGTTGCGAGGTCCTGTGTTACAGCAGGAGATATTTAATATAATTATGCGGTTTAGAAGTTACAAATATGTAATAATTGCTGACATCGTAAAAATGTTTCGGTACATCGAATTACTCCCAAAACAGCGAAAATATCAACAAATACTTTGGCGAAACTCACCTACCGAAAATATAAAGGTATTGCAGCTAAATACGGTCAGTTACGGTACAAAAGCGGCTCCTTTCTTGGCGTGTCGCACATTATTGCAATTGGTAAAGGACGAAGGGTTGAACTTTCCATTAGCAAGTCGGGTAGCAAAAAATGACGTTTATATGGATGATTTTTTAAGCGGTGAAAACACTATAGCAGATCTTATTATGTTAAAAAACGAGCTAATTGCGTTAATGGCAAAAGGTGGTTTTAAATTACATAAATGGGCATCTAATTGTAATGAAGTTTTGCGTGAAATTCCAAATGAAGATTTAGAATCATTAAATCCCAACATTTCTGATGATTGCTCCCTGAAAACATTAGGATTAAATTATGCGCCCGAACAAGATTATTTTCAGGTAGCAATAGCAAATATGAAAGAAATTTCAAACTATACTAAGCGAGGTGCCTTATCAAAAATAGCTAGCATCTATGATCCCGTGGGATTTTTTGCTCCAATAGTAGTTTTGTTGAAAATAATTATGCAGCGTATTTGGATAGAAAATATTGCGTGGGACGAAAAGTTACCGGAAACCATAATTTTAGAATTAAAAAGAGTTTTTGAAAATCTAGAATTATTACGTGATTTTAAAATTAGACGATATTATTTCAAGTGTAATAATGACCATATTAAAATAATACAGCTTTGTGGCTTTTGTGACCCTTCGAAAAGGGCTATGGGTGCAGTTGTATATATTAGAGCGATTTATGGTAATGGGGACATATCTGTCAATTTTGTGGCGTCGATTATAACACTCCCACAAGTGCACAGTCGAAACTTGCAAGTTCGATGCGAGATCTAAGTGGTGCGGTCGTCTTATAATCGCCAATACAGCATTGTGAGCCGTATTGCAATCTCGTGCCGCTCTTCGAGCGGCACTCGGTTACAATACCGCTCACAAAGCTGTAAGGTACGAAAACTAAACTCACCCCAATCAAGTTTTTAACGATACCTAGAGCAGAACTATGCAGTGCGTTAATTCTTGCACGCCTAATAAATAAAGTTAAAGAAGCTTTGAACTTGAAAATAAACAAAATATATTTATGGTCTGACTCGACTGTTGTTTTATCGTGGTTAAATTGTGATGTTTCAAAACTGAGTGTCTTTGTTGGAAATCGAATTTGCGAAATAATCGAGTTGTCCAAAAATTGCACTTGGCAACATGTAGATTCAAAAAATAACATTGCTGATGTTGTTTCGCGGGGTTTAGATCCGGTTCAATTAAAAAATTGCAAAGAATGGTTCCAAGGTCCTAATTGGCTTCACCAAAGCGAATTGTGTTGGCCAAAATCAAAATTTAGTAACTTGGAGATCATAAATGACGAAGAAAGAAAAAGGAAAACTACTACAAACATTGCACGGCGAGAAACAAATGATTTATTTGAGCGATTTTCTAATTTTGGTAAATTAGTACGGTTTGTTGCAATAACCAAGCGGTGGTTAGATAATTCTGTAAAAAGCGTAAAATATCATCTGAAGCGTACATTAAATAGCGCAGTTTTAACTTTTGAAGAAATGTCAACGTTATTAATTCAAATTGAAGCAATTTTAAATAGTCGGCCAATGTATGCTTTAAGCGAAGACATTTCTGATTTGTCATATTTAAGCCCTGGACATTTTTTAATAGGTCAACCTATGACTGCGTTACCGGAAATAAATTTGCTAGAGGTACCGGCAAATAGATTAAGCGCTTGGAAAACAGCATATAAAATAAAACAAGAATTTTGGTCTCGTTGGCATAAAGAGTATTTAAATCAGTTACAATCAAGACCAAAATGGCATATTAAAAAATCAAATTTAGGAGCTTTGGTGCTCATTAAAGAAGATGGGTTGATTCCACCACAACAATGGGTGCTTGCGCGAGTAATTAAAGTAAATACTTCTAAAAGTGAAAATTGCGTACGTTCGGCTGACGTGAAAACGGCCAAGGGTATTTATACGCGACCTATTACAAAATTGTGTGTGTTACCTATGGATTAATAATTTTTTGTACAAATTAGGTTAATTATTTTCTAATTTTAGTATTTTATATGTGAATTATTGTAAAATTATACTTTGTATTTTAACTATTTTGAGAATTTGTTTTATTATTTTCTTGCAATTTTTTCTTTCAATTTTTGTAAACGAATTTATATGGTTTTACTTTGTATTTTTATGTGTATGCGAATTTGTTCAAATATTTTTGTACTTGAACCATTTTTTTTAAAATGCGAATTGCTGCGATTACTTTCTAGTTAATTTGTTTAGTTTTATCTGTTTTATATTATAATGTCTAATGTATTTTAACAAATATTTTGCATGCGAACTTTATTTTTCTTGTATTTTTTCATTTTTGGGGCGGGAGGATGTTGAGAATTCAATATTTTTGTATTTTTTTTAACTTTTTTTGTATTTTCAATATTCTCTTTAATTTGTAAACGCGAATCTCTTTCCACCCTTTTTCAGTGGGTTTTTTATGTGTGCGTTGGTGGAAAGGGATTATGCGTAACGATGGCAAGTTTTAAGGAACAGTGTGCGTAAGAAACTGCGACCAGAGACTTGCTTGCGTGCGCTCATCGACATCAAGTCAAGTTCCAGCGGGGAACCTTTATGCGGTTGTTAATTTATGCGGGATTAGTTTTTTACATCATTCGTAATATTATATAATTTTTTATGCGATTATTACCTTTCATTAGTTTTAGTATTTGTTTATAATTTAGTATTAAGTGTTAACTACAAACTTTTATTTTAATCGAAATAAACTTCAAATTAAAAATTTTCACAATTCGTTATTATTAATTTTTTAACTCTAATGTTGACGTGGCAACACTTGGTTCTCAGGCGATATTACATTTGTGATTATTTTGTTGTAAAAACGTGAATATAATTTGAAATAAATAATGCATTTAAGCTTTCAAACAATGATCACATTTTCAAAAATAATCCATACCTCGAAAACAGGCATAAAATATTGAATCAACAGAATAACTTTAATTCTAATAATAATTACTTAATAAATAGTTACTTACGAATAAAACGTTGCAAATAGATGGAGCATTGCTTTTAGTTAAAATTCCATGTTTCCCGAAGGCTGCGGTCATCTCTGCAGTTTTAATGGTCTCTGGAAACTTAGTTTGAATTGCCATTGCCAGATGAATGTCGTTAATACTTTGCTCTTCCCAAACATTCTTAATCAATGATCGAAAAGTGGGCCATACAATAGCGAAAAATTGTTCCTTATCGATCTAAGCAAACCCCAGATTAGTTATTTGTAAGTAAAAAAGGTAATCAAAATTCTTACTGTATTAATGAAGTTTACAATCAACGTAGAAGCTAGACACGATAAATTACGTTTGTCGTTTCTCACATTTAAAATCAATTCGAGAAAATATTTCTGATGTTCTTTGGACAGTTTTATGAATGATTTTGAACCAAGAACAGCGCCACCGCATAATATAAGACCAAGATAAACTTCGTTTCTATCGCTTTTTGAAGAGTTTCCTGCAACTTGCAATTCTTTCTCGATGCTTTTTATTATGTTTTCTATATGTATCTCCGGTACGGTGTCCAATAACGCAACTAAAATGGGATAATAACTCGTTCTTGTGGACGAACCCAATCCACGTATCAATCTATTTAAGACGTATTGCACCTCAATTTCCTGGAAAATAAGCAAAATTATTTTAAAAATCGATTTTAAACAATTCGTAACCTCACATTGTTTTGTTTTGAGATGGTGTGCACGTGTTTTAGCAATTTGAGTGCATTTTTATGCAAAGTATCTTCGGGACCCTTTCCCAAGTCTCTAAAGCAATCAATAATTGTATTGTTGCTACGTTTTGGCACATTTTCTTGCACATCCACGTCCATTCCGACAGTCATTTTAAAATAGTTTTGTCAACAAATCAACTTAACCTAAAGAATTTAAATTATATCGAGTTCACGTGCATTTGTCACTTAACTTACGGGTTACCAACAGAAAAAAATTTAAATTTAAAATGAATTTCTTACAGGAGCGTTCAAAAATTTCCGACTTTTTGAGTTTATTCGAGAAATAATTTTTTTTTCCATTGTTCCTTTAAATTACAATTATTTTATAAAAATAGCAGCCACTCTTTGACATATTACTTAAAACAACAGAAATTGGATCAGTCATTCAATATAGTTCAGAACACCCTTTCGCCCATTTCCAAGGTTTGTTCGTTGGACTTTTTGCAAGTTGCTCGGAACAGTTTCTGATGATGTCACTAGAGCAGCTTGAACAGTTTAGTGCAGCTGCTCAGAGCAGCGCCCAACGAACACTTTTGGAACACTTATTGCTACTTTTAAATATCTTAACCTCAAAAAAATTTGAAAATTATTTTCTGTTATGTTATTATGGGCTGATTTCTTTCAATAGAATAACTACAGCGTCAAATAAACCAAAAAAATCTTTTTTTTAGAGATTTTAATTTATTCTCCGCTTAAATAATGTTAATGCCAGACTGGAGAAAATAAAAGTTTCCATGTTCAACTATTTTTCATTTTTTTAATTAAAACTTCTTCTTTGCTTTTTTTGTGTAATTATATAAAATCTTGTATAATGTGATATAAAAAAATATCTAAAATATGACTGCTGAGAGCGGTAAATAAAAAAAAATTATTTTAATTCACTTTTATTACCTTAAAAAAGTATTAAAAGAACTTGCTTTATCAAATATTAAATACTTTAACTATCCGAAAATGTTAAATAATTTAAAAAATATTAATAATAATCAACTTGAATTAATAATATTTCAAAATTTAAAAATATTTGGCGCCGGAAAAGGTTAGAACAAATTTCTAGCAACTTACTCCTCCTATCGACCTAGTGCAGGTTTTTCTGTTCTAAGCAGTTCCGAACAAGTTGCACTATTCCAACGAACGCTTTCCGAACAGCTGCTCGATTACGAACGAACGCTTTATTTCTGCTTGAACCTGTTCCGAACTGTTCGGAGCAAATAAATCATGTCGAACGAACAGACCTCCAAAAATATATTGGACACACAAGTACAAACAGGAGCGGGAAAGAGCCAGGCCCGGATTGGCCATCTGGCAGTTCTAGCAAATGTCAGAAGAGCCGATGAGCGACCGAACATTCATTGCTATTTGGGAGACCATGTATATTTTATGAAAATACGAAAATAAAAATATTTAAATCTAATAAAGTTACTGATTTTCTACTCCATGACCGTCGGTCATCAATCTGAATACCAGAGACGGTTTTTCTTCCTAGTTACTGGATGTGACATTTTACATTAAGACAAACGCGGATCCAAGGTGAGCCCCCCCCTAGGACATTACTGTGTCAAAAAAATTTCATTATAAAACTTAATAGTAAAGAAAGAAAAAATTATTAAATGCTGCCACAAGAGTAATTCTTGTTCATCGTCTTCTCGTCTGGGGCGTATGTTCGATTATGCCAATATACAGTGATGGACTGGGAAGAAAAATCTGACTTGGCATTTAGATTATACCGGCCCACGGCCATGGGGTAGAAAATCAGTAACTTCATTAGATTTAAATAATTCTCGTATTTCCATAAAAAACATTATCGTCCCCCCCAAATAGCAATAACGTTCGGCCGCTCACCGGCCCTTCTGGCATTAGCCAGATAGCCAATATATACATATGTGCAATATATTTTGTACATAATCAATACGCATATCAAAACAGTTACCACGCTGCGATCTGTTGAGGTTCAACCCTTATTGTTTGAAAATTTGTTTAATCGAAAGACAAAAAATGAGGCAATTCTGCATTATTTGGTCCATGAGTTCTCAGCATCTCATTTCTCAGAACTAAGAAGAATAAAAAGACTGTCCACAGCTTTCCATGAAAAAGGTTTTGGTGGTCTGTTCCAAGTAAGACTTTCATCCAGAAGGCCTCCGACCTTCTAAAATTTCAAACCTGCTAAAGATCAACGTCCTCTTAGATAACACAAATTTGTTACTTATAACAACACTATCCTAACACCCCGTTTCCAAAACTCCCGCACTACAACTACAATACCCACAAACATCGACTGAAATTAAAATACTTCTATTGATTGAATTGTAACGACCGTAGCAAAACTGCAGCCACTACAAACTTTTTTAATTTTCATTAACGACGTTTGGTTTGCTTCTTTTCTTTTAGATCTTCGTCCGACTTGTCAGTTCAAAGTCCGTCTTCCAGAGAGTGGCAACTCAAATTCATGAATGTTTTGAATTTCTATCAATTCAATTAAAAAACATTTTTATAAACAGATTTGAATTGAAATTTTGTTGCAAAATTTTTTTTTATTTTAGAACCAAAATATGTTAGGATTCCAGGATAATTTGGAATAGTAACTTCTTTGTTTTTCTTTGAAATTGTAAAAGAAAATTTTGTTTAAAATTTCAAATTCGATACAATTATCATTGCTCCTTGAACATTTTTTATTAATAGAGAAATAAATAAAATAAGAATAAAAAAACATTGCCTGTTAAATTAATGTATCAAAATATAAAAGAAATATGAAAAATGTAATAACAAGTTAAAAAGGGTTTCTTGGTCGTTCGTTGGTCAAGTATTTCCACAAAACATCCTACTAGGTGATCAAGAGTTTATACATTTCAAATTAGCTACTCCACAAATATTCGTAATAATGTTCGATAGACCTCATTTGTTGCACACACTACATACCCCTAATGTAATCGTTTTGTCATCTATGGCAAGAATGTCCTATTAAATTAAAAAAAATTAGATCTTGATACTTGCCAACTTTTAATTTGGTATGTGAATAGTGTAACTTTAACTTTTAAAATAAAATTAAATCAAATAAAGTTTGAGTGAAAAAAATAAAATTGAAGGAAGTGTAAGTATTTATTAATATTATACACATGTATGTCAAATTACACAGCGTGTAAAGTGCACACAAAAGCATTGCAAAAAACTGGTACATTTTGTAAACGATTATTAAAAAACAAAATTATAGTTAGTAAAATGATTACCGTTTGATACAATGCTAATCATCAAATACACTATTATTACTTGCTAAGTTCTATGACAAAACTTTTAAAAATTGTAAATTTCCCAAATTTGTTTATTTTTCTCATACAAAACTAAATGCAATAAAAGCAACCTATCAATCAAGTTGCAATTATTGTAAACTGCACAATCATTGTTGATGGACAACGTGCAAGTTGAAATCCAATATAAACAGCAACACGATCATAGTAAAACAAATAAAATTAATTCAATTTAAATTTTGGGAAGTACCAATAGATCGATTTGGAGCAAGCAAAGTAAGGGAATCATCTTTACCTATAATTTAAAAGATAGCTTGCCGCAAATGTCATCAGTTGTACCAAGACGTACTTAAAAAACAAATGACTACTAATATAGAGTCGTAAATAAAACCCATCTTACATTTATCGAAAAACAAAAAATATTTCTTGTAGCACAACCAAAACAAACTCGATACTTTGGTAAGTGCCGCCTTTATATTATAATACAATAATATCCAAAGCGCTTTTTAAGTCTGTTTTTTAAAATTACTTAAATAATTCACAATATAACTTATATTTAATAATAATAAAAAAGACATACAAATAACACTGTTTTTTTTAGTTTTCGTCTTCTGATTTCTTTACTGCTTTCTTTTCATCCCGCGGTTTTGCACCGCCGAAAATTGTCGACGTCTGTGAAGTCTCGGCCATTGAATTGACAGGAGCTTTAACTGTTCTCGGCTGTAACATCAGCTTTGGTCTACCCGATGTATCTGCTTTAATTTTCTTACGTTAAATATTTTTATCCAAACAATTGGAAATAATACCTACCTGGTGCATTATTAGGAAGGTCTTCTGTTATAGGTCTACGTTCCTGTCGAGGTCTACCACCTCCGGGAGCACCATTACCAAACGAACCTGGTCCGGCTCTGTTGCTGCCACCACCTCGATTCCAATCACGTCCACCTTCTTCTCCAAAATTACCATAATTACCTCTATGGCCACCACCTCGGTCGCGTTCTAAAATCGCAAATTGACTAACACAAGAAAATAATAATGGCAACTTTACTTACCATTATAGCCTCTATTACTACCTCCTCCTCCACCACCGCCGCCGCCACCACCACCACCTCCGCCAGCATGTCTTCTGTCGAAATCATCAAAGCCTCTGTGATCACCACCTGATCGGCCACCTCTATATCCACCTCGATTACCTCTGTTTCGATCAAAGCCTCCACCTCTGTCATTTCTTTTACCTTGAAAAATACAACAATTAGGGATTTTTTTCTGCATAATAAATACAAGAAAACATAAGTTGGTCAAAAAAAAACTAAACCACATAAATTAAAGACGTTGCTAGTCATTTCTAGGGATACGGGTTGAGGGGAAATAGTCTATGCATTTACACAATTAAGGTTGCCAAGTTAGTGCTAACCTGTAATTCGGTTCAAAGAAACCAAAATGAATCGAAGTGATGATCAAAAACTTGTTTTATGTCTCTCTATGTGAGCTCTAGATATTCAGATTCACAACGATTATTTTAGTAATTTGGAGGCAACCCTTTTGTTAGGGATAAGCTCCTCGGAGCTATTTCATTGTTTTGTTTCTCGAGTTTTTCTTTCAGAAAAGTTTCAACCTCAATCTGTTTTTGAACTATGGATTCAAAGCTTCAGTTTGTAAGTCACTTCAAGTTTTCATTTGAACTTGATTTTGAAATTTAAAGAAACCACGAGAATGCCAGTAACAGTATCAAAAAACTACAAGTTACTGTCTCACAAAAATGGCTATACAGATTAGCTGCTCTGCAAATACACAATGTTATACTACTATTGTAAAACTAAGCTCTTCATTAAAAAATTTAATTATCACTGGGATAAAACAATATACATTTGCGCCCCCAAGGATACTGCGTTTTTCCCGCCCCAGAAGCTTCGGTACGCTTCTGCATTTAAACAGATTAAAAACAAAAGTTCATTCGCCGCTTCTCGTTTAATCCCATTCATTAGTAACTGGATCATGTATTCGGTAACTTAACTTAATTTGAGTATGCAAAAATTTTATAAACTTCATAAAAAAATTTTTTTATGTAAGTACATACCCACCATAAATCGTGAATGATTATTTAAAGTTAACATTCGAAATATTATCTGAAGCTGTCCAGTGTCAATCTACAAACAATTGCAGAGATCTTAACTCGGCACTGGAAATTAAACAAACGTCTCAACACACTGAGATTTGTAGACGATCCCAAGTGTTGGAGATACAACCGAGCAGGCAAAACAGCGAAGCATGTGCTTTGTCACTGTCCTAAAATGGCTTGAAGAGTGCAAACTAAGTGCAAGTGGAGATCTACCCCTGCCCTCCTACCTAAAATCCAGATGGATTAATTCTAATAAACTATGAAACAGAATATGGTAAAAACCGCAGTAAGATTTTTTTTATAAACTTACAGTTTACAGAGAGCTTATTCTCAAAAAAATATACAAAACAATTTCACCCTTACTTGAAAAATCAATGACAAAATTTTCTGATATTGCCCCCTTTTTTAATAAGAATAATAAGGGACAATTTCGTAATAAATCTTAAATTTAACGCTTCCTTTAAAAATTCATTATGAAATTGGCCTTAATAGTAGTTTACAACATTCAATTATAACGATCAAATTAGCATTTTTTAATTAATTCAAAAAGTAAAAGTTCAGCAGGGCTGTTTCTCGATCAATACCCCAAGTGTTCTGAAAAGATCAATATTATTGCAACAGCCTCTCAACAAATATCAGTGAATAGATCAAGGTGCCTATTAAAGATCATGTACATACACAATCGAAAGTTACATTTTACAAATTTTTGATTTTGAAATTGAGTCAGTCCCCAATTCTCCTGTTGGGTGTATTTAAAAAATATATTTATTTTGAGGGAAAGGGGTTTTCTGAAACGGAATAAAATGAAAACTTTTAAAAAAATATGAAATAGCACTTTTACCGCCTAGGCGGAAAAAGAATAAATTGGTTTCAAATTTCTTGTTTTAAATACCAAAGTATCGTAATGTCATTCATATAAACACACTACAATATAAAATATAAGTTTATTATGAGTATTTAATACTAAATTAATAATTTTTTCAAAGAATGAGAGAAAAAACAAAATGTTCAACTTGACAAAAATGCAATTTTCCTGCTTTGTCTGGTTTTATTGGCTCGGCACTACCTACAATGAGCTTAACTATTTCGTAAGTGAAATAAGTGTATCTGTGGCAATCCTGTTAAAAAGTGTACTAGAGAAAGCTTTTTATATTGTTGTGCATTTAGAGATAAGCCTGAAAGTTTCATAATGTGATAAATAGTTTTAGTTATCACAAAATTTGATAGTAAAAATAGATTTTCCTGTAAGATTGTAAATCTTTTCAATATTAAATTATACCTACATCGATATGATTTGGTAAAATGGCATACAATATACATGCAAAGAATCTAGTAATCCAACTTTTTCCAAAGTTATATCAGATAGCTTTATCAAATTTAAAATTTCTTCAAAAGAAATCCTGAATAAGTTGAGATGTAATTTTTCAGACCCACTGAAATAGTTGAGGGTTTATTTTATAAATTAAATTTAATATTTTTAAATTTTTATAAATACTGAAGATGCAAGAAGCGACATCCATGTTACTGATGGGGATCATTACCAGTATATTATGTTATTTTTATTAGAATTTTAGAACCGCCTTATGAATTAATTACTAGATAAAATTATACGTAAAACTAAATAATATTGGTCTAGCCTCTATAACAGAAGTGAGCAATCCGCATTCAACCCACCACACTTTCTTGTGCAGCCCTTTAAATATTTTACATTTTCACTTTTAAAACTTTCTACAGTCTAGGATTTCCTAGCAGCCTCATTGTATTCTAGGCGTGTTAACTTAATTTATCATTTCAAATTTCTTATTAAAAATTTTTTTCTTCGTATATCTTTCAACGTTTCTTTAATACAGTAGAGCGTCGAAAATCCGGATCAATTGTGACCGGATCTTATCCGGATTACCAAAAGTCCGGATTTTCAAAAAGAATCAAAAAATGGTCGTTTGAGTTCATAACAAAAAGAAAGCTTGCTAAAACCGTTAATAATTCACTTAGGGGTTAAATAATTGGAGCAGATAAATAAAACTATTAATTAATATAAACTTATAATGTAGTATTTTAATAAAAGTTTACTGCATACTTGTATGTAAAAAAAAAATTCCACCGCAATTGAATCCGGATTATCGACGGTCCGGACTACTGACGTCCGGATTATAGACACTCTACTGTAGTACTTATTTCTATTAATGTGCGTTTTACTTCTGTTATTTTTTATACTAGGTTCATTTTATTAATAAAAAAATAATTTGAGTTTATTATTCAGTGTTTGCATTACCATAAGTTTCTTACATGAGGATTTCCAAAGAAATTAATGGGTGGTACACGTTGCGCAGCTAGGGTTACTCAATTTCCAAAAACGAACATTTTTTATATACAATTGCTTGATAATGATATAAACTAGATCATAATAATTCCTGATGGAAGATTTATAATAATAATAATAATAAATTCAATTCAAAATAAGTTAAATAATAATAACATATTCTGATGACAATAAATTGTATTTACAATTATTGAAAGCTCAATATATATTTTTGATAAATATTGGTTTATTTAACTTATTTTAATTTGAATTTGTTATTAATATATCAAATGTTACTAATCTTACATTGATAGAATATTTATAATAAACATGGAAAATATATTTACCAAATTAAAATAAGTCATAAAAATCTATCGCTACATTTCAGAATATTTCATGGTCGACTTTATTCGTGAATTGGTAAAAAAAATTATTTCGAGTGAATATAAGTATAAAATACCAATGGCAAAGGATCCTAAAAGTACTTTTAAGGCTTTTGCAGAGCAGAAGTGAGATGTAGTGAGATTTTCCTCAGAAATAATCCACCGAATAGCAAAACACGTCCTATTAAGGTGGCAAATACCAATGTTATTTGGCCATAAGAATGAACGACGATTAGAAACAGAGTACAGATAACGTATGGTGCTGAAATTTGGACAGAATATTATTTGAACATTTTTCAATAATACAGAGTAATTTAAGGTAAAAAGCATTTATAGTTAATGAACAAATAAATAAAGAAAACAGGTCTGCCTATATCGTAATCGTTCGACCTGTATCGTAATCGTTCGGTAGACCTGTTTTCTTTATTTATTTGTTCATTAACTATAAATGCTTTTTACCTCAAATTACTCTGTATTATTGAAAAATGTTCAAATAATATTATGTCTAAATTGCAGCACCATACGTTATCTGTACACTGTTTCTAATCGTCGTTCATTCTTATGGCCAAATAACATTGGTATTTGCCACCTTAAAGCTAGAAAGTTTTACAGAGTTCCCAATGAATTCTCAAAAACAAATTCCTCGACTTTCTGTCTGTGGAAAGTTGGTGGTAAATTTCAAAAATCAAGTATGAATTGTCTATATCTAAAAAAGTACTAATATTGACACTTCATAGTCCAATAGAAGTAACCCTTCAAATTTTGAAAATCGAGTTATGCGTATTTCTGCGTTACAAATGTTGTAACAAAACATGCAAAATTGAATAATTTATTTAGTTTTTACTGCCTTCTCCAAGCGTAAACAGTGGTTTAATAAAAAGTTAAAGATAGTGCTTCATACGTGTATTGCTCGACTTTTCCAGATTTTTCTAAACTTTTTAAACATATTGCTGTTCTTTTACAAAAATATATAATAAGCCTGTAAATTTGACCAATCAAAACGATTGAATTTCATATAGTAGTTACCTACTTATAGAAATTTTCATTTTTGATTCAGAGATACAATCTACAAGCAAGTAAAAAATATTTGTTTCGTCATGTGCAACTGTTTCATAAAGCACTAATTCCTTTTTTCTCTAAAGATAACAAGGTATGATAACATCTTCTCTCCAAAGCCAGAACTACACGACAAGATAACGATGTTTTTCGTGCAGATATTATATAGCTTTTCTTTCTTCGAACGTTTGGCAAATTTGATATTCAGAGCCATAATTATCATTATTTTATCAAGATTATTACCTTGCGGAAAATTACAAGATTCGTAGATTTAAATGTTCTACTCTTAAGAACTTGTTTTGCGATAACAGCTTAAGCTGTTCAAAGAATTTTAGAAGATTTATGAACGAATTGGGTATACCGAGATACATAGCTACTATTAACTGTATTATAAATGTCATGGTATACCTGATTTGATGTTAAAACTTTTAAAATTCATTGAGATTGCTGCTATCGCAAAACTTGTTTCAAGTTATTTGATATTTTCCGTAAATGTGCTAGAAGCTGATTTTCCAATCATTAACGAACTAGTCAACTTCAAAAATAAAATCTGTAATAAATGTAAATTTCACAAAAACTCACCTTCGGCAACGTCCACTTTAACACGATAACCTTCAACTTCGATAAGGCCATCTCTACTAATGGCTTGCTGCAAGTCTTCGACGGTATCAAATTCAACGTAGCAGAAGCCTTTAAATTTGTCTGTCTCTTTGTCCATCACAAGACGAACACTTTTTAATTTTAGATCTTCGAATATCCGATGCACATCGCCTTGGATAACAGCCGGGGGCAAGTTACCAACGTATGCAGTATATGGAGGTTCGGTGGGCAGAGGTTTTCTGCCGCCTCTTCTTCCACCACCACCACCATAATCTCTACAATAATTTGGATTAAAACAAAGTCTCTCAGAAACATGTGCATTTAAAATGCGACAGTACCGGGAATTTTTAAATTAAACTCAAAACGGATAATGCAAAAACTATATAAAACGACTTGACAATAACAACAATGTCAACGAGAGGAATAAAAATTACAAATAATAATAAAAACAATGACATAAATAAACGAAAATAAGTAAAATACCTGTTATCACGGTCATCATAACCACCACGACCAGCCATGTTTAATAACCAAAACGTCCAAAACCAAGGACTTACGCGCGTCCCCAGATATGCGAGAAATCAAGGCAGCCAACAGTGTCATGTAGAATTCATTTTGCACCCAGAATTTAAACCGGCAAATTTTTACACCTACCTTTTTCAAATTTTACGATACCTTTTCGACAGAAGGACCCAAAATAGTTAATTTCTTCGTATTGTCATTAATACTTGCATCAAAATTTTGAAACACAAACAAATGATTTTGACAAAAAAATAAACAATCCCTGTTCGGAATTTTTTATACGCAACCCTAACCTAAAATATTTATTTGCATGTACTTCAAATTATTTTTCGCAGAACTAAATTTGTAGTTTACATATTACATTTACGAGAGAGACCCAAGAAATTTTAGAGCTGAAAAGTGATTACGATGGGCAGGCTCAGGTACGGTTTTTTTCGACTAATCAGATTTTAATATTTCTTGTAAACTAATCAACATCAAGTTGGAAGCAATTGTTTTCAAATACAACAAATTAAAATTATATACATACGGGCTCATGTAAGGAGGGGTCATAACCCCCCCCCCTTTTATCCCCACGTAAAAGTTATAACTACGTCCGTGTATAATACATATTATGTACCTACACTAAAGTTTCCTTTCGAAAATTAAGCGAAAATATTTAGACTTCGCCGTAACCTTTCACTCGAAGCGCTACAAAAATCATAAGAGGAAAAATTGTACATAAATAATTTTTTCAGTCGTAAATGACCAGCTACTATGAAAAGACGTTTCTACTTACAGTGGAAATTATTTTTGAATTCTGAATACCAGACCTATTTCATTACCCGAGAAGGTTATTATCATGAGTGTTTTTGCCATTTCAGAAATGCTTTCTACGAAAGATATTCATGTGTTGTTTCTTTTTCAATTAAGAAAATGTTGAAATATGGCGGAATCAACTCGTGAAATTAATTCAACGTAGTAAGAAATTCTGACCGTCTTCTCTCGGAAGGCAATGGCAAACCACCATGAAAGCCTCTCATAATCATTGAAAATACGGTCACGACTCTTCTAACAAAAAGCATACGACTAAGAAGAAGAAGACTACATATTTGCTACTGTAAGTCATATGTTGATCAAATTGAAGAACTTGAAAGATAGATACCACAAACCGAAGCAAAGTGAACCCTTTTCTGAAATTAATTTATTGTAACGTGCGATGTGCAATGTGTTCTCTACGATAACTGGAGACGATCAGCACAATGGCTAAGATGTGGAGAAACTCCGATGCCGCATGCAAGGGCACCACTTCAACTGAGAAAAATTATGTTGGACTATGAAAGGTATTGTTCATTATTCGTTTCTGCAGCCTGGTCAAACTATCACTACTGAGCTCTACTGTAGAGAACTTGAAAAATTGCGTCGTTTACAACCATCCTTGGATATAAAGTTCTATCTCACCCTCTGTACTCATCTGATCTGTTTCCTACTGATTTCCATTATTTCTGGGACTTGGACAACTTCCTACGTAATAAGAATTTTTCAAAGCGGGGTTTTGTAATTGCTGCCTTCGAGGAATTTTTTAAGTTCCTGAATTTTATTTAGCCTTTACAAAATTGGGCATTTCATATTATATGTAAAATATGGCAATTTCATATATGAAAAAAAAACTTTTTATGGTTTTAGGAGTAAAAGGTATTCGAGGACAGAAAGGTTTTTGGACTTCTTAGTTGTTCATGAGCGACTTTGCATGCCTTTTACGTCTAAACTGTTGAAGATAAAATAAATATATGCTATCAATCACGTTTTTATAGTAAACTTAATTCTCTACAAAATTTTTTCCCCGACTAAAAATTTCTTAGGATATTTTCTAACATTCTGTGGACCAGATCAGGTTTCAGCATGACATGCCCTATTTGACATTTGTTTGTGGCCCTGGTCCGGCTTAAATCCTGGGAATTGTCTATTGGGGCAATCCATGATTGAACCTGACCGTTGCCAGAACCTGCATACCTGAGATGATCCCCTATCCAGTTTTAATCAGGCGAGCTCTATTAGGGGAGGTATGACAGGGCCTGATTGTTGCTGAATCCGCCCCTATTTAGAGCCTGATGTGGTCCTGATTAACCCTGCATGTGAGTCATGTTTTTCGCTAACACGTATGATCCATTTACGCTGTTCCTTAAAAGACCCACAGTTCACACGCAGGGTTAAGTTAAGCGTTACATTCTTGATCCTGATTTGATCTTTTCTAGAGCAAACCGGATCAGGACCACTTTCTAGCATTAAAATATTTCTAGTCGGGTGGATACAAAACATATTTCTGCGTATTATAAAAAAAATATCGGATGGATTAGTTAGTAACATGTGAAAATGTATAATGAAAAATTATCATTACAAATTTTGATTGCATTACTTATGCCCGTATTAATAGTCACGGATTAATCCGAGATTCAAGATTAATTTTTGGTCGCAATAAAATAGTCGAAATATTGCAACTATGCAACGCATTTAAAGCCAATCCGAGAATTAATCTTGAATCTCGGATTAATCTGCGACTATTAATACGGGCATTAGATACTTTTAACAGTAATTAAATCAATAAAAATAAATGGAAAAAACGTTTGAAATTAGAATTCCAGGCTAATAAAATTTACAACGGATATATTATGTAACTTATAGATAATATTCATAAAAAGCGCAAACATATTAATATGATATAAAAAATAAATAAACAGAAAAGGAAAACAAGATAATCAAATTTATTTTATAAATTTATGTATGTTGCTTTACTGATGAATATTAATTTAATAAATAATTAGTCTTATGCATAAAGGAACCAACTAACAAATTAGGAAGGGCATAATTATTTTGTAAAAATGTTATTAATATAATAATTAAAATAAAACAATGAACATGGATTTGCCTACTTTTCAATGAAAATAAATCGTTTTTAGAGGTCCTTTAAGCTGAAAGCTAAGAATTTATCTTAAACTGTTTGGGGATATGGAATACCTTCTAATCTAGTGCATCCTTTACTCCTTATTAATGCTGGAAGAGAGGAAGTATTCCACATCCTCCGAACATCCTATTTTAAGTTCAGGCTTGTTAAGTGTCAACTTGTAAAAAGAAACTAAGAACATAAATAGAAACTAAGTTAAAGTAGTAGGTACTGTTGAAGAACGGACAAGGACAACCACTTCAATCGTCGACTACAAGTCCATATAGATTACTACCGATTCATATGAAGCATAGACTCGGTGTGCTTCTGTGACTATAAATCACATTCACTTAAAATTTTACAAAATGGATTATTTTTTCAGTTTGCATGGTACAGACTCCATCCTGAGACGAGAATCCGGGGTCAAGGGTCTACAAATTTTTTAATTTTTTCCCGCGTTAATTGAAGTATTACATAAATAGCAAGATTAACGATAGAAGTCTATACAGAACAATTATCGGCATTCGAAAAAAATTGACTCAGAAACAAAACGAAAAAGAACTAGCAAAGACAGAATTGTCCGCTTTCGGAAATCTGAAGCAAGGAAGATAAGCGAATCTAAGTGAATTAGACAACTAGAAAACTAAAAGAAGCAAAGAAGATGATAAGAACACAAAAAGAAGAAATCGTGGTCAAAACCGTTTGTGCATGTAGTAGCCGAGGGCTCATCTTAAAATACCGTTAGGTTTACATACTAGGTTCAGGGTTGTGCTTCAAAGGATCCCAGTCAAAAGAAAATGTAGAGTGAAAGAACAAATACAAAAAAGAGCAACAGCAGTGATTATACTAAAATTAAACAAGAAACATCTGAAAACCTTAATGGGGAAAAATTGTGGAACTATCTGTGGGCTATGGGGAAAGTTGTTTTGAATGTATGTTTTGTCACATGTTTTGTCATCATGTCAATGATGTTGAATGTAGCAATAAAAACAAAAATGTGTAATATACCATTTATTAAAATAAACTCATCATTCACAGAACATAGGTGTGACTATCAGAACAATGTTACACATTTAGGTGAATACACAGTATAGAGAACCAAGCAAATATATTTATCATTAATTTATTGGGAATATAACAAATTCTCATTGTTCCCTTCATTAAAAGCACTTATTAGCTAAATTGATTTAATCAAACTTGCACACATCGACACAGTGTTAAGAAATGTTTGCAACAAAACCATTCATATATTATGTTTAATTATTTAGTTTTTGATTGCCAATTTGCAAGCTTTAAAAATAATTTTTGATGTTACCAAGATGAAAGCCATGTACACAGTCTGATTAAAATAAAACAAAATTTGTTTGCAGATTTACACAATGAAAATTGAATATAAACTTTTAATAATTTTGGTCAAATTTATAAATATGCTACGTACATAATAATTAAACTAATAGCTTGAAAAAGTTTCCACTGATAAGGGATTGGGAGTAGAAAAATAGGTACGTACATTTTATGAATACACCTAATTTTCTGAACTTGTATCCATAAACAACATCCCTGTGGTGTAGATATAACAAGAAAAGAAAGAAACCACAGCGATGTTTCAACTTTGTTTTCAATTTCAACTACTTTATTACAGTTAAGTACACAAAGTGGTGAAAAAATACGAGTAACAACTGAAATTGATGAGTAAAATAGAAACTTTTCATTCGACTAATATAAACTACACATCTATAAATTTTCATACAAAATCTACCACATAATCCGATAGCTCCAGGTGAACTGTAAGGAATCAACTCATTCCATTTGTAAAATAATTCACTTTTCACTTACAGTTATTTTTGACGAGATGAAATTAATAAAAAATAATATATAGTTAAAATCCCTCCTAATCTCGTCGTGTCAATTTCCACTACAAATTAATAGTTTGAGTTTAATTAAAATGGCGAGAATGATTTTCTTAATAATTACAGCTAAGATTCTTTTTGTTTGCACTTTTCTACAAACCTGAGAAATTCCAGGCCACATTTGGTTTCTGAAAGTGAAATGTGCCTAGTAGTAATCGATAAAACGATACAAATAATATAATGTAAACAAAGAACAACACATTTTAAAAAGATATACAAAAAATAACAATTAATGTAAAGTATGCACCAAACAATTTTTTAGTGCTTGACAGATTTTGAAACAAGATCAATACAATATGATGCAGAAGGTAGTTCAAAAGTGCAAATACAGACCAATTCTTAAAAGTTAAAAAACAAATTGGTGTTTCTCCTAGCTATTGGTCTTCGCATTTTTAACTTTTGAACGACTCCGTACACTTGATAAATAATAAAAATTATGAAATCGTGTGAAAATTTGAGTGTGGCATGTAATTAGTTACACCGCTATTACAATTTTATTTATATTTTTTTATACAAATTGAACACATTGCAATCGGCTCTTGTAAGCCGACTTATGAATAAGCACTAAAAAAGTTGAAAAATTACGAAATATTGAAATTAATTCTAATAGTTAAAAAACAACAATTATTACAAAAACTCTATAATTATCTTATTTGATTGAATATCATCAAAGAATATCAAAACAAAACAGTATTCGAAATGTTAAGTGCGAAAATAATTGTTACTTTAGTTTGTATGAAAATGATGGATTTATTTAACAGTGGTAGTTGCTCCAGGAATTTTACCCAAAATTTTAGATAAATCAACTCCAGTTAAAGCGTTCACAGCTGGTGGTATTTGGCCCACTAAACGTGAAATTTCGGCAGTTGTATTGTCGTTTCCTCCAATCAACACAATTTCTTCCGTCTTAGCTAATGGTGCAGATACTTCGGCAGCAATCTAAAAGAAACAACAAAACATTATTTGTAAAATTTTGCGAATTTTGTATCAAAATTATTGATTTTTTTCATGAAAAAGAAATTCTTTTGTTCGAAAGTTTGAAAATTTAATTCGGAGTCCGCTCCTAATAATATTGACTGAAAAACATTTTCAAAAAAATTACCTTAGGTAACGCCTCCAAAACCAACGACATGATAGCAGCATCTCCATATTGTTTGTAAACTGCCGCCTTTTGTCGCATTCTTTCTGCTTCAGCTTTACCCACACTGGCAATAGCACCGGCTTCAGACTCACCAATTTTCTTGATTCGTTCACCATCTGCAATAGCCGTCTGAATTGTTTGAGTTCTGTAAAAGACAAAAAATATCAAGACCTTTATGAACACTAAATTACTTAAATAAATTTATGTGCGAAATGTAACGTAGAAATCAAAACGCAAAATTTGCGTGTACTCACCGTTTTCCTTCAGCAATCAATTGTAGTCTGAAACTTTCGGCTTCGGCAGGCAAACGCACTGTTGAATTGAGTTCGAGTTCTTTACGAAGAACTTCCTGAGATTCAACCTCGATTTGTTTTTTTCGTTCGACAACATCAATTTGAATTTCTTCGTTACGAATTTTTTGTCGAATTTTTGCAGCTTGCAATTCGTAAGCTAATTGAGATTCGGCTTTCTGTAATCAAGTGGAAATGCCAAATTAGAATTTTCTATCAAAATGCAAATTAAAATTTAACTTACGGCAGTGTTGATTTCTTGATCAAAATTAGCTTTCTGCAACTTGTACATTCTTGCGTTGTCTTCAATTTTCGTATCGGTCGAGTATTTCACATCCATCGCTTGCTTTTGGCATTCGGCTTCCTGAAATAAAACGAATAATAATGGAAGAAATGTAGTGACGAAGAAAAACTTACTCTAATTCCAGCATCTCTATTAGCTTCAGCAACTCCAGCATCGGCGTCTCTCTTCACCATGGCGGTTTGTGCTTTACCAAGAGAAGAAAGGTACTCCACGTTGTCATAAACATCTTTAATCGTGAACGAAAGAATTTCGATACCCATGCGGCCGACATCTGGCGCAGCAACTTCCCGAACAAGGGCAGCGAATTGGTCTCGATCTCGATACACTTCTTCTACTGTAAGAGTTCCTGTAAAAGAAGAAAAAAATTACGATTTATCTCCTAAGCTCTCTAGCTGTTTATTAACAGGCCCACGTGACTGGAGCTAGCTAACTGAAGTTTTCTTTTTAAATTTTTGCCCAAGTTTGAATTTTTCGATTTTCTTTGACTTTATGCCCAAAAAATGCAATATTTCCAAAAATCTCACCTGGTTACAACCACATAAGTTAATCCAATCGTTAAACCAAGTTTTACAGCACTCAATGATACTAACGACATTATTTTTCCAATAACAGAACTATTATAAGTATAACTGAAAGTTTCTGATAAGAAATCAATAATTTCCTCTTTAAAATTAACCGCTTGATCAAAAATTAAACACCTTTAGATATAAAAAAAAGTATCGAACGAGTAATTACACAACTTCAAAGCTTTGGTAATAAAGCTCAATAAGCTATAACGTAAAAAGTGTCGCTAAATTGCTTACAAAAACACAACACGAGGAAAAGACTGAATGAGGTTTATTAAATAACTATTTTCTCCCACCTCAAAATAGTTTCCATAAGGTCGAACTAATTCTGAAAATTAATAATTACACTTTAAACTATGGGATTTCTTAAATGTTTCAGACTGTTATTTGATTTTTAAATTATCATCGCCAATTTAAATTAATATATCGAGTCAATTATATTTTAATTTGCATTGGTGGATTTTAAGTATGTTAATAAAAATGTTCTTGTAACTCATGTACCTAGACGAGACGCGATGCATTGGTATGTATTGGCGATAAAAGGTTAATTAAACGTCTTCCATATTCAATTAATATCGAGTAAGAGGAAGTATAAATTAAGCAAGTATTGTGACAAAATCATTGAGTTGATCGATTCTATTCAGAAGACCTTCAAGTGAACAATTTCTAAGTCATCGTCATGTATGGGTTTTCTTCCTATATGTCGATAAAGTTTCCAATACAATTTAATCGAATAGCAATATTTATGTTATATTATGTACAAGCATAAAAAATGTAATTTCGTTTTCCTTAAAAGTTGTCCTTAGACAGGGCCATATTATGCACTAGGCTGACTAGGCTAAAGCCTAAGGCGCCTTTTGCGAAAAAGGCGCTAGGCTCTAAAATTACAAGTGGCAAAACAAGTATTAAATTCAAGAGTTCAATTTTTATTATTATTAACACAAATAATATAAAAAATATAGCATTACTTAGGTTGAACGATATCATAATTTATTTTCTTTCTGCCTAGTAAAGCACGTGTTTTTTGTTTTAAGGGGTCTGACCACCCTGATCGCACCAAAAATGGGTTTATTGTAAAATAATCTGTAAACTCGATAATATGGAACGGAATTTATTTATTTTTGGACACATACTAGTTTATGGTTTGATGAAGATGTTTTGAAAATTTAGTTAAAAAATATTTAAAAATTACGGCACTGCAGTAGTTGCCATGAAGGTCTATTGACCGACACGCCCGTGGTTGGCCGCAGGTGAATCTCGGGAATGGCTAAGCGGAAAAAAATATCTGCTTATTGCTGAAGAGTGTGACTACAATGTAGCGTACGGCTTTTGTATTTATACCGTCTAATGTCAACAATCAAGTGTCAAAATGTCAATGGTCGAGTGCAAATACGCGTGCGCATGTTTCACGTTTCTATGTTTTCTATGTTAATGTGAATGGCAAATTATTTCCTATGTTTTCTACGTTATGTCTTGTATGTTTGCTACGTACGTTACTTGGATGTGAATGACGCTTAAAGGTCCTAAGTTAATTACAAGAAACAATTTAAAAAAACTTGACTTTCCTAAAACTTCAGGGTGGTCAGACCCCTTAAATTATTAATAGGTAAATTAAATAGGCGCCAAATTCGTATTAGCCTAGGGCGCCAAATAGACGTAATCCGGCCCTGTCCTTAGAGATAAACATCATGAGACAAATAATTATAGAAATTAATTGCAAATTCGTGATTGAACTATCAGCGTTCATTTGTCACGTCCTTCCTTAACCTTCAGTTTTGGCAAGAACTTAAATTTAAATGCAATTATTTATAATTAAACGTTCACAGACCTTTTGCATATATTATCATACGTGGATGCCATGATGTGAGCATAAAATGGCACAAGTCAGTTCAAGAAGAAAAGCTAAACCCTGATGTTTAGAGTACCTACATAAAAGAGAACTAGCCGACCGAAATAAATACATGATTGGAAATTTTGAAATATTAATGAAGAATACATCACGAATCATTGATAAGGCAATAAAAAACTTTCTAGATAGTGATTTTTCCAGTGAATTAAATAATATCAAATAAAGGAGCGTCACCTCGGAAAATAAAAGTTTTAACATTTCCTATAAAAATTTTTATCGTAGATCAATAGTAAAAGTCACCTAATGCGAGAATTACATCAATGATAAGACTGTTAAGCAAAGTTCTATGCAGAAAACAACTGACATCAAATTTCCCAATAGAAATATTACTAATATCATCACGTTCAATATCCACTAACAAAAGAAATCGATACCTTTAGAAAATTCCATCGGGACAACTTGGATAACAAAATTTTTCTTTTAATCCTACGAAAAGGAAAAGGAATATTTTTCTTTGTTGAGCACACCTTCTACAGCTACACGACGACAGACGAAAGGTGGATACGGCATAATTTATTGACAGTCAATGAATAAATTTTTCGTTTTTTATCGATGATATTTAGAGAACAAATTGAAATATAAATCACCATTTATCCATCAGGAACACATGGTGAAGTATAATATAGTAATTGAAAGTTGTAATAATTCTGCAATTTTTCACTGGGAGTGGAAATTGAATTTCTTTTTCTTTTATATAAGAAAACAGCTGAAAACTGGCAACAGCATTTTTTCGCTTTTGTTTGTTTATCGATAGAATTTTGTATTTTCGGCTTTGTTTTGTTTTTTTTGAAATATTAAAAAAGGTGGAACTCGGATGACCGTAGTTAGGCGGCTATATAGCTACCCTTCTGGAGCAAATTTGACAAAAGTAGTAGAAGATTATGAAAGTTTGCCTAACCTAATTTTGGTTTAAATTGTTGAATTTTTTAAAAATTATAATAAATTTACTTTAATTTTACCTGCCGGTCCACGGAGAAATTTTAAATTTTGAAATTCACAAAATTTGAATTTTTAAACTCAAGATATACATAAATGAATAAAAATTTCATATTTTTTCAAGTTTTTTTCATTTAAAATAAAACAAATTTTAGTTTTGAAATTCAAAAATATAATTATATTATAAAAAAATTTCTTTTTCAAAATGATTTGTTTAATTTAGAAATTTAGATAATCTTATCATTTGAAAAAAAAAAAATTTGTGGCACTAAAAAAGTCAAAATAAAAATTAAATTTTGAAATTAAAAATATTTAATATTGTATTTATCTAAATTTTTCAGTTGCTTGGATCGGTCGTCCTTTAATCGATGTGTCCAGCGGACAGACGCGTAAAGAATTTCTTAATCCAAAAGATCAGTTTGTGCCTTCAACGGACGTTGAAAAATTTGACGAAAGCCCAAAATTCATGGACGAATTTTTCCACCTCGCTGGATAATTTTGATGTTCATTTATATTAATTCTGTTATTGTTATATATTGTTATTAATTTATAATTTATTTACGTATATTATTAATTAATAAAAATTATTTGTTAGTATTTAATAAACTTGTCAATATAAATATGTATATGGGGGGTATTCCACGCCAAATCGGCCACTTTTTAGGTGACCACTTCCGATTTTTCTCAAAATTTTATATATTTTTGAGATCGATGAAAAACGCGTTCGTGTGTTTGTTCAATTGTTTTTGACCATCCCTTCTTGAGGTATAATATTTTTTTCAAATTCTCGTAACTTTGTGAAAGATGGACCAATCCGATCGCTTTTTTTGAAAATTTTGAATTCTCTTTCAATAAAAACATATGATTTTGAAATAATGCGTTCATCGTTTATTTTTAGTTTTATGCGAAAAAAGTTGTTTCTAAATAAATAAAAAGTTCTAAATACTTCGAAATTTTAGAACAATTTCAATTTTCAAATTATGAAAAAAAAATAGAAATAAATGTTTAACCATGATCAGACTAGATTTAAAACTTTTTACATTAATTGAAATTCTTTTGAGAATTGAAAAAAAACAACAAAACAATACAAAATTGCATCAAGGGAGAGCAATAATCGCGAAAAACATTCCAATCAGTATTTAAAAATAATAAAAGCAATTGAATTTTTATTTGCATTTCGAAAACAAAAGACAATAGTTTATTTTGGTTTTTGCCTTGAGTTTTTCATAAAAAAAAAATTACAGAACAAAAGTTGTAGCAAATGTTTAGCAAATATTTTTAAAGATGTTTTTGTTTTAATTTATAAATTCAAAAATATTTGTTATAGCTAAAAGAGCTAAAACATAAAAATTTTGAATTTTGAAATTCAAAAAATGAAATGTTAAAAATTTTCAAATTTTGCAAAATATTGTATTTAATTACAAATTTAGATGATATTAATATAATCTCAAAAAATAATTTTTAGAGCTAGTAAATTGCTAAAAAATATTAGCATTTTAGAATAAAATATTGTGATATTAAAAAAAAAGTGTAAAAAATCAGCTCCAAGTCTCAATAATAAAATGATCATTATCAGCTTGTGGGACCCCAAAACTTCTAAACGCCAAAATTTGAATTTTTTTTCTGCACGATTACAATATTATTTCTAATCTTTTAAAATGTTTTTGTTTCTCAAAAATGTATTTTATATAGCAAAAAAATCTAAAATAAATCGAATAATCAAGGCTTATGTGAATGTATGCTGTTATGATTGTACAAGTTCATGGCCCATCAATTATTTCGCATAAAAAATCAATATTTAATAAATCGAGTTATAAAATCATTCATCCAGTTCTAGCATGGTACAATGACGTAAAGCGAATAACAATATTGATCCAATAAATCTTCATTATGATAGCAATTCCTACGTAATTCTAAACTCTCAAGTTGAAGGCTCTCAGAACTTACCTAATATAGCGCGTAGATGACCCTCAAGTGTTTGCAGAATTGTTATCTTAATTTCTTTGACCGTTTTGCCTAAGAACTGTTCCGATGCTGTGTGAAGTAGTTCGTCAGCTTTCATTATTTTGCATTGTGCTACACCGGTAACAGTAAGAGGTACACCCTGGGCTGTTTCGACGCTATCGCATTGCGGATTTAGCGTCATGACTTCCAAGGAAAGCCGCTGCACATCGGTAACTAACCACCAAGCCCATGCCCATCCTCCGACGATCGTAACTCTCTTCGTTGATCCACAACATCCTCCTGAAAATTAAAATTTTAATTAATATTGATATAGAGCTATTCGTCGTGCAAGACTCTCAAAAAAATTTTGAAAATGGAATGTAAAGCAAAACAAATTGTTTGGAAATCAATTTCCTTTCCTGTCGGCTGAAACTGTTCGATTGACTGTATTTCCAATATGTCTCACCTTGTGAATCACAAATAGTGAAAACCTAATTGTATATGAACAAATAATAAAAAATTTAGCTTTTCCCTTTTACTACGTGCAAAAGACCGCATACACGAGAAATTCAAAATTCATGTAACACACATTTGATTAAACCGTTGAATACCGATGAAGACGAAAACTTCTTCTTACTGACCCCTGTAACCTGATTTAGAATACCGTGTATATTTTACCGCTATGTGTTAGCTCATTCAACTAAAGTCGATAACTTTATGACGAAGGAGAATCTTAATGTAACTGTTCCACTATGAATGAGTTCCGTTAATACATCCTTGTGGGCAATTTTGTTGATAGCAAAGAAAGTATAAACATTAAATGAAATTCTTGCTCGGAAGAGCTACAACTCTTCTTTGAAAATCGAATGTGTTAAGTGAGAAAACTGCAGAAAATGATAAATGTGATACAAAAGCTTAAAATATATATTATGCTCAAGTTAATGAATAGTTTTTAAATATATTGTGATTTTTATCAGGGATTATTCTGAAATTATAGGGTAAGTATCAGAAATTTCTATAGTAACCAAATTAATGATAGGTTCAAGCTCGAGCTCTAAAAGTGACTTAAATAAATTTTGGAAAATTTTGAATATAAAACGTATTATATACATAAAATTGTAATGCCCGATTGCACCACCTACCCTTAAATGTGACGCTTACCTAAGCGTCCCTTAATTTTAAGCGACCCTTACTTTAGATTTCATTGCACCACTCTTTTTAACCTTCGGTTTAGTTAAGCGTTCATTAAATGTAGCAACGTCGCATTTTTATAGTAACTTTGGTTATATTTGTGTTTAGTGTGGTTAAATCTGCAAATGTCAACGAGTTTTGTAACCTAAATTGTTATGTTATCTTTATTGAATTTAAATAATTTTAAATTTAAACTTCTAATTTTAAAGGAGAAATTCTCAAAATTGTTTAGAATTGAAGAAGATTGCGCTAAGCAAAGCCCTGAAAAATTAAATAAAAAGCTTTTTGTTTTTAAATTTATTTTAAATTAGTTTTGATAAATATATAAAAATTATAAAATTTTAAAATCAATTTATATGCCATAATGGGAAATCTTCGTTTCCATACCCCAAATAGTCCTTTCGACTGTATTGCGGGTACGAATGTGGGATTCATTGTATCTTTCTTGTGATTCTGTTTCTGGATGCAGAAGAGGAGTTAACAAAATTTTACAAAGTATTATTTGTGAACATTGATAGACGCCAACACCTACAAAATTATACAATATGTTCAAAATTATAATTTATGCTAAATCATTTTTTAAATCCATGTTCAACAATTTCAAGAATTTCTAAATCGTCTTCAAACAAATCATTATCCATTTTGATATATTTTGTATTCCACTAAATTCAAACTAAACTAGCTCACGGTGTCACTTTTTTTTGATATTTTAGGTTAAGGGACAGTTTAAGCCGTAGATTTCTGAGGCTTAAATTTAGGTGGTCTGTTTTAAGTTAAGGGGCGCTTAATTCAGTGGTGCAATGAAATAGGGTGGGGCTTAGTGATTTAAGGGAAGCTTAATGTTTAAGGGTAGGTGGTGCAATCGGGCATAAATCAGAGTAACGAAAAAAAACTCTTAACTTTTAATTTTTGCTCCCCTTTGAGGACGCCCACGATCCTAGGTAGGTCTTTAGCTCAAACTCGCTAATAGGAGAAATGAGAACGTCATTGAAAAGTGCATGTCACACTTTCATCTCAACAAATTTCACAGATAATACACAGCAGGAAATAGATTTTTTAAATCCAATATTTCAGTGAAATCGGGTATTGTTAAAATATAATTTTTTGCTAAAATGCAAAAGAAGTTTGGGTGCTCCATTAGTGGAAGAAAAATTCCCACGCATTTATAATTGGACCACTTTTGGGATTTTATTTTACTTTTAAAACTATTGAAAAATATTTGTTGATTCAACCTTTATTTTTATTTTAATCTTTTTCTGTTATATCTTAAGTCTTGATTAACTGAAAAGTACAAAAAAGAATTTTATTTTGACCGCCTTAACTCCGTTGATATATAATATACTATTTGTTCATCTGCCCTTGAATATTTGAATAGTTTTGAAATTTAGCATAAATAATATATGTATAGTAGGTAACTATAACAAAATAGTAACGGAGCAGGTATAAGAGTTTCAGGATTTATAATTTAAACAGTTAAACATAATTTTAAAATATAATAAGAAATACTTGAAAAATGAGGGAAGAAGGCGAAGAAAAGTAATAATATAAAAAAAAATATTAAATACATTTTGAAAATAAAATACTAATATGATATATCATAAATAAATCGATTCTTTCTATAATTCACTGTATTGAATAAACCACATAGCATTGAAATAAAAAACGGTAAAAAAACTTAATTTAACTGTAATAATTTCAATATAATATATTAAAATTTGTTTTTTGTATATTATAGTAATGATTTTATTTTATTTTTTTATACTTAAATTATTATCATAATATTGTATAAATTCATTATTGCAGCTTATTGTTATTATACTAATACATTTAATTATTTCATAAATAAAAAAACAATTTTGATTGTAAATTAAAAATTAAGAGAATTAGGATGTTCACATGGTACATATCATAGCAAAAGAAAATTTTTATTTGTCGTCAATTTTGAAATATTTAATCATTTTATTTGGTTTTAAGTGCTTTTATAATTTTAAAATTCGAAAAATTTTAATATTTTAATAGTGTCCGATGATTACTGCATGTAGTCGAACCGCGTCACGAAAATAAAAACATATACTACGACGAGTAAAGTGTAAACATCTTATTTTATTATCATTTTGATTGTATATTTATATATCTATTTTCTGTCGGTTCCGCTAATTGCGTAACATCATAAAAATACAAGCAAAATCGTTTTTATGTAAAGACGAGTGGGACTAGACTATGTACTCTGCGTTCCGCTAAGATTCACCCTTTCATTCTCAGCTACCCCAACTTGATAAACTTAAATATTTATCTATTGATGTTTAAATTTTTCTAAATTTTTTTCTTTTTCGTTAATTTTTTCAAATATTTTTTGAAAATTTACGCGCCGGAAAGTCTTTGCGCCGAACTGTCTTCGCACCGAACCGTCTTCGCGCCGAAACGTCCCATCCCGCTGTCCGTCGCCTATGGTTGCCAAACCACGTTTCTGCCACTATTTGGTGCTGAATCGACCAACTCGCGGGAAACACCAAACATTTCAAAACCCGAGTTCAACCAGCAGTTAGGAAGCATTTTTAAATTACATTGCTCCATTCAAGAGGGGGGAGGAGTTAGGTAGAATGCTATGCAGAGCTATATGGGGGCAGGGGAGAGCTAAAGTCGAGCTACCTAATTTTCTTAATTTATTTTATTTAGTCCAATGAAAACAGTTTACTGAATAATTAAGTGAAACTAAAACACAAAAAACTACGTTCTTTCCAAAGAAGAATAGGGAGGGGGGTATGGTAAATAATAGCTCCGTTAGGTCACTTGAAGGGGGGGAGAGATTCACAAGAGGCAAAAATTATGATTACATTCTGCATCCAAGTGTGCAGAAACTGTAGAAAATCAGATCTCTTCATAACTTTCACATGTAATGAAACTTTTTGGGCAGGACAACGTCTGCCGGGTCAGCTAGTTAACTATAATTTTTTCAAATTTGTATATTTGACATAATGTGAATTTTACTTAATGTTTTCTCATAGGTTTCTCAAATTTTTAAGTAATTTTTTAAAAGCCAATTTATCAACTTTAATTTTACTTACGTTAAGAGCTACTATTTTCATTTCATTTAATAGTTATTTTGCGGTGCAGTAAATAAAAAGAAAAGAAAAAACAAGGATTTCCCTTGATTTGCACAGACATAAAGTTAACTTCCGTGAACGACCGAAAAAAGGCTGTTTTATTTAAAAAAAAAATAAGAATAAAATTAAATTAAATTTTATTTTATTTAAAAAATATTAAGTTGAATTTTTTATTTTAACTTTTTTTATTTAATTTAATGAAAGCCCCCATATATTTTGACCACTTTTGTAGCCCTTTCATGTCTAATTATTACAAAATTTACATTAAAACCAACATCTACCCTCCTCGCTCTTCAGACCCCGCCACGCCATTGTAATAATATCATAGGAAAAGGGGTTAAATCCATTTTTCTATTGATTTTCATTTTATGACGTAACAACCAGGTTATAAGATTTATACTGTATTTCTTTTTTTTGAATTTATTGTAAATTTTTTCCCACATATAATTATCAGGTCATCCAAAATAAATAAGTCTTCTGCCAGGAAGTTGATTTAATATTAAAACACAATTATTTGTACATAAATTGTCCCTAGTTGTGATTAATGAATACTACAGTTATATCACAGCCGCTATATTCTACCCTTCATTAATATTAAAATCCGCCGTGTTTTCAAGTCTTAATGTCATGAATATTACAAAGATAAAGAAAAACCAATTTTACACATCCCACGAAAATTCCCTCTTTAAAATTTAATTATAGTCCCGACTTGAAAAATACAAATATTTGTAAAAGCTTTTCGTGATTTCGGTTTAATACCAGCGCTTAAATTCTGTTTGATGATAAACTGAATTAAATGATTTTGGATTTTCTCGACAACAATCGATCAGTACGTGAAGTCTTGCTTTTCAATAGGCATTTCCTTATTGCGCTCAAAATATTGTCACAATAATTTCAAAGCACGTAAAAAATTAAGTAATCTCATTTTATCGCAACAAAAAATATTTCGGTTCTTACTTTCACTAAATCGGTTATCAATAGTACTGTCTGCGTTTGTGTTATCACGTAGCTGTAACATTTAAATGCAAAAGGGCATATTTATATCAAGAGAAAGTGATGTCTGCTACCAATTTTAATGAGCTTCTGAAAAAATACTTTAAGGAATCACTCAGTTTGCGATTATACCTGCCCGAGTTCGGGTTCAATTTATTAATTTTTTTAAAATGTGGTTTTCGAGCGGTATAAATTGTAAAAAATAATTTTCTAAAATTAAACTAATTTCTTCTTTGTTTTCAGCGATGAGTGGAATCGCTGGATCGTTGGCTGGGCTGGGTGCCGCAACAGCATCCAATATTGCTTACATTTTACCGGCTCTCATAACAGCAATTGCGTATTTCCAGTACGATTTAATGGATCCAGAATCGAGGCCCATCGATATGAATACGGAACTGCTATGGGAAAACTATGACTTTATAGTAGTCGGCTCCGGTTCTGCAGGTACCCAATTTTGTAATTTTCACAAAAAATAAAACTGATGTTTGCACTTGAATGCCGATCATCGAGCGCGTGCCAATGATTGCTCATGCAATCGACCATATCAAAAGGAGTAATTGACAAAACCCACAATTTTATTATAAATTACATTTTTTTTCTTTGAATTATTTAACCACTAATATACCATTGTTTTTGTACCGATTAAACAAACTAGTTGAAGTTCCTGGTTTAGCTCGGACGCCGAGAACGAAATTGTAATTTATGGTGTAGATTTATGAAAAAAAAAACACATCTACGTCTGGTTTTACAAATGCGAGTTAAAAATTTACACCAATTTAAATTTTTGCAAAATTTTAATCTTGGATTAAAATTAACTCAATGCGATGCATGGCTGTTGTAATACTTCTTATTAAGATAGATTGTATTAATAAAGCAAATTGTTAAATACTAAATAAATTTTCTGTTTACTACTAAACCACTCAACGTTCCAAATACGCCAAGCTTTTACATTTCCATTAATTAAAATACTAATGCAATACAATTTACTGATTTTAGGAGCGGTAGTAGCCAACAGGTTGAGCGAAATGGAACAATGGAATGTTCTTTTGTTAGAAGCAGGAGGCGACGAAACAGAAATATCAGATATCCCCTTAATGGCAGCCTACCTACAACTATCGGAATTAGATTGGAAATACAAAAGCGAACCTCAAGGAACAGCTTGTTTAGGTAACAAATTTCCCTTGTTCGTATAAATTTCACTAATTTAGAAAACTTTTAGCGATGAAAAATGGAAGGTGTAACTGGCCGCGCGGAAAAGTGATTGGTGGCTCTTCCGTATTAAATTACATGCTGTACGTGCGAGGTAACAAAAAAGATTACGATATATGGGAATCTCTCGGAAATCCGGGATGGGGTTCGAAAGACGCCCTTTATTATTTTAAAAAATCGGAAGACAATAAAAATCCATACTTGGCCCGAACGCCGTATCATTCGACCGGAGGCTACCTAACAATTTCAGAAGCTCCTTATCATACGCCTTTGGCTTTGAGCTTCGTAGAAGGAGGAAAGCAACTGGGATATGAAAATCGCGATATCAACGGTGAATTTCAGAGCGGTTTTATGATAGCCCAGGGAGCGATCAGGCGCGGGTCGAGGTGCTCGACAGGAAAAGCGTTTTTACGTCCGGTTCGTTTACGAAAAAATCTGCACGTTGCCATGCATGCACACGTCACTCGTATACTTGTTGATCCGACAAGTAAAATCGCCTACGGGGTCGAATTTATGCGTTCCGGAAAGCTGCATCGCATTAGAGCTACGAAAGAAGTGATACTATCGGCCGGAGCTGTTAATTCGCCTCAAATTTTAATGCTTTCTGGAATAGGGCCCAGAGAAGAATTAGAAAAACACAAAATTCCAATGATACAAGATTTAAAAGTGGGAACCAACATGCAGGACCATATTGGTTTAGGCGGACTAACATTTACTGTCAACAAGGAAATTTCGATTCGCCTTGAACGTATTTATTCGGTTAGACCTGTTATGGAATATGCCCTCATGGGTGGAGGTCCTTTGACCATAATGGGAGGAGTCGAAGGTTTAGCGTTTGTAAGCACGAAATATGTGAATGCATCGGAAGACTTCCCGGATATCGAGTTTCATTTTATCTCTGGTTCTACCAATTCAGATTCAGGAATGCAATTAAAAAAAGCACACGGTTTAACGGACGAGTTTTACGATAAAGTATTTGGACCTATAAACGATAAAGACACGTGGAGTGTCATTCCAGTTTTATTGCGACCTAAAAGTAAAGGTGTCATCAAGCTGAGAAGTAAAAATCCTTTAGATTATCCTTTGATATATCCAAATTATTTTAAGGAAGATTTCGATATGAAAACTCTGATAGAAGGTGTTAAAATTGGTGTGGCTTTAAGTCAAACTCCGGCATTTAAACGATATGGAAGCGAACTGCAAAAATTTCCCGATTGTAATCACATACCAGCTTACACCGATCCCTACTGGGAATGCATGATAAGGTTGTACTCTGTTACGATTTATCATCCAGTTGGGACGTGCAAAATGGGACCTTACTGGGATCAAGAAGCGGTGGTTGATCCTCAATTACGAGTTTATGGAATTAAAGGATTGAGAGTCATCGATGCATCGATCATGCCAACGTTGGTTAGTGGAAATACAAATGCACCAGTTATTATGATCGGCGAGAAAGGATCTGATTTAATAAAAGAATTTTGGATTAATTCGGTACATACTGACGCGCAAAGACGAAAAAAAACTATAAGTTAGTGAAGTGCTCGAAGTGGGATAAACATTATTTTAGTGACAACAGGACCAGTAGAGTTAGTAAATTAAATTTGTATTTAAATAAGAAAACTGTAATTTATGAAACACATTGTATATACATAGGTGATAATATTTATTAAATTTTTATTTAACCAAACGTGTTCCTCTATCAGTAGGTACTATCCAATAAATTACTTTAAGGTGTAAAGGTGAAATTTTAAAAATGGCCACCGAGCAAGCAAAGAAACTTTCTGTAAAAAGAATAACTGCCACATTGATTCCCAGTTTGGCCTTTATAATCGTTTTGCATTCTTCAATTATGCATCAAAGACCTGATATTTTGGATAGTGAAAATAGAATACGCGATACGAAGGTAAATGACATGTATGAAAGTTATGACTTTGTGATAGTGGGTGGTGGAAGTGCTGGATCAGTTTTGGCGAATCGATTAAGCGAGGTTCCAAATTGGAATATTTTATTATTGGAGGCTGGACCGGACGAAATCACATTTTCAGATTTACCGATAATGTTTCCTGTCCTCCAGATTACGCCAATCAATTGGAAGTACAAAACCGAGCCGAACGATAATTACTGTTTGTCGATGAAAGGTCGACGTTGCAATTGGCCGAGAGGTAAAGTCTTAGGTGGAAGCAGTGTTTTAAATGCTATGCTTTATGTGAGAGGTAACAGAAAAGATTACGACAGATGGGAGGAATTGGGCAATCCCGGTTGGGGATACGACAGTGTTTTGCAATACTTCAAAAAGTCTGAGAACATGCGGATTGAAGAGTTTAGAAATGATCCCTTTCATGGAACGCAGGGTTTCTTGACGGTGGAGCTTTTTAGGTTTCATTCTGCAATAGTGGAGTGGTTTCTGCAAGCTGGAAAACAACTGGGTTACCAAATTAGAGATATCAATGGCGAAACTCAAACTGGTTTTACGTTATCTCACGGCACCCTACGCGATGGATTACGTTGCAGTACAGCTAAAGCATATTTAAGACCCATCCACGACAGAGAAAATCTTCACATCAGTTTGTTAACGGAAGTAGAGAACGTTTTAATTAACGAAGAAACAAAACAAGCTTACGGGGTAGATTTCAATAAAGTTGGAGTCAAAAGAACAGTTTATGCCAATAGAGAAGTAATATTAAGTGCAGGATCCATTCAATCGCCTCAATTATTGATGCTGTCTGGAGTTGGTCCAGCAATACACTTACAAGACGTCGGAATAGATGTCATCGTGAATTCTCCAGGAGTGGGAAGCAATTTACAAGATCACGTTTCAGTAGGTGGGTTAACGTATTTATTCGATCCACCTCCGTCGTGCTCGGACAAATGTACGTTTTCGTTGCCTAAAGTGTATTCCCCAGATAATATCGAAGATTTTGCCGAAAACGAACGAGGTCCTATGTATTGGTTGCCCGTATGCGAAGTTATGGGTTTTGTGAACACGAAATACGCTAATCGGAGCGAAGATTGGCCAGATGTTCAAATATTTTTTGCTGGATATTCGGATAACTCCGATGGTGGGCTTTTTAGTAAACCAGCAGCTGGTTTAACTGACGATTTTTATACTTCCGTATATGAAGAGATCATTTACGAACAAACCTTCAGTTTGATGCCTTTGGTTATGCGACCTAGAAGCAGAGGTAGAATTTTCCTGAAGAATAGTCATCACAAAACGCATCCTGTTATAATTCCAAATTATTACAGCGATTCATACGACATTCAAGTGATGGTAAGTTGAAATAATACGTTTTTTGATACTATTCTATATAATTAAAAATTCTAGGTTGAAGGTTTGAAAATTTGCCACGCATTAACGCAAACGCCTATTTTAAGAAGCTATAATACCCGGATAAATCATTTTCGCATTCCTGGATGTGAGCATTTGAAATTTTTATCCGACGAATATTGGGAATGCCAGGCGCGTCATTACACGCTAACGATTTATCATCCTGTGGGAACTTGCAAAATGGGGCCGGATAGCGATTACGATGCTGTCGTGGATCCGCGCTTGAGAGTTCGAGGTGTACGAAATCTCCGGGTTGTGGATGCGTCGATTATGCCTTACATTGTCACCGGGAATACAAATGCTCCAACGATTATGATAGCCGAAAAAGCTGCAGATATGATTAAAGAGGACTGGGGAGTCATTCGCAAGACTTATCATCAACGAACACACGAAGATGAACCACAATTGGAAATGATTCAGCTACCACATTTAGATCCGGGCGAGGTTCAAAATTTCAATTCAAGTTTGTTTAACAGAACCAAAAAAAAGATGCCCGAACATTGGAAACGAATAGATTATTGGTAATGACATAATTTTGCAAAATATTGTTTTTCTAAACTAGGAAATTAAAAAAATTATCTTGTCTGATATAATATTGTGCTTATAACCTAATTTCTCAATGTAATATATGTTATTACTATATTGAGTCTTTTTAATCTCGCGATTATGTTATCTCAATTTTTTGTGTAAAAATTTATCTGAATACATATTTAAAATTTTCGCATTTAATTAATTACATCAGATCAAGATTTCTTGTATTAGTGGGTAAAATAAAGTTTTCGAAAGTTTTTATGGGGAAAAATTTCAGTATTATAAAGAAAATTATCGATATATAATAAGAAGTGAAAACTACGATCGCAAATATTCAAAAAAAAGGTAACAGTTGTTCTTTAGCGAATCATTGTTGCAGCTCATGTGCAATCGTGGTATCATACGAATATTGTTTCCATGAATGCACACAAATTGTAATGATCTTACTGCATCATTTTTTCCATCTTATCATTTCTTGAAAGGTTCTAAAATGAGAACAGAAGAAAAAATTAAAAATTTTAATTTCTACTCAAAAACTATTCGGCCGATTTAATTGTTGACATTCGCAAATCTAAACTTATTCTTTATTTTAATGCATCAGATCATATTAAACGAAGAATCTTTTAGAAAATTTATTAGTTAAAACTCAAAAACCATAAGACCAATTGAATGGTCCAATGCATAAACCAGTCAAGTCCATTTTTAAGCAAAATGAGTTAAGTGCATATTCATGCACTGCTTTTAATTCTGAATCTTCCAGTGAATAAATCAGCTCATTCCGTTTAAACATTAGAAAAATTAAGGGTAAAATTGATTACCTAAGGTTTAGTACTTAGCATAAACCAGCCAAGTCCAGAACTTTTTTGTTTAGATTTTCTTTTTTTTTAAGTTTTGTACAGGACTACAGTACAGTTTATTGATTTTACTATCCTTAAATTTTTTATTATTTCATCTTTCACACAAAGAAAATCAAAATACTTCGCAAAAATCATTCAAATCCCCATATGTTTTACCAGTTTTTTTCCCATATCTCTTTTATTTTTATGCTTTACATGGTGCTATTTTCAAAAACACCGTAATATAATCTTTGGCAAATAACGAAATATATAAATTTCATAAAGAACTAATATTTTTTCCCTAAATGTTTTTTAACTCTCCCCAACATTTTGCCAAATGTGACTTGGCTGGTTTATGCATTGGACCACTCAATTGTATTGTTTTTACAAATCCGAATATTTTTTTTGTTCACTCCGGTTCATTACACAAAATTTTACTACTCGAAGTTTCACAAATAATTTAATATAATATAATTTTATGAACCGATTTCCAATATTTATTTTTGCAATATACTACAATAAACTATTATTACTCTAAATTATTTCAAGGCCGTAAAATTGCAGTTTTATCTTTATAGTTACAGGCAATTTTAATTTGCATTTTATGATTTGTTTATATTTCATAATCATTGTAGGATCTTTTATTTAATTATAATATAAAAAAACAAATTTAAATTTTTAATCCTGATTTCATTATTGTAATGGTACATAATATTATTTACGCAGCATAGAAAAAAGTATCACTTTTATTGTTTATCGCACAGTAAACACAATTCGCTTGAATTAACGTGTTCCAACGTTATAATACGCTATAAACCTTATAATAACGTGTTACGCACGTCTATTTTACGTTAATTCTACTGGTACATCTAAGTTGAATTCGCGTTTATATTATGTGATTTTGCGCATTGGCAGTGAGTATATATAGCTATAATATAGCGGCTAAAAATGAGGATCAAAGTGTAATTCCACAAAATACATATAATAATATATTATTATTAAAATATAATATTGTCATCATGACATGATGTGGAGTCAAGTTCTAATCGTCTGGACGTGACAGATGGACACTTCTCGGACCCTCCGCCCAGGCCAACAGGGGTCATTTAAATTAACGTTAAAGTAACGTATAATAGACGTGTAAAACTTGATCTATTTGTAAAAAAACACGTTAATTCGAGCAACATTTTAACGTTGAATTAACGTTTATATTATTTATGCTTGTTGAATAAAGCAATTTTGATCTTCACAACCTGACGAATAATGCATAGATACTATATTGTATTGGGGGGGGGGGGGGGAATACTTTAATTAAATTAAATAAACTATACATTTTTAAATTCGGCTTTTTTTCAAAATACAATTTTGAATACATATTATTGCACATTATGACTTTTGTTTAATTTTGACGTTAAACTGTTGTTTTTTGACAAATAATTGCATGTTTTATATAGCCTGTGGGTAAAATACAAGTAGTTAATTACTAAATTGTATAATTAATTGTAATTAAAATTTGAAAATATGTTTTTTTATGAATTAACTACAATACTATATCATTTCCCAATGACATAATTCGCAAAAAAACTAATATATATACTTTTTTTTCTGATTACTAGTTTTATAATACATTCTCGGGAATTTTATGTTCTCTTATTATAACTTTTTATAATTGATAATGTTTTATTTCTTCAAGTTAACAAATATTTATTGATGTGCCACTATGAACTTTTTAGAAACAAATACAAACATTTGTTTTTATAGCCGTAAAATTATACCTATTTTTGTAAAACTACCTTTCATTTGTGTGAAGATTGGATTTAATGGGCAGTGGTAAGTTCCACCGATGGTCAATTTTTAATTGTTGATTTGCCAAGCCGGCTAGGGACAACGTGTAAGTTCCACAAATGCTATTATTATTAAGATTCCCAAAAACCACATATCTAAGTCGCCAAAACTTAAATACCACTTGTTAAAAACATTTCCCGAAAACTACCAAAACTTGAAGGCATGGGATCATCGAAAACAACTCCTTCGATTTAATTAAACAGTGGAACTTATATAATGGTCTATTAAACGATTATATTGAAGTATTAACTTGAATGAAATGATTTAAGTATAAAATGCACATAATATTACGTATTATGCAGAATTTGAATAGTAGAGTTTTTAAGATTATACAGGTATTTTAAATACAATCAGCAATTTGGAAGGTCGTATATTAAATTACAAGTTTTTAAAGCTCAATAAATAATATATAAAAGTGTTTTACAAATTTCTACAGTGATATAAAATTGCAAATTGTTATATTATATTATATTAAAATGTTAAAATAAAACAATAAGATTTTCAATAAGATGATCGAAATTAATATTGATTTCAATTTTGGGAGGACTAAATAATTTTATACGTAAGTTATTTTCCAATTTCTAATTCAAATCTTAAATTTTTAGTATCTTTAGTATCTTATTAATATCAACATTACAATTTGAGTATTAAGGTAGAAACATTAAATTTGAACTACCCTGTTTGCGGTTGTACCCACCAAATTAGTTTTGGTGTTATGTGATCGCGTTAATCATCACGTCAATAATATTACAATAAATTATTAGTTTTTATTATACCTAAGTAGTAATTAATATATATAGCAATTGACGAAAATTCCCAATCAGTATTCTTCCAACAGATGAATGTGAGATTCAAAAACAAAGTTTAAGTTGCTCCTCCGAGTTGTTCCAATAATTATTTATGAATTTTTTAATGGAAGCACATTATCATAAATGATATAACATCAAATTAATTATTGATTAATCTAAACCTGGATAAATAATTCGCGCAATTTAAAATACGCAAAGTAAGTACCTACGCCATAAAATGTATCTTATGTAATTTTGTTTGAACAAATTAAACGCTTGAGTTAGTAGTATTACACAAATTTTTAACATAGCAACTAGTTTTAACGCTAAAATTTCAAAATTCTAATGCCAAAAACGAATTTTAATTTTAATATTATGCTTCGATGCTGAATCAGGCCTTAAAAATAAAACAAAACTTTGCAATGAGATAAGTAAGTAAATCAGCAAGTTATCAGCAAAAACCTAAAAATCAATAGCCAAAAACCACTTGTTCATACTTTTATATTTTTGATAAGAAATCCAAACCTAAATTAAATTAGTTTACTTTCAGATACAAAATTTTCAAATTATCATGCTCAGACTGGTTGTAATTCTATTCTGTTTCTTCACATGGACGGAAGGCTTATTATATCCCAATCTTCTTTATCCAAAAAATATTAATTCGAAACTAAAAAATGGCGACGAGTTTGATTTTATCATCGTTGGATCTGGATCGGCAGGATCGGTCGTCGCAAACAGATTATCCAAAATTTCAGAATGGAAAGTTTTAGTGCTAGAAGCTGGTGGTTATCCATCATCTTTAACTGACGTGAGTATACGGCAAAAAGTGAACATGACGATTAACTTTCTCGTTAATTTCAGACGCCCGCGTTCTTCATGGGTATTCAAGACACGGTAGAAGATTGGAAATATATGATGGAACATTCCAAGGAGCATAGTCTTGGACTGAAAGATCAACGTAGTCGATGTCCTCGTGGTAAAGTTCTAGGTGGCACAAGTAACTTAAACGCAATGCTCTACGTGCGAGGGAACAAGGGAGATTTTGATGATTGGGAAGCGGCTGGTAACCCGGGATGGAATCACGATTCTGTTATTGACCTCATGCGAGGGGTCGAAAATGTGCAAGGTGAAAAAGTTCCTGGATACGGCGACAGCGGATATTTAGAACTAAGTCGATATAAAAGTAAAGAGCCAGTGCGTCAAGCGCTGGAGGATGCTTATAAAGAGATGGGATATAAACAGTACACCCATGACGATCCCATAGGATATATGGATACTTTAATGACAATATCAAACGGAACACGAATGAGCACAGCTAAGGCTTTTATCCATCCAATAAAACATCGAAGAAATCTGTACTTATCATTATATTCTCAAGTTTCTAGGTTAATAATAGAAGATAATAAAGTTGTAGGCGTAGAAGTGAAAATTAATGATAAAATTTTAAAATTATACGTTACAAAAGAAGTGGTCCTGTCGGCAGGTTCTATAAACTCGCCACAAATTTTAATGAATTCTGGAATAGGTCCGGAAAAACACCTAAAAGATTTAGGAATCAAAGTTATAAAAAATTTAAGTGTTGGTGAAAACCTTCAAGATCATTTGCTGTACATCCTGTATGTAAAATTAGCTACACCAACGGTGGTACCAAGGCGTCCAATATTTGACGACATCTATGATTTTCTCAAAACCCGTGAAGGTGAGTTTGGAAGAACCGGAATAACGAATTTTATGACATTTGTGAATACCAGAAATGATTCGGATTATCCGAATATTCAATATCTGCACGGATTGTACGTTCAAGGCGACGGTTACTTGTTACCCGAAGTTGCCAGAACGTTTGGATATTCCGAAGAGGTAACTAATATTGAAATTGAACATTCAAAAAATTCGGATAGCATGGGAATAATGACGACACTTCTAAAACCTAAATCTGCCGGAAAAGTTCTACTTAAAAGTTCGAATCCGTTTGATAAACCATTAATAATTCCCAACTATCTCCACAGTGAAGAAGACGTGAAGGTATTAATCGAGGGTATCAGACTATCAGAGAGAATGCTTAAAACAAAAGCTTTTAGTGATTATAATGCGGAAGTGGTAGATTTGAAAATTAAAAACTGCCACGGTATCACTTTTGGAACCGATGATTACTGGAGGTGTTACTTAAAAAATCTTGCTGCTAATTTATATCATCCGGTTGGAACCTGCAAAATGGGTCCCAAGGATAACCCCGATTCTGTAGTCGATGCAAGACTTAAAGTTCATGGTATGCAAGGGATTAGAGTTATGGATGGATCTATTATGCCGTCAATTACTAGCGGCAATACAAATTCACCAATTATTTTGATAGGGGAGAAAGGATCGCAAATGATTATAGAAGAATGGTTGGACGATCATTACGAATTATAAGTTCTATTGTAACCAGGATAAAATAAAGAAATTAAAAAATGTTTTAAGTTTTGTTAAAAATGTTAATTCTTCTTACTTCAATTCAAATTGTGTTTTTTATTCAAAAAGAAATTGTTTTTCACGTTAAACCTAACAAAATCATTTAAACAATCTATAACAAAATATTGTAGGCTTATATCTTTATCCAACAAGGTTATTAACCTAGAATGTATTATGTAAATTGAAATACGAATACCGGAAATGGTATACCGGGGTCGAAAATGACAAGGGGTGAAAGTAACAACCCAAACTAACAAATTGTTACTTTCGACTCCGGTCTACCCTACTTTTTTAGACATTGTTATATCTTGTAAATTTGTATATTATCAATAATACTAAATACTAAATTATTGCGAGGACAAGAGTATTCATAGGTAATTTACATAAGATTATTCGTAGGTAATACACCATTAACACGTAGCATTTTTCATTTGATAGTCAAATTTACTTTCAGAAGCCATTTTATAAAATGATCATGCCTAAACTGGTTATAATTATATTTTGTTTGTTGGCATGGACGGAAGGTTTATTTTATTCCGATCTTCTTTATCCGAAAAACATTAATTCTAAATTAAAAAATGGCGATAAGTTTGATTTCATCGTCGTTGGATCTGGGTCGGCAGGATCGGTCGTGGCAAACAGACTATCCAACTTTGCCAAATGGAAAGTCCTACTATTGGAAGCTGGTGGTTATCCATCTTCTTTAACAGACGTAAGTATTCGTAAAAAAGTAAATATCACGATTAACCATAATCTTAGGTACCAGCATTGTTTTCGGGAATCGAAGACACGGCAGAGGATTGGAGTTATCTCATGGAACCTTCCAAACATCATAGTCTCGGACTGAAATATCGACGTAGTCGATGTCCTCGAGGTAAAGTTCTAGGTGGCACAAGTAACTTGAATGCAATGCTTTATGTCAGAGGTAACAAGAGAGATTTTGATGATTGGGAAGCGGCTGGTAACCCGGGGTGGAATTATGCATCTGTAATTGAAGACTTTAGAAGAAACGAAAATGTACAAGGTGAAAAAGTTCCTGGATATGGCGACAGTGGATATTTAGAAATAAGTCAATACAAATCAAGAGAACCCATACGTCAAGCGTTAGAGAACGGTTATAAAGAGTTGGGATGCAAACAGTTTCTTCCTGGAGGTCCCCTGGGATATATGGATTCTTTGATGACAATATCAAACGGAACACGATCAAGCACGGCAAAGAGTTTTATCCGTGCAATAAAATGTCGAAAAAATCTTTACTTAGCACTATATTCCCAGGTATCCAAGTTAATAATTGAAAATAATAAAGTTGTAGGTGTAGAAGTTAAAATTAACGATAAAATTTTAAAATTATATGTCACAAAAGAAGTGGTTCTGTCGGCAGGTTCTATAAACTCACCACAAATTTTAATGAATTCTGGCATAGGTCCCGAAAAACACCTAAAAGATGTGGGAATTAAAGTTATAAAAAATGTAAGTGTTGGTGAAAATCTCCAAGATCACTTATCGTATCATTTGTTTGTAAAATTGTTAAAATCCCCTGGGGTTCAACCGCGTCCAGTATATGCAATAGAAATGGAAGAACTATATGACTATCTGAAAACCAGAGAAGGAAAATTAGGACAAGTTGGAATAAACAATTTTGTAACGTTTGTGAATACAAGTGATTCGAATTATCCAAACATTCAGTATATGCATGTATTCTACGCTCAAGGCTTCAATTATATAATATCCGAATTTGCCCGAATATTTGGATTTTCAGATGAGGTAACTAATTTTGAATTAGAACAATCAAAATGGTCAGATTCTATGGGAATAATTGCGATACTTCTTAAACCTAAATCTATAGGAAAAGTTCAACTTAAAAGTGCAAATCCATTTGATAAACCTTTAATAATTCCAAATTATCTTCACAGCGAAGAAGACATGAATGTTTTAATCGAGAGTATCAGATATGCAGAAAGACTGCTCAAAACCAAAGCGTTGGAAGATCAAGATGCGGAAGTGGTAGATTTAAAAATAAAAAACTGTCAGGGTATTACTTTTGGAACCGACGATTACTGGCGGTGTTACATAAAAAACCTCGCTAGTAATATGTTTCATCAGGTCGGAACCTGCAAAATGGGACCCAAAAGTAACCCCGATTCTGTAGTCGATGCAAGACTTAAAGTTCGCGGTATTCGTGGTATTAGAGTTGTAGATAGTTCTATCATGCCGTCAATTACTAGTGGTAACACAAATGCACCGACAATTATGATAGGAGAAAAAGGGTCGAGAATGATTATTGATGACTACTTATAGACGACCATTTCAACACGTAAATTGTATTGTAATCAGGAAGTAATGTAAAAATTAAAGTTTACTGTAAAATTCGCTTTGTAGTTTGTTTTAATGTTTTCATACGCTGGATATTTTGCTACCACACTTGAAAATTATGTGTTGGGTTCTGAAATATTTACGATATTTGCATATATGTTTTCTGCAATATTCCCCAAAGACAGAAATAGGCAAATAACAAAATTTGAAGTAAATAGATAAAGGAACCATTCCACAATTAAGAAAAATCCCTATTGTACGACCTTCCCGACCTCTGAGCTTATGCACTGGATAAAAAATCCACGTAGACAGCCCAAACTAAAAAATCACGGATCTAGAAAGACAAGGGTCTCTGGGCCTACGCACTTGGTAAAACGCATCCCCGAAGGCGACCAAAGTTGAAAATCACAGGATTAGAATTGCAGAAATCCATTTTTACGATAAATTCGGCCGATTAAGGAAATTCAATTTAAAGTAAATTTATGGTATGCTGTTAACAGTTACCCTAGCCTAGAGCAAGCAATGAAAAAAGTAATTTGAACTTGTTTGAACTAAGTACCTAACAATTAACGACAAAATATTCATTTTAAGTGTTTGTCTAATCTTTATCAATGTGTAAACTAAATCTATAGACTAACTTGTAGTGAACGTTTTATAAATTTATCAGTAGTTTATCAATGGACAAAATCGTGTTTAAAATGATTAAAAAGATAAACTAAGAATATATGATGCTGTTTTAAACGAACAAATTAATAAAAGTGTCCGAATCGCTAAGGTTTAGTCCAAATTTTAAATAGCTTATATGTAAGTAAAACAGTTTTTGTCTATTTATTATAAAGTAATGTTGTTTGTTCTATCCTTTGTTGGAATATGTTTTTGAATATATGTATATTTTCAGGTTGATAACGCAAATATCTAAATCCTACTACCTTAAAGCCGGACTGAAGTCGTCCCTCGACATTTTTCCAACGCAATGATCATTACCTGAAAAAAAAAAGATTAGAATCAAAAATATAATTCAAATGGATATTGGTTCACAAATAATCAACTCATGCCCGAATGCAATTCAGGGAACAGCAGGAAATTTCTTTCTAATGTTAATTAACACTTTATTCTTTTCACGATGTTCAATCGATCGTCAATCTTTTTACCCGCCCGACTATGGCAAAAAACTAAACGATGGAGAACAATTTGATTTCATTGTGGTTGGATCGGGGTCGGCAGGATCGGTGGTGGCCAATAGATTGTCTGAAGTGAAAGATTGGAAAGTTTTAGTACTGGAAGCTGGTGGCTATTCATCGACAACATCAGAGGTGCTCTAAAGTAATTTCTACGAATTATTTTAACCAATATACATTTCAGGTACCTGCTCTAGTATTCAGTTCTCAGAATACAGATATGGATTGGCAATATAATTATGAACCATCCGAAGTATCTGGTTTTGAACTAAAAAACAAAAGATGTCGATGTCCGAGAGGTAAAGGTATAGGGGGCACGAGCTTACTAAACGCAATGCTTTACGTCAGAGGCAACAAGAGAGATTTCGACAATTGGGCGAAAGCTGGAAATACCGGTTGGGACTACAATTCAGTTTTAAAGCATTTTCAAGAAAATGAAAATGTAAATATCGAAGGAATGGAAGGTTACGGAAATAATGGATATTTAAAACTTAGTCGCTATAGCTGCCCAGATCCCATACGTCAAGATATAGAGGAAGCATATCAAGAGCTGGGATATGGAGAATCCAAAAATATCGAAGTGGGATACCAAGACGCTTTAATGACCATATGGGACGGTACCAGATTTGATACAGGAAAAGCATTCATACAATCCATCAAAGACCGTGAAAACCTATACGTATCGGTACATTCTCACGTTACAAAGATATTAATCAAAGATAACTCAGTTCAAGGAGTCGAAGTAAAAATTAACGATAAACTTTTGAAAATTTATGCCAAAAAAGAAGTGATACTATCAGCCGGAGCAATTAATTCTCCTCAAATATTAATGAATTCGGGTGTGGGTCCAAAAGAACACTTGAAAAGTTTAGGAATTCACGTTATCAAAGATTTGAAAGTTGGAGAAAACTTCCAAGACCACACAGTAGGATTCCTGTTTGCAAATATTGATAAGTCAGCATTAATTCCAAAATCGGACAAAGACAACATAGACGATCTGTATGAATATTACATGCACAAGAAAGGTGCATTAGCTCAAGTCTCAATGACGAACTTTTTAAGTTTCATTAACACCAAGAAAGACTCGAGCTATCCTGATATACAATTTCATCATACCATTCATTTGCCCAACGACAATTACTTCTTTCCTCAATTATTATCGTCGTTTGGGATTGGAGAATCAGTTTTTAACCGTTATGTACAACATAATAAGGTTTCAGCAAACTTCCTCATGGTTCCGACTTTATTAAATCCTAAATCCAGAGGAAAATTATTATTAAAATCTTCAAATCCGTTCGACGAACCGCTTATATATGCAAACTTTTTAACTGATGAAAATAATGAAGACCTCGAAACGCTTTTGGAAGGAATAAAAGAAGCCATAAGAATTATCGAAACAAATGCTTTGAAAAAGTATAAACCAAAAATAGTTGATACAAAAATTGAACAATGTAAACAGTTTGCCTTTAAATCCGACGATTATTGGAAATGCAATTTAATAAATTTAGCGTCAGATATTTATCATCCAGTAGGAACTTGCAAAATGGGACCACAAAGTGATCCAGATGCTGTTGTTGATCCAAGACTCAGGGTGCGTGGTCTTAAAGGCATTAGAGTGATAGATGCTTCTATTATGCCTTTCATCGTTAGTGGTAACACTAATGCGCCCTCCATTATGATAGGTCAAAAGGGATCTGCGATGATTAAAGAAGATTGGATGAACACTCACAACGAATTGTAATCCGGATACTCCTAAACTTATAATTAATGATAACAAATTCAATGACTGGTAGCTCTTCTTCAGTAGTCTAACTTACTCCAACTTCCCCTAAAATGACTTTTTTACCATTGGATTGTATACTGTGGAATTGAGTAGAGCATATTTTCGATTTTTTGTTAAAAGTGTTAAAAAAACATTTATGGGATTAGTTTATTTGTTTGTAATTCCATAAAAAAATTATAAGAAAATCGGAGAAATCGAGACAATTTTTTTTAAATGTAAGTGTGTACTTATATCCGCACTTAAAAACTTTCAAAACACTTGAAATTAATAAAAATGTTAAAATTATGTATATTTTAAATTAAATTCCTTGTTTTATTATTAACATTGCAACCGATATTGACCATTTGAGGTCGAAACACTTCACAATATATATATTGTATATTAGAATGTACAATGTACCTATACTGTAGAATTAATAAAAAAATATAAATTATGTATGTTAATAATAATTAATAAAATAATTCACACGTTGATATTCTAAAATACAGTAAAAAAGTTGAAGTTGCTTTCAGACAGTTTAATGCGGGCTCAGAACCGCAAAGAGTGACCTCAAAAATTTTGCCAGTACCCTGTGAGAGAGACATGGCAATCAAGCGCTTTAACCCCCAATCCACATGCATGTTCTTAAAAAGTTAATTTAAATTTTTTAATATTTAAGTTCCTACGGAACTTTTCCGTAAATATTACATATAATAAGACTTGAACATGTAGTATATTTATTATTCAATTTAAATTTCTTTTTAACTTATTCGTGGAATTTTCACTAAATTTTAATAAATTTAGTCGAGTGTGGAAAATATCTCACAACCATAAAAAAATAACCATAACAAAAGAATTGATGTTATTCATTTACTAATAAATGTATAATATACGGGTGATGTGCGCTAATCCTCATTGTTCGTTTTTAAGAATCTCCGATATCTAATTATAAATACGCGAAATGTTAGCTACTTTAAATAATTTCTTTTTAAATTATAAATTTACTTTTGGCAATTATAAAAATAATACAGTACAAAGGAAGGTGATCGAATAATTATAGGCTTAAATTTTTAAAATTGGTATGTTATTTTCCTCATATTTTTAAACAGAAAATTAAATAATTTAAAACATCTGAAACTTAAATTCGTTCGGAATTTCAAAAAATAAACAATTAATGAATTTTATTGTATCAGATGTACCAAACAGTTGTGTACTGTGAATATTTTATCAACGGGCTCGAAATAATTGAATGTTTTAAATTAAGTAATAAGACAAATAACACTTGTTGAAAATAAAATAAATTTTGTATTAAATGTTTTTGAAAAATTGCAGAAATGTGTCGATATTGATTTGTAGATAGAAGAATTTGGTTTGAATAATAAAATATTGAAATAACAAATGTTTTTATTTAAGATACAAAGAGATAATTGGTTTTTATAGCGAAATTGCAAGTATCTACTGTTGAAATTAATATTTTTACAATAAGGCGTTAAATATTTGCGAGTTTGACAATTAAGCCCGAGTGACGTTTCATTACTTTTGAACGAATCAAAGACCAGCATTGCCATCAAGCGACGCGCTCGAATCTATTACCGATATTTTTTTTATTTAAGTTAACACTAATATAGAGGAAACTTTTAAACCTATAAAAATTTAAAAATACGTAAATTGGTGAGATTTTTAACTGAATAAGAGAATGAATTTAATATCTGTATAATATTAAAATCGAATTAGCGTACCAGTCCGCCCTGTTCCATTTCAAAAAAATTATTTGTTAGAATATCTTATTTTCTTTGTGAAGAAGCAAGTAGGTACATTTATTTGTAAACAACAATGATAAATGCATATAAAAAAATATATTTATATATGGATAATAAATATTATATTAGAAAATATTATATTATGTTAATAACATTAGAATTGCATTCATATCGTCGGTTGGCAATATTTTCTTAATAATTATGCAAATAATTTTATAAATAACTTGCATGTAATGTATAAAATAGTTATTTTTATCATTAGGCTGGAAACTGAATTTTTCGAGTACGAGATTTAGCCGAGGCCAGTAAAAATCCGCACCTCGATACTGGCACGAATACGAATTATTCAGTCGATGTTATAGTAATCTCTATTAAAGATACTAAAACTAAGAAACCCCGTACTTCATGCATAACGAAACCTTTATGGATAGAAATAATTAGACAATATAAATCTTTACGACCACCAGGATTTGAATCAACAAGGTTCTTTTTGTATTATGGCAAAAATAAATGTACCAAACAAGCTGTTGGTGTTCACTCCTTTGGCAACATGCCTTCCAAAATGGACCAAATTTCTAAAATTAGAAAATGCAACTGATTATACAGGACATTGTTCCCGTAGAAGCAGTGCTACTGCATTGGCAGGTCACGGTGCAGACATTAGCACATTAAAGAGGCATGGAGGCTGGAAAAGCACCACGGTAGCAGAAGGCTAAATCGAAGATTCCTTAAAAGCTAAAATAGCAATAGCCAATGCAATAACAGGCAGTGCAGTGCAAAATCCAATGCAAATAACCTCGACAAATGTGCAAAGTCCAGTTCTAATGTGGTAAAATTAAGTGACACGAATTTACCACAAATAAACATTTCTAATTGCACAAATTGCTCCATTAATATTAATTTTAAATAAGCCGTTTTGTTTGTTAAGGTAGTTCCTTCGTATTAGTTTATTTTTTCTAGTTAGTACCGTAAAACGGGGATATATGGAACGATTTTTCAACGTTTTGTTGAATTGCGAAAGTATTATCAGAGCTACTGCAACGGCAAAAATAAATATCAAAGAGGATAGCTTCAGCATCATATTTCATGACCAATAATGATCTGATCAATGGCCGTTTTCTTTTTTTTTTTCTTTTTTTGTTGTTCCATATAACCCGGGGGGTCGGGGTTATATGGAACGATTGTAGGTGATTTTTTAAATGTGCACTGCAGTGCAGATTCGGTTTAGATTGTCAGCAATTTGGGTTTATATGGCCCAATGGACATCAAAAAATAATACGGCGCTTTTACCGCGCATTTTTTATGATAAATAAGGCGTCAGGAATTAATTTGCGACAAGTATTTATATAGTTCCATATTAGAATTCATTATTGGAAAATATTTATTTTTATTCGTAAAAAGAGGACGAACATAAGAAAGGGATAAACACTCCCATAAAAACAGCTTCCAAAGTATATAAAAAAAAAGTTGACAAAACGCTTATAAAATTAAAAAAATAACCATAAAGGGACAAACGCTCCCATGAAAACACGTTCATATCTCTGTTCCATATAACCCTGGAAAATCATAATTTTCAATATTTCAGTGATTTTGGAAAAACCCGTGCTTGTTTCGAAAAAGCGCTAATGATATATATTTGTTGAGGTTATTATGGAACTTTTTTCTCATAGAACTAATGCTCTGAATACAACAGCTTCCTCGCTACATATGAAACACCTTGAGGTTTTGAAAAATGCTAAAGAAGCAATGATTTTCATTATTTTTTTTTTTTAAATTACATACAATGTTTCGCAGCGATCGTTCCGGACCTTTGCACTGGCACTTATCAAGTGACACTAGAAATTTTTGTCTTTGTGGTGGGTTCACCCTGTACGTCAAATTAGCGCTTAGATTCAAATCATGTGTGTTCGTTCCATATAATCCCTATCGTTCCATATATCCCCGTTTTACGGTATTTAATATTATTCACATTTAAAAAAATTTATTTTTTGTTTAGTTCGTGGTATTAGTTCTTATATAGCCTAATTTAGGATTGTAGTGATTAAATAGAGCAATTCGATAGATTTACTCACATTTGAACTAAAATTATTAGTTTTTTTATATTATAGTGTCTTATTTTGAAACTTGATAATATTTTCTACGATTTAGTTTCATCAACTTGAGTGTTATACAGTGGTATAATGTACAAAAATTTCGTTCATTGATTGTAAATAATTAATTCCAATTTTATAAGTTACATACTTAATTATGTCCGTGCAGTTAGATCAGTTCTTTAAAAGTTCTAATAGAAATGTAGTACACTTACATATAATTACAAAATAATAAATTATATTTGCATTAAAAATATATTTTTTATTAACATTGGAATTTAATGTATTTTGCGATAATCCCTTTGCTTTTAGGGTATTAAATTTATATATAATATTTATGTTATAATATAATATTATACATATTCTATATAATAATTTTTTCAATTTATGGCATCATTAGGCGATGAAGTTTTACAATAAGTATACTTACAATGTATTATATTTATAGTGTGTGAAAAATTAAAAACATTTTAGTTCTAAAAAGTGTGCCCATTTTTTTGGGTTTTTCAAAATATTGATATGGTATATATAGTCTAAGATCCGAAGTAAGGTTCTCCTTCACCGATCTGCTTACCGGATGAAAAGTAGTTTTTATCAATCATAATAAGTTACCAAATATATCGCGAATGGGTTGCCTAAAGAAATGTGGTCCTGACTATCCTTAATTAAAAATTCTGTAATTAATTTTTTTTAAATATTTCACTGACATGCTTACCAAAGAAATTTAACACTAATCGATAGTATAAAGCATAAGGAACATGTAAAAATTAGGTTGCCTAATTTTGTTTGGTCCCATGACCGGGTTGCCGGGCATAAACAAGTGAGTCGCTACTAGTAATTTGCACTGATCTGCTTTCTCATTGAAACATATTGTCATGGATTTTCCTATTTAGAATTGTTTTTATTAATTTATTTCATGTTGTATAAAATTTGTAAATGCCCTGTGTTTGTCAAAAATTAGTAAATTTATGTTGGTAAATTTTGTATAGAAAACTTGCGTGAAAGCAAGAAGATAACGAGGCTTTTTGCCAATTCTGCTCGGGCAGAGTGGATCGATTGTAACGATCTGCGAAGTTTTATATAAATTTATTGAGTTTATTGAAGTTTAAATATAAAAAATACTCTGTGCAAAAGTGTTTTATTAATTTGGATAAAGTAAATTGATATGGTTTATGGTTATAACTTGGAATTTGGATTTGGATGGTATAAAATTAATTTTGATGCTAGTTGGCGATAAAAAGTGATAAGAGGGAATAAATTTGCTATTTGGTATTAAAAGGATAATCGTGTGTGTAAGAGTCCGTGCTCACAAAAAAAATGAATGTTGCCGGAAGAAGAAGTGATTTATAAAATATTAACATTATATACTTCGGGGCATCGCAATATATTAAAATAAAGATAATTTTATTGTGAACACGGTGGTATAAGGTTGCTTGCGGAAAATCGGTCATGAATCACGGTTGCCAGGCTTTGAAATTTAAAAATTGGAGCAGAGAAGCATTGCTCATACTGTTATGCCCGCTGTACACTCTCGCCCGAGTGGTCTCGCTGGGTCTCGCACGAATGTCTCGGCGAGAGGCCTGTGCCCGAGTACGACCATGTACACTCTCGCCGAGTTCAGTTGTAATTATGAACTCAGGGGAGATGGACCGTGTGGAACCTGTGACCAGGATTCCACAAAACAGGTACCATTTGATACACTTCCAAGAATTTTAGTTCGCATTCGTTATTCCATGCCATTTTCATGCAAAAGACGTTTTTACTTTAATACAAAACACGTCTTCCCTATCGTAAGGCACAAACGAGATTGAGAAATGCGAGAGTGTACAGGAACACATTCGCTAGTCAAGCGAGACCCTTTGACTCGGACCTAAAAAACCGACTTTGGATGGAGAGCTAGCGAGGAACACCGAGACCAGCGAGGCGGAGCGAGCGCTCCCATCTACACTCTCGCTCTCGCCCTGCCTCGCCCTGTCTCGGCGAGAGTGTACAGCAGGCATTAGGTTTGATAGAGGAGGACGCAGCATAACAGACGTGACTGTCGAATGAAAGAGAGTGCACATGCTGCTTTTTCGTGCTATTGAAAAGAACAACACTACTATATAGGTATACTGCCGGGAATCTTTCTGGAGCGATTGAGAAGTATACTTTTAATTGCTTTAAATTATATAAGTATTAGGTATATATTATTTATATATCTAATATTGAAATATTCAATAAAATATTTATACATATCTAGGTATACGTTATTATAATTTATTTGTATAGAATCGGTGAAGTTACACAAAAAACACTTTTTATTCATTTTTAATAACAATGTATTAACTAATAGTACTAATCGTAACCAGGGATGCTTAATAATATAATACAATATTATAATACAATATTATATTATTAAGCATATAATACATAATATATAATAATATATAATATATAATAATATAATATTGTACGGTACACGTCATTTCGGCGACCGCAGTTCGGCGAAAGCGATTCGGCACCGTATATTGGGCGACGGTCAATTCGGCGAACCGATATTCGGCTATGTTAGTTTCGGCGATTCCAATTCGGCACCGGCATTTCGGCGATTCCCATTCGGCGACAGAAAATTCGACTACGTCGATTCGGCGACGGGAAATTTATTTAAATTATTATTTATTAATAAACAAGAAGATGGATTTAATTATTGGATTTTTTGAGTCATACGAAAGAATTACTAAAATTATTATTTTAAATAATTAAAAACTATTGTTTATTAATATAAATACAGGGTCGAAAAAAGTTCATAGTATTTATTATTACCTATTATAATATAAAAAAAATTATTTTTTATTTTTAAATTAAATATTTATTTACATACATACATCACAGGTCATATACATACAAGCAATTAAACAAATTTTAATCCATGTTATAATTATAAGCTATACCGCGAAGATATTCTATAACATTATTAGAATTATAATTGGTTACCTTCGCCAAAATTCGAGAATCAGCCGCTTCGTACCGCGGCCTTTTTTTAGGAGGTGCATGTCCGGCTAGAATACGTTCGTATTCTGTGTCGAAAGTTTTTTGAATACGTCTTAATTTATCGAAAAGGTCCACAACGTTGGATGAAATATACCACTACCAAAACCTAATTGTATTTTTCGATGACAAGCTTCGGCGTAATTATTAGTTCTATCAATTCCATCCAACGTGCGTTGATACACAGACCAAATATTTGAAGAAAACATTGGAGTATTTCTAGTACCATTATTTCTAAGACGTCCAATATATGTATTTGTAAACCATTCTAAAATTGGATCTAATTCTGGTGGTAAATCATTCTCCAAACTTGTAATTGCGTGTAAAATGTCATTCTCGGGAACAAACGCAATCGAAGTAACCATTTTTGCACGCAATGCAAAGTCTACATCGGTACTGTATCTTTTTAAAAGATTATTTGACGATAAATGTTTTTTTAAATTTTTCACTAAGTGAAATAGGCAGCCATGTATATTAACGTCAGGAAATACTTCACGAATCGCTTGATGAATGCTAAGCTCAAAATCCACACTTATACTCAACGGATTTAGTTGAGGCCACAATTCACGGATCATATTAAATAATTTCACATAAGTTTCTGTTCTCTTATTGGGTAGTAAGCAAAACAAAACAGGAAACACTGCTCTTCCATCTTTTCTAGCAAGTATAACGAATACTTGTGAAAAAAGAGACGGACAAATTAGAAAAGTGCCGTCCATAAACAATTCAAACATACTTTCACTCCAACTGGAATTATATTCTCTTCCAAATATCATAATACGTTCAGAGTCCAAATTCTCACTTCCTGAATCGGCTAAAAGATATCTCTCAAAATTATCAGGGCTAAACTCATAAGTGGAATAACATTCCGGTATGATTATTAGTTCCCTAGATTCCGGATTTGCTGGTGCTTCAGAATTTTGGTTACGTCTCCGTTGTATCGTTCTGCTCATGACAGAATTGCTTGGAATATTACCTTTTATGGCATCAGGAACATTTGCAATAGCCCGTGCTCTTATTTGCGATGGATTTTCCATTGTATTTTCGGCTAAAAGTTTTATAGCAGTATTAAGTCTTTGAAGTTCGACGTTTTCTGCATTTCCTACGGTTCTGCAGGAATGCTCCCTTCGCTGGGAATTGAACGAACCGTCTCCAATATTGGTCCATATTCTGCCATTGCAACCCTTGTGCTTACTTTCACATCGCCAGAATTGAATAGTACCATCTGTGTTAATTTTATCTTTAACATAGAGGTACCCATCATTAGCATATTTTTCGTTGCTTCGTTTGGTTAAAATCATTTGAGTTTCTTCCATTGTATTGCAAATTGAAAATTATTATATTGATTCCTAATACTACACTTGAGCACTCTTATTAAAATCTATACAGCGAAATCTGTAAACTGGAGATAAAATGTCAATTATTGCAATCTTATAAACTTACTTAAGTTACTTACCTTTAGCGTGTTATGCTTAAACGCTTCCACTCACTACTTGTGTAAACTAAACTGTTCACTTTGATACCAAAACCCAACTCAACTGACTATTCCACCGCCCAAACTCAACTAACTAAAAAATCAACTCGAAAACCGTTACTAAAAGTGGAGGACTAATTGAAATTTTGAAAAGGATATGTACTTAAGGAAAATGGTATTAACTATTTAGTTGAAAAGGCTGAATTGTATTGAAATGGGGAAACTAAGGAAAGATTAATACAATAAGGTATTATTGAAAAGGTGGATATATGCAAAAATTGTATTGAAATAGGGAAAACCAGGGAAAGATTAATACAATAAGTATTATTGAAAAAAAGGATATACGAGTATATGTATAAGAATTGTATTGAAAAACAACCCAGGAAAGATTAATACAATCAGTATTATTGAAAAGCAGCAAATAACAAAAAAGGGATCTACTTAAAGGAGGTAAAAGCCATATTCGTCCGTACTAAAGTTTTTTTTATACATTTAAATTTTAAATTTAGAATTGAATAAACCAAAAGTATATCCTCCGTCGCCGAATCGACGTAGCCGAATTTACTGTCGCCGAATCGGAATCGCCGAACTACCGGTGCCGAATTGGAATCGCCGAAACTATCATAGCCGAATATCGGGTCGCCGAATTGACTGTCGCCGAAACAGAGTCGCCGAAATGACGGTGCCGAACTGGAATCGCCGAAATGACGGTGTCCGTATAATAAAAGGGCTTACAACAGCAAATCGGCCCACGAACGTCGTCGTCTGCTACTAGAAAACTAGATGCGCTTATTATAGAGCTTTTTTATTTATTTCGATAAAATTTACAGTACTCTTTTAATTGATTACACGTTAAAAACAATTGCAAGTATATTAAATGAAATTCATAACTTACGAAATTATATATTTGCAAATTTTTCTAACATGTTGTAATCAATTAGAATTTTATAAAATATTTTCACATGTAAGGGCCAATTTCATAATAAATTTAAAGAAAGCTTTAAATTTAAAGCCAATTTTATGCAAAAATAAACCAATGCAAAAGATCACATTTGCTTTAAACTTATATGAAATCGGCCCTTAATAACTTAATCAATCCATCACTCTTGGGTATTTTAATATCAAACCTAACAGTATACGCAATGCTTCTCTGTAGCGCATCTTCGCTTGCTCCAATTTTTAAATTTCAAAGCCTGGCAACCGTGATTCATGACCGATTTTCCGCAAGCAACCTTATACCAACGTGTTCACAATAAAATTATCTTTATTTTAATATATGTTTCAATGAGAAAGCAGATCAGTGCAAATTACTAGTAGCGACTCACTTGTTTATGCCCGGCAACCCGGTCATGGGACCAAAAAAAATTAGGCAACCTAATTTTTACATGTTCCTTATGCTTTATACTATCGATTAGTATTAAATTTCTTTGGTAAGCAAGTCAGTGAAATATTTAAAAAAAATTAATTACAGAATTTTTAATTAAGGATAGTCAGGACCACATTTCTTTAGGCAACCCATTCGCGATATATTTGGTAACTTATTATGATTGATAAAAACTACTTTTCATCCGGTAAGCAGATCGGTGAAGGAGGACCTTACTTCGGATCCTGTACTAATACCAGCGTTCGCATACCTGCCGTCCAATTGATATTCAAGAAATATACGATAAATAGGTAACTATTATATAATAATAGCATAGTTTTTAAAATATTTTTTGGAGCTAAAAAATAAAAAAAAAAATTAATTTTTAGATTCAAAAATAATATGTAATATTATAATAATACTAGCTGACCCGGCAGACGTTGTCCTGCCCAAATTTGAACAAATTTGATTGTTCAGTTACTTACATCACGCCAGCTACCAATAACCTTTCGATAACCTGTACGCGTATAAGTCGACCCCGATGCGACCAATCTGAACAAAAAAATAGATATGCAATCTGCATAATATATCTAATCTATGGTGCAAATATGGCTTCGATACCTCTTGCGGTTTCAAACGATTTTTATATATATATAGACAGTTGTAAAACTTTCATATATTCAGATCGTTCTTTTTATTTTAGAAAACCTCAGAAAATATGTTTTAAATATTTTTCAAAAATTTTGTGTGTGTATAAATTAAGATATTATTTAGAGCTAAATAAGCTAAAAATAAAAAAAATTAAATTCTAAAGTTTGAAAAATAAAAATAAAAAGGTAGTATATACTATAAAAACTTCAAATCCCTCAAAGTGTTCTTTTTTATTTCAGAGATTTAAATAATTTTTTAATCAAAAAACAATATATATTATTTAAATTGTTTCATGTTAGAAAAAATTGCAAATATATAAAAATTTAATTCATAACTTACGAAATTATGATATATTATAATTTATAACTATATTAATAGATAGTTTACAACATTTTTGATCGAGCAAGTGTGCTTTGAATTCTCATCAAATACACCTGGGATATAAATTAAATGAGCTGGAAAAGTTATGTAATAAAATTGAATTTGAATTCAATCAAAAAATCAAAAGTCAAGTAATTTTGATGTTTATTTCAAATAAAAATTCTACCTACTGATTGATGTCAAAATGTATAAATATAAATTAAAATTTTTTTATATTATACAATTTGAATTTTGAAATACACAAAAAATAAATAACTAAACAATTCATATTAATTTTTAAAATGTGTTTAATCTTAATATAATCTCAAACATCTTTTAGATTTAAAAAAGATAAAAATAATTTTAATTTTGGAATTTTATAATTTTATTATTATTTTGAAATTAAAAATATAAATAAATAGGTATGCAAGAATTTTTAATCTGTGAAAATGACTTTTTTAATTTAGAAAAGATACAATAATTTCAAAAAGAATTTTTTATAGATCTATAAAAACAAAAGAAAATTTGAATTTTGATATACCTACTAAACATTATATTAATATCTAAAAATTTATTTTGTATATTAAAAATTATATGTCAACTTCATGAAAATACAAAATTAGTATTTTAAAGAAAATTTTTGAATAGTTTTGAATATTTATAAGTTTTGTAATGATTTACACGTTATAGAAAAATTATTTTTTAATTAACCTATTTGAATTACATCAGAACTATTAAATTAATATTTTAATTAATAAGTACAATCAATATAAATTGATTGTAAAAAAAAATTTAGTTTTGATCTAATGGACATAATTATATAATTATGTTGAGAAATTTTTTCTAACACGTAAAAAAGGAATTATATAAATACAATAGTACATTATATAACTAGGGCGTAAAATAGCTTATTAATCGCAAGGTGTAATATAGTGCATAAGTAATATAATGCAACTTTATCAATTTTTGGAAATGTTCAAATTAAGTGAATATTGATAATAAAAAAGTATACTTAACAGAAAAGATTAAAATTATTCCAAATCATTCTAATCTAAAAAAAAAATAATATAATACATAATTTAAAAAGGGGTAAGTACTATGTTCGACGAGATTGTAGATAATAAAACTCGAGATGTACAAACTACATAAATAAATTGTTATTTTGATATGCTAAGTAGGTACAACGTCATTTATGAAGGACGTTAACCGGGAGTAAAATATTTGTATCAGAAACATAATATAAAATATTTTAATAGCCTTATTTTAATATCATACCAAATTTTAAAAATATCTGCTTCTAAAACGATTGGAAATTTTGATATTAAAATTTTTCACTTTGTAAACTTTAAAAAAATTATAATCATAAATTGCAATTAACATTTTCATTGGTTGTAATTTATGATTAAGTTTAGTAATACTTGCAATATAATTTTTAAAAAATAAGTATTTATTATTCCTGCTCATACGTTACTCAAATAAAAGTTAATTGTTAACATTTGAGAAATTAAGTAAGTTAACAATTTTATATTATATTAAATAATATTTATTAAGTATCACAAAAGTATTTTAAATTTAAGCTACGATTAAAATTTATTATAAACACAGATAAATTAAATAAAACTCGACGTTGTTCTATTGTTTGAAATAATTTACAATCGTGGATTAAATTTTAAAATTCTTTTGAGAAACCCAACATAGCAGGGGGGGGGTTAATAAATATACACGTATTTTAAATTTTTAAATACAAATATAGTATTAACAAAATCAAAACAAAATTGTAATTTTACATTTCCTTACAAAGAAATCTATTTATTACAAAACTCCTCAGACATTTTGCCTCTGGAGTGTACTGACGTTACTTGAAGTTCTACCCTTATGCCCGATGATGACCATGTGAAGTTGAAACTTGTCAAAATTTTCAAGAGTGCAATAATGAATTATATCTATTTATAATACCTTTATCTCGCAATTGGCGATTGTAATCAAAACACTTAACTCAAGTCTTTAATATTAATTATCTAGTTCATATATCATCTACAAACGTAATATACAAAAAAATATTTTAGTTTCTAAAGTAAATTGTATCTACTATTATAAATATACAAGAGGTAAGAATATTATTTCAAAGACGCAGTTTCATATATACTTCTCTCGATTTCAGCGCAGCAATTTTATTAATTATAATCATACAGAATATCTTTACAGGTCGGTAATACGAAAATCTACGTCCGAATACCTCAAAACTGGATCACTGTGTGGCCTTCGATCAGAAAATTTTCCAATGCAATGATTGTTACCTGAAAATAAAAAAAAATATTCAAATATAAATATAACAAATCATTTGATTCTTATGTATGTAGATTAGGTACAAATAATTTTTATTTCAAGAAAAATAAATTCAAATGGATCTCAATTCACAAATAATAAATACATGCCCCAATGCAATTCAGGGTACAGCAGGTCACTTCTTTCTAGCGTTAATTAACGCTTTATTCTTTTCACAATGTTCACTCGATCGTCAGTCTTTTTACCCACCCGACTACAGCAAACACCTAACAGAAGACGAAGAGTTTGATTTTATTGTGGTTGGATCTGGATCGGCAGGATCAGTCGTGGCCAACAGATTATCCGAAATAAAAGATTGGAAGGTTTTAGTACTGGAAGCTGGTGGATATTCATCGGCATCATCAGAGGTAATTCCGTAGTTTCCACAAATTAAATTTTTAATTAAAGGTGCATTTTAGATACCGGCTCTATCTGGCTTCAATTTAAATTCAAATTTGGATTGGCGATACAATTATGAGCCATCAGATGTCTCTGGTTTTGAATTAAAAAATAAACAAGGTCATTGCCCAAGAGGTAAGGGCATAGGTGGCACAAGTTTATTAAACGCAATGATGTATGTCAGAGGAAATAAAAGAGATTTTGACAATTGGGCAGAAGTCGGAAACACCGGTTGGGATTACAATTCAGTTTTAAAATATTTTCAAGAAAATGAAAATGTAAATATCGAAGGCGTAGAAGGTTACGGAAGTCATGGAAATTTAAAACTTAGTCGTTATACGTGTCCGGAACCAATACGTCAAAAAATAGAAGAAGCATATCGAGAGCTGGGATATGAAGAATCCCAAAATTTCGAATCGGGATACCAAGACGCCTTAATGACTATATGGGACGGTGCCCGATTTGATACAGGGAAAGCATTCATACAATCCATCAAAGAGCGCAAAAACTTATATGTATCAATAAATTCACACGTTACAAAGTTAATAATCAAAGATAACTCAGTTCAAGGAGTCGAAGTAAAAATTAACGATAAACTTGTGAAGATTTATGCCAAAAAAGAAGTGATAGTATCGGGCGGAGCAATCAATTCTCCGCAGATATTAATGAATTCGGGTGTGGGTCCAAAGGAGCACTTGGAGAGTTTAGGTATTGGAGTTATCAAAGATTTAAAAGTAGGAGAAAACTTTCAAGATCACCCAGTCAGTTTCCTTCTTACAAACCTTGATGAGTCAGTGATGATTCCAAAATCTGAGAAAGATAACGTAGACGATCTCTATGAATATTTCATGCATAAAAGAGGAATGTTTGCCGGAATTGGAATGACAAACCTGATCAGCTTTACAAACACAAAAAAAGATTCAAATTATCCCAATATACAGATGCATCATAGTATTAGTTTGCGAAACAATAATAACTTTCTTTCAGAGATATTTACCGTATTCGGCATTGGAGAATCAGTTATTACACATTACGTGGAACGCAGTAAATCTTCGGCGAACTTGATTTTGATTCCAACTTTATTGAATCCTAAATCTAGAGGCAAAATTTTGTTAAGATCTTCAAATCCATTCGACAAACCTCTTATCCACGCAAACTTTTTTAATGATGAAAACGGTGAAGATATTGAAACTGCTGTGGAAGGAATAAAAGAGGCTTTGAGAATTATCGAAACAGATGCTTTTAAAAAATATAAACCAAAAATCGTTGATGCAGGAATTGAACAATGTCAACAGTACGTCTTTAGGTCCGACGAGTATTGGAAATGTCATATAATAAATTTAGCGTCCAATATTTATCATCCAGTAGGAACTTGTAAAATGGGACCATCAAGTGATCCAGACGCTGTCGTTGATCCAAGACTTAGAGTGCACGGTCTCAAAGGAGTTCGGGTAATCGATGCTTCCATCATGCCTTTCATCGTTAGTGGTAATACAAATGCGCCATCTATTATGATCGGCCAAAAAGGATCGGCGATGATAAAAGAAGATTGGCTGAAGATTCACAACGAATTGTAAAAATAATTTGTGATTTTAAAAAGTAGTAGTTTTAATATTATGTTACATGTTGTAAGTAGTAACTTAGGTACTCTATATATTTTTCTCTCTACAAGTCTCTATAAAAGCTAAACCAGGTAATTTTTGTATTAAAAATTTTCATTTCGTAACCTACAATAACTAATAATATTTACGACTTTTATAAGCTAAAATTTATTTATCATTACGTTAAGAATTGAATGAAAATTCTTGAAATGTTGTGGTTATTATTCCCAGTCATGACTTATTCAGCTAATTAATTAATATTTCGGAAATTACATAAGTTGAAAATAATTCCCGTATGTATAAATAATATACAATAAATAAAACATATATGTACAGCATTACTAGTACTTTTTATATCTGCAGTAAGTTAATATACATAGAGAAAATTTTGAGATAGAGAAAAATACAATGTATGTGTATTATTCATAAGATAGTAAAAATAATAACGTATATTTTGATTATTAAACTCAGAATATAAACCTTATTATAGAATAGACTATAAACCTTATCCATGGATTTAAATAGTAGATACTAATTACACTGAACATATTGAAGGTTATCTATATATTTTAATTGTCCTCTGGATTTGATCAATTTTGACAATTTTGGAAAATTTCAAAAATATTGTTCAATTCTGAAAGTACAAGACATAAATCAATGTTTTAACAAGCTAAAAGATGGCAATAATCAAAAATAAATTATTTAATATTAAATTTATGCAAAATAGAAAGAACTCTACGAACATTTCTTCGTCTGACGAGTGCCGTTTGAGGTCGAAACGCATTAAAATTTACAATAGTACGATTTATTTCATTTATAATTTATAAACAAAATAATGTCATAAGTCAGAGTATAATATATTGATTTATTTACCAACGTAATAAATCAAAATAATTACTTTAAGTTTTTAATTATCTAGTTTACTGGAATATTATATTAATATTCAAACAAAATCAGGTACTGTACTTATAAAATCAATCAATATTAAAAAAAACAGTTTAATTTCTAAAGTAACCGCAATAAGCAAGGGGTAAGCATAATATTTTTAATTATTAATAAATCAATATAAACTACTACAAACAGTCATCTTCGGACGCTACAGATAAAATTGAATTAAAATATAATATACTCTCATAATAATGAACGTATCTACTTACTATCCATGTTTTAAATTAGAAATTGAATTTAATGTAATATTAATATATTTATTAAACCTCGTAAAATTCCTCTAAATTTCTAATTTTTAATTAGTATACAATTAATATTATTACATATTATAATATAATATATTGGCTATATGTATAGAGTAATAGAGAAGTTAAAATAATAAAATATTCAAGTAAAAATTTAAATTTTTATCTATATGATTAATTCGAGAGTATAACTAAAATTAACACTATATAAAATTCTGTAGAAAATTAAAAATATTGTCTGGGATTCAATTAGTAATCGTACTACGTGACCAATTATTTTGTATTACCTATATCTTAAAATAAACAAGAACATAGTAACAATTTTATACTATAGAATAGTGTGGGCGCAACCCTTTTGAAATTTCATTCAGAGACGCCTGTGATTTCAGCTAGCTTCATGATAATACGCGGTGTTCAGAAACAAACGCACAAGGGATTGAGATTGGAGATCTTGGACGAAAAAGAAGCCAGCTTTCGAAGTCACATTTTTATTAAATACTAATTTGTGAAAAAAACTGTAACGGTGCTAGCTGTAATATTTGGGTGCTAGCTATATGGATTAGGGAGCTAGCTTTTGGAGCCAAAATATTAACTGGAGGGAGCCAAAGCAACGGTCCCAAATTTTCTCGCCTGCGGGGCTCTCGTAGGCTTATTGCCTCTTTTCACTCCTTTATATATATGTATAATAATAATAATTCTTTCAAAAATTTTACTTTTGATCTAAGCGTGGTTGACCTTGAAAAATCAAAAAAAAATTGCTGCGGCGCATTTTGTGCAAGGTCAAGAGGCCTCCAAAAAGGAGGACAGAGGACTCTGCTTATGAAACAACACTAAAGAGCCTTTCTGGCAAGCTTAGTGTAGGTAGTAGTAGTTAAACAGGGGGTGGCATAATCGGTATTGCTCAAACAGCTAGCGGCGGGCCTGCTTCTAACCGATTCCGATTCTTAGTTTTTATTGATACTAAACTTGAAAACCCTGCCTCGCATAAATAAGCCTCGATTGACAAATCGGGGGTAATCTGGAGCTAAATGACACCAAAAGTCAACGAGGTTTTTGTGTGAAATTCCGCTCGCAACACTTCTTTTGATCTCAACTCAATAATGAGAATGGACCATGGGGACCATGGACCACAGGTTAAGAAACCCTGCTCTATACAATTAAATTTTTTCGCCAACATTTATATTTCAAAACAAAAATACTACGGATTTAAAACGATTTTCCAAATCAATTGAAAACCACCACCACAACATATAAAACTGATTTTCATATAAAATTAAGCTAATAAGTTAATTTAAATTCTTAAATAGTTAATTGAGAAGGTACTTAAATTTTGTACAAGAAAATCGTAATATTTATTCAAATAAAAAAAGATTATGCAAGTAAATATTATATAAATATACATGCGACCTTAACATTTACAACACGATCAAATTATATTTAATTTAAAATTTTCAAAAATTGCCTATTATTATTTGAATTTTATAAATATAAAATGTAATTAAAACTCAAATAAATTGCTAGAAATATTTTAAAATTGAATAATGCAAATTATGGATGTCTGTAGTCAAAATTCATCTCAAAAAAAATATATATAAATAAGAGTCGAGTACAAAAATATCTATTCTCTATAAAATAATGTTACAACTATCAAATGAGAACAGTCGTAGCTAAGAAATTGAGATTGTATACAACTTCTAACAGTTAGCTAACATACAAACAAAATTTATACTAAAAGTGGAAATCAACCGTACCTTTTAGGTAAGTATTGAGCATTTTTCTTAGTTTTGACCAAGTGTCGCCTTTAATACTGTTTTTCATGAGGTTCAAAATACGTCAACGTTTTCAAACAGTATTAAAATTGAGATAATTGAAAAATTTCTAAAAAGTATAGTGCAAGTATATACTAGCTAACAGTTAAAGTGAAAAAAAGCCAAAACAAAACCATTTCTCCCTTATATTGTCTTATATTTGTGTCTAGTCTGAGAAGAATTAAATATTTCTTCAAATATTTACAGGTTTACAACCGGTAGGAAATGGATCTCAATTCAGTAATTACAAATACATGCCCAAATGCAATTCAGGGTACATCAGGCCAATTCTTCCTGGCGTTAGTCAACATGTTATTCCTTTCCCAATGTTCACTGGATCGCCAATCTTTTTACCCACCCGACTATAGCAAAAACCTAAACGATGGAGACGAGTTTGATTTCATTGTGGTTGGATCGGGATCGGCAGGATCGGTTGTAGCTAATAGATTATCCGAAGTAAATGATTGGAAGGTTCTAGTGCTCGAAGCTGGTGGTTATTCAACGACAACATCAGAGGTAGCTCACGTAACTTTTATAAATTAATTTTTTAATCAAAAATAATTTTTAGGTACCGGCCCTATTGTTTCATAATCTCGGCACAAATATGAATTGGCAACACAGTTATGAACCGTCCGATACATCTGATTTACAAGGACGTTGCCCGAGAGGTAAAGGCATTGGTGGCTCAAGTTTATTAAACGGGATGCTCTATGTCAGAGGAAATAAAAGAGATTTCGACAATTGGGCAGAAGCCGGAAATACGGGTTGGGACTACAATTCAGTTCTGGAACACTTTAAAGAAAATGAAAACGTAAACATTGAAGGTGTAGAAGGATTCGGAAAGGATGGATATCTAAAACTAAGCCGTTATACCTGCCCAGATCCGATACGTCAAACAGTAGAAGAAGCATACCAAGAGCTAGGATATCGGGAATCCAAAAATTTTGAATCAGGATACCAAGATGCTTTAATGAATTTATGGGACGGTGTGAGATTTGATACAGGAAAAGCATTCATACAATCCATAAAAGATCGTGAAAACTTACATGTATCGATAAACTCTCACGTCACTAAGATATTAATTAAAGATAATTCAGTTCAAGGAGTCGAAGTAAAAATTAACGATAAACTTTTGAACCTTTATGCCAAAAAGGAAGTGATAGTATCAGCTGGAGCAATCAATTCTCCCCAAATATTGATGAATTCTGGAGTGGGACCGAAAGAACACTTGGAGAGTTTAGGAATTAAAGTTATCAAAGATTTAAAGGTTGGAGAAAACTTGCAAGATCACCCAATCGGATTCCTTCTGGTAGATATTGATAAGTCGGCGGTAATTCCAAAATCAATTAAAAATTACATAGACGATCTGTACGATTATTTCATGAACAAAAGAGGATTATTAGCAGGAATTTCAATGACGAACATGTTAAGCTTCATAAACACAAAAAAAGATTCAGGCTATCCCAATATCCAAATGCATCATACCATTAATTTGCCAAACAACCTACATTTGATTTCAGTCATATTAGACTCATTTGGAATTGGAGAAACAACTATTGCGCGTTATTTACAACGTAGTAATTCTTCAGCAAACCTGCTTATGATTCCCACTTTATTAAATCCAAAATCTAGAGGCAAAATTTTGTTAAGATCTTCAAATCCATTCGATGAACCTCTGATCCGCCCAAACTTTTTAAGCGATGCAAACAATGAAGACATTGAAACATTTTTGGAAGGAATGAAGGAGGCTATTAGAATTATAGAGACAGATGCTTTGAAAAAGTATAAGCCAACAATAATTGATATAGGAATTGAACAATGTAAACAGCACGTCTTTAAGTCTGACGAGTATTGGAAATGTCATATAAAACTTTTTGCGACAAATATGTATCATCCAGTGGGAACTTGCAAAATGGGACCATCAAGTGATCCAGACGCTGTAGTTGATCCAAGACTTAGGGTGCACGGTCTCAAAGGAATTAGGGTAATGGATGCTTCCATTATGCCTGTCATTATTAGTGGTAATACCAATGCGCCTTCCATTATGATAGGTCAAAAAGGATCTGCGATGATAAAAGAAGATTGGCTGAATACCCACAATGAATTGTAAAAATAATTGTGAAATAATATAATACTCCTATTGTAAAGTAAATTTGACTGGTATTACTTATTATATAAAACAAATTCAGCAAAAATATTAAATAATTAAAAATATTAAAAATATTCTGCATCATTTCACAGCTAATGGGAAGTGGACTTTCAATTGAAAAGTAGAGAGATCCAAGACCCCAGCACCCCCCACTTCAAAATTTTGGAACCAAAGTGAAGTCAATCGTTTGTACTGTTCATCGTTCGTGCCAAATGGATAAAAAAGGTAAAATGATTTTAAAATGTAAGTGATGTTATAACTCCAACGATTCACGATACTAATTGACCTAGCACGGTTTGATTTTCGTAGCATTTTAGCAATAAATCATAGATGGAAATGCGGTCCATTAGGTTTTTATGAACAACTTGTGTGGCACCCAAATATTCAGCTTCTTCATGTATCCACCTGATTTCAAATTTCTGTGAATAATTTCGCTACCTAGCTGGAGTTGCTCTACGATACTTCTGACGGTCCCATGCCGGCCTTTTTTCCGCTATGATTTTGCTGAAATCAATCCATTCTCTGGAAGTGCTAATCAATGCAGTACCATCTCCCAGAACACAAAAAAGGTCCAAAAGTATTAAAATTTACGTCTGCACGATTTCATTTTTCGACATAAGAAAATAATTTTCTGGAACGCAACAGGTCCTGATAGAATCAGTAAACGAAGCCCTTAGAAAAAATAAAACAATGGATATATAGTAGGGGCCTAACATTAGTGCCCAAAAAGCTAGGAGTAAAATTCGCATACAAACAATCAGATACAAAATCCTCCAACTGGTACGTAGGTGGTTAAAAAACTGAGCAGGGAACAGGCATAAGCATTATGTGCCAAGATATATGTGGCATCTATATCACACAATTATGCAAGCTGAAATACTTGTAATCACATTATGTGTCCACGAATGACTGCAAAGAAAGGGAAAGGGCAAGCAGATAAACATAATGTCTAATAGCCAAGCTGTGATAAACGCACTAACTCAAAGCCATTCCGTATCCACATGGAAATGTAGACAATCTCTCAAGAAATTCAACAAGGGCAACAAAATGGGTGCCAGCTCATAAGTGAATAGAGGTTAATGACATAGCTGACAAATTAGCTAGATCAGGTTCGAAAACAAAACTGACTGGACCAGAACCATTGGGAGGCGGAAAGCAAGAAAACTCTCTGGAACAAAGCACCAGGACAAAGACAGGCCAAGAAATTTATAAAATAATCGACTGCTGAGGCTAAAATGTTTATTCTGAAATATAAAATCTAGATAAACTATAAGATAAGGTAAAAAAAAATAGAGATAAAAGTTTGGGAAGACTCTTCCAGGCAAATGACCCCTAAGTACAATACAATACTGATCGGCAAAAGGAAATGCAAAGATCTCGCAAATGAGCTGGGAAGTTGCCGAGTGGAGCCGGGGAAGTTCACCAAAGTGTTTAGTGTTATTATGGACCGCTGAATGAGTTTCGATATCCATATCTCTCACCAGACTGATGCCAAATGTCGGCGGACCGTCATACATCAAAATACGGGTTTTGGTGATAGTCAAGAATTTTATCGGTGCGGGTGAAAGCCATGAAGATACCGACAAAACTATGAGAGGGTACAGAGGCGAATAAACCTACCGCATTCTATCTAGCGAAACAGTAGTGGTGGGGGCAAAACACCGGCACAGAAGATAGAGGACAGGGAGGCTAAGCTAGACGAATGGCAAGACCGATACCTAGTCCAAGCGAACGAAGGGCGAGAGAACATATAGATAACCGAATATCACTGATGACAAAACAAAACACTTAAAGAAGAGCAAAGTCCCCGAGAGGGCGAAAATAAAGAAGACAGGCTGATGGTGTCTTATTTAACCCTTTCGGTCACGGCGTTCGTAACATGAAATTTATGTGATCTTAAAAAAATGAGATTATTCTAAAAATCTTTTAAAAAATTAAATATTATTACGTATTATCATTTTGAATTTATTTTTCTTAAAAGACAAAAAGTCGTGACCGAAAAGGTTAAAAATTTTCCCCTTCCGATATGCACAAATAAAAATTAATAAGTACCTTATCTACTATGTAGTATATAAAAATCATGATTTTCGTAGATTTAAAAGAATAAAATTAATACTACTTTACGCAATGAGTGAGAAAAGAAAAAATTACTAAATAATTCGACAGATTCTTACAGAAAAAACACAGTAACCTTTCATTAATGAGAACTCTTCCAAACAAAATTAGATAAAAATGTATAATTATTTTCAATAGATACAAAAGCCTGTTAAAAATTATTTAAATAGAAAATAACTTGCAATCATAATATTATTTTAAATCAATCAAGATCTTTATATCGACATTAATAAATTTATTAATTGATATAATTGATTAATCAATTAGTTTTGATAAATCCACAAGGTAATTTTTGTACGTGGACTTTAATTCTAAAATAAACAAACCGAAAAAAAAAAATAGGCAATAAGTCAATTTAAAAGTTAATTAAATTGTTTAATATTTAATTACGATGATATTTTAAATTATGCACCAAAAAAGTCATATTATTTGGTATTATTATGAAACCTGAACTTGACCATGTTCAATTTGAAAAAATTGTTAAAAAACCCAATTCCATAGTTAATTTTCTACAGCTCTCCCATATTATTGCAATAAACAAAATATATGCAAAAGGGAGAAGGTGGGGATAGCTATAAAGTGGGAGAGGTGATTACAACAATAAATGCAGAAGTATTGGGATTATATAAAATTGCTAAAATACTGAAAGTGAAAACAACCTGATTGTGTGTTTTTAAGGTGAGTATTGAGCTTTTTTATTTTTGGCCACGAGCCGCAGGTAAAACTAATTTTCATGTCATATTTTAATGCTTCCTAAACTTAGGAACACAACCACATTGAGTTGTCAATGATAACTGGAACCCATCGCAATATGGACAAGCTTGCCTTTATAATATAATTATTATAGATTCCTGCAAAATTTGGTTGTTTGAACCTAATTTAGGTTCATTCTAGGCCAACGTTTTCAACTCGTTTCAAAATTAAGAATAAAGTAAAAAAAAAATTGTCTCACTATAGCCCGTCCTCCTCTATACCTTGGTCAAGGAAAGTGATATTGTTGGCAATGGCATACAAAAAACGTACAGTAAGGATCGATATTTTCCTGTGCACTCATTTCTCAGGGGCAAAGCCTTCAAGTTAGAATGCGTAAGCAAATAATGCATTCTACCCATGTAAAATATCTTCTTTGCATTTTACAGCTTTCTAATTATTTTGTTTTGAAATAAAAAGATCCTAAATCAAAATTATTTTTTAAAATTAATAGTTCCTTTTTGTCTAATATTTTTGTTTAGTCGGAAACGTAGCAGAAAATGGATCTCCACTCACAAATTACAAATACGTGCCCAAGTGCAATTCAGGGTGCATCAGGCCACTTCTTCCTAGGGTTAATTAACACTTTATTCCTTTCACAATGTTCACTCGATCGTCAGCCTTTCTACCCACCGGACTACAGCAGAAACCTAAAAGAAGGAGACGAGTTTGATTTCATTGTAGTTGGATCAGGATCGGCAGGATCGGTTGTGGCCAACAGATTATCCGAAGTGAAAGATTGGAAAGTTTTGGTCTTGGAAGCTGGTGGTTATTCATCGCCGTCATCAGAGGTACTCGCGTAGCTGTTACAAATTGAATTTTTAATCTAAAGTACATTTTAGATACCAGCCTTGTTATTCAACAATATAGGTACCAATTTGGATTGGCAATACCATTACGAGCCGTCGGATGTATCTGGTTTTGAATTAAAAAATAAACGAGGTAATTGCCCAAGAGGTAAAGGTATTGGTGGAACCAGTTTATTGAACGGCATGCTGTATGTTAGAGGCAATAAAAGAGATTACGATAATTGGGCAAAAGCTGGAAACACCGGCTGGGACTACAATTCGGTTTTAAAACATTTTCAACAAAATGAAAACGTAAATATTGAAGGAGTACAAGGTTACGGAACCGATGGATACCTAAAACTTAGTCGTTATACCTGCCCAGATCCGATACGTCAAGGAATAGAAGAGGCATACCGAGAGCTAGGATATGGAGAAAGCAAAAATTTCGAATCAGGGTACCAAGACGCTTTGATGAATTTATGGGACGGTGCCCGATTTGATACAGGAAAAGCATACCTACAATCCATCAGAGAGAGAAAAAACTTATACGTTTCGGTAAATTCGCAAGTCACTAAAATATTAATTAAAAATAATTCAGTTCAAGGCGTCCAAGTAAAAGTTAACGATAAATTTATGAATATTTATGTAAAAAAGGAAGTGATAATATCAGCCGGAGCAATCAATTCTCCGCAAATATTGATGAATTCCGGGGTGGGTCCAAAAGAACACTTGGAAAATTTAGGAATTAAAGTTATCAAAGATCTTAAAGTTGGAGAAAACTTTCAAGATCACCCAGTCAGTTTTCTTCTTACAACCATTGATAATTCAGCGTTGATTCCAAAATCTGATAAAGATAACCTGGACGATCTGTACAATTATTTTATTCACAGGAAAGGAACATTGGCTACAATCGCATTGACGAACTTGATAAGCTTTACAAACACAAAGAAGGATTCAAGTTATCCGGATATACAAATGCATCATTTTATTACCTTGTCTAACAGCGATCAGTTGCTTTCCCTTATATTATCCACATTTGGAATTGGAGAATCAGTTATGGCGCGATATTTACAACGTGGAAATTCTTCGGCAAAGTTGATCTTGTCCCCAACTTTATTAAATCCGAAATCTAGAGGAAGAATTTTATTGAATTCTTCAAACCCATTAGATAAACCTCTTATCCATGCAAATTTTTTAACCGATGAAGATGATAAAGACATTGAAACATTGTTGCAAGGTATAAAAGAGGCTGTGAGAATTATAGACTCAGATGCTTTGAAAAAGTTTAAACCAGAAATCATTGATATGGAAATTGAACAATGTAAGCAGTGCGTTTTTAAATCCGACGATTATTGGAAATGCCATTTAATAAATTTAGCCTCAAATATTTTTCATCCGGTAGGAACTTGTAAAATGGGACCGTCGAGTGATCCAAGCGCTGTAGTTGATCCAAGACTTAGGGTTCATGGTCTAAAAGGAATTCGAGTAATGGATGCTTCTATCATGCCTTCCATCGTCAGCGGGAATACCAATGCACCATCAATTATGATCGGTCAAAAAGGATCTGCGATGATAAAAGAAGATTGGTTGAAAAATCACAACGAATTGTAAAAATAAAATGTTGAACTTGTAGTTTTAATATAATATATTTTTGGAAAAATAATTTTATTTTTCAGTTACACAATAAGTAGGACCAGCAATTTTTATTTGAGCCGAAAAGTAAATTATTGAATATTTTATAGTAAAATTTAAAATTAATTGAATGCAATGTTTGGTTGCAACTTTTTTGGAACTCAATGATAATTTTTTCAATATGATACTTTCAATCAATTTTGACTGAGGTATGTCAATATCCTGTTTTTTATTTAAATTAAATAATGTTATTATTTTATTTAAAATTAATTCAATATATTAATTTTAATTATTTAAACAATTAATTAATTACTAAAAAATATTTTCAAAAAGGGACTGCAGCAAAAAAAACTGTATTTAAAAAAGGGGTGGCGAAATTCACGCATATTTAGCACTGTAGGTTAAATTATTTAAAAATAAAATTTTACGACATTGTGACCCTTGCTCGGGGCACAGCATTTTATTTAAACTGTATAATAATACTATACTTAAGTTCCATAAACGGGCATGGGTTTATAACAGTACACGTTGGAGCTTCATCAAGATGCTAGCTAACTGATTTAGTAACCAGTTGAGAGTGAATTTTAATTTGGTGTATTATATAATATTTTCATCAAAACACTTAATAATATATTAAGTGCTATTTATAATTATCAAGTTTTTATCAATGTGTAAACGTAATCAATTTGAAAAACAAACAATATTGAATAAGACATTATAATTTCATACTAAATCAGCAGTGCACACAAGAGGTAAGGAATTTTGTATATTTTTTATATTCAAAATATTTATTTTTAAAAATATATTCTTAGACTTTTAGTGTTGATTCTTGTGAAAAGGTACGTCGATTAGACAAAAACCAGTATAATGTACCAATCATAATCCCGTGAACTTGAACTAACAGTTCAAGGTAAATACAAAATTCTCAACAATTTTTATATTGTGGTCTAAAAATAATTAAAAATTGTTTTTATCTTTGATAGGATTTTAAGATAATACGATTGCCTCTAATTTTGAAAAAAAATTGCAATAATACTTGAAAATTTCATATATAAATAATAATAAATTAATGAGTTAATATTGTATAATACATTTATCGATCTACGCATTAATAATACAATTTAATATATTTAAATTATATATATGTATATTTATGTAATATACATAACATACTATTTATTAAAAATTTCGAATTTGTTGTAATAATGACGTTTGAGCAAACAATAATCAACCCCCATTAACATTTGCAAATTCACTATCAATTTGAATAATTAAACAAATATTTCCATAAAAAAATGGCAACAATATATTAGATTTTAATATATAAGACATAACAGTATTATTTGAAATTAAATTAAATTATAATAATAAAATTAAACATGAACAATAGGACAGATTAACCAGACGTGTTTTATTTTTACTTTTAAAATAATTTGAAATATTAAATTAAAAATTAAAGTATACCCCCAAATTTTCCGAGTGAGACATTGCAATATATGTATTGCCAACATTACAAGATAATCTGGATTAGTTCAAAATGAAATATTCTATTAAACTTATTTAAATGTACTTTTTTTACAATATTATTAAAATTTTATAAAAATTAGAAAAAATATTTATTAAAGACAATATTAATCCGTAATCAAGTGTTTTGGTTAACAACCTACTTAGGTATTAAGTTTTCACACCTTGGTGGGTATGCTAACCCCAAGACCCTCTTTGGTTCTGAAAGACTGAAAATTTCTAATTCAATAAAACCAAGCACAGAAGATGCACACAAACCTTTAAGACCGGGGGGTCTGGGAGGTATAGAATAGATTTGGGCCAGTATTTAGACTGCATATCAAATTTTTTACTATTGTTTAACCCTTATGTTACCATACAAATTTACAACATGTAACTTTAAAGCTGAAATAGCACCCGGGTACTCAGTATGGTAACATAAGGGTTAACACGCTGTTGAAGGACTCTCTTCCCTTTCCAGTTTACGTAAGTTTCAATCGGACACCGTCATTTCGGCGATTCCAGTTCGGCACCGTCATTTCGGCGACTCTGTTTCGGCGACAGTCAATTCGGCGACCCGATATTCGGCTATGATAGTTTCGGCGATTCCAATTCGGCACCGGTAGTTCGGCGATTCCGATTCGGCGACAGTAAATTCGGCTACGTCGATTCGGCGACGGAGGATATACTTTTGGTTTATTCAATTCTAAATTTAAAATTTAAATGTATAAAAAAAACTTTAGTACGGACGAATATGGCTTTTACCTCCTTTAAGTAGATCCCTTTTTTGTTATTTGCTGCTTTTCAATAATACTGATTGTATTAATCTTTCCTGGGTTGTTTTTCAATACAATTCTTATACATATACTCGTATATCCTTTTTTTCAATAATACTTATTGTATTAATCTTTCCCTGGTTTTCCCTATTTCAATACAATTTTTGCATATATCCACCTTTTCAATAATACCTTATTGTATTAATCTTTTCTTAGTTTCCCCATTTCAATACAATTCAGCCTTTTCAACTAAATAATTAATACCATTTTCCTTAAGTACATATCCTTTTCAAAATTTCAATTAGTCCTCCACTTTTAGTAACGGTTTTCGAGTTGATTTTTTAGTTAGTTGAGTTTGGGCGGTGGAATAGTCAGTTGAGTTGGGTTTTGGTATCAAAGTGAACAGTTTAGTTTACACAAGTAGTGAGTGGAAGCGTTTAAGCATAACACGCTAAAGGTAAGTAACTTAAGTAAGTTTATAAGATTGCAATAATTGACATTTTATCTCCAGTTTACAGATTTCGCTGTATAGATTTTAATAAGAGTGCTCAAGTGTAGTATTAGGAATCAATATAATAATTTTCAATTTGCAATACAATGGAAGAAACTCAAATGATTTTAACCAAACGAAGCAACGAAAAATATGCTAATGATGGGTACCTCTATGTTAAAGATAAAATTAACACAGATGGTACTATTCAATTCTGGCGATGTGAAAGTAAGCACAAGGGTTGCAATGGCAGAATATGGACCAATATTGGAGACGGTTCGTTCAATTCCCAGCGAAGGGAGCATTCCTGCAGAACCGTAGGAAATGCAGAAAACGTCGAACTTCAAAGACTTAATACTGCTATAAAACTTTTAGCCGAAAATACAATGGAAAATCCATCGCAAATAAGAGCACGGGCTATTGCAAATGTTCCTGATGCCATAAAAGGTAATATTCCAAGCAATTCTGTCATGAGCAGAACGATACAACGGAGACGTAACCAAAATTCTGAAGCACCAGCAAATCCGGAATCTAGGGAACTAATAATCATACCGGAATGTTATTCCACTTATGAGTTTAGCCCTGATAATTTTGAGAGATATCTTTTAGCCGATTCAGGAAGTGAGAATTTGGACTCTGAACGTATTATGATATTTGGAAGAGAATATAATTCCAGTTGGAGTGAAAGTATGTTTGAATTGTTTATGGACGGCACTTTTCTAATTTGTCCGTCTCTTTTTTCACAAGTATTCGTTATACTTGCTAGAAAAGATGGAAGAGCAGTGTTTCCTGTTTTGTTTTGCTTACTACCCAATAAGAGAACAGAAACTTATGTGAAATTATTTAATATGATCCGTGAATTGTGGCCTCAACTAAATCCGTTGAGTATAAGTGTGGATTTTGAGCTTAGCATTCATCAAGCGATTCGTGAAGTATTTCCTGACGTTAATATACATGGCTGCCTATTTCACTTAGTGAAAAATTTAAAAAAACATTTATCGTCAAATAATCTTTTAAAAAGATACAGTACCGATGTAGACTTTGCATTGCGTGCAAAAATGGTTACTTCGATTGCGTTTGTTCCCGAGAATGACATTTTACACGCAATTACAAGTTTGGAGAATGATTTACCACCAGAATTAGATCCAATTTTAGAATGGTTTACAAATACATATATTGGACGTCTTAGAAATAATGGTACTAGAAATACTCCAATGTTTTCTTCAAATATTTGGTCTGTGTATCAACGCACGTTGGATGGAATTGATAGAACTAATAATTACGCCGAAGCTTGTCATCGAAAAATACAATTAGGTTTTGGTAGTGGTATATTTCATCCAACGTTGTGGACCTTTTTGGATAAATTAAGACGTATTCAAAAAACTTTCGACACAGAATACGAACGTATTCTAGCCGGACATGCACCTCCTAAAAAAAGGCCGCGGTACGAAGCGGCTGATTCTCGAATTTTGGCGAAGGTAACCAATTATAATTCTAATAATGTTATAGAATATCTTCGCGGTATAGCTTATAATTATAACATGGATTAAAATTTGTTTAATTGCTTGTATGTATATGACCTGTGATGTATGTATTGTGGTGAAACAAATTGGTGTTTTTGTTTTTGTTAATTTTGAAAATTTTTATGTGTAAATAATTTTATTTGCACTGTACAAAAATGTTATTAATTTTAAGTTTCTTTTGCTTTTATTGGTGTGGTGTGCTGGAGAATGGCGACTGCGGACGGCGAGGCCGGTCCAGTGTTTTAAATCGCTCCACATTATTGGCGAATTTGTAAATTTTTAAATAAAATTTGAGATGATATTTAAGTGTTGTTTTTTTTTAAGAAGTAAAAGTGCGTCTACTAGATAAAGAATTTGAGTTGTTTGGGTAAGCGAAACCAATCCTTGATTAAATTGGAACGCGGAAACGCCATACTGGCATTTGCAGCGAGCACCTGGTCGACTGCAGCTGATAAGCGTAATTTTTACTCGAAAAATTTATTACAAGGAACCGACTCCTGAGAGTCTCACCTCCGACAAATACAAGAGCTAGACCGGAGCAAAAAAATAAAGAGTGAAGAAAAGGAAGTTGCAAGAAGCAACGTTCCACTACAACTAAATTGTCGCCGCAACTTGGGGCTCGAAAAACGTGTGGGGCTCTGCAACCTTTTTGTCAAACCTACTTTTACAAGATGAAATGGTAATAAAAAATAAATAAAAATGGAAATCTTGCAAGAAAAAATAAAAATATGGGAGATTGAAGCAAGGGAAGAACGGGAAAACCAAGAAGATGTGGAGAAAGCAAATAAGGACAAAAAGGAAAATCCAGAAAATCGGGAAGAAATACAAAACAGATTTTACAAAGCTTACCATGAAAGGAGAGAAAGGAATACAAAAACTATTAATCTAATTATTGCAAAGATAAATAAAATAAAGGAAAACATGAATGAAGATGCAGTTCATCTTAAATCGAAGGAAAAATTTGACGAAGAAGCGTTCAAGAGGTTAATTGAAAGCAACGATGTACTAAAAAATGAAATTTATTTACAAAAAAATCAAACCAAATTATTATTGGAGGAAAATAAAAATTTAAACGACATTGTAAAGAAAAATTATACAAAAATTCAAGAAAAAAATTTGATCGAAGTTGAATTACAGGAAGCACTTAATCAAATACAAATATTAAAAAAAAAACTTGTAAATAAATTTGAGGAAGAATCCACCCTGTGTGAAGTGGACGATCCGGTATTTGAAGTGATGAAAAGAATGGTCGTGCAGCCACTGGAGAAGAACTTTACTGTCAGTACAGGTATGGAGGATGCTGACGTGGATGAGGTCCGGGAAGTGATCGAGGATCCGGTTGAGAAGGTCGCATTGATCCAGGAAGTGGAAAATCAGGTTCTAAAAGTGGAAAAATATGGACATGTAGTTATTGTGGAACCTATCGAGAAGGCGGAAGATGAGGTCCAGGAAGTTGCGGAGGATCAGATCAAGGATGTAAATAAAATAAACGTACAGGTGAATATGAATTTCAAGGAGTCGGAGGTATTTGGACGACGCACCTACGGTGGTCGGAAGCGATGCCCTCGATCAACGAGACCTAGGAGATGCCGGAAACTTGGAGGATGGACAATGCATCAAATGGGACGATTGAATGATGGAGATGAAGAATGGCTGCATCTGAAAGCGATCGGCAGACCAGCGAGATGGAGATGGAGGTGTGAGTTTTTGTTTGTTTGATTAGTAAATAAAATTTTAATTGGAACTATAATTTGAATTTGTTGACGACTTAAATTATTTAATGAACTCGATTTTGAAAATTTGAATTTGTGTATAAATAATTATGAAAATGAATTTGTTTATTTGAAAATTTATGAAGGGGTGATTTATTTTACAATTATGAAGATGAATTTAAAAATTGTTTATGAAATAAAAGTTTAAAATTGCAAGGGTTGAAAAGTAAATATTTGATAATTTTAAAAAACTGGGTGAAAAATGTTTTTTCAATAATTTAACTAATTAGAAATAAAATTTAACAACAGCAATAAATAAAATAAAATTCATAAATTGATGATGAAGACAAGAAGAAATATGAAATTTTGGGCAAGATGATAAATAAATGAAATTTTACAAAAATAGATAGTTTTGGGCAGATAAAAATTACTGAAAAATTTACGATTATTATTGGTAGTATTATGGTTGTTATTATAAAGAAAAGTTTGAATTATGAAATATTGAAAATGGTGGTATTAAGGAATTTTATGGATATGGAAGTTAGGGGTTATAGGGTTGTATTTAAACAGTAAGATAAGGATTTGCCAGGAAAAGGAAATTTTAGGAAAGTTGAGTGAAAAAAATTAGATTGCCAGAAATAAAATAAGACGCTTGTAATAATTTGAGATACGAGTTGAAATTTTGAATTTATTGTTTAAAGAAAATTTTGGAAATTTTGATAATGTTGGAAAGGCAGGTTTGCCTGAAAATTTTGAAAAAGTTGAAAAATTATTGTAAACTCTTGTAATTTGTTATTTAAAATAATTTGATTTTGATGATGTGTGTAAATAATGTAAATGATTGTGATTTAATTTGAAAGTTTGATATTTTGTTTTTAAATTTAAATTTTTATTCTTGTGTAAACTTTGCAATGTTTTGTTAAAAAAATTTTATTTTAAAAGTTTCACCAAATTTGTGGGTGCGTGAGATAGAATTTTCTTGCCATCACCACGAAGCAAGAAAATGCCCACCTCACGCAGGAGGATAAAGATGTGGTGAAACAAATTGGTGTTTTTGTTTTTGTTAATTTTGAAAATTTTTATGTGTAAATAATTTTATTTGCACTGTACAAAAATGTTATTAATTTTAAGTTTCTTTTGCTTTTATTGGTGTGGTGTGCTGGAGAATGGCGACTGCGGACGGCGAGGCCGGTCCAGTGTTTTAAATCGCTCCACATTATTGGCGAATTTGTAAATTTTTAAATAAAATTTGAGATGATATTTAAGTGTTGTTTTTTTTTAAGAAGTAAAAGTGCGTCTACTAGATAAAGAATTTGAGTTGTTTGGGTAAGCGAAACCAATCCTTGATTAAATTGGAACGCGGAAACGCCATACTGGCATTTGCAGCGAGCACCTGGTCGACTGCAGCTGATAAGCGTAATTTTTACTCGAAAAATTTATTACAAGGAACCGACTCCTGAGAGTCTCACCTCCGACAAATACAAGAGCTAGACCGGAGCAAAAAAATAAAGAGGTAGAAACGGAAGTTGCTACAAGAAGCAACGTTCCACTACAGTATGTAAATAAATATTTAATTTAAAAATAAAAAATAATTTTTTTTATATTATAATAGGTAATAATAAATACTATGAACTTTTTTCGACCCTGTATTTATATTAATAAACAATAATTTTTAATTATTTAAAATAATAATTTTAGTAATTCTTTCGTATGACTCAAAAAATCCAATAATTAAATCCATCTTCTTGTTTATTAATAAATAATAATTTAAATAAATTTCCCGTCGCCGAATCGACGTAGTCGAATTTTCTGTCGCCGAATGGGAATCGCCGAAATGCCGGTGCCGAATTGGAATCGCCGAAACTAACATAGCCGAATATCGGTTCGCCGAATTGACCGTCGCCCAATATACGGTGCCGAATCGCTTTCGCCGAACTGCGGTCGCCGAAATGACGTGTACCGGTTTCAATGTATATTAACTTACAAATTTATAACATTATCCTGCACCACAGAAACTACCACATCAACATCAATCCTTAACCATAAATCTTCTAATGCAGTAATGGTCATTACCTGAAAAGAAAAAAAAACGATTAGAATAACAAATACAATAATTGTCTTCATTTATAAGTGCATTTCAAATGGTTATGTTTTATTTCAGAAACAATCAAATGGATCTTGGTTCACAAATAGCCAACACATGCCCAAATGCAATTCAGGGTGCATCAGGCCACTTCTTTCTAGCGTTGATTAACACTTTATTCCTTTCGCAATGCTCACTCGATCGCCAGTCGTTTTACCCACCCGACCATAGCCAAAATCTAAAAGATGGCGACGAGTTCGATTTCATTGTGGTTGGATCAGGATCGGCAGGATCGGTTGTGGCCAACAGATTATCCGAAGTAAAAGATTGGAAAGTTTTAGTACTGGAAGCTGGTGGTTATTCATCGGCAACATCAGAGGTACCTTACATATAGTACATGTTTACAAATTACATTTTAATCAAAAATTATTTTCAGATTCCTGCTTTATTATTCAGCGCTCAAGATACAGATTTGGATTGGCAATACAAATTCGAACCTTCCGATGCATCTGGTTTTGAATTACAAGATCAACGAGCTCGTTGCCCACGAGGTAAAGGCATTGGTGGCACAAGTCTATTAAACGCTATGCTGTATGTCAGAGGTAATAAAAGAGATTTCGACAATTGGGAAAAAGCTGGAAATACCGGATGGGACTACAAATCAGTTCTAGAACACTTTAAAGTAAATGAAAACGTAAATATTGAAGGTGTAGAAGGTTACGGAAGTGATGGATACCTAAAACTTAGCCGTTATACATGCTCAGATCCGATTCGTCAAACAGTAGAAGAAGCATACAAAGAGCTAGGATATGGAGAAACCAAAGATTTCGAATCAGGATACCAAGACGCTTTAATGAGTTTATGGGACGGTGCAAGATTTGATACAGGAAAAGCATTCATACAATCCATCAAGGAACGTGAAAACTTATACGTATCAATAAATTCTCACGTCACCAAGTTATTAATTGAAAATAAATCCGTTCGAGGCGTCGAAGTAAAAATTAACGACAAACTTGTGAAAGTTTATGCCAAAAAGGAAGTTATAGTATCCGGCGGAGCAATAAATTCCCCTCAAATACTAATGAATTCGGGGGTGGGTCCAAAAGAACATTTAGAAAGTTTAGGAATCAATGTTATCAAAGATCTGAAAGTGGGAGAAAACTTCCAAGATCACCCAGTGAGTTTCCTTCTTGCAAACATTGATGAGTCAGCGTTGAATCCCAAATCTCAAAAAGATTTGATTGACGATTTTTATGAATACTTTATGCACAGAACAGGAATGTTGGCCACAATTTCCATGACGAACATGATAAGTTTCACCAACACTAAAAAGGATTCAAATTATCCTGATATACAAATGCACCATTCTATTCATTTACCAAACGATAGTTACTTGTTTCCAATCATATTGTCCTCTTTTGGAATTGGTGAATCTCTTCTTGCCCGTTATATTCCACATAACAAGGCCTCGGCAAACTTTTTCTTGGTCCCAACTTTATTGAATCCGAAATCTAGAGGAAAACTCTTGTTAAAATCTTCAAATCCGTTGGACAAACCTGTTATTCATGCAAACTTGTTAAATGATGAAAACAATGAAGACATTGAAACATTTTTGCGAGGAATGAAAGAGGCTATAAGAATTATGGAAACAGACGCTTTGAAAAAGTATAATCCAAATATTGTCGATATGGAAATTGAACAGTGTAAACCTTACGTTTTTAAATCTGACGACTACTGGAAATGCTACTTAAGAAATGTGGCAAGTAACATTTACCATCCAGTAGGAACTTGCAAAATGGGACCACAAAGTGATCCCGATGCTGTAGTTGATCCAAGACTTAGAGTCCATGGTCTCAAAGGAATCAGAGTAATGGATGCTTCCATCATGCCTTTCATCGTTAGTGGTAATACAAATGCGCCATCTATTATGATAGGACAAAAAGGATCTGCAATGATAAAAGAAGATTGGCTGCACACTCACAGTGAATTGTAAAAATAAACTTTTGTGTGTTAACATAAAATGTAATGAAAATTGTAATGTGATAAAAGCATCTCAATATTATTGCCTGCCAAATATATTTTCTCTCCTCGACAGCAGACGTTTAATAAGCACGGTGGTTTTTACTCTATATATCTGATTTTGGGATAATCTTATCTCACTATCAAAAATGCCCACCCTAGATCCAAAAACATGATTGGTATTAAATTTTTAAATGTCAAAATAATTAAATTGATGTCAAATTAATAGGAATCATAATTTTGGAATTTTTCTTTTGCTAAATTAAAAATGGAAGATAAAATTGAAGATCCTCATCCAGGCCATTTAACGGGAGCGATTAACACTGCATTTTTATTAATGATAAATATGCTGATGCTACAGAAAGGTGAAATATGTCCCAAAACTCACTATCCCCAGGACGCTGAATGCTATATCACGCAAGTAAAACATTTTAAAATTTCGTAAACAACTAAAATACAACAAAAGCCATATTATAGAATTTGGATGTAAAATTTGATTTTATAATTGTCGGAGCAGGTGCGGCTGGTTGCGTTTTAGCAAATAGGTTAACAGAAAATGGTAAATGGAAGGTACTTCTTATAGAAGCAGGAGATAATCCATCAACAACCAGCGAGGTAAGTTAAAACATTTTGCACCTCAATATTGCTGTAGTACGTAATTGTTACAGGTGCCAGCGTTTTATCCGACAATTCTAAAAACCAAAGAAGACTGGCAGTTTAAAACGGAAGAAAATGATAACGTATGTCAGGGAATGGTGGGAAAAGTTTGTCAAATTTCAAAAGGTAAAGTTCTGGGTGGTTCGAGTACCATAAACAACATGCACTACATGAGAGCTAATCCTTACGATTTTGAAAAATGGTATGCTTGGGGAAATGGAGAATGGAATCCAGATTCTGTAGATGAAGCCTACGCCAAGATAGAGAACTACATAGGTCCACCTCAATGCCCAGGTTTGCCAGTACGATATGGCAAAACCGGAGAAATAACGATAGATAACTTCAAAAATCCACATTTCGTCAAAGATGCCATTCTGGAATCTGTAAAGGAAATCGATTACCTAAATTTGGACGAATACCATTTGGGTTATCAGGAAATTGTCGGTACTCTAGAGAAAGGCGCTAGATACAACATGGCGAGAGCATTTTTAACGAAAATTAAACAGCGACGAAACCTTTTTGTATTAAAAAATTGTGTGGTCACAAAACTTATTATTCCAGATATTCGTGAAAAACAAATTAAAGGTGTCGAATGTTTAATTCATAATATGAAGCTATTTAAATTAAAAGCTAACAACGAAGTGATTTTATCGGCTGGTGCAATAAACACGGCCAAAATTATGCTTCAAAGTGGTTTAGGTCCACAAACCTATTTGAGTGAAATGGAAGTACCACTGGTAGCGGATTTGCAAGTAGGAGAAAATTTGCAAGAACATTTTGGTGTTCCAATATTTGTTAGATTGGATCACAACGAGAGTGCAGTTCAATTGGACGAACTCGTGGATGCAACATACTTTTATGTTATGTATAAAAATGGGCCGTTGAGTAAGACAAACATTAACGACTTGGTTGGATTTATAAATACAGGAGAAGATCCTTCTGAACTTCCCAATATGGTAATTTATCATTACCTGTTCAAACCCAACGATTTAAACTTGAAAGGCCATATGGAACGAATAGGTTATGACTCCGACATAATTAAATCGTTGATGAAACACAACGTAGATCAAATGTTGGTTGTGTTTACTCCAACATTGCTCAAACCGAAATCGAGAGGAACAATTCATTTAAACCGAACGGATCCGTTAAGTCCACCCATAATTAAAGCAAACTTTTTATCCAACGATGAAGATTTAATCGCGTTCATACACGGTTATAAATATGTAGGTGAAATGGTGAAAACGTCTCCATTTTTAAAACTTAACGCCCAATTACTTCAAATAGATGTACCCAATTGCAGAAATTTAAAATTTTCAACGGACTCGTTTATTAAATGTCATATAAGAAATGTTGGTTATCCGCAAGGACACGTAGTAGGTACTGCTAAAATGGGTCCAAATATTGATTCTGACGCTGTAGTGGACGAAACGTTATTGGTAAAAAAGGTGACTGGGTTAAGAATTGTGGACGCCAGCTTCATGCCCGAAATAGTTTCTGCTGACATTCAGGCCACTATGGCTATGGTTGGGGAGAAAATTTCGAAAGTGATCATAAAAAAATGGATGGATGATATTGAATGAAAATATTTTGTTTAGTTATGTAAAGGTCCGAATTTAAATTACTTTAAAGAATAAAACTGTTTTGTTTATAAATACTGCTGTTTACATATTATTCCATTTTTTACATCTCTATAATCTCTTACGTACGTAGTGCTGTTACTTTGTAGCCATTCACTAAATCTAGCCTAATTCTCATAATTTATGTAACATGATTTTGCCGAATAGATCAAAGACTAATTATTGCGGAGAAAAGAAGCACGACGACTTCTTTTCTAATTGTCGATACCGCAGAAGTAATCTTTGCGGCGAAAATTACCAAAATAAAATCAATCACGCAGGAAATTTGTTTTGACAATTGATCGAACATAACAATTACAAATTATGATTTGCGTTAGTTTCCTTGATGCGCGTTCTAATTATAATTTAAGAGAAAAAATGTTAATTTATCAAATATTATTATTTAGTAGACTGGAATCATTGATATTGCTAAAATAATAAAGATTGGCCGTGTAATTCGATTATGGCAGATTTGATTGGCTCACCGATTAAAATGGCGCAATTTCGTTTGATAAGTAATGCGGAGTCAATGGTCATACCTATAGGGTACCGAAGAACAATTGACGGTCTTATAAAACAAAAAAAGAGGCGAGACATTTATAATCAAGTATTTTAAGCATTAAAAAAAAAATGTTCTCACGATGCTGTTTATTTTGCAGTTAACCATAACAATTACCATAATTATGATACCCAGATAAGTTTAGGTTGAAGACATTTTATTGTTTTAATTTGAAAATTTCTTAAAAGTGAATGTATTTCGTGTACAGATGCATTTCATTAGGTAACAGAATTCAATCAAAATTTGACTAAATGATTCATAAAATAAAAAATTCGTGATATACTATATTATTACGAAATAGCGATCAATAAAATATTTATACCAATAACTAAATTGTTTTTCGAAAGCTGAAATGATAAATAGTCAATTAGTTCTTCTCATTAGGCTTATTATTTATTTATTTATTATTTAATTATTGTAATAACAAATTCTTTGTTTGGGTCCCACTGTTTATGTTATATAAACAAGGATGTACTAGAACTAATTAGTCATAAAAGTATCTTCTTGAGTAAGAAAAAATTAATCTCTCATGAACCAAGGAAACTTTATTTTCCCTCCTTAAAATGGATGATTCAACGTTAAAACCAATAGGAACATCCTTTCTTGCTCAATATTAAACGGATATAAAATATACGCAACATTTAATGAATGCGATGACATCCCCAAACATTGTAATTGGAAAACCAATGCCTGCAAGGTAAATCGTAACGTATCCGTTAGCGAACATAAAAAATTATTTGTCTGAAAACAAACTTTGCCAATCTTTAAATTGTAGCTTTTCGTGAACTCTATTCCTAAGTCACCTGGTTCGACTCCGGAGAGAAAATTTGTTATGACCGTCTCCGTGCTTCAGAGGGCACGTCAAACCGTCCGGCTCTGTAGGTTAAAAATACAGGCACATTCCGTAATCCAGTTTGAGTAGTCGTGGTGTCTAATGCTTAAATCTTTATTATTTTTACACAAGAAATCCACATGATCCAAAACTGTCCAAAGCAGTTTTGCAGTTTTCAACGATTATCGCCTTTTTTTAACCTAAAGAAACAACCAAACTATACAGTGTAGACTTGAGCATCTACGGAGTTAATTCCTGGACTGCCTGACAAGTCCTCGATGGGTTCGTGGTGGGAGATTTTACTAAAAGGTTCTTGTATAGCCTGTGGCCGACGTCTATTATGACTCCTTGAAACCTTCCTTAGACCGAGGCGAGGCCTTATAACTCTAAACGAGCGAGTTTTTTTTCTAAACCCCGGCGACTGAACTAGAATAATGGAGGATGTTTCGATTATTTCAGTGCCGCTACATTTAGATGTATTTGATCTTTAATCTCGTTGCTGAGGGCAGGGCCGCTCACTCTTTGTCTGAGAGACTTGACTAGCTGCCTGACTGATGGATTCTTAAACGAGAGATTCTCCAGTCTGTCGTCCCAGCTAGTTTCTTTATGAGGTGATTTGACGCTTTACCTTGGACAGGGGCGTAGCGAGTGTTGTTGGAGCCCTGGTGCAAAATACATGAGAAGCCCGCCCCGTCCTACATTAAAGGGGGTCGGTCGAAGTTTTAAGAGCTCGAATTTCACCGAAATTTTTGCACTGGGGTGGTAGGTAATGGTCTATATAGTGAATGTAAATAATAAAATTTGCGGATTTTTGCGGAAAACTTGTCATAACGGCTCGCAGCGTTCGAGCGAGTCGGAGCCGAGCCCATTTTACAAGTGCTAGATTCAATAAAAAAATCCCCCGGAGCGCAACAGAACTCGAAATTGATGAAACTCTAATGCCGAGATCCGAGATTTGCCAATGTCAGGGGTTGTGAAAACCGCCCGGAGCCGCCTGAAGGGCGTGCGGAAAAGAATATTATTATTACAATTAATTATTACAAGTTGGTGAATCTTCTTCATCTGATGTTTGTATTTTGTAGCAATGGGCCAAGAAGGCATGTAAAAAATTGCTTACGTTTCGGTGTAAACACCAATCTGGATGGTAATCTCCCCACTTAAAACTAAATTTTCATCAAAATGTGGATTTTCAAAATCAAATTGTGAAGTAACCGTTGGTTGGGTTGATTTTATTTATCGTCACCTCATAAGAAAGCTTGAATTTTGCTCTTTCAGAATATTTAAAGAAATTCTTTCCTATTTTTGAAGTAAAACCTTGTTAAAGATCGACAGTAACCGAAAAAAATGCATTAAGAAGTAAGCAAAACTTTCTAGCGTTTTGAGTTATTTTCTGTTAGGGTCTCCTGCGGGGCCCTCAAACACTAATTTGTAGGTAAATAAAGAAATAAAGTTCTTACTTCATCTGGAGCCGAACCAGGTTCGAGTGCGGCAGTCACATTTTTTTCTATAGCGCCCTCAATTTTCGGTCTACTGTTTTCGAGTCAGTTCTTCGCATGTTAAAGTTTTCTGTCTTCCCCTCTTCTACTACTATGTGCATTTCGTTCTTTTCAGCTGGTTCTATTCAATTACATAATGCGTAATCTCGATTTAATTACACCTGGAAGTTATGTTCATCAACGTTATATCTATTGCAGTTTCTAATGTTCTAAACTTTAAGTAGACATCTACAAATAATTATTATTTCTCTTGTCCAACAACCAACACTTGATTGTGCACTTGTTTAAACAAATTACAGTCAGAACAACCTGATGATATAATAAAAGTGCGTTGTTCTGCAATGTCATCCGAATTACAATGTGACCAGCACATAAAGTATCTTTTGTTCTAACAAATAATAAACTATTAAAAATAATTGTCAAATTAAAATGTTTTAAATTGTGAAATTAAAATGTAAGTGTGTTGCACTTGAAATAACATAATAGATACATAACATTCCGCTTACCGACCACGTGCTAATTTGACGAAAAAACAAAGACTTAAAAACTATTATTTAGAAGTTATTAAAAGCAGTGTTTGTTTACAGAAGATAATTTTTTTTAAGCATTGTAATTGTATGGTCGAAAAAATACGGATCCTGTCTGGTGAATCTAGGAATTATTGGCAGCAAAATAAGTCTTTCCCATTGTACGTACGGACTCTTTTTGCCCTAGGGACATAAAATACTATTATTGCGTTTAAATAACTTTACATTCCGAGTGTGAAGTTTATTGACCAGATGAAGTCGAGACCAACCTCGGGCAAAACCATTAGCCTTTCTCAAAAATTTTCCATACATAAAAAACACTATTTACCAACACGATTTCTGCAGGAGAGGTGTGACGCCAGATTCATGCATTTTCTTCGCAGGTTGCTGTCATAGACATTTACTAGACAAAGTTGGATGTCTCGACGGATCGAGTACGGCCAGTAATTACTGGTTATTAAAGGAATGAACTTCTCGTGCTGTACAAAAAAAGCACGTAACGTACAATTATTATTCCACCGAGATTGAAAGCGGTATAGAATTATAAGAAAATTTATAAACTAACTGCGTGATTACACAGGCGGTAGTTTATTTACATAATAAATTGAGATAATATAACAATAACAGCAACTACCAATTTAGATTGAAATGAGATTAAAAGACGAATGACACAATTATAATTTATTGAAATAATTGGGTATTGTTAAGTATTAAAATAAGATTATATTTATATTAAAACTGAAAATCGTTAATTTAGACGGTTTACTATAATAATATGTAATAATTAAAATGCGAACTAAAACTCTTACGTTAATATTTAATGTAATTAACCTAATTAACACCGAAACAAATTAAATTAATAAATATCCTTAATCAATTTATGATTGGATTCAATTAGAAACCATTGATAATTTTGTAGAAACATAATAATTATTACGTTTTAATCTAGAAAAAATTGAAATAGCGTGGAATCCTTTCTAGCACCCACCGAACAGAAAATCACGAACTACTTAATTATAATTTTGAGCATTACCAACCCTATCGGCTTAATTCTTTCGTCGAAAAGTCGAATTCTTTTTTTAGTATCAGCAATTATCGTTCATTACATTTCCGGCATCGATATGTTCCGTATAGTTTCCTAAAGTGCCTCTCAAATCCAGAAACCTAAATCGTTAGCCGTTGTCGTATCCTGGCCATAAAATTTCTATAAAATGATATAGTATTATTTTAGTTCCTTCAAGGATGTAATTCTTCAACCATATGAATATTTCTATGACAACACATTTATGGTAAAATTAACAGTTTCACTAACTGGTCATAACCTGAAATTGCAAAAAATTAGTAATGCAATAATTATTGTAATTATCGAAGTTGTGCTAAAATAAAAGCATACAGGAGCAAAAATCTAATAAACGATCAATTGGAATAAGAAAACTAAATTATTACTCGAGTTCAGTTGATTCGGTTATCAGCGACCCTAAAAAATACATTTGGAGACGATTGAGTAATATGAATGCAATGCATGCTTCCAATAAAAAAGAGAGGGAACCTTTAAACTTTCTCCGCGAATTGTAGAAATACACTATCATTAATATTAGTAGTGTTTCCATTAGCGAACTAGTAAACGTTGGCCAAAAAAGCCTAAGTATATGTTGTTTGGTTCATCGAGTGTTTTTCACCGCAGATATTAGTTCAGATTTTCAAATTAAGGATTACTTAACGTAAGTAGCGTTAAATAAGAAAAATTTCGCTTAAAACTACCGGCTTTTATATGACATATATAGCACATGTCTAAAATTTTCGGAAAATCAAAGCATAAACCCGGAGAAAAGCTGTTGCGAAATAGTGGAAAAATATTTCAACAGGAATATTATCTCCGTGTTGCTTTCACGCATCTGTCAAGTTATAACATAAAAAAATTGATCAATTTTGTGATTGAAAACGTCATTCCTTCCCTCAAAAGCTTGTTCATTGTCCCACTTCCTGTCATTTACATGTCCGATGCAAACAAGCAATTATTCTTATTATGTTATACCTATATATTCAATATTGCGTGATTAATTTGTACCCTCATCTAAATAATTGGCCTAAAATTTTTGTAAATTCCGTTACATAATTTTACTATGTCGAAGTGAATTTTTGAAATTGTATGTGTAATATAGAACGTCCGTCCTATATACAAAGCCAAAAATCTCTAGAATGAGAAGTCTAAAATGGAATCTTGACAGCCACAGAGGAGCGGGACAGTTACAATCCCGAAAGACACATTTTCGTCATCCCAGACTACAATCTTGAATTTTCATTTAATATGAAATATATCAGAAAACTCATTTTAGTGTGAGAAAATTGGTTATGTTTCGCTAATTGGTAGCATAAAAATGATTACATGGAACTAAATAGCCATGATAATAAATTGCATTCGCATTAATTTTGCCTCCTTTCAAAACTTCACCTTTATCATTTGTTCCTGCTTCCAAGGAAAATAATTGAATTAAAAGACATCTTTAAATCAAATTTCGTATGTAGATGAAACTAAGATAAAATTGTTTTATGTACCGGGTGCCAAGTCTTAAACCCGAGCATAGAGAAATAACACTATGTTCGATTCGATTTTTACAATTCCGGTTTTCCATTGAAACCAATAAGTATGAATATGATCTCAATCGAAAGAACTTTATTTTCCACATCTGAAAATACCCAAGACTAGATAATATTTTCCTATTCAATTCTCGCTAAAAATGCAAAACTAAAACAAGAACTTAGAATAAACAATTTCCCCTCCCCTTATTATTATAAATAATAAATGATAATAATAAGTTTACAACTCCAGGCAAAGATTTTCTATCTCTCTCGACCTTATAGTCGACAGTTAAGGTGTCTTCGGCATCGATTTTCAAAAGTTTTCCTGAGCCCCAAATTTCTTATTTTTAATTTGTAATTTGGTATTGGTAAATGTAAAACGTTGCTTTCCATCAGCCCTGCTCATGGAGGGTGGACCTGTTTAAATGGTCTGCAAAGATTAATTATCAGGCCCGATTGGCACGACGTTTCTAATTATTTCTCTCGTACCATTTTGAGGTATAGAATACATAGCATTTGGCAACTGAAAAATTTCTCAATTTTGATACAGGAATATTAAAAAATTTTAAAATGAATAATAAAATAACATTTTTTTGTAAGCTTTCGTTATGGTATTTTGGTATCACAAAAACATCTGAAGATGACAAGATGTCATTGCTGAAATGTTATGAAAAAATTCGATAATTGGACAATTAAAAAATACCCCTTATGAGGGGGACGAATTACCTCTCAGTTTTGACGACTAATTAACTTTTGAAATCTCCAAAGTTACAACGCAAGCGGCCATTTCGTCTAAAGTTCTCGAATGCGGGTCTGGGAGGCACTGAATACCCCCCAGATTAGGCATTATTTAATTTTAAACAAATCTCAAATCTCTTCAACTAAACCCACTGAGGTGGAAACTTTCCATTGGCTAAAAAGTCATTCGGTGCTCTATAATTAATTAAAAAATTATTGGCCATTTTTCGTCATCAATATAGCAATCAAAAGCAATGTCGGTTGATTCTCGTTAAAAAAACTTGTTTTCCGAAAATGTAGGTCAAAATTAGTTTATTTAAAAAATAATATTTTTTACGTCAACAATATTGTTGCGAATGAAAGTAACAAACCGAACATTAAAAATTTAGATTTGCAAAAATTAACATCTTGCAATAATGCTTTTGTAATATTAATAGTTTTTTGAAACGTCGAAAATTTACATCAAGGAAGTTCAAGATGAATTTGTATCCGGATAAATAAAAACTAATTTAAAATAAACACTAAAGAACTGCATAGTTCCATATAAATACAATATTCCACTTTTAAGTTCAAGTTTACGAGAATTATGCACTGCATGGGCAGCTAGCTGCATTTTATGCTTATATTCTTGTGCAATATATCTGCATAATTTTGAAACAAAACGAGTAACTCAGGTTGGGTAAAAATTTAAAAAATAACAAAATATACTTCAAATTTTAAAGTACCAGAACAGGATATTTTGTAACTTTTAAAATGCCACATAAAGTTGATACAATTTTTGCGTGGCTAACGGTTTTTTATTCTCGGGCAAGAAATCCCAGCAAATGGAATAAAGGGAAAACTGGAACAAAAAATTATTTCCTGATGAGTCAATTCAGCAGCTGATTAAAGTGGATAATGCAAAATCGATCAGAAAATAAGTGTCTTTCATTAATACACATTTCAATTATATAGAAATTTAACAATCTCATGAACTTTCGCTCAATTCTGAAAAGTGTTTGTAATGACTTCTTTGGCGTTAGTTGTAATAATTGATAGGCATTCAAGTTTATAATTGCAACAAAATTATATTGTTATCGCGAAAACGATGTAACAACTTCGCTTTCTACATTTTATGAACAGAAAAACACAAGTATCACACTTGGACTTCAATGACATTCTAATTTTGAGCAAACAACGCTCCCTGAATTTGCCCAAGGAATTTGTGTGAAGTAAGTAAACCAAGAAGATAAAAGTGTGTGCCAATTTTGTAATCCGAACCTAACGAATACACACGCCTACAAATTTAAAATAGTTAAACGGAAATTTCATGTTTAAATGGATGTTTAGTCACGGAGGTAACGAGCGTGAAATTCCCTAATCGTGCCATACATAGTTTCCAACTTATCGAAGAATATTTTCCCAAACAAGCCCGACACGAATTCTTGTTGATGTCTCAAATTTACTTTCAAATTGCTTAACAAAGAGAGTGGATGATAAGAGTCTGAATACATTTCTGATACATCCGCGTTAATTTATTGCTATCGATGCATCGAGCACCTTTTGATAGACCCAAATCAAGGATAGAAAGTGTTCCGACTTCGTGTACTTGCATGATTAAACCACAAAGATTTTAAAACTCGTTGCATGCAATTGGGTGTGAAGTGAATAAATAAATAAAAAGTTTCCAAATGCTAATTCAATCAATTTATCGAATGGCTAATGAGGAGTTCAATTTTACTGGGACAATAAAGTTTAACAGTTCAAATTCTGCTTAAAAGTGTTTATTGCAGTTATTTACTGTTAAATTCGATAAATTACATTAAACCCCCAGACCCCCCCGGGTTTCCCAGAGTTCTGCAAATGAGTGATTACTTTTTCAAAACAAACACATTTACGTATCGCGGAAGTACGCACCCTATACGCAATAGAAGTTTTTCAAAATTTCAAAATCTTTACTCCCCATTTTATGAGTGAGATTTTTGCGAATTACTGATTTCATATAAATTTTAATTCACAGCAGTGTAGCCGGTGCTATCAGGCGTGGGACCGCAGTTTCTCGCTCCAAAGCATGCCGATGTATGCTTTATGCTACACTGTTAGATTAATAATTATAATATGAATTATTTAATATAATGTTTTAAATAAAATGATACATACTCATAACTATTTCACTCGGCTGTCAATTGCTACATCGCCTTGTACAGTAGAACGTCAATTAGGATTTACTAGTAGTTGTTTTATAACCAGTCAGAAATTTTTAATTAATTTTTTTAATTTGTTTACGATTCAAAATTGTTTATCAGTAATTGACAAATTTCAATCTTTAAAAACTACATAACTTTAACTACGAGTAGTATTCGACGAACTATTCAACGAACCAAATCATTTTTCTGCAATTTAAAAAGTAACTTTTTTTCAGTGTTTATTTTTGACAGTAACAGGTGACAGGGCCGTGTATAAGGGGATGGTTTTGGGAGTTCAAACCCCCCCCTCCATGGATTGAGTAATACTAAATAAATAACTAAATAACAAGAATTAAATTAAAATACGGACATATGCCAACCGCGTTTTTAATTCCATAACCCCCCCCCCCCATGCCCAATGTCTAACTACGGCTCTGACAGGTGAATTGAATAGTTACTATTATTTTGTATTTATAAAATGATAAATGTGTGTTTATTCACAATTAAATGAATATTTTCGTAGTATTATTGAGGTCGGTTTTGTTTTTGTGTAGTAAATCTGAAAAGTATAATTAAGTTTTATTAAATTAATAAAACATCAATTTAATTATTCCGTCAAATTACACTCGGGTTTTTTATTTTAAATGAAGTTAAAAAGCTCGGGAGTAATTAATTGCATTAGGACACTGTTTTACAACAATGACTGACGAATTTTAAATATTAAATTTTTAATCATAACAAAAAAAAATTTAATTTAGGATTATTGATATTTAAATTATGTCAGTATTGCACCTACTAGTTGACTAGGTAAATACCTTTATTTCTTACCATTTTCCCTTGGAAAACAATAAGCAAACCATTGAGTAATCATTTTCAAGATCAAGTATTTCCTATACATGTCATTAAATATCACACGCACACGCCACTGGCATAAGCACTACTAGGTTAGCTAATGTTTTCTACATTTCCAAAAACGTCCAATCAGGAAGCATCGTACTCTTCGCCGACTAAGGTTTTCCTCGCACTATATTTTATAGTAGTTACCTAGTCAAAATTTTGTGATTTACCTTTCAGTATATACCATTCGGGAGTTAACTAGTTATTACATTCTCGTGGTTATAATAACCTCATTAACTCCCTCGTAATGTAATACGATATTAACAATAACCGCGATGATTAACCTCTTGTTATAAAATTTATTTAATTTTAATAAAACAAATGAAAAACAATAGAATTGAATTATTATAGTAGTTGTACCGTGACTACTCTGTTAGGTTGTCAGATTTTAATTTGACATTTATTGCTTTTTTAGGTTCAACTGAAAGCCGGTCCATTATATTTTGATATTGAAAAATAAAAATATAAGTTATCCTTTAGCAAATCGTTTTTTTATGCGAGCAAAAACGGAGCTTCTCGAAGGATTATAATGCGAGTTCCGCCCTCCCCTCCCCCTTTACGCTTCTGGTTTTTTGATATCTCAAAAACAATTTTAAATGTGTTACGGTGGAATTTAGTGGATTTAAGCGTAAATCACTTTAAACTTACTAATGAAGACTGATTAGTGGAAACTAGTACAAGATAGAAATTAATTAACTGAAGGAAAGTGTTTTAGATATAATTAATAGGTTAGACTAGCTTTTTTGAGTATATAATATTATTAATCTATGTTATAACAGGTAAGCAACAATTTCAAAAAATGAAGTGTTTTAATTTCCTTTGACCAGTGTCTTAACTTTGAATAGTTGTAAAATTCTTGCATCCTAACTTTATATGGTAGTATTACATAATTGATAGTATATCATCAACAATAACTTTAATTCCAAAATGTAATAATTACAATAGCAGCAATTAAAATAAACGTTACAAAAATGTGAAAGTCACATAATTGCTTAATATAATCAAAAATTCGATTAATGTGCAGTCATATAGTGGAAAATATTTTGTTAATATTAGGATAAATCCATTTTTTACAAGAAATTGACCTATAAAAAAATTAAGTGAAATGTTTCACTGACGTTAGCGTACGAGGTGGTAGTTTTAGGAACTTTTGATCCGTTTAATTTCATTCAACCAATCGTTATTGGCGGCGCCACTCTATATTGTGCATAAAGCGAATAATATGTAACTTCAACAGTTGAAAACACATATTAATTAAATTGAAGTGCAGTTCTTCGTGTTTAGAAACCTTTTATGAAACGTTACCTAAGTAGGACTGAAATAATACAGAGAGGATTTAAATATATTATGTAAGAATTTATACAAAATTAAAAGTGTTGACAAGATTGTGACACGAGTTTAATAATTTAGTATAATTACTATTGTACCACTCTGTGCAATGGGTAAGTGCACTGTATGTACTATTTTTTCAAGTGATATACACTGCTAGGATCCACACATTAAAAAATAGTATATGGTGCTATTTAAAAAAGATAACATAATATTGGGCCTATAATGATAATGACTAACGAGCGTTACAATTTTTTGGTATGTAACCTTCCATAAATTCTATTGACATCCTTTCTAAACTTGTTCATTAACTAATAATATCATAAATTACCATTTTTATGGCATATTATCAAAGATATTCGTATTATTATTTTTACTACTACTATGCGCGAAACATACTTTTTAACATCTCGTTTCCAAATAACTTGCGAATTTGCTCGTGTACTATGACTAAACATTATTCGGAAGTTTCAACGACCGTGAGAAGATTTAATTCGCAAATAAAGTTAAAAGTTTTCCACATATCGGCCCAAAAATGCCTAATACCTTTTTTTGTACATTACAGACATTGCTCTTGAGGTCAATGGTATTGAGAAGACAATCTGAAGACGTCTGGCCTTGAAATGTTACTCTAAAAACGGAAACTACTGCAAGGTCGATTTGGAGAAAGTGATCATACTGTACCAATATGCTGATTATCTTTTGTTCAAGTCCATTTAAAATACACAAAAAATATGTAACAGAAGGATATCCCTTATACAAAGTAAAATAAGTAGAAAATGCATAATGAGATGTCAAACACGTAACCACCTTCGTGGTGAACACATTAGGAAAAAATATTCAACTGTGAAAATTAAGTTATCATGATAATATTTTTAACAAATTTTCCTCTAATTTTAAATGCAATCAAAACTGCAGTTTCGCTTGTTGGTGTCGGAAAATTGGCCATCATTCCGTTTGTAATTGCGTCAATCGCCTATTTTCACTATGACGTTTTCGATCCCGAAAATCGGCCCATCACGGTCAACGAAGTGGACTCAGAATACGATTTCATCGTCGTTGGTAGCGGTACTGCTGGTTCCATCGTAGCTAACAGATTAACGGAAATCAGCAGTTGGAAAGTTCTTCTGATCGAAGCTGGAGGTCATGAAACCATAATCACGGATGTGCCCATATTCAGTCTCTACCTCCACCGGACTAAAATTGACTGGGGTTACAGGTAAGAAAAATAAACAACATTTTCAGACTGTAGATTTTAAAATTTTAGAACTCAACCACAAAAATCGGCATGTCAAGCTATGATAGACCAAAGATGCAACTGGGTTCGTGGTAAAATCTTGGGAGGTTCCAGCGTGCTCAACACAATGCTGTACGTTCGAGGAAACAAAAGGGATTTTGACAGATGGAGAGATTTGGGTAACGAAGGTTGGGGTTACGAAGATGTCCTACCATATTTTCGTAAAAGTGAAGATCAGCGTAATCCGTACTTGGCTCGAAATAAGCGATACCATGGAACAGGTAAACAGAATGATGCAAAACGTACCTGCAACAAAAAAAACTAAATTAATATTTTAATTTTTTAGGTGGCTATCAAACGGTTCAAGACAACCCATACAACACACCCATAGGGATAGCTTTTCTTCAAGCCGGGCAAGAAATGGGGTACGAAATTCGAGATATAAATGGGGAGCAGCAAACCGGTTTTTCTCTATTTCAATACACCATGAGAAAAGGTACACGTTGTAGTGCGGCAAAGGCCTTTTTAAGGCCAATACGATTACGTCCAAATTTACACGTATCAATTTATACGCAGGCAACGAGAGTCTTAATAAATCCCTACACGCGAAAAACATACGGAATTGAAATTTTCAAAAATGGAAGATACCAAAACGTACTGGCCAAAAAAGAGGTGATATTATCAGCTGGGGCAATAAATTCGCCCCATCTGATGATGCTCAGCGGAATTGGACCAAAATATCACTTGGAAGAGGTGGGTGTTCCCGTAATTCACCACTCGCCGGGTGTTGGAAAAAATGTTCAGGATCACATTGCAGCAGCAGGAATAACATTTTTAATCGATTATCCGGTGGGGATTATTCCGCAGCGTTTAACCAACATAAATTCGGTGTTAAGGTATGCAATACAAGAAAACGGACCGTTAACGTCCAGTGTCGGGATCGAAGCGGTTGCGTTCCTTTCTTCAAAATATGCTAACCGATCCGACGATTGGCCCGATATGGAACTGATGCTTTTAAGTACGTCGACTAATGCTGATAATGGTAAACAAGTGAAACGGGCTCACGGTTTATCCGATTATTTTTATAACGAAGTGTACTCGAGTATTAACGGTAGAGATGTGTACAGCGCATTTCCGATGCTGTTGCGACCGAACAGTGCTGGAGAAATTAAGTTGCACAGTAAAAATCCGTTTCGGTATCCATTGATATACCACAACTACCTAACTGATCCGCTCGATGTAGCGATATTGAGAGAAGGCGTTAAAACCGCTTTAGCGTTAGGGGAGACGAAAACAATGAAGCAATTTGGTTCCAAATTTCACAGTACACCTTATCCAAATTGTAAACATTTACCCCTTTTTACCGACGAATATTGGGAATGCGCCGTGCGCCAATACACACTTTCGATTTACCATTATTCCTGTAGCGCTAAAATGGGGCCACGTTCGGATCCATTTGCTGTGGTTGATTCTCAACTAAGGGTGTACGGAGTTTCCGGATTGAGAGTCATAGACGCTTCCATTATGCCGGTTATTACGAGTGGAAATATAAACGCGCCCGTTATGATGATCGGTGAAAAAGGAGCGGACTTAATTAAAGAATATTGGCTTAATCAAGCCACAGAGCCTCTAATAAAAATTAATAATTTTAATAAGACTATCGAAGATAATGTGATTTGTGATATTGAGAAAAAAAATTGTTCACCGTATTAACGATAAGAAAATTTACTATATTCTGATGTGTTCATTTATTGTTTAAAATTGTTATGATGTTAAAGTTATGTTGTAGAATAATAATTGTTAATATTTTAATTATTATAAAATGCTTGGACGTCCAGCATAAAAAATGTTATTGTTGTTGTAAATATTCTCTCCTGTTAACAAAATAACAACTGGATGGATTGATAAGACAGTAGTTATCCTTCTAATTTATTTTTTATTTATTTATTTATTTGTGTTACTAAATGTGATTAATTGTACTGATCTTTTAAATATAATTTATAATCGACGAAACAATAAAACTACTAAGTATTGGATGGCCTATCCTGGACCCCTAACAAAACATTAAAAATAAATATTAAATATTATTAATAGTATTTTAATTAAACAGTTAATTCACCAACAAAACACGCGTTGTCTAAAATAATTAACTTCATTGAAAATTCGCGGTATTATACTCCTGACACTTATACTTCCCATATATATCGTTAGCTCGTTCTATAGTATTATCTGTATACTATTGTATTATAATATTATTATTTATGTTTTGAAGATATTTTAAAAATATATTAGAAGAATGTAGATGAATTAATACATGTTAGTTGAAGTTTGAATAATGAATAAAAAATTAATGTTGGAATTTACACCAAATAATAGTACATTGTTTTATTAGGTCTATAAATCACACTTTTTTGCAGTGCAAGTTTTCAATTAGATGTCAATATAACTTTTTACTATTGAAAGTTGTTCGTTTAGAATATAATCAGAGAGATTATAATTTACATTTGCTTAAGTTTCTCACACATAAATGCAGAACTTATTGTTACTTTCAGTTTTACCACAAAAAATATTCCGAATACACGATAATTTTCTTTTATAAAAATTGTAATTACTCTACAAATTTCAAATTAGGCAAAAGAATTTAAAAATACTCTTCGTATGAAGTACGTGATAAGTATCCAAACGTGATAAGTATCCAAACAAAAAAAAAAGAAAGAATTCCTTAAAAGCAATATCCAGTTGCCATTGAGTAATCGTATTTTATGTCATTAATTTCTAGAATTCTACAAAAATTCAATATTGAAAAATGCCAATTATTATAGTTCGTTAATTGGGTCATTACCTGACTTGAGTGTTAAATACTTTCCCGCCAGTATAAATTTTAAAATTGACCTGTTCCTTCTTTTGTTTTACTAATGTTCCTTCCCCTTCAGTTTTTCTAGTATCTCTAGGTCTTCAATGAGTATAAGCCTGTGTTCATTTGCCTTAATCATTCCTAACTCTCTTAAGCCTCTAGATAAAAGTCAACGTAAAACCCACGAACCAAGATCCACTAAATCCCCCTTCCACAATGTAAAGTTTGAGTTTACATACAATTTTCATTCGTTTCTTCTTGTGCATTCTTACCGGCTAAAGTGGTAATTTCCGCCCATTAAAGACTTTTCTCTTTTCTGCTTATCAAAGAGCTTGATTGTCTTCCTGAATAAAATAATTCGCTATATTCCACAAGAATTGATATTGTCATTAGTAGAGACCGGATTTTAAGCATTTTTGCTTATTGTCAATTTTAAAAGCAGCTCTTTGAAATTTGAGATCTGGACGAATTACATACATAAAATAACGTATAGTTTTTCATGCTTTTTCACTTATTTTCTACTTTTGCGATTATTTTGAACTTATTTTCGAGTTTAAATTTTAACTTTGACTTAAAATTAATTTTTTTACCTTAAGCGGCAATGTATTGTTTTTTTGCTTTTACTCATGCTTATTATTTTATTTTAGTGCTTATTTATGACTTATTTTATTTGCTATTTAAATTCTTTGGTAACTCCTTAGGATACGTTTATATTCTAGCTGTGATAAGCGCTAAAAGCTGCGATACTAGCGAAGCAGAGAAAATCAAAACGTTGAAGTATTATGTTTTCCGTTTATGTTAAAGCCAAAGGCAATAGAACAGTGGTTAGAGCTAAGAAATTTCTTCGCTCTTATCACTAATCATAGCTCCAATATAAATGTACCCTTAAATGTGATTTTTTCACCTGCTCTATTTAAACTGAATTAAATAGATTTTATTACGCTGAATTAGTGATTTCAGTCAGCTTTCTGTTTTATTTATCTAGCATTGTCAGATACAATTTTTTTTGCATTAAACTAAAAATAAACTGTGAACGCAATGATTTGGATCAAAATCATAATTTTTTTAAGAGCATTGAAAATCAAAAACTTTCAAAACAAACGATCCGATAGGTGTTTTAATAGGTGATTTAAAAAAATTCATATTTCAAAAACGGATAGTCCAAAAAATTTGAAAAAAAATCAAGAACGATATTACAATGGTCTCAAAAACATATAAAATTTTGAGAAATATCGAAAGGGGTCACCTAAAAAAGTGCCAGATTTAGCGTGGAATACCCCCTATATATTTTAACTTAATTAAATAATAGATGCAAAAGTGCTTTGTTTATTTCTTTCGAATAATACTCTCTAAGCTGCCAAAAATAGCGTGCTTTTTTAAGCACTGATTTTTCAAAAAACTGTGCTTATTTATCCGGTCTCTAGTCATTGGCATGCTTCCAGTTTTCAAACCAACTTAACAGGTTAACTACCATGGCAATTGTATATGATCGCTAACAGATGACACGCTTTTGCCAATAGCCGGAACATTGTTTTTCATTTGTTACTAGAAGTAACTTTTAAAATGTTTTTTTTTATTTCTTCGTTGGTTTCTTATAATTATTCGATTTATTAAATAAAAATAAGATATAAAAAATATTAAAAAGATATTTAAAAAAATTAAGCAAACTTTTTTTTTTAAGTAAAATAACTAAATTTGAAAACTAGCGTTAAAATAAAATAATTGAATTAAATTTTTATTAATAATTAATTAAATTACACAAATAATTATTAACCAGCGCATAATATTAAATATTAATGTTTTAAAAAATATGCATGTTAAATCTAAAGAAATCAAAATACCATTGCTGAAAGCTAATATATGTATTTTATTGTTCATTTAACCTGCATATTATTTTAAAACTTAGAATTAATATCATTGACGGATATTAATTTATTTATTTTAATTTCTTTATTTAAACTATAGTTATCAAATTTTGCTATTTTACAATCAATTACGACAAGGTTTTATTTTTTGTACATTCGGAAAGATATAAAAATACAGAAAAAAGCTATTACTACTATAATAATATGAATATTTTTCCCTGATTATTTATAATAAGTTCAACTATAAAATTAGAACAAGTTAATAAAACAGCAATATAAATTCTTGTTAGCTTTCGAACACGTTAGTGTTCTTCGTTAGACAAACGTTTATTGAAAACAAAAATACATAGCAACCGAATTTAAACCATTACCAGTTGGATTGGCCTACTGTGCAAGAAAAACTTTCTTGTGCAGTAAGTCAACAAAGCAAGGAAAACCCTATTGCAAAATAATAGGGAAGAACTTGATTCTAATAGTTGGCTATATTAGTAAAGAGGTGTAAATGTTGCTCAATCCTTCGATATCTGTTTTACGATTCATGGCGTGTTTTTCTTTCTTTATGTTAATCATCTCATGTAGCAACCGATCCTTGTAGTTGGTGACGGATTTTATAATTTCAGCGTTACCAACCTCGTAGGGTAAAATTATGCTTCTGCAATTTTTTAAGTAAATTTTATAGTAAAATGTTCAAACAATTTAATAAATAATATTTGAATTTTATTCTCCGTTTTACAACTATTCTTGTCTTTGATGTATCATTTTAGGCCACCCTCCCCCATTATATACTTGTCTGTCAATATTGCAACAATATTACACTATAACAAAATTCTTATTATATCTGCAGGTTCAATGATAAATGGAAAATTAAACACTTATAACAATAAGAGATTTTTCTTAAAATAATTATTCTGCAGAAGGGTGTTTGATTTTCCTTGTTACTCATTTTACATTGCGATGTATTGGGGTTAAATTTTAAAATTTAAAAAAATAAAACTCCCTTAACCCGAATATAGCCCCTGTCGAGCTACGAGACTCTTATCAAATTAATTTTTAGGTTCACTTTCTAAAACTAAATCAAAATTATTCAAATATTTGCAAGTTATCGCGTTTTTTTCTACAACCCCTTTATAAATTAAAGAGGGGCACGCCAATATAAAAAAACAAGTCTTTGTGTCTGCCATTCCGTCACCGTAACACATAACTGATTAGTTTATTTTAAGTATTCAACTTTTAAAAAAATAGAAGGTTTATTTTATTTTATATTGTTTTTTGCTCGGCAGTCAATATTGCCAATGAAATTGACATTGTAAGTCAAAGAAACCTGAAGAAAACAGAGTGAAAATTTCGTAGGTTAAATAAAAAAAATTAAAAACAGCAGACGTAAATAAAGTGAAAATATGTCAAATGTGAAATCTACATAACATAGTATTTAAATTACCTAAACCATGTTCAAGCTATCTAATCAAATCAGGTTGCGGAGAGATATCAAGAACCATAGTTACATAAAGTGACATACGTTCAATGAAACCGGTCCCGGGCTCTTCGCCAGCACATTGGGGATAAGTATTTGTTCAATATGACAATGCCAATTTAACGTAGATACTTAAATTAACTCTTCCCAATTACTACTAAAAAACTGAACTACATTGCACGCTCTATGATGTGTAAAGTTAATGTTTAAACTTATTTCTTCCAAGTGTTGTTGAAGAGAAACAGGAGGGGGATTTATTTGATATGTACAGCTTTTAGTATAGCTTCCAGTAAGCTTAAATCTAAGCAATTGCAAAAATTAAAAAAAAAAAACAAGTCTAAGCAATGTGTTTTCCACTTCGCCATTTGATTGCACGTGTTTGAATGGCGTAACATGAAATAAATTGAAATTATACCAAGGTTTATTTGCGGTATTCCGCAAATATACCACAGACTATTCCGGTATAACACTTGTTGCCAAACCAAACAATCGCTTTAAGTTAGGCCATTAATAATTATTATGAAGTTGTCGAGGCAAAAACTGAATAATTTGTTGTACTAAATATAAATCCAGTAAAAGCCTACATTAATCTTTGATATTATATAGTATTAGTTAGACAAACCCCGGCGGAATTAAATTGAAAATAGATTTCACACAATAATTACAAATTAAAAAATCAGCCTTGTATTTTAGTACACCTGTTTCCAAAAATTTAAATTGTTTTAAACAATTTGATTAATTATGGCACCCAACGTGGGGCGCTATATTTATTTATCTCAATGGTTGTACTTTTCGTTCGTTTTTAAAATAAAATAGTTTTTTCAAATATAATATTGTCACATTAAAGCAGCGTGACCTTAACTACTCTACAAACCCGTATCAAATGTTCCAAATAAAGGAAAAGTCGGATGTAGCCGATTACAAACTTGATAAGCCCTAGGTCAGAAATATGGTTCCTGCGGAAGCTGTCTCTATTGAAATGGGAATGCTATCGATTTTTGAAGTTGAAACAGTTTAATACACTTCGGATTGTTATTTAATATATTGGCAAATACATTTAAAAATTATTTTAGCTAATATACAATAATAATTTTATGTAGGCACTATATTTCCTTCAAAATTGAGCTTTCTGCCTAAGTAACTAGGAACAAGCCCAAAAATTGATAATTCTATTACTGAAGAAGCATCCTGCCAAGTTTGCTGGAATTTAATTTTCGAGGCATGGCATTTAGTGTAGGGCGTAATATTATCAATACCTTTCATGTGGAGAGATTTTACTCAAATTTCTTTAGGGTAGGATGTTCGCAAAACTTTTTTCGATGAACTCCTGGCATATTTTACGAAATAAAATAAGTACTTGGAAAAGCTCAAGTGAGGCTTCCTGACGAGTAAATGTTCCACTTGCAGATATAAGGATCAGGAAAGTGTCACGTTTCGAAAATAAAACAATTAATTTTCCAAGCTGTACCTACCTATGTTACTACTTACAAGGAAACTCGCACTTTAAAAAGGAGAGAAAATTCTAAACGGCTAACAAATTCATACGTGATTAACCACACGTTGTTATTAAAATTAATAACTTTCACTTGACAGTGACAATGAATTTGGCTGATTATGTAATTAAGCCGATACTTTCTTTTCATTATCACAACTTTTTAAATTTTGTGTAATATGTAAAACTTTAAGCATCAGAAACTTGCTCGACCCTGATTTTGAAATATTTTTAACCGATATTGCACAAAACTAAAATAATTGATATTCTTCTCGGCAAATTAAACAAATCCAACTTGGAATAGGCAATAATAAATATTAAGAGCGAAAACAGGAAAACATTGTTTAACGCCAATCGACAACACTTAAAAAGCGAATTTCACTTTCAAGTCCCCTGAAAACATTAATTTAATGTTTAAAAGTAACAATAAAACTGTTAATTTAAAAAATTAGAACATACAACATTTAGTTTAGGAATGCCGAAAATACACACGAAAGAGTGAAAGTAGAAGCGCCTGCAATGAAGAAGGCAACTTAATTATTACTTTCAGTTCTTCGAGCAATTTAAATAACAAAACATGTAAATCGATAGGGAAAGTAATTTGCTATTAAATAAGTATTATATTTACCCAAGCAATAAAATTTATTTGTTATAAGATCCTTATTATGTTATTTTATAATAAGTGATTTAAATTAGTTTCGCCATGATTCAAAAATTCGTTACATCATAATTATAACAATTGGGTCTTTTTAAAGAATGACAAAACGTCCTCTTTCTGCTTTTAATTTACCCAACTGACAAAGGGGCATTCGTGATTCCTAAAAGGATGCTCAAAATCAAAATCAAAAATGAAGGTATAGCAATAGGCAATAAATTCATTTTAAAAAACGATTTATTACACACAGAGAATACTTTCTATTTAGTTAAAAAATAATCGACAGTGGCCGATTCACGACGACCAAATCTTGCACTTTCCCTGTAAAACTCAAGTTCCAACACCTGTATAATAACAATTTCACCTTTCTTAAAGCGACTTCGTCAAAAGAACTTTTCGTAGTCCTTTAATTTTTTTATTGTGATACGTGTGAAATGATAAAATATTGTGTGTGCTATAATTGAACTAAAATATTTTAAGATGAGTGCAAACCTACTATCATGGATTACAATTAAACAAAAAGTAAGTCGATTGATTTTAACCCAATTTTTTTTTTATGCAGGTTTCTCGCTGTACCCAGCATTTGGATCTCCCTTGCATGTAGCGTCAAACAGTAGCACAAGGACAGATTAGATGCAATTACAAAATCTTTCTTGTAACATTCGATAATTAATTATTGACCTTCCTTTTATGAAATTTAAATTAAAAAGTGGTTTAATAATCCGACATGTTTTAATTGCAATTAGAAGTAGATAACAGTTTTGAAAGACTCTGGATACATTTTCAGCCTCAATTCAGTGTTACCTTGACATTTTATTTATCGAATTTTTCACTTATTTTCACTTGGTGTAAAAAGCATCGTGTGACCACATAATGACCATTACAAAAATATTAGCTAATTTTCTTCTTGTCGAGTTTTTTACCACCCCAATGCAATTGTTGCAGCATTAATGATGTAATTATACTTTTATTATTATTATACCAAATTATGGGCGCTAATGATGGCATTTTAAGTACCTATATAAAAAGTAGGTTATATTTTGGCAAATCTAAGAGTTCAATAAACGTATCCATCAAGATTATCGTCGTCAACGAGTTATTAAAATTAGTAATCAATAAATAATTAAAGAAAGTAATATTTGACAAGATCGATGAGAGGTGTGAATGTATGCAAGAAATTTTTAATTAAAATATCGAAAATCTAACAAATTTTCCCAAAAACTACCAAACTATCTGGATTCGAACCCTGACGTATTAAATGTAAATCCACATTGCACGTGCACTGCCAAGAAGATCAACAACCATTTCAATGTTTTCCTTATTTATTACCGATGAGGATTTAGCTTGTGCGAAGGAATAGGGATTATCTCATTCCAGCTGAATGGTAGTTCTAGCTGTTGGAGTTATTACTTAGAAATTAGATATCCAAATGAATTAAACTCTGTTCTACAAGAATGTATGCTGAAAAAAATAATATCCTCGGTCTGGTTTCCTTGCCGTTCCTTTTCGAGAGTAGGTTCCAGATAAAACCTTTACTGATGAAGGAGAGAAAAACCAAAACTAGGTACTTCTCATTTTCTTGAAGGCTGTGCGGCTTCGTCACTCCTTTACACACTGCAAAAAATGGTTCGTCACATTCGCCAAAAAAGCATCATTGGCGCCGCGATGAACAAATATAAATTCAATAATTTGTTTCATTAATACTATGAATTTAATGAAAACTTCCAATTTTTAGGTTGGCAAAAATATTAACCAATCGGAGGTACGTCACATGACTGTTTTATACGTATATAAATTCACGTCAAAGGAAATCCTGTTCAATATAGTGAAAGGAAATCTGAGAAAATTCATAGGAATACTGTTGATTAGTAACTCGCGGTAGCCCCCCCTTATATTCCCTATTATTATTAATAACTAAATTGCTCAGATTAAGGCCGCATAGACGAGTCATTTTCCTATGATACCCAATTTTTTTTTAGGTTGGTAACGTAAAATGAACCAATCAGAGGTTCGTTACGGGATAGATAGAAATGGGCTATATTTATATATATGACTAGACTAGATTGCCCAGATTGTGCGGCCTGAAGGCCACACTGACTAATCATTCTCCTGTAATCTCCATAATTTTTTTAGGTTGGTAACGTAAAATGAACCAATGGGAGGTACGTTACGGGAGAGATAGAAAGATAGAAACGGACTATTATAAAATAGAAATAGATTAATTTTAATTGCTTAAACCCACTGCAAATTTAATTGAAGTAACTACGACAACGATGACAAACTTAAGAAGAATTTATGCAAAAATTTCTTGTACTTCTATTGGTCAGTAACAAAATATATCTGTCATTAAATTCGAGAGGAGAATCGCTGGAAAAATCTGAGGAAATTCCAAAAATCTCTCAACTTCTTCGAAGGAAAATTTTAAATCAATTCAAGGAAACCTTTGTCAGGCTTGTCAAAAATTCTATCTGCACCAAACTGTACGAGTAAGAATTTCTTTGGCCAGTCCTTTTAACATTAAAAAATTTTAAGTAAAATGTTCAATGTTACCCTTTCAAGAAAAATCATTCGCTACGCTCCGACTAAACAAATTAAAACTTCCAATTTATTTGCAACGTTTGCTATAAAAACGTCAGGTCAACAAGTTCCATTTCCTAAAAAACTAAGAGATACGAATAGAAATTGTTGTCATTCATTTAATTCCAACATGGAAGCTGCATTAGGATAAAATACTTCTAAAGCTTCGCAATGCTATCAAAATGTAAACGGTAGCGGTTCTGGAAAACTCTTACTCGTTGAACTAGCAAAAGATTTTTGAATTTCAAATTGCCAAGGTAATGTTGAAAGTTGTTTTAAATAAATTTTTCGTTTAAATAGTTATAATATATGCTGCCTCCAGGTTTTCTTGAATTTTCTAGTAAAAAATAAATAATTAATAAAAACAAGACTGTTATTACAAGCAATATTTGGAAGAGATATAAATTTTATTGTTCTCATTTTTCAATATTGCAAATATTAAATAAATTATTGAACCCATTAATCAGTTAGTAATTTATCGATAATGAAAACTTTCTATTAATTACATCAGGTCATTTCCTTAAATTAGCAATATAATGACTCCCCTGGCTATGCTTTCATATTTGATACTATTAAATTTGTTTCAGTACATTGGATAGCAGAGATAGGTCATGGGCAAATTTGGTCTCAATCCAGGAAAATATATGAATTGGGATCAACCGCAAGACTTTAGATATAAGGACAAATATCAAACAGAGTACATAAAGCGAGCCATCAGCACCAGTATTCAACCCAAGGAAAAATTTTCAACTGCTCCATGCACACCAAAAGAAAAAGCGGTGATCAATAATTGTTATATTTGCTCTGTTGGTAAAATCCAAACAACCCAAAACGATTACATCAAAAGGCACCTCTATATCAAATCATGTGTGGATAACGAGCAATCGGTATGGAAGTTTCAACCACAGCAAAAGGTATCAATTAGAAATTACACTCCCAAGGCCATTAATCAAGAAATGAACATGGGGATGTGGATATGACGAATTGTTGTTACCTAAACTAAGTGCAATTAGATATTATAAGTTATCGTAATGTCGGCCATACTAGCTGGTGTTGGACAGGCTGTCACTTTTGCAGTAGGAATTGGTGGAAGCCCGTTGACCATAGTTGGATTGCTGCCATTATTCGCCATTGGATTGACATACATGAGGTACTCTTCGATTGATCCTGAATCACATCCGATCGAAGTAAAACGTGTAAGTATTTTTTTTATAGTTTAGGCGATAAGAATCCGTTAATTTTCAGAAAGTAAAAACATAATTTCGAAAGTGAATTTTGAAGCATCGACAACCTCGTAAACCGATTAGAAAACGAGATGCTACCCATTTTAATGTTTCAAGAACATTGAAAGCAGGAAAATATGTTTTTAATTACTTCCTTCGCCTTTTGAACAACCTTATTGAAATTCGATCACAATTTGTTTGGATAACGAAATATGGAACGCTTCCTCTTCGCTCTAAATTTCCTTGCTGTCAATCATTTGTCTCATTTATCATAAATCAACCGACAATAATATTGTTACCATAACTTTCCCGGTTGTTCCTCCTAGATGAACTAATCGGTCAAGCTTCGGGAAACATTTCACTTGAACAATATAAGCACATGAGCATAAATAGGAACTTGTAATAAAAACTGCACGCAACAGAAAGTAAGAATTTCTATTCGGTAATTTATTCTATTCAATTGTGTTTTTCAATTTCCTCAAACTTTTCATCTAATATCATTTTTATCCTTCCTGTCCGAATTTTTAACTTCTCGATCTTTACATATAAAAATCAAACTCGGAAGATTTATCCAAATCTCTTTCCCTCCAAAGTTGCTTTTCCGATAAAGTAGTTCAATAAATCCCAGTTAAGATATAATAAAAACAAAAATAAATCCAAAAGCTACACCCAAACAAGAAATTATGTGAAAGTGTAGGTGTATCCGACTTTTCTATAAATATATTGCAAAAGAAAGTTCGGTGTATTGGATGGAATACATTTGGCGTAACAGAAAATGTTTTAACATTAGGAAGAAGTACCTACTAAATAAATCCACGTTCGATTACGCAAGTTTACTAACATTTAAAAATTATTAGAAACTAATTACTAATTAGGAACATTTGAAGATATTTTTACGCTTCGCAGTAATCTTCATCCAAAAATTAAACATTCGAACAAAACGACGTTACAAAATACTTCGTTAATTTCGTCTCGGTAATTACAATTGCATAATTTTACACATCGCATCTCGTCAATTATCCTATTAGATTCGTTAGTAAAAATTACCACATCGTAACAGTTATTGTTCGTCATTATTTAACCTTAAAAAGTTTCTAAAAAAAAATTGTTTTCAGGTCCTACCGGAGTACGATTTTGTGGTGGTGGGTGGAGGTTCAGCTGGTGCGGTGGTAGCCTCGAGGTTATCCGAAATTTCCAACTGGACTGTGTTATTGGTGGAAGCTGGCGGAGACGAAAACGAGATATCTGATATACCGGCGCTCTCCGGATATCTCCAAATGTCCGAGATAGACTGGATGTATAAAACAACCCCACCTGCGGATTCCTCTTCATACTGCCGTGCGATGATAGGAGATCAGTGTAATTGGCCAAGGGGGAAGGTAAAGCCGTCGTCCCTTTGTTGTCAGTTTTTTTGCTCAAGTTAAAATCTTTAGGTTTTAGGAGGTTCTAGTACGATGAATGCCATGATTTATGTACGAGGTAATAAACGTGATTACGATCAATGGGAAGCCCAAGGGAATCCAGGCTGGTCTTACAAAGATGTATTGCCGTATTTCCTCAAATCGGAAGACAATCGCAATCCTTACTTGGCTCGTACGAAATTCCACGGTACTGGAGGTTACTTGACGGTTCAAGAAGCTCCTTGGCGAACGCCACTGTCCATCGCATTTTTACAAGCCGGAAAAGAAATGGGATACGAAGTGAGAGACTGTAACGGAGAGAAGCAAACGGGATTTATGCTAGCTCAAGGTACAATTCGTAGAGGTGCGCGTTGTTCAACGGCAAAGGCATTTCTAAGGCCGGTGCGGCTGAGAAAGAACTTACATATCGCAATGCATTCGATGGCAACTAAAGTGTTAATTGATCCCAACAACAAAGAAGCGTATGGTGTCCAAATTCTACGAAACAAACGACAACTTATGGTGAAAGCCCGAAAAGAAGTGATTTTATCGTCGGGCGCGTTAACAACCCCACAACTTCTGATGTTGTCTGGAATCGGTCCAAAGGAACACTTGGAATCTTTCGGAATACCAGTTTTGAAGGACTCAAAGGTGGGTCATAACTTGCAAGACCATGTCGGTTTGGGAGGGTTTACCTTTGTCATCGACGACCCTATAAGTTTTAAAAAGGACCGTTATCAAAGATTCGGTGTGGCAATGGAATATATTTTGAACGAAAGAGGTCCGCTGACCTCCTTAGGAGTCGAGGGGGTTGCATTTGTAAATACAAAGTATGCACCAACCGATGGTCAATGGCCAGACATTCAATTTCACTTTGCACCGAGCAGTATAAATTCTGATGGAGAACAAGTACGTAAGATTACGGGATTGCGTGACAGCGTTTACAACACAGTTTACAAACCATTAATACACAGTGATACTTGGACAATTTTACCGTTACTACTTCGACCTCGAAGTCGAGGTTGGGTAAAATTAAAATCAAAAGATCCATTAGTGCATCCGGAATTAATTCCAAATTATTTTCATTATCGCGAAGACATTTTAACATTAGTGGAAGGAATTCGGATAGGTCTTAATGTATCCAATACGGCAGCTTTTAAAAAGTTTAATTCGAGGTGTCATCGCATACCATTTCCAGGTTGCGAGCAATATCAATTCGATACCGAAGAATTTTGGGAATGCAGCATTAGGCACTTCACTTTTACAATTTATCATCCGACGTCGACAGCTAAAATGGGTCCGGAGAGTGATCCGGATGCCGTTGTAGATGCGAGATTGAAAGTTCACGGGATTAAGAGGTTACGAGTTATAGATGCATCGATCATGCCGACAATTATAAGTGGAAATACAAATGCTCCCACCATTATGATTGGAGAAAAAGGTTCCGATATGATAAAGCAAGATTATGGATTCAAATAGCTTTTAAGTTTAAATTATGCAGCCATAAAATTTAATGTTAAGTTTCCAAACTATTTAAATAATTATAAATTAATTAACACCTTCGGCACTGTAGAATTTACGATAATTGAATAATGGACAAAATTTAAAAAATTACAATAAGAAAAACCAAAAATTGCAAAATAGATTATTAGGTTCCAAAACATGCAAGTGCATTTTTATTGTATAGTAATTAACTTAATCTGTTGTTATTTTATTTATTACCAGTGATTGTGCTAGTCAAAATAAATAGGTAACTTAAGTTGTAATGTAATTAATGAAAAAATAAAAAGAGCATAATTAATTTTAGTAGCTAAGAATAATAAGAATCATTACTTCATAATACTATTAAATAAGTAAAATAAAAGATGTAACGTAGCGGTATAATCTGTACGAAAGAGAAAGCTTGTGAAATCGATAGTTTTCTAATAATATACGTATGATGTTATTGTGTGGATCCAATAATGATAATTATTATATTATTGTATGATGTAATTTATTCTAATTTAAACCTGTATAAAACACCATGTTAATATAGCACCATCGTACCGCCATAAGGCTTATGGTAAATTTTAAGGAAATAATTAAATATTTCTTCTTTCTTTGCTTGAAATTTACATAATAATTGCTGACTAGCCCCCCGTTTAATTATAAGGAAATATCTTGTATCAATTTGTAGGAAATTACATTTTCTATAGGAAAAATCCGTGACCGCATACTCATATACTTCCCTGCAGAAAGTTCAATTCCTTACAGAATTGTCGATATATACCTCATCGTTTTTATTACATTTAGATGTAAGATCTCTGAATATTCTTTTTAAATTACTGATTATTTGTATGTTATTGGTTTAAATTTCAGTTCTGTTGTTCATTTTTAATCCAACAAATTTATTAAGCTTTTAGGGAACCAAAAATCCTATGTTAATGCGAGGTTCTTTGATTCCTATGAAACATTATTATCAATAAATTATGTTTGTAATATTGCTATGTACTATATTATATCGAAATTCTTTAATAAAAGAAAAAAATTAAATAAATTAAATTTTATTTAAAGTAAAGCTGTTCAAAAAATATATTTTCATTGCTGTAAACGCAAATTCTTGCCGTTGAAGCTAACAGTTTGTTGATAATAATATTCTAATATTCTTGAGGAAATGAATTTTAATTTCAAAGCTTTTATTCCGACACAAGAGCCAAGGTGACTTACTAGGGAATACAATTAATCGGTTGGTTTCTGATTACCATAGCTCACAAATTGCAGTTCCCATGCTTCTTTCTCTTAGTACTTGTATTTAAACTTCTTCCTTTGTACTTGGGATTCATATCTGACGCTTTCAAGTCCCGGACACGCGAACGCCAGCACGAAGTGTAAAGCTCGTTTAGAATAAGGAAGATAAATGAGTCAGGATTGGCCACATTATGAAAGGATGAAGCGCTATTAAGTGTGATACCCAAAAGTAAACGCAGATGGAAATCTAGCAAACGAAAGACAAAATCACCTGGAAGCGTTTAAGCGGCCTTCCCGTAGAGTTCAGAAGTAATGTCTAAAGACGGATTCCCGGCGTTTGAAGAGAGGTTTTAATAAATGAAATTCTCATAGTGCCAGATTCGATTTAGTACCGGTGTTTGATACGAGATTTCTTCTTGCCGCACAAAGCAAAAAATTCCTAAGTAAATCATGGAGTAGGCAATACTTACAAGTATCTGGATTCTGGATTATTATATGGAGGACAAGGTTTAACCTCGCACGCACTCAGGCCGCTTGATCGGGCCCATTGTACTACCTCCGTTACAGCGACCCCGTCCCATCATTTCTCAAGCCATCCCAACCAGAGGATGAACTCGAGAATCCTGGCAGGCGGGGTTTCACTGATTCTGGCCATACTAGGCCAGAAGTCCCCCACCATGGAATCTCTTCTTGACGATAAGGCTGGACAGTGACAGAGCACATGTTCAGCTGTTTCATCTGCTTTGTTGCATCCTCGACAGATTGGGCTATCTACGATGCCCATTGTGTTTAGATATTTGTTCAATCTGCAGTGACCAGTTAATATCCCTGCAATTGCCCGTAGATTGACTCTGGATAATTTCAGATAGTATTTGGAATTCCAGTTGCTTTTTCCCATCTGCTGGAGTGCAGATTTAGGATGCGTTGCTTTAGGAGAGTATCAAAGAAATTTATAGGTGGGGCCATCATTGGTTCGGCGCCGCAGGTAAGGCCGTTTGAACCATTTTTCTCCAGCGAATCTGCTCTTTCGTTACCATCGTTTTCTTGGTGTTCTTTAACCCAGTGAAGGGTAAGGTCATTATTTGGAGTTGATATCTCATTCAGTGTCTGCTTACATTCGAGCAGCAGACCGGAGGTGACCCTGTGACTCCTAAGCGCCAAAAAAGCAGCTCTACTGTCCGTGGATATTCGCATATTTTTGTTGCGGATGATATTGTCCTTAACTATTCTTGCGCAGTGCAGTATGCCCATAAGTTCAGCCTGGAAGACTGAGGCATACTTGCCCAGCGGTATGCTCATGTTTGTCTCAAGCTCGGCGGAAGATATTCTTGCACCTGAGCCAACATTGTTTTTGGATCCATCCGAGAACAGACAGAATTCCGTCGGGCTCAAGGCGCAGAAGAGGTACTCTTGCAAAGTAGTCCTCTAGAATCCGCATGTACCCCACAGTTTTTCGCCTGTTTTTCCATAACTGCCAGCTGCGTAGTCTGAAAGCAGCCCTGACCGCCATCTCCTGCACATGAAGATCAAGTGGAGAGAGGCAAAGAAGAATCTCCAGCACCGCAGTTGGAGCTGTTCGCATCACCTCAGTTACAGCCAGACAGATTAGCAGACAAGCGTTCCGTAACAGAACATGGGTCTGACGATAGCAGTGTAAAGCCATAGGGTGATCCTAGGGGAAAGAGCCCAGGACAGTCCCACCGCTCTTCGGCACTGCCAGAAGGCCATTCCCCCTTCCTGAGCTTGATTTGTAGATGTTTCACCCAGTTTAGCTTTTTGTCAAGTGTTATACCCAGATACTTGACCTCATCCGCTAATTTCAAGGGAGTTCCCATTAAACTAGGCATTTTCAAGAATGCTCTGTAGTTTTCTTTTATTGGTGAATAGAACCAGCTCTGTCTTAGTCGGATTAACCGACAGAGAGTGCTCATTGCACCAGTCCTCTAGTATATTGAGAGCATTTTGCATTTGCAAGCATACTATGTTCTCAAATTTCCCAGTAAGCAGTATGGTAATATCATCTGCGTAGCCTATGGTATGGAATCCTTGCTCATTTAGGCCGTCAACTACCATAATTCCATAGCAGTGAGGAAAGTACTCCACCTTAAGGACAGCCCTTAAGGACAATGCCTTTAACATTTACATCTGCAACACTCACCTCTACGGCTCTCCACTTCAGTAACGTTATAAGGAAAAACGAAGTCAAACTTATTGGCCTTAAGGATTTAGCCAAGGAGTAGTCGCTTCTGCCTGGCTTAGGTATGAAGATAACTTTGACCTTTCGCCATTCGTTTGATAGTATGTATCCGTGCGCAATGCACAGATTATGTGCTCCAGACCCCACTGGAGGATGGCTGGGAACACTCCATCAGACCCTGGAGATTTAAGGGACCAAATGTTTCAATGACCCATGATATGTTTCCTTGCAACTTCCCAATGCAATCGGTGGCTGACTGTGGTGGCAGACCAGTCGAAGTCTGAGATTATTTCACTATCGGGGAAGTGTGTGTGTAGCAGTATTTCGCCAATCTGCGAGAGGGTCTTCTTGTAAGATCCATGCTCACGGTATAGACTGCCTGGCTGCCGGTATGGGTCTCTAGCCATGACCTGCGTTAGTCTGGCTGCTGCAGTAGTTGTTTCCACTCTACTGCAGAAGACTCTCCACGACTCACGTTGTTCTTGGCGTACTGTTCTCTTGTACTTCAACTGTCGCGTTTTGATACGAGATTTCTTCTTCCCGCACAAAGCAAACACATTCCTAAGTAAATCACAGAGTAGGCAATACTTACAAGTATCTGTTGAGGATAAAATTACCAACCAGAGATAATTAGGTAAAAAGGATATTGGGTCTGCGGACTCTAAAATAAAACACCAAAGTTATTTTGTCGACGTTTCGAAGGTTTTATTAGGCCTTCATCTTCAGGACTGAAGAGAGAAACAAGATTCTCCATTTGATTGAAAAAACCCATATAAGTATAATAGAGCTAAAACTCTCGTCCGGAGTTTGGAATACTGAGTTTTCTAAATCTAAATCATTCAAATGTTAATCTTCTCCAAGAAATTCGATGCTGGACAGTTTGTCCCTGAAAAAATCCGTCATAACCCTTCCTATATTATGACTGAGCATTTTAAACCCAGAGGTTCAATTGTCTGGGAGGTATGGCATTGCAGAATCGATTACAAGAGCTGTGCATTATATTAAATCTACTGGAAAGTTTTGCTGACGTTTTCATAATATTATGCTAATTAAAAGTAAGAAATTTTGAGTTCAGTTGCTGGTCTGTTGGTTAGATGAAAGCAGTCTATTTCAGATTTGGTTTAAATGCTCCTAGATTAAAACCACCCACCTCACCCTCGCCTAGAGGGTGAAAACAGAAAGATTAATGTAAGTAGAAGAATATTGGAAAAAGTTGAAAAGGTTCAAAAATTTCCACAATAAATAAGCGGATAACATGATATAACATCTCTCTCTATCTAACCCATCGCTGGATGTCAACTTCCTTCTTAACACCCAATAAGCTGTTTTTCGATGTTTTATCTGTTTAAATGAACAAAAATCAACAGTTTCCGTGACGATTACAATATGGCAAACAACAAAGAATAATAAAAAAAGAAAAGAAAGACAAAAAAGCTAAATTACAAAATTCAATTCGTTAAACCCCGGAAAATCAAATTACGTGTAAGTTCTTTGAAGATATAAATAAAACTGCCAACAGGCTATTAAAAGAAAATTCGATGGAGAATCAACAAGTTGAACAACTCAATAAAAGTTTCTCTTCGAGTCTGGTTTCACAGACACTACCAGCCATCAGAAATGTTATGTATATTTAAGATTTACATTTTACATGAAGAGAGTCACGTACACATCAATTCCAGTTATGGCTTTTGATTTTGAAAATTAATATTTCGCTTTTACTTCTGCACCGTTACCATTGTTGGGAAAATTACTCGCGTGCATAAAACGCATTTTAAAATTAGGGAAACCGTGTTGATAATTAAAAAATATTATGTATGCGAATAATGAAATTGTAAATGCTACAAAATAGTTCCTTTGTTAACTTGAAAACAGCCCAAACTAACCCAAACAATTTACATTCCGTTCTCTCATCAATTACCTACCCACGACATTGAATATTCGTCTAAATTACCAGCTTAAATAAGAAATTATGTGGGACTGTCCGAAGTAAATCTGCAAATGTTTAGTTGTTCACGCAATTATTTAATTTGCTTTAACCTTTCTAGCCTAAAGTAAGGACGAAGTCGTTTCTCAGGCCGCTTCATCATCATCTCGAAGAAGTTAGAAATTCTTTCACACACAACATTGGCTTTGAAAATGCAATTGCAACTAGAAAGGCTGGTTTGCCCACCGAGCAATCAGGAAACTCGTGGAAGTAAAACTCGAGGAACGCCCAGTAAGGAAGAGTCGGTGCAACAAACTAAAAATTCCTTATTAACGGTGATTAAACTATAAAAAGGCTTTCCAAGTAGGCAACTCTTGAAATTCCAAATATGTATTATTAATATTAATGTCACGGTTCCGAACCAATGCTATTTGTATAGTCGAGAAATGAAAGCCTGTTTATATAACACAAGTGTATGAAAAATAAATATTTATTCCTTTTCCATTTAATGAATGTCTGCAATGCACTTGCTATTAGTTCCTTTAAAAAAACAATGGTAATTTACTTTGTAAAACCAGTTACATATATAATTTAGCATTCGTGACGAGGATGTGAAGAATCTCTTGCATTGTCAACTACTTGAGATTGCACTCACGAGTTACAAATCGGTTGATGCATTCTGAACATTGATTGTAATACTGAAGCTTCATTATGTAAGTAATTATATAATGAAGAATTTAAACTTTCGGAATTTTTATGGCTAGCTCGGGTTGGGGTGTGTGGTCAAAGGGGGCTCACTCGTTTTACTATTAAAAATGTTTTCTTAAATAATCATCAAATTCCACTTCTGATGCCGTTACAACCAGTTTTTGTTTATCAACATTATTACTTAATACTTTCACCTTCCATATTAGTTACCGAAAATCTACACCGTACTCTCTTAAGAACCACGCCTTGTATTATAATTGCCAAATTTCTACAAAATGTCAAGTTTAATTTAACTCTATCTATTAATTTGTTATCACAAAAGAATATTGAAATTACGTTACAGAAATTAACATAAAATTTACATAAAGTGTGGTAATATCATGTAAATTTCTAAACAGAAGAAAACATCAAATCTCGAGTCGATAACCGCTGGTTTGGTAAGTGAGAGCTGCTTCTATAAATTTGGACAAATATAAAAGATCCAAAAAATTGAAGAGAACATCAATCAATAAAGTAAGAGTTTTTCTTTCGACACTGAGGAGACAATAAGAAAAATTACCATTCTTACAAAGCGATACAATACAATGACATCTCATTTGCAGGTTGTTAAACATCAACTTGAATGTAAATGGTAACCTTAGCTGAAACAGCTTAGCTATTAATTGTTTAAATGCAGTCTTCTGAGCTAAGACTTAACATAATTTAGCATAATTATAATAATTTATAGGATGTATTTAAAGATATATCGTACGACTATAAAAAATACGTATGCAAAATTATATTAATGAAAGTTCATATTCACTTTCACGTACTAAAAGAATCATTTTAATGATTTATAAAAAAATACCTCTCCAACGTTAAAATTGAATTTGAACAAATTTATTACCTATATAAAATTTAAATATTGATTACCGAAAGCTCTATATTAATGTATACGTGCAGCTAAGAGCTACCCTAGGGATAATGTTATGTAAATCCCAAAAAATCCGACGAAGACGAGAACAATCCACAAAACAGTCTTGAGTAAGCCATTACGTAAGATTCGACAATCCGAAAAAAAAATCAAAAACTGACAAGCAGAAAGATTTAGTTCCGAATAAAGCAGACTAATAATATAATTACAACTAATTAATATTAATAATTCGTAAATTATTCATGAACTTCAACTTCTAAATAATATAACACGTAGTGAAAGTAAAAATTCTTCTTCGACACTATATTATTTATACCAAAATCAGTTTAGAAATGAAAGAAAAAATACTAATATAAATTTTCAATTGCTTTTGCAATCCGACGACTATTTTTATTTTGCAATAGCTGACGTTTTTGGATGACTAGCAACCTAGCTATAATTATTTTTCGTAAGTTTCACAGTGAAGTAATATTTTTCGTTAGAATTCAATTTCTCCCCCCCCCCCTAGCTTCAAAGAGAAAAGCTTCAATAAATAAATCAAGGCATTTTTGTTTTTCTTTTGAGTGAATTTCTAAATTCAGATCATCGCCTGGATCCGGAAAACTCCTTCGTTTTATGGTGTCAAGTGGACGGTTATCTATCAAAATTCTTAGCCCCTTCACCTCCTCCTGGTGTGTACTAGTACAACATATAGATGTATTCGTTCTGATAGAGTGAAAGGTTCCTGATTAATAAAATGTGATTTATGGAAACCAGGGGGGAGGGGGATCTCGGTGGGTATCTCAATCCTAAAAATAATGAAGGAAACGTTAGGAAATCTGAGGAAAATTAAGAAATAAGGAATCCGAGGAAATGTAGAAAATTTTAGGAACCTTGAAATCTCAGGTAATCCACGTAAATCGAAGAAATCTTTGGAATAACTATGGAAGATTTTTCCTTTAATTTGTTTTTCCTACTTTTTCGAAAGAAAATCTTAAAGCAATCCAGAAGAAAACTCGAAGAAATCTCTCAGGAAATCTAGCGTACAAAAATTTTGTTTATCATTCGCCCTTCGATTTTGATCCAATATTTCTTATCACCCCTTCTCCCTATTATAGCAAACTGCAAACCCGAAGATCATCTAAAGCTGGATGTAGTTTTAGAAAACTTCACTCTTAAATAATCTAAAGGTTAGTTTGATGTAGATTAAGTTAGGTTACGGTCAAGTAATTTAAATGTATAATATATGAATTTATTATAATATAATTATTTTTCTCTCATATTTTTTTCGTGAACTTTTTTAATTCAAAAATTGGCATATTCAAAAAGTTTTAAACCCCGGATCTGGTATCCATAAATTGATAACCCTACTTACGGATAAATGTATTTACGAAGTAGGTACATCAATTTAATTAATTGCTAGGCGCCAATGAATAAATGCCCGTAGCTCTGTCGTCTACTTTCTCACTTTGTATTGCGATTTAAATTAGAAACAGTAATTCTGGAAAAGGTTCACATTAAATTCAAAATGGAAATTTAATTATCGATTCCAAGATTGCAAAGTATAAATTTGCAAAAAAAAATTAATACTAATTAGCACGACTGATTTAGTTAAGAAAAGTTATATAAGTTTTGAAATGCTCGGTTTGACCCATATATGCTTCGATGCAGTTACCTCCATTAAAGTTTAATTGTTGTTTGTTTTTACTTTGCTTTGTGAAGCCACGATCAAAAACACCAGCAGTGTTTGTTATGAAGTGTTACGTTATACTATATAATTTTGAATAAATTACCGATAATATTTTTTTCACTACTTAATATTCAATGTCTTCGCTTTGCGGTTTATAGTCATGAACTTAACTTTCAATGCAAGAGTTCCTGCGGAATATTGCCCCACTGTTGATGTTCGTTTTGAAACAATCAATTTGGTTAGTTGTGTTCCGGATTTCATCTTAAGCGTACACTAATCAACACCACTACACAGTAAGTTAATTAAAAATTTTATATCTTTAATTATGTGCAGTGTAATTAATTGCATTCGTTATTTAATTAAAAGCTCTTGGGATTATTAATTTTCCTCTTTCGCTATGGATATTGAAGACTCAAAAGAGAAAAAGTAAGTGTTTTTTTTAAATATTATTAATCACGTTTTCCCTATTTTCACATAATTTAAACGACCAACGCGTTTTAAAACAATTTATTATTTACCAAAATTCAAACACGCAATCGAGCGCTTAAAATATTTATTTTTTGGATAATAATCTGATATGTTATCTTCCAAACAAGGTCGTTCTTTTTGAAGTAAAAACACCTACGAAAAACAAACATTTTACAGATCCACCAATTTTAATTAATTGCTGAGAATAAAAATAAAAATTTAATGGATTCGGATTAGATCCAATTAGTTTGAAACCCAAAATTCCCATATAAAGTGAAATTTTTCAACATTGGAACAAAACTTCACACAGATTTCGTTTATCATTATTCCAATGAATGGAATAGAATATAATAATATACAAAAAGTTTTTTAAATATCTATTGAAAGAGTTTATCATACAATACATAATATTAAAAAACGAAAGTCGGGTACATTTAATTTTTATCCCATTTGAGTGACAATCACCATATACTATACTATTGAACATAAAGTAATCGAGGTTCGCACATTTAATATTTAATACCTATACTTAATTATCACTTTATTTATTATTACGAAATAATTACTTCAGCTGTTGTTTTCTTTCACCCAAGTCTTCGTTATGCAAGACCACTTTCACGACGACATACCCACTAGGTAGATTACATCGATACTTTTCGCTACTGGACTTGGAAAAATTAAGTCTTATCGATAAATCGAATTGTGCATTAAATAAAAATATTTAATTAAAAGTGAAAACTTTCTGCGATGACAAATTTCGTGAAATCTTATTTAAATATGTGGAAAATTATTTGCTTTTATATTGCTGAGTTTGCAGTACTCTCTAAATAAGTCTCAGAGCCAGAATTTAAAAATTCAAAATTAAATAAAATGATAACCCAGATAAGAGATCCAATATTTTCTTACGGCGATATTTGATCTACAATTACATTACTATTCACTACAAATATTTCCTCATGTAGGACAGCAAATAAATCACGCAATAAGTTCAATTAAGCCCATGTTTTTCATTCCAGGACCTAATTCTCGATGAAGCAACATTTTTTATTAAAAAAAGTAATTTTTTTTATTATTAAAAAATCTCAATAAGTTGATTGCTATAACCTTCAGTAAAAAATAATTACAATTGCGACATTGTGTCCAATGTCACCAAAAGGTAAAAAAGAACGTTTCCTTTCATACATCCAGGCAATTATAAAGCAAACAATGAAAGGAAAATAATTTCAAAATATATCCATAAAAAAATTTAAATATACCGCAGTGAAACTTACTGTAAATTTTCTAAATAAAAATACATTAAACTGGAACATCGATCAGCCAATGTGGGTACTTTTAGTCTCAATTAGGTACTTCGTCTAAAAAATTACCATTAATTAATAATTACCACTATGTATTAACCTTAAACGTTAAATTCAAATGGAAGCGTGAATTGGAGTTGATAATTGTATATTATTATTGTTTTTCTAATCCAATTTAATCTGCTAACCATTTATCATTAAACGCTAAAATTGTTCGCCCATGCATTGCAAATAATTTGGCTTTCAATATAAAAAAAGGGACCACCTCAAGACAATATAAATTGTTGTGTTTAAAGTGGAATTTCACACACAATGTGGAATACTATGGGTCATCTATCAAGTAACAATGGTAAAAGATTTGAAAAAACTTACTCAGTTGAAGCTGTTTATTAATACATACTACAAATCATGAGTAATTCTTGTATTCTAACGTAAAAGAATGGATTAACCTGTATAATAGAATTAACATTACTGTGCATATATCGTAAAATTTCTGTAAGTACCTAGCTTTTAATAATTAAATTAAGAATTTAATAGTCGATGGATCAAAAGATTTTTTTAAATTTAATTCGGGCCTATTTTTTAAAATTATTTTTAATAATTTGTACAAATATAGCTACAATTCAAAAATTTATCACAACACATTTTGAATTTTGTAATACATATCAATTTTGGTATAATAATATATACTAAATATCCTGATAGTTAATTGCTCCTATGACAGTCTTAATGTAATTTAATTCAATATTAATTTATAAATCAATACTCAAGACTGTCTCCAAGCAAGCCCTGAATATTACCAAATCCCTAGAGATATTATAAATATAGACTTAAGGGTAGGGTCTATAGATCCACCTATTTTTTTTTATCAATTAATAATATACCTAGCGATTTATTTTTTCAAGTCATACAGGAAAGAATAGCAGTAGTATTTTTTAAGATATTTGGAAATGCACCGGCTATTTCTAATAGTTTTTATTTAAACTACGAGGTAGATATATTATTAACTTACAAAAAAAACAGAAGGACTTATATACTTTAATCAGTTCATCAGTAATAAAAAATGAAATTAGATACAATCAACATAGATAGTGAATCTTTGAGCCGCTCCTGCCATTAAAAACATCCCTGAAACGGTCCCGATTCGAAAATTACAAAATTACATTAATTGTGATCATAAAAATCACTGAAATCAGCAGAACTCCAAAATTGAGCTTTTAGAAAGATGAAATCTATATCCAATATTATATTAAATGATGTAACGTGTGACAGAATGAGCTATTTGCCAACTTTAATGTTATCGATCAAATTCTGCAACAATTTTACTTTTTTTTATTTTTCCGACAATCCAAAATCGCGGCACAGAAAGAATCCCGTCAAACCGTATGTCCTGAATCCATCACCCCAACACTAAAGTATGAAATTGAACAAATTTATAAATAAAATAAATAAATCCCAACAGTAGGTATCAGATTTATATTATATATTGCTATGATTTACCCTTTATAATTTTAGGATAGTCGCCAACTTTCTACTCTTAGTATTAAAAAATTTAAACCTAAAATCTTAATTTACTTTGTGTTGTAAAATACCAACAACAGATTATCACAACCCATTTGACCTGTTCAAAATTAAAAAACTTGCAATTTTTTATGAATAAAATATACAATTTTCAAAAATTAATTTTAAATTCGTTGAATCAAATTGAAAACTGACTAATATACTCATTATTGTATTCCAAAGGGGTCGTTCATAAATTCATAAATAAGTCACCCCCGAGGAGGGGTCCCAACCTACGTGATGATATACGACCATGAGAGAGGGGGTTTCTAAAATGGTGACGTCACGTATTGTTAATTTTTACATTTTATACATATTTTTTAATTTTAAATTGTTTATTGATTGGGTTTGGGATCTAGGTTTTTGTGACGAAGTGTGACAATGGGGGGGGGGGGCGTAGAATAGTGCTTAAAATTGTGTGACGTAATTTAAAAACGACTTCAAATGAGAAAACACTGAATTTTCTTGTAACTTCAAATTAACAAGGTCATCAACAAAACATTTTCGGAAAAGACAAAATGTACAATAACCGCACAGCCCAGATTAAATTATTTTATTTTTACTTTTCTCTTTGAACTGTGGTGTAGGCAGCAAAAGCTTGTACTTTGCTAGAAATAGAGAAGCAATCTTAATTTAACGAACATTTTAACATTGAATTAACCTTATCGAGTATATAGTTAAAATGTTCATATACACTGGAAAAAAAGATTCAACACATTGATGAAAAATTCATCATTTTTCAGCCGATGTAAAAAATTCATAAAAGTGATGAACAAAATTCATTACAATAAAGATTTTTTCATCAATACTATGAATTTTTCATCAAAATGATGAATTTTTTACATAGGCTGAAAAATGATGAACGTTTTCAGTGTTGGCATATGGGGGGAGGGGGGGACCTATAAATTTATTTTATTCTGAAAGAGCCTTATTTAATAAAAGCAATCACAGAACATGCACCGTCTCTGAAAACTCCAGTATTTCTGTTCAAAAAAAAGATTCTAGTAACCCCAAAACATCTTTTTTGAGATAATTTGTACTTATCGCTCTTGAGCCTTGGCCACCACCAAAAAGAATCATAAAATCAAATCTTAAAAGATATTGTGTTCTTAGGGGCCGTCCATTAATTACGTAATGACGATTTTTGTAAGAATGTCTTGGATCCGTCCCTGCGTTATACCAACATTAAATTAAATCTTACATAAAGAATACTTCAGACCCCCCCTCTACGTAAGGGTCGTATTTCACTGCTTTCCTCCAAACTCAACTGGCTAGCTTGCTAGGGTACAGTTAAAATCCCTTATCGAAGGAAGCTTTTCTCCAGCAATGGACGAAGGACAGCTTTGGTGATGATGATTCGCCAAAAATATGAGAACGAACGAAATAACCCAAAAAAAAAGTTGGAATTCTTTGGAATTTGAAGTCTTGTGTATACAAATTTACCTGGATATTTATCCCCTACTTGGCACTGATGATTCTGTAAGCATTTGTATTTTAGCATGGTTCTAACCTTGCAAGATGCATAGCCTATAGATGAAAATTGGGCTTTAGATCACAGCAGTGCAGTGATCGCAATCAGGCATCGAACTGGGGTATCCATCATACTGCTGGTTAGAACTTAAGAATCCAAACTAGTATCTTCAACGAAAATAATCTAGTCTAATTCAAAATCAAGTAGACTGAATTTGACAAATTACCTAATGTATATCAATATACTGCTGGATATAAGCCTTCCCCATCAAACACCCCTTCTACCCCCTGCAGCATGTTTTTGAAATTTACCTATAAAATCAAAAAGAATGGTGGCCCTTCCCTTCCCGTAGCCCCCAAAAAAATAATAAATTGTAGTTTAGGTCTGACGACCAACCAGGAGCCAACTCCGAAAATTACCCCCCCCTCCCCCCCGGCAAGAAGTGCTTAAAAAATTTCGACTGTTTACAAAATGGTTTTCTATTAAAGAACAAATTTTGTAAAATAAAAAAATTTCAGTAGTTGTTATCATAAGCCGGAAAGTTTCTTGTGCCCCCCCCCTTCCTAATGTAGTACAGTACCGAGATGTGATATAGTTTGAGTTATCAAACCTACGGTTTTCAACCCGGATCTCTCATCGAACCAGAGTTTTATTAGCTTACCAGGGTCCCCCCTCCATTGATCACTTCCAGATTTATTATTATTGCTAACTGTAAATATTATTTTTTAGATTCTCAAAACAGCCTAAGTTACTACTTTACTCGTTCGGTTCATGATGTAAAGTATACAGTTATTTACTATGAATAATTAATATTATTATTGACAAACCCCCTGTTTGAGGACGGAGGCAATTTCTATCTTTTTTTAAACCCAACTTCGTTTCTCATACTATTCTTAGCTAAACTTTTTCTTACCCATCCTGAGTGGGGGGGGGGGCTAGTACCTCTTGCCTATTTGGAGGCTACCCGATTAACTTAAAAAAATAAAACAAAAATAGCTTCCGAATAATATTATGATGTCGTGTTTAATTATTGATTGGTGGAACTCAATTTCAAAATAAATATTTTATTAAGAACCCCTGAACTACAGAATGCGCAAATGTTATATTTCTCAAGCATCGCATTATGTAACTAAAAATTTAAATTCAAGAAACCTAAATGCCTCATTTAATACTAATAACGCGTAATTATTCAAGTAAAGAGGAAAACATAGTTGCCGTACTATTTATTACAGTTCATTTAAAACAATTTCCTTCCTGTACCGACCCAAGACATATTTCACAACTGCCGGAACAAACAAAATTCAATTACTAAAGAAAGTCGTAAAAACTGCCACAATTTACTCTTATTAACCATGCAAAATTTCTAATTATTTACGCATTCCGTTTCCAGCGAATAACCACAGTTCCCAGGTGCTACCATTCGGCAAATTGACGTAAAAGCGACGATGGTACCAAAAATTAACATAATAATAAAATTTGATTAATAATCAAAATTTAAATAAATGTAATTATGCGTCTAAAGTGTTGATTGCCTAAAGATGGTATCGTCAATACACTTTCTATCGCGATTTTACCTGTCCCCAACCATCTAGCAGCTATCACGTCAAGCTTTTATTTTTGAAAAAAATGTGAAGTAATTATCGAAAACAAATTGATAATAATTGCCTTCTGCTAGATATTTAAAAGTCGTGTACCACCTACACAAATAAATTAACTTGGTGAAATGCACCAACTAGCCTCAATTTATTCGCATCATTTTTTTTAATTGACCATAAAAACCGCTAACTTTGTTTTCGTGAATCCAATATCCTACGAAAAACTTTCATCAGCCATAAAACGAGTAAAGCTACGTATACGTCTTTGAGATTATTGTATCCGTTCCATATCCACAAACGCATATCTTCGTGGGTGTGCGATCAAGTGAATATCCACCTTAAGATATTCATACATCCCAGATGAGAAATGTATGCTAATATACTAGCGGCACTGATTATACCACGCTGACGCTCTCACATAACCGACTCGTTACGTCGCTGCGCTCATGATGAGTGAAAATTTGAATACAAACTTCCTATCTGCAATTTAATCAAAATATGCACTAATACCGATAATTAGACTTTCAGACGTTACAAAGATCGAAGAAAGTTTCTATTGCCTTATTTATTTCCGCAACTAAATAAATTATTGTTTTCAACTGCATGTTAAACAAATATCGGCACAACTCAATTAGTTGTATTTATATCTACACGATTTTGCTATTAAATGAAGCAAATAAATCAACAGCATGGAAAAATTGCCGATTATAAAATAGAAAGATATAATAGATGAAATTTTAAATTAATAATATGTACAAAGAAAATAAATAGGAGAATACAATTTGCACATCTGCACACTTTCACTTGGTACATTTGTAGTCTTACACTTCCGTTGTGGTAGTACCACTTCTTGTAGGCAAATATTAAAAGTGTTTAAAAGTTCACAAAAAATTATTATGCAACTAAATTGCTTTTTTCTCTTTCTGTTTAGTTTACAAAATTTCCAATTGTATATCTTACCAGGCTTTAGCTACATCCATCACCAAACTAGAACTAAGTTAATCTCCGATATGTTTTCCAAATTACCTGCAACAAAATTACAAATTAATAACAAAAGAAATAATACCAATTTTTGATTTCAGACTATCGCCATCAATTGAATGACCTCACCAAAAAGAAAAATATGCATATTATCTTGCCAAAACGAAGAAAAAAACAGCTAGATCAATGTAGGATAAAAATGAGCCATCATCCACCAGATTAAAAAAATTTGTTTAAAATAGTTCTAAATTATACATAAGATGGTTTTAGAAACTCTTTTAATATCGACAGCACTACGAACTATTAGTGTTGTTGGGCAATCTCTATGGGTAATTCCTCTTCTTTTCGCAGGGGTTGCTTATTATAATTACAATGAGTTAGATCCCGAATCTCACCCTAAAAACCAAAAAATCCTCTATCACGAGTATGATTTTATTATAATTGGAGGTGGATCTGCTGGTGCAGTGATCGCATCCAGATTGTCAGAAATTCATAAATGGAATGTTTTACTTTTGGAAGCAGGACCAGACGAAAATGAAATAACCGACGTTCCATCGCTATCGGCATATTTACAACTGTCCGATTTAGATTGGGGATATAAAATCGAACCAACGGGTAAGGCCTGTTTGGGAATGAAAAACGGACGTTGTAATTGGCCGCGAGGTAAAGTTTTGGGAGGTTCGAGTGTGTTAAATTATATGTTATACGTTCGAGGACATCGAAAAGACTTTGATTTGTGGGACTCTTTGGGAAACCCGGGTTGGAGTTATAAAGATGTTTTACCGTACTTCATCAAATCGGAAGATAATCGAAATCCTTATTTGGCAAAAACACCCTATCACGGTAAAGGTGGTCTTTTGACCGTACAAGAATCACCGTGGAGGACGCCATTGGTGTTAGCGTTCGTTCAAGCCGGAATGGATTTAGGGTATCCAGTTAGGGATATAAACGGAGCCGATCAATCGGGATTCATGATCGCACAAGGTACAATTCGCAGAGGATCGAGATGTTCGACAGCAAAAGCATTTTTAAGGCCCGCACGTACAAGAAAAAATTTGCACGTGGCTCTAAATTCCCACGTCACCCGCATATTAATCAATCCGACAACTATGCAGGCCTACGGCGTAGAATTCGTACGAAATGGTAAAAAACAAATGGTTTTGGCACGAAAAGAAGTCATCGTATCGGCAGGTGCTATCAACAGTCCACAAATTTTAATGCTTTCAGGTTTGGGACCTAAAGAGCACCTCGGCAAATTTAAAATTCCGGTTCTTAAAGACTTACATGTAGGCGAAAATCTGCAAGACCACGTCGCAATGGGTGGATTGACATTCTTAATCGATAAGCCTGTATCGATAGTTCAAGATCGGTTTCATGCGATCGCGATGACCATGCAATACACCGTTAACGCTCGCGGTCCGATGACATCTCTCGGAGGAGTCGAAGGCTTAGCGTTTATCGACACTTACTTGGGAAACAAATCTTGGCCGGATATACAATTCCATATGGCACCCGCTAGTTTCAGTTCCGATGCTGGTAAGCGTGTACGACATATTTTGGGTTTAACCGACAAACTCTACAACACAGTCTACAAACCAATTTCAAATCGGGATTGTTTTAGTATAATGCCCCTTCTGCTAAGACCAAAATCTCGTGGTTGGGTTAGATTGCGGAGCAAAAACCCATTCCATTATCCTCTAATTAACGCAAACTATTTCGACGATCCACTCGATATAAAAACTCTAGTGGAAGGTGCTAAAATGGCATACAAAGTGGGAAATTCGAAAGCTTTCCAGCAATTCGGATCCAGACCGCATAAAATAAAATTTCCAAATTGTAAGGAATTTAAATTTGCCAGTGATGAATATTTCGAGTGCCATATAAGAACTATATCGATGACAATTTATCATCCAGCTGGAACGTGTAAAATGGGACCAGCGTCAGATCCCAGTGCTGTGGTAGATCCTCGATTACGGGTACACGGAGTTCGTGGCTTACGAGTTATAGACGCTTCAATAATGCCCACAATCACTAGTGGAAATACCAATGCTCCTACCATAATGATAGGGGAAAAAGGTTCCGATCTTATAAAAAAAGATTGGCTAGGCCCAATGAGATAGCATTAAGTTTACTTAGTTCTAGGTATTTTTAATTGTTTCTGTTATTCGTTAAGTTTTAATTATTGTGTAAATAAGTATGTGAGAACGTTAGGAATAGATACGCCATGCTGTGTAAATTTTAATTAATTTTATACCAATTTTGAAATTGTTACAGTTTATGTATTTGTTACCATTTCCTTTTTCTACTTGTTTTTATAATATCAATCAATAGTAGAGCAGCAAACGTCGAAAGAATATTGTCTTTCACCATACTAACGGGTATTACCCGGAGAGATGTATTTCGAAGAAGCGCCACCTTCAGATACTACTATAACAAAATAGTCAAGTCAATTGTTTTTGTTGTGTCGCTCTACTGTAAGTAATTTATTAACCTTGAATGTGCACAATTCCAGTTAAGTATGCGCAGAAGTCAAGACCCCTGATGCGTAGAACAACCAATAAATTATATTTAAAAATGTTGTAGTTTATTAAAAACACTGATGAATGGCTAATCGAAGACTGACTGAACCCTGAACCACGGGGGATATTTTGGATATTACATCTGAAGTAGTTCAAAAGATCATCGACAGATGGCACCACTCGTTTAACTTCTCCGATTGATATTCTAAAAATTAAATGAACCTGGCATTGAACCTAAACTTGACAGTGATTTGAGTAAAAAGAAGAAAGGGGGCATGTAAATTACTGCATTATTGTAATTTTGGTTTGTATGGATGATAAATTAATTCTTCTGATTTAGTAGCGCCATCTGTTGTTAATATTTTGAATAAACTAGGTGTTTCCAAAACAAATGACTTCGTTCTGGTGGTAATGCCAAACCACCGAGGTTTACCAAAAGAACTTCTATATATAATATAATTTTAACAAAAGTTACAATTTATTCATAATAGCTTTGAGTAATAGCAAAAAAGATGAAAAAGTTATGCAACTTTCCATACGCGCTTGTTAGGAAAGTTTATCGATATAAGTTGAAGTGATTATTAATTATTATTTATTCAAGTTTCAAAAAGAACGACGAAAATAACAGAAAAAATTAAATTTTTTTTATATAATTTCGCAATTTCCAAGATAACAGCTACAAAGCAACGTATACTGAAGGTGAAGGTACACACCAAATTTGAATTTAATCGGTCAAATAGAACTTGAAATATTATGTCAACCACTTTTAAAAATGTAGTTTACAAATAAAATATTATATATTCCAAATATATCAAAAGATGCTTATATGCACATACTGTGTACTATTATATTCTAATTTTTAAATTAATAAATTTAAAACTAAATCCTCGTTTTCATCGAACTGCAGTCACCGTCGACCACCAACCAAAACTTCAACCAACGGAAGTGGTTTGGCCACGATGGCAGTGGTTTAATTAATTTACATCAAATACCATTTTTAACGGCACTGATGAAGACTAAAGAGTCAGAAACACAGAAATTATGTAAAGTATGCATAATTTTTGTTATTAATTATTTACGTTGTGTTGATTAGACGAATAATTAAATGACGTATGATTAATTGATATAATATCAAATAATTATTTATTTCTAGAAGAAAGCAATTTACATAATGTCTGTAATAAAAATTTACATCGTTAAATGTTCTATATTATTAAATTATCATAAAATTATATTAATTTTTTTTAGTTTGACTGCGTGAGCTTCAGAAAAATTAATACTAAAAAACTGTCCACGTGCATCCTTATTGCATTGAATACTATCAAATCTCTAGGGCCTGTTACATCCTAGAAATCCAGATATACTGTCAAAATCATAAAAAGGCGCCAATGAAAACATTTTTTCTACAGAGATGTAAATGTTATATTAAATAATATATAGCTTTTTAATATCACAGTAGGTAGTGGCACGAAATAATCGTAACATAAAAATTATCTCATCTTAAATCAATTGTATGTTTTTCATACATAATGTACAATAAATCATAAAGATTTCGTCTTAAACATCAGATTAAATCATAAAAGAAAGAAAGATGCCCTATATTCATAAAGAAATTGGCTATTTTTGAAATTGAGATTACCTTTATGAGAATATTTAAAAAATTTAACAATAAATAATATTAAATTTGAACAATTCAAATTATAAAAAATTTTGAACATTAACATAGTAGACACAAAAAAACTGCTTCGGTCGGGTACCACACAAAAATCACGGAACAGTAACCCCTCGTTGACAATATTTTGGATTAACGCTGATAATGTCTACTCCGGGTTATTATGTACGTCTAGGGGATTTACTGAGCCATCCAAGATCCTTGAGTTTGTCCCAAGCTTAAAATGACCAGAGGTAATCCGGTACTGAAACCGGGAGTAGCATAACGGGTCCAACCCTGTTTTGGCCCGAGTTCTTGCAAACTTTTGTTTGCTCCTATTTTTATAATTTGTTTTATTAGTATAATAGTTTTATAATTATGAATTAATGTTCTTAAATTTAAATATATTCTAAAATTTATACCTATTTTGTAAAAAAAGTCCCATTTGTTGCATTCTCACGTATTCTTTTCATATGCATTTTATTTTACATTTACAAAATGTGTAGACACAAAAATTTGTAGTTATTAACCTCTCAGGGACAAAACTTTTCGACATTACAAAAAAATGTTATTTTTACAGATGGTGGCACAATCAGAGAAATTTTAATTGTCATTGTGCAATTATTAAAATAAAATAAGAAAATATATGCCTATAACTATTTCATTTAAACATTCAAACTTAATTGAAAACAATAATGCATAATAAAAAAATATATCATAATATATATTTTTTATTGCTATCAAAATTTATAATATTACTATTACATTTTATTCGAACATTGTGTTGTTTATTAAAATAATAAAAATTCCTGATTATAAATATTATCACATATGGTAATAATTCGATAACAATTTAAAAAAAAAATTACTATTTAGTCAATTTATTTTTAAGGTAGCATAATATCAAACTTAGAAATAAATTGATAAGTTATTCTTGAAATTGTGTGTTGCTACAAATTGTGCAAGACAGAGAACGGTGACTGATTATTAATTGGATAATTTAAAAATTACAGAGTTGCAGATACACATATACCCGAAGAAGAACGTTACACGCATTGAAAAATAAAAAGAATCATGTAACACTTTGAAAACACCTTGAAGAAGTTCCCAGAATGTTTCGAAAATTATTGGCTTCAAACAGAAATTGTTTGAAGACAAATAATCCAAAAATGTAGTTTTTATTACAAATAGGGTACCTAATCGGAAATTTATAATTCACGATATTTAATTTTGCACAATATTGGTGACTAATTAGGTTTTGCGCAGGAATTTCCAATTACAATAAAATTATGTAAAAAAATAATAATTTAATCACTTTTGAAGTAAAATCTGGAAGAATTCAAAAAAATTTTAGATAAATCTGAAAAATTATATGTTTTAAATATCATAAAGTGTCCAAATACTTCCAGACGGCCTGACGAATAGAGAGAAAGTGTCAAGGTTAGCTATTATAAAATCAAATAGTGCAAGTTCAAATTTATAATATCATTGAAACTGGAATAAAATTAAATAATTTTTTGTTGGTGTGAAGAAAAATTAGCAAAAGTTAAAGTATTGGACTTGGCTAATTTTTATTCACACCACCATTGTTCATAGCGAAAATGAAATATTATTATTATATTTGCAAAAAAGAAATTAATTGAAATTATATTAAACTTGCACTTAAAAATATTCCGAAGAACGAAACACGGTTGCTCGAACTATAGTGTCATAAACTATCATTCATTAGTTTTTATAATAATTACGTAAGTTACAATTCAATTTTATTTTTGCAGTTTAATATAACATGTCCATCATTTAGATATTTTATTATAAAAATATTTAAATATACAAAGGTTTTTAGATTTATCGACACTTCTTCATAATGTAAGCAATTAAAACAACAAAAAACATAAAAAAGTTTAATTAAAATGCATCATTTTCATCTATTAAATTTATTTAAAAAATTCGCATAAAATTATCAATTTTTATCGAAACCTCGAAAATTTAACCATAATTTTATAAAATAGAAAAAATTGTTACTCACGTTCCCATTTACACGTTAGGAGGATAGCCCATGTTGAATCAAAAACAAGTAACCCCCAAATTAATTAGATTAAAAAATATAATTACCATTGTAAAATTTTAACGCGAATGTTAACCGAGAGATTCTTTTAGTACTGAAACTAAGTGCATTAAATTAATATCAAACTTTGTATGTGTGATCACCGTTTATTCAGGTAATTTTTATCCGTTCCTAAAAATTAATCAAATTAAATGATTTTGAATAAAAAATATTAATAAAAATTATATTGTAAATAAGAAATGCGTTTATCTTAGATACCTGTTATGAACACACGAGTTCATATTATTCTTTATAATTTTATGATTTACTTTAATTTTATTTTTAATTCTAATTTAATAATTATAACTGACATAGCGGCTATTTTAAGCTTTTCCATTAAAAATTAAGTGTTAACCGTCATAACAAGGGGTCGACAAATCCGGTCTATTAAATTACTAGAAAATTGGGTGGTCGCCCTGACTTCTTAGTGAATAGATACGGTGGAACTCGATGTGTGTGCACCCGTCCCGAAGGAACAGTCACTGTAAAAAATTATTTGTCCCTACCAAAATCCACCATTCCAGAAATATTCCAATAAATACCAAGAATCTCACAGTGAATTACCCCTGAATTCTTCTCGTGCTCAAAGCTGGCGTTGGTTTCTATTCTGTTTTTAATTATTATTATCAGCCACGCCAGTGACTGCAGTAAAACACTGAAAACATATTTGCCTCGCTCGAGTTTACGAAAATTAAGAAAATTTCAAGTCAAGATTAAAATATTTTATTCTTCGCTTCACTCGAAAATTAATTTTACGCTAGAAGATATAGTAAAAAAAAAAAAAAGTAAAAAATGCACATTTCGTGTGAGCTTCGCCTTAACATTTGCAGCAAGTTTGCATAATTTGTATGTCTGACCATCGCTTACGTATTATTAATTATAGTACTCGTATTACTATCCTGTTTTATTGTAAAAATTCCATGAACTAATAATTGTTGCGCCAGGCAGCATTTCTAAAAATTCTATCAGAAATTGCTCTCAAAGAAAACTCAAAGAAAAATAATTTTTTTACGGTTTGGATAACATCTTCGTAAATAGTAATTAAATTTTATGTTTATGATCATAAATGTAATTTAAAAAGAAATTATTATAGAACCAGACTAGAACTACAGACATGTTTTGTAGTGAATAATTATTTAATAACAATATTAACATCAAATTATACATATTGAATAAAAAAAATAGTTAATACCAGAGAAATACAACTCGTGCTATTTTTTATTTAAATAATACATAAAGCTACGACTACGCTTGCGACTTCAATGCCGCGGTAAAAACGGAATAAAAATTGCAATTTGTCAATAAAAGTAAAAAAAATTTCGAATTAGAATAACAAATTTTTGTCAATGCTACAATTCACGAAATTTGAATTAAATGTAGTTGTGAGAGTATTGAATATCAATATCGTTAGAATCAACAAGGTCGCCAAACTGCATGGATAGTAGGTATATTGAAGATCAAAAAATTTTTAATTAAAAACCTTTCACTATTTTCGTTAAGGACGACAACCAAACGGCTTTATTAGGTTTGAATTCAACAAAAAGCACAAAAATTGTTTTCAAAGACAATTTGTAAATAAATAAATAATACACGTCATTGAGGATATAAAAAGAGGGACAATAATAAGCAATAATTCAGTGGGAAATAGTAACTTATAGTGGTCAGTTTCAAATTATTTTGGGTAGGGTTATCATGTATAGTAAATTAAATAAAAAATTAAGTTGATTAATAAAATTTTAGAAATAAATTTATTAGAAAAATTGTGAAAATCAAGGTCCGATTTTAATAAAGGTAAGCGAAAAATTATTTTTAAATGAAAGTTTTCAGAATTTTTAAACTACTAATTTATGAAAAAATTATAGTAGCTTTATAAAACTTTTTTTTTTAATATTCAACTTACAATACAATTTATTACGATATTATCTAATATTATAATTTTTATATTTTGAAAAATGATTGAGTCAAGCTGATCAACATTAAATCTTAAATTAATTAAATATTTCTCAAAGTAGGTAGATGCACAATCACAAATGTATTTTATTTTATTACTGGAATTACAGAAAACAATATATCATGTGGAAGAAAATAATTTTATTATTGCCGTTACTCTATATCACTACACAAGGGCAGATCCTCTTAGATACTATCTCTCGATTTATTAAAGAAGGCACATATCAATTCAAAAACGAACCCCAGGAGACTCCCCAGTTACGCGATTCCTATGATTTTATAATAGTAGGAGCTGGGACAGCTGGATGTGTACTAGCCAATAGATTAACCGAAAATCCTAGATGGAACGTCTTACTCTTGGAAGCAGGTAATATTTTTATTTAAAAGCTTGGCCGGAAAATAATATTGACTTTATTCGAGTGTAAATATAGGTCGAGTTAATATTTACAAAAATGTAACTTGCATTTTTTAGGTCGCTCAGAAAACTTCATTATGGATTTACCCATCTTGGCCAATTACCTTCAATTTACCGACGCCAATTGGAAATATCAAACGCAACCAAGTAAAAGATATTGCCAAGCGATGAACGGCTACCGGTGCAACTGGCCAAGAGGAAAGGTTATGGGTGGTTCGAGCGTCATAAATTACATGATTTTCACAAGAGGTCACAAACAAGACTTCGACAATTGGGAGAAACTTGGAAATGTGGGTTGGTCGTATAACGATATTCTTCCATATTACATGAAATTGGAAAATTTTACTGTAAACGGATACAAAAATTCTCCGTTACACAATTCCAATGGTTATTTACCTGTATCGTCAATACCATACCATACTAAATTAGCCGATGCTGTAATAGATTCGGCAATGCAATTCGGTTTTAATTATATCGATTACAATGGCGAAAATCAAATAGGAGTTTCCAATTTACAAGTTACAATGCAGGACGGAATACGAGCAAGTTCCAGCAGATCTTATCTTCATCCAATTGTGCACAGACATAATCTTCACATTAAAAAGAACGCGATGGTATCACGAATTTTAATTAATTCAGAAACCAAACAAGCTTATGGGATCGAGTATGTGCAAAATAAAAAAACGAGTCGAGTGCTAGCTAGCAAAGAAGTAATAGTATCAGCTGGTGCAATAAACTCGCCTCAACTTCTCATGCTTTCAGGAATAGGTCCTAAAGACGATTTAAATCGAGTCGGAATTCCAATTATACAAGACCTGCAAGTGGGTTACAACTTAATGGACCATGTTGCTGCAGGGGGATTAACATTTACTATCGACGAACCGTATTCGGTCAAAACTATCGATTTCCTACAACCGAATCCATTCTTCAGTTTTTTTTCAAAACACAAAGGACCGATGACGTTACCCGGTGGTTGTGAAGTTGTAGTATTTAGTGACCTCCAACATCCAAATTCTTTAGATGCACAGCCAGACATAGAACTGCTGTACCAGGCAGGATCTATAATATCCGATCCGTTACTTCGTAAAAATTTTGGAATAACGGATAAAATATATAACGCCATATATGAACCGATAGAAAATCGAGATGCATTTATGGTTCTGCCTATGTTGTTGAGGCCAAGAAGTAAAGGACGAATTACTCTCCAGGACGACGATTATCTATCCAAGCCCTTAATTTATCCCAATTATTTTGCTTACCAAGAAGATATCGATACTCTGGTAGGAGGAATAAAACTTGCCATCAACATATCGAATCAACAATCGTTGCAAAACATTGGAACCAACATACACAGTTTACCGATTCCGGATTGCAAAAAATTCAAATTTGGAAGCGATAAATATTGGGAATGCCACATACGACACTTCACGTTTACCATTTATCATCAATCTGGTACATGTAAAATGGGTCCCGATTCGGACAAAAACGCGGTGGTGGATCCAAGACTTCGTGTCCACGGAATTAAAGGGTTAAGAGTTATCGATGCATCCATTATGCCCGAAATACCAGCGGCCCATACAAACGCGCCTGTTTATATGATAGCCGAAAAAGGTTCAGATTTAATAAAAGAAGATTGGCGAACCTCTTGACCTTATCATAGAAAATTTATTTATTTGTAATTTAAAAAAAAAGATCTATATTTAAGCCAAATATTTATTAAACTTTTTCAAGTAAGGTAACCTTTCTTACCAAAAAAATATCTTTTTTTTATTTTATATACAAACAAACCAAGTTCCATCCAATATTTCACACATAATCTAATACACTGTTATGGACCGGGGTCTGGGGGGGTTCTGAAGAAGAATAAAGATTGGATTTGTGTAAAAAAGAAATTAAATTACACAATTGATGTAATTATTATTCCTCACACAAAATATTATCTAATGGCAATAAACCTATGATCTATTCGTGGTTAAACTTCCAAATTTGTTGCTTTCACAAAATGCATAGTTTAGATCCAAATATTTCAATTTAATTGTTAAGTTTAACCGCGTTTTAACCGAAACCACTTGAAATGTAATAAATTTCAAGTACATCTATAATTTCAACATTTGATTGATTGATCGTGTTTCTAATAAAAATATAGATGTTTCGTTGTATAATATCTTTCACAAAAGTCCTTGATCTTGAACATGAAATTGTTAGGTAATTCGGAAATTTCATTTACATAAAATTATAAAAAATCACATTTTTTAACCGGCATTTCCTCATCATTCAATTTTTTTTTTCGACAATGGTGCAAAAATTTTCGCAATATTTTTTAAACAATAAGCCTCTTCGCACAAATTCGTTAAACGAATAAAAACAATTGGCCACAACTTGATTTGATTTTCCCCGGGAGTATTTAAGAGCCGGTTGTTCCACTTTTCGATATTCAAGTGTAAAGAACGGCTTCGATCGATCACTACGCCAACAATGAAGACAATTATTGTAAGTAAAGTCGCTTTTAAGTCTTTAATTTTCACCAGTTAATTTTCTTTTAGGTGATTTTATTACTTTCGGTCGTCGCGATTAATTGTAGACCACAGGTGTACCAACAAGAACAATCTGTTTATAGAAATTCTGAAATTCAAAATCCGAACGAAAGAAAAATAGAAAATTTACCTGCCGAAGATGAAGATCTAGACGAAGACGATGAAGAAGAGTTCCAAAATCAGAACGCCAAGTGAGTGCCAACCAATGTCGAATTTTGGGATATTTATTGTTAATTTTTTGCAGGTACGAATTTTCTTCTGATATTGACGACAAGATCAACGATTTATCACAGCATCGGCAAGAAACAAGGGATGGTCAAACTGTGAAGGGATCGTACTCGTATAGTGACGGTTATTATAAAATAACTGTAGGATACATTGCAGACCAAGACGGTTACCGAGTTACAGGGTATTTATTTCTGAAATTTTTTTTAAAAATCTGTTTTACAAAATTTCACGATTTTCAGAATGGAAAGCGTACCTTTAACCCCTGATGGCCCTCACGTAGATCTCGAAGGAATAGCCTCCGTCAGTAACAAAGCCCACGGAAGTGAATTAAACTACAGAATCAAGGGAATCCAAACTACAGAAGCACCCCAGGAGCTTAAAAAACGAAAATTTGTTGTTGAAGGAATTTAATGTTTTTGTTACTTTTGCTTAGTTTTATAATAAAACAAAAAAAATAAAAAAAGATAAATTAGAAACTTGTTTTTCAACTTTTCGACCACATTTTTAAGCACACTGCAGACTCGAAAAACTTGTTTAAACGATCCTTTTTTTAAATATACTATAATTTAAATTCAGAGATGTTCAAGTTCCCGAACCGAACAAAAGCAGGAATAGGATGGTATATAAGTCCATGCCAATATGTACATTTTATGCAAAGCTTTAGGTTGGTTTGCTGGAGTGAAATTCTTGAGTAATTTGGTAGAATTAAACCACTTTATTTTTTATCGAAGATTAAATAAGAGTAGTGTCCTTGTTGACCATGTATTTAATTTATAATCAATATTTGAGGTTGTTATATTTGTAAATCGCTTCCGATCCGCACCTTGGTATTTCCGGAATAATAATAAATTTGTAATCCATACCTGCAAATAAAAAATACATCATTAAAATTTCAGTTAAAATACTGCAATCAAAAAATATAAATCCTATTGCTATTTATATCGCCGAATAGGAAAATATATCAAAGTAAGCCATAAATTTGTAATATTTGATAAAAACTTGTTTTCACGAAAAATAGAAACTATAAAAGATTAATGAAGTTAATTAACCTCAAAAGATTCTAAAAATACGTACAAACATCCACCTTTTTTTACGGTTCCATTAAATTTATAATCAAGTTTAACAAATGCAAATCCATAACCGAATGAGATCATTGACAACAAAATAAAAGCAAAGTGTACACGCCGAAAAACTTGAATTTGGATTGAGGTTGGATTTCCAACTATTAGAAACCCCTAGTTCCGCTTCAAAAACCGCAATCTCTCTCGAAACGCATAAAATAGGATAAGTGTCTGAAAACTTAAATCAGATAGTCGTTTACTAACGATGCAACTTAGAAAATGGGAGAACATTTTTTCGATACGATTGATTTCCTGTACATTATTGATATTGACGTTATTGCTTTAGAGATTTTTAATAATAATGGCAAAAAGTGTTTTTATTTATTAGTTATTCAAACGAGGACTTTATAATATAAATAAATTGACAAACGAACTGCAAGTGTGCGAATTAATGAAATTACTGCACTTCATAATTTAAAAAAAAAAAAAGCGAATGGTCATGTGTAGGTTTCTCTTTGTAAGCACAATAGTATATTAGGCCTGAAAGCCGCACCCACTCACCATAATCTCATTTTTTAGGTTGCAACGAACCAATCGGAGCTGCGGTGCGGAAACAAATCCAGACAGACAAAACAATTGAAAACAAATTAAGAACAATCGAAAACAACAACAAAAATTTTTAATTTTGAAAAATGCGAAGCTGGGGCAAAATCTTATTTCGCGATTTTCGCGGTTATCATTTCATTTAAAACTTATATTTTTACAAAACAACAACTAAAAATTAATATTTTAAAATAAGGGGAGTCAAGTACCTCAAGCACGTAGCTATTTCTCGATTTTTTTTCGAAAAGACGGTTGAATATGTTTATTTAAAAAAATTGTCCTCGAGTCCTAAAAAAAAAAGTGATTTCCCGTGGACATGATAAGTCGAGGCAAGATTATCTGAAATCAAAAAACGTAAAAGACTTCGTCAGTAGATTACTTTGCTCGGGAGTGGACGAAGAATTTTGAACTTCAAAGTCCAAAACAAGTTCTAATCATTGAAAAACAAAATCTTTCGTCCACCCCCAAGTAAATCTTATCTAAAAGAGAGATGTTTTGAGATAAACAAGTTGAAAGTTTTCAATTTAGGATAAAACCTTGATAAAAAAAATTCATTTCACAATGCTCTATTTCTTTCAATTTTCTTCGAATCGACTCAAAATTTCGGGAGAACATAGCTGACATGTTTTATTGTAATAAAACAAAAGACTGCGTATGCCCCCTTAAAAACTCCGATACATATCTACAAAAAAAATTTTTATGGAACTAAAAAAAGCTATTAAAAAACAAATTGAATCTGGAAATTAAAAAATTTGAATTTGGAATTCCCAAAATTTAATTTTAAAATTCCATATTTTCAAAATCCATTTTTTATAATTTATAAATTTAAATCATCTTATAATCTCAAAAAATAGTTTATTAGAGCGAAAAAAATTAAATAAAATTTGAATTGGGGAAAGGTTTTATTATTGTTCAATTATTATTTGTGTTTTTTGTACTTTTTCTTGTGTTTCGTTGTTTGTAGATATGTATATTGTATATCCATAGCGGCTAAATACACGATTTATTATTATTATTATTATTAAAATTCAAATCATATAAATTTATTCGTATATAAAATTTCATATTTTTTTAAATGTTCTTTTTTTTTAATTAAAAAATTTAAAGTGTCTTACAATCTCGACAAATATTCTTGAGCTAAAAGAGCAAAAATAATTCAAAAATGCCGTCTCCGTTACGGAGTTTGGCAATCATAATTATTATTTTTATATTTAAAACAACTGTTCTGAACATTTGGTCTCTCCGATTTCCCAACCAAGATGTCCGTCTTCGGCCAACATTTTGAAATTTAAAATATTATTCAAATTTTTGTTACCTATGAAAATTTGATATTTAACAAAATAATTTTTATTTAATTTTGAATAACTTGTAATCACAAAAAATATTTTTATACAGCAAAAAAAAAGCAAAAACAAGATTTTAATTTAAAAATACAGAAAATTGAAATTTCAAAAACAATTAATATAAGAATGTAGATAAAAATTATAGTAGGTAGTTATTATTAAAAAAAATTTAAAGCTAAAAAAAAAGTATTACCTAACTATTGCCAATTTTATTTTACTAACAATGATATTTGGTATTTATAATAAATTATAAATTAATAATAATAATAATTATCAATTATTTCTGATGAAGAACATTCTGTATCGAAATATTAAAGATCTAAAGAATTTTAATCGTTAATTTGACTTGTTTCATTTTTGAGTTTTTAATATATTATATTTTCACAAGTTAATAATCCTAATTTAATAACAAAAATAAATTCTAATAATTCTATCAGCAGTCCATGTACCCCTCCACTAACCGAGCAAAGCTTAAATTTGCATATTTTATAGTAAATCTTTATCTTTGCAACAAATCTGTTAATAACGGTTTTCTTTTTTTTTATTCAAAATATCTCCTTTATTCGACGACGGGTAAACATTATTTAATTCAAACAATTTAAAAGAAGAAGGTTTTTCCTTATGTAGTATACCCAAATTTTGATGAAATTCCAAAAAACGTGGGTTTGCGAAGAGTAGATACTACTTTAATTTAGAAAATCTCATAATTTAAAAAAAATTTAGGGCTAAAACAGTTAATAGAAAACATTTGAAATTATGAAGTTGAATTATATAATTAAAAAAATTTCATTTTTTTCAAAATTTTTTTGTTTTAATTTACGAATTTAGATAATCTAACGATTTAAAAAAAATAATTGGTATAAAATCGAAAATGTGAAACAGAAAATTTTTAAAATTATAAATAATTTGATTCGAAATATTCAAAAAAATCAAAATATTATTAAGAAAATTTTTATTTTAAAACCATAAAAATTTGAATTTTGAAATGTTTATTTTATAGATGAAAGATATATTATAAAATATAATTAATATTAATGGAATAAAAAAAATAAAAATTTAAAATCTTTCAGAATGTATTTTTTAATTAAAAATCTATATAATAATTATTATCTCAAAAGATACTTTTTAGAGCTAAAAAAAGCTAAACAAATATTTTGAATTTTAAATTTATAAAAATCTGAATTTTGAATTTAAAAGTATAAATTATGTAGATACTACGTATTATATCTATCTACTTTAAAATCCTAAAAAAAAATTATACAAATTTATAGTTTTTCAAAATATTTTTATTTTAATTTAGAAATTAGAAAATTGAGAAAAATTAAAAAATAAATTTAATTTCAGAAGTATGAACTTAGTGGTCCACGAGGTTCAAAAGGTTGGTGACCATTAATGTAAACTACACAATTATGCTGATGAGCTGCTCTTACTATATTAAAATTTACCTACATAAAATAAAAAAAAATTATTTTGCACCAACATTGCCGGTATAAAATCATTTTATTATAAACCCGTGGGCATTTATTTTTCATACTGTTGACTAAAACTAAAGTCACGGTTGTAAAGTAGCGCTGCGACTAAAATAACAATGAAAACTATGTATACACTGTCGCGTGTCTCAAGCGTAACTACCTCCATTTAAATAAATTTTATGTGTCCTTCCCCTTCAAATCAATTGTTTTTGAAAGACATCGACAGAATAAGTGGTTCTATATTTTGTTTCTCTTCAAAGAGTACACAAAGAGACTATTGTCGATTAAATATCTGTTCGTCACCGACGTGCGTGAATAGATTAACGAGATTTACGAATCTTGATAATCGGTTTGTTGCTCCCCTCCCCAAACATGACGATATTTAAAATAAAACAATGATATAGATGACACTACAACAATATACGTAATTGTTTTGGTATTTTTAATCCCCTGCTATATTAATTGGAGTATAAATTAAAAATAAAAATTTGCATGACAATAAATGTCTGATAAAATAATTTACAAAATTTTATCTACATATTAAAAAAATTTATAATTTATTATTCCATTTCATATTTTTTATAAAGAAATAAATTTTGATTTTCATCTTTTAATTTTTATTTTCTTTTCTACTTACAATGAAGGGGAATATTTTATGATTTTTGATTATGCTAAAACTTAGCAAAATTGAAAGCTGTTGTGCAAATATGGTTATTTAGCATGGAATGTCATATATATTGCTATGATCTCTCCTCTGATTCCTAAATTTCAAGAATATTACCAATGTAAAAATTTATTGTTAACTACCACGTGCTGTCTGTTTTGCCTTCGACCGTAATTTTTATTAAATTTCAAATTATATTGATGTACTAATTGATTTATCGGTACTATTATTCTTGCTTCTTTATGTTTCATTAACTTATTACAATTAAATTATGTACAACTACTGAATATTCAATTTTTTTTCAACAATATAAAAAGATTTGATTAACAAAAACAATAGTGTTTATGGCGGAGGAAAGAGGTAGAGTTTCGGGGTGGCCTTCTCCCCCAAAGCCATTTCGTAAAACGTAATACTCTGGGTTAATAATTAAACACTTAAGATAATAACCTTAAATGCGTTTTTTTTTTAAACAGTCTACAAAAAGAACGGAGAAAAGTCAAAATGAAACAATTTTCGATAAGTACTTCTTATAATTTAAGGACAAATTATGACCACGTTAGTAGTCCTTAATGACCAGACACTGTTAGGCGCCACCGTAACGGCGTCGGTTTGACCTTATTATTTACAAAATCAATTTTAAAAAAGCTGTCTCAAAGTCCACGTTATAGCTTATTGCAAAAATTATATGCTAATCTTAACTTTTCGGCAATTTTCAGCAGCACCCTTTTCGCTGATCATTTTCCAGGCCGCTTTACGGTATAACAGGCATTCACGTGTTGTGTAGGTGTAATTGATTGTGGGGACTCAACCCCTTCGAAGATAAAAATAGAATAACATTACGTGACACGTGTTCTACCCTAAATTACAGTCAGCGATATCAAATTATTTAAAACCTTTCAAAGCCCCCACGGCCGTCAAAATTTCATTATTTATTTGATAATTTTTCAAACAAAAACTATAAAATTAAATTTTTGCATTTGTAAATATAAATATGTAGATATTTTACATTTGAAGTTTAAAAAAATCCACATTCAGACCTCTAGTGTGTATGCTTTGCACTTCTCTGCTGATTCTAAAGAAAATAAACAAATGAACGCATATGGAAGAGGCCCCAAAAAAATGTGCTTTGAATTATTATTACTATACAGAGCGTTTCATGAAAAATCGGCAATGGCAACAATTTTCTGAGAAAGAAAATTCTCAACAGAGTGTACAAGTGCTTTGGGTTGCATAAACTATAATTTGTAACAATCAATATAGTTTCACATAAATGGGTAGAATAAACCCGTAGCAAGCAACCATATTACCATAATCACCAAAGATCACTAACTTATACTAAGGGCGAAGACCTTAGCTTAAGGTGTTCCAGCTCGGCTATAAATTCCTTTTGATCTTGAATATATTTCAAAAAACCACTAAATCATTTAGGAAATAAAAATTTTCAACAAGAATTTATAAATAAATAGCTGGAAGTAATTAGCACTTTGGAGTACAAAGAACTTCTGTTTCTCATTTGACTTTTTAATTAAAAAATGATAATAATTGTTTATTTTGAAAATTAAAACAGGTTTCACGTGATTTTGGCAGCCTGCAAAGTTGAAAAAAAACAGTTCTTTACGACTTAAAACGAAGAACTGGTCTATGAATCCAACGTTAGCAAGTGAAGTAGTCAGTGCAATACAATTGAACAGCCTGTTTAGTTTTTCATTTGAGGGTCGAACTGGGAAATTTAAACCGAGGTAATTATTTAATTTATTATTATCTTTGTAAACGGTAAATTTTGTAAAAATAATGTTTAGTGTTAACAAAATTTTTGGTTTCGGGTAGAATTTCAAAAACAGAGATTTTTCCTGCTTTTCACCCATTTCTCAACTTCCGAATTGATACCAAGAAGCAGTGATAGCGATAAGGATCCCTCGTAAAAGTTTAACAAAGTCTTCAACGCGAAATGATATCACTGCATAAAATTAACTATATAAGATTTAACTATATCGAAAATACATAATATTATAATCAACTTCATTTAAATCAAATTTTATATTATGGATCTTCAATGCGGCTCTTTTCCGGTGCCACTCCGCACTGCGGAATCTGCGAGGACCTGATGGCCTCCTATACATACTAATGTGGTAACTACTACCTTATAGTAAAAATAATGCGCTGTAAAATAAAAAAAAGAAATGTATAATTCAAATATCATTGGGAATGATCTAAAAATGCTAATATAAATTTTAAATCCTTGAAAACTCAAAGAGCACCGTTAAGAATTTGAACAAAACATTAAAAACGTTTAACTTTTAAATTTTATTGTGCTTTCAGAAATAAATAATGTGGATAATACAATTTCTCCTTTTTCTGCTGGGCATCATTGCAACAAACCAAAACTTCTTGAACAGTTACGAAAATTTGGCAAGACGAAATGGAAAATTTGTGAATATCGACTACAACACAATTGGTTAGTTTCAAAAGTATTTAACACCCTGTAACTACATAATATGGCAAGTACACGTGTACTCCAGTGCAATTTATATGGGTTTTACCCGATTATGGGTTTCTTCTAATCGAAATAATAAAAATCTTCTTCCGATTATTCATAAATTTGCATTTCATGCATATATAAATTGCAATATTTGCGAAAACAAAGTTGCCAGGAGTACCCGTCACGAGGACAACTCTCATGACAGCATTCTGCATGCCAGCTTCAATAATGACAATTTATCTTACAGATTACGATCCAACATCGGAAGAAGAATACGACTTTGTCGTGGTAGGTTCCGGGCCGGCAGGTTCCGTTCTAGCAAACCGACTCTCGGAAAATCCAAATTGGAAGGTCCTTTTGCTCGAAACTGGAAAAGAACCGACTTGCTTAGCAGACATTCCAGCCGCCGCAGCAATGTTTCAATTTACGGGTTACAATTGGGGATATCTTATGGAAAAACAGGACAATTTCTGTTTAGGTGAGCAGAATATTTTGATCCTAACAAAAAGTAAAAGTAAATTTTAGGTTTAACGGATCAACGAATGCATTGGCCCAGAGGTAAAGTTCTTGGAGGAACTTCAGTTATAAATTACATGATTCATGTGAGAGGAAACAGGCACGACTATGACAAATGGGAGGCGTTAGGTAATCCTGGATGGTCGTACAAAGAAGTACTTCCATACTTTTTAAAAATGGAAGATTCGAATGTGCAAGTTCACGACTCGGGATATCACAGGACTGGAGGGTACTTAAGTATTCAAGATATACCATTCCGTTCGGAATCTTCTCACGCTTTCGTAAGGGCTGCCGAAGAAATTGGATACAAATATGTGGATTATAACGGTGAGAGTCAAATGGGAGTTTCATATATTCAGGGCACTTTAAGAAACGGAAGCAGATGCAGTGCAGAAAAGTCATATTTGAGACCAGCTAAACACAGGCCCAATTTAAGAATTTCTACTAAGAGTCGAGCGGTACAAGTTCTCATAGATCCCGATACCAAAATAGCGTATGGAATTAAGTACATAAAAGATAGACGATATCGAATCGCGAGAGCCAGCAAAGAAGTTATATTATCGGCAGGTGCATTTAATTCGCCGCAACTACTAATGTTATCTGGTATAGGCCCAAAAGAACATCTCGAAGAGTTAGAAATTCCCGTCCTGAAAGACCTTCCAGTTGGACAAAAACTCTACGATCACATAACATTTTTAGGATTGATGTTTACGGTCAACGAATCGATTGTTTTCCAACAATCTTTGGTAGAAGAACCGGGAAACGTGCTAAAGTTTTTATTTGAAGGAGTTGGACCTTTAACAACGCTAGGAGCAGTCGAAGCAATCGCCTATATAAAAACAAATGCTACCAAATATGTCGGTAATTATCCCGATATGGAGTTACTCTTTATAGGAGGCGGTTTGCAGAGCGATAAAGGTCAATTTTATAGATCAATGTTTAGGGTAAACGACGAAGTTTATAATAAATTATGGAAACCTCTTGAAAATAAATTTGCTTGGAGCGTTTTCCCAATGTTGTTGCATCCAAAATCTTACGGATATTTGAAGTTGAAATCAAAAAATCCATGGAAATGGCCGAAATTTTACGGCAATTACATGACTGATCGTCATAATACAGATATGAAAACAATGATAGCGGCAATTCGTGAGGTTCAGAAGATTGCAAGATCTCCTGCTTTTCAAAAATACGACTGCAAGCAAGTAAGCACTCCTGTGCCCGGCTGCGAATCCCATCAATACGACAGCGATGCGTACTGGGAATGCGCGATACGGCATATAACGGCAACCTTACATCATCAAGTTGCCACATGTAAAATGGGACCACCGTCGGATCCGGAAGCAATTGTGGATAATAAGCTGAGAGTGTATGGAATAAAAAGTTTACGAGTTGCCGATACGAGCATTATACCGATTACGTTAGCAGCGCACACCAATACACCATCGTATATGGTTGGTGAAAAAGCTGCAGATTTGATTAAAGAGGATTGGAATGAAAATGTACCCAACATCAACCCTAAATATTCTCCATACTAATTTTAAGCTCCCAGAACCAGTGCTTCTTAAGTAACAGTTAGGGGACTCCCTGAGATCCGGGGGAATCAATTTAAATTTTTGTGTGGTATATTTTGAGCAGTCTATGTATTATAAGGGGGTCCATGGACTATTAGCTTAAGAACCGCTGTTCCATGCAAGAATTGTCCAAAATTAACATAATTGATATGTATTTCTACAAGTACAAGTGATTTTTAATATTTTTATATACAAAAAGAAAAAACTGACGCTTTTTAATAAATAATAAATTGATGATTAGTTTTTTTTTTAAGTGAATAATAGAATATTGATCCCACAATCCAAAAAACTATCTGACATGTAGATAATCAGGTAGTTTTTTGAATTGTATGTGTTGTAGAAACATAAATATCTCTTTAGAGAGATCAATGCTTAACGATTTTATTTTATTATTATTGAGAATAGGTCAACTATATTTAAATTAAAGACTTTTAAACTTTTTCTTTTATTTAAATGAAATTTCAGTAATTGTAAAAGTGGTCAAACTCAAAGCTTCTTTTAATTAATTATGAAATGATAGTGCAGATTCTGATTTTACCATTAAATTTTTGAGCTCACCCGCACCGCAGAGCGTAACTTACTAGGAATAAAAATAATAAAGTGATTTTCTCTTGCGGATCAGTGGCGTAACCAGAGAGGGGCTATGAAGTTTAGAACGGTATCTCGCTCTTTATTCATTCATACAAAAACTTCATTTATTTTTCCTCCCCTTCCAATGTAAGGTTCTGGTTACGCTACTGACTTCAGATAAACTCCCCTAGCCACCCTGGTTACTCCACTGCAGGTACTACCACCACAATATAAACAGTTGTATCTGGTATTTCGGGATTTGAAATTTGCAGGAAATAAAAAGCCCCAATCTGCAAAAATAATAAAAATATATACTAAATGCTGATTTCATTCTCGAAGGTCTCAGCATATTAGCACATGCGCAAAAGAGGAAGCAGCCAAGGTATTTGAATACTAGTATCATAAAATTCGCATTTCCATAAATACCAATTAATTCCCTTGTTTGTGGTTCGAGATTAATTATGGTGAGTACATGCTTTTTAATTAAGCGGTGCGGTGGTTAAACGCTTGCTATTAAACTGTTAAGCTTAATATGGAATAATTTATTTGTAACCAAAGATGCATTGTGGTAAGTATTGCGCCGTAACAATTATTTGAAAAAAATTCGTTCCACGAAAATAAACTTCAGCTCGATCAAAATAATTTTTAAATCATAAAACTGGTTCGATGGGTTCAACAATTGCTCTATCCTTAAAGCCTTCCAAGGTAATCATAAAAAACTTGTTTCAGTATTTCAAGCTTCTGGTGTATTTATTGATAAGTTCGCATTGCAATGGAATACTATTCGACGGAAACTGGTTGAGAAATTTACAACACACGTTAACGAAAGTTTCGATGCAGATGGAAGAAGACCTTCCTATACCGGTCGACACCACCATACCGATAGACCCCAGGCAAGAAAACAACCCCATACAAGTCGACACCATAAGAATGGAACCCATACAAGTAGACACCATAAAAATGGACCCCATACATGCAGACACCTCCAAAAGGCACACCATCCAAGCAGACGCCCCAAAACTGCATAATCAAAAGAACTCTGGTAAAATGTTTATTTAATCCGATGTTCCAATAATAAAATCAATCCAGTTCTCTTCCATTATTCACAAATATAAACTATTATATTTCAGGCATAAAATTCGATTTTATTATTGTGGGATCTGGTTCTGCAGGATCGGTACTGGCAAATCGTTTATCAGAAATCGAAAACTGGAATATTCTCCTGCTTGAAATTGGTAAACCAGAAAATTACATAATGCAGTATCCCATACTAGCTCCAGCCTTACAATTTACCGAATACAATTGGAAGTATAAAATGGAACCGCAAAATAACGTATGTTTAGCTATGTACCAGAACAGATGTCACTGGCCCAGAGGTAAATCTTTGGGTGGTAGTTCATCCATCAACTATATGATCTACACCAGAGGAAATCACATGGATTACGATCGATGGGCTGCATTAGGAAATCCAGGATGGTCATATCGAGATGTGTTACCATACTTCCTGAAATCTGAAAACTGTCGCCTTAAGAAGTTTAATCCTGCCTACCACAACAAAGGGGGATACTTAAACGTGGAAGACCCATTCGGATCTGAAATTACTACAGCGTTTCTGAAGGCCGGTGAAGAATTGGGTTTTGCAACTATCGATTATAATGGAAACGAAACGTTGGGTTTTTCGACATTTCAGGGAACTACGAAGTTGGGACGCAGGCAGAGCGCTTCCGAGGCTTTTTTGAAACCTGTACAAAAGCGCAAAAATTTACACATTCTTACCGAAAGTCTTGTAACAAAAATTTTAATAGATCCTTCGACGAAAACGGCGTATGGAGTTGAATACACAAGAAAAGGTAAATTAGAGTTGGCTTTAGCAACAAAAGAAGTGATCTTATCTGCGGGTGTATTAAATTCTCCTCAGTTGTTAATGTTATCTGGGATAGGACCCGAAAAGCATCTTCGTGAAGTAGGAATTACACCCATAGTAAATTTACCCGTTGGGCAGACACTGTACGATCACATAGGCTTTTTAGGTTTCGTATTTAACATTAATAAAAATGTAGAACCAGCAGAAAATTTATATAACTTAACAAAAATATTGGAATGGTACAAAACAGGTATGGGACCACTGGCCAGCTTGGGCGGCCAGGAAGCTTTGGCGTTTGTTAAAACCAACGCTTCTACTGAAAAGGAAGATTATCCAGACATTGAAATTGTTTTTGCTGGAAGCGGATCGTTCCCTACAGATTATGGCTTAATAAATCGACGTAGTGTAAATATGAGAGATAATTTTTATTATAAAAATTATTTACCTACAGAAGGTCATCCGAGTTTTGCATTAGTTCCAATGTTATTACATCCAAAATCGAAAGGATTTATGAAGCTAAAGAGTGCAAACATTAAAGATGACCCGATATTCTATGGAAATTACTTTTCGGATCCGGAAGAACACGATTTAAAAACCATGATTGCGGCTATGAGATTTATACTAAAAATTGCGGAAACGGACAGTTTCAAAAAATACAATGCTCAGTTAAATCGAACACCGTTTCAGGATTGTGAAAATTTTGCATTTAATTCGGATTCGTATTGGAAATGTGTTCTGCAACTGCTCACTTCTACCTTGCACCATCAAATATCAACGTGTAAAATGGGTCCTAAAGAAGACCCCAGCTCGGTTGTAAATCATGAGTTGAGAGTTCATAATACAGTTGTCCCTCGATAATCCGACACTTTTTAATCCGACGTACTCGGTAGTCCGACGCGCTGCCGGCAGCAACATGCATCTCCCTCCCTCCACATATTGTATATTTTACTTAAATTTCTTTCCGTATTTTTTTTAAAAACTTACATGTACTGTCATTTTGTATCCTGGTATTAATAAATTACATGTACCTTTACTGTTTCTTCCTTTTTTTTTTTAACTTCATTGTGTTCAAACGAATTAAGAATAAAACATCTTTGATAATATGACATTTTTGGTAATCCGACATTTTCGGTAATCCGACACTCTCTCGGTCCCTTAACTGTCGGATTATCGAGGGACAGCTGTATTAATAAGTTAAGGGTTGCCGATTCAAGTGTTATTCCTCTTCCATTGTCTGGACATACTAATGCGCCTACTATTATGATAGGGGAGAAGGCTGCCGATATAGTAAAAAGTGAATGGATGGGTTTATAAAAGCTAAGTGGATGAGATATTAAATTAAAAAAAAAAAAATTGTACGATATGTTCAACAGTTTATTCAATAAAAAATATTAAACCAAGAAACTAAGAGTAAATCTTACCGTTAGGATAGGCAACCAATCATTTCTTCTTGTTGTAAAATAACCAATGGTACTATACCTACTGCGCTAATGATTTGAGTGTTATTTTCTAATATAAATGATTTTTTAAATATTTTTTTAAAAATTGTATGACCTATGTTATTCTATAAAATGTTTAAAATATTTTTCGTAAAATAAGATTCTGAATAAAAAAGTTAGCTAGTCAATAGCTGACAAAAGAAAAATTCCCAAACAGCTTAATAATATATATCATTATGAATATTTTATTAGAATTTACATAATGGTTTGGAATTGTGATTTACATTGAAACTAAAGAAACAGAAACTTAAAATTACGATTTAAAAGCTCTTATAAGAAAAAGTGAACTAATGTTGGTCTTCTCACAGTGGTTGCTTATATTTTCTCGATCCTTGGTGTTCCTTATTTTAATTTCTACTTTTCTACGTCAAGAAAAACAAGCTCTGTGTTTCACGACTTACCACAATTTCCATATCAGTCTTTGAATAAAATAACCAAGCCATCTAAAAGACTTTTTACTTTTTGCTAAGCGGAATCCTGAAACTTCCTCAATAAAACTCATAATTGAGGTTTAAGAGTATTAAATTTATAGTTTCTTAGAACAGCCCTAACAAAAGCTTAGCACAAAGTAGCCAATCGGTTCCCGGAAATGCAAAAATGATTTTTGAAGTGCAATCAAGTTTTTCGGTTTAAACAAATAAGTACATAACTCTATGTACATATCACATACATACTTATAGATTAAATAAAAATATAAGTAGTGGGTAGTAAATAAGTACACCTACAACTTTAAATATTTAATCAAGATATTGTTTTCCTAAACAACACAAAAATATTATGGTAATCCTAGAAGTTCCAGAAAAATCAATAAAAGCAGAGAAAGAGCCAATATAAATTCATTCAATCGTCAATTCATATTAGGCAACATTTTTAATTACTTGTATTACTATTTAGTAATATATAATATAAGTACAGAAAAAAAACTCGCAATACAAAATAAAACTTTTTTTAAATCGGTAGAAATACAATCGATATGATAAGATTTAAAGAATCGCCCAAGGCGTTCTAATTTAAAATTTCTCTTGCAGATATTTTTCTACCACAGAAATTTCTTAGGAAAACCACTTGGATTGTTTTTAACCTTGGGCAGATTATTTTCTGTTGGTGTTAAAATTTTAAATTTAATTAGGGTAACCACTGGAACTTGAATTATATAAACAAACAGAATTTGAAGTAGTCGCATTCGATTTTTGAGACTGAAAGTGAAGGAGATTCAGATTCGTTTTCTGATAATCACTATGAACACATCTTGCACAATCGCAGGAGTTATAAACCTTTCCGTGATTCCTTGAGTAGATACATATAATATAAAACGTTACTTTACGTATAACTACAAAGCAATCAAGAAAATTGGGTCAATAAACTACGTCACAACCAGAATTTTAATTTTCGACTTGAAACTAAAGTTGAATAAAAAACTTCAACTGTTTAATAATTTTTATTTTTTTAATACAAAGAGGAAATTCGAGAATAAACGCCAGTTTATGGGGAACCATAAAAATTTATAATAACTTTACTTACCGCATGATAAACAGGGACGCACGTCTGGATATGTACTTGAAAACCGCTCGGCGTATCAGATCACCCTATTAGAATAACATCCCCACGGTGTGTTTTTAAGAATCAAGCTTTTAGTCGATAATATATTATATGTAGCAGAAAAAGTGTCATAAGCTTAAACTCAAATGGGACCTACAATCGAAATAGTCACTTTTTATTTGGAATGATATACGAGAGAACATCTAAAAGCTTTCCAAAATATAGAAATATAGATACATAGTAATCAATCAAGTTTATGGAAATTATGGTTCGATATTAAAGAGCGATGAGTCCAACACACCCTCGGGTTAATATTTTCAACAGACGCCAATTTGGATGCTTTTAAATGAAAACCAAAATTTTCTTTCATTTTTAGTCAAAGCCTCAAAAGTTTGATCGATTGAATCGACAAAGGCAATAAGTTAAAAGAGTTGTAAAAAAACAAAGACTGCACCTCTTCCGTTTTAACCGTATAATGTTGTCTGGCGCTTGGCTCGTCATAATATTTACGTCACAAATGATTAATATTTTGGCAGAGCCGGCGTCGCGCCGGCGAGACCGTAAAGCAAATTGGGTATTTGCCAAGGAAGTCATATCTGAACGGCGTTGAAATGGCAAATAAAGAAATTCAGTGTTCTAAATTGTTAGGAACTTCTGATTAATACGTTTCAGATCCACTGTTTTATGTATTTTTAATAGTACTTTACGCAGTGAGTGGGATCAGAAAGAGATTATTACTACATTACATTCCATACCCATCATGACAATGATCTTAATTTTTTTTAAATAAAATAACAACGGTTATATTATCAAACCTTGCAAACATAACAGATGAAGTACAGAGTTCAAGAACTACAATAATTTAAATTATAAATTGTATTTATATATTACTTTCCTAATTAAAAAAGAGTATAACGTTTCCTTCCTACTTTTTTTTGTTTGACCTTTATTCGAAAACAAATGACAGGCCGAAATAGAAAATGATTAGAATAAAAGTTTTATTTCTCCTTTAAAAGCACTCCTTGCCGTCCTCTAGCACATCTAATTCTGGTAGAATTAGTAAATTTCCCTGAAAATTTTTGTACACAAGATTCGTGACTCGAAATTGCGAAGATACCAAATGCTTTCCAAAGCACAGGAATTCCAACCATGGGCACACAACTTTTTTGGGGTATTTTCTCCTCGACCGCACGTTCTATGGGGAATTTAGGTATGTATTAGTGTAAAATAACCGGATTTGCCATGACTGTGTTTATTTTTTTTAATGTCATATGTACAGGCTCTGCTCGAGTGCACCGTCTCTTCTAAATCATTCGTCGTTTTGATATAGTGTCCATCAGATCTCCATCTTGAAATTTTACGGTGTAATAGAAAATTATGTAAGGATTAAGCTCATATTTTTTTGAAAGTTTTCAACAAATAGGCGAGTGGTTTACCCCTATTTTCAGTTCACTTACCGACCAATCAGCGTTCTAGTGGCTGGAAATGACTTTATTCAAATTCTTATATTACACCGAGAAAAAACTTCCATATGCACCTCATTTTTTTATGAGTCGTTTAATAGTTATAAACAATCGTTTGTTTTAAAAATCCAAATTTCGAGGAAAAAATCTAAAAAAATTATAGAGGCTTAATTGGACCAAAACACACATTTTTTGTGTCTTTAAAATCAATGGTTTTTAAGATAAAACTCGATAAATGGCGAAAAATGCCTACCTTTATGATTTTTTTTTTTCAGGAACTAATTGTCCATTCAGAATAAATTAAAAATTAAAGTATTCAGCCAACCTTAAACTTTTTTTTATTTTTTTTTTTTATTTTGATTTTTAGTGTTAGTAACAGTGAAAACCGTATTGGAGTTAATCTCTATCACCGCTTTCTCTGTGCGTGCGTACGTCCGTCCGGCGAGCTAGAATGGAAGGTTTAATTTAAATTCAAATTGTTTATTAACCACTAAAATACAATATATTACATACACGTGGATTGTCATACTTTAAATTAGTACCTAAATACTAGATTTTTTTTATAATATTACTTACATAAGTGGTTGGCAAGGATATCTTAACTCCAAAACGACTAAAGAAAAGATTTAATAATAATTATAAAACACAGAATTGCATGTTTACTGTAATACAGTTTCCACTGTTACTAACACTAAAAATCAAAAATGAAAAAAAATGGCGTGATAGTTTAAGGTTGGCTGAAAATTATTGTTTTTTATTTATTCCGATTGGATAATTGGTTTCTGAGAAAAAAAATCGTAAAGGTAGGCATTTTTCGCCATTTATTGAGTTTTATCTTAAAGACCATTGATTTTACGAGAAAAATCAAAGACACAAAAAATGTGTGTTTTAGTCCAATTAAGCCTCTATAATTTTTTCAGATATTTTCCCCGAAATTTAGATTTTTGAAACAAATGATTGTTTATAACTATTAAACGACTAATAAAAAAGTAAGGTGTACATAGAAGTTTTTTCTCGGTATAATTAAGATATTGAATAATATCATTTCCAGCCACTAGAACGTTGATTGGTCGGTTAATGTAGTTTTTAAGTGAGTTTGAGACGACAAAACCGCTCGCCTAAAAGGGAAGCATATCTCAAAAACCACCCCTAAATAATAAAATTGCTTATAAAAAAATTTAATAAAATTTAATAAGTATGCTAGGAAAACTGAAGGTGAAATCTTCTTCGCAGGCCGCATATGGCCCGTGGTTGCCCATGCCTGATGCAGACAATGATCTAAGGGCCGGTATACCAATATTGTCAGTTTAAATTCGCGATTAAGCTAAGTGAAGTTTAAAACTGCTTAAGTAATTAAACGGGGGTTTAATCTTCATTCATTAATGTTGGGATTAAACCAAGACTAAAATTCTGGCCCTAAGAGTATTTTCCTTTTGATGAATACAATTTCTGATGTACTGAAGGGTATTCCATTCCCTCCAGACTGCCCGGATTAAATAAAGGAAGGTTTCCGTACATTTACGAGTTTCGAGAGTACGCTTCGGGGAGTCTGGGGGTCATGAAATACCTCCCGACACGTCCAGTAATTCTATAGACTTCATTATTGAATAATTTTTCAAATTTTAAATACATACTCAATAATCACATAATAACAAACATTTACTTTGAAAAATATAACCATATTTCTATTTTTCGAATTTTAAAGCTTTAAATTACAATTTTTTATTATTACTGTATTTAGTGATTTTAAACAAAATTTTCAAAACAATTCCAATAATAATTATCTAAGGCAACGGTCGTCAACCTACCTAAATTGTTGTGGTTCGCAGAGAAATTTTGAATTTTGAAATTTAAAACATTTGAATTTGGAATACAGAGGAAATAAAAAAGTTGAACTTCGAAATTGAAATACAGTAGAGCGTCGATAATCCGGATCAATTGTGACCGGACCCTATCCGGATTATCAAAATGTCCGGATTTTCAAATAGAATCAAAAAAAGGTCGTTTGAGTTCATAACCAAAAAAAAGCTTGCTAAAACGGTTAATAAATCACTTTAGTGGTTAAGCAATTGCAGCAGATAAAGAAAACCATTAATTAATTTGAAGTTATAATGTGGTATTTTAATAAAAGTTTAGTAAAAATAAAAATATAAGAACACCCACGCATTCTTTTGTAGCGGTAAGACGACTAAAAAAATTTTTTTTTAACCGGAATTGAATCCGGATTATCGACGGTCCGGATTTCTGACGTCCGGATTATTGACGCTCTACTGTATTATAAATATACAAAAATTTAAAAAATATTTTTATAGAGCTAAAAAATCTAAGAAAAAAATTTGAATTGAAGAATTCAAAAATTTTAAATTTTTCAAAATGCTTCTTTTCAATTTAGAAATTTAAGTTAAATTATTATTTCAAAGAACAGTTTTTGAGATATAAAATACTATAATAAAATTTGAATTGTAGAAAGTTCTTATAATTTTATTCAAAATTCAAATAGTAAATAATGCAAAATATAAAATTTTATATTTTTCAAAATGTTTGTTTTAATTTAGAAATATAGATAATCGTATCTAAAAATTAGTTTGTATGGAGCTAAAAAAGCTTTTAAAAATATTTTAATTTGAAATTCAAAAAATAGTAGGTATTTAATATAAAAATTTCATATTTTCAAAATGTTTTTTATAAATTTAAAAATTTTGATAATCTTATAATCGCAAAAAATATTTTTCGAGAACTAAAAAAAATTAGTGATCGGCAGGCTTCGCAGGGGTGAGTTTAGTCGTCCACGAAGTCCAAAAGGTTCATTAATTCAAAATTAAAAAAAAGAAATTGGTGAAAAAGGTGGATAATTATTTTGATGGGAAAATAAAAGTTCAAATAAACCGATAAATAATCTAATTAGTATCTATTTATATATTTTTACACTTCAAATTATTTTATTTGCTCTTTGATTCAGATTCAAGTGATCAATAGACAAAATTTATTTGTCAACATTGTTTATCTTGCAAACAAATCATTCTGCTGTTTTCCGGAAGCTGTTGCAGCATAGCGGACGGTCCACATCATCCGATATGAAATTTTGGATTTGAGAATCCTGAGCATACCCACGCACGTCTGAGTTCGCTTATTAGCAGCCTATGCTGGTTTTCGTCCACCATAGGATATAAAATTAAATGAGCATACATTTCACAAACGCAAAACAAAAGATTACTATTTTACAACATGTCACACTTGAAATTTCAGGTAACTGATCAAAAACAGGCGAATTCAGTCCATTTAATTTTATATCCCATGGTGGACGAGAACCAACAAAGGTCGCTAACAAGTCGAAAACAGGCGAACTCACTCTATAGTATTATAGTATTAATAGTATGTGGTACTGATGAAGGCAAATGAAAATTATGGCAGAAAATATTATCCCAGGGGAGGCAGCGATTTTATGTGCTCTGCAAAGCACTGATCTCGCTTACTACTAAACCAATGGCAGATTCAAGGGACACCCTATATATTAGAATTCATTTATCTATATATAGACTAAAACATCATTTTTTATTTATTAAATTTTTTGTCAACTTCCTCTCTTACATAATTACATAACAATGTTAGCTATAATTCACTCAGGTAGATACTTTTCTGTTTAAATTATACGCCTATATTGATTAATTAGGAAGAGATGTTTAGTATGAACTACAAGTAATTTTCAAATACTTGCAATGCTTTGTGATATCATAATATGTAGATAAAATTGGCGAAAATTGCTTTGCTTCTCATGACAATACAATTTTATACAAAAAAATTGTAAGCGGCCTTGAAAAATAACTTTACGATCTGTTTGCTTCCATTATATCATTTAGATAAAATACGGAATATGAATAAAATTCCATGTTCGGTTCGAAACATCATTTTAGCTTTTCAAATGAAAGTGAAAATGAACAATTTCAATTATACTAAAAGATGTGTTTTTTTAAATTTCGTGCATAATTTCAATATATTCAATATAATTTTTAAATGTATTTAAATTGGGAGTCTATATATAATTTAGTAAATAAAACTATATCACAACTTCTGAACTTAAATTTTTGATCTTCGTTCAAATTCAAGTTCAAAAGTTAAATATTTACATAACATCAATATTTTATCGCGAGTACAAAAAATACAGTAGAGATTGGCTGTAAAAATTTAAAATATTTTTTTAGTATGGGCTGTACATTAGGATTCACACTGGGTGTATTCATTGATAATCAATGGTATATTACACATTATTTTTCTAAATGTTCCGTATCTTGACTCTTAAAATAGATTTTGTTGAACACGCCGAAAAAATTCGGGTGATAGAGACGGACGTTCGTATCGAATAAACTTAAAATTCTGTTAAATTAACGAGTAATTACAACCAATCAAATTTAATTAGTGAACTATTAAATTTGTTAATAATTAAACCGTTTACGTGCGGGAATTTGAAAAACAAACAAAAAGTAGCGAAAGTAGCGGTAAAAATTGTTGTTCTCGTGACATAATTTACTATTACGTTCAAGGTTACTCATCAACAATTTGCGGAAGAATTGCACCACTCCCCCTTTTTGAGTCGTCATTTAACTCTAGATTAAGACTTAGAACACCGGTAATCAGGTACCATCCCAATCGGCGAACGCTTGCCAAGCAGCATCCAATGGAACTGAATTTATGTAACGCTAATCAATGTAAAGGACGTCACATTTTTTATTACCAATTTAAAGGAATGCGTTTTAAAAAATAAATAAATATTAAATAACACTTAACAGAACCAACCTGAAACGATGAGTGCTTCGTTAGGTCCAACTGTATGTATATTACCCATTTCTATCACAATATGCACCACAATCTAATAAACTTCACACAACCGACCGATTAAAACCGCGAATATTTCGAACAAATCAAATGCACTTTAAAAAACCTCTCTTCGGCATACAACACACGGCCATGCTATTTCCACTCTGAACATTGGCGCATGCGTCACTTCCTGCAAAGATAATACAATTTCTGTTTCCTCAAAAACTTCTGTTTTTTTACTTAATTTTCTATAATATACCGTTGGAAATTGTAAATATAATCCTCAAATATTGTTTTACCAACGAAAACTATGCTAAAATTATCGGTTGCGACAAAAATCAAAATTTAAATCTTATCAGTATGACGTCATATGTGCGTAAGTAGCCCGCCGTCATCACGAAGCGACTAGAATGTAAAAAGTGGTTGCACAATTTTGAATAACAAATCGATACGGGCTATGAAAAACTATTGCCGGGAATTTTATGAATCATTTTGCCTATTTTATTTACAATTCAATTGTTATTATTATATTTATCTTCTACTACGAGTACATTATAAAAATTTAAATAATTATATACGGGGTGGTCCATTTTTATTTGTTTTAATATAAAAATTTTTTAAATTATATATTACGTATTTTGAAAAATAAATTTTTAATGATTGGTTGGATTTTACTTAATGAAAAATAATAAAACACGGGGGGTCAAGGGTGCGTGACGTAATATTTGGAGGGTGTCATTATTTTATATTAGTTAATGTAAATTATTAACTTTTTTAATTATTAATTAGTAAATTATTCATTAGTTAATAACATATTTTGCTAGTACAAATGTACGGGGATAGAAGAGAAAACTATCTCCCCTATAAACCTAATCTAAAACCCGAAAAAAGAAAACTCATAATTTAATATAATTAAAATATTTTTCAATTTTACTGTCTTTCCAATTTCACTCCTCCCCCTTTCTTTAAATTCTAAAGCAAAAAATGCACTGATTCCATAACCCCCCCCCCCGCCCCGTATTGACACCAGTCGGTTTATAATAATTAATTTTCAGCTATTTTTGCTTTTTCAATTTTTTGAAAGGAAGTTCAGGTGTTCATGCAATTTTAAGATCGAGGAAGGTAAGAAGTTAATGTGTGAAAGAGTTAAAAGAAAAGTAAAATTAATTTTTTTTTACATTTTAAAATTTGAGGTTTATACGAAAAAATTAAAAGAATTTCCGACGATTTGAGCAATTTTTCTGCCAATTGACAAGAAATTTTGCTGCCACGAAGATTATCGCGTAAAAAGCGCCAAATTCACGATTTGTTGTATTGGCCACAACTAAATCGATTATAGCACTACCGACACAACGACCTCATGTTCATCGGCGCTTTAAAAATTTGCGCGCATGCTCCAAGTAGTAAACCGACGGAACGCTGTTTGATGAGTGTTTGGGTTTACATTAGATTAATAATAATTACACTACATTACACCCTATAAATTTAATTCAATAAAAATCGCAGTGCTTAAAAAGTGAATAAATTTATTATATTAGTATCGGTTGCCGTACGTGATTTTTACTAAATTTATTGTCAAATAAATTAAGTCAGGTAATTGTGTAATTATAGCAACTTAACCTCACATAATTTTCTGTACAATTATCGTTACAAATTTTCGTTGCTTTATTATTGTTTAATACGTTTGATGTTGGATTTCATAACGCAATCGTTGGAATAATAAGACGCGATTGTGTAGAGAATTTTATAAATGGAGGGTTCAATTTCTTTTGTGCTTCAGCCCGAATCAGGCATGTCTGACACAAGTGACCTAGATCGCCAAATTGAACAATTAAAACGATGCGAAATAATAAAGGAGTGCGAAGTCAAAGCATTATGTGCCAAAGCTAGAGAAATTTTAGTTGAGGAGAGTAATGTACAACGCGTCGACTCACCCGTAACGGTGAGGAAGAAGTTTACTCGAGATGAGTTGTTTGTTTTAAACTTATCATTTTCAGGTTTGTGGTGATATACATGGACAGTTTTACGATTTAAAGGAACTTTTTAAAGTGGGAGGTGATGTTCCAGAGACTAATTATTTATTTATGGGCGATTTTGTGGATCGAGGTTTTTATAGTGTCGAAACGTTTTTATTACTTTTAGCTTTAAAGGTATTTTTAATACAACCTTTCGTTATTTACTTATATTACTACTTGTTTGGATTGGTGCTAATAGAATATTCCCATTCTGAGAATCTGAAACCAAGCACCACTTAATATTTGCCATCTTTGCCCATCTGAATCCTTGGTAATCTTTACTAAATTTGACTGTTTTAGGTTAGATATCCAGATCGTATAACTTTGATTCGAGGAAATCACGAGTCGAGACAAATTACGCAAGTTTATGGATTCTACGACGAATGCCTACGAAAATATGGTTCAATAACTGTTTGGAGATATTGTACAGAAATATTTGATTATTTGTCATTATCTGCTATCATAGACGGAAAAATTTTTTGTGTTCATGGTGGTTTATCACCGTCGATCCAAACTTTGGATCAAATACGTACAATTGATCGTAAACAAGAAGTTCCTCATGATGGCCCTATGTGTGATTTATTGTGGAGCGATCCAGAAGGTAGAAATTTTTTTATGTTTGCTATTTCACTATGCTTGAATAAACGGCACAACAATTTTAGCTTATATTGCCTCTTGAAATTTGAATTTTGCATTTTGAAACTTGCAGGTGACTCATTTTTCGCAATCCTTGTTTTTAAGGTTTGGGAAAGTGGGCCATGATCATGAATACCTAGCTTCTTGTTTTTGAAAATCCAATGCCGACAACTTCTTTCACTTTTATTTTCCATGTACAGATAAATCATAACAAACAGGGTTTTCAAATATTATTGATTTAAATGTGCCCCTAATGAAGTTCACTTCATTAAGCGTTGGTTTATACTATTTTGAATACATTAATTATTATTTGATTACATTAAATAAAAGACTTAAATTTATTAGGAAATCACTTTATTTTTGGAATACAATATAGGTATAAAATTTAAGGGATACGCAAGTGAATCCGCTTCGAATATACCCGACATGAACGCTAGTTTTGACCGAGCCGAAGTTTCGGTTGGTCTCTAGTAATTATCAAAAATATGAAAAGGAAATGTCTTAATTAAAATTTAGCGTACATGTTCCAATCCCGCTTCTTATTCTAAATTACATCCACAATGAATGGGTTACTTTTTGTTGTAGATATTATTATCAAATATCAATATTTCTGCCGTAGTTTTATAAATCACTGAAAGCGAGCGGGGAATTGCTGGTGTACAACGGCAGAGAAATCTTAGGAATAGGATGAGCTTTTTTTAAAGTAAATCTTAATGCAATTCGGAGAAATCTTTTAAAAATCTCATTCTTTAATTTTTCAAACAAAAAAAAAGAGGAAATCTAGTGTACAAAAATTTGCCTTAAAGCTGGTTCACACTATGTGATTTCTCACGTGACTTGTCACATGACTTCTCACGTGAGAAATTTTTTTACGTTCACACTATATGATTTTTGATATTATTGAAGTCATAGCTAAATAATAAGTAAAGTCATAGCAAAATAATAAGTGATTTTCAAAATAGGACGGTGTCTATTTTGCTATGACTTTTCATATGATTTTTTTGAATAAACCGCCTTTATTAAATGTTTTTTGAATTAAACATTTTTATAAAAATAAAACAACATTATTTTAGGTTGTTGCTATAATGCAAAACACGAAATAAATAATATTTTATATAAATATAAAAAAAAGTTTATTGAAAAAAAAGCTGCTTCCGATTATACTGGTTGCAGAAATAAATTTAATTTAAAAATTAAGCTTAGTTTATTTGTTTCTAAAAATTAAATTTCTTAATAGCTTCCCATTGCCATTCAACAAATCCTTCCTAATAAAATATTTTGTGAACGTTTGTCTGATTTCTGTTGGTGCCTTTGCAGTTCGATTAATTCTGAAAGGTTCTATAAATTAGTTAAAAACACTTCATCTCTCCAACTTCCTCTCGACATAATAACTTCTGTATTTTCATGGTCTATCCCAACAATGTATTTTTTGCCTTCTTTACTTTTTTTCTACATTATGCAACTAATAATAAGGAAGACACTATTTTGAAATTTAATTCGTCACTCATAATAATTTATATTCGATACACAATTCAAAAACAATCACGCTTACTCCTATAAAGTTAGATTTATTAGAATATTTATGACATCACAGCGGTTTTGACATTTTAAATCATAAGAAAAGTCATAAGGAAACTTGCGTAGTGTGAACATAAAAACTATTGGTCATGTGATTTGAGCGTTTAGATATGATTTAGCTATGACTTTTCGTATGACCTAGTCACGTGAGAAATCACATAGTGTGAACCAGCTTTTATGATTCTCCTCTCAACTGAAACCATGAAGGAAGAGTATAGCAACTTGTTGCCTTAGAACATAATTTTCAATGCACATAAAGTCGAGTTGTATAACGGAAGGTAATTCTCAGATCATCGTTAACCATTGGAATTCCGTAGATCAGTGTTTCTCAAAGTGTGTTTCGCGGAATACTCGGGTTCCGTGGAAACTCGTCGAGGGTTCCACAGAATGATGCCGCCAAATTAAAATTAAAAAAAAAAAGTTTCCCTGGCAAAGTTTTAACTCACAACACAAGATTGTCGGGTTTCACATTCGAGAAAGTTTGAGAAACATTGCCCTAGATTAACTCTAACTTTGGCCGCTCTGATTGGATCAACAGTGAGTTGATCTTAGTTAATTTTTACCCGAGCTTTATACAACTTTTATACAAAAGAGCAGTTCATTGCCATACCGAGTAATTTTGTATTTTATACCATTCATTTTTGGAAAGTATAAAAATTAAGATCATTATTATTGTTAATATAATAAAAATAAATAGATCTTTTTAAAAATGTGTTGGTGCCATATGCCGCCGAAAATCTGCCGGTAACATGGATTTACCAGCAGGGCAACAACCCAAAGCACACGGCTTGCGACACCGTAAAATGATTTACCGACAATTCAGTGACAGTTTTGGATTGGCTATCCTGTGGTCCCAATTGTAAACCTGTAGCATATCCTCAAAACAAAAGGTTGCTGAGGAAAAAATTACCGATGAAGCTCCACTTTTTCAATGAGCTGTTTTAATTTGGAAATCAATTTTATACCATTCAGAAGTTAATACAAAATTAGAAACAGTTATTAAATGTTTATTACAAATAAAAGACATTCTACTAAATGCTAATTATTGTAAAAGTAATATAAATTCATTTTAGTAAATAACTAAATAATTTTTTTAAATCACAAACCCATTGTTGACAAATTTGTAAGTCATTTTTATGAATGGATCAACTGTTTGCACAGTTTTCAGTAAGTATATTCCTTAAAGGAAGAACCTGCTAAAATAATTCCTTTGAATTGTTAACGTAAACAACTTTTTATTAGATTTAATTTATATGTATCAGGTCGTTCTTAAATGTGTGATTGTAGTTAAACCATTTTTAACAACAATAATTGTTATACTGCGAATAACGTTATATCAGCTGAAATGAGCTCATAATATGAAGAAATATTCTAATTTGGTTATGCTCAATATATTCACCTTTAGTTAAATATCTGAGTTAACTCTCTATCTAGCAAATAAAATTCTGTCTACTTTGTACTGATGGCACCGGCCATATTTCAATTAAAAATAATACATAATTCAGCCGACAGCGCCTTTTTCAAAAACCATACTTATACGTCTTTCGTCACGAAAGGGTGGGTTCTGCCGATTAAGCATACAAACTTACACAATTTGTTTTAGTTAATAAAAGTTTATTTTGTGCGATTATGTTAATTATTATTTTTTGGCATTGTATCCTGATGATGGTAATAAGCTGAAGCTGGTAGACAAAGTGTTAGCAGTAAACCGCAGAAAATCAAAATTCATTTAAATTAATTTCAGATACCCAAGGATGGGGAGTGTCTCCACGTGGTGCTGGATATCTGTTTGGTTCGGATGTTGTGGCCCAATTTAATGCTGCCAATGACATCGACATGATTTGTCGTGCTCATCAGTTAGTAATGGAGGGCTATAAGTGGCATTTTAATGAAACAGTACTTACAGTGTGGTCTGCACCAAATTATTGTTACCGGTACGTGTATTTTGTAGAAGTCAAATGACTTTGTATTATTGATTATTTATTTGTAGGTGTGGTAACGTTGCAGCGATATTAGAATTAAATGAACATTTACAACGTGATTTTACAATATTTGAAGCAGCTCCTCAAGAAACCAGAGGCATGCCGACGAAAAAACCACAAGCGGATTATTTTCTATAAACTTCTTGAAGACCATTTTGTTAATAACCCATATCCATTTTTACATCGTTATAATTAATGTAATTTAAACTAGGTAATTTATGATAACAGAATTGTCGGTTTTTTTTTACTGTAAAAACTAGCACTTGCGTCTGATATTTTTAGTTGATAAGATTAATGCATTGTTGGAATTTGCAGTGCTTAGAAATGTCACAAATGTTTGCCACTAAAAGTTAGTGTGTTGCATTTTTTTCTTTGTATATTTTTGTAACAAAACTGATTTGTTTTATTCGACTCGTGAAGAAAATGTATGGTATTGGCATCTGGCTTTTAGTGATGCTGCGAATATTCTGTTTTGCAGAGAAATACTTGTTGAATAAATGGCAAATGCATATTTAATAATAAAATAGGTAAAATTGAAGATAGCATTAAGTTCTTAATTAATTAGCAACACTTCATTGTATGAAATATTTTATTTTAATGATAAATTAATTTTTATGATTTGTGTTGCTTCAATGTTGCATTATTTAAAAAATATGAATGAATGAATTTTAGCGTAGTACGATTTTCAGTTAAACTATGTAATTTTTGTAACCATTTTCATGTTTTTTAGTAAATTTCAATATACCACAAATTTGTATTTGTTTTTTTGTTCAACTGAAGTTGTGGCATTGCCATTCCATTATCCTTAGCGACAAATTCAACTATAGAGTTTATTTTTTAAATACTTTTTGCCAACGAAAGTAAAAGCGGTAAGGATTAATTTACTTATAATTTTCTAAACTTCCCATATATTGCAATGCAATGATTTGCAATATATCTCTAATTGGTCAGTTAACGTTTTCAGCTGCGTCTCGCAGCTTGACCAATTTTGTTTTACTGAGTGTGTTAAATTTTGGTAATTTATGGTTTTTCTTTATTAATCTTAAAATTAAAACTTATAGGTTTAATCTTTTTTCGTATTGCTGATCGCAATGCAAATATGGGATTTCCTTAAAGTTGTAAAAAAGTCACTCTATTACGAAATTTATACTTACGAAACTACAATCTTTTTTGAACAAGCTATCTGTTCAAACTGGTTTCAAATTTTGCTCGTTATGTTTATATGGGACCAACCTTCAATTATTCCGGTATATGTTTTGTCTTTACTCTTCTTATGTTTTAATGGATTTACCTGGCGCCCTTTAACGCGTACATTTTTTTCTTCCTCAGTTACATTCTTGCAAAACAACTACCTGAGTAGAAGCAGTTACGATAATATCGCCATTATTAATTAACTGTAAAAATAGGTAAAAAAGTACCCACTTTTAGAGTTTAGTCGGTGGCGTATTTAGTAATTGCTTACGGGGAGTAAACGCTTTTAATTATGCACCTCGTTAATCCATTCATGCGTATCCTTACGGCTACGGGATTCGGGAACACAATCAAGTGTTCAACATAAACAAAACACGTCAAGTCACGTGAGCTGACGTAACATTGTCAATTTGATAAAGAAAATTCTGGGATTTACCCAAAAATAAATCCCCCAAGCAACGAGATTGAATAATTAAATAGTTTGTGATTTTTATATTTTTGTTTTTATTGAAAACTTTTTTAATTTTTTTTATTAAATGTTCTTATTCTTATAGTATCTAATAAAATAAATATCTTCAATTTTGAGATTTCAATGAACATAAATACATTATGAAGTTTATGATTGTATTTTATAGTTTCCATGTTTTCGAAATCATTGTTTTTATAAAAATAACAAAAACCATTGAAACCTTTGTTTAAAAAAAATCATATACAGTAAAACATTGCTTTTTTAATGCCAAAGAAAATTATCCTGTTTTCTGTAAATTATCATTAATTTACTAATTAGGACATTATCCACTTTGCGTTTGTTTCAGATATTATATTACTTATAGATGGCGCTCCTGTTCAGCATCGTCAGTAAATTTTTTCTAACTTGTGCACAAAAGGTCATTTCGCACCCGACAAACACCAACGGCCGCCGAAAACTCCAACAATATGGAGCTGGACCAAATTGACTTCACTCCGAAACCAACCGCCAGCACACCGCTACCCGTGTTCAACCGATACGGGATTTTGGACACCCTACCCGAGGACGCCAATCCATGGACGGAAGTCAGAAGGAAGCAGAAGCCTCCACCAAAACCGCTGACCGCAGTATCGGCGGCAGTTAAGCGTACCCCGCCACCCAAAAGACCTCCACCTATTGTTCTAACCCACCCAATCAAGGACATCATAAAATTTCAGGCAGAATGCAAAGCAGTGGCGAAGCAAAACGTCACTTTCCAGGCAGTAAGAGGACAGACATGGATCTACACACAAACAATCGAAGGACATCACGCACTAAAGAAGGATCTTTTCACCAATGGCGCACCAGGATACACCTTTACCCCGCGAGAGGAAAAAACCATCAAGATCGTCTTAAAGGGATCACCCTACCTAGACGAAAAAATGATCCGCTCAGCCCTCCTTCCCCAAAACCTTAACCCAATCACCATCATTAATTTCAAAACCAAGCTAGGAACAAACTCAGGTTCTTTTCTCCTAGAATTCAAGCCGGAGGTCCAACTACAAGACGTGATCAAAATACGCGATGTGGAATCTTCAATCATTACATGGCAACACTACACCAAACGAGCTACGAGGACCCAATGCCACAGATGCCAGGGCTACGGACACGGCTCTAACAACTGCAACATGATACCGAGATGCGTTAAGTGCACAGAAAAGCACTTGACTACCGATTGCCCCAGGAAAGAAAAAGACGAAAATGTTCAATGCTGCAACTGCGGAGGAAACCACGCTGCAAACTACAGAGACTGCCCAGCATACACCACATACGCCCAAAGGGTAAGTACAAAAACCCAGTTCTTGTCAAGCAGATCGGGCCCTCAGCCAATTATTCAACCTCGTTTCAATTTGCAACCTCAAAACTTTCCCGCATTACCCACACGACAAAGTGCACCGGCGGCACCAGTAACCAGCGCGTTCAACTACACGCGAAACCTAACTCCACCCGAAGCGCGAACAACATCCACTCACGAAGCACCCGTCGCGAACGCGAACGATCAATCAAACCCGGACGACCTAAACACCTTATTCGCGGAAATCCGTGACTTAAACTCAATATTCAATATCAAACATATGATCGCGATCGTGCGCGAACTAAAATCAAGACTTGCGGGAGCACGCGATACACTAACCAAAATACAAATTTTATCAGACATCGCAGCCAAATATGATCCATAAACCCTTCAAAATCAAAGACAACCTCAAAATCCTTTCCTGGAATGCCAATGGCCTCAAAAGCCATTTCAATGAACTCCATCTTTTAACCACTCAAATAAAACCCGACATCATCCTCATCCAGGAGACAAAGCTCAACAAACGAGCCCCTCCAAAACTTACAACATACACCGAAATAAACAAACCGAAAACAATCTCCGGCGGCCTAATAACATACGTCGCAAATTCGCTAAACGCCGCGATGGCAATCATTAACGTACCGGACGCCGAAGCTCAAGCCATACAGATAAACGACCTAACGATCGTGAATTTCTATAATCCTCCGTCGAAATCAATAAACACGAACGACTTAGATCAACTCTCCCACCTCAGTAGCAAAGTCATTATCGCGGGGGACTTCAACGCGAAACACCCGGAATGGAACAACACCACAACAAACACAAACGGTAACACATTACACACGTACGTGCACTCTAACCCAATCCTGCTCTTCCATCCAACCAATAACCACACCCATCACCCATACAATCCACTCAACGCCCATTCCACTATCGACCTCGTCTTAACAAGCAACGTAGCCGTACAAGACATCACCGCGTTAAACAAACTAAGCTCCGATCACCTGCCAATTCTATTCGAAGTAAACAGTATCCAGGTTCCAATCTACCCGCCGCGCCCGCTAACGATAACTGATTGGAAACAGTTCGGTCGCGACATGAATGAAATAGCCATTAATTCTAATATTAACTCAAACGGCGACATCGACGCGGCAATTAAAACACTCACGGATAAAATCGCAGACGCGCACAAGAGTAATACTAAAGAATCCGCGACTAATTGCAAACTTTCACTACCGGCCGACATACTTCTAAAAATCAAAAATAAAAACAAACTCCGTCAAATATACCAGCGAACTAAATACCCGCAACTTAAAACTCAAATAAATCGGTTAACAAACGACATAAACAACGCGATTCAACAAATCAAAAACGCGAAATGGAACAAAGCACTTTCGGAAATTACCCCTCAAAATCCCAATAAAATCTGGAAAATCGCCAAATCTTTAAAAAACAAAGAATCCACATCCCAAATCCCTCCCCTTATTACTTCCCAAGGAACCTTAACCTTAAACCACGATAAAGCCAACGCCATCGCCGATACCTACCTAGAAAATCACAACCTAACCCACAATCTATCCGATCCTCAAACTAAATCTATGGTCGAACTATCCAACCTTATATTCCGCCTAACCGACGTCCCAACCGCTCCTGAAGCCCTCACCTCCCCACTTGAAATAAAATCATACATCCGCAAATCCAAAAACAGAGCCCCAGGACAAGACAGCATCACTGCCGAAATCCTTAAAAAACTCCCGAAAAAACCCATCCTTCAAATCTACTATATCCTAAACCAATGCCTCAAAAACCAATACTTCCCTAAATCCTGGAAAAACGCAATCGTAATCCCCATCCCAAAACCTGGTAAACCCACAAATAATCCCTCCAGCTATCGACCCATCAGCCTCCTCCCCTCACTGTCAAAAATCCTCGAGAGAATCATCCTAAACCGCCTTCAGCAACACGAATTTGAATCCCAAGCTCTCCTGCCCGAACAATTCGGCTTTCGGGCCAATCACAGTACCACCCTTCAACTCGCGAGACTTGCTAACATCATTACAATTAATTTCAATTTAAAAAGAACCACATCCGTTGTCACTCTCGACATTGAAAAAGCCTTCGACACTGTCTGGCACGAAGGACTTATCCACAAACTTCTAGCCGAAAAAATCCCAACCTACCTAATCAAAATCATCTACAGCTTCCTAATACACCGCACCTATCAAGTCAAAATCAATCATTCCCTCTCCATGTCCCACCCTATCCCTGCCGGACTCCCGCAAGGTTCCGTGTTATCACCAACCCTATTTTCTTATTTCATTAACGATATCCCAAAACATCCAAACACCCAACTTGCACTTTTCGCGGATGACACCGCGGTAATTGCAGACTCCTTTCACAAAAATCAAACCATTGTTTACCTCCAACGTCATATCGAAGTGCTCGAATCGTATTACCACCGGTGGAAAATCAAAATAAACGCGAATAAAACAACACTCACAACCTTCACACATCGGCTCGACAAACTTACAAAACAACTTAAAATAAACGACACAATAATAACGCGTACACCAACCGTCAAATACCTCGGGGTCACACTAGATGAACGCTTAACATTTCGCGAACACTGCAAAATCACAACATATAAAGCATACGGACTCCTTCGCTCCCTATACCCAATCCTACACAAGAATAGTCCCATCCGCACCGATATGAAAATCCGTCTTTACAAATCCGTAGTCCGCCCCATACTCCTTTACGCTTCCCCAGTTTGGAGCAAAACCGCCAAATCCAATACCGACGTCCTACAACGACTCCAAAATAAATTCCTCCGACTAATAACCGGTGCAAACGAAACCACACCCATATTCGACTTACACGAACTTGCGAACACAAAACCAATACGGGCGAAAATAAACGACGCGGCTTATAAATTCTATACCGAAACAACAACCAACAACCCTGCGACCGCGGAAATCTCAAGGCTACGAAAATTTAACGCGCCGTTCAAAATTAAACACAAACTCATACACAACATCCTCATCTAATCCCATCCCGCAACATCAAACGCGAGGTTGATCTATAAATTCATTAACTTCCATATTAAAATTCATAATAACCATTGTAACCTGGACACGCCCACCGCGAGCCAAAGCAACGAGAAAACGTTGCGGAGGCCCGTAATTGGCCAACCAGGACTTGTAAATATATTGTAAATATTGTTAACTAGTTTTATTTGTTTTCTCTTTCTAGTTTATTGTAAAAATCTTAATCATTCCACTGGGTTTTTGTACTCGTTTTTACCCTCTAATACTCATACCTAATTAATTAAATCATTGCTTGTAACCAAACCATAATTGTCTGATAAATTGTAGTAACCTAGAAGCAATAGGCACTGACATATAACTACCACTAGCAACTTACTAAACCTGTAACTAATCTTAAGAATAATAAAGAGTTTTATCAATCAATCAATCAATCGACGAAAGCATACTTACCTGGCGTAGGGGTTTACCGTGATCAACAAGGCGGTTCCCCCAGGGTGAGGCCCTTTCATTGCACTACGATTGGGCTGACCCCTGCGATTATCCCTAATGTGGATAACTCGGGCGCGTAATTTTTGGTAGTCGGGACTGCGTACGCGCTGTCCCGGTTTTTAAATAATCAATAAAATGTTTCAAATCAGAGGTTTCGTTTTATAGTGAAACTTGACTGATTTTTGTAAAAAAAAACTGCATTCTTGAAACAAAAATTGTATCTTTTGTTTTAGAGCTGTATCAGAACAGTTGCAACTTGCAACTTATTATTAAAGAAGAAGATATAAAACAAAAAATATAATTTATTTATTTTTTTTTAAATAATCAACAAATTTTTGGTAAAATATCACCACATTTAGCCGACACTTTAAGTTTGATTAAATGATCGGCTCTAGTAGGTCCTATGTTAATCATAGCAATTTTTTTATTTTCTTCTACTGCTTGTAGAATAATTCTATAACTTGAGTAAACGGTTAAACTTGAACCTAAAACTAAAATTGCATCACAATCTGATATATAATTTTCTACTTGCTGAACCCTCGCTTTAGGAACGGCATCTCCAAAAAATACTATATCGGGTTTTAAAATCCCTCCACATTTATCACAGACGGGCGACTTAAACGATTCATAAAACTCATCAGAGATTTCGACATCTCCATCAGGACAAATCATTTTTGATGTTTCTTGAATCATATTTGGATTAACCGTTTTAATAATTTGTTGCAGTTCATGTCTACCATAACTATTATTGCAATGTAAACAAACCACTTTGTAAGCTGTACCATGCAATTCGATAACGTTTCGACTTCCTGCCTTGAAGTGTAAATTATCTACATTTTGCGTGACCACCACTTGCGCAACATTGTGGTCAATTTCCAAATTTTTAACGCAGTTGTGCGTCGCATTAGGTAAACATCCCGAAAAACGTTCCCAACCTACAAAATTCCTGGCCCAATATCTCTGTCGCATACTGGGCGAATTTAAAAATTTACTATAAACTATAGGTTTATGATTCGATCTGGCATATAAACCCACTTCCTCTGAACGATAATCGGGTATACCTGCAATACAACTTTTTTCACCTCATGACTAAAACAGTAAGCAATACAAACCTGATTCGGTTGAGATACCAGCTCCGGTTAAAATAAATAAACGTTTCGAACTAAAAATAAAATCTTCAATTAATCTTAAATCATGTTCATTTGCGGGTGAATGTTTCGGTACAAAATTTTGTAAAACGGTACCACTTAAATAACGTCGAATTGATTTTAGAGCTGTTGGTTTTGCAAACATTCTGATGTAACACATAACCTCACTATATAAGTTTCTTAATTTTGAAATTCGCAAATTTTGTGATTATGTAAATATGAGTAATTATTGTAAAAGCATAATAATTAGCTGTAGATATTAATCAGATTTAATACATTGATTTAAAAAAAATTAAAGTAAGAATTTGTATTCATAGATGGTGCGACGGATTTGTTCACCGAGTGATATTTTCTTGCATAGTCCACATATACGGAAAAATCCACCAAATTTGTACTCTGGTTTCCCTTCAGAGCGAATAAATCTTTCGCCTTTTACTAAAGATTTCCGTGGAGGGGAACACTCAAATGAGTGTTCGCTGAATTTTTACGAGCCCGACGCAAGTTGGGCTGCAAAGCAATAAATATAAAACAATTGGGTTCAGGAAAGCTTTCGAAAAGCACGGAACTTGGCATTTATTTAATCGGTAACCGATCTCAATGGTTGCATGGAGTTTTTAAGAAAGCCGCTGAGAAGCTATACGACAACAGTGCTAATGCTGAAAATCCCCTAATAAACACCCTGGGCAACTACAACCCCGAAGACTGGCTCCACAAATGACCAAGAAATTTGTTAAAAATCGCTGCCTAATGTCATCACATGCCCACCTCACCACTTCCATAAATCGAACTGCACACAGGCTCCTCCCTCACCAACACTACCCAAGAAGTGAAATGACACTACCGTCGGTGCCGGTGCACAGCTACCACAAACAATTACCCCGCGAACCAGTGAAATTGACACTTGCGACTAACCCACACCCGACAAACAATTATCCGCTGCCATCAAAAATCTTATTCTTCTTCGACTTTTGAGCAATAAAAAAGACAATTGGATTTAAATCATTATTAATATCAACTTTCACACATATTACACAAGTATAAAATTTTTAAATGTATAAAAATTGTTAAAAATAAAAGGTTACACAAATTACATGTAAAATGATATCATTTTGTGATCAAATATAAAATTTGTTATTTACAATATGTATTTCAATTTATTTACTAATGGGGAGCATTTGCAAGTTCACGAAACAGAACTATTGCACCACTCCTACATTTCAAAGCTGCTCTCAATTTACAATAATTAACATTATTACAAACATTTACATTTCTGAGCTTATGAAACTTGATTCAACTTTTATTTTTCACATTAATATTATTGAAAGGTTAAAATGAGTTAGAAAAAATATGAATAAATATGAGTGTTATTTTTTTGAGTGAGTGAGGGATTTTAGTGTTTTGTAAAATAAACTAAAATGCCCCATATGGCAAGAAAAATCGGGGAAACTAAATTATTTCATCGACGTTTACATTTACAAAACATCTAACATAACTTAGCTTGCTCCGACTTTTATCAAATTTAACTATGGGGATCATCACCCACAAGGGAATATTTTAATGACCAAATTTAATGGAGCCATAGCTGTTATTGTGACCCCTTAATCTAATAACCACCTAACGCACTAATTTAATCGTGTTTACATAACAACTAAAAAGCAAAAAAAAAAAAAGATTAACAAACAATATAGCTCTATTTTAATAAATTCTTAAAACTGGCAGTCGTTTTAGTTTAAATAATTAAATAAAAATTCGGTTTTACCAAAATTCAGTCTCGTACAAATGAGTGAGTTTGCAATGAGATATGTTTTTGCAATTGAGCAACCAAAATTTAATGTATATCACAAATATTTCGTCAGACTTAATAAAATTTTGGCAAAAAACAAGTTTCGATGGTATTTGGTCTAAACAAGACTAGCATTTTGTTGCTTAAGCTGCCGCAAGATACCTCACTAATTGTGGAGCCTTTGCCACAAAATAAAACGTAAAATGTATAATTAAAAAGTAATTTTAGTTTCAAAGCTGTCTCCGTTACTGTTAACAATTGTGTGTTTAGGATTTGAACCGTCACCACAATTATCTCCTTTACATTTTTGACCTTTCCTGTCAATACTCTTCCTACTGTTTCTAACGTTGTGATCGTTACTTAAACTAGTACTCTGAGTTCGGTTACCCATGCTCGAGTTATGAGAATTTAAACTGCTCTGACTTTCGTTCAGTTTGTTGGCAGATTTTCTTAAATTTTTCTCCCAAGTGTGGGAGTCATGATTTTCAAAAGAAGGACAGACTGTGAGCGAATCGGATGTGTGACTGGACTTGGAGCCATGTTTCTGTGAATTTGTATAAACTTTCGGAGTCTCCAGATAGGATCCTAAAATAAAATTCGCTTAGAAATGACAATATGAAGTCAACATGAAGGGAAGGTACCTGAATTTCCGTTCAGTTGCCACACTTTTAAGCGATGAACGATTTCTGTAAAATTGGGCCTTCTAACTGATAATTCGGCCCAACATTCCACCATGAGGACGTAACAATAACTGGGGCAGCAGTCGGGACAAGGTAAAAGTTTTCGTGAACGTATCATATTGATTACTTCTTGATTGTTGTATCCATAGTAAGGCTGAAAGAATTTGATTTTTAACTGTCGAGGATGGAGTACGACATTACCTGCAATCCGTAGCTATAAATTTCCCATAAAACCACACCATATGACCACACATCACTTTCAGTTGTAAATTTTCCATAAAGTATAGATTCGGGTGGCATCCACCTCACCGGTAAAAGCGACTTCGATTGCACCCTAAAATTAAAACATTATCTCGTATGTCAAAAATCATCGACGGTTCTAAGCACAACTGACCTATAATAGTCACAACTGTACATATCACGACTAAGACCAAAATCACTGATTTTCACAACCAAGTCTTTAGAAACCAAACAGTTTCTTGCGGCCAAGTCACGATGGACGTAATGATTTTCTGATAGGTATTCCATACCTTGTGCTATTTGTAGCGCAATATGTAAAAACTGTTGTTGACTTAAACATTTGTTCTCGTGCGGCGAATTGGCAATTAAAAATTCGTGTAAATCTCCCTGAAATTTAAAATCATTCCTCGTTTATTTTCAATAAAAATATGCATACCTCAGACATAAACTCAAACAGCATGCACATGGGTTCTTGTTTAATGACGACTCCTAACAAGCAGATAATGTTGGGATGTTTTAGTTCTGATATTAATTCAATTTCTCGTTGAAAATCAGCCTGCGTCTTTGCGCTAGCATTTTCTTTTAACGATTTAACGGCAACCACTATTTTACCCGTTTTGGTTTTCAAATCTCCTTTGTAGACTTTTCCTAAAAATAAAATTAATAAAGTAAAACATTAAACTTAAAAATTTCCACTTACCAAAAGCTCCTTCTCCTAATTCTTCAACAAATAACAGCTCCTTGTAGGTATAATGAGGAACACTTTGAAATCCGTTTTTACTGGAACTGTGAGATCTCGTTGGAATGTTGTTCATCCTAGTTGGCAAAAGCGTGTTTAACTCCATAGGAGAATTGGGTCCCGTATTACCATAAATATTTTTATCGGCAGTTGGAACATTCATCTAAAAATATAACACTTTAGCCAAAATATTAAAACTAAATATTGGACTTACGTTCTGAAGGCGATTCTTTTGAGCGGTTCTCTTCTTGTTACAATAAAAAATTACAGTTGCAATAAAAACGAGCATAAAAATGATAATTGCAGCTATGACCAAATAAAACCATAAGATATTTCCGCACTTTGGTATTCCACAAACCTCTTTTAAATTTTGTTCGATAAAACAAAACGGCTGATTTTCAACCATGCCAGGATTTCTAAAAAGAAAAAATCAGTTTGGATTGATGAAATTCTTTCAAATTTAAATTTACCTGCAATAAGAATGTCCAGACAGCTCGGGATATTCGGATAACGGAATTTTAAATTGGTAAGACCACTTGATGCATTTTTGGCCAGTCGAACTATAATCCTGGATTCCTCGGTATAAACCACCATAATCCCAATAACACATCTCCTCTTCGTTCACAGTTTGTGTTCGATCCACCCCCAAACTCAAACAATACATAGAACCCTTATCCGATTCATCGGGCAAGAATTCGCATTCGTCCAAGTCCAAAGTTTGTTCTAAAATAAAAAGAATTAAAAACAAATTCTGAAAACACAAAAAACGTACTTATAACTGGATGTCTCTTGGCTATAGCGTACTCCCTACTACACAATTCCTTTTCCAAGAGTTCACAATCTTCTTTACAGATGCGCTGCAACGCCAACTTATTTCTAACATTTTTATAAATTTTCAAATCTTTTTCCACACTAAATTTATTAATAAATTCTTTTTGGCGCATATTAATTTGTTCCAAATCGACGCAAATAGGAAACGCCGAGAAACACAAACTTGGCATGGCAAACTTACTACAACTACTCGATATTTCACTACAAGCAAACAAGTTAATTTAAAATTTTACAAGAAAATCCGACATTACTTTGACTGCGAGACAACTGTCACTGCATTTTCTAGTTTCGTCTCGATATTTTCTTGAGTATATGGGGGTTGGACGAAGACATATTTACCCGCCAAGTAATGCTTGCAAGTATTACCCGTATACATCTGGCAGAAAGGTTGAGAAGAGTTATAAAATATATTATTATCATTATTACTATTTAATTGTGTTATTGGATCCATATTTTTATCAAATACAAAAGAATTTTTGCTTATTGTCTCTTCACTAAGGGTGGGTAATATCGAACCGGTCATCGTTGTGAGCAACTCCCGCTGCTTTTCTTTTTTGTTATTAGTATTTGGAAAAAACGTCGTAAATCCACCCTCAAAACTAAAAATACACAAATCAGTTACTACAATCTCTTACGCTACCGATTTATATTACGTGTGAGTTGGTGAACCTTCGAATGATGGTTTATACGTTGGAAAATCGCTCGGTGCACTACCTGAAATAACAAAAAATTAAAAATTAAATCATCTTCACAAATTGAATACCCCATAAGTGCACAGTATGTTTATGAATGAGCTTACTCTAGAATACTGCTTAAAATTATGAATGCAGACTTAAATTAACTTTACAATTTCAATGTGCAAGGTGTTTTTGAAACGCTCTTGAAGTAAGCGAGTTGCAAAATAAAAAGGAATTACATTAGCAATCAGCGTGCTTAACAAAAGCGTCTACTTACCCCATTTACCGTCAACTTTTAAAATGCTCGTCGAGATAATTCTTCTTTTGTTGTACCTGGCAATGCATTCATAATATCCCGTATCTAATGTATCGAGTTTTTTAATGTGTAACTGAGAGGAATAATAAGGTACACCCAAAGTCTGTAATCAACGATGTTAAAAATTTTATTACAAAACTTTTTTTTTAAATCTTACGACATTGCTTTTATATTTAATTGTTGCTCTTTTATTTTGGATGGGACTGTTATTTCGTTTCCAAGTGAAATTTACCTTTGAATCGCTAAAATTTGCTTCTGTAATTTTAACCTCGCAGGTAAGTCTTACAGATTGCCCACTAGATTTAGTAACGTTTGGTAATTTTTTGGTAAATTCGAATATGGTACCTATAAAGAACGAATAAGTATTACGATTTTATAGCTTCAAAATAAGCAAACACATGATGGATGGCTGTAGATTTGGTTAAACTGTGACTCAAACTATGCAAAACACAGACAATTATTGTGACCTATATTTTAAATCTTCGGAGCGATGCTATGATTTTTCGAATTGCTATCAATTCTGTTCATCGTTGAACAGTTCATTGCAAATCCATTTAGATAAAATGTGTAAGTACTGACCATTTAAGAAAAGCTGGAGGGGGAAGGATTAAACGTTTGGGGGTCTCGAAAATTTTACAAGCTCTTACGTGGGAAATGAATTTTGGATTTGAAGATGCTCTTCAGCTCCCCATCTCTAAATTGGTACATTCATGGTAAATCGGTTTCACAATCGAAACAAAAATTCAACACAACCAGAAAGTTACATAAATATTTAATAAAATCAATCGCAGGAGATACACACAAATTTACTGCATTTAAAACCAGGGGTTCTAATTTGCCCAGTAATTATGTTCAAATACTCTGCACTTTGAAATGGTACCTGGTACTCCAGCACTGTTTTTTACCTATGGATGATTTTTCCTCAAGAACAAGCCGATAAAAGATTGTGGGTTTAATTTTGTACGTAGTCATTGTGTATATTGTTCAATTTCACTTGGGGATTTCTATCGAGTATAGGAAATCTACTTTCGACTCCTAAGTGGACCACAACTCTTAAGGCAAGAGACTGAATGTTATTTTGTAAACAAATGGAAATTGAAACAATTTTGCTCTTTTCGTTTCGAACGAAAATAAGACGGAGGGGGGAGGGTTAGCAAATTGATAACTCTCCAAAAAATTCCTTCTCGATTTTCAAAATAAAAACAAAGAAGTTAGTAGATTCTGTCCACAAAAGCTCGCCTTGAGCTATAATTATAAAATCTTTAAATGGCTTTAATTTTATTTACAGCCAAACCAATTTAAGAAAGAAAAAAATGTCTGGCTAATTTCCAAAATTTTGGTACTATTTCAAAATCCAATTTAAAAAATTTTTTTATAATAATTTACAATTTTGAACTTTTGGTTAATAGAAAATACGGTCAAAGCTATGAAGCAGTCCTAAATGAATTTGAACTTCAAAAAGGGTAGGTAGAAGATGGGTGTCGCCATGGGAATTGCGATCTCGTAGACAACGTCAGAGTTACGGGCGGATAATGATAACACAAAGTTACAGAGAAATATAATTGCAATTAATTCCACTTCAAGAGCACCGCTGGCTTGCTAAGTGACGGTTAGCAATTTATAATAATATTTTACACCCCGAGAGATGCTAATTCTTCGTGCTTTAAGGTGCTACTAACTATTTGGCTATATTATAATATGCATTTGCAAAAGTGAACATACGCACAAAGCATGATTGCTGCTAAAATGCCAATGCTAAAAATTCTAACTAATAAACATGCAATTGCATGTATACCTAATGATAAAATAAAAATATTATTACAAGTCTTACCATTTTCTGTGGCATTGGATCCGGAGATGTCGTCGTAACTTTCATACTCTTCATAATCGGAATAATACTCGTTTTCTTGAGCGAATACCACCAGCGCTAGAACAAAAGAGAAGATCAACGTTTCGAACAAAGTTACATCTTCAGACACGGTTGTAAGCAAAAAGTCGTTCCCGCTTGCAATTCGTGATCGATTGCAAGCGTAAATGTGATAAAATGCATTAACATCGATCAGTGTGTATTGAATAAGTAAGATATTAATGGTGTAAATAAAGTGTGCGAAAAAGTATCGTGAGGTGAGCATCTATAAGGTCGATATTCGATGCAGAATTTATGTTGAAAATAAATTAAGATAAAATTAGATTTTAGGATATTATAAACAGTTGTAGAGAAAGTATATATAGAAAAAGTTACAACACTGAATTTAAATGAAATAAACTCAGATAGAACATAAAATTAGAAGGAGACGATACGCCATACCTGTAACCCATTTCACGCATTCGAATAATTAAGTGCCACGAGAACCACGTAGTTTAACATAATTTCAGATTTTGCATTTTTACATAAAATATAGGTCGCGCGGTTGCAGTTTATCGTGTGGTGTTGGTGTTAAAAAGTCTGGAACATAATTTTACCTAATAGGTAGGAAAAGTTTGATTGAGCGAATGCTTATTTTTAGTGCGAAACAAAGTTCAAAGCTTTTAAATAAATTGTTTCGTTAAATACGCACCCACAATCTCAGATCGAGTGATTCAAAAAGCTTTTCGTTTTTTAAATTTGACTAATTTGTCCATTCCTCCTCGAAAATTAAACACAATGGAAACCCACACAATTTTCTCTCGTAAAAGTTTCCAAGAATATAACGAAAATCATTTGCTTACATTATTTTTTCGTCTCACCTATAGTCAGTCTTTAGACTAATAAATTAATGACTCACGTACTAAGCAATTTATAAATATCCAATATTTTGCTTACGTATACTACGGAAATTTATTATTTTTTTAATAGGTAACGATTGTTAATCAGAATAATAGGCCGAACAGATCGAATTTTTCACAATCCATTCCGTCTCGTAATAGACCAAACAAATAGTTACCAAATATTGTGATTACATAATTTAACTAATCAGGAGACTTACTAAATTATTTAATTTTCGGCTCTGCAAAAGATCCCAATTTCTAAATTGATGCGCAACAAGTGCAGAGTGCAGACGACTTAAATAGCTCTTTTGTTAATTAAGAAATGTCAACATGCACGCACGTATGTAGCAGTTTAGTACACTATACTATAATAAATCTAGAACATTTCGCCGTCGCCATTTCGCCACCGGAAATTTAATATTCAATTTTTTTAATGTTAACGGATTTTTTAAGAGATAACTCTACATTCAAATCTAAAACAAACATATTAAATTTTAACATTACCCCCCCCCCCCACCGAAAATTTTGTCTAAATTCTGCACTGGTTCAGGGAGTGTGAATTTTATAAACTACGTGTTTCACAATTATATAAGGGGGGGGGGGTAGAAAAATGTGACGTCCGCATAAAAACACATTTTAATCGGATTTAAGAAAAATAAGAGGTATCTTTGATTAGTGACCTGGGGGAGACCAGTTTGTGACCAACTATGATAAACAGGAGAAGGGAGTTAAAAAGTATGAACAACCTCCAAGTATTTTCTGCTTCATATGGCTGGTGGATCGAGCGGTTTTCGGACGCCCTAAGCGCCTCTCTCGCCATATCATCACACTTCGTCAAACAAACTTAGACCCCCCCTCTAAATAATACGTCACACATCCATGTTCCCCCCCTTTCATTGTTTATCTTTAGGTAAAGCCGAAACAGAAAAACACAAAAATTACGAAACATCAACTACAAAATAATATATTTAAAATATTAATTTCAAAAATTCATTCAAAACTCATATTTCTATATTTAACGTTACGTGATGTCATAATTTTAGAAACCCCTCTCCCCCTATCGTCACGACGCTCCAAATCCGTCCACTCCCCTTCAGACGAAATGTAATTTATGAACGACCCCTTACAGTTATCGATTGAGGTGGTCGTCATAGATAAGAAAGCGTAATACGGTAGTCGTCGGCAGCACTTACAAAATTTATTTATTTTTTATACAGATAGAAAAGTTAATTTTAAAAAAACATAAAAATTTCATATTGTCCGAACCACTAACCGAGCAAAGCTTACCCTTGCGAATTTTATAAATGTTTTATCTTTGCAACAAATCGGGCAATAAGCGTTTTTTTTTTTCAAAATATTAATAATAAACTTGTTGTTTTTGGAAAAAATCCATAGAAATTTAATAAAAAAATTTCAAGTTATGATGTGAAATCTGTAACTTTCAGTCAACTGGTACATTCCAAGCGGGTGTAAGAAAATACTATTTTAATCGAATTCATAAAAAATATTTTTTAATATAAAAATAAATTTGAAATTTAAAATTTCATCTTTTTACAATTTTTTTTAATACTAATTTAGAAAATAAAGAAAATCTTCTAATCCCAAAATAAAATTAGAGCTAAAAAATATAAAAAAATAAGTATAAATAACGGAAAATGTAAAACTTTTCAAAATGGTTTTATTTTAATTTAAGAAATTCGTATAATTTCAAAAATTCTTTTTTATAGAGCTAAAAAAAGCAAAATCTTACGTTTTGATATTCAAAAAATACAAATATAAAAATTTCAAATCCTTAAAACTTTTTTTACAAATGCAGATGATCTTATCCTAAATAATATTTTTTGGAGCTAACAAGTTTAAAATTTGAATTTAGAAATTATAAAAAATTCAAGCTTTTCAAAATGTTTTTATTTTAATTTTGTGATTTAGATAATCTAAATAAAAACATTTGTGTTCTGAAATTATTGAATTTTGAAATTCAAAAAATAAAAATTCCTAAAATATTTATAATTAGGTACCAAATTAAAATTATTAACTCGTAAAACTATAAAAAATTAAAACGAAATATTAAAGATCTATTAATTTAATCTGTTATCGTTTAATTTAAGTCGTTTTAATTTTTAATTTAATTTTATATAAAATATTTATATTTTTCAAAATGCTTTGTTTTAATTTGAATATTTAAGATAATTCTATAATCTCAAAAAGCATTTCTACCAGCTAAAAAAGCTAAACAAAAACATTTGAAAATACGAATTACATAATTTTAAACATTGAAATAATCAAAATTCATATTTTTCAAAATGTTTTTGTTTTAATTTGGAAATTTAGATAATTTAATAATCCTAAAAGTTTTTTATAGTTCTAAAAAATGCTAAAAAAATATTCTCAACTTTGAAATTCAAAAAATGTAGATAAATAATTTATACAAATTTTGATAATCTTACAATCTTTAAAAAAAAACTTGATTTTGAAATTCAAAATATATAAAAATTTGTGGCCATTAGTGGTTCACGAGATCCAAATGGTTGGCCAACGCTCAAATGTAGCTAATAGTATATTATAAATTCAGGTCAGAATCTCATTAATTCATTGGGGGGGGGGGGGGGGACAGGAAACAGAAAATACGTTTTTCAAAATATAAGATAGATCGCAAAACTGAACTGTGAAACAAAATCTAAAAGAGTTAACATACACACTGCGGTCCAGATGTGTTGATGGGATCGGGGGTGACGTGGTTGTTGTCGAATTAGTTTCACTATGAGGGAGTGGGTCGCGGGTTGGTTGTTTTCGGTCAAAAATTCGTAAGACACCAAATATCACTAGATATTACATATTATTATGTTGAACTACGATAACGATTGTATTTTGTATATCTACTAGTGCCAAGAACCACGTCAGATTTATGTCGGGATTAGACAAAATCCCGCTGTTGCAATATCTCCGGACCATAATCTCGCGAGACTATAATCTCGTCGTACTACAAACCCGCCAGACCAAAATCCCGCCGATAACAAAATCCAGTCGGACCAAAATCCTGCGACCACAATCCCGCACGACTAAAATCCCACCGAACCACAATCCCGCTAAACGAAAATCCAGCCGGACGGAAATCCCGCCACCAAAATCCTACCGGATCATAAGTACGAACTCAAAATTAGTAAAATTAAAAATTATATTAAAATTAAGAAATATCTCATCCATAACTTTCAATAAATAAAAAAAAGGATTTAAAAATTAAATTACAAATAAACAAATACAATATAAAAAATATTAGATACTATTAAAATATGTATAGGTTTGGTTATGTTACACTGAAATAAATAATTGATGAAAATTTATCATTTTTGGGCCGATGAACAAATTTCATCACATTGATAAAGAATTAATAATATTCCATGAAAGAAATTATTGTATTTATGAATTTGTTCATCAATATGATTTTTTTTCATTGGCGCAAAAATGATGAATTTTTCATCGAAATGATCCGGCTTTTGGCGGCGGGAATTGTGACCGCGGGATTATGGTTCGGCGGGATTTTAGTCCGACTGATTCTGTTCAGCAGGATTTTTGTCTGGCCCGATTTGATTTGGCAAAATTTTGGTTCGACGGGATTGTGGTCGCGGGATTTTGTCTTAGACCGGATTTATATGGACCTTATTATATTATACTGCTTTGTTAATTATTATTGTAAGTAATAACTTGTCGTAAATATAGTTTCCGTGCATCAAAGGTTAACTGCTCGTGTATTCTTTAAATAAACTAATTTTTAAAAAACTATGACGCATAATGGGACCGAATTTGATCCAATTGGTGGAGGGAGAAGATTTCAGCCCTGAAAATATTTTATTTAGTAAAACAGGATTAATTTCATCCTTAATTTTATAATTTTTTTCCGTATCATTAATAAAATATATCATGTAAATTTTATATCTGAAATTTAGGACAAACTTTGAATGTTGTACGAGTATATTCTACTATTTTTTTTACTACGTAATTTAAAGAATTATTTTCATAATAAATTATAGTTATTTTAATAAAAAATGAGAGGTTAAACCTGACTAAAAAATCTATAACACGACCAGTATTAGGATCAAGTATATATTTGTTTCAAAACTTTAAAGTTCTTTTAAATAATAAATTAAATTTTTACTTGGTTCTTATTGATTACAATTTTTTACACCCAGCGCCAGTATTCTGTTTAGACCTTCATTATAAAATTTTAATTAAACTTGTATTGTGTAGATTTAATTATGTTCATTGTAATTCAAATATTGTGAATTTATAATATTATAAATTAAATTGTTTACTTAAAATAAAATTAAAAGTCGGAAAGGCTCACTTTTGTCGGGATGAAAATTTGAATTAGACAAAAGTTATTTTTAGTACCCCAAAGAAACAGCCCCTGAACACTACCAGTTCTTTTTAACCATGTTCATTCACTAAAGCAACAATAAGTTATTAAAATTATAGAAATGAAAAATTTTCATTATATTTATGAAAATTTCATAAATAAGTTAATTGCTTGAAAAAAGTATGAGTATTTTTCACAAATTTTTGGCAAGCTCAGTTCGCTTGTTTTCCGTCATTTAACTGAAATTCTATGTATGATATGTTGTAAAATAGCGATTTCTTAATTTAATAATTAATATTATTTATAAAATGTAATTTTCGAACTTCCCTAATATTTTTATCAAATAAAAATTATATATCTATATATCTAAATTATATAAATTAATAATCTCAAAAAACAGTTTTGATAGCTCGTATCAATATTTTAGGTTTTCTAAAGAAAAATTAAAAAATATGTTGGCTTCGAGTTTGTATAAGAGATGCTAGATATTGAATATTTTGTATATTGTTTTAAGTTTGTAAATTACTTTTATTTTGTTAGTATGTAAATAGTGGTATTTTTATTTTTACCCAATAATGTTATTATTACTCGTATTATTTATTATAAATCCTTGACTAGAATAAAACAAGTCAATATATTAAGAACAGTTAATTTAATCAGTTTAACTTCAGGCCCCAAAAAAATTGAATTACCCGCCACTGGCTGTAGAAAGTGTCTGGAGTTCACCGTCGCTCCTACGACATTCTCAGCTCATTTTCTCGAAAACCGTTATACTTACAAAAATTTGTATTATACTTTTCTTGTAGAGAAATTAATAATCTTTCATTTTCATACTACATATTTTTCAATAAATTTAATATTTTACGAGATACATCCAAAAGAAAGGCAAAAATGTACTTATTTTCCAAGATGACGGTGACAGCTGTCGAAATGCAACATTCAAATTGGCCTATTCGCTTTCCATTCTACTAAAAGAAGTGTCTTGAAACACTACGATTGGGTTTTTCTTTGACGTTTCAGAAACAAATAAAAATACGTATATAAAATTATTCTGTAAGTTCAAGTATCAACAAGTGCAAAATTCTTATAATTTTACTCATTCAGGTTTTATCAGCATTTCAAGAGATACATTATGTGAGTCATCTTTGTATATAACCCATCATCAAAAATTCAAAATAGACACAACATAAACTCGCGGAATCTCGTGCCAAACGTTAAAACGTACAAGTACTGATTGTATAAAAACAATCATAATAAAGCACTAATTGAATAATGCAATAGATTTTATTCAATCCAAAAAATTTATATATTGAAAGCTATTGGAATGCAACAATAAAACTTTCGGTTATATGAGATGGAGAAAGGATCTTACGGATCCAGATATTCCAAATTATAATATAAATAATAACAACACACAACAAACATCCGTATATGCTCCCCCCCCCCCCGTTCTGTAATACAGGGTGTTTTGTCTTTTTATCGTTCTCAGAGGGCGAAACTGTTAGCGGTAAAGCTTGGTACATAATTATTATTTTATAGAAAAGATCGATTACCTTTGAAATTGTTGAAATACTCCAAACATTCTTAAACGACGATAAAAAATAACCTAAATGTTTTGTTTCAGAGCGACCATTAATCATTTTATACTGCAATTCTATTTATACACGAATAGGAAGAAACACTTTTACTACCCCGACATTCCAAATCAACTACACAAGACTGAAAAAAAGTTTAAAAAGAAAACAAGAAATAATTAGAAGTTCATTAGAAATAAACAAGTGCAAATAATTTAAGTTTATTTTAAACACTACAAACTCAACCCACTAAATGATTATTCGATTGAACCTAAATATCTCTTAAAATAGCATATAACGTAAACACAAGTTCTTGGTTTGAAAGGAAATTCACAACAGTCAGTATGTCAAAATCGACAACCATGTTAAGAACACGTCGAAAGGATAACAATGTTAAGCCTAACAGAAGGTAAATTAATCGTTTCAATTATAAATGTTTCTTTATTTCCGTTGTTCTTTTTATTGTCATATAGATTGGATAGAAAATCTTCTCGTGGCATGTTATTTGAAAATGAAGATTTGAGGTTGAAAACGATGAATATTAACGCCGAAGTTGAGAGAGGTAAGATGAATGTTTGATTTGCTTTTCATCCCCTTCAAAATGAAAAATTTAACTGGAAATAGCTTCGGTCGGTGCAGAAGCAATCGGACGTGTTAACGTTATTGCCCTTAGTATCGAGAGGCTAATTTTGATTTTTTTCTTAAAAAAACGCACACCTGATAAATTTTTCGTTCACCTTGACTTAAAAAACGCAACATAAATTAAACATAATTGTCGATTATACGTTTTATACCTATTCAATATTGGAAACGGTCCAAAAAATTACTCATGCTATTGTGAAAATTAATTTTTGGAGAAATTAATGTAAGAGTGATTATTTTTTGTAGGACAGTCTGATATTAAAAAACTAAAGCGGGAAAATGACCAACTGCGAAGGGAGATTTGGTATTTGCGAGATGAATATGACAAACTTGATAAGCTGTTAAGAGAAAAGGCCTGTCAGGATTCATCATCTTCAAGTTGCTCTAGTGAGTCAGTAAGTGGGTAACGGAAAAATATGTACATTAAATTTACAAAGCTAACACGTCCTTTAAAATTCCTGCAAGACACATTTATAAATATCCCACTCGTTTTGTGTTCATTTTGGCACGCCCAAACTTCCTTAACATAAAAAGGGTCTGTACGTGGAGGGTGAGTAAAACGCTTGACCTAAGTGCAAATACAGCATATATCATCTATCTATGAATGGCGCAAACATATTCAATCAATCCCAACGGATCCTTCGACGTCTGGGGAATTTCATAAAGGTCCTGGGGAGTGTCAATTATTCGTAGGAACCTTTTGTCCGACACATTTTGTGTGATGCGATAATGGAAGCGAATGAAGTAAATTTATAATAACTTCCGTAAGGCGTTCGATCGATCAGTTTTAATTTAACCTTTTTGTGTCAAGTCTCACGGAAAATTTAGAACAATAAGTGTGAATTAATTTGGGGCCTCGAGAAGTTAAGGTTTCTCTTGAATTATATTTATATAATATATCATAAAGAAGGCGTTTAATAAGATATTCTGAATTCCCATTTCAATCATATCGCGATTGTCCCACACCTACACAACTGTACTTATCGTCCAATGATTTATGGAAGAGATGTCGGAAGACAAACGTATCAAAATTATTACCGTGTAATTGTGTTCTGAAAGTTTTCACATTTTAACAGTCCATATATCATATTAAACGAAATCAACGTTAATTAATCCATTGATGTATTGTTTTTTAGGGTGTCGAAAGTTCGAAATCTTCGTCACACCATCAACGGTGTAGCATAATTTAAAATCCATGTAATACCTACTTCTTGTAGTCGACAAGATAACGAAGGCAGGCAATTTAACTTCAAACTGTCAGGTCAAATTTTCATAAATAAAGTTAAACATTTTAATGGTTTGTAGATTCATTAATTAAAATCACGATTGCGGCGATAACCTGCTGTGCACGCTGGTTTTATATGAATAGATTAGCCTGATGTTACTCTATAGAAGAAGTTAAAAGTAAGTGTTATCAATAGTATCCACGGTGTTCGGGTTAACAGTTTAGCCAATCCCACCGAAACCCAGGCTCCATACTAATCGAGTCAAGTTTGAACAAAAGTTAAGAAACCGACTTGCAAAACACAAATGAGTTCTATCTGATCCTTTCCGAGGCTCCATAAAGGGGTGGAGCTAAATCAAAAGCAAATACCTTTACAGTGCCATACTCAAAAAATCTGAAAGGTTAAAAGCTGTTGGACAATTTTAGCAAAATTACTTTCCTGACAAGGATAAATGAGACATAAATTTCCTGAAATATATAGAGATCCCATTAAATTAAAAACCTTTGCGTTAGATTTTCCTATAGTAGCGCTGTTTATAAACTCCTTCAAACTGTACTTGTCACTTGTTGATATATCGCGAGAGATTTTAGTCTCCACGATGACAAATGACGGTATTCAACGCTCTAGCATAAAATTTTCGTCGTGTCCCGAAAGAGTTATTATATTGACATTTTTGTATCGTCGATGCGGTGTGTCGACGTTTGAAGTTTCACCCCATTTCTATAATTAGTTGCCTCTCACAATCAGCATGAGCCATCAATTCTGTTCCTGTCTTCATAACGGAAGCCTGAATATCATCAAAAGAGTCGGATCCAAAGCTAATCCTTCCAGACATTCTTTTGCATATTTTCCAGACTTCAACCTAATAAACCTGCCCATTTAAAATAGAAAGCCATCAAATATATTAGTGCTATAAACCAGCAGTTCTCAACTTTGACATCTTTAAAAATTGAGTTATATTATCAAAATCATCGACACATAGATCATTTAAAAATTGCGTGACGGTTTCGAGTCAGAGAGCAGCACTGCCATTGCGGGTATGGAATGTACTGGCGTGAGTCCAAAGCGCTAACCGCTAGGTTACCGACTACTTTTGTTCTGTTCAAATTGATGATACCACAATTATTGTATTTATTAATATCAAACATCCAGAGAATCGTAGCACATTCATATAAGAAGCTGTTGATTACAAGTAAGACAAACGAACTATCAATAAGTTTCCGCTTGCTTCCGTCCGGCCTTCTAAGTGACCAAAAAAAATATTCCATAAAATGTATTGTTTGATATATCTGTGGTATCAGATACACAAACCTTTTGGGAGTTTTAGAAACGCTTGGTTTATCAACCGACAGATTCACTAAATTACTTCGTTATTGTATCTCTCGGTTTGTATTGTTCCTAAAGCAATTATTTATTAATGCCTTTCAAATTAATAGCGCCACCTGTTGGGAAGTTTTAAAGGTTGTCCCCAAGGTTTGCATATCTAATAGATAGATACTATTATAATCAAACGTAAAGATCCCAATTCCCGAAAGTTGAGAACCGCTGCTTTAATTATAAGCAATCAATGCAAACAGTAATTTTATTTCAATTGCAGGAATCGTGTAGTTCGTGTACCGAAGAATCTGAAGCAGTGGAAACGTCGCAAAATAAAGAAAATTTTCAAAAAACCAACTTCAAGAAAATCACCGAAGAATTTGATCTCCTCTCAATTGTTCCGGAAGAAAACTCGACGGAAAATTCAGATAAAAATAATTCCAATAGAGTATCGCCGAGCGATACAACAAAAAACCAATTAGAAAGTAATATAATACAAGCCGACCAAAGTTATCCGGAATTGAACAAACCTCCTCCGATGCCCAAACACTTCTTTTCGCCTATCAAAATGAGCAAGGCCAACGACGATTACGTAAACAATCAATTTTTAGGACCAGAATCGCCGTACGCAGAACCATCGTTTACCGAAAATTACGAAACTCTAGAGCAAAAAAATCAAAATGGTTTTGTGTCGCCCACAGAAACATACCCAGGATTTATGTTACCGTCGCTTAACAAAAGTACAACCGATCTCATCGTCAAAACTGACAATAAAAACTTTGCCACCCGACAAAGTCAAAGTTCGTTTAGTAACGGCGGAAATTTAGAAGAACTACTCAACGACATCGAAACAATATCTCACGATATTTTGAAAATGTCCAATAATCAAAATCCGTTGGAACCGCCACCAAGTTTTTGCCCTTTTCCAAATTTTCTGCCCAACGACAACGACTACTTTCCAACCTACCAAAACGACAACTTCGACGGAATAAGTCAGCCGCAATACATCAGCGGAATATCGACAAGCAGACCATACAAAAGTGAATTGAACGTAGTTTTAATGCCTTCGCCTATGCAACTTATAGGAGTGGAAAAGTACAAAAATATTCAAAAAAGCTGCGAAAGTCTGAACGGTCGATCGCACGAAAATTTATCGTCGTCCTGCCACAACATCAAAATGATTCCAGATAACCGACCAAACTTGTTGACGCCGGTTAGTTTTTATGGTTCGACCAATCATACGCCGATTGCAACACCAAATCCTCCGGACTTCTTTCAGCCCATCGTTCCAGTTCCGCCGTTCTGTCCGGGTCCAGAAAATAAATTACTTTTAGAAAATCTACAACACCAAAATTTAGTAAACGAACAGACCAATCCATTTTATTTCGGGAACGTCAGGCAACCAAACGATTATTTTCACGGCAATTACGTTCCAGATCATTTTGTTAATAAGGAATCCGATATTCAGATCGACACTTCGAATAAAACACCGACGACTTTGAAAAAAGAATCCGAAATATATAATTCCAAAACTAATTTAATTGAAACCGCATCCTCGGATCACGTGTCGAGCGAAAACGAGGAAAACCTAAAATTTAAAACGTCGAGAACAGAAAAAGACAAACAAGTTGAAAATTTAAAAAAAGAAGCAAAAAACGAATCGACCAAGTCGCCGAAACTTAATATTAGACGAAAAGTTTCGATACATTTCAAAGGTAAAAAAGATAAAGCCAAAACGAAAGCGTCGGATGGTACAAAACAGGAAGATAAACCAAAATCGCCGGTTTTGGACAAAAAGAGTTCGTTCTTTGATTTGAAATTTTCGACGGAATCGAAAGAAAAAAAATTAGCGCGTCAAAAGGCTGTTGCTATTGAATCCGCAAACGCGTTAGAAGCAAAACCGCCGTCGGGAAGCGAAGTGAAAACTTCCAGTTCGTCGGAGAATAAGATTACGAAATGCGATGTAAAAAATATCGAATCGAGTTCTTCGGATCAGAAGAGCTTTACGAACGACAAGAAAAATCCGGCTCATTTTGATGCAAAAATGCCGGATCCGAAGAGCGTGGATCGAAGCAGGAAAAGCAGCTCTGCGAGTCCCGAAAGGAAACACGGTCACAATAAAGAGAAAAAGTGCCATAAAAAGCATAAAAAAGCAGAAAAAATTCGTAGAAGCTCCGTCAGTATAGATCGATTTGGACGAGAACGTAGCTATTCAATTTGTACAGATAGATCAAATATTTTAGACCATAGATTGGGTTTACATAATTACGACGATTTTACTACTTCGGATAGAGAACGTACCAATAGTCTAAGCAGCTGTGATACCTTAAAAGAACGAAAACTATCAAACATTCAAAATTTGAGACAAACAGGAAAAATACCGTGGTGTGGGTGCTGGGGTAATGGTTGTGTATGACAAAAACAATTAACCTAATTCTTAATTTTTCAGTATTATACGTTTTTATAAAATAGAAGATTTATTATTATAGTGCAAATTTTTTTTAATGTCTATTAAACTGTATACCGAAATAATTGGCAATAAATTGAAAAACTTGTAAGAAATTTTAATAAAAAAAGCCCTCTCTTGCAGCTTATTACGGAAAAATCTCTTTAAAAAGTCTATTACTTCCCCCATACTTATTACAAAGAGGGATGTTTGTTTCTGTCACTACTATCGGCAAAAGAATGCGGACGTGGCTGTTCAAACATAAACAAGCAAAATTTAAACTTAGCCCCTCATTTTTTTCCCTTTTAAAAATAATAACACGACTTGGCAACTATAATCCACCGAACGTGGGAAAGAGCAATGCCAGCAACTGAAATATTAATTTTTCAATGCCGCTATTAAAACTTAGCTTTTAGTATGGCGCATCACAATTGTCTAATATTGCCGTCGTGGGACTTACAATTTACAAACGAGACGTTAATGGTTCGTCATAAATTTCCAGGTCCCCTGGAATTAATTTGATTGTACTCTCTGAGATATTAAACACTAAATAGGGTTCTTTTTTAATACACTTCTAATGAAAATAGAACTTTATTAAATTGAAGCGTAGGAGAACAAAATGAAGAAGAATGTTCAAGAAAAATTGCTTCAAGAATTATTCCTACTTCGGGCACATTTTATACTGTATTTCTATACTTTCTTTCATTTGTCAATTTGGCATAAGAGTAGAACATCATCTACGAAGTACTAGTTTTAATCATAAATCATGGAAAGACACGCAATCTGAATAATTCAACTACTATCAACTACAAAATGCATACTGGCGAGAAACCATTTAATTCGTTTTATTAACCTGTTCAACGTATAATTTTAATTATTATGTATTTTCACAGGTTACGATATTTAATCTATTGTATTTCTTTATATGCATCTTATAAGGGAGCGTCCATTATTAACGTAAGAAAGATTTCTGAAATTTTCAACTCCCATTCCTTACGTAAGAGTTCGTAAGGTTTTGGTAGAACTGCTTCTGTCATTAAGAAAAAATTGAAGGATTTTAAATGTATTACAATTTTTTTGTTATTAAATAATAAATATTATAAATTGTGTAACTTAGTTCAAGTTACTACATAAATTAATACCGTCAGTCAAACGACAGGTTATCTGGCCCTAGGGTTTATAAATAGCTATTATATACCAAGGGACTAAAGTGTCAATTTTTATCGGAAATTTTTGTAGTAACTTCCATCTTTTGTTTAATACTCAAAGTTGGAGTTACGGAGAAAATAGTGGCAATTTTGAAAACAAAAGAACGGCAACCAAACTTGAAAAGCTTTTTTTTAAATTTGTTTTTCTTATTTTTAAGTCGTATTTGCCAAAAAATTTTAAACTAAAAAACACATGCGGCGCCACTTGGGCTGGAAATGTTGCAAAAAAGGTAAGTCGTTTTTGAGTCGATTTGCGTCGTTTCGATTTGAATTGCAAGACTATCTAATAAATTACTATTGGATCTTACGAAATGTATTACTTTTTTCAAGTTTTTGAAAGTTGTAGTATTTTTCCGGTACTTTACCGGAATGTAACCCCGACGCAAATCGAGGTTTTGGTGGGGAAATTTTGGATAAGAGGTCGTTCCGAGGAGTGAATGCCGGACGGCCGCGATTTTGTCTGCTGTTAATAATTTTAAAGTTGTAATGGAAATAAATTTAGAAAATATTATTAAAATTGGTTTTATTATATTTATGAACACACGGCGATGAAATTTAATCATTAAAAGTTAATTTGGAAATTGGAAAATGTTTTAAAAGCAAAAATTGTACAAGACCAGCCAACGTAGATAATACGCTAGGTGATAGGAAGTATAAATTATAGATACTTAAAAAATTTATGGAAGTTTTGTTGAATAACGGTTGAATTTAGTTTATGATTGGAATATTTTACAATTTACTGCGATAAACCCTGAGATTTTCTATAGCACAGCAATATATTATTAGTGTAAACAATTAAAAAGTCAAAATGTGCACATTTAATGCCTCCAGCGCATTTATATTTAAACCCATATTTTTTTTTCAAGTCGATAGAAAATTATAAAAAAAATCGCGAATGTTATAAATAACAAAACGCGTTTTTGAGAATTTTTTCATAATTTTCAACCATAATTAGGACTTTAAAAACGTTTCCAATTTTATATTGATGCAACGATTGAAGTTGGATTCGCCACTTCTATTTTCTCAGTTACAACAGCCTGCTATAGTTATCCTTTCAGATGTCACAGAATTTTTTGGAAGAATGCGCCATAGTAAAAAAAAATCAAAATCAAAATCTTGAATTTTTGTTTAGATTTCCTTTACCTGTAAATTCTTTGTAAAACTCTAGATAATGTAAAATAAATTAAATCATGTTTGTCATCATTTTAAGTAAAGATAATACATTATTACTCATACCGAGTGTTATTTGTTGTTATTATCAAAAGTTGTATAATGGCAAAGGAAAAATATATGGTGTAATTCGTTTAACAAATTAGTAAACCTTTCCAAAGTAATTTCAAGGTCAACTTTGATTTCTTAAGACACCTTATATTTTTTAAGTAGACCCAGCACGAAACGTTTTCATTGAAAAACGACAAAACCTTACTAGAAAATCTTTTTTATTCTACCTAGACAGACTTTTCGAGTAACATGCGTTGAAACAAAATAAAAACATTTTAATAAACTGTACCTGGTATTGCATTAAATTATATACAGGAATGGACAGTAACACATCCCATCGTCAAATAAAATTGCCAGTAATAGTGATATTGCAGTATAAAATTTAGAAAACTTAAATTATATGATCGTAAATTTAAACTATGGATATTGTATACTTTGAAACTAGATCCCTGATAATAAAGGAGATGGTTTCATCCTGAAACCATTTATTTTAGGTAGAAAAACCAAATCAAAAGAAAATTATAGTATTATAGATAACAATATCTTTATTATGTAAAAATATTTTCTATTTCGTTTAAGATTACGAATTCATAATATTAAGTCAGAGTCTGAGTGGTTCGATTTTCGATATTTTAAAATATTTTGAAAACTGCAACTACCATGTTCTTGGTAATTCATCAAACTTTTCTAAATTAAATTTTGTGAAATTTTATATTGTCTCGTCGGTGTGCAATTTATTACAGCTCATCTATTTTAATTAATTTCTACTACATTCACTTGTCGGCTGCTGTGCTAAGCTTGTAAGACCAATCACGTTGCTTAAATTTGGTTAACTAATCAATCAAAATGCTTTCGACGATGTGTAGCAGTCTAAAGCGACCACAATTTGATATAGGTACCTGCAGATCAATATCCACGAAAGAAAGAGTATAAAATTATCCTGCACAATAACAGGCTCGTTTACAATATTGTAAATCAGTGAATCTTAAACAAGACTTTTCGCAATCTTTTACCAGTATTCCCCTAGAGTGTAATAATCAATTGCTTGATTGAGCTCAAGTATAGGGGTGCATAAATATTTCCACGAGATAAAGACTTCGTCGCTTTGATTAATATTAAAATATTCCTGGTTAACCATTTCAAATTATTTTTAGCTATTTAAATAACAGTCATCCTGTAAACGTGCACCACATTTTAATCTTGGCGTTAAAATAGAAAATAAACTCGAATTTTTTAACACAAACTAATTATGCTAGCCGTTCGATTTCGAAACGTTATTTTTTCGTAGCAATTTATAAAAATAATCGTGCGGTTGAGCTGCAAACTTAATCATCGGTCGACTCAGCTAGAAAACTATTTCATCGAACGAAACAAAGTAAATTAGGTATTTTATTAGACGAACCAATTTCCTCAAGTGGATTTTTGAAAACGTTCTTCGAATACAAAGCATTCGAGTTACAATGGTCGAAAGTGTTGCTTGCGCCGTTAAAGTATATTTATAAATAGAATGCATAAATTTCATGCACGTATACCAAATCTCATTACACGATTTCGATTTAACATTTTAAACTTTTTGCTTTTATTCGAAACGAATGTATTTTAAAATCCAATTTGCAAAATTGAAGTGCTTCGCGAAAACGGAAGCAAAAGTCGATACCGGATAATTTTGAGAGTAGGAAGTCAGTGTGCAAGTAGCGTAATAATGAAAATTTTTGAAACTGTACCCACATATAGTTTGAATAAATTAATGAAAGTTTGACCAATTAGGATTTCTCTAGCATCACTGCTTTGTTTAATGCTACAAGACAATGCATGCAGTGGCACTTCAATTTGTATGGAGGATTTATAACAATCGTGGTGCCATACAAACCACTCTGTAAGTGTGTGTGTTTGATGTCGATTTACGGCATTTCCTGTGATAGAAGCGCCAGTTGGAAATAAGTAAAGAAGATTGTTGCATTTAAATATATTTTCTTCTTTTAATTTGCTAATGGGAGTTCTATCAGCATCACGAGAATATCTCTTACCGTGAACCCGCGCTATCTTTAGTACCAAGTCGTGATAATAAATAAATAAATAAAAGCTTTCAAAAACTTATTATCTGTACTGCTCTAATGATCGTCAAAGTTTAAAACGAATCTCCACAATTTATTGATGTCAAAACTATTTTTATAACTGCTCGGCATTTGGCCTCATGCGCCGGACGTGTGCTCCCGGGTAATTCTTCTGTTAATATAAAATATTTATATTCGTAATGATTTAATATTTACGAAATTCCTCGATTAGTCCAATATAAATCAATTCTGATTATTTTATGACGAGCAAGGACCCTTGGTTTTATATGTATAGATTTTACTTTCATAAATATTTGAATTACCAGGCAAGTACTGAATACAGCTGTCCCTCGATAATCCGACACTTTTTAATCCGACGTACTCGGTAGTCCGACGCGCTGCCGGCAGCAACACGCATCTCCCTCCCTCCACATATTGTATATTTTACTTAAATTTCTTTCCGTATTTCTTTTAAAAACTTACATGTACTGTCATTTTGTATCCTGGTATTAATAAATTACATGTACCTTTACTGTTTCTTCCTTTTTTTTTTAACTTCATTGTGTTCAAACGCATTAAGAATAAAACATCTTTGATAATATGACATTTTTGGTAATCCGACATTTTCGGTAATCCGACACTCTCTCGGTCCCTTAACTGTCGGATTATCGAGGGACAACTGTAATTAGAACTTCCGGGAGAAAACTATTGATTTTCAAAGCCGCGTTTGGTGAATAATTTATAAAACATAACTAAATAAACATTTCACTAATTTTAGGGTCGTAAGGGTTATTATTATCAAATTTAACAAGTACAGAATAATAACTTTACTTCAACTTGGTATAATATTATAGCGATCCTATGCGTAAAATACTAGATAATATTCCGAGTGAAAACAAAGAAAAAATGTTATTCTAGCCCTCGTAGTTTTCGAGATACACATTAAACAAAAAATGTGCCTAAAAGTTGCACAATTGTTCAATATTTCTGCACAATTTGTGTCTAGATTGGCGCTAAACCCAATATTGTGTTAAAAAGATGTAAACGTTTGGGTCAGAAATTTTGAGCAGATAAACAACACAATTTGTGCATATTTCAAGTACACATAATTTGAGACAAAAAATATTCCAATAATAAAAAATAAATCTAGAACAAAATAATAAAGTTTTCTTTTTTCTAACAAACTGTGGATTAAATCCTTGCACAATTTGAAATGCACAACGTTGTGCAGATTAATCGCCAACAATTTGTTTCGATGAAGTGAAAATGAAATTTTTATTTTTGACATGACTTTTCTTTTGATCATGATCATCTACTGATGACTGAAACTAAACTCAATCATTTGTAAAAAATTCTTTCTTTTCTCGACGGAAAAGTAGTACTTTTCCACACAAATACGTAGTTGCATTAAGAAAAAAACCAGCACAAGCATTGAACATGGCAGCATGAATGAACTCACAAAAACTCGGAATATTTCCGAATATCAAGTTGCTATATCCACTGGCGGCTTTCCGTGTGTGGTAGATGTGACAATTGCACACCTGTTGAAATATGAAGCTTGAATTACCGTTACCAAGCTAGCGAGTGATTATTCCGAAATATGATGCCGTGGTTCGGATACCACGTTAAACTGCAAGTTCTGTCAAAAATTTGTTTGGCGATCATAGTGTAAAAAAAAATTTCTTGCTGTATGTCTAAGCAACAAAGAAAACGAATTATTCAAGACAACAGGCTACGAAAATTATCAAGTTCAAATGACTACCGGATCTTTGTGCTTGTTGCAAAATAGTTGTAACTGTCTAATGTCCGTATTAATAGTCACGGATTAATCCGAGATTCAAGATTAATTCTTGATCGCAATAAAATAGTCGAAATATTGCAACTATTAAACGCATTTAAAGCCAATCCGAGAATTAATCTTGAATCTCGGATTAATCCATGACTATTAATACGAACATTAATGAAATATTTCCTTGTTAACTTCGAAATTACATATTATGTTATACGGAGGCAATGTGATTTAATTGAACTACATACCTACTTATACAGACTGTAACTTAAATTCGCAAAAAAGGCATTCACTTGCAATTATAAAAACCACATGACTTACTTAATAAATTTAAAATCATCAAAATAATCAAATTCCTCTTTTCAACAGAACTTCCTTGAATCGAATTTTGTTGTCTGAAGAAAATTTGTCGTAAAAATTCGAAACAAAAAGAATCAAAAAATATAATCAACAATTAGAAATATAATTTCTGGCGACGACGTTTCAGGAATAAGTACTTAACATCATCAAGAACAAAAACTTTAATTATTTATTAATAGTAATTAATTTAATAACAAATTTTGAATATACCAATTTTTGAATTTAACATGCAATAAAAAGTTAACTCACCACAATATGACACCAAAGAAGCATAAAAAATCACTTTAAATAAAGGACACATAGTTAACATGTTTTAATACAATATAATTACATTAAAAATTTTTAAAAACACTGGTCGCGGTAACATGCGACAATTTATATTTTGCATACACCGCTGTACATCTCGTTACACGTCAACTTTAATTCATGATTTCTCATTTTGTACTTTTCTTCTTTTTCTTTCAGTGAAAAATACTAACACTTCTACATTGAAATGAGGTTGGGTCAAGGCAAAAGTTCATGCTACCGGTAAATCGTTTTTGTTCGAAATTTAAAATGGAAGTACGCACTATTTTAACGACACCTTTAGTTAACGCACTTAATTTGTGCGTTAACTTCCTACTTCTTGTGTTCGAATACAAGGAGCAAAAAACTACTACAACAAAAATTATGACATCCGTCATTCGCATTGTTGACATGTACACGGGTACCAACACATTATGAGTCACTTAAAAATCCCCTAAATTTAAAAAATAAAAGAGCATATACAGGATGCACTAAAAAACACAAGTCAATTAGAAAAACCTATTTCTAGAATTTTACAAAATAAAACCGACGACGATGGAAATCAAAATATTTTCAATAATTTCAAATATAGGTTTCCTACTATACTGCGTATAAAAAGCTCAACTGCAAATGCTATATTATGTGCCTGCCTTGATTTTTATGCGAAAGTGACATACTTTCCTATGCGAATCAAATCATAAGAGTTCGAGAATAAGGCAAATCTCACTTTTACCCCTTCGTAAAAATCAATTCAGCAAAATTTTCTACCAACTTGATTTCGACTCTTCCGTCAAAATTACGCACGGTTTATTCTTAATACGCAATTTATTAAAATTAACAAGTATATTTATAAACAAAGTACACTATGCCATTATAACAACATAAAATTAACACAAAAAAATTTAACGTCTTCACACTTATAAAATCGAAAATGATAACAAAAAATATACATAGGTATTAAAATGTCTAAAATTTCAAGCATGCTTTTTATAATTCATACGTATATTCTACATCAATTAATAAAAAGTTCTTATGTTATAACAGTTGGTTCTTCTCGTCCTGTGAATTTCTTCAGTTGGGAAATTTCAAGTGCAATATTCACTAAAGGTTTCAATATTATCTGAAAATTTATCAAGTAAAAATGTCACTCTTTGTTACTATTTAAAATAAAATACCTGAGCGTCAGTTGTTGTCTCAGTTTTTTCGTAACTATCTACGTATACCCTAATGGTAGCACCACTGCTTCCTGTGCCGGACAAACGGAAAACTAATCTCGAACCATCTTCAAAAAGAAATCTTATACCCTAAAATAATAAATTACAATCAAGCTGAAAGCAAAAAAATGTAAACTAAATTTACTTGATTTTTTGCAACACTTCGATCAATAGGATCAACATAAGAAAAATTATCAGCCACTTTTACCACATAAGTTTTTCCACCATTGGAATAACTTTTACCTATAACATTTTTATCGCGAATTAACGCTTCCAAATGATGCATCATGTGACCAGCAGCGTCACTTTCGCATTCTTCGTAGTCATACCTAAAGAACAACCGATTAATAAGCAAACAAATCTCCAATTACAAAAATCTAACCGAGTAAAGTAATTTCTCCCGTAGATCTGCCAATGCTCTTTCAAAATATCTTCAACCCCCATATTTTTATGCTCGATAATAGCTAACCACGCCAAAACGGCCCAAATTCCATCTTTTTCACGAATATGATCCGATCCTGTTCCAAAGCTTTCCTCTCCACACAAGGATAATCTACCTGCGTCCATTAAATTTCCAAAGTATTTCCACCCAGTTGGTACTTCAAAAATCTCTTTGTTCAATTTTTCAGCAACTCTAAAATGAAAAATTTATGAACCACGTTGTTTCAATTTCGTCTCGGTGATATTGAACACTAGGACGGCAGTATAACTATGCTATTTATTGTTCGACTAAAATATTACCTGTCTACTGCAGCAGCTGTTGGCATAGAACGAGCGAATCCATGAATACCGTTTTCTTTAAAATAGGGAATACATTCCAAATTGTTGGCAATAACGGCTAAACTGTCGCTAGGAGTGACAAAAAACGCATTTTTACCAATAATCATGTTACGATCCTAAGAATAAAACAAAACGCAAAAATTGAAATAATCAAAAAAAAAACATCTTACCCCATCACCATCAAAAGCTGCCCCTAAATCGAAATTCGAATCAGATTTTACTTTATCCACCAATTCTTTGGCATAAGTTAAGTTGGGATCAGGGTGAATTTCACCAAAATTATCTAAAGGAATGAAGCGAACGACACTGTCTTGATTGCTATTTAATTCCTCTAAAAATATTCTCTTGACGTAACAACCGGTAACTAAAATGAAAGAAAATATATAATAAAGCAAAACTTTATTTTATGGCACCGCTTACCTCCGTTCATGGAGTCGATTAGTACATTAAACGGCGGCCGCTCCTCGGTTCCGCGTAAAAGGTTGCGTAATTTCTTAAAATCGAATATTGACTTCATTAAATCTACATAATTGTCAGTTGGATCTATCACTTCGACGACAAAATCACGACCGTCAACCTAAACACCAAACAAAAAGTAGTTTTGTTTTCCGTTAAGTCTGCGACTTACTTCAAAATGTTGAATACCTGGTTGTTGAAAATCGCAATCCAAGTCGGGCGTAATTTTGTATTGGCTTATTTTTGTTGTTAGTTCGTATATTTCGTCCGTTAGATTGTCGGGTGCTGGACCACCATTTTCTATATTATATTTTATACCAAAATCATTTCTAATGCCACCAGGATTGTGAGACGCAGTTAGAACAATACCACCTGAGGAAATAAAATTTAAATTGGTTGCACTTATTGCACCTGGGATCGACATACCTAAAACTTTATGGTGACGGATTAAACTTGATACAGCCGGAGTTGACAATAAACCTCTTCTGCCTATTATGAGTTTATTAACCTAAAACATAATTTATTTGTTAAATATGAATTATACATGACAAATTTTGATTTAAATTTGACACTCAAGTTCATCCCTTTTTAAAAAATTTCGGGATTCAGAAACTAAATTTAGGCAATAGATATTTGCAAGAAGTATGCACAAGTTAAAATTTGCATACATGCGTGTATTGAATTTCTACTAGAGATTTTCAAAGAATAAACCTAGATCTTCCTTTGAAGATTCAAAATTCCTCTGCGGATATTACCCCTCCGGAATTTCTATCTCTAAATTATTTGTTTATTTTTGTTATATTCATTTATAATATTTTCAACTATTTTTTAATGAAGGAAAACATGAAATTATGCAATTTCTTAGGACAAATGAACAGTTATTTATTAATTGGGTATTTTTCCACCAGTTTTTTACAGTGTAGTACCTACTTGACAAATTACTGGTAATTTAAATAGTCTTAAAATAATTGGTGTGATTAGCTGACTGCGTAGCTTTTTGATATTTATAAATATTTTATATTTTTACTTTGCAAGCATGGCAAAAGATAATTGACCAATGTTATTTATTAATAATAATAATTAACTACTTGTGACTTGTACTTTCCGAGTAATTAGTAGATACAATTATGAATCCCAGCTTAGGATTTTGTTAATAATATAGATAGTGTAAAAGAATAAACATGCAACTTTTATTTTATATTTCTCTACTTGTAGTTGTTCCAATAGTAACAATGTTTTTAATAACAGGGTTTATTAAAATTATGTTTCTCAAAAAATATATATACAGAAGAAAAGCACATAATTATTTTCAAGGTTTTAAAATGAGGCTGTGAGAGCAAAAGTGGTGTAACCCCAAATATTTTTTTTAAGATATTCAAACTTCAAATTTCTCCACTTATAACAATATTTTAAACTAAAACCAAGTTAAATAAATGCTTAAATATTTTTAAAAGTTGTATTTATTAGATACGATATTTCGAAAGCGGTTGCTTTCATTTTTGAGTTTAAATAAACAAACAAAATAAACAAACAAAATTTTGATGACAATACGTGACGCGAAATAAACATTGTCATTTTACGAACTAAGATCTTAGAAAAAGCTTTTCTAAAACCTTATTTCGGAATCAAGAAAAAACCCCAAATTGGGAAAAACTTGACTCCAATATTTATAAAAGTAATTGACAGTATATGTTACTAAGTCCTTCAAGATCTGTCTTCCTGTTGATCGAGTTCTTCTCTTCCTTAATTTGTATCATTTCATGCATGACTTCGGAATTCTTGTCATGTGGTATGGGGTCTTTTAATGTAGTGTAAAATTGTCCAATGTTGTTAGAAGATTTAAATGTTATGTTGCAATTGTGTGGTTTGAGTGTTCGTTTTATTTTCTTGCTAAGTCCCTGTATGTAAGGCATTACTGCATACGAAGAAGGTGGAGTTTTCCTCGTGTTACCATTGTACCATACATAGGTTCGGTCTGTAACTATTCTTTTAATTAGGTGTCCCAGGAAACCGTTTTTACGTAAAGTGTCTTTGGCAGTTTTAATAGTTTCTAACTCGAAAATGAAAGCAACCGCTTTCGAAATATCGTATCTAATAAATACAACTTTTAAAAATATTTAAGCGTTTATTTAACTTGGTTTTAGTTTAAAATATTATTATTTGACTTTTATACACCAATGTCGACTTAAATGGTTGTAATAATAACATTTTCATCAATTTTGCTTCAAAAATATTACTAAGAGAGAGGCATAACACTAAGAAACCCAAAAATGACAATTTGAGGGTTACACCACTTTTGCTCTCACGGCCTCAAATATAAAGTTGGTTGGTTTGCTTTGTAACATATTTTGGTATTGAAAAGTCAATTAACCATGTACTAAAAAAATTGTTTATCTTTGCTCAGACCATTCAACAAAACAAATAGGAAAGATCGAAAATTCACTCTATCTAAAACAATCATTCAACTTTAACTAAACATGAGAAATGAGCTTAAAAGTACGAAAAATGTTAGATATTGTATTAAAGTAATAATTGCAGAAAAGTTGATAACAATCTCGTGGGGTTTATAAAGCCTCTTAACTTTTATTGCACAGTCAATAAATTATTCAATATTGAATTTTATTCATTCTCTCTACCACTGATACATATGAATAGATTAACGAGGTTCCAACTCCACGAGATTCTATTCATATACATTAGTGGTGGATAAAATAACAGATAAGGTCCATTTTTTTGGTGTATACATAGTAAATTCTTTTACTAATCTATTCGAACACCTCATATTTTTTATTCTTGAATCCACGAGTCTTGTAGTTAACTATAACTTTCTGGAGAAGACCTCCGAAAGGTCAGAAATGGTGAAGATATAAATATCTTATTGGAGGAAGTTAAAATGGAAAAGAAACAGTAGGCAGAAAATATAAAGGGTAGAATTTTTATTAATCATAAAGCTTCCCCGGAGAAATTTCTGGCGCGCTCCTGCTCGAGGTAATAAAAATTAAACAAATGAAAAAGCTCTAATTGGTCGATTTTTTAAAAACTTGAAACAATCAATCGAGGTGCACATTAATTGGGTTCCACTGTATCTACTCACTAGATCAGTGAGGCCGGTAGACCTCCTAGTTCAATTATAATGAAATTTATTTTTCAATGTAATTACATAACTGTAACGACTTTTTAACGATAAAATTACTGTACCATTTATATAATTTAAAATTCAACACTTTTTTAAATTTTTAAATATCATCTTTACAATATTTGTAAAGAAGTAAATTAGATCAAACAAAATTATCCTAATTTATTTTACAATTCCTCTAACTACGTCAGTTGCGTAACCAATTGAGCCAATATTATAAAGCTAACAAATTTTATCTGCTTTGTAATTTTATAAGTTTAGTAACTTTTGATTACGCGTTTAGTAGTAGATACATATCTCTTAATAATTTTTAGTGTCATAGAGCTTCAATCTGTTGAATAAAATCTCAAGGGCGATTCAAGATTCGCTTATTGTTTACAACATTTTTAATTTAGAAATGAATAAAATTAAATTTTCATTAAAAAAATTTTTCCGAAAAAATGTTACATAAATTTCTGTGTAACCTTGATGGTTTAGAACAGGGATTGAACATAGTGAAGCACGAAACCCACACTTCCGAAGCCTAAATTTTTTTTAAATAGCAGGACCTTTATTTCTTTAGCTCTATAAAAAATACTTTTTCAGATTATTACCTAAACTTCTAAATTAAAAATATGAAATTTTTTATATTTCTTGAATTTCAAAATTTCAGTTTAATTTAGTTCTACAAAAACTATTCTTCGAGATTATAGAATTATCTAAATTTCTAAATTAAAAAAAATATATCGAGAAATATGAAATCTTGCTATATCTGGGTATTATTTCTTTTTTTTACTTTTATAAAATATATTTTTGGAGATTATAAAATTGTCTTCAATTAGCATGAAATTTTAATATTTATGTACATTTCTTAAATCTCAAAATTCAAATTTTATTTCAGCTTATCTAAATTTCAAAATTCAAATTTTTTTTTGGAAATTTTTATAAATTTCTAGTTCATGAATTTCAAAAGGCAAAAACTGTTTTGAAATTAAAAATTTCTACGTGGACCACCAAAATATTCTCACAAACTACTACAGTGGTCCACAAACCAGTAGGTTGACAACCCCTGGTTTACAAGATATCGAGGACTGCAATTGGAACATTTATTTTTGCCTCTTCCTCGTCTATCAACGAAGATACATTAGGAAGTCTTTACTTTTGAAGTAAAAGTAACTGTTTATAGGACATACTAAAAACATTGGTCATGGGAACGTTGGCTAGTGATAAACAGATAACTTTTGATGTTTGTTAGGACACCATAGCAGCTACTGTGTAATGAATATAGAATGTAAATTTATGTTCCCAAAAATAAATCATTTGAATGTAGGTACTAAAAAAATGTAATGACGTAAATTATAAAGTTTATTTGAATTTTTCACGCTATTTTATTACACTTTTAATATTTTTTTGTAAATGGTCCATTATTTATATTTAGGTATCTTGATTTGGAAAACTTCATAATTTTTTATTGTATATTTTGATTGCAAAATCAGTTGGGAGCTTAAAAAATAGTCTAATTATAATATTAGAAAACTGATAAATGAACAGGGTTATCAACACAAGACTTGCATAATATTTATTTGGCTCAACATAATAAGAAAAAGTTAACTTAATACCATTGGATTATATAATAAGCGCAATAAAGGCGGTCATAAAATATTTTAACGAAAGGTGAAAAATATAACTGCAATACTTAGGTCTTATCGTAGTTTTAGCAATAAAAATGATAACAGTCCATGTAGAGTAAATACGTAGGAACTATTTTCAAATTTTTAATTTTTTAAAAGTTACCTACCCCATTAGCACTTGCGATACGAATGATAATGTTGATAGATTGGGTGGTGAAGTATCTGCCATCACCTCCAACAATTAAAGTCGAACCTTTCAATTTGTCCCTTTGAGCATCAAGAATACATTGAACAAAATTTTCCGTATAATGTTTTTCCATAAAAACTTTAACTTTTTTTCTTAAACCACTTGTGCCTGGTTTCTGACCCTCGAAAGGGGTCGTGGGTACTACAACACTCGTTAAAACCATATCGGTACCTGGAATTTTAAAAAGAATTACGTGACAATAGTTATATAATAATTTAAAACGAATTACCTAATTATATTTTATTATGTAGTATTAAAAAACAATTGCGTTAAGGTTTAACAGAAAACCGAAGAAAGTTAGGTTAATTTATCGTCACTTCAAGTCACGACGTCAATTGTTTTGTCAACGTTCAAACAAAAACTACGTACCGACGTAATAATATTCAAATCAAAACTGATGATAATAGAAAATTATTTAACTTAAATTATATGCTTTTTTTAATTCGACATTTAAACATTCAATGACAAATAGGACAAACTAAGCGCATGCTCCAAATATAAACCATAATATATACGAGTGCTTTTTATCGCGCTTATCAAAATCTTTTACAAATGATTAAATTTTAGTAGATAGCTTAATTTTAGATTAAACTAGTTTTAACTAAGTTTTCAGATGAATCAGTCATTGAAATTGCTTGCAGAAATTCATTTAGTTTAACACCTTTAAAATATTTAATTCAAAAACCATTTGATAAAAATGACCCGGCCCTCCAGGTTGGGGCTCGAACAAAAAATTCAAGCAATTAGAATGAGGAAACACAGTAGAAAAAAAAAGAAAGGCAAACCAGCACGAGCATTGAACCCGTGACGAACGGGATAAACTGACTTTACAAGTGATTAAAATCATTATTATTATTATAGACCAACAACAGTAGCAATAACTTTAATCCTCAATTTCAATATAATTACCTCAGCAGCTCTCAACCTTTTATCAACAGCGACACATCCATCGCAATTTTTTCTGATTTTTTGACTCCCCCAAGCAGAGCTGAAAGTAATTCAATTAAAAAACTTGGATAATTGAATTGAAGCAATTCAATAACTTTTGAAATTTATCTAAAGTATTTGGTATTTGAATTACTTCGATAATTTATTTGAGTATTTGATAATTGGATTTTAAATCTTTCTCCGGTAATTGAATTACTTTTTCGGTAATTGAATTACGTTTTCCGAAAGTATTAAATTTTTTTGAATTTCCTTTTAGAAATACCTGGAGTAATTGAATTACTTTGGGTAGGAAATTGAATTACTTTGAGTAATTAATTGAATTACTTTGAGCAATTGAAATATTTTGGGTAATCGAATTACTTTTCCTTAGTAAAGTAATTTAGTAATTGGTAATTGAATTACTTTCACCTAGTGCTTTGTACAGCTTTGCCCTCAAGGAACGTCCAATGGTCACAAATTAAAGACTCGCTTAGTTCTCTAAAATCCAATTAAAAATGGATCAAAAATGGAATTTTTGCGCTGACGTTACATCAGGGTTGTTGCACCCCCACCACCGCTCACATCTAGTCATGTTTTGTTACCCCCCCCCCCCCCCCGCAGTTGTGGATGTCATTTATGGACGATCACCTATTGTAAATTCCGATAGCTTTTACTACATTTTTACGAAAATATCGTAAAATCCCGTTTTACTTTCCGTATGATGCGGAAAAAGACAGCATTCAAAAACGAAAAACAACGACTGCAAAATTAAAATTTTTTACTCCACTTTTCCTATAATATACTTTTGCAAATATTGCCAATATTGTTCTTTTTCGATGGGTATTCTCCCTTGTGTCACAGTGAAAGTACGAAAACAATGATTACATATACTGTCACTTGTAATTTCACACATTCACTGAAAACATTAGTTAAGGTAAGATTAATTTTCGTTTACCTACTTCTACTAGTCATTTTATAAAATTACTAAATCCTATTAGTAAAACTTCAATACAGTTTATATTTTTGTTTTATTTTTGAAGTTTTTTCTTTTGTTTTTTTTTCTGATTTTTTTACGATTGCATTCGGACTTCCTGAACTTTAATAATTGATAAATAATTTCAGGGAGGGTTCTAACCCTTAAACCCCCCCTTAAATGCGGCCTTGCCTAGTGAAACCATATAGTAGAAGTTTAAAAACTAATATTTTGCAAATAACCGAATGCAATTCTCGAAGCAGATGTGGGCAACTGTGGGGTTTAAATGTCTAAATACTATTTTATAAAACTTATGGTTCGGCATCAATGTTAAACTGCTTGTAGGTCCACCAAAGTAAACCTCAGTGCTGAACATAGTATGTGATAGAGAAGAAGACTGATATTCAACAATGAGTAATTAATTAATTGGTATATCCAAGAATTATATTTTTAATTTTAAATTTTTTTACTTTTTAAAATGTCATTTTTTTTAGAAATTTGGATAATCTTAAGATTTTCTTACAATCTCAATATATATTTTTTATCGAGTTAAAAAAGTTTAAAATAATTTTATTTTGGAATTACACATTAAAATTTACATTAAAAAATGTGAATCTTGAAACTAAAAAAAAATATAAATTTATAAAAATTTCATATTTTTTACAAAAGCTAAAACAATTTCAAAATTATTGAACTTTAAAATCCAAAATTCAAAAATACGAGTATATAGTATCATATTGGTGATTCGGAGGGCATATGAAGCCAGCAGTCCCCTGGGTTGATGATTGCCACCATCAACTTTTAAAAACCTAGTTACCCTTTAGTATAGTTGAAGTAGTCGTGAAGTCTCAATGCTAAAACCTTTCTCGAAAAGGAAGGAGACTGGTGATCCAAAACTGGACTGAAAGGCAGATGATAATCATAATGCCTTATATCAAATCGGAGATCATTTTGCTCTATTCCGTAGGGTAAAATGATCCTTTTGCAAATTTTTTAATTTTTTATGAACTTTATTATCCGTTTTACAATCATTCTTGTCTTAGGGGATAATTTTAGACTACTCTCTCCAGTGTACAAAAATTGCCATGTGATTCGCTCCTTGCATCAAAGTGTACCTTTATTCGTCTACCTAGACGGTCGACGGGTTCATGAGGGAGCCACCTCCCCCAATATTTTAAGCAGTTTAAATCACTGAAAAATTGTCAAAACTGTCGAAAAATTGAAGAAAATGCAGTTGGTGAACTGAGGATTGCTCCTCTCCGACAAATAAAACATCCTCTTAAAGCAATGTTAAAACTTAATACACAGAAATTAGAAGGTCATACTACACTGTTATACTTGTTTGGTAGACTTTATTTTAAAAGCAGGATAGTTCAAAAAGTACTTTCGAGTGTACAAAAAGAAACATCTCATTGGTAAATTAAAACTATACAAATGCACTTTTGATAAGAGCGGATGGTGCTTTGAATTGGTGCAAATATTGTCTAATATAATAGATATTGAAAAAGTAAAAAGACTCAAATAATATAGAAATGTCTGAAATTAATCTACCTTATTAGTTGTAAATTTACTTACCATAATTTGTTGAACTTGACGAGTACCATCTTTGAAGCGACATATTACTCAAAAATTAGATCTACGTCCTTTAACTGCAGTTTTATACGTCAAAATTATAAGCGTTGACAGTTTTTGGTGTTCAAAAAATATATATTGCCTTGCTTGACGATTATTTTCGAATTTTCCTCTCTCTTTGAAATAGAAAATCTACAACGTTCTTTCTGACCATAATGCTTGTAATCGGGAGTAAACCACATCATTTCATAAGTATTATATGAAAATGATTAATTATTAATAATTTATGCCAAACTAACCACAAATAACTTTATTTTAAACTAGAAATGTCAAAAATTAGATATTTACCTGTTACACGTTACGTATCCCAGCAACCGAAACAAATTCAAAATTCAACTAGCGCTATCTATCTTATTTCAAAGTTACAAAGAACCAAGGTTTCCGACGTATCCGTTTGATGGTGCTGTTTTACATTGTTTTATTTACAGGTTGTATTCCTTTGTATTGACGGTTAGAAATTTTAAATTTTAAGGTTGATTATTTACCTTAAAAAACAATAAACATTGTGAATCTGAGCTTACGCTTTGTAGGATTAGTATATTTAAAATGGAATCTAATAAAAAGAGAAGATCTTCGGTAAGTTGATACTTGATCTGGTTTTTCTTTGCTTTGAAGTTTGAAATTTTTAGATACTCAAGCCACAAAAGTCACGAAACCCCATGTCGGAAATAGAAGTTGCTAATGATAATACAGCTACTCGATTGTTAACTAGACGAGTTAGTTTTGCTAGCAGCAATTTTATAAAGTAAGTCGAAGTACATTTAGTTTAGCCTTTGTTTGGGTGGTTATCAAGTGGTGATTGTTCGAGTGTAAAATGTCATTTATGTAGCTTTGTGGTACCACAATGCTTAGTGGTGTAAATCAGTAGAAAACATTTAAAAACTTTTCTGGCACTTAGAATGTAATTGTATCTTCATTCGAGATATTAATTTTTTGCTTCGGTTACATCTCGAATGTATATGAAAGTGTTATAAAAAAATACTACTGAAAATCTTCCCTTACTCGACAACTTTATTTAAGACTCGTGTGACGCTATTGTGAATTTTTCAAACTAATTCAAGACTTGCGTGTCAAATAGAGATTAATTTCTTGACAGCATTTGGATTACTACTTGCTTTCCACATAAATTTTACTAAATTCTGTATATTTCACATTTTTAAATTATTACGGTAATTGCTGTCAAGAATTTCCACCATTTGACTATTAAGAACGCTATAAACGAATAATATGTGTGACATGAAATGTCTTTCTTAGTAAGCAGTCACTGTAGATGTTCTAGTTTGGAAATTCAACTTTTGACAATATACTTGTAATAATTACTTGCTCTTACAGAGAATTTGCAGCGGACCCTGAAAAAAACACAATATGGAATGTTACGTACGAAGAAATCGTAAATAAATCCGATTCTACTCGATCTTCTGAAAATGCACAAAACACTCTTGCAAATCAACAGTCCCAACAGTTAATTCAAACAACTTCAGCTCCCGTTCATAATTTTGAAGAAGGTCTGATAACTAAACCTCAAGAGTCTAATATTAATGAGCCTTCGAAATCAATACCAAACGTTTCCCAACCAAATTTACCCGAAAACCAAGTTGTAATGAAATCAAAATGTCAAAATAAAACAGTGACGGAAGGCTGTGACTTGGAATTTGCACAATTATCTACGCCTAAAAATCAATCTGAATTCAATAAAACATCTTTGGATGGAAGCACTATGGACTTCACAGGTTTCATTGATAATTTCAAACCACCTCTGAATTCAACGACCGTTAAACAAGATCAAGATGTTAAATTAAAAGATGTTACTCTAACTGAAACAAGTATGGATATTACAGACATACAATTCAATAACTACAAAATTATAGAAACAAAACTACTTAATGTAAAAAATCCTACCGAAATTCAAGATATAAAATCCACACACAAAGAGAATTTTTTAGAATTAATGGATAAGGATTGTTTGGGTAGAAAAGAAAACTTTAACATAGGTAAAGAAAATATGGAGGCCACCCAAAATGTGCCATATAATTTATTAATTGGTCAAAATATACAAAGAGAAACCAAGTTTAATAAAACTGCAATACTTGATGAAAGTATGGAGTTTACTCAAAAAGTGCCTGAACTACAAAATTATGAAACTAAAAGTATAATACAAAAACATCAAAATTTTCCTCACAATTTATCTTCCATCCATCAGAATCCAGGAATTGCAGCAAGACAAATTTTAAACAAAGAAAATTTAGAAAAGCCCATAAATAAAACAAACTTTTTTAATGATAGTATGGACTTTACCCAGAAGCCTCCTTTAAATCAATATAATTTTCAATCTGAAAATGTTAGAATTGGGCAAAATCAACAATTTCAACCAACCTTACTCCCGAAGAGTTTAGAAGTTACATCGAGTCAATTGATTCTACAGGAAGGTGCAAAAACAAAGTTTTTTAACGATAGCATGGAATTTACCAAAAGTGTACCTTTAAACCAATGTAATTTTCAAGGCATGCAAAATGCAAATATGCGACTGAATCAACCAATTGGTAATAATAAAAGTTCGGCTTTTCAACAGAAAGATTTAGAAATTACCCAGAAGAATCTTTTAAATCGATATAATTTTGAATCTGAAAATATAAGAATGGGACAAAATCAGCAATTTCAACAAACCTTATCCCAGAAAAGTTGTTTAGAAATTGCACCAAGTCAGTTGGTTAAACAGGAAGGTGTAAAAGCAAAGCTTTTTAATGATAGTATGAATATTACCAAAAATGTACCTTTAAACCATTGTAATTTTGATAAGGTGCAAATTATAAATATGGGACTGAATCAACCAACTGCTAATACCCAAAATTTAGCTTTACCGCAGAATAAATTAGGTGTTACCCAGAAGAATTTAAATCAATATAATTTGGAATCTGATAATGATCAAGTGGAAAATAATCGACAATTTCAACAAACTTCATCCCAGAAATGTTTAGAAATTGCACCAAATCAGATGGTTAAACAGGAAAGTTTAAAAACACAGTTTTTTAATGATAGCATGGATATTACCGAAAGTGCACCTTTAAGCAAATGTAGTTTTGAAGGGGTGCAAAATTTAAATTTGGGACTGAATCAACCAACTAGTAATAATCAAAGTTCAGCTTTACCACAAAAAGATTTAGAAATTCCCCAGAAGAATATTTTAAATCAATATAATTTTGAATCTGAAAATATAAGAATGGGACAAAATCAGCAATTTCAACAAACTTTATCACAGAAATGTTTAGAAATTGCACCAAATCAGATGATTAAACAGGAAAGTTTAAAAACAAAGTTTTTTAATGATAGCATGGATATTACCGAAAGTGTACCTATCAACAAATGTAATTTTGAAGCGGTGCAAAATATAAATTTGGGACTGAAACAATCAACTGGTAATACTCAAAGTTTAGCTTTACCTCAGAAAAAATTAGAAGTAATTCGGAAGAATCCATTAAATCAATATAATTTTGAATCTGAAAATAATAGCATGGGAAAAAATCCACAGTTTCAACAAACCTTACTCCAGAAAAATTCAGAAATTGTGCCAAATCCCTTGCTTCAAGAGGAAGGCGTAAACACAAAGCTTTTTAATGATACCATGGAATTTACATTAAAGCAATGCAATTTTGGAGGTCCGCCAAAACCAAATGATGGAACTCAAAACAATGCTTTACTTCAGAAAACTTTAGAAATTGCACAAAGTCCGATAGTTCGAGAAGAAAATGTAAAAACTAAACTTTTTAATGATAGCTTGGAATTGACAGAAAATCGACCTTTGAATCAATTCAATTTCGAAAGACAAGAACTAAATCAACCAAGCAATGGAACTCAAAACACTGCTTTACTTCAGAAAACATTAGAAATTAAACCAAGTCGGATAGTCCAACAGGAAGATGTTAAATCTAAACTATTTAATAATAGCACTGAATTGAAAGTAAAGCTACCTTTAAGTCAGGATAATTTTGAAGGACAGAGAAATGTTAGAAAAACACTAAATGAACCAAGTGATAAAATTCAAAATACATCTTTCCTTCATAAAATATTAGAAATTGCACCAAGTCGGATAGTTCAACAGGAAGATGTAAAAACAAAACCATTTAATGATAGCATGAAATTTACAGCAAAGATGCCCGTACAACAATACGATTTTGAAGGACAGGAAAATATAGGAAAAATACCAAGTTGTGGAACTGAAAATCCTGCATTACTCCAGAGAGAATTCGAAATTACATCAAGTGAATTGGTTCAACGGGAAGATGTAAAAAGAAAACTTTTTAATAATAGCATGGAATTAACAGAAAATATTCCTTTAGATCAGAAAACAGTAGAAATTACACCAATGAAGTTCGTTCAACACAAGGATAAAAAGGCAAAAATTGACCATGGCAGCATGGAATTTGCACATCAGATATCTCTAAATTTTGATAAACCAAATCAAGTACTTTTGAATCCTGAAAACTTACACAATTCATGTAAACAAGATAAAACCGTTGATAGAACTAAACATTCGACGAGTGAAAAATTTATAACTAGTTCACGAATATTGGAAAATCAATCGAAATTATTTGAAAGTATGGAAATTCCAGATGAAATACCATTAAATTCTGAAACCTACCTTGTGCAATACCAGCGAAAAGAGAATACAAAACAAATTCATAACTGGACTCAAACTTGGAATGACAGCACCCAAATTGTTCAAGAGATGTCCGTAAATAGAGAGACTGCTATTCATTCAATGCAAACATTACAAATGTCGGGAATAAAAGAACTGCTACAAGATGTTAGTTTTCCAGAAATGTGTGGTAATATTACGGAAGTTACCCAAGAACCATCATGTTTAGATGCAAGAAAAGTAATTCAAAAACAAGAAGAAAGTTGGGAAAAATTTTGTAACCCACATTTGTTGCAAGAGAGAACTACGTCTCAAGAACATATCGATAGAATTCCGTCAAATAAACCATTTTGGAATGATTCTTACATGGTAAAATACGAATGTGAAAGATTGTTGGATGAAATTACTCCACCACTGCACGATAGTTTAAATTCAATCGATTGCTCTCCTTTACACATCAAGAAACCAATATTACCATTATTTAAAACCGAAATTCCTTTCAGACCCAAATTGAAAGATTTTGAAGCTTATTTGGAAAATACTTCTGTGGAAATGGATGAAATTAATGAAACTCTCACAGAGTTAAAAGGAGAACTGTTGCGTGAACTGACGCTACCACGGCACGAAACAGTTAATTATGAAAAAATAGATTTTGACGCGCTTCAAAATTGTAGTTTTGAAGATGACATGGACCTGGCCAGTGATGACAGTTCAGCTGATGATTCTTTACTTCGCCTTAATTTCAATTCAAATGAGAACGACGAAGCGGCTTTAGCTATTAGAGAAAAAATTCAAAACAAAAACTCGAGGTTAGTTTATTTATCAATTGTCTTTCGTCTCATTTTGTGTTTATTTATTTTAGGTGTAAAGACTACTGTAATATAATTTATGTAGAAAATTCCAAGTGTAAGTTCGATACACTTTTTGGCAGTATTCGATTGGAAGTGGATTTCGATGTTGATACAGGCGAAGTAAACAAAATTGAATTTTGTGATCGACTGTCTGGTGAGATTATTTAATTCGGTTTGAACTTCTTTTTACAGTGTAATGTTTCTAGATAAATCTAAACCTGGTGCTTTGTTGGCCCATAAAGTATTTCGAGATACTCTTTCCCTAAAGCATATAAAAGCTGCAGTTGGAGAACACTATGATATTTTAACTCTTATGGATTATATTTATATGAATATGCAAAAAATTATTGATTTTATGGCCGATTTGGATACGTTTGAGGGACATTTTGGTTTAGAAATTGACTCGAATTTTAGGTAACTTTTTTAGTCAATCTTTTTTTTTATTGACTAAAAATCTGTTTTTAGCATTAAATTTAACATTGTAAGCCTAACGTTAAAGATTTTGTGGAGGATAACGGTGGATTTGTCGGATAGGGAAAACATATCAGAAGATAGTATAACTGCAGTTGCAGAAGTAGGATCGTTGAAAGAATATACTATAAAAAAGTTTTTAAATAATTGTCCACGTGGAATGAGGTTTTTAAGTGCATTTATCAATAATATTATAAGTCACATTGAATTATTAGAAACGCAAAGAAAGAAGAAATAACTACTTTTTCTAGATGTTGTAAAAATGTTGTACATACTCATAATAATTGTCGAAAATGTTTATTTGTATTATAATTATATTGAAAAGATATAGATAGAAACTAGATAAAGTTTAGTATTTTACTTTCTGTAATCTGCTGCAACCACTTTAGTTGATCCTTCGGAAACGGATTTTGCTGTTCTGCAGCAATTCATGTTTTCTTGAGAATTTTCTCTTGAAAATTAACTCCAACCTGATCAAGATATTCTGCCTTTAATCTTTAACGTCTGGAACGAAATTTTTAGGCATTCGTAAGATTGATATCTCCCACAAGCTAATGGCGTGGTAGAAAGATTTCATTGTCAATTAGAAGCATCACTAAAAGCTTATAATTCTTCTTGAGATAGGATTTGGGTTTTTCTTGTGCTGATCAAATTTTGGTCAGGAATTTAGAGTTCCCGGAGCATTTATTGTCAACAGTAAATTACGATCTAATTTTTTTTTCAACATTATACTGACATCACGTATATATAATAAAGTTCATCTTTGCTTAAATTTTGGTGAATATAAATTTTGTCGATTTTTGTTGAACAAGTTTGGAAGTACCTAAAACAAAAATCAAGGTACAGTATAGTTGGCCTATGCAAAGTATTATTGATCAGACTAATGTTTATTACTAATCTTAATTTATTTATAATTCTTCATAGGTAAACATTTATACGCATGGTCATAGCAACAAATAATAAATAAATTATGATGTGCAAATTAACTATTATGGCCACAAACAGATTTTAGAAAATTTTACCATTTCAATATTATTTGTAACTTGCCCCATAAGTTACATTGTTTTGAAACAAAATTTGGTAAGTTTTCATTTTTCTTATTCACAATAAATTTGTTTAAAAAAGTGATCCGGAGCATTATTTTTAATGTAGTTAATAAAAATTTTGTCATGCTACATGGCTATTTCTTTACCATTAACTCTGAATTATATGCTATAATTTTCTCTTTAATTTGGTGTATAATATCCACCTATTTTTTGCAAATTAATTTTTGAACTGTCATTTTCGCGCCTACCATTTTAAGCAATTTAGAATTTCTACTAACCAAACTTCATCAAGATATGAAAAATTATTGTATTTAATTTCCCGAATTGTATTTCTTCATTATACTAAAAACCGGAAGGTTAATATAGCTTAAATGAGTGTTGGTTCGACAAAATTTTCACTGACGAATAACTCTTTTATTTCCAAGTAACATTAATCTAAATTGTGATTTTGATAAATATTGTAGGAATTAGTTTATCCATTCGTGTGCGTCACGACCTACTTGATTTTTCCTTGTTTGAATTTACTAGTATAGAAAGTTTATACAAAATAAACCAGAAAGCTAGAGTGGATAGGCAGTCAAAATTACATTGGGGAAAAAATTTTGCCGACTCAAAAAGATGTTCTTTTTGTGGTTCTATAAAAACTGGGTATAAAAATATTTTTAGAAAGCTGGATTCACTACGCTAATAAAAGTGAATTAGGCTATTAAAACACAAAAATATATAATTTACAGTCGGGCCCTAGTGGGTACCTTCTTGGAATCAGATTACAACTAACTTATCCCGATCATGTTGAGATTGTAGGCATGCATTGGCAACAACTACTTGATTTGATTTTAAACCGAACGAAATATTTTCCTTTTTCTACGTACCAGATTTTTCGTTTGTGCTTATAGATGCTACTTACTGTTAAAAAAAATATAGTAAAACTATAATAGTCTCCAATAATAACTCCAATAGTCTGTTTTTATCTCAAATTACTACTGTATAATATTTCAAATTACAGTTTTTACCATTATTATTAATTTCAAAAATTAATATTATGTATTTTGAATTGCTGTTTACTCACTGTTTACCATAGAATAGCTGTTTACTACAATTTTTAAGGTTATGTAGGTAACAATTTATAGATTTATGCAATTTAGCAATTTGGTGATCACAACTTGAAATTAAAATAAGTACCTACCTACTTGTTGGTGTTATACCGTTATGCCTTGTGTTTTGTACTTCTAGGTTAGAATCCACAATTTTCGAAAAATGTCTGAAACTTCGTTTTTTGATTTACCCTTTGAAATTAAAATACTGATTTTAAAAGAGGTAGACATACTAACTTTGATGCAGTTATCTGCACACTATCCATCGTTACGAGAATGCATGAAGGAAAAGAAAATTAACGAGTAAGTAGAAAACAACTTTCACTGATTGCCTTTAAATCATCTGCACGAAAATTTACAGGAATTTCGTTCTATCGGGATTATACGGTTTGAATAAAAATGACTTTAGCTCTGTTTGTCTTACGGGTATTTTTCGGGTGGAATCGATTACTACGTTAAATATAAATTCTGTGTACTGGATTGCACGAAAAAAATGGATTATTTTTTTAAGTAAATTAATTAATTTGAAGAACCTTTATGCTGTCGACACAACACTAGGATTGACCGATGCAGACTTACCAGCATACAACAATCTTAATAAGGTATGTAATTGCCGTTTATTTCATGATGTAAATAAGTACACTTATATTATATTTTAGTTGGAGGCCTTTGCTGTTACATTTTACCATGGACGCATAAGTATACCTTTTTTGAATGCTTTTTCAGATAAACTCGTAAAACTGTATTTGTATGGGAACTTTTTAAAATTGGAAGTATTTATGCATGTCATTCAAGTTTTGAAACATTTGAAGGAAATGTGGGTAAGTTTAAACATGTTGACAAAGTTTAAGTTGTAAAAGTTACTTCTAGATTTCAGCCTTTTGGTAAAATAATTGAAAAACTCATATAAATCAAATAAGTTTCCCAATTTTAATTTCTAATAATTTTAAATGATTCGATAAGTTTGTTTTTAAAAATCTCAGCCCAAGTATTGATTTTTTGAAGATATTGGGTTCTTGTAAAAAAATTGATTCTTGAGTTTTTGGTTCAGTATCGAGTGTATTACTTTATCAAATGGTTATTTTGCACGTTCTTGCATTTCTTCACAAAATGAACTTCTATTTTTGTGGTCTGTTTATTCTATACATTACCGCTATACTGGATGGTATTTTGTACCACCCGGTGTGTACTGATGTGACAAGTAGATGTATTTGTTCTGAAATATTGAAGGGTTCCTATTTAATTCAATCAATGATGGTTTTGTACAAACACCTTTGGTCTACTCATTTTTTAGAACATGAAAAGTTGGATAATATTTTTCAACAAAAATCGTGAAACAAATTTAATTTATGATGGTAGATATTATGCAGAAATAGCTTGTGACTAAATTTATTAGCTATTTTAGTATTATGAAAAAACTCATAAAAAATATTGTGAACTTAGTATTTTGTATTCTTGTTTTAAATTTTAAAGGGTGGTAATTCGTTCGTCTTCGGGAAATCCACACTTACCTCTATTCAGGAAGTACAGGAATATATTATTTCCTAGAGCTATTGAGAAGATTAAATCTGGCAACTCTAGCCTGAATTTCAGACATAATTTCATTTGGTCCGAAGGTCTCAAATCTTAAAGTAACTTCTACAATATGAAAACGCACACACATTTTGTTTAAATGAAATTACTTTTATGAAGTTATATAAAAATTATACTAGTTAAATTAACAATTAATAAAACGACTATGTTGTTTAAAGAAATTACTTTTAGTTAATAACCGCCTCTGGGTTACCAATTCTGTACGATGTAAACCAGTTACCAGGACATGTAAAAAAATATACACTCAATGTGTGCCGTTTAGAAAATTTTGATAAAACAAATGAATTAACGCACATTGTAACACACCATAGCCAATCAAATCAGCTTACTTTCGGTAAGGTAGTGATATTTTAGAAGACTCTGGCGCTAATGCATTTTATTTCAGAGAATTCAACAGAAAATTTCCATTTAAAAATCTATAGGAAAGAGACAAAATACGATAATTTATTTGATAAATTAGTTGGAAGTTATTTTTATCCATTTTCTAGAAAAGATTCCCAAGTAAGTTTTTTTCTGCCCTAGTATTGAACCATTTAAAAAGTATATTGTTTTTTATTGTAGCAAATGGTGCTTAAATCGATTTTACCATCAAACATGAACCTTACAGAGCTAAATTTTAAACATAGTTACTGTTATGGTACAAAGTTGACTGTTACCGTAAGGAAAATTTTATTATCGGATAACACAAAATTCGTTAAAAAGCTGGCCATTAATTTTTGTTTGTGTGAACGTAAGTAAAGGGATGGGCAAATTTATTATTTTTTCTGGCTAGCTCTGTCAATCTGTTAGTATTTAATTTAGGTAAAAAAATAGAAGTTAAATTTGTTAAATGGCTCCGATTGAATTTATTACTTTGATTTTTAATAAGTTATTTGAAAGTTTATAAAATATTAATTTTATTAAATTTTTATAGAGTCTATTATAAAATCGACCGATGAAAGTTATCAACCTTTATTTAAGAAACAGAGGCTAGGAGTGCCAAATAAGGGATTTACCAAGTCGATACTTGAAGAAACTGTAGTTAATATGCCTCTTTTAGAACAACTAGAAATATGGGAGTGCATGTGAGATTTAATATTATTAATAGTAGTAAAAAAAAATTAAATTATTTTATTACAGATCAATTGATCAAACAGAACTGGTAACTAATAATTCTTTAAGTTGTATACAAAATATAAAAGGTTTACAAAAATTAACGTTGCACACTCTTCCAGTGCACATCGATGGTCAATTTTTGATACCAGTAAGTATAATTCTTATTATTCACGAACATCTACTTAATAACTTCTCTTCAGATTGCCAAAAATTGTAATAAACTTATGTCCCTGAAACTAATATCAACCAGAAATTTAAATGTAGCTCTATGGAATGCATTAAAATATATGAGCAATCTTAAAGATTTGGTATTCGAGCAATCTGATATGCACCTTCAAGGGTTTTTTACGACCATGGTGGAAAATAAAAATCTCAAATTAAATAGAATATGTTTGCATTTCGAGAGTATGACTTTAGACGATACGAGCAATCTACGCACATTTCTTGCAACCAATGATCAACTGGTATTTTTGGGATTGATATTTCCAGCTGTATTATCTCAACGAAGAAGGTTGAATAAAATTTTCAATAGGTACAGATTAGCAAAACGAGTGTTTTTGATAACCCCCAGAGTTTCATCTCACGATTTAGATATCCCCCTAGTACACGTAACTCAATTGGTTAATTATACAACAGAAGTTGGCGTTGTGGATATTTTTAACGATTTTATCAGCTAAAATTTTTAGTTACAAATGACTTTAAATATAACGAAAAACATGTAAAAAGTATTCAACAAATTATTTACTTATTTTTTTGTAAATGATTTTTTAAATTTAATTGTAAAATAAAAATTTTAAACAAAAATTAGCAGTTTGCCATAAATGATGGAAAATTTATCTATAATTATTACATCTGTAATCATCGACCCTAGTATTGAAGCGGAATATTAAAATCAATCGAAAATTCAAATATTTTAACATCGAATTCCTGTGTGCAGGAACAAAACAGTGCAGGAAACCCTTACTGCAGCACAACACTTTTGAATCAAGACTTGGGTCCTCATACCAAATTACGACAAGAATTTTGTCTTTTTGACTGTAATACTGACCAAACAGGATGTGAATACCATTCAATTTATGAACAAACACTCCCTGAGCAAGGAACAAGGGTAGTTTTTGTTAAGCGGAAGAAAATAAATAAGGTAACACACTCTTATACAGCACAATATGCTATGAGTCTATCCGGAACACTACTTACTCGTAATAATTTTGTTTGCTTACAAGAGAGTACTAGCTCATTTGGACCAGGAGGTCCAAGGATGGCTTGCGTCCAAACTGTGATGATCGAGAATTGTTCGTGAACATGAATCATGTTTGCTTTAAGGTAGATGTTTTAAAAGACCTTGCTTATGCAAAAACTCAGCATTTATTACGTGTGACCAATGTCGCGATAATTACAGTTTTCCTTGCTTCTATGACTAGTACCATCCTAGTTCATGCAGCACTCCCCTCCATTGTTCAATTAAAACAATGAATTATAATAATAGAAATTTTTAATTGTTAATTTTACAAAAGTTTTCGTGTATGATTTTCTCACAACCCTTTTCCAAAAAAACAATAATTATATAATCCCATGTTTTGAATGAAATAATGAAAATTATAAATGAATGATTAATTGGAACTCTATTGGTACATTTAGTAGGTTGGTAATAAATTCAGGAACTAATCAGAGCTCGATTATGGACAGATATGAAAATATGAGTTTTCTTGGAAATGACTTAAAAGTGCGTTTTATAATTTTCTATTTTATTGCAGTCCAACAAATGCCAGGCTAATAAAAATTCAGTGAATGCTCATTTGAGTGTTCCCCTCCATGGAAATCTTTAGTAAAAGGCAAAAGATTTATTCGCTCCGAAGGGAAACTAGAGTAGGTAAATCTTTTCGTTAAAATTTTATAATTCATGTCTAACTACAAAATCATTATCAACGAGCTGAATTTGTTGTGCAACCTGTAAACTGAAAATTATCTAATCTAGTTGTGTATTTATTGATTTCTTTTTATTATTCACCTTAAAAAATTAGATAGTATTGATAGGATCAAAATCAGCAAACAACGGCTTATTTTTAATGTCCAATTAGACTTTATTAATTTTTAAAACTCTGGTTTCATAAATTACAGAAACAAAACACCTTTATACCCAATAACCGTCATAAATGCAAACACCATTTAAAAATCATGTGCATAAGGTAGGATCAAATATTGTCTTACAAAGAATTTTAACAATTTTTCCCATTAAAAGCAAAGGACGAGAAGTACATTTAAAAATTCATGTTTTCAGTTTTACTGAAATATTAAGAATTAAAACAAAATAAATTTTCACAATCGTGGACCTAATACAGACTAAATTGTTGCTAGGTAAAATTAAAATTGCGCTAATATAAACATTTTCAATGTTTAGGACAGCGGTTCTTGTAAAACAGTTTTAATTTGAGTCTCAGTTAACACAGGTTTATTTAAAAAATATCTGCAAAGATTGATGATTAAAATGGTGCAAATTTAAATATCGAGAATACTTACAGGTCATCTTCACCGTGTAATATATTCTTACTTTTCAAGTCTTGAATTAAACACAACCTCATGCTGGGCGACAAACTATCCAACAAATCATTTGGAACTTCATCGGAACGGTAAGCCAAAACTAATGCAAGTCTGCAAATATTGGTAAATATAAAACGCCTTTATACTACACAAAGTTAAAAATACAACCTCATTAAAGCAACCCTGGATGCACTCTTACTTGCTCCTTCATTTTTGCAACCGTAACAAGTGTATGGTTCTTCACAAATGTCCTTCTTATCTAAATATCCCATGCAGACACAATGCTGAAAGGCCACACATTGCGAACACAATATCAGTTGAACGTTTTCTACCTCTAAATTTAAATTACATAAGCATTTCACAATTTTAAATTCATGTTCTGAGAAAGCGGAACCTGAAATAATCGGAACATATATTTTGCTTACAACTTTTCACACAACCAACTTACTATGATTAACAATTTGAGTGTTGCTCTCGGTAGATACATTGACAGCGTTTTTCTCATAGTTTTCTTTAGCACACTCGTCATTATTATCAGACTAGAAAAGTATTTTAATTCGAAATAATACTAGAGTAAAAAATAAAAACTTACAGTATCTTCAGTGTCGGGCAGCGCTGGAATTTCCATTTTAACGTAATACTTCTCGGATAACGTCTGCAGTTCGTGAGTGTGCTCATCTACTAAAGAGACTAAAACAAACTTTAGATTTTTGTGAATTAAAAGTAATAAAGAAACTTACGCTTTGGTTGCTGCTTAATAAATTTTTGAATGGGAGCCTTTTTGGGCCGCATTTTGGCAACAGCCACCCAAGAATCCGGCAAATTAACAGACGGCACCGAACCTTCTTTTAAAAGTTTTGAGTTAGGATAGGTATAATCGTCGGGTTTGAAATGTAAGGAACATATACGTGGAAATCCAACTTTTAGCGTATTTCCAACTTTGATGGCATTCTTCCATTTTTTGTTTAAAAGTTGTTGTTTAGGAAATGTGTGAAAACTTAACTCTCTATTTATGCTATGCTTAGACATACAATTGGGAACACAACAAGCCATCATCGATTACAGTAAAAGATTTCGATAAATCAGTAGATAACCTAAAATAATAAATAAACATACGTCAAAAGTAAGAAAACATACGTCAAAGTAAATTTCAACCTGCGCATGAACCACAAACGCCTTAATTTGATCAGTAGCGGTGCTATACGCTATCAAAAGAAAAAACAACACGAAGGGCGACTTGTTTGTGTATTGGAAAATAGAGGGATTTCATCATTTCTTTTTTTTTCAACTTTTATGCCGCTACAAGAGCGGATTCATACCTAAATAGTTTATGTCAAGGGTAATTCAATATTTTACCATGAAAAACAAAAGCATTCGTGTTTAATAGATATTTTTTTTGTTATGTTTTTGAAGTCATAGAGAGGGGGGTTAGTTACACTCTATTAAACTCTTGGTCGAGTTTTTTTTTTAATTTTCAAGTTTGAGCTTTATTTGTATAACTTGAAAATGTTATAGTATAAAAAATTATCAATAAAGCTACAATTAAACAAGTGATAATGTAACCATTGCTTGTTGATAAGACCGAATAGCAGTAAATTTTTTTACCATTTAAAAAAAGGTAGCCAATTAAATTGCACTGTATTCGCTCACTAGATCAAAGCGGCTGAAGACCGAAGGTAAGAAAGTGGACTTTTGGAAACTTGGAGCACAAAAAGAAAAGGTTCCTAAAAATTTTATTTGTTAGACAAAATTTTAGTGTCGTAGTATAAAATACAAAAGAAACTATCAAATAAACAGCATATAAAATGTATTTTTTAATTTGTAATTATATAAATATTTAATTCATTAACGTACAACGCAATTTACTGTAATTGACAAATTTTTCAGATAATTTTATTTGATTTTAAACTCGGGAAGATTGTAAACCCTTCGACGTATTATGTATAATATAATATACTCTCGTAATATATTTTTGTTTCAATATAATACTTAGTTATCGGAAACTTATTCTCGGTTTAATTCACTTCTTTAATCTATTCTTTTTCGAAAATAAAATTGTAATAAGTTTGATATCAAAACTTTTATTGAGTATTCTTGTTGAGCTCTAATTATTTTTCTCGTGATTTATATTTTTATATGTAGGTACTTAGGTATGGAAAATTTCATCTCGAAATTTTATTAAATAATTTTCCTACAGTGCTATTTTCATTTAATTTATTTGTTTAATGAAAACAAATTAACAAAGATAATATGAAAAATTTTATTTGAACCAGAAATATATGTTCAAACACATTACCATTTTTTGCGAATTTTAATCAAATAAAAACTTTGAAGTTTTTGGTACTGTTCATAACATTGCTATGGTTGGTAAATGTTTGTTACTGAATGCTAAACATGTTATTCTGCAATGAATTGACCATAGTTAAAATCTGACCAAATCTAAGATAATTCTTGACGTCTCAATATATACAATCGTCTATAATATACAACATGTTAATTTCTAACATAATTAATAGCACGAAAACTACAACAAGTTTGACATACGATAGCGATCTTTGATTCACATAGCGGAATTTAGAATTTTGAAGTGCCGATGACATGATTTTAACATTTCGAAGATGGATTTTACCAACTTATTTTAAATCGTAGTGAGCCATTTTTTCTCAAATAATAATTCTCCCCACAAAGCACGTAGTATAATCCAAGTTGAAATTATAAACAATGGCCGAGTTAAATCTTTATTTCTTAGTTTGTTCAACTCAGTGCTTGATTTCTCAAATTTCCTCGACATTACATTTTCTGCGAACAGCACGTCTGTGCTGAAAAATAGAAAAAAAAAAGTTTTAGCACATTTTTTTGTCAAGTAAAACAAATTTACCTATCAGTTGCAACGTCACCGTATTTTATGCATAATTTTTACTATTTTTATTGTTTAATCCGAATGAGTTGCATCAAAATTGCACAAAAACCATTGCAGATGCAACATCTGCTACTTGCTGTTAGTAAACAAATGGCGGCTGGAGATTGGGTTGCCATGGATACCTAGCTCACTTGTTTTCATAAATTAACAATGGATGTCACTCGTTGATGTTTTGTTTTTTTTATAATTTTACTTCCGCTCCTATTTACCTACCATAATTTTAGCAACGGAATTCATTTTGGTTTTGAACTATTTTCGTCCCGGATCTAAGTTGCTCACGGAAGACGGAATTTATTTTAGTTTTAGGATTTGTTTATTTTTTTAAAATACTTTTTTTTCGCTGGCGTTGTCTCGAAATTATCAGATTTTCGTGAAATTGAAATATTTACCTATTTACGTCAATTATAGTCAGTTGTGTGCTGTAGCGGCTTGCGGGGATTTTTGATAAAAAAAAGTTGTTTTAGCGTTATTATTATAATATATTATTACAACTTATAATAAAGGTGGATCAGCTAATAAATTGAAAATATTCAAATTTATCAAGCAAGATATTTTAATAAATATCTTGTTAATCCATTCATGCGCATTCGTGGTAGACAGTTAACAGGTAAGATCCGAAGAAATTAACTGAAGCGCATGAATAGATTAACGAGATATTTCAATCAAAATATGTGACGTGATGTTACAATTTTAGAAACCCTTCATCTCCTTATTGTTACAAATCACCTCTCCATATGTGACGTAATTTAGAAACGACCCATAATTTAAAGGAGAAAACATTTCTTTTGCGTTTTCCCTTTTCCGAAGAAACTCCTCGTATATTTCACAGAAAATTCCCATGACCATTTTTAAGTTTATCTGGTTTTTACTTCCTACCTTTCACGATTTCAAAATTGAATGAGTTTTTGGTTTGCATTGTAATGTTCTTTCGTGTTTTACCGTTTTCGGACTTAATCCCTTTATACTAAATGGCAGAGAAATAGAAGCTGCAATTTAGAAAAAAATCATTTTCCGCACTGGTGCGTAAAAGTTGCTCATTATGTATCTCAAATTAGTGTAGAAAGTGAGCTATTACGTAACGATAGTTGATAAATTAATATTTATTATAATTAAGTTTTATTAATTTTTTTACTTTAACTTTTATGCGCGGATCTTATCCGTTATCTGTCTACTACTGATGCGCATGAATGGATTAACGAAAGATGTTTAAATAAAAAATCTATATAGCCGCAATATGGATATATCTTATAAATTTTGAATTTGCCCATTCCTTGAAATAATTTTGTATAGGTAAGTTCGCGACTTACATGAGTGCACACGCCTCGACCTGCGGCCTTCCTAATATTTCCGAAGCAAACGAAAAAATTGAATAAAAAATATATAGCACATATTTTTAAATAATTATAATTAGTTTTAATCTAAGCATGAGCAATTTGGACAAACCACTATACCAGACCTGTGGTTATTCCGTGATTCTATCATGTGGTTATGAAATTTTATAAAATCCATACCAGCTTTATGTATAGATTGCGTGTTAAAAATTTTGATACCAGAAATAATGTTCCAGCTACCTATGTTATTTATCCGTAAATATTTAAAATAAGGGAACAAAACTATGCAGGATATGTAATATATTATTCGAGTCGTATAGATAGATATAATATGTACGAAGCATATGTTATAAATTTTTTTATTGTAACATGTGTTCACATTATCTTTTTAATAATGTGTAATATACGACTGTAAGCACATAACTTTTCTCTTCTTCTTTTAACACAATTAACAGAACATAATTATCCTTTTTTAATAATTGAAAATGGTTTTCAGTGCACAATATGTAACTGAGTATCAGATACCTCTCACATTACTGACTTTGTAGAAAACGTATTTTTAAAATTAAATCAAACTCCGTTCAAATGCAACGTGAACTTTGTAATAAATTATTTTAATATCTCATTATTTACCATTTGTTCGATTAATAATTAATTATTGTGCTTTACCAACAAATCTTAATTTTTAAAATGGTAAGTTACACATTTTACTCTATTATTAGTTAAATAATAAAATAGACCAAACAAATATTTTTTTAGTAAAACTATATTAGGGAAAAATCGGAGTTTACACAACTTTTTTCCAGATGTTATGGGCTGATTGATAAGGGAGAGTAAGCATCTCGATACAAATTGTAATTTTAATATTTCTTATAAAATTTACAATAATTATAATTAACTATACGTTTTGAAATTTTTTCACCAAGTTTAAGACAAGAACTTGCGCGTGAGCGTTGGTTTGTTCTTTCAAATTCCGATTAGTTGAACTAAATGTCTCATTATATAATTGATAACATAAATAACTATTGACAATATTTTTACCATTGAAAAATTGTTTACGTATAAAACAATCATGAGATGAACATTAAATTATACGGATCATTTAGTTAATTTTCTTAATAAAGCTCAAAAATAGCTCTCCAAAGTCGAATCTCTAAGTCCACTCACTTAAAAACATCCCTGAAGCTGCCCGAACTCGAAAATTATGAATCTAGAAAAACTCGGGATTTTCGATTTCTACAAACATTCCTGAAGTCGCCAGATCTTGATAATTGCGGATCTAGAAAGACCGGGTTTTTTAAACCAGCCATTGCCAACCTTTCGGACCTAAAAAGAATTTTTTGAAATTATAACATTATCTAAATTTGTAATTAAAATAAAAACTTTTCGAAGAATTGGAAATTTTATATATTCTTATGTTGGGAGTTTCAAAATTCAAATTCTTTTAGCTGTTTAGCTCTATAAAAATATACTCGGAGATTATCAGAATTACAAAATTAAAACAAAATTATTTTGAAAAACATGAAATTTTTATATACCGGGTGACCGACGGTTCACCCGATCATAGGAAAATAACATAGGAAATTAATTTGTTTTAAATTCCTGCTTCCCATTATAATAGGTAAGAATAAAAATGGTATCAACCCCAAATAATGAGAAGCAGGAATTTAAAAAACATTAATTTACCATGTTATTTCCTTATAATCGGGCGAAAGGTCAGTACCCCGCTATAAATTTATTTAAATTTTACACTTTTATAATTTCAAAGTTCAGGTTTTTTTTTACCTTTAACCAAAAATATTTTTTGAGATTATAAGATTGCCTTTTGTAATTAAAACAAAGCATTTTGAAAAAGCATAACGTTTATGTAATTATATTTTTTTAAATTTGAATTGCAATGTATTTTTTAACAATTTTAGCTATATAGAAAAAATTTTTTTGAGATTATAAAAATTATTAAATAAAATCGAACACTTGAATAACAAATAATATTTACATTTTTTAAATTTCAATTTAACATTTTATTTAAATAAATTATTTTATCAAATCCGGCTCAATTATTAAAGACATCTCCGAACTCGAAAAACATGGCTTTAAAATTTCGGAAATTTTTTTTTTAAATAAATTCGGCTGTAATTCATGAAATCCCATTTTTAGAAGACAACTACTGCGGTTGGCACGCCCTTAAAAAGCTTCGCTTCAAATATTTACATTGCGTACACGTACCCTCAACAGAGTAGAGTTCGCTTTGAACAATCGTGCAGTGGCGGCTCGTGACAATTTCGAGTGGGGGGCACAAAAGAATAGGATTTAAAATATTTATTTATAATGAAAATTTATCCTTCTATTGTTTTTGCTTTTGGGATGACCTTTCATAACAAGCCGCCACTGCAATCATATGTTTCATCATCATCTTCACGCATTAAACATTTGTCTGTTGCGTCACTCTTGGTCTCTCCATCTTTGTCTGGGTCGGCCCACATTTCTTTTACCTTGGGGTTTCTTACCTGCAAAATCGAAATTTTACAATCAGACAAATAGCTTGGCTGGATTTGCTTTGGTTTGGTGAGACTGAGTTCGATCTTCGTCTGAGGCAAAAATTTGTGTCCGGGGGTTCGCCACTTTTTGCTAACAGATGAGGTGCCCGGTGGAGATTGCTTTTCTGCGCCCAAATATCTGCGCAAGCCTAGTTCTTTGTTTGAATTCCACGTTAAACTGTGGGTTCCGTCCTAACGCCATAGCCGACTAGGAGGCGTACTTTTCAGGTGAAGGCAGGCTGAGATTGCAATTATAAAGAGAAATGGGACGCGGAGGAAGCCGAAACATGCGAATATTCCTTTATCCAACATATGTTAGCCCGTTGGGCTCATAACCTGTCATTCCAGCTTCCATCTGAAATTAAATTTTTTTTAAATGCTCCGCTTTGGAAAAATGGACATTCAGTCATATAAGTCCCAATCGAGTACATTACCCAGTGGCGGACTGGAAATATTTTTTCAGGAGTGATAATATTTGTAGGGGCCCGTTGCTATGAAAAATTTGAAAACACTTACCCCTGATAAACAGCTTTTTTTCGAGTTGTTTTGAACTTCTACCGAATTGATCTATTATGACGCCTACTGAAGGTATTAAATGAAATTGAAAGGGCCCGGTTCAGCTTACTCCTAGGGGTCCGGGATGCTGTAGCGTCCAGCACCCCTGGCTAGTCCGCCACTGACCTCACTATTCAAACACAAGAGATCATCGCTGATGCTAATATAAATTAAATATTAAAAACGCAGTTGTGTAATATATTTTAATTTTTTTTTCATGCTATGGAACTTACGAAACCCCGGTATAGGGGTACGCCCCTAAAACGCCAACAAAACTTTTGTCCAGAGAGGTGAAAGAATTAGATCATGCCAAAAAATTCACAGAAATTCAACATAACAATTCCACAGTGACTTGTCAGTAATCCTAGAAGTAAACATTCATTTTTCTTATCACCAAAACAATTTTCAAAATCGCACGCTCTACGATGTGTAAATGAAAATTAAGCTACACAACAATGTACCCTCATTAAATTTTTTTTTATTTGACAGCGATTATGTTTGGTTAATTAATAATGTATTGGTTGAGTTTAGTTCTAATTTTAGGACCCAATTTAAAACTGCGCTGGCTACCTTCGATCAAAGCTATGATTGCGAACCTATTTACAGATTTATACTGAGCTAGAAAACACCATTGTGATCTTTTTAAAGATTCTTTTGTTTATAATATTTAAAATAAAAATTCAATTTGTAAGTTTTGCGTCAATGCTTCTTCCTGGTTGCTCGTGTTCCTTCGTTCTATAATTTTTCAATTTTTTGAAATTATTATGTACAGTCTGTGTCTCGTAATAACTTTATCATTGCATTGTTGATTTTATATTTCACATCACATATTTTAGTAAAAATCGGAGCAGACGGAAATCTGGCCGTACTGATAAAGGAGGAAATGCTATACCACAGCACTTCAGATTACAAAAGGAAACGTTTAAGTGGTTTTTATTAATTTAAATTTTATAAATGCGGTACCTATACCTCAGAATTAATAAATTTCTTTCGATAAAAATTAATAATTTATTAATTGTCAAGTTTCCTTAAAAAATTAAAATAATTTAAATTTATCGAAACAAAATTCAATTTTGGAAAGATAGCATTTTTTGTTTTGCCAATGTAGATTTTCTAAAAATCTAATGCAGTCACAGAAGGGCACTGTATCGTTTTATTTATTTTGTACACTGGACAGAATCAAAAATTGAAAAGCAAATTAGGAGAATTTGGATTTTTAAAATAAAATGTCATCAAATTTAAATTTTTTGTTCTTTTAAATGACATTTTGTGGTAATATATAATCTCCAAAAATTATTGTGAGTCGGGCAAAGCTTTGTTAAATTTATTAAGAAATTAGTGTTATCGTTGAAACCAAGCAAGATCACTGGTAGATAAGCTTTGGTTTTATTTCTAATATATTATCTTCATTGTCCACATTTACAGGAAGCTGACCCCACCTTATACAATGTAGATATATAAAGGGAAAATTTGTTTACAAATTTCCTATTTGTATTTTAGTGTAGTAGTTGAATGTGTGTTTTGTAAAAATATGTGCCCAAGTTAACTGCAGAGACGAAAACACGGATGGAATACTCCAACACTTCTACTTGGAGAAAACTGCGTATAAAGAACGTTTTGCGATGAAGCTCATCATTGGGTAGCCCTAGCTTACGTTAGATTGCTAGCTGCCTTATGAAGGGCAACATGGTGAAAATTAAAACATCCCCAAATACGCATACTTTCCATTGTCTGCAAATATTTCAATAGTGCACTGATAAATCAACCATTATTTCAGGACGTAATAACATTTTTCGTTTGTGTAGAAAATTTTTTCCTCTGTGAAAATAATTTAGTTTCTATTAATTAATTAATTTTAATGTTTTTTTGAATTTTTTCTTAAAATTTAATTGTTTTTTTAAAAAACTGCATTCAAGTATTTAATATTGCAAAAATTTAAAACAATTGAATCGTAAGATAATTTAAATTAATAATATTCAGTGAAAATTTCTGCAATAATTAAATTTTTTCTATTTCTAGGTACATTTTTGAAAATAAAAAATTCCACAAATCTCGTTGTTCATTTTTGATTTTCATTTATTCTAAGAAACCCATAACTAGTTCAGAAAATTACAAAAAAAAAGTTACTTTTTTGTAAATTTTCTATTACCTTGTAAACTCAATTTTAGAATTTAGCGATAGATTGAAAAAAAAGATATTATACCACATTTAACAGGGTACAGCTTCAAAAATCTGTTTAATATTGTGTTATGACTTATGAGTCTACAGTGAAGCGTTATAAAAAAACTAGGTGGTAATTTAATATATAAATTAATTATCTGCAAATTTTTTTTTTATTATTGTGATTTTCACCTGTACATCAACTTTTGAAACTTTTATAAATCTATAAGGTTTGCATATCTGATACATACAGTGAGCTCGTAAAGTTTGGAACTAATTCAATAAAGAATTTTAATAAGGAAGGTTTGGGTAAACCTTCGAAAGGTCAACTTTAATTTTCAGTTTTTTTCGCTATTAACATTATTTTATGATGTTCGTTTTTGAGTTGCGACGACATCGACAACTTATTTAAAAGGCAACCCGCAATGCAAATCAGGCAGCTATTTATATTCATTTCCAACAATATAATACATATTATGGTTATTAGATTTAGAGCAGCAGAGATTTTTCTTGACAAATTTGGGTAGACTACACTTTTACATACATCGTTATCAGAAAAATGTGGTCTATTCAATTAGGTAAAGAAATATAAGGGTTGCTATTTAAAAAAATTGAACAAAATATGATAGAAAAATGTCATTGACAGAAAAAAGTTACATTTATAAAAATTAAGTTCAGATTTGCTGAGGAAATTCCTCTAAAAAATTTTCTCATTCAAACGGAGCGGATACTGTTAAAAGCTAGTAGCCAATCAGGACCTAGCTTCAAGCGTGTCTGAAACGATATTGTCGTTTAAACCACTACGATCGGAAATAAAATAAATATTCGGCATGCACATTTGGTGAAATAGAACAATTTTGAACTATAAAATAAAATAATGTTTTAGTTTTAAACATGAAAGGATAAATAAAAAAGCAAAACTAACACATTAAGTTATATATTAATGTATTAAGAGAATTATGATACAATAAACATTAAAAAAAAGTGTTACTAAATGATCGAAATTTTGAGTACAAAAGTAACGATACAAAATTATTGAGTAGCTACGGACGTATGTTTCAATATTGAAATTAAAACATAAGACAACTAAAAATAATAGTGCTGGTAAGTATTGGCAGTTTTACTTAAATCTAAATTATAAAATAAATCAGCACCAAACTAACAAACTTAGGTAATAAAGTAGTTCTTTCAAGCACACAAATGTCCTATTTATTGTAATGTGCGCACGTTAAGTAAAACTTTATCTTTACAATCCACAACCAAATAAATCTTTAATTTAATTTTTGTATTTTACTGTTTAGTAATAAAAAACGTTTAGTTCTTCTAACCTGCTAAGTTATTTAAAAGGCAGTTACGGATCTTGTTTTCGGTCGAGTATTTAGAAGAACTAAAATGCTCTACAAAATTTACATCAGTCACTTAGAGACTTGCAAACGTGTGCATCTACACAAGCGCAACAAATCTAATTTTATTTGGTGCTTTGTTTTACAAATCTCAGAGTGTCGCACACAAAAAAGACATACAATGATGGGACAAACATTGGAAACATAAATGTATGCTTTTTTTATTTTACTAAGTACTTCTTTTATCAACGATTAATATACCAAAGTAGTATTTTTATAGGAAAGTTATACTTTAGAAATATGCAACTAATCCTAAAAATAACTTTGCACTTGCTTTATCAAGTACCAATAAAGGAAGAATATATTTGTATATATCTCAACAAGGTTACATAATTTTTTTAAGAATTTGCAAGAATAACAATACGTCTATACAATTAGAAATCAGTAATAATCCAAACACATCAAAAACTAATACAAATACTGGAATATAATTTCATTATTAAATGGTAATGGTCAAATTATATTTTTTCGGTGACCGACACCACCGACATTGTGCGCTTTTTAATCACTTCCTAACACTGCTATCGTTCGACGTACATAACATTTCAGTAGCAACAAATTTTTATACATTTTAGCGTGATTGACCGACGGCCGTGGTGGAGATTAAATGAAAATCGCAAAACAGCCTCATCATATACTTTATTTATAAATAAATAAGTGAAATTCTAACAGATCCATAATATACAAAATGGGATGTGCAAAAGTGAGCAGCGAGTATCGAAAAATTTTGTGCTACAAAACATAACTGCATTATTGTACAACGACAAATCGAAATACATAAAAGCAATTTTACGAGATGATTTATATTACACAAAATGTTCCATTACCACCGGGAAAAAAATGAGAGCTCCAATATTTGCATTAGTTCAAAATGAATATCCTGCACTTAATAAAAAAATAAAAACAGCAAAAAAATAAGAATGGTTAACATAAGTAATTTATTTCAAAAACTATTGCTATGTTTATAAATATATTTACGTAAAAAAGCTATAGTTAATTTTGTATGCATTTTCAAAACTATCCAACTTTTTTTTTTAATCCGATTAAGGTTAAAATTTTCACATGGGGATAATTTGAAAATGGGTCGATTAGTGAAATAAAATAAATTAATTAATCCAGCAATAGGTTTACATTGATCAAGTGCCCATATTCATTGATACCAAATAGAAATACTGAAATAATGACACTAAGTTTAGCCGCTCTTGAATAACAATATAGCCACCTGACCAAGATAAAAGTAGATAAAGTGGCGCGTTTCGTGTGTCACATAGGAACCAAAGTTGCGTCCTACGATGCAATGCCATGTCGGATTGTATTTCTTATCGAATTCTTTTTTGATATATGCAGCTATATCCTAAAACAAACCATACATTAGTATTAAAGCAATTTATCAAGATTAAATAAATTAAAATCCAATTTAAAACTTTCCAATCGCGCAATTAATAGCAGATGATTCTAATTTGTCAATCTAATAAACAAATCAGAATCATAATTGGGATCAAAGTTCTCGAAATTAATGACAAGTTAATTATCTAAACCTAGTAATATTTTTGTGATCTTGTTTCAACAATGTAGATATGCGAAATTATTTATTTTGTAATTCTAAGAGTAATTTTAAGTTGAATTTCAAACTGGTAGTCAAAATTTGAATCTCAAATATGCATAAATTGTTTTTGCAATGTTTTTAAATTAAGAATTAAAAATTGCAAACATAAAAAAAACCATGAACCAGGTCAAGTGTTTCTTATAGTAAGAAGCAGAAACGTAGGAAATTAAGAAATAGTGTAATTGGGCAGAAAATTAATAATTTGTAGTGTGAAATTAGGTAAATAAAATTTTATAGTGTAAGGAACACGGACAAGGTTCCGGTGTTAAAATCTAAGTCAATACGCGCCATTAGGTTAATGTCAGATTGTATCTAAACATCGCCTGTATTCAATATGACAGCATATACGTCAAAATTAATTACTGCGAGTATTTTTTATAGAACAGCGCAGATTTTGCGGTACTACTTGTTGGAGAGAGTTATAACACAAGAAGCGAGGAGGATAATTTATATATTCAGCTCTGAAGTCAAAAATTAATGGAACATTTTCAGCTAAAGGTAATGAGAATGTAATATTCGTTACACCCCATTGCCATGACAACTTATGTAAATGAATTATAAGCGTGCCAAGTTTCCAAACCAAACGACTTTCAATACTAATTATTTAGGGCAAATCAATTTCTCAACAATAAATAAATTTGTAAGTCAAAAGCAATGAAAATTTTAGGTGAGCCAAGCATAAAATTTTTCTTTCTAATAAGCATGGGGAGTCCTGAAACTTTATTGTACTCATCCCGTTGTAAAAGCTGAAATAAGGTTCTTGGCGTGTACATTTTTTCATATTGTCGCGAATTATAACTTACAAACAATTCCTTTACTGATTTCATGATCAACATGTTTCGTTTGGTCAATCCCTAAAAATTCTGGGTAAAACCATGGCGCTACGGAGTACCAGAACTATGCTCAAGCCTCTTCATCTCACGGCAAGACTCTCACGGAATCCTGAATTTTGAATTAATGAAACGAATAAAAATAATGTCCATATTTTTTTGAAATCCTAATATAAGAAATAACCCACAAGATATCACTTTGAAATGTATCTGCAACTTTTCAGATTTGCTTCTTTTCTTTACTAGGTATAGCATTAATATTTAAAAAAAAACTGGAATTTGGAATGGAATGCATCATAAGTTCCTATTTTGCAACTACTCCTCCTCGTCCCAGCATAGCAAACTACAACTAAAAACATCTGGATAACTAATGGATCCAGAACCACATTTTTGATTTATTTGGAATTTTAGCTACTCGATTATTTTAAACGCAGTATTAAAAGTTTTATGAAACTAGTTTGAAATTGAATTTATGACGCACACAGGCATCTTCTTTATTTTAAATTGCAACATACTAACATGCTTATATTTTTAACCCCGTAATCGGTCTAATATGGCTGACCTATATATCAAAAAAAGTTAAAAAACAAATTAAAAAAATCATTCTTTTGCATGAATACAAAGTTTTTCAAGAACTTTTCCTAATCTATTTTCATTTCCTCGACAATCCAATTTGCACATTTCAAAATTCCCCGACTTTTCCAGAAATTCCAGCAGAGTAAGTACCTTGATTTAGTTTTATATGTTCTATTGTATGTAAATAAGCCTATCCTACATTTTCCTACAAACCATCCCACAAATAATTTAAAATTCCTACAGTATGGTTCTGTTTGTGAGAATCAACAAGAGAGTCCAGTGATTAAACGTTAATTCAAAAATAATATAACTAGTAAATGAGAAAAGTAACAAAATGTATTGCAAACCAAACACCCATTTTCTAGCTCTTTCCTCCTACTGTTTAATCTTAAAAATTGTGTAGGTGTGCATGTGAAAAATAAGACTGTTTAGTAACCGCTTCGTAGTGGGTGATAACTCAATCGGCTAAATTTTTTGCCTTGATGACTTGCGGCCCTGAAACACCCAACACAGGGTCGTTGCCATCTGCACGATAGAGACTCAAATTGACTAAATTCAAGAGGCAGAATGCAATACCCAGCATCTCGTAATAATTAAAGCAAGCTTAAATGACAGCTTGTCATCGAAATCCAAGCAACGAAACAAATTGGCAGCATTGCAGATCAAAGCCAACCGAAAGATAATTATAAACGTAGTTTACCTTCTCAATGTTGTATTTTTCGATTGCTTGAGTTGCGCAATCGACTGCATCTTGCTGCATGTCTTCGCTCATGTCAGCGTTCTTGATTACTGCTTTGCGATCTGTCATTGTGGTTTCTTTTTGGGAATGAGACCTATAAAACAGCAAAATTAATGTATACGATAAACATCAGGAAAACTTAATATAAAAACGCTAACAGTTTTAATTTCGACTTTTGACCTTTTGTGATGATGTGCACTCAAATCTCGTATACGGACGGTAGCATGAGCGATCATAATATGAAGTAATACTGGCACAAATGTGCCCCAGTTTTATCAATATATACAACATCTCGTTAGAATTTAAGACATGCGATAGAAATTTGATTGATTAAATGTCTCATGTTAATGTCAGTTGTCTCATCTCGAATTTTACGAATCAATTCTTTAGGTTAGTCGCGTAAAAATTAAATACGATAACGAGTTGGATTTATATATTAAATTAGAAATAATTATATACCACTTACGTTAAATTTAAGGTGATGCACTAAATGCGCCGTTTGTAATGCACCGAACACGTTTTTCTCTGATTTTGTCGAAAATGTTGTATAAGCCGATTTTCAACTATTATTTCCCACCCTGTTTTTCGCGGATTATACAAATTAAATCTTAAAATTTTCTCATTGGTCGAATCGTAGAGGCGTCTGGCAGAGGTTTCTGGCAGCCTGCTGCGCACGCACACTTGCAGAACCGTACAACAATAATTTTTACGACACCAAAATTTCGGAAGGGTCACAACATTTAAACCATTTAAACTAAAAAATAAAAACGATCACCAGCATGCACATGCACGTAAAAGGAACGTTTGAAGTTATTAAAGACACATCATGCCGATAATAATAATTTTTACTGTACCAACGTATGTTTAACTTTATGTTGTCTGAAAATGATGCTTTTACAGATCTGCTCATTCGATTTTGGTAGGAACTAAAAGCATAATATACGAATACGTCACAAAACGTAAATACGATTCAAACAACTTTCCATGCAAATTGCACATTCACCTGCATCCTTCACAAAAACAAAAACATTTTATAATTAAATTTGACTGGACGCATTTTGAGAAGCGTAAACTGGTCTAATAAAAAAGACCCTACTGGTGCACGTTCGAATTTTATACCTTTCTTACCTTGGCAATAATTTTTTCCGAAATCAGCGCTTATGCATTTAATTGAATATCTAATGCATCATCGAATGCAACATTAACACATCGTGATCGTGTTAAATGGAAGTTCTCTTCTTCCAAAACGATATCCAACAAAATCAATTTTACTCTGCGTCAACGCGCGATCGCGTGCGCATTCGCAACCGTTTTTTAAAAGACCTATTTTAAGCATTGATTTTGGTATTCCATCGATTTTTTCAAATTGCACTATTCAAACTTGCCGCCGCCAAAATGCCGTTTGATTTTGTTTTTTTATTTCTCGTAGGCACCTGCTAGATTTTGTTAAACCTGACAAAAGTCGTCGACGTCAAGATGAGCCAACCAAGTTCTATGATGAATCTCGTGAAATTAAACGAAAATTTTCCCGATAAAATCGACTTTTACGTGGGAATAAAAGAAAAGTTGGAACGCAGTAAAGACGATTATCATAAACTTGTCGATAAGTATATGAAAATGAATTTGGCCGTTGTGGGTCACAAGTTGTCGTTGGCTTTGTTGAACGAAAGAATCAGTGCCTTTTATTTGATCCTCGAGCACGACAAGAAAAAGCAGTTGGAAGAGGAAGAAAGTGAATCTCAAATGTGTCAGTAAATTTTTAATAATAGTACTAATTTAGTTAAGACTTAAATTAATCTCGAGCATTTTCACCCTCTTCGGTAACTACATCGAAGAAGGTAAAGATAAGCCGATAGCTTTATCGTTATTTTCAAATTGTGTAAAAGTAATTTTGGTTAGCTACTTACCTTTTGTTTGATTTTTCAATAACATGTAATAGCCAAAATAATCAATTTGTTGGTCCTTGCCAATACCACATATTGATCAAATATTTTGTCGTTTCTTAGAAACCTTGTGCTGTTCGTCAGCAAAACCTGCAAAAGTATGTAACAATTAGTTTTTTTTGTCCTTAAGTTTTAAAATGTCCTTCTGAAGTGTGTTCATTATTTTTAATGTTTGGTAACCCAATTAATAAATAATTTTATAAATTTCAATGTAATAAATTAATTTTTGTATTCGAATTAATTGTGCGCACTGCTATCGGTGGATTAATATTTGGTTCTTTTTATAATGTAGAATTATTTAAAAAAACACTCTACTGGAAAGGTTTTCACTGAACGAACAAAATCGTTTTTCGAATTGAATCTCATTCAGAGTAAACTATTTTTTTGATCTCTAAAATAAATGCTTCCACCAAGAGGTACTTCGAGGTATACCCGAAACATTTAGATCAATTTTTTTTTTTTAATTGAAAAGATTTTAGTTTCTTATACTTTGCTCGAAACAATAAAACTCCCTATAAATATTTTAATCCTGTAATTTAAACAAGTACTTGTAAACCAATATAATATACTCCATACAAAAAGAATGATATCAAGGAGGCAATTGCTGGGGAAATCTGGCACACAATTTAAGATCAGAAAATATCAAACAATGGGAAATCGTAGGAATACTAGTAATAAGCTTTTTTTTACTTTTTCGAAAGGAAATCTTAAGGCAATCGGGAGAAATGCATTACATGCTTAGGTATATAGTCACGGGAAATAATTTGCTCGCTCTCGAGTGTTTTAGCCCCCTAAATTTTTGGACCTAGTTTTGTCTATATACAAACCATACTTTGTCCTTCTGTAAGAATTACGCTATTTATTCTGTTAATGTCTGCATTTCCAAACAAACTGACTTCGTCTGAAAATTAGAAGAAAAGTAGGCAACAGAGCAAATGCCTGGTGGCTTGGTGTTTTGAGGTTCGGAAGCCCCATTCTCAAGCTCACCGAATTGATTTTATTTCATTATATTAACTGCGTCTGAAAATAACACAATCATAGGTAAAGCCCATGTTGGACCAGTAAAATTGCATTTTACATGAAGTCTGCAGTAGCAGTTACAGGCAGGGGAGGGCATTCCATACTCCATCATAATGTGCTTTGATTAGTTTTAATTTTGCTTCATAATCTTCAAATCTTCTTCAAGTGCCATAGAGATCGACGATCAACAATGGCAACTTAGCCAAAGCCAAGATGACTTACTAGGGAATATATTTAATGGGTTGGCTTCCTGTTATCTTCCCCACAGCCCATAGCTTGATACTGGACTATTATACCATACTGCTGGTATTATTATGAATTATGATCATTTGAAAAAATACTGAAAATGTTCCACTTAGACAGTACTCAAGTAATTCAGTGCCGACCGACACCGGAAGTAAAGTAAAACAATATTGTTTTACTTCAAGTTTTGAAATTTTTCAGATTTGTCGTTTCCGTGAGATCTCTTTAACAAGTAAATACTATCGGTGCAGTCCACATACGGCTATAGGTGCAATCCACGTGTGACTAAAAAACTCTAAAAAATAAGATTAACATATTTTCTATCTTTTGTGTTAGCCCTCTTTGTTGAATACAATATTTCCGAGATATCCACAAAATATTTTTATATTGTGATCAGATGTTTACCTTTGTATAAGAAAAATAAGTATTTTTACAAGAACTCATAAAAAAAGCAACTTATTGATCCCAAAGTGACGTGAACGAATGTGTAACTGCGTGACTAGGTACTTGTGAATCGAGAAAGGTACCATAATGAAATTGAAAAAAAAATGATTGCTCGGCTAACTTTTATTGAAAATATCCTATGCTTGTTCCCGAATTATTATTGAACATAAAATTTGCTTTATTTGACTATTTGAATAGGCGCTCTAAACCCCTTAACATCTGATAAGATGACAGGGCATTGGTGAACTAGCATTCATTTATATTTATTTCTTCCGATTCCTACTTCCAGAAATTTATGAAAAAAAGGATATTCGCAGCCTAAATATAAAGATCACTAAAAGAAAGACAAAGTGATTTCATGCTCTGGGCAGGATATTAAAAACTACAGAACCGCAGGTTTATGTTCCGTTTAACAAATGGCCCTTGAACTGAATTAGTTTTTATTTAAAACTTGTGTATATGGTAATATGGAATATGGTAAATAAAACCAAAAATTTAAAAAAATTATTTTGATTATAAAATATATGCATAGTATATCAAAATATATGAAAAAACTACATTAATAATAAATTAATAATACAGATTTATAACATGGAATGTTACGATTAAGTACTTAAATATATTACAAACAAAATTAGCTACCACAAGAAGTGTTATATTTTGTGTTTCATTACTGTAAAATATTTTCAACTTTTATAAACTTGAGTCTTGTAATAAAATTCGATATGAGATAAATATGTTGTCACTATTGCTAGGTATTTGGAAGTATGTCGGGGAAAAACCGGTTACAAGTCTATTCTAACATAAAAAATCTTGTTATCTTATACAAAATTATGACTTTTGTTAGTATTATTTGAGAAATTTTACTTAATATATTGCTTTCCAATATTCGTTATAGTTATATATTTTTAACAAGAAAAATGCTAAGTATCTTACGTAGAGCAATAAAAAAAATACTGTAATCGATTATCATCATCGTTATTATACAATACTGTGATTAGAGGATTTTAAAGTGAAACTTCACTCCTTAAAATTATATACAATTCGTTACCGTAATCTTAAAAATTTACACAACGTATACATCCTATTGCAAGGTATACCTACATTACTAACATCGATAAAAAAAATTTTAAACTTTATCACAGAATTAGTAATTTTGCACTGAAAATAAATTAAATTAAAAAGACATTTTAAGCAACCACAACAACAAAAAATAAAATTTCCAATTTCTAAACCAAAAAATAAAATTTTAAGTGGATTAATGCGTTCCTATTAAATTCTCTAAATATTTTTCAAATACTAATATCTATAAGTGCTAAAATAGGCACTTTAATACAAAATGAAAATGCACCGTATTAATTATAATATTATCACAAACGAGAAATTTTAATAAGCTTTCCTAGTGTACAAAATGGCACCAATGAGCACTTTACTTAAAATTGAAGTATTAGTTGATAAAAACCAATTTAGACGTTAAAACGTCTCTTGCTACCAATCCAAATTACCACTCTGCTTTGCCCCAAGTGCTAGCCAGGGACCAAAGAAATCAACTTAATTCTACTTCAAAATAGGCACTTCTCATAGGAATATCGAAGAAAATGTACAAAATGAATACCTTCCTTCTAGTTCTAAATATAAAAAATGTTTCAATTTAGAGCCACGATTGCTGAGCCATATTTTTCAATAGCAGAGTTTGTTTGATTGAAAATAATAGAACAAGTGACACTTTAAATGCAGAAGTATGTACGGCAGCATTCTAACATGGAAGGGTGGATAAAGTACTTTATTTTTACTGAAATTGCAAAATATGTTTGTTTTATTGTAAAATATAAACTGTTAAATAATAATAAAATTTATAATTGAAATTTCTTATTTCATTTTTCTTTCATATTATCTGCTCGAGAAAAAAATTGAATTTTCACACCCTGTACCATAAAGAAAAACTTACAAAATATTGTGACAATGCCGATTAAAAATTGAAATCTCCAAATAGTAAAAATTAATTTTAAGATCAGATACTTTTAATTTCAACATTTTTAAAAATCTAGAATTTTGAAGGAACTACCTTAAGTTTATTAATTCGCTCTGGACAAACAACCACAGAAATCAAATTTGCTACTTACAATCAAATATAACCAAATGAAGACAAATTTAAAGAGCAGTAAATTCAACTGGGCTGCTACACCTAACAGTTGGATTAACATCGACTTTAGGATTTCCAATAACTTTTAATGAGCTCCTACCAAATGTGTTACGATTTTGAAAATCCATCTTATTGTCCCTTCGATTCCAAGTCTGTATTATACTTTTAACTACACTATTCGAATTAGGAGATCTCGATGCACTGGGCACATTACCAGGGTTGTACATTTTCCTAGGTGGATGTGAAGGCAAAAACCTTGGCTCCAAAATATTTAAATCGCAACTTCCAGCTGCATCCTCCTTCATTTGTGTTGATTTCAACAATTTTGGTTTAAAATTTTCAAAATAAACGGGCGGAGATTCCTCCTTTTTAGGCGAAATGCTTTTAAAAACGTTTCGATTGATACAAAAATTTGTCCCTAAATTTGAAGGCTTTACAAGCGTTTCAACAGGCGGTTTTTGCAACACCCTTTCGAGATAACAATGAGGTTTTGTTGTACTGGTTAAAGTGGAAGAAACGAGATCAGGAATGTGACGCGAGTGTGAGGTACTTTCATCCGAAACACTACGGTTTATCCTATCAATTACGGGTAAAGTTGAGCAAACCTTATTATCTACAGTTTTTAAATTTTTTGGCTTCAAATTATTTACATATTTTTCTGTAACACTAGAAGGTAAGGTACAACTTTTCAAGTTCATATTATCTAAGCTTAAATTCGATTTGATGGGTTTGTTAACCTCGAAAGTGTTTTTCTTACTTAAAAACTTAATTTTATCTCTTACGCCTGTCAAACTAGAATTACCATGTGCTTCGTTGTCGCTTTTATCTTTACAATCGTCAACAACCGCATTCCTATCTTTCGTTAACTGATTCCTAGTAAAATTTTTAGGCACTTTACGTAACGGGACTAAAAATCCCCTAGAATCTCTCCAAATGTTCGCCCTAAAATTACCTACATTACAGTTCTTAACGTTTTTATCTAAATTTTCGTTTAACTCCTTTAACGGTTCGATATCAATTAATTTGTCGTTATCGTTTAAGAAAGCACTGTCGTTTTTTAAAAATTCTATGTTTTCGTAATCGGGCGAATCACAAGGTTTACATCGGCCCTTATTTGTACCAAAATTGCCTGCCACATTGTTTTCATCAAAAGGACGACTTTTTGTAAAGTCTTCGCAGCTTTTCGTGCAACTCATATCATCGTAAAAGGAATTGTCACAATTTTTACTAAAATTTTCGTAACTTTTGCTCAACACTGCATTATTCGAATATTTCACTACGTTTTTTACCCCATTTTGCTTTCGATTTGAAATTAAATTGTCGGCACTAGAAACTTTGATGATTGGTTTTAAATTTTCCGCACTTAGCATGATTTTGGTGTGCTCGTCGTTCTTTTGTAAAGTTGCCGTTTTTCCTTCACAGATGGGCTCCAGAATTGGACTTCTGCAACCAGAAGGTAATCCTTCCGGAGTTGTACTACCGGACGAACTTGGACTGTGACCACGGTAATGATCAATGTCAAAGATTAAATCGGACGGTAATTGACTGCCAACAGAAAGGTGCATCGATAGAGATTCCAACCACACTTCTGTTACTTCAAATGGGGGTCTATTAAAAAAAGTAAATTTATATTAGAAATATTATCATTTGAAAAAGCTCAACGATAAGGGTAGGGAGTTTTGTAATGTCGTAATGAAGTGTAATTTGTGAAATGCTGTGTGGGGTCAGAAGTTAAACTATATCTAGTAGTGTGCTATGAATATTTTATTAAAAATTAATTTTCTGGTTCGAAGAGCGTTTTGTACGAGAGCTTGTACATTTCCTTACAAAGAAATTTATATTTTTATTAGTTGGTCAACTCACCTTCTGTCCGGATTTAAATCGGTACACAGAAATGCAACTTTATAAAACGGTTCTGGACAAGAAGAACAAAATTTCTCTTTAAAAACGACTTGGTTTAAGCCAAAATCATTCGAACGTGGTAGAAAATCTGGATCTGCTTGTACTCTTCCAATTATTTCACACAAAACAATTCCAAAACTGAAAATATCAACTTTTTCATCGTACTTGTTTCCTTTCATCATCTCAGGAGCCATCCAATAAGGATTTCCTACAACAGTATAACGTTTTTTTCGTTCGTGTCTTCTCCCACTACCTATAGTTCCTTTCGGCGATGATCTTCGTACACTACCCATGTCTTGAGATACAATGCGAGCCAAACCAAAATCGGCTACAATCACAGTCTTATCCTAAAATTTGTAGGTCAAAATTAGGACTCGAAAAATATTATTTTAACAACAAACCTCACGAACTAAACAATTATGAGAGTTTAAATCCCTGTGTATAATATTCATGGAATGCAAGTAAGCCATTCCCGAAGCTATGTCCTTAGCAAAGGACACTCTTTGCTCCCATGGTAATGGTTGAGATGTATTGTGTAAAAGTTCTCTTAAAGTACCACCCGCAATGTATTCGGTAACCAAATGTAACCGCTGTTCCTTATACAGCACACCGATAAAACGTAACACATTGGCGTGATGTAAACTTCTCAAAACTGCAACCTCTTTTAAAAAGTTTTTTTGAGCTTCCTCGTCCACCCTGTACAATTCTTTCAGCACCATAACTTCCGAGGTATCCTTTGTCGTGACCTTGTACACCTGACCAAAAAAACCTTGACCAAGCAATTCACCTTTTACTAAATCTGATGCCCGAAACACTCTTTGCTGAGGTTTTGGTTCTAAAAACGAATGAGCTCGCGACAAATCCATACATCTCTTGGAATTAGGAAGCCTAAAAACAAGGAACGGTAATGTTTTGATAATAAATAAAAAACGTAGAACTTACTCATCCAACAAACGACTCATCGACGAACTTCTTTCTTTGTCTAAGGATTGCCGCGTTTCAGATGTGTTATTTTTTCTACGAAGCTGACGAGATCTGGTACCACTCATGTAACCTTCATCTCTTCTTTTGAACAATCTTTCTTTATCACCCGAACGCGTGATGACGCCGCTTTTTGGACTTTTATTGACTGTGTCATCACCACAATTATGAACACCACGAAGATCACTGATATTGTCGTTTAAGGTAGGTTTATCACTGTTATTGTCGCTTAAAGTAGGTTTATTTTTATTTACAATGCGTAATTCTTGACTATCTGCATCAAGATCGATGTTGATCGATTCGGTAGAACCAAAGTAAGATGAATCAATGGGCATTTTGTTCTTTTTGTTGGGGATGTTTGTGTCACTAGCGGTAGTAGTTAAAGGCAGGCATTGTTTTGGGTTTAGGAATGTTTGTCTTCTTCTAGAAACAGCGTTGGGATCATGTTCGATGGTGAGCTGCAACAAAATAGTAAATGTATGGATCGAAGAATACTCACGAGTATTCACCTGGTTCTAGCTCAGTTATTATTGAACTTAGAAAAACAATAACAAACAAATTTTGTGTTAACATTTTTAATTTAGTTAAGCTGCCCAAAGAGATTTAGATTATCTTTTTTGTTATTAAGTTAAGTTTTTGCGAAATTGAAATTTTTTTAATATTTATGTTTTTCCTTTTTGTTTCAATATATTAAAGTAAATTATAGTACCGATAAGTATTACATATTTGATATTGATAAACAAAGATAACTGCGTATTATTGAAAATATGTTTATAAAAAATTCTGTAATAATTCGTTGACATTCGAAGGTTTAGAGAAATCAAAGCTTGATCAAGTCCTTGAAAGTCGTTGGAATTCCCAGTCCTACTTTTTCTTTTCTTTTTAGAGATATTTATCTCTTTAAAATAACTGCCCAATTAAATAATTTAAACGGAAGCACTTCCATTGTCAGATTGAGCCGATATTTCGTTAATCTTGTTAGAAACAGAGCAATCTAAGTCAGTTGTTTAACGGAAGATCATCTTCGGATCAGAATTAACCCAGATATAACTCTGGCATTTTACCACTCTGATTGGATAAACAGTTTTAGTTTTTTTATGGGAATCCCCGAACCTTAGTTTTTATTTTATGCTATATTCAAATAAGCAAATAGTTTATTTTAGCGATTATTAAAATGTTTGTAACATATTGGAAATAATATGAAAAAAACCTATATTTTGCGAAGAACATTTTTAATATTAATATATTGGAAATAAATGGGCACTAGTTTTTTCCAAATCTTTTTATAATTTTTGAGATAACAAAGCTTAAATTTCGCAAAGCATCGATCCCGGAATACAACTTAATAACAATAAATAATAACCAAAATCTGTTCTACTTAAATTCACGAAATTGTTCACCCTAATCAAATCAAGACCAAGCCTTTCAAGTACAAAAATTTCTTCTTACCTGCAAAACAGTGTCAGAATATTTAATTAAGTTTTCGACATTTTCGATTGGCGTTTCTCTAACGGGAATACCATTGATCTCTAAAATACTGTCACCAATGTGCAAAGACATTAAGTCGTTGTTCATGTCCAACCTAAATTGAAAAAATCATTAAGCATAATAACAAAAACAGGTGAGAGTGGAATTGTGAGGTTCAACTTTTACTTGTATTAATAATTTATTAATTTAAATAGTTAATGAATTACTGAGTAATTAAAGAAAGAAAACTTTCTGTTTATCTCATCTTATTTTGGTATTAAAATTACTTACAAGCTTAAAATTGTAGGTAATTAATTCCCAATCGATAATTTCAACGTACCTATAAGAAGGAATTAAGTAGCAGCAAAAATTAAAAGCAGATGTTAAAAATGTTAAAGCCAACTGTAGCAATTTCCCTTGAAGCTTCCAAACCATCCTATTATAAAATATTTAAATATCAGGTTAATGCATAGTCAACGCTTCAAAAATTGTTAATTAATACAAAAATTTACTTACTGGGAAATTGTGAGTCGACTAGAATCTCCCCTTAACGAATCTGCACATAACTTAATACCTTTTTGACCTGCCGGTATTTCAACCAATCGAATCGAATGAGGTTTATGTGAAGAAAATGGAAATTTGGTGGTCTTCTCCAAGGGTTGCATTTGCCGCTTATAACATTGACCACTAAAAATTTAATTGTTTAAAAATATTTTAAATCCACTTGGAAAACTTACCAGTATAATTTTGATCTTTCAACTAATGCATAAGAATCTCCATCTCCGATGAATAAACCGCAAGAACCACAGCAAAAACATTCTGGATGAAACTTGTGTTCTCCGGCTACCATCACCGGTCCCGTTATTATCTAAAAATGACATTTGTATCGTTTACTTTCTAATTTTCTTATTTTTTAAAACACTTACTTGACTGCACTGCTGGCAGCATTCTCCGTACTTGGCCCAATAATCGTCTTTGCAAAATAAAAGTCCATCCTTTTCAAAATACCAATTTGATAGTGAAGCATCGCATGCCGAACATCTAAAAATTAACAAAAAACTCAAATTCGAGTTGAAATAAATTGCGTGAGAATTGTTAATTACCTGAAGCACTCCAAGTGCCATTCTTGTTCCAAAGCACAAATAAATTCTTCATCGTCGAGTACGTTAAGACAACCAGCACAAACAGATTCTGAATGATCGTTGTGATCTGCAAAAACAAAACAATGCTGTGTGAACGTGACTTTTAAACTCTGTTTTCTAAAAGTCAATAAACAAACTAATTACGAAGGTTACAAATTTTTCGGCGAAGCACACCACCCGATTTAATGGAAAATTTGCGATCCGCATAAAAAATTAAGCTATTCCTTTTTTGTAAATCAAAGAAGTAAGTTTGACATTTGTCGCCCACGCATTTCGACCAAAAAACATGTAACTTGACCGATAAGTCGTATCAAAATTTTTCCAAACTAATGACACACTTGCGTTATAACTATAATTTGATGTACAACATGAAATAACACATGAGAAACTAACCGTTTTCAGTTGGCTCATCCATTTTCTGCAGTCTCTTTGCACATCACTTGGGTATGTTACACTAAAAGCCACGTTCACGCGAGCAAAATGAGTCAATTGTTTTTAAATCGCGCAATTTGGGTTGCATAACCTCGCGCGCGAATTTCAAAACAAACACAGTTTTTAAATAAAAGTTTATTTAAATTTGACTAATTACAATTTTTTACACAGTGTTGAGCAATAATTAGTAAATAGAAGGTGCCTTATTTATACGAAATAAATAATATGTGCGTATTATTGTAGAATAGTATTGATATGAGGTGGTAGATTATTGTGCTTGGAAGTGTCATATTATCTTGGAAGACTAAAAAAAATTACATTTCTAACAACATTTAAAAATATGTAAAACATCAACATTCCGTAACACTTAAAAATTAAAATTTCTACGACTACTATAGTTTCATCTTCAATCACATTGTTACAAATGTTGTGCTGCTGCATCTCCGTTCTCGTATAAAACTTGAAAAATTCTACAACTTTACATTATGTATTTGGTACAAATATTTTAATAAAAAAAATATCGACTAACGATAAAAATATTCAATCTGCTATTATTGACTTAAAATATTCATCAGTTCATTTATTTGTGACAAACTAATTTCAGTTACATGTAGCATGCACATGAAAGTTCCAATACATAGTTTAACGAAATACGTGCAGCGATTACTAAAAATTGCAGAATATGCTAAAAAACGTAAAATCATTCTTTAAAAATATACACGGTGGAAGAGTCAAGTTGTGCCTGAACACTAAAACGTAGAATATAATTTACTAAACAAGTGTAACACTCTGTATATGACGTAACAATTATGTGAACAAAAAGAATCACTCGAGGTTTTGTTTATAAATTTTTTCGATATAACCAAGAGCGCACACAGGGAGGCACATCCAGTTTCTAAATTCAGAAGATAAATTTAAAAAAATATTCAAGTGAACTACAAAATTCTACTCTAATTTACCACAAGCCTTCAAATTAGGCCACGTCTTATAAAATAAAAAAAAATATCTCGCTATGCTCGGTTAGACTAAATCCTGTGTGCGTGCTTGATTAAAATTTCCACACTTGCCATAGAGGATACACATTTGCAGATTGTTTTTTTGTGCTTTAGGAAACCCCCTAATTATATTTAAAATCTGCTGCAATAATTTTTTTTTGTAGACGACAGCTCCTCCTTTGTGAGTAAATTAAAATCAGATCTGAGTGAGATAATTCATAATGGGCATCTTGAATGGAAAGGGAGTATTATTCTTTTTTTTCAAAAAAGTTAAGTATTTGCTGCCCGATGTGAAACCTTCTATATCTTAATGCTTACGATAGATACAATTATTATTGTCAGAAGTCATTAATGAACGTATTTGAAATCGGTAGGTTCCAAGTAAAAATCATCCCTAGGTTACAGGAATCTCATTAATCATATCGAGCCCGTCATTAATTAATTTGTTGAGACTAAAATATAATATAATAAAAATGTTTATTCAATCAATAATTTTGTTAAACCTGTAGAAAATTTTCAAAAGAATGAACATTTTCATTGTATATTATTACGAGAATTTCTGGTTCAGTGTACAAAGTATTTTAGTGCCTCATTTTGGTTCTAAAAAATATTAATATAAAGCCCTTTTTACATTATCGATTATTACTCAAACACTTGCAATAACTTAAAAACGGTGAAATACATCAAAAATGTTCGTTTCATTATGTAAAACACTTTTGGAGTTATCGGAGAAAAATTAGATTCAATTATATTCGAGCTATCATGGTTTTTACGACGAAAATTTTTCTCTAATAACCAAAAAACGAAGAAAATATCAAACACGCTTTAAAAGTGTTTGCTTTTTTACGTTGAACACTTTTAACATCGTTTTCGGGTTATTAGAGAAAAATAATATGTAGAAATGTTTCCTTTCGTTAAGGATCTGATGAAAAAACTTTAAATTTTCTTTTGAAAATATTAGTTCAATATCCTACAATGTAATCTAATCAGCAACGAATATCGTCTTCTTTTCATTTTTGAGCCGGAATTGAGAAGGCAGAAGGCCCGCCATGCCGGATCTCTATTTTAATGTTTAACTTTGCTCTCTTTTCTGGAATATAACCACGGGATAGGAAACTGTTGTATCCTCTTTGACAAAATTATCACCAGAACATTTACAACTTTTAGAAATATAAATTATAATCTCGCTTATTAAGCAACGTTTTCCTATCCATGCATAGATAAAAATATAATAATTGCTTAATTCAAAAATCGTGCTACTAGCATGCAAAAATATTTTGCAAAAAACAAAACTTTCAAAAAAAGTTGTGTAAAACTTATGTATAAAATAATTAAGGAATTAACATTAAAACGTGAACAAAATATTTTTCTTTACAATAATTAATTAACATCATCGTTTGATATGGTTACATAATTGAATAAATAATATGTAAAAAAATAAAAATTAATATAAAATGCCACACAGCTATGAAACGTCTAATAAATGGCAATAAACGTTATATTAGAATATTTTACCATTTTTCTAAAGCTGCATTGATAAATAATAAATAAACTTTAAGCCGTTAGCCTAACCAATTATTTGCTCTCTTGAAAAGTTTGTCCAGGTGACACAGAGTAATCTGTCACAATGATTTTGGGTTCACCCGGAGGATTAGGCACATTCACTGTTAATTTTTCTCTTAACAAATTGCATTTCAATTGCAAAAGCTGAAGCTGCGTTTGTAATGAGGTACTTAACTGTTTTTGTAGATCTTGAACTTCGAGTATATTTTGACGTAGATTTTGATAATCCTTCTTAACATCCGTCACAGTTTTGAGCAAATTGTTTACTTCTACTTGGGCACCGTGATCAGACAATATTTCCTTTTCGATATTATCGACCGTTATTGCTAAATTATCTAACTTTTTGTCGGCACATTTCATCTAAAACCGACGTTTCTCTTAATTTAAATATTTAATTACCATTGACTAACAACACTTACTTTTTTCTCTAAATTATCTACTACTTCCTCCATCCTTTTAAACTAAATTATATGTTGTACTTAAATTATTTAATAAAATATTTTTAAAATCAATAACCGGGAAGCGAAAAAACCAAACATTTTACGACTTGTCAATTGAATGTCAAAAACGTCAAACGTCACTTTAATACCAAACGCACCAAAAAATCACCAAAAATGCATTGTTTACGAGGAAGTGTCAGAAAAATGTTTGCAATTTACAAAAGTTGACATTTCAAAATTGTTTAAAACAATTAAGCCGATTTTAAAATTATTTTAACCATATTTTTCACCCGAAGGCTAATTTATTTTATATTATAAAATCCAAAGGCAAATATTTGTATTTTAAATTTATTTGATGCACCAAAAACCGTTATACCAACTGCAAATGAGAAGTGACATTCAAAAATTAACCTAAAAAAATCATCTGAGAAGTAAACTGTGCATAATTTTAAAAAAATGCATACACACGAGATGATTTGAATCAGAAACTGTATCGAAGTGTATCCCCGAAAAAATGGTTGACGTTAAGGTGAAGGAAATTTTAAAAAACAATTTCAAATTTGCAGCATTCAAATCTGAGTTGCAAGAAGCTGCAGTCTTGGAGGTTTCGAAACGTAAAGTTTGAACGGCGCTTGGAGCGGAGCCCATTGTAACTTTTATATTTTAGGACAAAATGATGTTCTGGTATCGATGCCCACAGGTTCGGGAAAGTCGTTGTGTTATCAGTTACCGGCACTGCTATTTCCGGACAAAGTGGCCATAGTGTTTTCGCCTTTGTTGGCTTTAATTAAGGTAGAGATGTGATTATGTGTGAAGGTGACCTATAATATTTGCTGTTTTAGGATCAAGTGGATCATTTAACAGCTTTAAAAATTAGGGCAGCATCTTTGAACTCAAAAACTTTGACTGCGGAACGAAATTTGATTTTAACTGATTTGAAGACGAATACGCCGTGCATTAAGTTATTGTATATTACTCCCGAGCAATCTGTCACAAATACGTTTAGGGTAAATTTTTAAGTTGGAAACGTAAGAACCTCAAGTGTTAATCTCTTTTGTTTTTGCAGGAGTTATTTAGTAATTTAACAAAGCGAGATAAAATTTCGTTTATAGTTATCGATGAAGCTCATTGTGTTAGTCAGTGGGGACACGATTTCAGGCCAGATTACTTAAAGTTGGGAGAATTACGTAGTTTTTCGACAGTTCCTTACATCGCACTTACCGCCACTGCAGGGGCTGAGGTATGTGAGAAATTTTACCTTTATATCTTAAAAATAGCATAAATTATTTTAGGTTATCAAAGATATTGTATCCAGTCTAAAGTTATCATCGTCCTATAAAACTTTTAGAACGTCTTGTTTTCGAAAAAATTTATTTTACGATGTGTACTACCAAAATTTGCTAGATCAACCCTTTTTGCATTTAAAGAAATTTATTCAAAACTGTTTAAATGTAGGAGATGAAGATATTAAAAAAGTGAGTTATTTTTGATTAATAACATTAAATTACAGGATTTTTGCTTTTCTGTAAATCTTAATCAAGGCAAGGAATTTAATATTTGATAATTTGGTCATTGAAAGTTGGGAAATTTTTGTGTGTGTCAATGGTAGACAGGTAACGGTTAAGACCTCCTTTTTGTGTTACTGAAATTAAAAAATTTAAAAAGGGTTTGGGTAATGTTACGAAGCCTTTTTAATTAAAAATATTTTTACCGTCTTTAATTATCGTCTACATTATGCGACACCTATAATTCGCCTCTGTAAAGACGAGAGATAGTTACGAAAATCTTACAAACCTTTACAAAAGGATGTCTTGATTTTACAGTTTGTAAAATGTTGAAATACAGTAAGAGAACTTTGTGGGAACCTTTAATGTGTTTAAAATTGCAGGAAAATCGACCGTGCGGTATAATTTACTGCCGAACGAGAGAACAAACAGAAAATTTGTCTTATAATCTAAATTCTATTGGTATAAAGTCACTGTGTTATCACGCCGGTCTTAAAAATAAAGAAAGGCTGGAGTATCAGGAAAGTTGGCAAAATGGCGTACATCCTGTCATATGTGCAACTGTAAGTTTTGGTATGGGAGTTGACAAAGCAACCGTGAGGTCAGTTTCTTTATTTTGCAATGTTATTGAAATTCATTTGTTGATAATTTAGGTTTGTTGTTCATTGGGGGGTGCCAAAAGATCCTGCTTCTTTTTACCAAGAGTCTGGAAGGGCCGGACGTGATGGTAAAGCTTCCAAGTGTCGAGTGTATTACAATAGGTCGGATCGCAAAGCCATTGAGTTCCATCTATCCCAAGATCTTGCCAAAGCAAAAGAAAAAGGAGCGAGAGAAGTTAACGCTAAAAATGCTATTAAAAATTTTACTAAAATTATAGAATTCTGCGAGACTGCCAAGTTAATTGACTTTTAATTGTTTTTTCTTACAATTTCAATGATACTGTTTTAGGGATTGTAGACATATGTTATTTTCAAGTCATTTTGGTGAACCACCGCCAAATTGTAAAAATAGGTGCGACATTTGTAGGAATAAAAAGGAAGTGGAAGAAAGAGCAAACAACTTTCTTATGAGGTGCATTCAGTTTAGTGAAACATCTGACAATGTTGAAATGGACTACACCGATTTGTATGGAGGTGGCCGGAAAGGACAAAAAATGTATGACTTTATTTTTCTTCTGTCATCACTTTTAATACTACCTATATTTTTGTAGGGAATTTGAAGAATATTCGCGAGATGATAGTAGCAGTAACAGTCGTGAACGAGAAGATAGAGCTAAAGACGAAAGTACAGACTTAATAAAAAAGCAATTTGCATTGAGAAAAAATTCGCAGGTATTGTCTTCCTTCTTTTTTAGCTATCTTCTCTTATTAACTCACAGAATAATTTTCAGGAGGTTTCATCAGAAACGATAAACAAATTGTTTGCTAAGAACGCAAGAGTTTTGTCTGCAGCTGCCACCTCAAATAAGGTTAAAGGTCTCAATATAGCAATCCGTGAGCAATATTTAACTAAAATGACTGACGTCCTGTCCAATAATTATAACGATTGTTGTTTGGAAAAGAAATTTGATAAAAAAGATTTGGAAGATTGTGCTGCCGATTTGGAATACTCTTGTTTTAGTTCCGTAACTAATCTCACAATGTATCGCAGTGCAAACGTAAAACTGGTAAGTACATTTTAATTTTCAAACAAAATATGTAAGCTACTAGCAGCTATCTGTTGGTTTGGAATTTACATCCAAATTAAAGGGATTTGTAGTAGAATTGCGAAAGCTGCAATTAAATTTTCAATAAAGAAATTATAACTGTCATTAAAAAATCTCATCAAGCATTCACAAACTGACAATAGAGTTTCAAATTTTTAAGTTCAGGATTTTTTTCTGGTACGAGTACAATTTAATTTTGAGTCTCGGCGTTTACACTTTTACTAATTTTACAGTAAAAATGTAAAAAGTTATGTCAACATAAAATTTTATTTTTCTTAGGTCTATCGTCATGACAGTACATGATATCTCTGGTTGATCATTGACTGGAAAATGAACTTTTTTATGTATCTTTGTGAATGCTTGGCCCGCTTTTTTATTTCTTCTTTTGTAGTTTTTAACCGGTAGGGGCAATTTTAGGTGGCAACAATTAACAAAAGCACAGCAAACGGAAGCCTTCATGAAGCTCTTGTGAAATTTAAACCGAAACCTGAGAGGAACGAAACTTTATCCGATTTATTTAGGAATATCAAAAAAGAACAGATGTTACTTAAAAAGGAAAACAAGGAAGATTCGTCTTCTCCTACGACGTACGAATCGCAAAACGATAAAAAACGTCCTCGAATAGCATATGATGGCTTTCAAACGGCAAATGAAATTTTAAACAAGAAAATGAAATTGGACAAGAATCAAACATCCATCAGTTCTTTTTTCAAGAAAGAAAGGTGCGATGAACAGAACGACGTCAATAACGGTGAAGACTGGTTTAAAAGTGAAGAGAGAAGTGCAAGTATCAAGGAAGAGTTAGAAATTAAAGAGTCAACGTCGAACGATGACGAAAAACTAACGCAAAATCGAGACGACGGTAATCTGAAAATGCTGTTCGGTGATGATACAGATTCTGAAAATTCGATTGACTTGTCGACGCACAATGCAAACGTCAATCAAGACGATGATTTCCCCAAAAGTGACTTCCACACATTTAAAATTAACACAAATCCTTTCAATAACGAAACCATCTTCGAGAAAGTTAATGTCAGTAAAGAGTACAAAAAACACGATGTCAAGCCTAGTAACGAAAAACCACGCACACCAAAAGAACACAAAACAAAAGAATCGAGTCAAAGCAGTAGGAAGAGTCACACTAAAAAAAAGGAAGAAGACGTTAAAAAGGATGCACCAAAATTGAAAAAAACAGAAATTGGATTATTGGTAGTGAAGCTCTTAACGCCCGCATACGCGGAAAGGCGTTTTGATTCGAGAGACACCTTCAAGAGCACAGCCAGGAATATTTCGCACGCTTTACTTGATAAAGGTAATATTTTTTTTAATTTGAATTTTGAATCTAAAAATTAGGTTTTATTTTTAGATGCAGCTGAGATTAAATCGTTTGTAAAAAAATTTTTAAAAACTAATGAAAAGATCACTTCTACCACGACGCTGTAGTCGGTATAATTATCTTTAAAATTATTATATTACAATATACTGCATGGAATGCCGTAAATGATCCTTCGTTTTAAGCATGATGTACTTGAAGCAATTAATTTTATCTTTGAACTTTTATTGGGTTTAAATTTTCTTGAAAAGTTGTGAATATTATTTTACCAATTTATTTATTGTGAAAATGTGTAAAGATTTGTTTAACTTCTTTTTTGGTTATGTAATTGAAGATCAAGCTTTTTATTTTATTAATAATGCCTCTGATGGTGCAGAGTAAATGTGACTTGTAAATTACATATTGTGGTTAATAATAATATTGTTTAAATTGTGTTGTCGACAATATAAATTATTTCAAGTAAATTGTATATATTTTAAAATAACTCCATTTTTATACTTCCTATAATCGCAATCAATAGAATGGGGTTTGTAAATTAGTAACAATACTTTTCGCAATTTGCAATAAATTGTAAATTAATATAAAAAATATATCGACATCAAACTATCTATTTGTACTGTACCTTAGCACTGAAGCGGAAGTTTCTCGTTGAATGCACAAACTAATCATTTGAATTAAGAAACTCTTTGCGTGTCTATCTCCCGACACATCGATTAGAAGAGAACTGATCCAACCGACCACAGCGAAAGCTGAGAAATCATAATGAGCTGTTATTCATTTATTGATTAATTATTAAGAATATTATTTAAATTTATAGCTTGGCTCATGACTAGAAGTAGAAACATTCCTTCAAGACCTTCATTGTTCTGAAACCAGTTATCTAGACTAGTTCAACTTGCTCATAGAGAACGGTAAATGTTTCAGAAACTGGAAAGAAGCAGTCCTGATCGTCATCTGAAGCAGAGATAGGCTGCTCGAAGAGACGTTTTTGTACCACCGTCAACCACATAAAAAAGATGTTTAAATGTAAGGTCCTGAACAAACTTTAGGCCGAAATAGAATCGGAAGATGAATCAGTTTGATTTCTGCAAGATCAACCATAATGGTCTTAAGGAGCTAGAGAGAATAAATATAAATCCCTATACCTCTACAATCTCTTCTTCAGCGAGAGATGGACCAAGATTTATGAGGCCTGCAGCTGCTTCTTTGCCTATAAAGATACTCTTATCAATGAGATTAACTCATCAGGTCTGTCAACGACATTACCATTGCAGTAATTGCCAAGAACTCGCAGAGAAAACAAATGAAGTGATTGCTACTATCTGCGATCACAGGATGACGCTCTCTTTGTGGTAGAATTGCAGCCAGCTTCAATACCAATTGATAGCGAAAATATAATAGGACCCACAAAAATACAACCGGAGTTTGCTCATTAAATGTTCGTCTGGCAAAAGTGAGGAATGATGTGTGGAGGCAGCAAAACCGAGTCGAAACTTTGGGTTTTCATTAATGAAGCTGAGAGGAGAAGATCCATAGTCCACCTGTACAATTGTAATTCGCTTAATTGAAATCCCAACATTTAAGCTATGTCTTGACAGCAGCGGATCGTGGATTTTGTGAGTGAATTCTGATAGGTGATCAGTAGTTTGTTGCTGGCAGGATTTACCCTTAGACTGAAACCCCTCTCCTCCTTCCGAGTACTGAAAATCGGATAGTATCAGAAATGCAAAAAACTGTTTGTATAACCAAATCAAGTGACTTTTTTTCATCCAAGTTATTTTTATCGTCTACTACCAAACCTTTAAAAGTAACCTGAACATAAGAACAAAAACTTAATAATAATCAGTTTGCTAATCAATTTTTATTGTACATGAACACAGAAAAATAAAATAAAAATGAATGAAAAGTGTTTAATTATGCAAAATCAAAATTTCAAATACATTACTTATCTATTATTACAAGTAACTTAATTTAGTAACTTTATGCAACATTGTAAGTTTTCTTATTGTTATTTTAAATAAACGGATTTAATTACCACAGTAAAAATTGGTGAGCTTCAAGAATAATTGTTAAATTACAACAATTTATATACAAAATTATAAAAACTAATGAAATTTGTTTTTAAAAATCAATAGAAAATGAGAAAAGCAAAGTTATATTTGTGGAAATTATATATTATAAATACAAAAGTCAAATACGGCTATTACTGTCCTACCAATTTAATCGGCAGGCCTCTTTTCGCTATGTTTCTTTGTAAATTCTTCAGCATTTTTTGAAAATTTTTTCTTATCCTTTAAATATTCTTCGGCTAGATCGGCACGTAATGGATGTTCTGGCTCAGGCTCATTAACTAATGCTACCAGTGCTTGAATTACTAGAACAAAAGGAATATGTTAGTCCAACGCAATTTTTATTAACAGTAAGAAAGTTACCTTGATCAGTTTTAGTTGCAGGTTTCCAATTTTCTGCACTAATAATAGGTAAACAGACTTGACCCTTTTCGTCGATATTGGGATGATATATTTTTGTTTTAAAATTAATCTTTGGTGGTTTAAATGGATACTCGGCAGGAAAGTTTATTTCAATTTTAAATGCACCTTTATTGTAAGGAGGATTGTCCTACAAAATATGCAATTTATAAACAAAGTAAAAGATGTTATTGTAAATTGAAGTTAACAAGTCATTTTGGCTTTATAAAATCGTACAATTTAATTGATATAGATACTCACAGGTACAATAAGTCCTTGCCATGTTAAAATATTCGTTTCATCAACCTGAATATCACGAAATGCTCTAAAACCTGAATTTCTAATATCAGCCAATTCCTGTCGACAAATAATTAATAAATTTTAATATATTAAACTACAGTAAATCCAAAAACAAATAAAACTTCTGGCCTTGAAATGAAAAATTAATGCCCACAATTTTTTTTTTTTAATTTAAAATATCAAAGGTGCGAAAAAAATGATAAATGGATAAGATTTTCGTATAAGGAAATTTCGAATAATAAAAGTAGATAAAATAAAAAAAATTACAAGTTGGTGCTTACCTTTTGTAACCTTCTCGTGGCTGCCATTTTGACAAATTTTACCGAATCACGACAATATATTAATAATTTATTAAATTAAATAGTATTAATAAAATCTATAAAGCGTACGAGTTGATGAATAAAAATGGTTTCGTCATACTATTTCACCACCAATTTTGTGAAAACCAGGTGTTTTTGACAAAGAAACTCAGCCTAAATTCAATTAACTACACCGTTCCAACAATACTGCCAATTGCCGTCGACTAAAACAAAGAAAGAACTAGCAAAATTAAATTTGTTCATAAGTCCATATTCGCTAATTCTCATTTGAACTAAACACAAATATGTTGTCATAAAACAATAACATAATACATAACCTACTTTTTCAAAAAATGAGCGAAGGAACCGATACAATCGAATTATTCTTTGGAGTCTACTTACTTTATTGCACAAATCCTGATTTTAAAGGTAGAACGTATATAGGTTACACTGTTGATCCAAATCGTAGAATAAAACAACACAACAAAGGAATAAAAGCGGGAGGTGCTTGGAGAACGAGCAATAAAGGACCATGGTAGCTTAACTTGTTTTATTTATTTTCAGTTCCATAACTGACTATGTTACTTTTAGGACTATGGTAATGATAATTCATGGTTTTCCAAACGATACCTCTGCGTTACGAGTAGGTACTATATAAAATTGTGGCAGTTCAAAAGTAAGCATTGACATTTTAGTTTGAGTGGGCTTGGCAACATCCACTTAGGTCGAGAAGATTAAAACATTTGCCTAAAAAAAAGTATAAAGAGAAGATGTATGATTATCGGTTGAGAATATTGTGGGAAATGTTGAGGACGGGACCGTGGCATCGTTTACCTTTAACTGTGCGGTGGTTGAACGAAAACTTTTTTGTCGAATGTCCGGTAAGTTTTGTAGTTGCTTTGTTGTTTTAATTTAAAATATGATTTTTTAGAGTGGGAAAGCACCTCCACTACACATGCCAATTTGTTTTGGATCCGTTATAAGCAAAAAGGTTCCAAGTAAAGGTTCCAAACCTGATAAGGTAGATCTCGAAGTTTGTCAAAGTTATATCAATATATGCTTTATTTGTAACGATGTAATTGAAGGAAAAGCGATGTCGTGTTTGAGTCCTACTTGCGCTATGGTTAGTCATATTATTTGTTTATCTAAGGGTTTTTTAAAGGTGGGTGAATATGTTCCTATAGAAGGGACATGTCCATCTTGTAATAAAAATTTTTTGTGGGGGGATTTCGTCAGAAAATACAAAGGCTGTTACGGTAATTTAAATTTAATTATAAACACAGAGGCCGATGATTTTGATTGTTCAGATTCTGATTAAAATTATGAGTGATGAATTTATATTGTATGAGGTTTTTTAAATGATTTTATTTGTATAATTTTGCTAATAAAGGATAATTTTTCTTTTGAAAGAATGAATTTGAAATTTGCGTTAAACTACGTATAATATATCCATATTTCTCAAAGCGGAAGTGCAAATACAGATAGAAAAACACAGAATTAATTCTTAAAATTTATTCTTGGGGTGAGAAGAATTTTGATATATTTATGAAATTTTAACAGAATTTTGTTGATTTTGCTAGTTTTTGATGGGCCGTAACAGGTAGTTACCCCTCTCTTGTATATACCCTTGGTCCGGCCTACACCAGTTTATGGGGAAACCCTGGTGGCAACGGCTGAAATGGATGAAACTAGTGTTGAGATTCTCAACCAGATCACAAAACTGAGAAGCTTAGGATGCATGGGATATTTCGCCGTCACCACTTCGTTGTCGACCCATTTCGCCGTCTGAATTTTAATATTAAATTTTTTAATGTCAATATGACATTTACTATCCCATTGTAATAAATAAAATTATTACTTTTTCATTCGACAAAGTTGTGTACACTTTGCTGGTATTCTCTTGAAATTCCTTGGAAATAATTGGAATTCTTGGAAATCATTAGAATTCCGGGGAAGTCGATGGAATTTCGAGTTTTGTTTACACAAATTTAGCTGGATATTTACTCCCTGTTTCCGACGACAAAATGTTCTAGACTGGAGGGGATGTGCTGAAGATACTACCGGTGCTGATTTTCGCCCCACTAAATAATCAAGTAAAGTGACAATCACAGAGGGTGATGGATAAAATTGGAATTATTTTTATTGTTTGCTAGTTTGCCTTATCTATGGAAAAAAATTAAAAAAGGTTTAAACATCCTGCTTTAATTTAAAAGAATTTAGGAATTATCCAAATAAAAATATATACATTTTTTAAATTACAGATTTTAATAAATCTAAATAAACAATACCAATAATACAATCATGAAATTAACTCCAATTAAATTTAAAAAAATTCAGATTAATTAAATAAAAAAATTTGAATTATAATTCCATCCAGACTAGGTTCATAATTAAATTTTTACATAAAATGTGTATTTTGAATGAGTTAAATTAATATTAAAATTATGAATTTTCGATTGAAAAAATATCTAACCCGAGGAATAATAATTCCATTCTACGCTATAATATTTAAATTTAAATATATTATTATATTATACCTGATTTTAAAAAAATGGAATAATAATAATTTCTGACGGCGACTTCAAAATACATATGTTTCAGAAAATATTCCATCCCCACCCTCTAGTGCTTCTATTCTATACCAATAAAATTTGAATTTTCTTGACGAACTTCAATGAACTTCATTTGCAATTTTTTTTGTGGATGCGGTGGATTCGATGTCTATGGTTAAGGTAAATATAAATATATTAAAAGCTTAATTTAGGTAGATACATTTTTATTTAATTAATTTATGCCGAGATTTAATCGTTTAATATTGCCGATTCGTGTGTATTTTTCTTTCTTAACCTCTTGATACCACGTGGTTACATAGACAATTTTTTCATTTTACCATGATGATGTTTTACTTAGGACACCTCTGATTATAATATTACGTGATGGACTAGTAGATTTCTGATTATCAATATTTTTTATTATTTTATTTATAATAACATACTTTTGCATATTAAATTGTGTTTTTAATTTCAGATTTACACAAGAATAAATTTGAAAAAAGCTGCAGGCCGAGAAAAATCTACCATATCCTTTAATTCGGGTAAGATTAATAAAATACTTTTTAGAAATTTTAAATTATATCGTTAGGTAGTATGATGATTATTACTTAGGACACCTCTGATAGATCGTGAAGGACTAGTAGTTTTCTGACCTTTAATTTTTTTTATTGCCTTTTCTTTTTGCGTTTTGCAAAGTATTATATATTTTTTAAATTCCAGATTTGTAACGATCTGCAGGACCAAGAAAGAGTTACTACTATTTTTTCTGAGTGGGGTAAGTTTCATAAAAAGTCTTCCAGAGATATTAGATCTTGAATATGATGATTGTTACTTAGGACACCTCTGATATAATATGAAAGACTAGTACTGCTCTGATTGTATAACTTTTTCAATTAAGTAGGTAGCTATCGCAGTGCAGTAGTAAATTATATTTATATTATTTCAGATTATAGGACATTACCGATGCAATAATCGAGACGAGTAAAAAGCAGAGCCTGGTGAACTATCAGCATAGGATAAATTTTATTTTAAAAATATTGTAAATAAATAAAATAAACTAAAAGGACAGTTTACTGTTAAATTATGTTTTTTCAAATGTTTCCAACCCTACAAAATAATTAAAAAATTTAATTTTGTGATCGTGAAGTAATATTAAATTACAAATCTAATTTAAAAGTTTGTTTACTATAATAACTGTGACATTCACCTTAGCGGTTGCAATTGATAAACTTTACGTCATCCCAAATGTAGCAATAAAAATATTAAGTAACACTCCGAAATTAATCTCGTACTAAAATATTGCAGTTGCACTAATAGTTTTTGTAACCTAGTCGATAAATCACGATTCCCAGTATTCTTCAAGTAAACAATCCAAATTATCCATTTTTGAAAAAAATTTAAACTTTGTACCTACCTATCTAATATATTATGTAAATAAAAAAAATTATATTTAATGTTAGAATCTTCATTAGATATTTACTTGTATGTTGGTAAGATGAATACCTACTGCACTTTGGTTCAAAGTTAATTTTCCTTTTAAGTTTGGTTGAAACTGGTAAAAGTTATCTTTTTATTTGTATCATAAACTTGTTCAAACCGAAATTTTCAGTGTAACGAATAACGTTAGAATTTTTGCATTGTGAACGTTTTAAACATGAAAGTAAGTTAATTTAACCAAATTTTAATTTTTTCTTCGGCATGCACCAAAATTATTTTCTCCATATTCAAATATTTCAACTTTTTTTGTAGGTCTAATTCAAAATTTTGTATATATAGGTTTGTTCTGTATATTTATTTAAAAAAAAATTAGAACAAGGAAAAGAAAGTTATCAGTAGGTATCTAATTATTTGAGAGATAAAAATTTCAATTGGTAAAATTCGTTAATAAATTGACATTCGGTTATTGTGTAAAAAAGTAAGTAAACAAATTTTATAAAATAAAATAATCTCCCTTTTTTATATTAGAACAATATATCGTCGCTGTTTTGTAAGAAGGGCGAATACGCTATTAAAAATAATAGATTATTCGCCCTTCTTACAAAACAGTGACGATATTAGAAAACCATTGGGGAATGGTACGATAATCCATGACGTGATAATCAGTAGTGTAGTTGGGTTGATAAAGGTCTTGCGAGATAGGGTTGATCAACAAATTCAATCTTCATTTAAGTCTTGTTTTAAATGAGTCTATTGAACTTGTTCACAATTTTTATTCCCAGGACACCCAACTATTTAATCAATTTATAAAATTATAATAGTTATTCTATATTATGCGCGAAAATATTTTTGGCTGTTTGTGAAATTTTTTTGAAATATAGCCTAATCAACAGGACGTTTTTTAAGATTAGTGCAACTGACAAACAATAAGTAAAATTTTGAAAAAAAAAAAATTTTTTGCAATTTTGTTTTTGTAATTTATTTAATTTATTTTAGTTAAAAAAATTTTTTTTAATTATATTAATTTTAAATTAATTCACATTTTTATCATTAAAAAAAATATATTGTAATCGTAAAAAGAAAAGAAATTACGATTTTAGTGAATTTAAACACTTTGGGGGTCCAGAAAAAATGTATGTGTGTATTTTGTGAGTGCGTATTTATATACAGATTTTATTTAAGTGAGGATTAAATCATATAATATTTTATAATTTTTTTTTTCAAAGGTACCTACCTATGATAAAATCATATAATGGCACTTCAGATTTTTTTATTTAACATCAGCTATATACAATTTTGAATGTTAAATACAAAAAGATATTTACACGTATATAAATATTAATTTATAATAAATTTCTAATATTTATTAATTATATTATAATGATATTATATTCCAATTCTTACATATTGCCATAAATAGGTAATATTATGTTTATCTCATTTAAATTTGAATTTTTAATTTAAAAATTTGTTTTTGTTCATTTTCAAAAATGTGGTCAAATTTTATGTACGCTTTACCTTAAAAAATAATAGGAATTTCCTAACTTTCGTATTTAGTACTTAATTTTCCAGTATTGAAGATCTGATTAAATTTTAGATAAATCGATTTACGGCTTAGAATATAAAATAGGGAGGAAGGAGTGTATGAATATCAAGTCCGAGTCAACGTGGTATCCTATGGCGGCCGGTTAATATAATTGCCAGGGGCGTAGCATAGTCACTAAAGTGTTTTGAACACATGCATGACGATCGAGTTGGAGACCAATATTCCGGAATTTTGATATTTTTCAACTAAATAGCCTTTCTCATCTAAATTTTTGGAAATATAAATTATAAAAGCGGCGTTTAATGTAAATAATTATATAGGATTACTTCGTAATATGTACGCCAATGATTCAAGCAGATTATGGTCAGTAACCTCACAAATTAATGTTTTTGTTATAAAATTAGTTAAATAACTCTAAGTACTTACTTGTGCCAAGTTATACCACAATTAATAGTTTTTTTAATCCTAGAGGTCCCACAAACACTGCAACTCACCATAATTCAACTTTAAAATTTAAAAATATAGGTCACCGATTACAAACGTGGTGCAATGGGCGGAGTTTCTACCCACGACTTTTGACTCGTACTCGATGCATGTGTTATAGTCCATTTGCTACTTCCTTATTTACGGAAACAAAAAAAAATAATATTTTTTATTAATTTTTTTAAATTACTTTTTTCTTATATTTCAAATTTTAAATGAAAATTAAATTAGATTTTTGTAATATATTTATGTATTTTTGAATAATATTATTATTTAAAAGGTATAATATACTAGGTAGTACTATACTATAATATAGGATATTATAATTTAATTTCTTCAATATTTTTAATATTGTTTTTCTAATAGTATTTCTTAATATTTATTTTAAATACCTATACCTAATTATTTATAAATTAAAATATAAACTTTAACCGGTGTTTATTAGATTTTTATAAGAAAATTTATTTATTTCGTTATACAATTTTTTCCTTATTTTTTAAAGAAATAATGAAAATTATATCATATTATATTTTTTAATTTTTATTTAAAGTATGGTAAAGTCATGTTGATGACCATTGTGGAGCCACATTAGATTCATTCATTTAGCGTCATCTACATAATACAATTTTGAATATTAAATACAAAAAAGTAAAAAAAAATATTTACACAGCATAATCAATTTATAGCATTTTTTTAAATATTATAAATTATATATAAAATAAATTTTCAATAAAAATAAAAATTTTGAGCATTTAATTTTTTGTTTTGTAGCTGCTTCATTTATTATTTTGTGTCGAATGGATTGTTTTTTCAAAAAAATTTACTAGACAAAAATAAAAGGAATGGGGCCGTCAAATTTTTTCTAAAATGTTTCGTTTAAAAGACAGGGTTTTGAAAAAAAACAAAATAAAAAAAATTATGAATTTTTTACTTTAATTTATAACTCGAAAACCGTTAATTTTAGACAATAAAAAGTTTAATTCTAGTTTGTAGATATTTCACGCTCTGGAAAATAGCACTAATCAATTTTTACCGAAAAATCAATATTTTCTGTGCTATGGCCACGTGAAGGTGGAAATTTAAAAAAATGCTTTAAAGAGGCCTAACTCTCGAGGGCTTCAATTTTGAAAAAAAATTTGTTAAAAATTTTGTGTCCTCTATCACCACCTAAGCTATGTAAAGTGTATCCGGAGACATCTTGTATATTGCAATGTTCCATCCCTAAATTACGGTAAAAACTATGGGTAAAAAAAAACCAACTAAAAATTGGTTTTTTGTTTTTATAAGCGAGGTCGTAAAGTAAAACTTGCACTGTATATAAAATACAAAATTTTATTTTAACTTGTATAACATGAACACTTTGATACCATGAACGTAATAAATTCCTTTTATATTATTTTTTTATTTTAAACAAAAATATTGATAAATAATAATATATGATGGTTGACCTCGACCTCACGGTCTCGGTTAAAAGTAATATCTGATGTGTCATAAATAATAATAATTAATTAATATTATTAACTCGTGAAAATATAAGTATAATTAAATTAAAATAAAACGAGTTAAACAAACGGTAAAAGATTAAATTATAAGATCTTTAATATTTCGACACTGATTGTGTCTTCATCAGACTGTCATTATATTTCTGATGAAGACACAATCAGTGTCGAAATATTAAAGATCTTATAATTTAATCTTTTACCGTTTGTTTAACTCGTTTTATTTTAATTTAATTATACATAAATAATAATATTTTCGCGCATTTAACACAAAAATTATAGTTATTATCAGAAATAATCTCTTATTGCTTAGAATGCTCTTTACCATTGAATAATCACATTTTTAAATATTAAAATGATTATAAGTATATTATATCGATGATAATAGTAATTAATAATTAATTGATAATAATAAAAAAATTGCAATTTTACCAGTCCAAATTTTTCAATATTATTTATTTGATTTTTCTCTTTTTTTACCCCCAAGTATATTTTAAATAATTTTAGATTTTTTAATAATTTTAATATTCTCACCGTTTTCCAGATATTCGAGTAAAACATTCAAATATTTTTAAATAATATATCTGTACTATAAAATATGTATTGTCTACTTCTAAAAAATAAAACAAAAAGTAGACCTTATCCGTTACCTACCTGTCTGCCACTGACGCGCATGATGGATGAACGAGAAATATTTTAATAAAAAAATAGGTAAAATCGTAAAATGTAATCTAAGAGCCCCACAGAAGGCTCTCTTTCTTTTATTTTTTCTTAATTTAAAAAAATTAAATCTACTGAAAATATCTATGGAAAACTGATAAAGAAAGAAGATATTGATATTGCCTTTTTCATAGTTGAAATGTTTTTAATAATGCATTCATTTTATTTATTTCATTCCAATGAAATGTTAGCAAAAGTAAAAAAAATTAAACCGCCCCTTAGAAATATACTGCTCCTATTACAAGTATTGTCGATACAATGCCTTGAACCAACCCTGCGTTTATAAAAAAATTGGAAGATCGAAATTGTTTCAGACTAATTTCATCATTGGTTGCCTACCCTACCACCCTTCGTTGATCAAAACGAATCAGCTGCTCATAGGTATTATGGCCAGAAATCGGAGATGTTCATCTCCCGACGATGATGGTTATCAACGTTTTACGGAAGTACACAACATTTCGTACGGTTCTAATAGCACAAGTACGTATGAAGTACACACACACAATTAAGTACTTAAATTTTTACAATCACCCCGGTGCATTCTTTGTTGATAACGATAACTTGGTTGTATGAGATAAATCAAGATTTATCTGGCTGGTGGTTTAAAATTTTCCCACAATTTTACGTCAACTCTTTTATCAGTTGTTGACTAACAATAAGGTCAAAGTTGTTCGTTTGTTTACAGATAACCATTGAATTAACAGTGGTTATGCTTTTTGCAGATTCCGTCGAAGGCGATGAAATGGGGAGTAGATCTACGCTTAGTTGCGAAACCGAGAGGGACATGGATACGGGGGACAGTCATTGGGAGATGAATTATCACGAAGCCGCAATTTTTTTAGAGGTGATTTTGTAACTATCGAGAGGTGGGTTAACTTTGGAGAAATGTTTTCTGTATCTGATAGGAAGGACAAAATAACGAGAAGTTTGATTCTCATCCTCGGCATCCAAACGATTTACCTGCATACCTTCTGGTACATAATGCGTGGTACTACGGTTTCGATTTAATCACGTCTATTGTTTTACTACTCTTGGCCATTGTGGAAGCACCGGCCGTTGCTAATTTTCAGGTAATAAAATTTTTGAATTATTTTATTACGTTCAAATTGAAACTGGAAGTTTTGTAGTTATCGGTTGGGATTCATGCAACTCTAGAGATAGTGGCTTTATCGGTTATAGCAGTAGAACTGACACTCAAGTTGCGGTGGATTGGTTGGATGGCAATTTTGAAGCATAAACGAACTATGCTCAAGGTAAATTAATTTATTATGTTTTGGTGGTGGTGGTGAGTGATACAAAATTGTTTTAGGGCATGACGTTGTTAATTATGGTATTAGAGGCATTGACTGTAATTATACGACAGTCGTCGCATTTTCGAATCACACGTTCGTTACGTCCGATTTTTCTTGTGGATACAAGAGCTTGCGGCGGAGTTAGGCGCTTTATAAGACAAATTTTGCAATCGTTACCGCCAATATTAGACATGCTGGCTCTGTTGATGTTTTTAGTGTGCAGTTACTCAGTATTAGGCTACTTTTTGTTTGGTCACATACCATCGAATTCATATTTTAGTTCTTTGTCGAGCAGTTTTGTTAGCATGTTTGTTTTACTTACGACTGCCAAGTAAGTGTTTACGATTAAAATTGTTTGCCTAAATGTAAAATTAAAATTTTAGTTTTCCCGATGTTATGATGCCATCGTATGCTGTCTCGAAATGGTATGCAGCCTTCTTCATTTCTTACATCTCGACTGTTTTATATGTGTTAATGAATTTGGTATGTAAATGACTAGTTTCTCTTCTTTTAAGTTCACTTTTAAAATTAAACGTTCATATTAAAACAGATGTTGGCTGTCGTTTATGAAACATTTACTGGTATCGAGAAGGAAAAATTTAGAAAATTGTTACTACACAAAAGACGTGCCTGTCAATTAGCCTTTCGACTTCTGGTTAGTAAGCAAAATCCTTCTAGTATACGTTTTAGACAATTTAATGGTCTCATGCGTTACTACTCGCCTCGAACAAGTAAGGATTCTGTACTTCTGCTGAAAACGACTTTATCGTTTATTTTTAGGTCCTCGAGATGTCGTTTTAATGTTTTGGCAGCTTAATGCGTCCCATAGTGGAAATTTAACTTTGGACGAATTTGTGAATGTTTATGATGCTACCACACTGTATTGGAAACTTAAAGATCCTGTAGATCCGTGGTTTTCGGCCGCCTGGCCACCACTACGGTCAATTTGCCGAGTTGCTCGGTTTTTAGTGACATGGAAATACTTTGAACACATAGTCTGTGAGTATTTTAATAAATTTTGCTTCAAATGAAAATTTTGGACAATTTTAGACGGAGTAATTGTTTGCAACGGACTCGCTATGTTTGTTCGAATTATGGAATCTTCGGAAACGTTGGAAGAAGGTGCTAAGAATTTTACCGCTTCGTGGGACACTTGTCTTTTTCTGTCATGTAATCTTACATGTTCAAATAATACCAAACATTTTAATTGATATTTTTAGTATTTTTACTTGAAATAATGTTGCGAATTCTTGGAATGGGCTGGTCACAGTATATTTCTTCTGGATGGAACATTTTTGATTTTTGTGTTACATATGCTGCAGTATGCGGGTCGGTTTTGCTACGATATCAACCTTCTTACACTGGGGTTGTAATCCTCAGACCGCTCAGGTATTTGTAGATTGTGATTCGTTGATTGAAATTGCTAATTTCGATTTTTTTCTCTTAATCTTCAGATTGCTGCGCTTATTTAAACTGAAGAAGCGATATCGGGACATATTTGGCACGGTAGTTCTACTGTCACCTCTGATGCTGTCGACTTCAATAGTAATGCTAGTAATGTATTACTTTTTTGCCATCATTGGAATGGAGTTGTTTTCTCAGTACGATCTTCGAAACTGTTGCATGTAAGTCACTTTTTTGGTCTGTAAAGTTTGACAACAGTTTCTGTACCTAGGAACACAACAGTAGAAGATTTTTACAAGTATAGCGTAAATGGCACTAGCGCTCTAGGTTACTATTATCTCAACTCGTTTTCTAATCTTCTGGTATCAGGTGTGACGCTTTTCGAGTTGACAGTTGTAAATAACTGGTTTATTACGATGGAAGCATATGCAGCCGTTGCTGGCCAATATTATCGTGCATACTTTATGTTGTTTTATTTATTTACTATGGTGGTTCTTACCATTGTTGTGGCTTCCGTTTTGGAAGCTTTCCGGTTTAGGATTCAATACAAACGACAAACCACGAAGAAAGACGGTTGGTATTTTAAGATTCAAATATGTTTTTTTAATTTTAAAAAATTACAGAGGAACGTATGCTGATGGAAGAAGTTGTGGTTGATTGGAATACATTACAGGGTACCATACAGGATTCCACTCTTGTGGATCTTCTTCGTACAGAATTTACACCTGGGGTACTGTTTTATGTTATTATTTTTGTTTTATAAAATTTTTAATACCGATTTTCATTTGCAGGGTGTAACCTGTTATTTGGGTCGTCGACAACGTACCCGAGAGGTTTTACAACATCACATGTATACCTCAGAAATTAGTCAATGGCTAGCCGAAGCAGATCAGCTTGAAGTTAACATTGAAATAGCACAGTCTGAAGAAGATAGTCAAGACCGCTTAATATAATATAATAAAATTACCGAATTAATAATCTCAATGTGATAACTTTAAGTTAGCTAGAATGCGGTCAATAGTTAGAATACTCCAAGAAATGATAATTAAAAAAGTAACATCACCAAAACTTAGCGTAGGTACGACAAGAGCTTTAATAATTACTTTTTAAATTTTCTTTTATATTTACAATGTTGTTTTAACCAAAGCCAAATTACGGTTTGTATTACTTATTTATTCGATTTTAAGTTTGTGATCTCTTTATTTATTTTATTTATGCTATCCATAATGAGGCAATATTTTATTGTAGAGATTAAAATTCTTATAGTTCAAGCAAAATAGACAATTATACATTAATTATATTAACTTCTTATTAATTCTGATTACATTTTTGTTGTATATGTTAGAAAAATATAATTTTAATACCTAAAATTGTTGTTTTTTTATTATGTTTTTGGGTGGAATAAAGATTTATCATTTTTATTGTTTGAACCTCAACGTCTTTCAGTCGTAAAGGTTTGGGGCTCTGTCTCTCGGATGTCACGAATCATCATCACCCGTGGAAGCTCCTTTTTTGATATTGGTCACGTCATCCATTTTTTTGACAAGTTACCTTGAGCGGTCAAAAATTATATAGGGTTAAATACAAAATTTAAATAATCATAATTTCTAGGTATTAGATCTGGAATGATAATAATGTCGTTACCGAGCAGCTCCTTTGGCCGCCGCTGGCTTTAAGAAATGTTTTACGAAAGGTTAAGTTTTTCTACTACCACTGACACAGGGCATCGTGTTGACTTAAGTTGGTAGTTTGTGAATGCGAAGTTCCATTTTTTAACTAAAAGTAATTAAATGTTTATTTTGCACTTCAGAATATTATAATTTATAAAACCGTGCACTACTGCTACAACATTTATTTGTTTATGTTCATAATTAAATTTAAAAAATATTAATTACACAATGTGCGAAGTTCAACCGGAATTATTTAATTATAATTAATAATTGTGTCTCTTGTCTCATAAGAATAACATTTTGTTATAATTAAAATATTTAATTTAAAATTACCGCTTTGCCCTAGCGGACAAAATAGTAACAGTTACTGCCGGGTGGTTTTGCAGCGCCACAACAGCGAAAACAAGATTCCTTTAGTAATTGTCTTACATTATCGAGAAGGTAAGGGAAATAATTTAATTTTATATCTTTGCAATCTACTTCAATTTCTATGGATTCGTGTATTTTTAAACAGTTTTCGTACGTATTTTTCGCTCCCGTTTAACTTGCCAACGATATTTTTGATAAATTTGCAATGTGTAAACCAAAACATCGAATCATATCGGACATGTTCATGTGGTTCGAAGTTTATAAAATTGAGAATTTATCTTTAAATTATGTCGCTTAAATTTACATGATGATTGCCTATTTGGCCTTAGGACACTTCCGAAGTTTTCTGTGGATACAAATTTCTGATAATTTTTTCATAACCTAAAATTAAATTACAGGTCGTACACGTTGTTTTCACACTTTTGTAATTTCAGATGTCGACGAAGGAGGCTGCACCAGCCGCTAAGGGGCCTGCGCCAGCCACAAAGGGGCCATTTGTCACCAGCAAAGGTTTTAAGATTGGAAAACCAAGAAATTATGATTTGGGTAGTGGAGTGTACCGATTTTCCAGAAGTCGTATGTTCCATAAGAAGGCCATTTACAAATTCTTAGGCAAGAAGGTTGCTCCTCAGAAAAAGGAAGCTTCTCCTTTAACCGTTACTAAGGAAATAAATGGTGAAAAGAACGGTGGAACTCGTCAAGTTTTATTGAAAAAACGTCGTAAATATTACGCTACTCAAGATAAACTTAAGAAGCGACCATCGAAGAAGTGTTTCAAGCAACATGCACGTAAACTTCGTCGTACTTTAACCCCAGGAACTGTGTGCATCTTACTTGCAGGCAGACATAAGGGAAAGCACGTCATTTTGCTTAAACAATTAAACTCTGGATTGCTTTTGGTTACAGGTACGCTTTTTTTTGTTTTTGATTAAATTAGTTTGTTTGAATCGATTGCTTTCTGTTAGGTACATTTGTGATCAATGCCTGTCCTTTGAGAAGGATCGAACCTATCCATGTTTTGGCCACTCGCACAAAAATTGACATCAGTAAAGTGACTCTCCCACCACACATTAATGACGATTACTTCCGTAGAGAAAAGAAGACTACGCCAAAGAAAGAAGAAGGCGATATCTTCTCTAAAAAGAAGGAGGTGAGTTTCTTAGCAAAACTACTTGAATTTTAAGTTCCAGTATGATGATTTATATTACTTAGGACACCTCTGATGAAGTGTGATGGATTAGTAGTTCTCTGAATAGTAGCCATTAGTAGTTAATTTAACTTTTTTGCTTCAAGTTGGGTTAATTTTGCTTTTTAATCTGCAGGTGTACAAAGTCAGTGCTGCAAGGAAAGCTGATCAAAAACTTGTGGATAGACAGGTTACCGATGCAATCAAACAGAGGGATGACAAGAAATTAGTATTTGCTTATCTTGCTTCCATGTTTGGTTTAAGATCATCCCAATATCCACACAGAATGAAGTTTTAATCTATTGATTTTTTTTTGATATGATGTGAAGTTTGATCAATAAATTATAAAAATTCTGTTTTATTTTATTTTGACACCGTTAAATTGACAGAAAATTCTAAATTGTCATAGTTTATTTAATATTTGGAAGGAATTGTGTTGGGTGTTTTTTTAAAATAATTTTTGTGTTCAAAATTTTCATGGTTCGATGGAGACCAAAAATGTAAAATTGATTCCTGAGAAATTAAACAGTTCTATGCCAAAATCACCCAACAAAAATGAAGAAGGTTCTGAAATTACAGTGAGACAATTTTTGGATTTTTTAAAAACCGCTTATCAGGTACCTATATAATTATGCTATGTAAGAAGTTGTCGATAAATGTTATCACTTGATTAGGTCAACGACAGTGTGGAAAATGTCCTAATGGCAAGTGGCATGACCGAAACAGTTAATTGGATTAAATTGAAAGAAAGTGAACTAGTAAAGCCTCGGGAAATTGCTTGTCAGACATCCGAGGAGAGTATAAAAGATAAAAAAGGTGCCACATCTTTTTGTCGTGGTGCAATTTTTTCAATGATTTGCCATTTTCTTTCAGAGTTACAAAAAAAAATTTCGGATTGTTCTCATTTAAGTTACGATTCTTGTGGTAACTTAAAAAATAAACTTCAGGAAGTTTTATCGGAAGGAGTCATGGATTCGGTGTTGTCTTATTTGGTGCCATCTGGTACTTCGTTACATCCACCATCTCGTAGAAGTTCCCAACTAAAACTTAGTGAAAAAAATAGCAACTCGACCAATAGTTGTTCCAGTGAAAAAGCTTTGTGTAGACGAAAATCAGGAGACACGTCTATTTCGTCATTTAAATCGAGTAGATCAGAGTAAGATACAATTTAAAAAATATTCATGACGAAAGGGAAAGTCGTATAACCTACTGATCCACGGGCCACTACTGGTGGTCCGCAGATAAATTTTGAAATTCAAAGAATTTAACAATTTCGAATTTTTCAAAACCTTTTTTTATTTTTTTTTGCAGTTATAAAACAAAAAAAATTTGAATTTTAAAATTCAAAAAATATGAATATAAATTTCATTTTTTGAAATATTAATCTCAAACATATAAGCTAAAAAGAAATTATTATATTTAGAAATTAAAAAAATATATAAATATTAATAAAAATAATTGTAAATTAATTAAATACTAAAACAAAAAGAAGTAAATCAAACTAGTCAGCGGAGAGCATGGGGTTTAATATCTGAGGGTCTGTACACATTCTTTGCCTTGGCTGACCTGAACCTGAATGTTGGGAAATTGGGCATTAATAATTAAAAATTATTTTTCAACAATAATATTAATGAACATCAATAATAACTTAATTATTTTTCTGTTAGTGCCGAAGTAGTTATTCACGTTTGCGATGAATTAAAAGGTGCCAAAAAAGATTTTATCTGTAACCAAAAATTGTTGGTAGAAAAAATGGGATATTTCGCTGATGTTACCGCAGGTATTCCGTATTCTTTCGATACATTATAATTTCAAAAAAATAACTCATGTTTGCCTGTAATAGGTCAGCGTTTGGAGGATATGGATATATCAGTGCACTGCGAGATTGGAATATTTGAATGGCTAATGAGATGGGTTAAAAAAGATTTGCCTCCAGAAGAAGGCGAAGAAGAAAGTTTTGGCGCTCTCGATTTAGACCCTCAATGCGTTATACCGGTTCTCGTTTCGGCCGCTTTCTTGCAAATGGATCCATTGTTACAGGAGTGTTTGCTATTTTGTCATAGATACATGAATGACATTTTAAAGACATCTACAAATTTGTCATGTTTGAACGATTCTCTTGTAACAAGATTGGCAGCGATGTATACAAACGCGGAAGCGGAATCCATAAGAGATCGCAAAGACAAAATACAATCCCGATTATATTGTAAGTTAATTCAGTCGTTATGTGATGTGGATCCAGAGAGTATGAGAGGGCATTGGAGTTCTTTGGCAAGATCGTACAGATGCAAACATTGTAAACAGCTGGTTAGTCCATCGGTTAGCTTAGAAGTTCCTTGTATACCATCGTATATGAGGTTATTATGTGACGGTTCGGTAGTGTTCTTACACGAGCGCGATCCAACCTGGAATTTAACCGAATATGTCGAAAGTTTGTTCAGATCTTTGAAATCGTGGCGAAGAGTCTATTGGCATTTATGGGGCGACGCTCATTTTTTATACTGCACTGTATGTAAGCGCTACTTTCCTGCTAATCAAATATCTTGGTGTCGGTATCATCCGGATCCTCCACAATTTTTTACGGTCGACGCTCAGCGAGCGTCGTTGCCCGTTGGAAGGTTTCCATGTTGTGGCGACCGAGCCTATCGTTTTCAAGTTCTAGAAGGCGAATCGGTGACTTACAAAAATATGCATCGATTAAAATTAACCCTATCTTTTTACAGGGCTGCCAATTTCAAGAACACATTCCGAGTACCGAAACTGTACGCGACGCTGCCATACTGTCTATGTTAGAACATTTCAGATCGTTAATAGAAGAGGAAGCACCCAAGTTAATGTTTCCCGAACGTCTTACCAGACTTGTTGCTAAAAGTGAGTTCACAACTAAAACCAATTATAAAACAAATACCAATCAACATTTCCAGGTGACGATAAAGAAGGATGCGAAGGTAAATCTCAGGGAAATCATCATTTTTGGTGGAAAGGACTCGAATTAATTCCATCTCGTCCCAAACTTGGTTTGTTTGGTTCCTTCCATAACTTAAATATTAATTTGCAATACGACGAAGTACCTCAGCCGATCGAAACCATCCCACAGGAAGATGACGATTCAGATTCTTCCAGTTCGAGTTCTGGCGTTACTAGTTCTAGCAGTACGCAAAAAAGCGAGGAAAGTTACCACTCTCCGCAAGAAAGCAAGAAAGTATTTCCAAGAATTAGAAAACGAAATTATAAGTTTTGGCAACCGAATCTGTCCGCTAGAAGCAATCAGGACATTCAAAGGGCTCACGAAGAATCCAGTCTTAAACATATTTCTACAATTCTTGGAAGAAAAATTTTGTTTTCCATGGATCAACCGGTGAAACAGCATTCGAATAAGTTGTGGCCAAGACACATAACACCATTAGGTAAACGTATTATAATTTATATTTTTTCAAGTTTAATTAATTTCAAAATTTACTATAGGCGGTCTTTGGGTGCGTCTCGAAAGCGAATGGAGAGAACGTAATAATCTACCACAACCTGCAAGAATACGTGGCAATAATTTGTATCCGGGAAAATCTAGAATGAGATCAAACCGAATTAGTTAATAACTTCAAATTATTCATAAAATTTAATAAAAGAAACAATAAATATTTAGGGCAGTTTTTTTTACAAGTTATCACGTCAGTCATGACTTTGTTACTCGCAAGTGATTTCTGTTAGGAGGGTAAACTGGGTAAAATTCCTGCCCCAAGATGTACATACGACTTTTGGTATATATTGGTCCATGCGTTGTCATGGCTTTAGCGGGTGGATTGGGGGTTTGTCCCCAAAAGCGACAGTACGACATTGACACGATCAAGATTGAGACAATGAGTGCACGCCAAGCGTGCGAACGACAACGAAAAACAAGCCACATCGGGCGAACAACACAGAAAACACTTATGCAGCCGTTTTGCGCGGGAGAAGACCGGACATGCTGAGTACAGCACCGGGTGATCCAACGTTTCTACACCAGTTGGGTTCGCATCACGACCGAATGGGGTAGGGTGATTGGTCGGAGTTAGTCGGGGGAGGGGGTTAGTATACCCTGGGTTGCAGGTTGGCCCTGGGTCTCTTATATCGCAAATAATCTTCGAATTGGTAATTACTGAGCTCTCGGATTATAGGGTTGTCGTAGAATACGGCCGCCTGATGGGCCTGTAGGATGCGGGGTTGGGGGGTTCTGATGGGGTTTGAGGATCATGACCACATCAGTCAACGTCCAGGGGCTTGGGAAGTGCCTGATGGCAAGCATGGAGTAGACAATGTACGTGATTGCCATAATCCCGTATTTGAGCAATTCCTTTATTGCCCTGTTTGAAATGCCGTCGTGTCTCGGGGATTTGGAGACCTTCAATTTCTTGATTTGACCGATCATCTATTGATAAGAGGTGGTGGAAATGATGGTGAGCGAATCGAAGGGGGGGGTTAAGTTTCTCTCTGATCAGGGCGGTGTGTGTGGGGTCCGTGTTAGTGATATTGGGGCTGAATTGGTTGACAAGGCTATCCGCGAAGGCTTCGACCTTGTCAACGTCACGAAGGGCAGTGCCTGAGGGGCGATCGAGGGGGGGTACGGTGGGGCGTTTTTGACGCAATGCTCGGACTTGCTGCCAAGCTGAGGGGTACCTCAGGTACTTCAGGTTCTTTAGCTTGTTGCACCAGATAGTCTGCCTGTGCGTTTTGATAGCTCGCTTCACCTCTTTGGTGAGCGAGTTATATGAATGAAGGTCGGTGGGGTGGCAGGTGTATTGGGCCCTTTCACGGGCATGGGTTTTGGCCCTGATCAGGTTCCTGATTTCGGGAGTTAGACGGTCACGGGGGTCATGGGCGGAGGGGATTTGGGTGGAAGCTTTGCGGATGCCCTCTTGGATAGTTCCTTCGAAGATTGAGAGGAATTCCTCCAGGGCTTCCGCGGTTGGTAGGGGGGGAAGGGGTCGAGGTTGTTAGTGATATGGGCTATGAAATAGCGCCAAGTGACTTTGAATTTGGGGGAGGTCAGGGAGTGAAGGAATTTGAGCTTCTTAATGACAATTATGTCGAGAACATCGTGGAAGTGTTCCGGAGCATATTTATCCTTAGGGAGGAGGGGGTTGTGATCGGGATTCCATTCGAAGTGGGTATAGTCGACAGGAGCGTCGGCTATGATATTTAGGGCATCAGCAACTCTGTGGAGATCACGTCCGGCTGGGTTCATTTTCCTGCTGTTCCATGCTTGGTGTTTGGCGTTCAAATCCCCCGCGATGATGATCTAAACGCCGTTTGGGGCGGTGAGGGCTTTTATTTCCTCTAATAGGGATTCTGTCCGGATTGGGGGGGGTGTTGTTTGGGCCCAGGTTGGGGGGATTGGGGGGTTTTGGTGAAGGAGCGGGTTTAGGGTTGCTCGGTTTAGTTGGGGGGGGGGTGATTATTACATTGGCTATTATGTGAGGGGGGGTTAGTGTTTTTGGGTTTGACCTGTGGTTTGGGGATTTTTCTCGATTTCGGCTGGAGGGGGCATTTCCAGTCGGATTCCATGAGGGGGGGGATGAATCGTTCGCCTTGTCAGAGGCTTGGAGGGTATCCATAGGTTCCTCTGGGAGGGGGCTCTGAGAGGAACCCTGCCTGGATTCATCCAGGAGTGGAATGAAAATTTGAATTGAGAGGGGGACTGTCGCAGTTTGGGGTAATAGGATTAGAAGGTCCTGAATGGAGGCGGACCTGTGGTTTGTCGTGGTGACAATGATGGGGGGGGGGATGGCCACCTCTGATACAGAGGGTATCAAAAAGTCAGGTGTTTTCGACAGGGTGTTGTCGAAAAGTGGGAATGAAAAGAAAAAAAAAATTGAAGAGCGGGGGAGGGGTTGAGTCGATCAGAGAGATCGATTTGCCCTAATTCAGGGGCCGAATCGATTGTGATCGAGCTGTTCTGGGTAGAACTTTGACGGGGGGGGGTTTAATTTGGCTGCTTCTCCTAGTACTGGAGGAGCTGCTGAGTTTGTGAAATTGGTGGTCGGGGGGTCGGACCGAAAGAGTTGGACCTCTTTTGTCTTAACCGAGGTATTTTTGGGCGCTTTGGGGTTTGCGTCCTTTTTGTTTTTTACTTCGACTTTGGCTTTTTTTGGGATGTGGGGTGAAGGTCCCGGTTGAAAGCAGGTCCCTGGCAGATGGGACGGCTCTCGTTTTCTGGATAGGTTTGAAGGGAGTTCGGAATTGGCCGAGAGGATGTGCCTTCTGAGACCAGCGAGGTATATAGATCGGAGCTCCTTAATGCCCTTTCTGCATTTCTTCATCTGCTCTGTCTCGGGTCAGCCTCCGCATCGGACAGATCCGATATGTTAGGGATGATTGGGAGATCTGGTAAGATTTCTCCGGATTTGGGTTGTGTTGGCATTACGGCGGTCGCAGGATTTGGGTCCGAATTTGGAATCAAATTTTTGGTACGAGGGGTTGGTATTTCTTCCACTAATCTCGTTGGGCGATTAACCCTTGATTACGATTAAATTTACTTATTACCTTCTGGCACTTTGAGATTTTTCCGATCTTATCCACACGTCCTTCCTCTTCAGCTGTCACAATGTGCGTTGTTTGTGCTCTGATTTCTCAGTCTTCTTATACTTCGGTGGACGGGGTTAGGTTGCCTGTTTCAGGGGTCTCGCTTCCGTAAGCCAATATGATGGAAACGACTGTCCTTTTATAGATGCGGGTAATGGATTCTGTGATGTTGACTTCCCAGCTGGCTCTTGCACTCCTTGACAAGGTCAATAACTTTAATATCTGAGTTGCTTGTCTTTTTGATGGATACTTTTAATTTTACTTTTCTGCAACTTTGGTTAAGTCTGTTTACTTCTTTTTGAAGCCTCTGTATCAGGGTTTGGTTGTTAGATCATCCGCGTATGCTTTGATCTTCTTCATTTGCGTTGCACTCTATTGGGTTTTTGTATTGGTCCAAGTAGTTGTCTAGAAGGACGTTCCATAATTTTGGTCCAAAAACTGACTCCTATGTGCACCCTTTCCTACAAGTTTTTCTTACTTTCGTGATATTTCTATGGCGGAGAGGAAGCTCTTCAGGATAATTATCAGCCTGCTGGGAATCTCCTTTTTATACAGTGAGTGAAACAGGGCAGGTTACCAAGATTATCAAATGCTCTTGAGATGCCGAAGAATGTAGTCGTCACAGAACCTTTCCACATTTTTAAAAATTTGTTTTGGATCTACCAATCTCTACCACATATTTTTTGATCACATCGATGGATGGCTTCCCTTTTATGAATCCAAATTGTTTTCTTGAATAGAAAGGGTGTCTAATGCCCCATTCAAATAGAGATTCTTGTCTTGCTTTGCTTAGGTAGAAACTGGCAAGAGCCAATCAGATTGAACTATTTTCTTTAAGGAAGATAGAAGAATCTATCTGATTGGCTCTTGCCTATTTCTACCTAAGCAAGGCAAGTTTCACAAGTCTATTGCCTATTACTTACTTGGGATCCTTTAGAAGTATTCTCAGAACCTCTTTCTGTCATATTTTTGAGTAATACACTAATTTTAGACAGGCGTTTATGATTTTTAATAGTACCTCTCTTAAGGGGGATATATTTTCTTGAGAAAGAACCTTCAAATTTTGTCGAATCTCAGCGATTTTCTGGCTCGAGTTGTTTTTACCAGTTCCAATGTAGCGACTTCTTCTGAATGTAATGGAAGTCTTCTTAACTCAAAGTCGGTTCTCAATGCTTGGCAGGCCCGTAGCCAGGGGGGGGCACTCGGGGGCACGTGCCCCCCCCGAAATGTTCAAAACGAAAGATGAACATGATGATGATGACCTTTTTTTTTTTTTTAGGTAATTTTTTCAATAAAAGCTTACGAGTGCCCCCTCCGAAATGAAATCCTGGCTACGGGCCTGATGCTTGGTGATCCACAAATGCATCCTTTGCGTTTTTTTATCATCAGGAAATAGCTGGTTCAGAAGGTAGGTGAGGGTTTCTGTAGGAATTAAAGCGAGAGTGCACAGATAGGCAAGGTGCTGAAGGAGTTTTTGTTGGATGGGAATTTAGAGGTGCTGAATTGTCTCGTCTGATGTGTAGACTTTCAGTGGAATATCAAGTTAGGAATCAGATATAGCAGTGACGTTGACGAACAGAAAATAGATTTAGAGGTTCAGGGTTTCCTGGAAGGGGCTGGATAGTGTTCATAATTCTATCTTCATTAAAGCGACTATGGTGAGTAAGCCGATGTAGACCGGAATGGCGTTGGCGCTTTGGAGCGGATTACAAAGAAGATTTCAAAGAAACGTTTAAGAGAGATCCTCGGGTACGTGATCTCGCTCTTTGAAGGAATGTTACTTTTTCTGCCTGCTACCTATTATAAGTAATGTTCTCGAAAGGATAGAAAGAGCCTGACTGAACATCGGGATACAACTACGTTCTGAGAATCTTCGTGGATTTCCGTCGGTCTTTTGATGATCTATTGTCCTGGAAAAGCTGAAAGGTGTCCGCTGTTCTGAGTTTTGCCTGGATGAGCTAAATATTAAAAATTTTGACATTTGGCATCCCGATAATAAAAGTCGAAACTTGTCGCCAAGAATAATCAATAAAAAAATACAACTAAAATGCAGTCAAATTAAACACTAAAATTATTTTATATGTTTATTATTATCTCCACTTATCAATTAATTGACCAATTATTATGAAACATGGTCTATGATTCTGTATAATTTCGAACCCAACTATTGGTAAGTAGCAACAAAATTAATTAATAACAAATAATAACATCAGGAGAATATTAATAGTCCAGCTCACTAAGCCATTTGTCAATGTATTCTCGGACTTTCTTCCGTAAGGCAACTAAATTTGGTGGATCATCTTTATTTGCAATTACATCGACGCAATGGGACCCTGAAATTTTAAATTTGATTTTTAATTTATATTGAATATAAATAACGCATACCTTCAGCAAGAAGAACTGGAGCCTCGGGAGTATAATCTTCCAAAGCCGCCAAATCTCTCCAAGGATCATGAGTACCTTGCACCGTGACAAGTTTTGTAACTTTTGGTTTCTTTCCACCGTATCTACGAGTTACTCTTTCTACACCATTTCTAAGAACTTGTTCGGTTACGCTGCAAAAACAATTAATCCATAGATGAATATTACAAATTGGTTAAGTGTATTATACGTACATTCCACCAAACTCCATTACGCATTGTTCTACCGACTCTTCTACAGTAGCGTCCATGGCAAAAGGATGTTGGGAGTTTGATCGATTTAATGTTTGGAAGGTTCCTTGTTCAGTGCAAGTTTGATAAGACCATGACATACCTACACACATTTAGAGTTCAGAAACTTTAAACTTTAGAGTGATATTATGTACTTACTATTTCGTTCATCCTCCGTTTTAGGCATATTGTCATCATCATCGTCATCGTCATCATCTCCATCTTGACCTGAGCACATTTCAGTATCTTTTGATTTTAACACTACCAAATTTGCCAATCTTTGAAACGCGCTAGTGTCGTCAGCATCCATAGACAAAACAAGACAACTAACTTCTTCATAATTCAGTGGATCGTTTTGTACGTTCAATACACTCATCATGGTATGAAGCATTTGGGCTGAATTCATATACGTTGGATTGCCGCATTCCCAACCTCTAAAATTTTTATATAGAATGTTCAAAAGAAATTACACACTGTATGAATTACTTTAAAGCGTCTCTGACTTTCTTACGTCCAGCAGCGGTTTTCATCAATTTGGCAGTTCTATTAAATCCTTCTCGAATGGTGTCGATGCAACTTACACTTACGTTGGCATATACATCGTTAACAATCTGGAAGTATTCTGAAAGCAGATGTCAAGAGATGTAAGTTCTCATAAGTAGGTAATGTAAATTTTCACCTGGATAATCAAGTCCAACGCCCAGAGGAGCACTGGATGCATATGCCATGTCAACCAAATGAGGAAACCGTAATCGCATCCAGGTTGCCAACATTCCAGGATAAGAACAACCATGAAGAACTACCGGACTATTTCTATATTTGGGATCAGATTGTTTAAATTTATCAATAAAAAATGCCAAATCTTCAAGTGCTTGTTCCATTTGTAAATAGTGAAGATTTTCAGCGGTAAAGTTTCTATAAATTGTTTACCATAAGGTCAGGATTAACTATTATAAAATTTAATAAACACATACGTAGAGAACGGTAAAGTCTTCCCATAAAACCTATGTTCAGTTAAAATTAACGTTCCATTGTGGTCTTTCGCCATAGGGGTAAGTGGTCCAAGCAAAAGCCAGTGAGTATCTGCCGTTGATTCACCACCAATTTCAATAAAGATCGGGCTGTTTTCAACAAAATACCGATCATTTTCAAAAAATCTCTAAAAAACATTGTCTGATGTTATGCAAATATTTTAAAAGTGTTTTCTTTTACCATTTCAAACGTTCTGTTATCGAACAGATTGAAGTGGTCCAAAGGCACTTCTATCCATCGGGCAGGAAAAAATTGGTCAGGTTCAATGGTGTCTTCAGTTCTAAATAGTGATGCCTAAAAATAATATCAACATTTTATTTTTGTTGAACCTCATATTGAAAATCTAAGTGGATACAAAATGAAAATTTAGTCCAATATTTAAATCGTGAGAATACATTATGGAATATCTAAAATCTACAACGGTTTAAGTTTAACCATGGATACATAATGGTCGTATACACATACATATTTTTTTTGTTACTTACATAACTCGAAGAAAACAACAGAAACAAACAAAATAAAATCATTTTAAAAAGAAGTTAAATCAAGCTTGCAAGAGTTTTGTAAGATTTTAACTCGTTTTATGAAAATATTCGATATATTTATATAATTTAATCTACACTGTTATAAGTGATCCCTATGAAGGTGAAATTATTTATCTAGACACTGTTGCATAATTAATATACAATAATAAGATTATTACTATTTTATCATATTAATAGCAGACACGGCATTGAAAAATTAAATATTAGATTTCCGACGGCGAAGAAGACGAACGTTTCGCGACAGTAACAACATTGGCTGTCCTCTTCGTTACCTATGCGGACGACCTCCTTATTCCAGTAAGGAGCAATAAACTTGCAACGATAGAGACTCTCAGTAAATCGTTTCTGGAAATAGTAGTCGACTGGAATCGTGAGATGGGTGTATTCCTATCGGAAAAGAAAACTGCTGGCTAGGATATCTTTTCTGGAAGTAGGAACCCCACTATCAAAGCATAATGGTCTTAGTATCGACCTGGGGAAAAAACTAAGTAGGTCACCTGCACTACCTTCGGAGAAAGATTACCTCCATTGTGGGGTTTAGGAAGAGTCCCGAGAAAAGACTGGGGTCTGGGCATAAAAGTGATGCAAGTGCTTCAGCCAAAGGCTGGAAGCCTACAGACAAAGTAAATGTGTTGCCGCTATTGAGGGGTACATCGTCAGAGCGCCAGCTTAGTAAAAGACTATGCAAAAAACTACTCTCCAGCAGACTCAAAATAGAGTGGAGTGAGTGATGGAATACGTCAGAGAAAGGGAGAGTCACTTGGCGCTTTGAGGGAGACGTTGCTTTCGCTACCTACAAGAAATGGTTTGGTATCTTGACTTCACTCATTTGGCCTGGCGAACAAGAGAGCTTATACGAAGACATGAGGTGAGAGGAACTTGTCCATCCGACCATCTACAACAACTTGGGCCGTCTAATAGAGGACCTGGACTCATATCTACAGATCACCGAGTTTTCAGATACGGTGTTTAGAAGAAGGCGAACTCCCATTCGTTGGTTTATGGGAGAAGGAAAGCCCCAGGAGAGTCAGTTAAATCTGGACTCCTGCCCTGTATCTGCAGGGCCTTGTATCCTGCACTTAGGGTATCAACAGTCATGGAACCGACTGTGAATAACACACAACTGCCAAAAGTTGTACCTTTCCAGGAGAACGTGAAAGTGGACGACCCAGGTTACGTGTTAAATGACCCGGGTGAACCATTCTTTACGCAAACAAAAGGAAGAACTCCAAAGAGCTTGGCAACTCACAAAACCCAGAGTCCACTGGGTATGGCTGGTAATCATGTTAATCTGACCGCTAAGTGACCAGAGGACTAGGCTTGATATGCGCTTCTCTTGTTTGTCTTGGTACTTATTCTTTTTGTTATCATCTTGTGTTTTCTTCCTTACCCTTTCGGGTCTTGTTTTTTCTCTGTTGGTCTTTGTCTTTTTTATTCTCTCTTGCCTAGTGAACTCTCTTTCGGGATGTCTATGTTTTCTTTCTTGCCCATTCGGGTATTGTCTTTTCTATGTTGGAGATTTTTCTTCTCTCTTGTCTTTCGAATCTTATCCTTTCGGATGTTTCACTTTTTTCAATTAGGAAAACTTCTACTGATACTATTGCAAATGTGGAGTATGGTGTCTTCCAATCTCTTGATTTCTTTCTTACTGTGGGCGGTTGATGCATTGTCTATCCACCTGTATCCTGGTATTTTGCAATTCATGCAGAACGCTTTATTTGTGCTGGAGCCGACGAAGTAACCTTTTTCACCGCATCTCCAGCAGTTTTTGAAGCGATTTTTACTGTTCCTGTTCCTTATTGGCGAATCTTAGGACTCTGTATTTGCTGGTTAGTCCCACTATCAGTTTTCATTGTTGGTCAACACGGGTTCGACTTCCCCTAGTTGTTTTGAGGGAAATTATGTGTGGATTCCAATTTCTTACAATCCGATCTCCTCTCTTCTTTAGATCAATTTCGAAGGAAATTCCCGCGTGGATTTTGAGATACATCTGATTGATCCTTGATAAGATAGTATTGATTTTCTTTGAGGTTTTTGTCTTGTTGCTACTCGGTGCTTTCTTAGGAGAGATTGGGATTTGGTAGTCCCGGGATGAGTTGTAAGGTAAGGGAGTCTTGTTGGGGGTCCTGCCTCTGCAAAGGTCCTGCAACCTGAGACGAATAAGTACAAAGATATGGTTGACTATGGCTGAGTATTCAAGACAAGCAGTCCGGTTTTTTTCTGATCATTGAATGTAGTTGACAGATCTGAGATTGAACGCGATTGGACGTAGGTTATATTGTGTTCTATATGAACTCCAGGTAGCCATTGTTGAGACAACATTTCCAAGCTTCAGCAGGGATGTATAAAAACAAATAATTACGATCAAAGAATATTTTATTTCATGGTTTACCTCTTATTTATTTAAGCAGCAATGAAATACAATATTTTGTTCAACGCGTTTGATTTTGTTAGCACGAAGGAGCCTTTTAGCTCCCGAGTTGAATAAAAATACTTTTCATTGCGTTTTAAAATATTAAATAAGTAGCAATAGAAATAATAACATCATATCGGCAGTCGAAGCGCTACTGTTATATTTCTTTCAGCCAGTCAGCAATATACTTTCCTACTTTTCTTCTTACTTCTAAAATATCTTCGGGATCGTCCTCGCATTCAGAAATATCGATACAATGAGCGCCTAATCAACATTCAAAGTTAGTTAAATAGCGTTTACTCCAAAAGAATTAACACGTACCGTTAGCAATTAGAACTGGTGCTTGAGGAGTGTAATCTTCCAAAGAGGCTAAATCCCTCCATGGATCACGGCTTCCTTGCACCGTTACAACTTTTGTAACCTTAGGTCTTTTGCCACCATATCTTCGAGTTACCCTTTCTATTCCATTAACTAAGACTTGTTCGGTCACACTACAAATAAATTCATATTATTACGACATAAATAATAATTATGCATTATAAAGCCTACACTCCACCGAAACTTTTGACGCATTCTTCTACAGATTCCTCAACACTAGCATCCATTGCAAATGGATGACGAGAATTTCTACGATTTAAAGTTTGGAAAGTTCCCATTTCTGTGCAAGTTTGGTAAGCCCATGCCATACCTAACGTAAGTATAACGATAGAAAACGTAAACAAGATAATAAAATTACTCACCATTTCGTTCACTTTCACCTCCGTCATTATCTGGCTTGATGCACGAATCTTGATCTATCGATTTTAACACCACCAAATTAGCTAACCTCTCGAACGCACTATTGCCATCATCGGAAACGTTTACAGACAAAATAACGCAACTGAGTTCTTCATATTTGAGTGGATCATTTTGTACATTTAATATGAGCATCATTTGTTGGAGTAATTCAGCTGAATTCATTTTGGTTGGATCTCCGCAATCCCATCCCCTAAAAATTGAACAATTGAGTTTTGTCTACAAGATAACAGACAGCACTTACTCTACAGCATCTCTCACTTTTTTTCGTCCTTCAGAAGTTTTCATCAATTCAGCTGTTTGATTGAATCCCATTCTTATGGTGTCGATGCAATCTACGCTTACGTTAGCGTAAACATCGCTGACAATCTCGTAATATTCTAAAAGATACATAAATATGCAATAAATGTAAAATGTACAGATTGATGCTTTACCTGGATAATCAAGACCAACTCCCAAAGGCGCACTGGATGCATACGACATATCGACGAGATGAGGAAACTTCAATCGCATCCAAGTGGCCAACATGCCAGGATAAGAGCAGCCGTGAATAACTACTGGGCTGTTTTTAAACTTAGCATTTGAATTCTTATAGTTTTCAATAAAAAACGCCAGATCTTCAAGCGCTTGTTCAATTTGGAGAAAATGTAAGTTTTCGTTGGTAAAGTTCCTAAATTAGAAGAACAAATTGTCACTCAATCTACATCTCTTTGAATTAACTTACGTCGAAAATGGTAAACTTTTTCCATAAAACCGATGTTCGGTTGTTACCAACATACCCTGATGTTCTTTTGCTAGATTATTTATTGGTCCATATTCAATCCAGCTGCCGTCCAAAGTTGACTCGCCGCCGATTTCTAAAAAGATGGGTTTGTTTTCGACAAAATATTCGTCGTTTTCGAAGAATCTCTGCAATGGTAGTGTTTTATAGTCGACTTATGAAAATGAATGATGTCCTTACCATTTTCCATGTTGTATTATCGAAAAGATTGAAATGATCTAATGGTACGTCGATCCATTGATTGCGGTACGTTTGGCCTTCCGGAATCACATCTTCTTTTGTAAATATGGAAGCCTAAAGTAATAATTTTTTTTTTCAAGGTTACTGATCTTATTTTCGGTTTGTTGTTAACTGAAGTTAATCTAGAACTTAAACAGCTCAACAGAGCTGTTGTTAAAGGGATATAAAAAAATTTCAAAATATGAGTACTATGGGGAGGAAAAATAGCGGGCACATTTGGGAGGGGGGGGGTTGTATTTTTTGAAACTGATTTACATTTAAAAATAAATTCGAAAAAACCAAGTTGCACTTACGTGACACAATGAGAATAATAAGAACAAATAAAGAACACTCATTTTAAAATATGCTACTTTTGAGAAGGTCATGTTAAGACTGATCTCTTTCGAAAATATTATGAAATATTATACTTTTATAGGTATACATACGAGTGAGATAATATATAATATATGTATAACTAAAGACAATCGCACACCAAGCGCAAAAAGATATTAAATACTTTTTGCAAAATTAATTTATCTCACGAGATAACAAAAAGTTCAAAAGTTTGATGTGCCATGGCCTTTAAATGTTATATAATTAAAATTAATATGTTTAAATCTAACTCTTGCAATTTTAATATAATTAATTAATTAATTAAATAGTTAAACACAAAATTGTTTATTGTTTACATGTCGATCGCATTTTTATATTTTCCTTGAAGATTATCTATATTACTTAAGAGAGCATCAAATTATATATAAGTTTTTAAACAAATTCTTGGTATAATAATTATGAAAAAAATTATAAACTATTAAAATAATTAGATAAGCAACACTAAACAATAACACGAGATTTTATTAAAAACAGCTTTTTTACTCTAGCACTAACACCTAAAAATACACCTCTAACACAAAGAAAAACTCAATTTTTGTTAGAAATTCAGGGATTACAATAATATGAAGAAAAATTAAACAAAGGGATTTAAAGAGAAATAAAATAAACTGAAAAATGTTAATAAAAAAAAATAAATTACATTTATTATGTAATTTTTGCAGAAGGTCTTTCCAAAATGGTACAAAATATATAGTATATAAATACCTACTAATTATTGTAAGTTTAACAAAAACTTCAATAATTACTAACACTTGATAAAATTTAGTTTTTCTTCATATAATATGATTTTGATAAAAAATATGATGTGTAACACAAACAGAATATTTAAATTGAACAATTAGTTTAATTTGCCTTGAAAACATTTTGCTTCGACTGGTTTAGTCTCCAGATACTATGATCCGACACGCAGTGCCCGCCACTAATTTTCTCAAATTTTTTTAAAATTTCTAGGGGATCGTTCTTAACTAAACGTAAAGATAAAATGCTTACACTGAGTTGGCTGTTTTCATATAGGGTTTGCCCCGGCCTTTGTGTTCATCTATTCTATATATACATTCAAACAGCTGAAGGAAACTCTGGGAGGGAAAATGCTATCTTGACCGAATTCAGACCAGACAAAATAGAGAGCACCTCCCTTCAAGAGGTGACTCATCTCATTAAAAAACTTAAAAAGAAGAAAGCCCCCGGACGTGACGGTATAACGAACAGGGTAATCTCGGAACTCCCCAGGTCAGGACTGGCGGCAGTTACTCGCATCTTCAATGCAGTACTGCATCTCGAGCATTTTCCAATCCGTTGAAAAATGGCCGACGTCATCATGATCCGTAAACCTGGGCAGAATCCGAGGCTATTACTCCCAGCCCTGGGTAAGCTAGCTGAAAAAGTCGTACTCAGTAGACTTCAACTCGCGATGGAAGACAACCGAATTGTCCGCAACGAACAATTCGGTTTCCGGCCGGGGCACCCCACGACCCAACAGATAATGAGGCTGGTGGAACACATCACGTTGCACTGGAATCGTAAACAGGCAACGGGAGCAGTGTTCCTCGATGTCGCCAAGACCTTCGACAAGGTCTGGCACCAGGGTATAATATACAAAATGATACTCGGCGGCATCAACCCAGCAATAACGCGGCTTATTATCGCGTTTCTTTCCAACCATCAATTCAGCGTGGGGGTGGAAGGTGCTCGTTCGAGCGTCAGACCTATAGAGGCAGGAGTCCTTCAAGACTCGATCCTCTCCCCCACGCTCTACACCCTTTTCTCTCACGACGTGCCGGTGCCCACGCAGTCCCCCTCGACCCCCTCGGCGCAGCTCATGCTATATGCGGACGATACCGCATACTTCGTGAGCTCCCAAAAGCCCTCCCCCATTGTAGACAAACTAGAATCAGCTCTGGACGAATTGGAGGTATGGTGCCGAACCTGGCGCATTGGAGTTAATCCGGCGAAGAGTTCGGCAACCTACTTCTCCAGGTCCACCGCGTCCACGAGCTTCCCCACCACGAGACTACGAATGTTTGGCACCGAGATCCCCTGAACAGGCACCTCCAAGTACTTGGAAGTGACACTGAACAGGGGTTTCAGGTGGGGGCCCCACATTGACGAAGTAACATCTAAAGCCAAAAAGGCCATGGCCGCGATTGGCCCGCTGCTAAACAGATGTAGCAAACTAAATGTGAAAAACGGCCAGACTCTGGTAAAAACCATAGTCACGCCGATTCTCACATACGCTGCGCCAGTTTGGGGATTTGCCAGTCACAGTAAAATCCACAAACTGGAAGTGGTTCAGAACAAGGCAATGAGGCGTACTATGAAAGCCCAATGGCACATCTCAAACAAAAAGCTGAAGGAGGACTCCGGTTTGGAGCCCATCGTGGAATTTATCCGCAATTCTGCAGAAAAATTCTACGAGGCCGCGGAAACCTCCGAAAACCCGTTGAAACGAGAGCTCGGCAATTACGGGATCGAGGACTATCTTCGGTACAAGAGGCCCAAGGCCATCCTGCAACCCCCCCCCCCAACCCGACTAATCCTATGTTTCAGGAACGACAGATTTAAAAAAATAACAATTATTTTAGACCAAAAACGTCTTGCGCGTCTACAGTTTTGGTAAAATATAATACGAAAGCCACCCGAACACAAAAACCACGGATCTGTAAGTCTATGCATTTGGTGATTATTACCATCGAGCTGTTTCATATTCATTTCCGACGAATTGGAGAGTCGCATTTAGAGCTGTCTGAGCGGGCAATATAATATAAGAATTGGGCCAATCATCGATCGACAGATCACATGACATGTATACAAGCACCTGTCTCCGCTCAGACAGCTCCAAATGCGACTCTCCGATTCGTCGGAAATGAGTATGATTCTACTCGACGTATGCCGTAAATTGTAAATTTTATTTTAATAAATAAATTTTTTTTGGCCAGAAACTATTTTATCAATAGAAGTTAATCTCACCATCACTAGATACAATTTAATAATTTTCGGAAGCACTTCATACATCCTTACAGGGTGATGTTAAAATTTATATTATAAATATATATTTTCTGTCCACATATTAACCTACATATAAATTAATAATAAATCTATTTATTTTTCTATTAACATTAATTAACAGAAGAGCCAATTAACACCGATTTGGTGTAAATGTTAATTTTGGTTGATTTCTCCAACGGTGAAATGGTAATGATAAGAGTGATGTTGACAATGAAGACGATAATATTTTCTGAGATTCTGCTTTTTTTTCAACTGTTATTTTCTTATCGACTTTGTACACATTGCTGCCGTATGGCCGAATTTTACTACAAATGAACCATTTTTTGAATGTTTGATTTCTGCAATCACATATCCTATAATCAAATCCATCACAGTGGCGACAACGTTTCACCCTTAAGTCTTTTTTGGGTTTCCCTTCCTCTTTAATACCAGTTTCCATTTCAAAATATTTCGGTATTACATCATCAGAAACGCGTTGCTTTTCATTTCTAAATTCGCTCTCCAAAGAGCGTTTCTTTGTCCTAATATCCTTAACGAGATCACTATTATCTCTTGCGGCTTTACGAGTGGTCACATTTGCACATCTATCGTATTTTGGTAGCTTTGTTTTGCTTTTACGTTCCGAACCGTTTTCAATAGGAGTTATTATTTCACCATTGACTGAGTGATCAGTTTCCGATTCAACTTTACATCTTTGCACATTCTCCAATTTATCTTCTATTTTTTCGCTACCGCTCAACATACTGTTTTCTGTTTCATATTGACTAATATGAAGCATAAGTTCTTTTAGATTTTTCGGTTTATGTAATAGTATAAATTCACGAACGTCACTGGAGTCTATACCACCAATCACGAACGACAGAACTCTCTCCCATGGTAAATCTTCGCAGCAGCGGGCATTGAAACGAACTTTTTCTGGAATATACTCTCTAATGCTGTTAAAGTCAGAGCTTCTTATATTGGCAGCTCGCAATAACTTCATATGCCAGGATTCCCGATTGGGAAATGTCACAAGAAGATCATTCTCGAAGTTTTTCCAACTCCTAACTGAAGGTTTCCAGTTCTCATAAAATTCACGAGCTCTTCCTTCTAAAGCCTCTCTCACCTCAAAAATCATCACTTCGTCATCAACTTTTAATCTTTTCTTCGTTGCACTTGCATCTCTTAACCACTCATCAATCGAGTATTTGCTATTATCGGGATCGTACTTACCCAGCGTCAGTTTCTCCCTTTCAGGGGAAGCGGATTGCTCACGCTTGGCCATCAGAGAAAATTTATTTAAAATCAATTGCACTAATTGCTCAATTTTTGCAGGACTTACTTCTGGATTTTGTTGATGCATTTTCAAAGCCAATAATTACGTTAACAAAATATGTGGAGTTATTCCTATATAGTAATTTTTGTTTGCCAACCGAAATATATGGAATTAATCCGGGATTAACAGGCGGATTAAATATTTTAAATACCAATTTTGTGGTTTGTGAAAAATGTCGGATCCGTAGGTTTTGTCTTTGAAGGCTGGCTTTCGTTTAAATGAAAAGTTAAAATGTTAGTTTTTCCGGGCACCAAGTGAAATTAATAAAACTTCAAAAGGATTATTCACAAGGAAATGAACTGTAAAATTAGTTCTAACCTTGCATTGTCTAAAATCATTGAATTTCGAGTTATGCTTTCTAATTTTGTTTTACTGCTGGATTTCCACGATCATTAGATGTTTTATGTCGAAATTAGCCCGGCGCCTCCACTATGTCGCGCGCAAGGGGTAGTTTTTTTTTAATTAGCTATATTAAAATTAAATTAAAACTGTACAAACTTAAGGCTAACACTTACCCTAACACTACAATAAACATCTGGGGGATGGAAAGATTGACCATCGTGGCTGGCAAGAGATCATTTCGTGGTGTTCCAGTTAAACGCAAACGCGAAACTGATTAATTAATTTTCCAATTATTTCGATCAATATCTTGCATAACTACGCCATTGGCCTGTTATATGTGCACATAATCAAGTGATAACAAGTATGTGGTACTGATGACGGCTAATGAGCTAGAAACACAGAAATGGGTGATAGTTTCGGTAAGTCGGCATCGGTAGTTCTGTGTCTGCCACTCTTCCTTGATTATGTTTATTTGCTATTAACTTTTGTTAATTTTATCCGAAAACTTTATCGTTTTAAATATATATATATCTATATTTATAATATAAATTTTAACATCACCCTGTATGGATGTATGAAGTGCTTCCGAAAATTATTAAATTGTATCTAGTGAAGCTGAAGAATTAGAATCCAATACCATTTTAATTTTTAGAATTATCGAAAATTGCCATGCTAACTTCTACCTCAAAATAAGCAACCTCGATAAAATCCTAAAAAAGAAAAAGAAATTTTTTTAAATACGGCACAACGGCACACCATTCAATTTTTAAATAGGCGTTTGTATTAATTGTTTTTCATTTAACTAGTATAATTTTTAAATAATTTAATAATAGTCTTTTTAAAATTTTAAAATTAATTTTTAAATAAAATGCAATAATAAAACATTTCCTTCAATATAAATTTAAATATAAAAATAATTTTTATATGTAAAACACAAATCGAGGTTTCCTTTACAATTAATCCCGAAAGAAAGGAGATGTATAAGCCTTAGTACTGCGGTCATCCGAGTTACCGGGGAGGACCCGAAGTTCCCCCCCCCCCGCCAAACCGGAGTACCGCTCATCCTCCAATCCGAACGACGCTAAACACGACGACTTAACTAAGCCACTATCCCCCCTCCTTTTTAATAAAAGAACCGTTAATCCTCGAAACCCAAGTACGGCGCCCACGCTAGGGCCTAGGTCCTAGCCTGAGCGCCCAAAAAGGTGCCGGGGAAGCCTTCACGAGGTCGTTCGCTTGACAAAATACCTGAAGGCAAAGCCCAGGAAATTGGCCAAGCGCACCGACCCGTGTAGGCAACAAAAGGGTAACGATCCCCAAAACGTTCACTAAGTAAATAATTACAGACAAGGAGTATACGGCTCCTGCCGTGGCATCCATCAAAAGAAACGAGACAAGACAAGACAAAGGAAACTCTAGGTCTTTGCACTTTGTTAAAACATCCCCATAGGCCGCTCGAACTCAAAAATCATGGATCTAGAAAGATAAAGGTCTCTAGACCCACAAACTTAGTAAAAACAACTGATGTGAGTAGTAAAAATATTTAGAGTGGGTCTCAAAATTAAATTTTTCCTGGAGCCTCTCAAATGGTAAATCCGCCATTGACAATAACCTTTCCCAAGTCCTACTGAGTTAGGCCAAGTATTTCAGTTGCAGGTTAAACCAAAAAATTTGAGTTAAACAATGAAAATACGTTCAAAAGCTGTTTTTTTACGCAATATCATTGGTTAACCCACACTTTTTGGTTTAATCTGCTACTAAAAAACTGGGCTTGTTCTGGATTAAAATTTTTTGAAAAAAAAATTCCATATGTGTTACATACGCATAAGAATCATTCAGTGAGGTTTTTAAATTGTCAAATATCCTATGCGAATCTCGTTAATAGAGCGAAATTTATGCGCGTCACCTAATTTCATGAGAAATCGCTCTCTTATACTTTTTAACATTTTCTTGCACAATAGCCAGTGGCGGATTTCCGAACCGGCACAAGATCAAATTTATTACCGATCATATTATACAATGACCCGTTATCCATTTTATTACCATCGAAATCAAATTCACTATTTTTATTCGATTTATTTCCACTTACAGTCGCTTGTTTAGTTTACCAACTTTTCGAAACAATTTTCTTTGGATTTTTGCTTTCTGCCAACGATTGAACTTCTTTGACTAATTTTCTCATATTGACAGGCTCGGGCGTGTTCGGAATTCATTCAAATACTTGAATAAAATTAAAATCTTCATTTACTTTTTTGGATTTATGCGTTTTTGGCGTTGACCAAACATCGGTTAATTTTTTCGTCTCTACTCCGTTTTCCGTTTCTATCATTTCCAAATTGCAAACTTCAGATTTTCGCATTTTTTGAGTAAATTCACCACCCGAAGTTGATTTTCTGTTTTTGTTAAACTTCTTAACATACCCTGCCAATTTTATCCTTTTCTCCGTGTTACTTGTAGCCGCTTTGTCTGACAAAAGTTTTTTCGGTGTCGAAGTTAGGAAAAATTCTACAAGTTTTTCATTCCGTACTTCTATTTTTGCAGCAGAATTGTTCAACGAAGATCTCTGAAATTCGTCGATTAATGGTGTAACACTTTTCTTTTCAGTTCCTGCTGTTAACATTTCGAAATCGCTTTCAGTGGACTTACCCCTGTTAGGAGACGAGTGGGTACGTACTTTTATTCTGGCTTACGTTAGGTTCATTTCACAGAAGCTTTTTTGTTGGTGAACCTCCCAGAGTTTTCTCGTTGCTATTTTCAAATATTTTATTTTCGTTGAAGTTCGCAACGATTTATTCTTTATCTCAATTGAAATAAGTTTATCCAATAGTATAAATGATTGCGGGATGACTCGATAAATTCTTGAACGCTGTTAATCTCTTCAAGTTTTCCGTTGGATATTTCAGGTTGGCTTGTAATAAGTTCTTTTGTCGACTTATTTGTTTTATCTGGTAAAGCGTCCGGAGTTTCTTCGTTGCCATTTTCAAATATTTCATTCACATTGGAATTTGCCTGGCTTGCAATAGGTTCCTTTGTTCACTTTCTCATAGACTTGACAGATTTCTTCCTGCAGGCTTTTTCCTGGGTTCGGAATGAATTACCTCGACGGTTTCCTTATTTATTTGTTCCAGCTGTTCTAGTTTTTGCGTTTTAATGGCTAATTCAGCATATAATCTGGTTATTTCGTCCTTACGATTCTGCAAGTCATTGGATACGGCAACATATTTTTTGTTTAGCAACTGGACGTTAACATGAGACTGACCGATTCTGCTCTTGTGCGGTGATACAATCCCAGTGTTCGATAAACTTTTAATTTTATTCCCTTTTTGTTCATCAGAAAAAATGTTACTGGCTGTAGGTAGGGCTAATTCTTTTGGGAGTGACGGAACCAGAACTACGATTACTTTTATTACTTGCAAATTCGACAGAATGATCTTCATCATTTTTAGTGGCCCCTGGATCAATGTCTTCTATCGATGAGATCGATATCTCACTGCACCTTATTCTGACATCCATTTTTCTTTTGCTCTTTCTATTTTTCTCTTTACTTCACGATCTATATTTTTATATTTCTGAAAGTCTTTTATCTCGCATTGTCTTCTTTGATCCATCAATTCTAGGATCTCGTCGTTTATCCAGTTTATCTTTTTTCTTCGAACTTCCTCCTTCAAGTTCTTTTTGTTCTTTTTGCAGCTTTCATTTATTATCAGTTTCATTTCTCCCCAGCCATTATTGATATTGTTGGCATTTTCCAATTGGATTTCCATCAATTTCGGCATCCCCCCTGTTGATTTTCTTCTCGAACAATTTCTGAAGTTTCCGGTTGGTTTAGTTTTTTAATATCTATTCTACCTATGCGTCGATTTAAGTGAACTTTTTTGAATTGACTGTTGAATTTCCCTATTACGGGATTGTGGTCAGAATTTACATCAGAACCTGGATATGTTTTAACAGATTTTATGCTATTTTTAAATCGTCTATTAATCATTATGAAATCTATTTGAATTCTTATCAAGTTTTGTGCGTCATCTGCCGGAGCCTTCCACGTATACAGTCTACGTGGCAGCAATTTAAAGAATGTATTTGATATAATAAAATCTTCCTCTTCACAAAACTGAATTAAACGATCTCATCTGTCGTTCCTTCTTCCCAGTCCATATTCTCCTACACAATTATTTAGTTTTCCTCTTCCAATTTTTGCATTAAATTAAATTTTATTAGTTTTCAAACTGCTTTCATCTGTTCGTAATATTCTTCCAGGGTTTATCTGCAGTAGGGGCATATACTTGAATAATGTTCATGTCTACAGGTGCAGCTTGTAGTTGTTGCAATAGTATTCTATCCGAGTATGGAACATAGTTCTTCACTGATTTTTTCATTTCCCTGGATACTATCACTGCTACTCTGTTTCGGTGGTTGGGGTTGTTATTTCCAGAGTAACAAACTACTCCTTCATTGGTATTACATTTTCCGTTACCTAGCAGTCGCATCTCGCTTATGCCCAGTATATCAATATGTAGTCTCTGCATTTCTTTCACGGTGTTTTGCGGTTTTCCTGCTTGAAGCATACATACTACGTACATTCCATGTTGCAATTCTCTTGGCTGAACTGGAGATTCTTTGCACCCCTGCCCCTTTGAAGAGGCGCCCGTACTCGGGGCCTATCCGCCACCTGGGGACGCGTCCGTTTCATTGTCGTTATCTTCGTTTTAGTGTTGTTATCTTCCTTCCCCTTCTTCTCTTTGTATTCTTGTTATCCTGGCCATAAACCATGGAAATTACTTTCCATCTTCAAGAGATATCGAAATTCAGCTAGTAGATCTCATTAAAGACTTAGACGTGTACTGTAGAAGAAACCTACATTTGTGGTGACTCCAGTGCGTGATCTACGAGTTCAATAAGAGGTCCATTAAGGATAGGGTACTACAAAGAAGAAACTCCGACACTGGTATAGTGTCGGAGTTTCTTTCGAGAAATTGGAAGAAATACTCTGAACATAAGCGGCTAAAATCGAACCTCTGGTAAATAACTCGAATAAGTTCCCCTTATTGGTGTCCGGTTGTGACGCGAGGTGAAGCTCAATTCGGGCAACACCTCAGTAAAGAAAACATGCCCGAAGAGATATTTCCAAGGATCGGTCCTAAGACTGCAAACAGGCAAATATATCAGGATTGACATCTCTGCATCTTTGGCCTCTCTTGTACCCATCGCATTATGAAATCCAAATTGTGTGAGGTTGACGTGTTTTTCGCATATCGATGGATTATTTTAAGGAGGTGACTCATGAGATTGACGGTGCGGAAATCCCCACAGAATTTAGCATTTGGTTTTCTTTTGTAGTAGAATAAATGTAGATTTGAGTCATATTTTTGGTATTTATCCATTAGAGTTTTTTCTATTAGACACCGCTATCCGCGCCCAAAAGTCCTGACCCGTTTCTTTCTAGCTCTTCTATATCCTCGAATTGTACTCTTTGCCATCCCCCTTTTGCTGCTCTAATTTCTCGTCGTATCTATCTCTGAGTATCCCTATATGCTGCTGCGTTGTTTTTCTTGCATAAGTTGAAGTCTCTCCTCTGTCGTCCATCCCGATCGTCTTGAATCCCTGTTTGCGAAGTGTTTGCCTTCGAAAGTTCTTGCATTGTTTTGTCCAGATCATCTGAATCCTCTCTAGCTCTTTTGATGCCTCTTATTACGTAGAATAAAATCTCTTGAACATAGAAGATTTTTTGTCATGGACCTTTGCTTTATTCATGATTTATTAAATTAGAAAATTAATTGCAACTCTCTACGCAATTATTTTCAATTTTGGATACCACCTTGATACCTACCGATTTGGACTTGGTAACACCAAAAGATAATTTTCCATTTGGGATCAATGGTGTAACTGATGAAAACTTTTTTAAGCAGCCAGCGTGTATTGCGGATTTAAAATCCGTTAGGGTCAGAAGCGTATTTACGGGGGAGGGGGGCAGAGCCGCCCCTGTAACTAATCAATATATTAAATAACAATTTATTTTTGTATTTCATATTGTAAATTTCCATTAGAGCGCATGTCCTTGTTTCGCTTGAGTTTTAAATGTTGCGATTTTACTTTTCGATTCCGGGCCCCCCCTAGACATAATTGCTAAATACGCCGCTGGTTAGGGTCATATTCGCTTCTATCGATAAGCAATTTCCAAAAATAATATCTGTGCTAGAAACATTTTTATGGTTTTAGGTTAAATATTCTGACCTATTCAGTAAGTGGTGTGTTTTTGTATCTTTTCTGTTAAAAGTTATGTCTTTTTTCTAAATTATAAAGTGATTCTCTCTAAAGCAACAAAAGTTTGAATTTTAAATGAAAATTATTTGACTTATTGTAATTGAAAATTTAATTAAAGGCGGTTTGTTACAGATTAATGGTAGTATTAACTATATTAATAATCGCATTTGGTGATATAATAATATTTACCAATTAAAAATAAGCTTATATATGTATAAGTAGAGAAGTTAATTATTAATATGAAAGCTAATAAGGAATATCCTATATTGTACAATCCAGAAAATTCGCTTTTTGATATAATGAATAATGATGAGACGGCCAAAAATGAGATTTCGAACAAGAATCCAATATCCGAAATTCCGAAATCGTCAGCAATTAAGAATTCGATGCAGAAATTCTATAATGGTTGTAAGAAAATTAAAAAACAATATGACAAGATCAACAGTAGCGGTAAAGTTCAAGATTTATCTGACAGTAAAGAAGATGATGAATGCAAAATTAAACCAAACAAGAAGAATAAAAAATCAACACCAATTGGCAATACAAATGTGAACGAGAAGAAAAATAGAAAAAAAATAAAAGAAAATGTGAAATTAGGTAAATTTATTAATCGTTTATTTGCAAATAAATCAAATCGGTCTGAAGAAATAGAACCTGAAGATGCTAAGAACGATAAAGCTGATAAATTGAAAACCAAAAAATCTAAAAAATCATTGGTTACTGATAAGAAGAAGAAAGTTAAAAAGGGCTCAAAAGCGAAGAAATTGAAGAAAACAATTGTTTTAAATTTAAATGACGACAAAAGTACCGGTTTTGATTTAAGTGATTCTGAAACGGAAGCACGAAATGAACTAACGATGAAGAAATTAAAAAAAAACAAAAACAAAAAATTGAAAAATAAAAACAAAAACAAAATAAAAGATATCGGCAAACATTCAAACAAAAAATTGAAAAATAGTTTGAGCGTGAACAAAAAGATCGACAGCTTCCCAAGTAGAAGTGAACTTCCCTCGAAGCATGGTGATTCTAATAGCGATAACTTGGTTGTCTCGAAAACTATTTCATTAAACACAAATTATTTCGCTGAACGCTTTAACCTCGATTATTTTCAGTTTCCACTCAATTTGAGTGAAAGCGACAGCGAAGAAAGGCATAAAAACACGATAATGGTAACCAATACTATAAACCAAGAATATGATAATAGCGTTGGGAACATTAAAAATAACGTAGAAAGATTATATGAAAATAATTATGACGAAACGAACCAACGCAGCGACTGTTGGGGATTTAATTTTGACACATCTTCCGATGAAGAAAAAAAAGTAAACTATAAAAAAAAATCCATTAATGAGAATAATAGAAAATTGTCTACAGAAGACTTAGCAAAACACAAATATAAAGCAGTTTCTAGTAAAAATTGTGATCTTGGTTCAGATTTAAGAATAGGCCAAACGGAAACTGAAAGAAGAAATAATAGTGATTGTTTTTCAATTGAAAAAAATAACTCAAACCGATCATATTTAGATACTAATTTAACAATTATAAACAAGGAAAAAGAAATTGAAAAAGATTCCATTAACACCAACGATGTAATTACGCCTGAAGAGTTGCCCAATGATGACTTTTCGATGGAAGAGAATATCTCAAACCCAGTAGGTCTGGATTTGATTTTAAGCAATTTTGATGAAGCAAAAGAAATCGACAATACAATTAAAACTAAAAATGAAGTCATTTCAAATTACAGCACCGAAAAAAATTCCAATATCACCAAAGACTTAATAATATCTGAAGAGAAGTCCAATGAAGATTTTCTGATTGAAGAGAATGACTCAAACCCAGTAGGTCTGGGTTTTGGTTTAAGCGATTCTGATGATGAAGGAGATCAAGATGGAGAAGACGAAGAAGAAGAAGAAGAAATAGAAGAAGAAGAAGAAGAAGAAGAGGAAGAAGAAACTAATATATTGACATTAATTAGAAATAAAATGGCCTATAATAACTCCAAAGTTGCCGATTATCTATCGAACAAAAATTTAACTAGTACTTTGAACAATAATAATCAGTGCATCAGTGATTTTTCAGATTCAAGTGAAAGTGATTTCAATTGCAACGGCGAAGAAAAAGAAGCCGACGGAAAAGATAAAAGCAAAGTATATTTAAACAACATCGAAAACCATTCCATTACTTCCAATAATGTAATAAATAGAAATTTATGCTGTACAACACCGGAAAAAGTGCCAAATGATGATTGTTCGATAAAAGAGAATAACTCAAACCCACAAGGTCTGGATTTTAAGTTAAACGATTTTGGTGAAGCAGAAGAAATCGACAATAAAATTGAAACTAAAAATGATATCGGTTTAAATAACAGCACCGAAAAAAATTCCATGATCATCAAAGATGTAATAATACCCGAAGAACTGCCCAATGATCATTTTCCGATCGAAGAAAATGACTCAAACACAGTAGGTCTGAATTTGAATTTAAGAAATTCTGATGATGAAAATAAACAAGAAGAAGAAAAAGAAGAAACCAATATATTGAAATTAATTAGAAATACCTATACTTGTTCCGGTATTGCCGATGATCCAACGAGCAAAGATTTAGCAACTTCTTTGGGTAATACCCAATGCATTAGCGATTTTACAAGTTTAAATGAATCTGAAAATGAAAAATATGAAAGAAAAGAATTTTGTAAAATACAAGAAACCAAGAATAAGTGTAGCGACAAGCGAACATCAGAAGAAAATTCAAAATCAGTATTTAATAATATTTTGGGAAGCTCTGCGGCTACGCCAAAGTTTGATATTTGCGATGAAATTTCAACCGCCATTGAAGAAGATACAAAAGAAATATACGAAAATAATAAAGATCAAACTAATACACAAAAGTTAGATGCCAATGCAATAGACAATCCCGGATGCGAAATAAAAGAAAATAATGAAAAAAGTGAAGCAGACCAAGAAGTAATCCAACAGCAAATTAATAACAAATGCGAATGGAAATCTCTCACGCTCAGTTGGCTAACAAATATGTTGGATAAGAAATCAAGTTATCCAAAGAAACCAAATCAAGACAATAGAAAAGATCAAGCAAGTAACACACGAATAGACAAATTTCTTCCTTATAGAACACAAATTGCATGCTCGATATTGCCATCGTTCGAGCCTGGCATGAAGAATGTCAGTAAAAATGAAGAAAAAGAATTTAAAAATTCTAATTCAATTTTTTCTGAGATCAATGTTGAAGCAAAAGAATCGACTACACCTCTCTTAAAAACTTCAGTTGAAAATCCCTTAGAAGATATAACCAAAACTTCATTAAAAGATTCAACTGAAACTTGTTACAAAGCTTTAGCAAAAACATTCTCATCAAAATTTGAAACAAATTTGAAAAATTCAGTTGAAAATTTCTTAGAAGATTCAACCGAAACTCCATTAAAAGATTCAACTGAAACTAGCGTAAAATATTCAACTGAACCTCTTTTAAACGATTCTATTAAAAGAAACTTAGAAAATGCAACTGAAACTTCTTCAAAAGATTGGGTTGAAACTCCTTTAAAATACACAGTTGAAACACCTTTAAAATATTCAACCGAATCTACCATGAAAACTCCAAGATATGAATGTAAATTGGTAGGAACAACTAAAATTATCATTCGCCGTAAAATATCGATAGATGCAATACCTACGATTAATTTAAAAAAAAACAAAATTTCACAAAAATACAAATGCGAACTTTCGCTGGATAATCAAATAAAAATAATTTTTCGACGAAAAAAAAATTAAAGAAAAAATGAAAGGCAATTTGAGAGCAGTAAGATTACCAAAGTTTATGAATATATTGTAAATAAATATTTTGTTATAAATAATAAATCATATAAAACCCAATCGGTGTGTCTTCAGATTAATAATTTCTTATCTTTTCTTTTTAATCTTTCTTATCACCTCTTTCATTTCTTGAGATACGGAATTTCGAGAAAAGTTTTAACTTGCCTGTTGGTGCTTTCAATGTGGTCAAGGTCAAATTGGGTGTGAATTGGGATTCGAGAGTGTCAGCCAGGGGCGGATCCAGAAAATTTTCACCGGGGAGGGGGGCAAAGTCAGATTTTAAAATGATTAGGTACCTATTAATCGAAATCAACTAAATAATTGTTTTTGAAGATTACGAAAAAACATTTTCGCTCCTTCGCCCACCTCTTGGATCCACGCCAGGTGTCAGCGTAGGCTTCGGTTTTCTCTTCGTCAATGTAATTGGACGACAATTTGTCCAATTTCTTGATCTAGGTTTCGTTGTGAAAATCTTTTACTTTCAATTTCCATTCCTTTGAGATAGAAGAAGGCCAATTGGTGCTGATACGTAACGATACATCTTTCCCTATATGCTTGACAGAAGAAACTAGCACCACTAAATAGATGTAAACACAAGCTACCTCTTAAAGGTGATGCAAAGAAGAGATTTAGGTTTCAGGACTCCCAGACATGGCCTGTGAGTGGTCAGAGGAAGAGGGTTAAAATGTCTGAACCTAAACCAGCAACGATTATGGCGGGTTCAGTCACCTGCAAGGAGGCAGCTATTAAACACCTCCAAGTAGCACACAACACATATTATTGAGACTCATCTCAATGAAGCCTTGGACAGAACCATTTTGGTGGCTGAAGGAAAGGCAATATAATGGTACCCCATAATTCTTAGGATTCTGCGACTAAGATAACTCCCTGGGGTTGCTGGACTTCCGCAGCTGTGGGAGCGAGCAAAACTTGAGGTGACCCAGAAGGGTAAGCTGCCTAGGTTGTCCAAAACGAGCATTTGGGTTCCGCGGAAACTTGACCTTACTGGAGAGGTGATTGGATCATTGAGTGAATATCTATGAATGATACATCTTCTTGGACACCAACAGGAATGACCTCTTGGGGAAACTTATTGTCTTCGGTGTTAGCGAGAAGGATGCTGCAGTGCTTGTAAAAAGAAAGGAGAAGTTAAGCTACAGGTTCTCCAGTTCAATTTCAAAATCCTTCACAATAGCTTTGAGGCTTCGTGTCCACTGCCGGTGGCTGACTCAGAGAAACTTGCTTAGGATTTGAAGGAAGTTATGGAGGGACTTCTGCAGCGGCATCGCGTCGAATACAGATCCTGCCAGGCTAAAGAGTCCAAGGACTCAAATCAACGGAGTGGCACGATCCTTTGAGTCGACCGACCGACGGCTCCTATTCGGAGAGTCTCGAGAGATTAACGATATACTGTTTTGGTGGCTGAAGAAAAGGCAGTAGTGGTACCCATATTTAGGGGATTCCCTTACAGGGGGAAAATTGTACTGATAATAATTCCCCGATAATGCACTTTGACTGAGACTGACTACACAGCTTGGACATCGACTGAGATAGATTGGAAAATTGCAAACAGGAGTATTGGGAGCTGATACTTCAATGGGGCTTGGATTACCTACTCAGCCCCCTGCTGACAGTGTGCAAAGTATACATTCGCATAGCTTTTTCATGCTTTGAAAGCGTCAATCGAGGTTAATAATCATTACAGCAACATTAATACAATCATATTCATTTATTAATTTAATTGGTTTAGATTTATAATCTCGTTAAATTTTGAAAAATGCTACTTTTCCATTTCTGCAAGCCAATCGGTAATATATTGCCTGGCCTTTCTTCTCACTTCAAGTAGATCTGGTGGGTCATCTTCCCTTTCTACTATATCAACACAATGGTTTCCTAAATTTAAAATATTTTTAGACAAAATTAAAATAAGTAGATATACAATACCGTTTGCAAGAAGAACTGGGGCTTCAGGTGTATAATCTTCTAAAGACGCTAAATCTCTCCACGGATCTTTAATTCCTTGCACGGTGACTAGTTTTGTAACCTTTGGTCTTTTACCACCATATCTACGAGTTACTCTTTCTATGCCGTTTCGTAAAACTTGTTCAGTTACACTAAAAATAATTCAGTATTATTACAAGAAGACACAAAGATAAGATTGGATAATATTTACGTACATTCCTCCGAACTCTTCGACACACTGTTCTACAGATTCTTCTACACTTGCACTCATTGGAAATGGATTTCGAGAGTTTGACCGACTCAATGTTTGAAAAGTTCCCTGTTCTGTACAGGTTTGGTAACCCCATGCCATTCCTTGAGAAACGTACAATTCGTTAAATATATGAAGAGTACACGGGAATAACGATCAGAGTCCATTTTTCTCAAAAAAAAACTGTTGCAGCCATCTTTTAGAGTAGTTGTACAGGGTTACTCCGGCGATCAAGAATTTTTAAAAATTTTTCTAAGTCCCACAACACAGTGAACTGCGCATGCGCCAATTCCGCGCAATCAAGTTTCATATATTTTAATTATGAGGGTTATTAATTATCCACTAATTATATAAAATACATAATATTATATTTTAATTGAGATGATTATTAATTTATAATTATTTAATTACATTACGTATTATCCGTCTTATATAAAATATACTGATTTTAAAATTAAAATTTCATTGTAATTATTTTGATCGCCTACGGGTGTAGACATTAGTCGCATTCCATTATTGTTAAATTGCAGTCAAAATCGATCAAGATTTTTAAAAATTTTCAAAGTCATGGAATGTGATAAATTTTTCTAAGTATGGTAATTAGAGCTGGAATGCATTTCTATGGTAATTAGAGCTGGAATGCATTTCTATGGTACTTAGAGCTGGGGTGCGTTTCTATTCTAATGACTACCTAAGTAATATAATAATACGTAGACTATTAAAATAAAATTAAGCATATTATGACAATAAGTGAGAAAAAATACAATAACCAACTTTCTACCCTTAATGATACAGGTTATAAGGTATATATCCTATAAATTTAGATATTTCTCATCAAATAGTTTAAGTTCACTTGACATCATCGTACTCAAAAATGGATACGAAAGCGGATGTTAAAACTTTGAAGAGATCTGCAGAAACTATTCAAACGAGTAAGTTATATTTAAAATTAATAGTAACTAAAAACCCTTACAGTTTAATTTTTTTTCATATTATATTTTTATTTATATTACCATATTATCTGAAATAGACATGAATTTTAAAATATCAGCATCAATGTCTGATGACTATCATCAAAATAACATTTGTATTTACAAATTGAAAGCTCAATATATAATTCATTAATTTATAGTTTATTTAACTTTGTTTAATTTAGAATAAATTAGTGATCATCTATAAAAAATTTTTTTTGTGTATTTAGCCATTATTACCAGAGGAAGCCTCTTTCTACAATCATATCAGTCCACGACTTGTGGATTATGTAAGATGCCGCTCAGCTGTTGGAACGTGACGCCCAATCATTGTCGAGATTCGTTCTGTAGCGACTGCCTGCAGGACCATATCAGGACGATGCCTGTATGCCCAGCGGATGGGAAAGTAATCAAATACGTACACCTTTTTTGGAGGAACATATTAAAAATCACCATACCACTTGGGGAAATATGAAAAACCTACACGGATATCTAAATACTCAATTCAAAAATAATTATTATACTTAGTGTGTATATATATATCTATAGATATAAGATTTGAATAAAAAACTTTTAATTATTTATATATTTATTTATTAATTTATAATGCCCCCATGCTAATGTGTCGTATGTGTGAGGCATCAAGAATCGTTTATCATCATCGGCACTTAAGGTAATTTTTGTTTGAGAGATACTATGAACATTATGATTTACAGATCTTATACTATTTTGTTTCCTTAAAATAACCTTATTGTTAATTAAACAATCTAAATAATCATTAAAACAAATTTGGTTCTTAACAATACAGTTTTTAACACCTTTAGCTTTTTTAACCCTCCAGTAGGCGCGCGGTCTACATATGTAGACCAGTGTTCTTTTATTCAATGTATTTCTTATGGACTAGTGTACAACTGAAAATAGCGCGCCTAACGGAGGGTTAATGAAGTCTTTACCCTCAACACGCATGCTATACATTTTAGATCTGAGACCTATAGTTTTGAATGTTAAACATTTTCCAAACGTTTTTGGGTATGGGAGTACTCCGACTTATATTTGAAGACGGATGTGTTGCTATTGACGGATGTTTTTTGAGAATTTCCGCGATACTTGTTTTAATGCTTATGGTCTGGATCCTGCACATTATGTATCAGCGTATTTAATTCAATATATGGTTTTAACCTGCGGATTGTTTAAATTCTAACACTCGGTAAATGTTTGTAATTTTTCATACCATGTTTTAGAGCTTGCTTAAGTGCACGGTAATGAATAACGTAGCGTTCTTTATTATGAAGAGTTGTGAGTAGATTCTTCTGTTTAGAGTTAGGTGGCGCTCGATGCTCGGGGCATAGGGGCAGATCGTTGTGAACATCATGTAACGTGTTTGGATACTCTAAATCTACCACCAAAATAAAGCCAAGACTGTTATCATCAGGAATTTGACTAACATCTATATTGATATTATTACGCCATGAAAATTTTCCACTCGGTAAAAATTCGCTCATGGCCCAACCATATACTAAAAAAAAGAAAGATACATAAACATTAAAAAGTTATTTCGGTTGAAAATCAGCTTACAATTATTGACGTCGTAGTATTGAAGATAAACGTCCTGCTGTGTCTGATCGTAGTTGGACATATATTTATTATTAGCCTTAGCATATCGACTACTGCATTGGGAGATGCCTCCTCGAATTCCACGCTCGATGAACATCAGCATATCAATATCATGAATCAAATCTAATTCAACCTTAGTTAACTTTAACAAACTGTCCTACGTAAGGCCTGGGGCTAACACAAAGTGTGCGGGATCTAAACCATATGTGTTAAAGCAGGTTTCACGAAAATTTTCAAAGATGTCTGCCAATAACAATACATCAGTTTTCTAATATAAATACGAATACTCTCATGCTCAAAATGTGTGGAAGACTGGTTTTTTTGCATCATAATCACTAGTATCAAATCGTGAAATGTCTTTTTTAATGCTGTCGTATACATCGGGGCAGCGAATTTCATATATTAGAGAGTCGGTATCACAGTAAAGCACTTTGGTTGGAAAGTTTTTTTTTGCATGTATCCATAATAAAATTCGTATAACTTGGTTTTTAGATATATCTAATATACTCATACCTACATAAACGGGTTTATTCATCATAATCTCAGTCTTATTTAACTCGATTATCATTAAATTCTCATCTAAAATTGTTCTACTATGGAAATTAGGTTTAGCAATCAACACCTTAGCAGCATTTCGCCCATTCCATTTTAACACCAACTTAACAATTTTTCTTTTCCGTACATCCTCCATGGTTTTACCAAACGATGCGTGATTCATTAATTTAAAAAAAATGTTTTCTCGAACTCATTTTTAGCATTAGTCCTCATTCGGGTATTTAGTTCAATATAGGGTTTCAACCATGCCGATTGTTTAAATTCTAATATTCTATGGATTTTTAAGATTTTCATACCATATTCGAGAGCTTGTTTGAGGGCTCGGTAATGGATAACGTAGCGTTCTTTATTATGAAGAGTTGTAAGAAGCTTTCTTTGTCTAAATTTCGGTGGTGCTCGATGCTCGGAGCATAAAGACAGATCATTGTGAACATCGTATAACTTGTCTGGATACTCTAAGTCGACCTCCAAAATAAAGCCTACGCTGCTATCATCTGGGATTTGACTCACATCTATATTCGTATTATTGCGCCATGAAAACTTCCCACATGGTAAATACTGACTCAGGGCCCATCCATATACTGAAAAAAAGTATAAAAAATATTATTAATAAAATATTTAAAAATAAAATATACTTACAATTATTAACATCGTAATATTGGAGATAAATGTCGGGATGAGTATGATCGTAATTAGGCATGTACTTATTATTAGCTTTTGCATATCGATTGCTGCATTGAGAAATACCTTCACGAATTCCTCGCTCAACAAACATTAATATATCGATGTCTGTGATCAAATCCAATTCGACGCGGGTTAACTTTAACATACTATCCCAAGTGAGGCCTGGGGCTGATACATAATGTGCAGGATCCAGACCATAAGCATTAAAACAAGTATCGCGGAAATTCTCAAAAGCATCCGACAATAGCAGCACATATGTCTTCAAATATAAGTCGGAGTACTCGCCTAAGTTTTGAATGTTAAACATTTTCCAAACGTTTTTGGCATGGGAGTACTACGACTTATATTTGAAGACATATGTGCTGCTATTGCCGGATGCTTTTGAGAATTTCCGCGATACTTGTTTTAATGCTTATGGTCTGGATCCTGCACATTATGTATCAGCCCCAGGCCTCACTTGGGATAGTATGTTAAAGTTAACCCGCGTCGAATTGGATTTGATCACAGACATCGATATATTAATGTTTGTTGAGCGAGGAATTCGTGAAGGTATTTCTCAATGCAGCAATCGATATGCAAAAGCTAATAATAAGTACATGCCTAATTACGATCATACTCATCCCGACATTTATCTCCAATATTACGATGTTAATAATTGTAAGTATATTTTATTTTTAAATATTTTATTAATAATATTTTTTATACTTTTTTTCAGTATATGGATGGGCCCTGAGTCAGTATTTACCATGTGGGAAGTTTTCATGGCGCAATAATACGAATATAGATGTGAGTCAAATCCCAGATGATAGCAGCGTAGGCTTTATTTTGGAGGTCGACTTAGAGTATCCAGACAAGTTATACGATGTTCACAATGATCTGTCTTTATGCTCCGAGCATCGAGCACCACCGAAATTTAGACAAAGAAAGCTTCTTACAACTCTTCATAATAAAGAACGCTACGTTATCCATTACCGAGCCCTCAAACAAGCTCTCGAATATGGTATGAAAATCTTAAAAATCCATAGAATATTAGAATTTAAACAATCGGCATGGTTGAAACCCTATATTGAACTAAATACCCGAATGAGGACTAATGCTAAAAATGAGTTCGAGAAAACATTTTTTTTAAATTAATGAATCACGCATCGTTTGGTAAAACCATGGAGGATGTACGGAAAAGAAAAATTGTTAAGTTGGTGTTAAAATGGAATGGGCGAAATGCTGCTAAGGTGTTGATTGCTAAACCTAATTTCCATAGTAGAACAATTTTAGATGAGAATTTAATGATAATCGAGTTAAATAAGACTGAGATTATGATGAATAAACCCGTTTATGTAGGTATGAGTATATTAGATATATCTAAAACCAAGTTATACGAATTTTATTATGGATACATGCAAAAAAACTTTCCAACCAAAGTGCTTTACTGTGATACCGACTCTCTAATATATGAAATTCGCTGCCCCGATGTATACGACAGCATTAAAAAAGACATTTCACGATTTGATACTAGTGATTATGATGCAAATAACCAGTCTTCCACACATTTTGAGCATGAGAGTATTCGTATTTATATTAGAAAACTGATGTATTGTTATTGGCAGACATCTTTGAAAATTTTCGTGAAACCTGCTTTAACACATATGGTTTAGATCCCGCACACTTTGTGTTAGCCCCAGGCCTTACGTAGGACAGTTTGTTAAAGTTAACTAAGGTTGAATTAGATTTGATTCATGATATTGATATGCTGATGTTCATCGAGCGTGGAATTCGAGGAGGCATCTCCCAATGCAGTAGTCGATATGCTAAGGCTAATAATAAATATATGTCCAACTACGATCAGACACAGCAGGACGTTTATCTTCAATACTACGACGTCAATAATTGTAAGCTGATTTTCAACCGAAATAACTTTTTAATGTTTATGTATCTTTCTTTTTTTTAGTATATGGTTGGGCCATGAGCGAATTTTTACCGAGTGGAAAATTTTCATGGCGTAATAATATCAATATAGATGTTAGTCAAATTCCTGATGATAACAGTCTTGGCTTTATTTTGGTGGTAGATTTAGAGTATCCAAACACGTTACATGATGTTCACAACGATCTGCCCCTATGCCCCGAGCATCGAGCGCCACCTAACTCTAAACAGAAGAATCTACTCACAACTCTTCATAATAAAGAACGCTACGTTATTCATTACCGTGCACTTAAGCAAGCTCTAAAACATGGTATGAAAAATTACAAACATTTACCGAGTGTTAGAATTTAAACAATCCGCAGGTTAAAACCATATATTGAATTAAATACGCTGATACATAATGTGCAGGATCCAGACCATAAGCATTAAAACAAGTATCGCGGAAATTCTCAAAAAACATCCGTCAATAGCAACACATCCGTCTTCAAATATAAGTCGGAGTACTCCCATACCCAAAAACGTTTGGAAAATGTTTAACATTCAAAACTATAGGTCTCAGATCTAAAATGTATAGCATGCGTGTTGAGGGTAAAGACTTCATTAACCCTCCGTTAGGCGCGCTATTTTCAGTTGTACACTAGTCCATAAGAAATACATTGAATAAAAGAACACTGGTCTACATATGTAGACCGCGCGCCTACTGGAGGGTTAAAAAAGCTAAAGGTGTTAAAAACTGTATTGTTAAGAACCAAATTTGTTTTAATGATTATTTAGATTGTTTAATTAACAATAAGGTTATTTTAAGGAAACAAAATAGTATAAGATCTGTAAATCATAATGTTCATAGTATCTCTCAAACAAAAATTACCTTAAGTGCCGATGATGATAAACGATTCTTGATGCCTCACACATACGACACATTAGCATGGGGGCATTATAAATTAATAAATAAATATATAAATAATTAAAAGTTTTTTATTCAAATCTTATATCTATAGATATATATATACACACTAAGTATAATAATTATTTTTGAATTGAGTATTTAGATATCCGTGTAGGTTTTTCATATTTCCCCAAGTGGTATGGTGATTTTTAATATGTTCCTCCAAAAAAGGTGTACGTATTTGATTACTTTCCCATCCGCTGGGCATACAGGCATCGTCCTGATATGGTCCTGCAGGCAGTCGCTACAGAACGAATCTCGACAATGATTGGGCGTCACGTTCCAACAGCTGAGCGGCATCTTACATAATCCACAAGTCGTGGACTGATATGATTGTAGAAAGAGGCTTCCTCTGGTAATAATGGCTAAATACACAAAAAAAATTTTTTATAGATGATCACTAATTTATTCTAAATTAAACAAAGTTAAATAAACTATAAATTAATGAATTATATATTGAGCTTTCAATTTGTAAATACAAATGTTATTTTGATGATAGTCATCAGACATTGATGCTGATATTTTAAAATTCATGTCTATTTCAGATAATATGGTAATATAAATAAAAATATAATATGAAAAAAAATTAAACTGTAAGGGTTTTTAGTTACTATTAATTTTAAATATAACTTACTCGTTTGAATAGTTTCTGCAGATCTCTTCAAAGTTTTAACATCCGCTTTCGTATCCATTTTTGAGTACGATGATGTCAAGTGAACTTAAACTATTTGATGAGAAATATCTAAATTTATAGGATATATACCTTATAACCTGTATCATTAAGGGTAGAAAGTTGGTTATTGTATTTTTTCTCACTTATTGTCATAATATGCTTAATTTTATTTTAATAGTCTACGTATTATTATATTACTTAGGTAGTCATTAGAATAGAAACGCACCCCAGCTCTAAGTACCATAGAAATGCATTCCAGCTCTAATTACCATAGAAATGCATTCCAGCTCTAATTACCATACTTAGAAAAATTTATCACATTCCATGACTTTGAAAATTTTTAAAAATCTTGATCGATTTTGACTGCAATTTAACAATAATGGAATGCGACTAATGTCTACACCCGTAGGCGATCAAAATAATTACAATGAAATTTTAATTTTAAAATCAGTATATTTTATATAAGACGGATAATACGTAATGTAATTAAATAATTATAAATTAATAATCATCTCAATTAAAATATAATATTATGTATTTTATATAATTAGTGGATAATTAATAACCCTCATAATTAAAATATATGAAACTTGATTGCGCGGAATTGGCGCATGCGCAGTTCACTGTGTTGTGGGACTTAGAAAAATTTTTAAAAATTCTTGATCGCCGGAGTAACCCTGTACAACTACTTTTTAGCTTGAAACCAAAGCTATCATTTAGTAGAAAAAAAATTAAAAAAAGTTTTAACAGTCCAGCGTAAGAGCGTTTCTAAAATACTTATGTTGGTAAGGATGTGTGTGTTTGTAAATCTTAAAACTCAATTTACGCAAAACTTGACTTTTGTGACTCTGATCGTTATTCCCGTGTACTCTTCATATATTTTATCTACAGTTAGATTACTTCTAATAGATACCAACCATTTCGTAACCTTTCTTCCATTTTAGTATAATCTCCAGGTATGGGCTGCTCTTCGCTATTTCTGGAACAAGCTCCCATCGCTTTTGATTTTAATACAATTAACCTGGCTAATCGCTCGAACGCACTGGTGTCGTCTAGATCCATAGTCAAAACAAGACAACTCACTTCTTCAAATTGACGCTGATCATTTTGTACGTTCAATATATTCATCATGAAATGGATAAGATCCCTAGATCTGAACTGGTTCAGATCTCCGCATTCCCAATCCCTGTAAGTAAACAAAAATAAAAACGATTTAGGCTATGACGAATATTGTACTTATTACTTTAAAGCTTCTTGCATTTTTTTTCGTCCACTAGAAGTTTTCATCAACTTAACGGTTCTATTAAATCCTTCTCTGATGGTATCGATACAGCTAACACTTACGTTGGCGTAAACATCGTTAACGATTTCGTAGTACTCTGAAAACTTATATTGATAAGTATAAACAATCGTTAAGCAGTTAAATAGACTGAACCATGATAGTCAAGTCCAACGCCCAAAGGAGCACTGGACGCGTAAGCCATATCGACAAGATTAGGAAATCGTAAACGCATCCAGGTTGCTAACATTCCAGGATAAGAACAACCATGCAAAACCACGGGACTGTTTTTAAATTTCGGATCAGAGTTTTTATATTTGTCAATAAAATATGCTAAATCTTCCAGAGCTTGCTCAATTTGCAAAAAGTGTAAATCCTCGGGCGAAAAAACTTTTAAGCTGTGGGGTTGTACTCTAAAATAAATTTAGTAATTTTATTTAAAAAAATATGAAATATATCATTATTATTACGTCAGAACTGGTAGACTTTTTCCATAAAACCTATGTTCAGTATTAACTAACATACCATTGTGTTGTTTCGCAAGTTTATAAAGCGGTCCAGTTGTAATAAAATAGCCGGTCATAGTTGATTCGCCACCAATTTCTATAAAAATGGGTTTATTTTCCAGAAAAAATTCGTTATTTTCATAAAACCTCTGAAAGATGTGAATTTAGCAGACATATTTATTTTATGTAATTTTTACCATTTTCCATGTTCTATTATCAAATAGATCGAAGTGATCCAAAGGTAATTCCATCCAATTGTTTGGGAACCGTTGGCCGGGTTCGGTGGAATTTTCGGTTTCGTATGGAAGTCCCTACATTTTTATTAATTTTTTAGCGTTAAAGCTAATTTTCTGTCAAATGAGGTAAAAGGGCTTAAGTTAAAAAACGTTGTTTTCCGCAAAGCAAGTAATAATATTGTAAAGCATGTTATTGATCAGGTAGCTATTTATATTCATTTTCAGCAATATACCATGGTTGTTAGCTTTAGTTTTTAACTGAAGATGTACTTTAACCGGTCAAAAGAGCATACAAGATAGACTTCACTCCAGAATTAAACAATTTCGCAATTTAAGCCCTTTATAACAAATGGAAGAGAGTTATTATATTAAATAGGTTACTTACATAGCATAATGGAAATATTAAAATAAAATAAATAATAATCATTTTTAAAATCAGTTATAATTAATATGTGTATAACGCAACTCGCGTTGATAATACCACTAAACTACTACATAATATACATATTATAGCGGTATAATAAATATAATAATAAATAATAGTGAAGCAGATTATTCATATCAATGCAATTTTATAAAATATTTATTATATACAAGATGATTTATTTTTTTAGAAGCGATGGAACCGATTACATATAACATAAATAATTTCTCCCTTTAGTTTTTTTTTTTTTAATTAATTTTTTATTCTCAATAAATAACATAACACAATTATTATTACATTTTAAATAAAATTATAATATAAATGTTTTATTATTTTTTATTAATATTTTGGAAAATAATTAGAATAATGTGGTATATTTTACTATATATTTTTTTACTAATACCTAACTTTTTGCTCAAGTGAAATTTAATATTATTAAAATGTGACCCCATGAAGTTTATCTATATTATAAGGTCATATTATTTAAATCAATTTAAATTTTAAATATTTATTTCAAAATAATCTGTTAATTATTTTATTACTGAATAATCCGATAAGTAAATTAAGTTTCTCAGTTAAATTTTCTTTAAAATTTTAAATTGAAAACTTATTATTCAATAAATTGTGTTTAAATTTAAATAAAAAATTTTAATTTACATATTGTCACAATTCAAACCGCAAAATCTGGTTTATTTTATATTTTATTATATTTTTTCTGGATTACTTTTTGGTCGGGATATAAATTGCCATAATTTTTATTTTGGCAAGGCAAAATTTAAAATTTGGCAATGCCTTGAATTTTGTCTCTGAAACTTCCGACCAAGGCGTTTGGTAAATTTGGTAAAATAAAAAGTGAAGTTTTGAGGAAGTTGCAGTTATTTTTGAAAATAAAAATTTGGTCAGTTTTTGCGTCCGAATCTAGACGGACAGGTCTGATAAGAGGATTCCAGGTCATCTCTGCAATCGCAATAATTCAGTTAAGTGCTATATATTTTTGTAATTGGTTTAATTTTCAATACTTTTATTAAAATTTTATCTGCAAATTTTCAGGCGACGAAAATGTATTTCATCGTCGAAGCTCACAAGCTCACAATTATTTTAAAAAAACTAAATCTAAGAGAAAAAAAAATACCGCTCCCTAGTTTAATGAGGCGAAACAAAAATTGTTTGTCCTACAATGGTCCTACTTTTTCTGCAGCTGAAAAATAACTATTGGTCGAGCAAGTGTATTTCGAATGTCGGATTCTCATCAGATAAACATGGGATATAAATTAAATGAGCTGGAAACGTTATGTAATTAAATTGAATTAAATATTAAAAAACATCAAAAGTCAAGTAATTTTGACGTTTATTTCAAATAAAAATTATACCTACTTTATGCCCAAAACAATAAATAAAAATAAAAATTTTGAAAATTCTAACGTATTTTTTATAATTAAAAATTACAATAAAAGTAGGACCCCAATTTCAAGAACTCATGGTTATGAAGTATACAAAAAATATACAGGATTAATCTACTTGTTTGATTATTTTTTTTATATCATTGCAATTTCTAATAATATATTTACGAATTCATTAATTAATGTTGTATTTTTATTTTATTTTTGTAATAATTTTGTTTAAAATTTAGTTTATATGGGCAAATGTTGCTGGAAGCCTTACTGCTTTGATGCAGCGGTCACCAATCTTTTGGACCTGGTGGTAAACTAAACTAATACTTCCAAAGCCGTGGACGACAACAAATTACTTAAAAGTGTATTAAAAAAAAATTTATACTTTTCTAAATTAATTTTATTTTTTCAAAATGTTTTTTTAATTTAAAAATTTAGATAATCTTATGATCTCCAAAAATATTCTTTATAAAGCTAAAGCAGTTGAAAATATATTGTGTTGGAGGAGAAGTCTTTTGAGACAAATAAGACCCTGAACATCAAAATGAACGGAGACCGAGTATTAACCTTTGAGGAAGTGGAGTTTTTTACGTATTTGGGAACGGTTATCTCAAAAATGCCGGACAACGAGATTGAGGTGAAGACAAGATTAGCGGCGGAACGATAAGAGCTTTCGCGATCAAGTCAGTGCTGAGTGGTAAAATTTACTCTAGGTCACTAAAATTGATGATTTATGGTTGCGAAGCGTGGACGATGAGGAACCAGAAAGAAACGATGTTAGAGGTATGGAATAGAAAGATCTTGAGAAGAATTTTCAAAGGAAAACAAATAGAGAACAAATGGATGAGAAGAACAAGCAATGAATTAAAGCAATTATATGGCGAACCAAGCATCGTAAATATAGTGAAGATGTAGAGGATTAAATGGCTGGGCTGAATGACCGACGGAAAAACTCCAAAGAATGTGTGGAAATCGGAATTCGGTGGGGTGAGGAAAAGAGGAAGACTGAGAACCAGATGGAGGAATGAAGTTCAAGAAGACTTGGCTGAAATAAATATTACGGATTGGGAAGAAAAGGCAAAGGATAGGAACAATTGGAACAAAGTGATAAACCAAGCCCTGGGCCTACTAGGCCTGTAGCGCTATTTTATATATAAATATTTATATAAGTTAATAATTCTCTACCATTATCAGGAAAACCAAAAAAGAATATTATTATAATGAAAATAGTAAATCAGGCAGCTATTTATATTAATTTTTAATGTTCAATTGAACATGGTAAATAGCAAAATAGAACTTCCTTCAGCTATAAAAAAATTAGAAAATATAATATAATATTGTCGTGCCAGTCGGTAGTAATAATTATTTTTTCAAACTGATCACCCCTAGTGTACACGCATCCTTTATATTAATTGTAGTTATATAACTTCCAATCCAGTATCCAAATGCAACGCTTCAACATAATAAGACACATCAAATACTTTTATGAAACACTTTTTAATATTGTCACACTCAAAAAATAATCTTACATTTTTATAAAAATATTTTATAATCATAAATCAAGAATGTAAAAGCTTAAGTTAAATTGTAATAACGATTGCAAGGAAGTATAGAATTTCCATATTCGGTACATTCCATAAGGGCAGTGACAAGTGACACATCCGCTACCGGCACAAGGCGTGTCAATTTGATAAGAAGGTGATGACCCCAAACGATTGATATCGGAAAATGTCGATCAACGGGGTCGATCAAGATAAGAGTAGGGGTGTGGAAAGATTGATCGAAATAATTGGAAAAATAATTAATTAGTTACGTAAGGAGTCTCGCGAGTGAACCACTTTGGAACACCACGCAGCAGCCTTTAGCTCCCAAGATGGTCAATCTTTCCATCCCTAAGATGATGATTGTAATTTTAGGGTAAGTGCTAATTTTAAGTTTGTACAGTTTATCTTATTTTATTTTAATATAGTTATTTTTATAAAGTCTATTGGTTTTTATTATGAGCTACACCACCAACTGAGCTACCCCCAAGTGTGGTTAAGGGTAAATTACCCCCTCCACGCGACAATATCATAAACTCGATAACTATTATAATTTTAACAATTTTCAATACAGGTTTGCAGACCATTTAAACAGCTCCACTCTACACGAGCAGGGCTGATGGAAAGCCACGTTTTACATTTTTTGCGCGCAAGTACAATTTTTAAAAATACCAACATCAAATTTTAAATAGAAAATTATAATTTCAAATTCTACAAAATTAAATTTACAATAAAAAAAAACAGGACAATATATTAATTTGGTCGATTCAGGCCCATACAGGCGATACTTTTTATATGATGTAGTATATTATTTATTTTTTATATTTGCCATAATTTTAATATTTTCGTTTTAGATCCTCATTATAATTTAAAAAGTATTAGTTTTCCATTTCTTTAAGCCAATCGGTAATATATTGCCTGGCTCTTCTTCTTACTTCAATTAAATCTGGAGGATCGTCTTTATTTTCGACTGTATCAATACAATGATTTCCTAAATGTTAAATATTTTCTTTACTGCTTTATTTTGGAAACAAATTTTCTATAACATTATATGCCTACCGTTTGCAAGTAGAACTGGTGCTTCGGGTGTATAATCTTCTAAAGAAGCTAAATCTCTCCATGGATCTTTTATTCCTTGCACAGTCACGAGCTTTGTAACCTTCGGTCTTTTGCCTCCATATCTACGAGTTACTCTTTCAACCCCGTTCCGTAAGACTTGTTCGGTTACACTGTTAAGATAAATCAGTATTATTAAAATAATATAATTATATGATTTACATACATTCCCCTAAAGCTGTGTCCACACTGCTCTACCGATTCTTCTACACTAGCAGTCAGGGCAAATGGATTTCGAGAGTTTGAACGACTTAATGTTTGAAATGTTCCTTGCTCTGTGCAAGTTTGGTAAATCCATGCTTTTGCTTGAAAAACACGAAATAGAATACGTTAGCTATTTGCAAGATCACTTATTGTAGTTACCAACCATTTCGTAGATCTTCCAAAATTGTACCAATATCTTCATCGTCATTGTCACCGCTTGAACAAAAACCAACGGCTCTTGATTTTAATACAATTAATCTGGCTAACCGTTCTAAAGCACTGGTGTCGTCCAAATCCATAGTCAAAACAAGACAACTTACTTCCTCAAATTGTAGCGGATCATTTTGTATATTTAACACACTCATCATAGTATGAAGAAGGTTACCCGATGACATATCACGTGGATCTCCGCATTGCCAATCTCTTAAAGATAGTTATAAAAATATAATAAACCAGCTTATTGTACATATTATTTACTTTAATGCTTCCTGTACTTTTTTGCGTCCCGAAGAAGTTTTCATCAACTTCGCGGTTCTATTAAATCCTTCTCTGATGGTGTCGATACAGCTAACACTTACGTTGGCGTAAACATCGTTAACGATTTCGTAGTACTCTGAAAACGTATCTTGGTAAGTATAAAAAAAATCATAGGTAGTTAAATGGACTTTACCTGGATAGTCAAGTCCAACGCCCAAAGGAGCACTGGACGCGTAAGCCATATCGACAAGATTCGGAAATCGTAAACGCATCCAGGTTGCTAACATTCCAGGATAAGAACAACCATGCAGAACGATCGGGCTGTTTTTAAATTTCGGATCGGAGTTTTTATATTTATCAATAAAATATGCCAAATCTTCAAGAGCTTGTTCAATTTGCAAGAAGTACAGATTCTCCGGTTTAAAATGTCTAAATTAAGTGTATTAATATAAATATGGCAGTTAAAAATCTGTATTACGTGGAAAGTGGTAGACTTTTTCCATAAAACCTATGTTCATTTTCAACTAGCATACCATTGTGTTGTTTTGCAAGTTTATAAAGCTGTCCACTTTCAAGAGCTGAACCATACATGGTTGACTCGCCGCCAACTTCTATAAAAATTGGTTTGTCGTCCAGAAAAAATTCGTCGTTTTGATAGAACCTCTGAAATACATAAATTTAGTTGAAAAGTTTAATCAAATCTGCTATTATCCACCGACACGTATGAAGGGATTACCGAGAGATATTTTAATAAAAAATTCGTGATAATCACGGAAAGACTGGGGATTGGGGACCTCAGCTACTTGGTAAAAACATCGGTAAAGACCACCTAAACCCGAAAATCATGAATCATGGTAACGGGAAACTCGTTAATCCATTCATATGCGGCTGTTGTAGACATATAACGGATAATATCCAAAAAGTTAGTTTTATGTAGTTTTTACCATTTTCCATGTTCTATTATCAAATAGATTGAAGTGATCTAAAGGTAATTCCATCCAATTGTTTGGGAACCGTTGGCCAGGTTCGGTGGAATTTTCGGTTTCGTATGGAAGTCCCTGAAAATGTTATGATTACTTTTGGTTTCCAAATTATTCTCGTGCTGGGTGGGTTACTTACATAACATATAGGAAATAATAAGAATAAGAAAGAAATACTCATTTTTAAAATCATAAATATCTTGATTATATATTTATGTATGGAGAGCGCGATAGATATAGTGATTAAAATAAACAATATTATTATTACTACAAATTCTCGATAATTTTTTTATTTTTAATACGATATTTAGTAATTATACAGAGTGATTTGGTTTGGGCGGTTTTTTATGGCAGCACAGTGTTGCCTCTTTGATGGCTCACCTAATAAAAATACTCTATTAGAATATGCCAATACTTGTAACTTTTTGAATTATCAATAATATTATTATTATTATTATTCTCCTGCATTAAAAATATCAGTCTGTATAATATATTTATAATCTGCAAATGTGCTTGTATTGATAAGAAAATTAATTTATTGCAAAAGCCAAGTCTAATAATCTTAGGATGATGTGATCCATGAAGTTTATCTACATAATATTACGTAAATATTAATACAACATTTTCTATATCTATAACAAGATATTTATGTCTACTAATTCGGATCAAAGTGTCATAAAAATAAAACTTTGACATCGTTCATCTATCTTCTATTTATCTATATTATATAAAAATCGTTTGTGCGTTTGTTAGGCTTAGGTTAACTCGGAAACCTCAAGAGGTATCTAAGCCATATTTGCACCATAGCTTAGATATATTATGCAGATTGCATATTTATTTTTTGGTCCAGATTGGTCGCGTCGAGGTTATAACCGAACAATCAAATTTATTCAAATTTGGGCAGGACAACATCTGCCGGGCCAGCTAGTTTTATTATAATTTATTGCACATGAGAAGGTAAATGCGATTTACTTATGTAATATAGGTAGATAAGTATTATGTAGGTACCTACTTATTTATAATAAAAATGTTTTAAAATTTTTTAATTTTTTTGAAATTTTTTTATTATACATATATAAAATTAAATTAAAATAAAACGAGTTAAATAAACGATAATAGATGAAATTAATAATTCTTTAATATTTCGGCACTGATTGTGCCTTCATCAGAAATTATAATGTCATAATAAAAATAAAAAAAACTAGGAAATAAAAACTTTCTGATGGAGGCACAATCAGTGCCGAAATATTAAAGAATTATTAATTTAATCTATTATCGTTTATTTAATTCGTTTTATTTTAATTTAATTTTATATATATATTTTCACGAGTTAACAATTTTAATAAATTAATTTTTTTATTATATTTTATGTCTAATTTTATATTTTGATACAAATAAAACAATAAATTCTGCAGCAATACCTCCAATAATCAGCATACCAAATTTTATCTGAATCGGTTAAACATTCCCGGAGATACGATGACATTTTCATTTTTTTTTTATTGTGCTAGCCCTGCGAAAGATTTTTCTGCCAAAACTTTATTTTCACCACTAGGGCCCACAAGACACGACACACGTCCAAAAGGTTTTATTGCCATCGACGTAGAAATGCCGAGGAAAACCGAGGGACAAGGACTTTTTTCAAGTTTTCGCAAAAAAAAAATTAATTTTGTTTTTCATATTGCATTTTTTTTAAATGCATTTAAATTTTTTATTGAAGGGTTCCATATGCTATCAAGTCCTTTGGGGGCAATGTTCCTACATACCAAATTTGGTTGAGATCCCTTCAGTACTTCATAAGTTATTTACTCTTAAAATTTTAATTTGAAAGCTTATAATTTTTGACAGATAACAAGTAGAAAATTAATTTCACCTATTCTGGATAAATCTTTTCAAGGTCTTTAAAATAACCCCTATCACAATACAAAATCGCTTTTAAAAATTTTGTATCATTTTCTTGTAGTGGCACTCCTGATTGACAGATCGCGACGAAAACCTTATTTTCACTTTTCTACCGTAAACCCTACCACTATACCAAATTTGGTCCTGATTGGTTGGATAGTTCACGAATAAATCGAGGGACAAAATCTGGCGACCGACCGACCGACACAGAAATTTATTTTTTATTTTTTGCAAATCTTTACGTTTCTGGACACGGTGATCTCGAAAATGTAAAAAAAAAAAATTGAAATTTTTTTTCGATTACCATACCTCTAATTTTTTGATTGATTGATTGGAGGTAAAAATATATTATACCAGAAATTTTTTTGGTTGATTGGAAGTAAAAATATCAGTTTTCAATTTTTTTCATTTAATTTAAAAATTTAGATACGTAATATTATTTATAATCTTACAAAATATTTTTTATCGCGCTAAAAATACTAAAATAATAATTTAAAAGTAAATAAGAAATTATAATTTTGAAATAAAAAATATGTAAGATTATTATTTAAAAATAAATAAATATTTTTTTCCTATTTTCAAAATTTGTTTTCTTCTATTTATTTTATAATATAATCTTATATGGGAACCTCAATTAATTCCGTAAGAACAATTTTTAAAATTTTTAACTTTCCCTCTTTCCCATATAGAGATTCGTAAATTTTTGTCCTTACGTAAGGATTGGAATTTTTTTTGGGCTTTCCTTGTTCAAAATTTAATTTCAAATTGAGAAAAAAGTGAAACTCTTAACACCCCCCCTGAGGTAAGAATTCGTCAAGTTCATCGATACTATACCTTCACTTCCTATAAAAGCCTTACGCAATTAATGGATTGTCCTGATTGTAGAACAGTTGGCCCCCGAAAACTGGCCCTGGTAACAATGGGCCTTCGGAAGTCGGGACTATCGTTCTTTGGGACCTATTAACTTTCAGGACTATATTCACTTTTGGACCTTCGAAACTATTGGCCTATAAAATAAAAAAATATTTTTAATGGTAACAATTGTCGCCAGGGCCAGTGGTCGAGGGCCAACGGTCGTAGAGCCAACTGTCCGGTCACCGATTCCCGGATTGATTTTCAGTAGTTTCCCAACAAAAATTTTTACCCCGGCCCTGCCATCCTCTAAAAACAGAAAAATTTTATTTTAACATAACCGTGACTTGCTTTTAAATGTCGCCGAAAATTACTAAGAGTAGAATTAAATTATTTCCTACAAAACTGACAAATTCTTCCTGGATACATAATACATATTATTCGCTTTCAGATAGTATAAGCAATAAAATAAACCAAACAGAGTTAAAAGGCTCTGAAATCTAAATCTTGATTGTGTGATTTTATTTTAAATTCAGTCTAACTAAAAAAAAGTATCTATTTAAAAAAACGGATTTCGTTGGTGAATTCTGATTGGCGAAATTTTTTACCAATCTACAAAAGTGTATAATCGCCAATTTTAGACTGTTTTAGACTGATTTAGAAGCACTGTTTTAAATTTGTATTTACGATTTCCGCATGCCACATAAAGTGCACAATTTTAAAATTGTGGCCGTAATTTTACGTTCAGTTTAATTGACTTTTGTAATTAACAACAATATTTCGTACTTTTATATCGTCAAAAATGACTTTTCCATGATATCGGTTTAAATAAATGAGGTTATGTCCGAACAAGATACAAAAATGACCAATTCGGAAGATCGGCAGTTTGGAGCACAAGACTGGATAAATTTATCCAACTATTTTGTAGGAAACAATTACAGATTCAGAGAAAATATTATTATTCCTGAAACATACGGACATGTGCGAATTAAAACAAACGAAGAGAAGACCATCGAGAAGGTGCTGGAGAGTTGTCCATTTAAAGCGGTTATGAGTTGTGTTATGGGTTAGTACAATAGTATTTACTTACGTATGTCCCTTCGTGGTTAATATCATTTTCTGTTGTAGGTTACGGGTTGGGTGCTGCGATTGGTTTGTTTTCGTCAAGTGTGGGTCCCACTGCCACAAATGTGGAACAACAAACGGCACGAGAAGTGTTTCGGGAAATGAAAACAACAACTCTAAGTTATGCTAAAAATTTTGCAGTTATTGGAGCATTATTTACTTCTGTTGAATGCGCAATTGAAACTGTAAGTAGATTGCAGTGCCGATGTAAAAATTTTACGGTTTTTTTCTAGGCTCGAGGAAAATCAGATTGGAAGAATGGAACTTATGCGGGAGGTGTTACCGGAGGTCTTATTGGACTTCGAGGTAATTAATTTGTATTTAAATATTCATAATTATATAATTCTTTTTTGTTGTAGCCGGTGTTAAAGCTGGAATTGTAGGAGCAGCTGGTTTTGCGGCATTTTCAACAGCAATTGACTATTACATGCGTTCAAGGTTTTAATGTAAATATATTGATAATTGTATAAATATTAAGTAGCTATTAAAATTTGTAGTTTTATTAACAGATCTGCAATTTCGGGAATGAAACAAAAATATATACTTTAAATATTTATTTAACAATTTATGCAAAACATTTTTTATATACATATTTTAACGATACTTGGCGATAAACTTAACTGTAAAAAAAATTAACTATATAAATTGACTAACAATGTATCGCAACGATACTGAACACGAGGCCTACTTCCAGAACTACTAAATTTCATGCTCAACAGGTACTTTATTTAAAAATTTAATTTACATTAAGGCTCTAATTTTCTAAGCGTTACATCTAAAACATCGTCTACTAAATTATCTATAGGCCTAATTATAATAGGAATCATTGCTAATCCTATTCCAGTCACTACCCACTTTCTAATACCAACTGGAAATGAATTATTTCTGTTAAATACGTTACTTGCAAAAGCACACGTTCTATTAATTGTATATCCAGGCAGTATAACTGAAGCGAGCATTTGCCATATTAGAGTGTCAGTGGCAGTAAAAATAGTTTTCTTAAGTTTATCAGGGTTATTTTTTGATTCCTACAAGAAAGAGAAAATAAGAAGTTAGTACCATGCAATTACAACATAGAAATGAAAGCCATAAGAGTGAACCTTACATAATTTTTGGAGATCTTTCTTTACGTGTTTAAAATTTAAAGTGAAATATAGCTTTTTTTTTAATTTCTCTTCCGACAAACATCAAACCCAATTCCCTTTACTTTGATTTTATCAACTTCCAATTATTTATAATACAACTGAACTTGAAATGACCACACTATTTTACCAGACAAAAATCGAATTAATCTAATAACTAAAAATGTGGCAATACTTTAAATTAAAACGCCTTAGGTGTAGTACGATAACTTGGCCCACAGCTTTGAGGATTTGTGCAACAGTAAAGGTAAACATCATATGATATATTATATTTATTTTACATTAAATTCCGTTAACCCCTTAACGCACATGCCCGAACGCACATGCCCGAGCGTTACTGACAAAATTGTACATGCCCGAGAGAAACTCAGGTAGACACAATATTTAGTTTATCTTTCATCAACGATTAGGGCTGATATTCATTTTGACTATCAAAAATAATGTTTTTGAATTCACATAGGTATATTAAAATATATTTATTATTAATAATTTAAAAATATGACTTTTACCGATTTTCCAAAAAACAAAATGCGTTCGGCTTCAGGGATGTTTTTAATGAATAGGCGGCTCAGATATTCACTGTCTGCCAATTTCGTGTGCAATTATGCCCAATAGCCAATCAAATAATTGCACTACGTTTTTGGGTTTTTTTTGCCCGAAATTTTGAATGATCATAAAATTTAATATTTATATTTGTAATTTTCGGCATAAACTACCATAATTTCAGTAAAATTTTTAAATTCATCCGCCAAGTTATCGTAACTATCCCACTGGCCTTCTTACACGAATCTGCTAGACTACATAATAATAATTAACAATGGTGATAATTCGCAAATTAAATTTATTTTTCGCCAATTGGTAAATATTTTCTAGTCGACTGTAAATCAATGAAGACGACTATTGGCTTAGAGGCTATTGAGTGTCACCTACTAGTTAAAAATCTTATAAAGTACTCGGTTAGAATCCGGAGAGATGCTAACTTGCGTATGATTGCTCTCCGTACTTCGAAAGAATGTAAAGTTGATAGCGTTGATGCTGCAATCATCAACAATAAAACAGGATCATTCCTGCAGATTTGATTCCACAATGCGGTTAAGCAACAATCCCAAGGGGGGGGATTAAAACAAACCTTTTTCTTCAACAAAGAGGGCCATGATAAAACATAGAACATAAACAGCTTAGAAAGAAAAAAAAGGGCAAATCAGAGATATGTATTTTTATGACGTCACAAGAGAGAAATTCTTTGCATATTTTAAGTATATAATATGCATCCCTGATTTAGCATTGACTGGAAATAAAAAATATTTGTTGCAGCTTTTAAGGTATCCTAAGTGATTGTTCTGATATTTGAAAAGTTATAAGAAAGAACCCCTCCCTCAGGTTTTTTATAATATTATAGTGCATAATGTTTTTCTAGGCCATAATCTAACCCAAAGGTTATCACCGAGGAGTAAATCGCAGATCAAAATCTTGTACACCAATTTCTCCTTTTGTCTCCAATTGCTCGAAAATTTGTTTGTTATAGATTTCGTACAAAAACATACCTCTGTGGTTTACCCCTCGTTTATGACACTTGGCTTACCTTTTATAAGTAACCAAAACGTCTGTTTTCAGATTATTTTTTAAACTAATTAAACGTTTTGATTAAGTCGGCCAAAACACCCACCCAGGGTTGTAGCGCTGCACGATTGATAGAAATGTTTTGATTACAGATTTGAATGATGATCTGCTATTGAACAATAGTGGTAGTTGCTATGTTTTCTGTAACAATACTGAAAAAATGTTTAAACCAACTTTCATAAATAAGTACAATGAACAAATTCATAAATACAACGAGTTTTTACATTAATACCTACTATGAAATTTTCATAAATACAATTTTTTTTCGTTGGTTAAAATTTGATTCAATAAATTAAAATAAAATTTAGTGTAACGTATAAACCAAATGAAATATTTGATATATGTGCAAAGTGGTGTTAAATATTAGTAGAAACTGGAAATACGGAAATAATAGAAACTCCAAGGTTGGCCAGCATCAAAGTTAAATTAATAGGTAAAATCTATTTCTTTTGCATATCCGATAACGAATTTAGACATGGAAAGCCAGTTTTTAACACAGTTTAGTTAGCACATATACTGGTTACGGATCATCAGATATTGAAAAACATTAGGCCTAATTGAGTTTCTTCATCTTAATTTGGCTTGACACTTATGCTTCTTTGAGCACTGAAATAATACGTTCTATTAGGATGCCAACATTAATAGATCACAGCCCAGAGATCGATAATTGAACTTTAGCTCATAACAATGTTAAATAAACCTTTTAAGACACTGCTGGTCTCACAGTTTTTGTATAAAATTAATAATAAAAAATTATCGAGATTAATCATATGAAAAAATTGGAAGGTATTGGGTACGTAGGCTGAATATTTGGTATTCCTCCAAGTTTAATTATTATTTTATTTGCTATCTTCAAAAATAAAATCAGAAAGTTGTAAAAAAAAAAGTAGTTGTGATGGCGGGTTCCAACCTGTTTTTTGTTTTGTTTATCAGTTTTCACAAAGTAGGTATGTAATTAAAGAGTTCTTATTCGTATTCTCTTGATATATATTTAAATAGTTTTAGTAAGGTTCACTCTTAGAGGTATTAAAAATTTACACAATGAAGAAAAACCACACACGTTATTTCAATTTATACTTGTTGGAATCGCCAATTCATTACATATGTAAAACGATATAATTAGTCTCGTTTTGATAATTCCCTATGAAACTAAACCACCTCTGTGGGGTAGTTCTTGACTCGATGAGGAAACTAAAGTGTCAGAGTAAACCACATTAAACTTGTTAATCGATTAAACTTACTTTATACATTTTCTTAGTTTTACTTATCGTATCTGCAAACACATATGCGGTTGCTATACCATAGCTGACCCTAACCAACTGGTGTCCCACTATAGATCGGAATGCTTCGCCAACCTCATTGGCATAACCTAGAAGAATTGACACTTCAAATTAACTTCCACTAGTTTAAATAATGTTACCTAAATATCTTAAAGGAGTATTTCTGTAAATATCAACATCTCCACCACTTATATCAGTCATTTTTTTAAGGTTAAATAAAACGTCATTACATAACTAAAAATTGAATTTTATTTTCGAGACGCTCTGCTAGAAGGCGCTATAGTCGGACCTCTGAAATCAAATTTAACTAATAATAATTTAATTTTACGTAAGTATTTAGACTTGGATTTTAGTATACATTATCGGTAAATTTTTATAATTAATATACAACAGAATTAAATTAAACTAAAGTTTTTTTAACAATTTTTACCCTCTGTCACTCGGTAGTTCATATGGTTCATATGTAACTGTTACCAACCGTTTATTCGCTTGCATTTTAAACGCCAACATAAATTTGCTCTGCCCAGTGATCGACGTTAGTTTGAAATATAAGATCGTATTTTGTGAAATAAAATGGAAAATGTGTGTCGTACGTGTTTACGCATAATCGGAAGCACATATTCGATTGCGTATTTAAATAAGACTAATAAAAAAACCGAAGCCGTATCGATTCGAGAAAAATTGAAATCATGTGTACCCGAATTGGTAAGCAACCATTTTAATGCACCTTAACCTCTATTTCTTTATGCGTAATATTATTTGTCTAGACGTTGGACATCGTTGTTGAACCCGCCATATGCAGTACGTGCACCTCCGCCCTAAATTTGGCTTATCAGTTCAAAAGTACGTGCATACAAACTGAAAAGACTTTATATGCTTGCATCAAACGAAGGCAAAAGTTGATTCCGAGTTGCACTGATTTACTTAGCATCAAGGAACTACTGAAGATTGCTAGGAAGGACATCAATAGTGAACATAATTATTCGTATGTAGAACGCTTTTCTCCCACTGACGCAATGGGAAGTGATACCGATAGTGAGACTAATTATGAAATTGAAAGATCTACGGCAAAACTTTCCACTAACGTTCAGTCTTCATTAAACGCAATTGTGCTGGATTCTGACGCCGGCGCCGAAAGCTCCACAAAAACCAAAACAAAAGCTACCACAAAGCGTGTTTCTTCAAAAGAAGTACATCAAAATGGTAGCTCTTCAAGAGAGCGCCAAAAAGAAACAAAACAAAAGGAACAAGACCCACCAAGTAACGTATCCAAAGAACCAAAACAAAGTGATGGTGCTGTAAAAGAGACCAAACAAAAAGCTGTCGTGGCATCAAAGGAATCGTCTTATCAGTTCAAGCAGCAAATGAAAGAACTTCAAGAGAAGGAAGAAGTATTGATTGAGAAAGTCTCCCCTTTGAGAAAATCTGTTGTCGAGGCTAAGCCACAAACTAGAGAAAGCCAAAATAAATTGAAAACATTAAACACTTCTAAGGAAGTTAAGCTGATGGAACCTCAAGAACGACAAAAAAGTTCCGCTTCGAGGGTACCTTTAGCTGAAGTTAAAGCGTTAACAAGGAGTGGTGCTTCGAGACTATCTCAACCCGAACTTAAGTTAACTACAAGAAGCGGTGCTTCAAGATTGTCTTTGGTCGAAGTTAAGCAACTAAAAGAAGTAAAGTCAAATGAAACGCCAAAAAAAATTAAGACTGCTAGTGAACTGAAGCAGATACCTACAAGGGAACTTCGAGATACACAAAAGGTAACCAACACTGGGAAAGAAACCAACGAAAAAACTACAAACGTTGCCAATCAAATAGTAGCTACAAAAGAAGCTAAGAGTAACGTTGATGAAAACTCGAAAGAACGGTTGGAGAATACACCAGTAGATAAGGAATCTTGCGACAGACTTCTAACTGGTCTTGATTCTATAAAAGATCGCACCGTGGATTTCAAAAAAGCTGATGCATCAAAAGAAAAAGCAAATTCTTCCATCGAATCGCCTAAAAGTTCGAGTCCAACAAAGTCGAAAACAAAAGAAGTTACCTCAGTTTCGTTGGATGACAATGAGTCATTGTCTCTTCACATGTCAGATGATGATTGTCCATTGACGGTCGTAGAAGCCACGCCCACTGTTCACGCTAGTCCTACTAGAACAGCAAAACTTCGAACCAAGGCCAGTCCCAGGAAAACAGGTGGAAAATTGAGCGCCAGAAAAAAGTCATTGTCCAAAGGGAAAGGTGCAAAAACTAATAAAATCAAATCGAGAAGAGGTTTGAGCAATCCAATTAAAAAATCATTGGATAAAATTATTCAGAAATTAAAAGAACATGCTGATCATGATTGTGGTCCTATCGTCAATATCGACAGTTCATGTTCTAAAAAAATGCCCAAAATTCAGCCTATATCGAACGTGTCTACCAGCAAACATAAGTTACACGAAAATGCTACGCCAGTTAATACAACAGTTGCTGGTGAAATTGGTTCGAAGAAACGGAAGGCGTTCAACATTGAAAGGAGGCAAATTGGAATAAAACGTTCTTGTCGCGAAAATCAAAAACCTGTGGTGGTTAAGTTTGACGATGAAGGATCGGAAGAGGAAGTAGTAGAAGAACCTATCGAGGTCAAGCCGATTAAGGTTGTGTTGACAGCAAACGACGAAGATCTTGGAGATAGGGTGACAAAATTGGTTGATAAGGACGGAACTGTTACATATCAGTGCACCAGATGTATGAAGATTTATCGTTACAAGTCGCATTTTGAAGTTCACGAAAGAGCACACATATTAACCAAATTATTTAGTTGTTCGATTTGCAACAAAACATTTTCACACGAAAAACATTTGAAAGCTCACCAAATGATCCACAAAAATTTAGGACCATACAAATGTAGACTCTGTTCTAAACGTTTATCATCGACCACGGCGCTGAAAAGACATTTACTGACACACACCGGTGAGAAGGCATTCAATTGCACCGTTTGTCAGAAGGCTTTTGCTCAGAAAATTCAGCTCGCCGTTCATATGAGAATCCACACCGGACTAAAACCGTTTTCGTGTAGTATTTGCGAAGCCACATTTACACAAAAAAGTCATTTGATGGGACACGTGAAAATTCACACGGGAGAGAAACCTTATAAGTGCGACTTGTGCTGGAAACAGTTCCGAAAACCTTATGCGCTCAATTTGCACAAAGAATGTCATCAAAGAAAACCATTCCAGTGCAAATCTTGCGACTTTTTGGTGAAAGATGTAGAAACGTTCAAACGCCACATTCACAAACATCTTCTTGGTCGTTTACCATTGAAAAATAAAACCAACAAACCCAAACAAACTATCATTAATGAGCTAAAAGAAGATTTTAAAAACGTCAACAAGTTGAAGAGAGAGCTGAAACGAGAGTAAGAGTGATATCCTGATTTTTGAGTACGATTAATTGCTTTCAAAAGCGTGAAAACAATTTAAACTTTTTTTTTATAATTATTTAATTGATAATATTAATTTGAGTTGCAATTATTTTAGTTTTTAAAACTTGCGACTACGTACAATTTTTTTTTTTTGTAAATAAATTTTAAGCGAAGGAAGGTATGTTGAAGTTTTAATGATCGGAATTGTACTCCACAGCATTTTCTTTTTAAATACCTACATAATTAATTGTTGAGCATTTAATTTTTACTTTTACCTGTTTGCACCGTTGGTTGGAATAGGATTTAAGTGCAAGTGGTGCAAACGATTGTAGGTTTATATTTTTTTTTGTAAAAGGAAACCAAAATTTTAAATAATATTATTTTGGAATGGTTTTTCGCAAATTTGTAAAAAGAAAAGTTAGATTATTTTTGATACTTGGAAAGTTTTTCTTGTAAATTGTTTATATTATATTAAACTTATTTTGATTTGTAAGTTAAATTTTGTCTAGCTCTCACTGTTAATTATGCTAAAACACAACTTAAACTTTTATAGTTGGGCACTCAATATTGCAATTTTTCTGATTTATTTAGCTGTGGAGCTCCTTTTTATACTTGTAGATTATAATTTTACTTTAATAGTAATATATTGTGCATAATATTGTAATTTTTCAATAAAAAATGGCAAAATTTATTCGTTTTTTTTTCCTTCCTATCGAAGCCGCCTTTCAAATTGACGTTACTGAAATGATGAAGTGTATGTGACAGGAGATTCCTAAGCACGTATTTTCGTTCTCGATGAAGGTCTTTGTCTCCATGCATGGAAGGCTTCCCGCCTGGTCATCCTGTTGAAGTCCCATGACCGCAATCGGTTATATCAGCAGATATGCTTGCTGTCCGTTACAGGCAAGATCCTGATTGAAAGACTCCGTAAGATCATTGGGATCATTATGAATTTCCGTGGGGGCTTTGAAGGTTTACTGTAAACGATAGTTCTGAAGAATTTTAGTTGTCCAGAGATTTTGTAACGTTGTTTCAGGTTTTAATGTTTCAGATTCCATTTATTCGATTTGTTATACAACTTCATTATTCCGTTAAAAATAATTAAGTACGTCTCTGTATCCTGATTTAGATACTGAAAAAGCATATTGTACATTTATAAAAATAAATACGTAAATTCAGCAACATTGCAGTCTTGGAATTATTAGTTCATTCTTGCGTCATGCTGTGGGCTTCCCACGCTTGCAATACCGAAAAACCCTGACTTGGCTAAATTAATAACCCAACAGAAAATAAAATTGTAATTCAAGATTCGAGTTGTTTATCGAGTGGACAAGTATTTTGTTGGTATGGTGTAACGTTCCGTTTTACGAATAAACTCCTAAAAATATTAAGAGGAGGATTTTAACGCCCACTACGGTAAGGATCAACAACCGATCAATTCTGAATGAATTCCACTCCCTCGGGAGGATATTTTACACAAGAATTTCGAGCATTCATGATCAGGACCAGTTGCCATTTTGCTACATGGACATTAGCAGTTCAAACTTGCTTTCACACGAAGATTAGCGAGTCACCTCATCGACCATAGCGCAGGATTGAACCTACCCAATCTTACATGTGAACGTTATACGATTGGTCCTTCTAATTTTTAAATCCGTGACTTTCGAGTTTGGTCGTCTCTCAAAAATATTTTTATAACCAAAGCACCCAGAGACCTCTGGTTTTCTTTTCTCCTAACATTTCTGATACGGCATGAAAACGATGTTTTCTTTTCACCGCCGGTGTCGGTGTTTTGACGTGGAATCCGTGGAATCGTTCGACTGTCTGAAAGTCATTAGAATTCCGGGTCCTAATGGTCCTAATTAAAATAAATTGTTGGTGTGTATCCGACTTATTAGTTTTTTAAGTGCATGCTGAGCGTTAGAATGTCATTATTAGTTCATTTACTACAAGAATAGTTTGTATGTTTCTCAAATTACGATGGTAATGTTAAATTAGTTCAAAAATGTTTAATACTTTTTACTGGAATGTTTATAACTTCATATTATTTGACACAATCACGAATGAATTTATTTTTATGTAATGCTAAATTTTGTGAGTATGAAATTATGCAATGTCAACTTTATTTTTTTATTTTGTCCGTTATAATTTTAGAGAAATGTATTTGTTAAATTCTTTGGCAATTGTTTATCGCAGTAGCTGTCGCTGCCTATCGACGAGTAAGGTACTGGCTAACAAAAGAAGTCACTACCAGGTACTCGGAATCACATCCCAAGCCACACAAAAGGACATCAAGGGTGCTTATTTTAGGTTATGCATGGTTCATCATCCAGATCAAAAAGGAAATAAAAGTCACGATCAAAAATTTTTAGAAATTCAAGCAGCCTATGAGGTGCTTGGAAATGTTCGGTTGCGAAGACTTTATGATAAAGGTAAAGATGTCTTGCAAACTTTTCATGTGTGATTATTTTCGAGTGGAATTTTAGGCGTTAATCCAATTCGACCGTCTCAGTCTGCTACCGCTTCACCTAATCCTGATTTAGATCCAAGTGCGAAATTTTATAGATCGAGACAGAATGTGACGAGACCTGCAAGTTCGAGTTCAACCCCAATTTATAACTTCGACGAGTGGACAAGAGCGCATTATGCATCAACATTTAAGCGTGACATGGAACGCAAAAAGAAGGCAGAGTTTAATCAAAATATAAGGAAGCAAGATGATGATGGGCTAAAATCTGTTCAATTGGTTGGAGTTATAGGTGTATTCTTTTTTACCATGTTGTATATGACATACAGAACTCGAAACTATGACATTGTAAGAGTCGATGAAACTCATCGTAAAGAACTAGCAGTAAGGACGCTGAACCCATAGGTAGAAAAATTTTATTTAATAATTATACAGAATTATTTAGTGTATATAATATTTGTTGATTATTTGCTATAAAAATATTATTTAATTTTATTAGGAAAATTCTATTTTGTTTTAAAAGAAGCTAAACTAATTAAAATAGTGCACAATACTAAAAGCATATTGTATTAAGTTGAGATAATATATGTTTCAACTTAACTGGTCGTATTTATCTATATGCAACTTAAAATAATACATACGTTCCAGTTAATATATTTTCGTGGCTTAGAACGGCAAAAGACTTGTTATAGCATATTATAGCTTTATTGCAGTTTTTTAAAAAATAAACACAAGCAAAGGCAAGGAAAAAATCTTACAATAAAATGCCTTCAAAGAAAACTACAAGGTTTCTTTATCAAAGATGAACTAAAATATGCTTCTGATAAATAAGGGCAAGTAGAACGAGGTTTGGAATGCATAAATAGGTTAGAAATGAATTTATGGTCAAACTAACTTTATTTATTAATATTAATTTATGTTGCAATCATTATTTTTGGATTGATTTGACTCGCTACACTTTCAATGTAAAATCGAAAAAAAAAATTAAATTTTTTTCATCAATATTTTGAAGAGTGGAGTTTTTGTCTCGAACATAACATCCTTCATAATTGGAGGAAAGTTGCTGCAATGGCTAACCGCGTTTCTTAATAGTAAAATCTTTCAAAAAGAACAGACCGCAGTTGGTATATATAGCTAACGGTTTCAGTTTGAGAGTTGTCAAGTCACACGACGATCTCATCACGAAAATCTGCAACAAAGTTAAAACCACGGTGAATCTTTTTTTTGTGATTTAAAAAAAATCTTATTTTATTTGTAAGTTTTTGTAGTTTCTGCAACTTCTAGCAGAGAATTCGAGGTCTTCTCCACCAAACCAGCGGTTTGATTTTTGATTAAAATTTTGTAGTAATGATTAAAAACAGAAGACGGTTATGGCTTGACGCTTAAGTGCGTCGACTGCTAAGCCGAGAAGCCCGGTTCAAACCCGGGCGGAGTAAGTAATTCTGACTGTCTTCCCTCGGAAGGCAATGGCAAACCACCGAGGTACTTTGCCATGAAAGCCGCTTCTCAATTATTGAGAATACGGTCACGACGCTTCTGACAAGAAGCAAACGATTAAGAAGAAGAAGAAGATTAAAATTCAACTGTAATTTTAAAATAAAAATTTGATAATTTTAAAAATAAAACAGAAGCTGTAAATAAGTATTCGTTAGAAATAAGGAAAACTAGTCTCGATCCGTTATTTGTATACCACAGACGTGCTTGAATGGATTAACGAGAGATATTTTAATTAAAAAAATCACTAGGTACCATATAACCCAGTGGTCGCCAACCTACTGGTGGTAATTTTGATAATTCCAAAAATATAAATTAGTATATTATATTAAAATATCATATTTTTCAAAAAGTTTGATATTTATTTAGAAAAGATAATCTTAATCTAAAGTACAATACTTTCCCTTATACATACGTATACGTATGGGGAAAGTAAAAAACATGTTGAGGTTTAATAAAGCTAAAAAAAATCATTCGAATGTAGAAACAATATACATTTGAATTTTCAAATTAAAAAAATAAATAAAACTAAAAAATTCATCAATTTCATTTTTTAAAAGGTTTTGGTTTAAATTAAAACTTTAAACTCAAAACATGTTTTTATAGAGAAAAAAAAATTACTTATTAAATTTCGAAATTTAAAAAATATAAATGTACATAAATTTCTTATTTTTCAAAAGGTTTTTCTTTACATTAGAGAATTAAATAATCTTAAAATCCCAAAAATAATTTCAACAGAGCCTAAAAAGCTAAAATTGAGTATATTTTTCAAAATTATGCTTTTTAATTTAAAATTTAAATAATCTTATAAAAGAACATTTGAATCTTGAAATATAAAGTATTTTTGAGCTAAAGAAGCTAAAATAATTTGTATTTTGATATTTAAAAAAAAATGTATAAAAATTAAAGCTAAACACTCGATAAAAACAATTTGAATTCTGAAATTCAAAAAAATTTCATATTCGTAAAATTTTTTTTTAAATTTTGAAATGAATACCTTCTTATAAATAAAGAAAAAATCTTCTAAAAAGCTAAAATAAAATTATTCGAATAATAGAAATTATGATACTTTTAGTGCATATATACAACCAAAAAAAAAATATATGCTATTTAGAAATTCAGGTAATCTGTTTGTCAGCAATTTGTTTTGTATAGGCTAAAAGAAAATTTGAAATTTAAAAATTTCTAATCTTTAAAATGTCAAAAATATATTTAGTTTAGATAATCTTAAATCTAAAAACAATTTTTTTATAAAGCCAAATAACTAAACAAGATGTTTGAAATTTGAAATTCAAATAATTATTTTGATTTTGAAATTCTAAAAATATTAATACATACTAGATACATAAAAATTTTAATCTACAAACATTATTTTTTAGAGATAAAAAGGTAAAAAAATTTTATTTTGAAATTATAATTATTTGAATTTTGAAATTAATGAAAAAGCAATTTTTCCCACTTTTTTAAATAAATTTTGTTAGTGGTACGGGGCTTCGGAAGTATGAGTTTAGTCCACGAGGTCCAAAAGCGTGGAGTCTTCAAAGTGAGCAGATCTCTGAGCCCACACACTTGGTAAAAACATTCCTGAAGGCTGCTCTAATCCGAAAATCATGTATCCAGGTTGCGAGAATTTTGTTAATCTATTCGTGCGCGTCTGTAGTAGGCAGATAGAGGATAAGATTTGGAAAATTATTAATAGAATTGGAGTAAGAATGATAGATAGCTTTAAGACTTTACGCAAATTATAATTGAACTAGGTAAACTAATTGTCCCTGAGGAGGAACATGTGTTCAAAAAAAAAGTTTTCATTTTGTGTTTGACAAACTAGGGTGATTCTGAGAGTGTAAAATAGTACCTAGGTGTATAACTATTGCTCGAAACGTAAAAAGTAGTTATTAAATTAGTGCTCTATTGGACAATAATATCTACTTTACGCACTAGTTAACTATTACTATTAATTAATTATAGAACATTTTTATTTTTTGTTATTCTAGTTAAAAAAAATTTTAAAACAACTTTCAAACAGAAAGTGTGATATGCGTGTCAAGTTGGCTGCAGAAGTTGCACAAATCTTAATACAGAAACTGATTTTTTTTTTATATTTTGTACTCCTCTTATTTAAGGTGCTCCTAATCAATATTCCTAAGTTAGCAGATCAGATATTGAATCTCTCCAGTCAGTACTGCAGGCCTGTCCTTATAGGGAAAGAAGAAATTCGACTGGTAGCAGTGCCGTAGCAAGCTCTTCTGGAGCCTGACGCAAATAGGAATATACATGCGCCTCCCGCCCCAAGAGAGTTTTTCAGAATCACAAATGTGATGATCTTTTTTTGCTCTTTTTCCTCATCAATTACTATTTCTTCAAGATTTACCGACGTTATTTATTTAAAATATTAAATAAAATGTATATTGGGTTGCATAACAATTTCTTGCGATTGTTGTGCCATCTCGAAAACTGAATGTCCTTTTTTTAAAACAGTCTGCAAAGTTTAGTTACTAAGTTACTACATGGTTACTACAACATAAAAACAAGATTGATGGTTGATTGATGGTGGTATTTAATTTTTATAGGATTTTAATGTTTAAAAAAAGGCGCGAGATTTAAAATTCAAAATCTAACACTGCAACAATACAAAGTGGATAATTAAATTAAAAATACTTCAAACCCCAATCGGGATGGTTTTTCAATAAATTAAAATACCGAAACAATGCGATCTTACAATAGAAAGCTGGCAGATTATGAAAAAAATATAATTTTTTACGTTTCAGATAAATATTTTGATATTGATTAATATTTTTTTCATATTATGTAGATATCAGAAAATACCGAAATAAAACAACTTGAAGAAGGTTGATTATTATAATATGTATCTTTGTTGACCTCGCTTACAAGTTCACTTCATATTTCGTCTTTAAAGAGTTTTTAAAATATGAAATAAAAATTTGACGTGGGTGCTCATGCGATCGAACACTGGATTGGAAATAACAATCTTCCTATAGACTAGTATTGATAAATAAAGATGTAGCGAATTTTACCCCTGGCGTCACCGAAATTTTTTAGTCCTACTGCTTTTTTTGAGTTTTTGAAAAGAGCGAAACTTGAAATCCGGAACAGTGACCTCAAAACGTGCTTCTGTCGTCAGTTCTTCATCTTTATAAATTTGTATTACTATATTATGTTACAAATTCAAAAACAGTTTTTTATGTAATATTTTTTATAGGAAGAAACCAGAAAAATCCTCTTTTATTATTGAACTTGTTGACATTGTGGAATAATATTCTTATTTGTTTTGATTAGCATTTGATCGTCTTTTGATATACTAATTAAAAACTAAATGATAACCAGTATCGTAACTTTAAAAAATACATATTACAAACTGCAGGTATAACTTTTATAATAAATTATGTTCTAAGTATAATTTTTGCTATAGTTCCCCTGTAGAGTTGATTACTTTTTATTGGGATGCTAAGCTTTTAATTAAAAAGTTCTTGAATTTATTAAATTATTCTTAACTGTAACAAGGTCACAATAACAGCACACCGATTTGCAGTTGCGTAACACCAAAATACCAAAAACTTGGACAAGTAAATATCCGTAGCTTCAGAAATGATTTTCTGGAACTCAAAACTGAAGTATAAGCCATTTTTGACCCAACGTTTCCGGGTTCAACTTCCAATCAACTTTTAAGCTTTCTACTTATACATGCATAATTAAAAAGGGGAAAAGTGCTATACTTTAAAATGATAAATTTCAAAATGAACAAGGAAACGTGCATACAAATTGATTTTACTTTTTATATTCGTTGACAATTTAATTTGAATGTCGGAAACAAATCGATTAATAAATATTCCACTTTCTATTTGATTAAAATTAAAAATTGTTGGCGGAGAGTATTGATAAATTTCTACACCAAAAGAGAACCTCACCGAAGCTTTAGTGCAGGGTCACCTTTTAACATCTCTTGGGTTGCAGACACAATATTAAATCCCCCCCCCCCCCTAAACCCAACCTGGCATCCCGAAAGACTACTTTCTACCTTTCAAATGGTGTTTGAATTCAAAATCTTTGAACTTACGCACGTATACTGCATTAACGAGATTCTATCTATGTATGTTGCTCAGATAAGAGAAATGGAGTTTTATTTCTTAACAATTACCTGCTTTAGAAAAGACCAAATGTGTAGATCCATTAACTTCAAATTCATGTTCTATAAAACCGCGAGCTAAGACACAAACTTTTTTGTGCTCTAGTCTCTGAGTAAATAAATTATATGTGAAAGAACCTGGAATATTAAAAAAAACCTTTTTATTTTTTGGTATTCCTGTGAACATCGACCGTAGACAGGCAGTTATTTTTATAAAGTCGTGTCGACCATTAACGATTGATTTTTTATTACCTTACACTTATAAACTGCATCTTTAAGTGCCAAGTCCCTTTTTGTGTTTTTTGCAATATATTAAAATGGTAGGTACTAGTACCAATTTTTCCGAAACGATCTTTTCATAAAATGAAACTATACCAACAGGGAATTTTTTTTTCTGTGAAAAGTCATACAATAATAACAATATTATAATAATTCATATAATAGTATTATAATACAATATATATGTTATGAATTTCATAATATATTCTATATATTTTCATGAACTATAATATATTATTACAGTTCTATATTATATTATATATATAATTTATTTATATGGTAATTTATATAAAATTTGATTATATAACATTTTATATTCCTTATTTAAATATATAATTTTAATGAACCTTTCGTATAGTTCATGAAATGTTGTTATTAACGACATAATTACTTTTCCACATAACTTTGTAATACATAGATTTTTTTTTTACGATTTCAAACGCAATGCAACATATTTTTGTTATATTATTATAATAGTTTTGAATAAGACGCTTATTATTATTATATTATTGCCAACTAATTTGACCATTTTGAGTTAGGAACTTAAAAAATTGTGTGATTATGACCGGTCAGCGTGGCCTCCAGGCTGCACAACCTGGTTGGTATATAAAAAATAAAAAAATAAAATTTCACAGATAAAAGTTGAATATTTTGATACAATTTCCATTTGAATTACAACAAATGGTTTGTATAATATTAAAAAAAAAGATTAGAAGCACACTATAACAGTTTAATTTACAGCAATCAGACTAAAGTACACTGAAAAACAAGAGAGGATTCAGCCATTGCATTTAAATTAATTATTTTATAATAAAAAACGAAAGTATATTTCAGCAGTCCAAATTTCTAATGACAATGGTTCAAGATTAATCGCCTTTGCAATAGAGAAAAATATGACAATCAGCAGCACACACTTCCAACAAAAAGACATTTACAAAGGAACATGGAGAACACCAAATGGGGAAGTAACAAATCAAATAGACCACTGCTTAATACAAACACAACACGCTAAACAAATAAAAAATGTACGAAGTTACAGAGGAGCTGATGCAGACTCAGACCATTATTTAGTAAAAGAAAAGACACATAAGTACGAAGTTGCACAATTACAAGAAGAAAGCACACAAAACAAATATACGAAAATGATTGAAGACAAATTGGGTAATATAAAAGAAAAAAACAATATCAACGGAAGATGGAAGGAAATAGAAAGCATACTAAAAGAAATCTCTGTACAAGCTATGACACGTAAAGTTGCAATAAAAGGAAAAGACTGGCTTAACTAAGCATGTACAAAAGCAATCGAGAAAAGAATGAAAATCGGAGAAATCATGATAAGGAACAACACTATACAAAGCCAAACGCAGAGAAGCAAAACGAATATGCAAAAAGGAAAAGCGGGAACACAATGAGAACAGAATAAAAATACTGGAAGACAAACTAAAAAATAAAGAGATCAGAAACTTCTACCAAGAAATGAAAAAAGTAAAATTAGGCTACAACAGTCTACAGAAATAAAGGAAAACCAACTAATATGTGGAGAAGAAGAAATTATGGAAGAGTAGAGAGAGTTTTTCTATGAACTGTTAAATAGAGAACATGAAAACGAAAGCCGGGAGGAGCAAGACGAAAATAGAACGTTACAAGACCCGGAAGTCGAATCACCAACTGTTACCGAAATAAAGAAAACAATGATTAAGATGAAAAACAATAGAAGCCCTAGTGAAAATGGAATTAGACCAGAACTAATCAAATATGGAGGAGAGAGTCTACAACTGGAAATAGCAAGCCTGGTACAGCAAATATGGGACAAAGAACAAATGCCAGAAGGTTGGTCGAGAGCAGTGCTATGCCCAATATACAAAAAAGGAGACAAAACTAAATTTGAAAATTACAGAGGTATAGCATTGCAAGATACTGTATATAAAATTCTGGCAACAAAAATAAAAGAAAAAATAAACGAGTACGCCGAGACAACAATTGGAGACTACCAATGCGGCTTTAGAGCCAATCGATCTGTGACGGACCAAATATTCACCCTGAAGCAAATACAACAGAATTGCTATGAACATAAAGTAGAGCTGCATACAATCTTCATAGATTTCAAACAAGCGTATGACACAGTAAATAGAAATCAGGGATACCAGATAAGTTGATAAGATTAACGAAGATGACTCTGAAAAAGACCAAAAACTATGTCAAGCTATCAAACAAAATATTGGAGAGTTTTGAAGTTAGGAGTGGGTTGCAACAGGTGCTAGAAAAAGTTATCAGAGGAAGCCGAATAAACACCAGAGGAACCATATACAATGCAAATCACCAATGCCTAGCCTACGCGGATGATCTGGTATTAGTTGCAAAAAACCGGCACGAATTACAAAAAATAGTGAGAAATCTCATCGTGGAAGCACAAAAAATCGGGATGCAGATAAATGAAGAAAAAACAAAGTATATGTTTATGGGCGCAAAAACAAACAAACCTAGAGACGACAGAACTTTTAAGGTTAGGGTAGAGAACATTAAAGAATATAACTTCGAAGACGTGAAAAGTTTTAACTATCTGGGGACTTTAATAACGAATAATCTTAATAATAGCAAAGAAATTGACGCGAGAATAGCCAGGGGAAACAAAAGCGCCGGAAGTCTAGGAACTATTATATGTAATAAGAGAATATCGCGAAAAACAAAAGTACGAATATATAAGATTATAAGATTCTCAGAAGAATTTATGGTGGTCGACAAATAAATGGCGAATGGCGCAGATTAAAGAACGAGGAAGTAATGAATTTTTACGGGGAACCGGATATTACAAAAGTAATCAAGGCGCAGAGAATCAGGTGGCTAGGGCATGTGGAAAGACTGTCAAAAGAAAGAATGACGCGAAAAGTTCTGAGGCAGGGCGCTATAGGTACCGGAAGAAGAGGAAGACCGAGAATAAGATGGCTGGATGCGGTGGAAGAAGATCTCAGAGCGATTGGGGTGGAAGAATGTACAGTGTTGGTGAGGAACCGGAAAAAGTGGAGAGAAATTGTTCAAGCCATGGGCCTGCAAAATTTCGAAAAAAATTTTTTCTCCGAAACTGTACACATTTCGAAACTAATATTTGCTGAAAATTAATGTTGCTTATAAAGGAATTTCTGAAAAAAAAATTAGCCCAATCAATGTAAAGGCCATTTACCCATGCATACCCGGCTAAAGCCTTTTAGTTTGGAACAATGAATTTTTCAGTTCCTGATCACCTTAGACTAATTAATTAGTTAAATACCTTGAGCGAAATTTTTCTATTTTGATGTAACGATGGACATCGGCATACGTAATATAGAGCAATATTTATGTTGATCTGGCAACTGGATTACTACATTATTCAAAATTGTTGAAAATGGGCATCACTATAACTTCAGCACTAGACAATATTGAAACAAACACAATTGTTCATAATTAAATTGAGAATGAATGATTCTGGACCGTCGAATATCCGTAACTCAGACTGTTATGGATATTCGACAGACAGACCATAAATTCAGACTGACTTCCTTTTTTCTTGGGTTTTAAAATTCAAAATTTCTCCGTGAATCATTAAAATTATCTCTTTATGTAATTGCGAGATTACATAATTTCGCCGTCACCGTTTCGTCCTCGACCATTTCGCCGTCACCAACGCTTGTAATTAAACGTCAAATATATTTTTTTCAAATAAAGAAGGATATTTAAACTTTTTCTCATTTTTCTGCATAGATAAATAACAAATATAAGTAAATTATTAAATCTGTGAAATTAATATTAAAATTTTTAATCTGTGAAATTAATTTTTAATTTAAAATGGAATTATAAGGAACATCATGAATAAAAGATTTTAGTTAAAATAGTATTTTCCGATTAATCCAATATATTAAATATTAAATCAATAAAAATTACTTCTATGTATTCTATTTTGTTATAAATAATCCATTTTAAAATTGAATGATTATTTAAAATAAATCATGTGACCATAAACGCTAGCGCCACAGGTCTGACGTCATCAGGCATAAATGTCCGCGCTCTTGATTACTCGTAATCACTTGAAAAAAATTTATAACCAATTTTAAATGTAAAACTGTCAGAATGACATTTAAAATTACCTAAAATAACCTTACTTTTTCATATATTCATTGTGACAAACTTGATAATATCGCAGGGGATTCAAAACGGGAACTAAAACTGCAATATTTTATTTATTACCAATTAGTGCTCTTCCGGGATAATTTCATTCAAATCCGGATTAAACATAAGTAATTTCTACTAAAAGAATTTTACAAAAAAGTGAGAGATAAAATTCCGAGTTTTACCGAAGTTGTTAATGTCTAGAGAACTCTGCCATTAAAAAGCATGGAGCAAGCTATGAATATTGTGCCCCGAGACGTCACAATAAAATGGCGATTTGCGCGATCGTTTCATTCGATTCAAATTGATGGATTTTTAAATATTTTTTAAATTGTTATTGAAACGAACATAAATGAATTAAATAGTATTAACCAGTATATTTTAGTATTTTTTATCCAACTACGCAATAAAAAAAAATTATGCATCTTCCTTATTTAAGCACAATAGCTTAGAATCCGGTCTCTACGCTGAGTAAATAATCTGAGTCTTTAATAAAGAGTGGACGTAATGTTTTTTTAAAATTTACAAAAATATATTTTGGGTAATTGAATTACTTTTTAGTTAATTGAAATCAATGATGGATTCAGTCTTAATCCTACTGGGATAAATCGCCCGTATTGCAATACTATCAAAGAAAATGTATGTTTTGGTTTTTCTCTGGATTTTCAGACGACTCCACGTTAAAATGGTATACAATGATACGATTGTTTCATCTTTATTACACGTGATTACCCCCTTCAGCACCGGTCGAATCTTTTTTTCGGTTGCTGAAATTATTGTACCGAAAAAAAAAAGAAAAAATCGGAGAGATTTAAAGCTAATTTCTAGAAAATAATTAACAATTACTTTTCACAATTTTTTAATACATATGAGTAATACATAATATAACTTTTTATATTTTTAAGAATATATAAGATTCTTGAAATATTTTGAGTAATTGAAATACTTATGGATGATTTAGGGGTAATTGAATTACTTTCACCGAGTGCTTTGTACAGCTCTGGTTCCAATATTCCAATAATGACGTTTTTTTTACAGCAAACCACTGCAGATTTAAAATTGTGGCGTGCAGCGTTACAGAGTTTAGAAAAGCAGGTCTTCACGAATTAGAACATTTAGCACATTTAGTGAGTAGGGTAGAACTAAGAAAATAAAAATATTCCATAGTAAGATAAACATGGGAAAAGTATAAATACATGTTTATTCGATGTCAAATAAAATTAGAAGCTTTTGCTTTCTTTATTTCTGCATGTGATAAGCAAAAAAAGCGGAAAGCAGTTTATCTTTGTTTCAAATTTTTATACTCAATTTGATTTATCCCATCCGCCGCTACAGGCAATTTAAAAATAAAAACCCACCCAACTGATAATTTAATTAACTATTATCGGGTATATAATATCAAACCAGAACTTAACATTAGCTGCCGATTAAGTTGCATTGGAGAAGACCTACTGACCTTCCATCGCGTTATCAGTTTTTTGGGAACGGCTCAGTTTTAATTTTTAAGTGAACAAATTAAGTAACTAAAACATAAGCAATTAATTATTATGTTTCTCTAAATGACGATAACGTTGAAATTCTTAGCTCTGAAAGTTAATTTATGCAATTTCTCTAGATAATATGCAAAACGAAACGAATAATTAACAGAAAACAAAAACTTAAAGTGGTTAATAATCTTAAAAAGGACGGCGAATCAGCATTATTAATATTTATTAATGACCGAATAAAAACTTGAAAATTTCGTAATATCTAAGAATATTAAATTGGCATTACATAATTACAGTAATTAGCTTAAAAATCTTAATAATTGTTCTCTTTACAGTCTTGAACGGTTCAATTAAGTAAGATGGTATCACCATTTTTTGACTTGGAAATCTGAAATAGTCAGCTAATTTAAATCTGTTACACTCTTGGTGTGTAACCCCCCCCCCAATTGAGTTTTGCATCGTCCTAGAACCTGAGTTATCATTATAAAATTTTGTTTATTTATTTACACATATTATTATGTATGTTAAAATAATTTTTTATGGTCCAGTATCTCACGCCACTTCTATAATAGTCCGAAGTAAAATTTTTTGTGTTGATTTTTTTACGAATTTTAAATTAATTTATTAAAAACATACTCGTACAATCAAATTATCGTCGTTTACATTAACGTCAATAGCTTAATTAAGATGTTATTTAAATAATTTATTCAGAAGTTGATTTATTAGCATGTTTTGTCATAATCTATTGATTTTTTTAGCCCAATCTACGTGGCTCCGTACATTATTTGAAGCCGTCGCGTCAGGGTAGTCATCCAGTAGCTAACAACACCCTGTACTTTTTCAGCGATGCTAGTGTACATGAGTAATTGTAAATAATTTTAAAATGTCAGAAAATCAATTACTTATTTGTATTTTTCATTTAGAAAAGCATTTTAATATTTAATATGTTGCAGCTATAATTAATATCTATTAGGGAAGATCGAGGTTACGTGAGATAATTTTTGGCTTATGTTGGCTACTAGTATCTGCATGACCGGGGTAACAAAAATTAATAATAATTATTATTATATTATCATACAATAATTAAAAAATAAAATATATATCCCACCCACGCAACCAAAGCTGTCCATTGTATTCGGTGTGTCTAAATCATCCTCGGTCTCTTCTACCTATTAAAGTGTTTTTACAAATATTTCATTTTAAAAGATTAGATATTTTTTATGATAATGGTAGGCCATTATAGTAAAACTTAAGGTGGAAAGCCATTCAAGGTGTATCACCGTAATACATAGTACATAAAAATGTTAATATTTTCGTCTTAAAGGCCAAGGAATCTTCTCAAACTGAAACAATTACTTACAGTATTTCTTGTCGTCCTTGTTAATAAATAAAATAAGAAATCAGATAAATTAATGAAATTATTAATTATCGAGTTGTATGGGTACATTTTTCGTAGTGGAAAGTTTGTTTACCACGTTAAGGATCATTTATTTTCTAACGTTCATACCGGAAGAATTTAATTCCTCGAAGGCTGTAAATTTTTAAAGATTTCCTATTTTAGACAAGGTCGCTAACATTGTAACATTTTAACTCGAAAATGGATGTGCAGTGTCTTTTCTGCGAAGACAAATTTTACATATTACGAGTATGTCGCCAAAGTATCCGGGATTGGGCGCCAATAAAATGTCTCCATGTGTTTCCAGTATTTTTGTGTTTTGAAGTTTTTAAGTTGTATGACACTCTGAATATAATTATCATCTTTATGTTAATTTCACAAATTTACATATAAATCCCAAAAAAATTTGATGTTGGAATTTCTGAAAATGTTATTCAACGTGTTTGTTTGTATTATTCTAGAAAAATTAAACGCAATATTTTCAAAAAATACAATACAACTATATGTAATTTTAATAATTTTATCATTAGAATGTAATACAGATCACGGTATAATCGGCTATTATTAACCAGTTTTTTTATTTTAAAATCTTATAATAGAACAGTGATAGAGTTGAATCACCGAAACAATAAGTGCCGATGGTATAAAACTGTATCAATGGTAACAAAATATTTTCGACGGTTTTGTCAGAAATGACAATTGACATTGATATCTGTCAATTATGGCAATTGTTTGTAAAACAGTTTTTGAAGAAATTAGCATTTATTTATTTATTTTGTATGTTGCAAATTCCTCAATTATATTTTGTAATTTTTTTATATACTAATACTTGGGAGAGTCGGGTATTCAATTTTCAGTGCATACTTAGGTAACTTTACCTTAGAACAATTTTTATGGGACACTTGATAATGTTAAACTATGACAGGTATCATACAGCTTTTATTTAAAAACCTCCATTATGTACAAATTACTTTCCCATTGTCATTCCGTTCACAAACTTACGGATACGGAATAATTTAGTAGGGATCTTCAATTATGTAAGTATTGTAATAATTGATGTTATATCATCAATGCTTCCTAAAATGTTAATTAGGATTTTCCCATTTTTCACTTTTCAATAATAGCTTGGCAGAGAACATAAATAATAATAGGTTCCTGCCAGTTGGGTAAGTGGGAAAAACTGTAAAATAATCTTTAAACCAATGGGTAATGACAAGGAAAATTCTTATGGTAAATTATAGTATTTGAGAGTTTAATTAGCAATTAAAAAAATTTTAATTACAGATAATAATTTATTGCTAACTCAATAACGGCAACAAATGCTAATCTTGATCATCAACAGGTATAATAAATTGTAATACTGCTACTGATTTTTTCGATGGGATTTCTTCTAAAAAATTTCCCCGTGACTCTCAAAATACATTTACTATTTTTTGATAATAATACTAATAACGAATAAAATAATTTTAGAAACTGTAAAAGAATTGAATGTTATTAGATTCTAGTGATGTTACAGATTCAGATAGCAAGGAAATTATTTCGTGGGTAGGTAGGTGACACAAATTTTCAATGCCAATCTAGCCATAAACAACTAAATCTAATATTTTGGAAAATATGTTATTACGTTCTTACAATATGTCCTTCAATTAAATTTGAATTATAAAATAAAAATCTTATACAAAATTTGATTTCATAATTTTTTTAGCAAGAATTTGACAATAAATATTGTAGCTTTCCGACTATCTTTTACTTTAAAAATAGCATAACTAATTTGAAAAAATTGATAAAATTCAATTAAAATTTTTTAACGTTTTTATCGATGTGTTATGCATCATGGTGTAATCATTTGATAATGAACGTGGGTTTCGTATCCTATGTTTCATATCCTAAAAACAAAATGTTTAATATAATTGAAAAATTGTGAATATTCGCAGTGAATTAAAAACAAGAGCTAAATCAAAAAATGTAAATTTTATACTAACCAAAATTTACATCCGAGTTAATAATTTTTTTTTATTTTTACATTTGACAGAAAGACTTTTTTTTGCTGGAGTGAAGTCTATTTTGTATGTTCTTTCGAGTGGTTTAAAATATGTATCACCCTCAATTGAAAATTAAATCTAATAAGTAATAACCATTATATTATATTGTTGGAAATGAGTATAAATAGCCACCTGATTTAAATTTTCTTTACGAAAAACGTAATGCTTTGGGTGTTTTTTTTTCAATTTAGAAAGATTATCATAAAAAATGTTTGAAAATGCGGTATCACTTTGACATTATATTAATTTATAAATCTTCTTGCTCAGAGAATGTATAAAAAAATTATTAAAATAGAGATTTGTTTTCGCTATTATTTAGTGAAAATCATGGATTATGGAAGCGGAAATCTCAGAAATTTTTAGAAAAGTTATTTTAGAAATAACCCCCCCCCCCCCATAAATTAGTAATATAACCGCCCTTCGCTCTTTTTCAGGGCAGGCTTTTTTTTATACGCACCAATTTACAATAGCGTACTTTTAAGCAGGTTTCCAAAAGTACGCCAACTGAATATTGGTTTAAATTTTTGACGTACCGCTGGCCCATAACCTGATATTATTCGAAAAAATTTCGCTTACTTTGCGCTTTTATATGTAATATATTTGAGTTTATAATCAATATGTCAATCAATCAACCAATGTGTGACATAATATGAAGTGCTCTTCATGTTACTGCAATCTCCAAGGTTCGATTAAACATCAGCCAAAAGTGAATAAGTGTTTCCTGGCTGTCCAACAAGTGTAAATATTTATTTGCATTTTATAAAGTCCAATGAACAGATATTCAGATGAACTTTTTTCTTTCTCAAGGAAATTATAATCCAGCATGTTTATAATACATGTATGATTGTGCGTGAGTCTGTACATCGATATAATTTTTTTATTTTGAACTTTGCGACGTTTCAACCAAGTCAATATAGTTACGTCATACATTTTTGTACACCCACACAGCTCATAATATAATAATTAAAATTATTTTGATTTATATCGTAAAAAAAACTATTTTCAGATTTCGGTATTTAATTATTAAATCGTTTAATTGTTTTTCTAGCACCTACATACATTGTGTAAATTAATTCAACTGAATTAATAAATAAGTTACACAGCACACCCGGATATATTTTATAGCCGGATTTGTTAATTATTATTACTTGGTCAATTAAACACTGGAAATATTTATTTTTTACTGTATCCTCTTTTATTATTATTTTAAAAATATAAAAGAATTTCAAATCCAATAAATCTTTTTTTTTTCAATTAGTATCCGATTATTTTCAATTTTTTTGTCAGGGATTTGTATTTGGTATTATACAATTTTTTTACAATACTAAAATGATGTGTCTTGCATAATAAATTGCAAACTCCCACTCTTTCTCTTTCTATGGAGATAAACCGTAAATACCTTACCAATAATCTTTTAATAAAATCTTATTGTGTTTTTTAGAAGTCAAAACGACAAAAGTTCATTAAACTTGAAAGTTGAATAAAAGTCAATCGATTTTATTGTCGCAAAAATACCTAAATGGTAATTTTTACCTTGTTATTAAAATATTGATTGACACCGTTATAATGGCGATTTAAATAATTCTTGACTTTTGGATTGAACTATTCTCTACTTCCTGTTATTGTAATAGTACAAGGATTTTTTATTAAAATTGTTCATTGAATCAAAGACGCTTCGGAAATATGGTAATTTCATAATATGTTCCCGTGCGAAACGTTGTCACGCGTACGCCAATGGAATTTCGCTTCTGAAAATTCAAAAATGTATTATAGTACCACGAGAGGAAGCGTACATAGCATACCTTCGTGACCGTAGGATTAGAGAGACATTTTTATTACACCTCCACACCTGTACACTTGACAAAAAACATTTGCTATGGCTATTTATAGAAGTTTTACTGCGTCAACAGGTTATGGTCCCAATTAGGTAAGACGGCAAATAAAAATTAGAAAAACTGATTTCATCTATTATACCTAGTGTTTACCATTGGTACATACGCGTGAATATAAAATATTGTGATAGTGAGATGATCTGTAAAGGAAGTATTTAGGTCACGACCAACTACAGCAACAACTAAAATCAAAATAGAGTTCTGATTCTTCGACTATTGCAAAATCACATTGTAAACATTAAGAAACCATTTAAATTAATAAGATAAATATTTAAAATAATTTTGTTTGTTTTTCGTGAAGTCGATTAAGATTTGTAAGCAGTTAGGTCGCTCTGTGCATAAATCAAGCATAGAATTTGTAAAATTTGGTAATTAAGCGCTAATGAGCTTGGCGAATTAGTAAAAAAAACAATGTGGCTAAATAATCTATCGATTTATTAATGTATGTTTTATGATCGTGATTTTTTGCATCTAATAAATCAAATTAAGTTATGCAAGATTTGTAATTAACGATTGATTAGGTAAGATAAACTTGACCTTGCAAAAATTGGTTTTTATAAAAAAAAGAACCATCTCAATGTCGCGACCTTTGTCAAAATCGCACAAAAACGCGAAAAGATTAATAATTAACGCATTTTATTATGATAAACAAATTATTATAATAATAGAAGCTATTAAAATAATCCATCATTTGTCGGTTAAATTCACACAAAGTTGTTCGATATTGACAGTCATTAATTGTTTTGTTTACTCGAATTAGTGCAGAATGGTACAATTCGGGGACAATAATTGAATATTTATATATTTGCTAATGATTTGGGGAAAAAAATTAATTTGTGAAACGGTATTTCGATTGTATTGATAATATATACGTCTACGTGTCTGAATCATAACGTCAATATCGATAAACAAGTAATAAAATAAAATGAGCGCCGATGTGGCACCAAGAAGGTCATTTGGCGACCTTCTCGAGAATCTGCTGTATCTAATTTGCATTCCGGTCTTTTAGATAGGTATGTCCAACCAAACCCCCAAAAACTATGAAAACAATCCAAAAAAAGCGGTTGGAATTTTTAAAACGAATGATGACATCCTTAACGAACAAATTCGAAAATATTAACGAGTGAGTCAATTGTTGCAATATTTGGAAAAATATGTTCCATATAGGTAATTCGGTCTGCTTTTGCCCGTGTAGGTTGATTAATTTTTTAATCATTTCCCCGAAGGAGAGCGTTGGTGTTTGCATTAGTAATAAAATTGTTTTTAATTTATTATCAAAAAATCATAAAATTCCTACAACTCAAATATTCAATTTCTGTAGAGAATGTTGTATTAAATAATTTTGGCAACCTTCCATTTGTCAATTTCCTTGATTATCTTTCACGCTATTAATTTGGTAATGAATATGAAGGATTGCGGAATGAGATCTGATTGCATTGACCTCTCAGCAGTGTTTGTTAAAATGAAGAGTCGAATCACTTCATTGCAAAGTAAACTTAATCGCTTTATAACGTCCAATAAATACTTCAGCTTTGAAGCTTGGTCGCGGGTTAATTTAATTTAAAATTATTTTGTTTACGATCAACGAACTACACACGACCGACCTGCAGCCCCAAGGCAAAAGCAACAACCCGGATGCCGTTGATTTTGTATTGTCGAGTTTGGCAGCAAGAAGGCACTAAATAAAAACTATAAAAAGCCAACAAAAAATTATCGACTGAATAATTTTTCATTTAAAAAAGGAATTTTGCATACCTAATAAAGCAAAGGTTAAAATCTTGGCGCCAAAATCGAGACGGCAGATTAACCGTAACCAAAAAATATGTGCATACACCGTGATTCATATTTCATTTTTGCATAGTCCGCAAGTTCGTCTTAAGATCAGGTGAACGTGAAAGTTATTCTGAAAATGCTATCGAGTTTTCTATTCTATACTGATTAGTGATTACCATTTATGGGTAATAAAACCACCACAGGTTCAATATATTTTTTTGTTTCATTTTCAAGGAATTATTGCCCGCAAAACTTGATTTTACAATGTGGCTTTATGTTTTAATCACAACTTAAAAAAAAAATCAATAAAAAATTATTCGATAGAACTTGTAAATTTTATGAACCAAGAATAAACTGCAGGAATTTTGACGAAAATAGTCATTATAAAACAATTTAAAAAATTATAAACTAAAAATACATTTTTTCCAAACGTCAAAAACACTGGAGTTGACGAGAAATTTAAAGATTCACTTCTTAAATAGCAATTGTTTTACTTGACTGCTGGTAACGGTGAGCAACAAAGTACTTTCGCCCTTAATCTTATTATTTATTAGCGTTTTTAGCAGATAAGTCAAATTTGGAGGTACTTTACTGGGGATAAATGTCCCCCCCTTCCCCAACCCCTCGGTTGCCAACTTTTTTTTTGCTTCTTCTGTTTCCTTTAACGCCTTGCAATAAATTGAACAATACAAAAACTTTCCAAGTTCGAAAATATTTGTTAGGTTGTATATAAAAAGAAGCCTACATAATCAAAAATATCCCATCAAATGATAAGAATCTAATGGTATTCAAAATTTTTGCCAAAAAAAAGAAAGAAATGTCACGATATTCATCAAAATTTGATTATTTTTTATTTATTATTTGTTTATTATAAAATATTTATATACATTTTGTTAATTTCTAACATTCCTGCCGTAATGCACTTCTGGTTGACTGATTTCGAATTTTCATCTATATCTCGAAAATGGTGGAACGAAATAAAAAAATGAATAGGTATTTTGTTTTTGTAATTTCATTCTCTACATTTTTGTTCATATAAATTTTTCTATTTTGTCGCACCGTTTCCGAGATATAGACGAAAATATTTTTTGTATTTTACAGAGTCTTGCTTAAGTCGCTGTCAGTCAGAAACGGCGCGAAAAATAGAAAAATGCATAGGATTAAAATTAAAGGCAATGAAATTTGCAACAAAAGATTTCTATTGAATTCGTTGTAAATTCCTGAAATTCCTTTGAAATTACCGAAATTTCTTGTAAATCCCTGAAACTCCTTAGAAATCTCAGGAATTATTTATAAATCTCTGTAATATTGAATCCCGTGTACAAAATATTTACTCTCAGATAATAAAATAAATAAATTCTAACTTTTGCTGGTCATAAGAACGAGTAAAACATTTTGTACTTATTATGTACTTTTTAATCCAAAATTGTAACATTTATGAATATTAAATATTATTTATAAAGAATCTAGATATTTTTTTTCCAACTCAGAGTTCTATATTATATAATAATAATATATCCTGTTTTAATATTTTCTTGCGCTTCGTTCTTTGTCTCATTTCTGTTACAACGTTACAGCAAAAATAATTTATTAATTTATTTACTACATCTTAAAATAGCAATACAAAAAACAAAGGAACGTTAAGTATATACCCAAAAGAGACAATCTCAACAAACTGAATATAAATAGATATTTTTTAGAATAGTGCCTACGTACATATTTATAATTTATCATTCCAACATTGATAAAATATCGAGTCTCTATGGTACACCCGTTAAAAACTAAACTTTAGGCTGTGATAGAACACGTTTTTATAAAAAAATATTAAAAAGCTTCTCGTTTTTTTTTTTTTTCTATAAAGTTTCGTCTAAAATACAGACAAAAACATTTTTTCAACATTTTCAAAGTAAAATAACAGGATGGAATCTAGTTTGTAGATAATTTTCAGTAAAAATTGAGTAGTTTTGTTGCTACAGCCATTTACTATCTTCAATTGAAAGCTAAATCGAATAACTATATTATATTTCTGGAAAATGATAAATAGCTACCTGATTTACAATTTGCATTACAATATTCAATCTTGTTTTATCGACACCAAATATTGAAAAATGAAATATTAAAAAATATATCTTAAAAAATTTCACCAGTTGTTTACCGTACCCTGTATATAATTCTGAAATAACTTACATACATTGCCTGAAGACATATTTTATCAACTCTTAACCCCCATTCCGGACGACAGTAATTTAACAAAATAAGTGGTCGTTGGTTGTAGTGAAAATTCCTAAATGGAAGAAACTTCAATAATGTGATATTGATATCCTTAACATTTTTAATCGCCGCTATTCCTGATTGCAATCACACTAAATCACATTTTTTTACAATTTGGGAAACCAGTTGCATATTTCTTTATTTTGCTTTGATAATCGTGTCGCACTATTATTTTTATATCTTGTTTGTCGTTGAGTATAACAACCTCTATGTTTTTTTCCGCATATGTAGTCAATGGGGAAACTGATATTTTTTTGACATAATCAACTTCACATTACTAGCAAATTATGCCATTAGTATGCTGTTCGTTATCTTCATCGTAAATCCAAAATTTAAATTTTTTTGTGATCATTAAAACTTAAATACCTGGAACATCGATCTGGCAATTATTATAATAGTATGCATAAGTATTAAATAACTTTTCTATTTTGAAAGACCTGAGATGTGAAAATTTCTACATCACAAGTTAAGGATTGACTTGATGGTGCGTATAGGTATAGGCATTATGTTAAGAGAGCCATCATCGGACTCCCACATAAACAGCTTTCCCTTTATTTTAACATTTTTAGGTTTTATTTAAATTTTCGAATTCCACTGCTATGTTACGACGATCAACTGCCCAATTGGCTGTCTCGGTGACCAAATTCTGGTTATCGAATTTTAGATGCCATCACTTAACCACTGCAAAAACTCTAGAAAAGTTCCATTATTTATTGTTATTTATGTGCACCATGAACTTTTCTCGAAAACTTATTTAAACAATTTTAGGAAAGTAATCAGTTTTTAGCAAATAATACCAAAAGTTATTGCATAATAAATTTATTTTTACCATATCATTTCAGTCAAGCCCCTAATGTAATTCAAATTTATTTGACAATAATTTTTAGAAATACTATTTTGTAAAATGGACCCTCCTAAAAATGCGGTCGCGGATGTCGTTCTTTAACACGATAATGTCATACATAAAACCAAACTTTTCTATTCTGTGTTTTGCATATTTAATTTGCAAATTATGCTTCACTCAAATGTGTATAAATCAACCAGACCAAAAATAATAATGAAAAACATCGAGACTGTTATTTTTTAAATCGTAAATTGAGAAGAACATATTTATGAGTGTACCTCCAAATTTTTCTAAACCATAGGGCTTTTTTTTCTCTGCACGATTTATTCAAATCTTCCTTTTTTATGCCGTGCGAACTGCTAATTAGAACAATTTTTCGTCAATCAATCAGGCGCTAAAGTTTAGACAATTTAATTGATAACAAAAAATTAAATAAAAAGCACATCAGAAGATTTATTAAATCCAAACATGCAGGATTAAATCGCCAGCTTAATGAATTTTTTATTATTCTTGGTTTCAGACAGCGAAACTACCTAGACATGAAAAGGAGGTTTTTGTTTTTTCAATTGCTCGTTATATGTTTATACATCTCTCTACCTCTATATCTCATGTAGAGGGAGACTGCAATAAAATAAAATTTTTATTGCTCACGAGGTTTGAAAAATTAAGTGAGAAAAAATTCTGAATTTGCTGAGCCCCAGATGAAATGAATAAAATCTGAAGAAGGAAGCTGCTTTAGACGATATAATTTAAATTACAAAATTAAAAACAAATACATTTTATAATAGAGCAAGAAAAAACTAATACTGTTATCCAAATGGTCTATCTTGTCAGATTTCAATTTGACATAATAATATATTGTTTTTTAATATAAGATCAGTTTAAATTATTATTCATAATTTAATTTGATTTATTTGAGAGATTTTCGACTTGTCATATGTTATGAATTTTAATTCGACACAGATTGCATTTTTAGGTTAGAATTCATATCAATTAAACTAATCAAGAAGAACTCTCGGGGGAGGGGGAAATAACAGATGATAATATTCAACGATTTTCAAAAATTAATGAACACGCACACGATTTTTGATATCCCAAAAGACCTTTGTCCTTACGATATTAAATTAAATTACTTTTATTGTTGACCAGTGGCGACACGTATTTAAAATAAAGCGGCAATGACTGGAAGTGTATTGCCAAAATAATTAATATTATATCTCTCATGTTTAGATAAGTCAGATTTAAAGAACGACATAATTTCTATTGGACAAATCTATGGCAACGGATTTTTTAGACTGGTTTGATTCTCAACTCCAAGTCATGAAAACTATTTTGTTCCCAAAATTCAAACAGGATTCAAATTCAGTTGAAGAAATATATTTTTCAGTAACTTGTTGATAGATCGGATAAGGTATGTTAACGTCCAATTAAGAGCAATTAAATTATAATTATGCATAAAAATTCTAAAATTTCAAGATCATTATTTTATGGCGGATATTAAATTTGTTTATGTAACATGATTGTTAACGATGTAATTAATGTGTAAAATTAACGAACAGCGTAACGCGACAGTTAAACTTTAACATGAAGATTATGACAAAAATTTATAATTTTACGATCTGTTGACGCTCAAGCAAGCTGGTGGCATTTGTAATTTGGCATTTTTCTCTATACTTTTTATATACCCACGTCACCAAAATATTTAAATGTTACTGTAGTTTTTTGAAAAATAAAAATACCCGTATTTGGCATAAATATATTATGTATCTACTCATAATTTTTGAGATAAGACGCTTTGAATACACGTGGCAAAAAAAATGCGAATCATTAATTATTAATTACTTTTAAAACAAATGATTTATAGATTAAAAGACCCGAGCCCACAATAAACAAAACAATAAAAACGCTACGTCAAAAAAGCCGTTCTGATACAAAAAACAAAATTTGCAGTCACATTTTAAAAATCCGGCTTTTAATTTTATCGAATAATCTTATAGAATAGAATTAATTTTATGCAAATATTACAAGATATAATCAATTCGTTGACTTCTAAGATAAAAAAGAAAGGTGTACACTGACGCACTAAACAAATGCTTGACGCTTTTCAACTTTGCTCAAATTTAAATTCAATAAAAATGTCATTGAATAGCCAAGCGATTTAAATAATTATGCTCAAGACCTGCGAGCGTTTCAATTCCATCGGTGGAAAATTTCAAGAAGACGAAAAAAAGAGAAATTGATTGTTAATCTAATCAGTGGCGTAACCATAGAATTGATATTATGGCTTTCAGAAAATCAAGTACAATCTTTGAAACGCCGTGATTCATAGTCAAGTTTACGTCCTACTCGTTATTTTTACTTATTTATGGCTTGTTTTCAAAATAACGCTCAAAATTGGAGAAATCTCGTAACGTAAACCAGGATGCGGCCATAAATGATTAAGACGGGTCATTAGATAACTGCATACTTGGAAGTAGTTGTTTTAATCGACTAGTCAAGTACCTATTGAATAATGCCCATCGCTAAAAATAAAGAAAGTTTTTTTATTATGCATCGAGAGTGCAATAACCACGTATCGGAGAGCACACGGATGTTTTTCGAAAACGTACATCTGATAAAAATATAATAAATAAAATTAATTAATATTTGCGAGCGTCATTAGTTCACAAAATTTGTTTAGAATCCCTAAAAACAACAAAAACATCGCGAAGATGAGCAGTGGATTCCCCAAATCGACTAACGATGGAATGCGGATCGTGACGTCAGACCATTCCACTATATAAAATAAACGAAAATCGGCCAAGCCAGCAGATCGCAGTTAGTTGTGATAGAAACAAGTTGTTATAGCAACGTTCTACATTTGTTGTTTTGAGTTCGTTTACTGCAGTGTTTTGTTTTTAACAAGTGAATTAGTTATATTTACGTAAAATGTTCTCGTTAATTGTTATTTTGTGTGCAAGCGCCCTGGTCGTGGAGCAAATTTCGTGCTCCGCAATTCCGATGTGGGAAAATTTGAGCAAACAAGAAAAGGTAATTAACTTTATTTTGTTAAAACTAGAATACTACCGAGAAAGAAAGCTGCTACAAGTTTTTGAAAAAGCCGAACACGAAAGTTGAAAAAGAAAGTCTCGGTTTCTACGCACTTTCTTTTTAATCATTGTTACTCACGATATTAATTTATTTATTTATTCTTGCAGATGTCATACCTTTACTCCATGTTCGCAAATCAAGTGGAAGGATTTTGCGAATCTTCCGAATTACCGGATTGCAATCGAGAGCTCTTAAAATACGGATTGAGAAAACTTAAGGATATGTCAGAAGATCATCTCGATTTCATGGACCCCTACCAAAGAAACGCAAACAATATAAGTAAGTATCCGATACTCGTGTTTTGTTTGATTTGCTTAATTAAGGTCGTACGGGTCAACGATGAACCTTCAGTTGTCGTGATTGATGGACGGCCTTAAGTAGTTTTTTAAACCTTCATCGGCCATATAGAGATGAGCACTAAAAGTGACGGTCACATATAGACATGATAAATTATTTTAATATAATAGGTCACGGCAGAAAACTAAACGAGTATTTTTGTTACAGTTTGGGACTCTATGATGGAAGGTCATGCGATGATGAAAACTACCCAAAAAGTGCGTTCTACCACCACGCCCAAACCAAACGCTTACGACGACGACCTTTCCTTTGGGTTAGACGATCTTGGCACCTTCGGCGCTGCTTCCGCAAAAATTGATAACGTCTACAAAGTATCTCCGCCCAAAGGTTTCGTGTACATCCGTCCAACGGCTACATACCAATACAATATTGGAAAACCCGAATACAAACAACCAGTACAGTCACAAAATCAACTTCCTTTCGAAAACATCTTGAAACCATTCCGTGCCAACGACAGATACGACCCATCTTACCGACCAGAAGTACCTTTAACAGGCCCTATGGTCGTGAAGGTGTATCCCGACGGAACGCCAGTTCAAGAACCAATCAGTTTTCCACAAGACGAAGATTTAAGGCAATACAAATTAACGCAAATAAGATTACCAAATCTTTAAAAAACGACTGAACTATTTTGGTGCGTGCCATTCATTCGCTGTATGACTGCATTCTTTCAATGAAAGAGACTTCCACTCCAATATTGTTGTGATATAATTGTATAAAAATATTTATTTGTGTACTTTGGTTTATTTATGTATGTATGCATGATGTGTGCGTGTTCTGTTTGAAACAATTATTTATGCTTATTTAATTTTGTATTATTTAAATGTTAAGTTATAAGTATTGAAATCATTTTGTCAAATGATTTGTAGTAGTAATTCCACTTTTGTTGGAAACATCCTACAACGCCCTATTAAAGTTGTGATTTAATAAATTATAATTTATTTTGATTTTCTTGTTTTTCTTTTCTTTTTTCAAGTTTAAAAATCCATTGGGAATGAAGAAATTATAATATTTAAAAGAAATTAAATATATTATATAAAACATAATTTTTTACATATACCGAAAGACAACATTAATAATCAAGAGAACAATATACGCTATGGGAAGATAATATGGACTAATAACTTAATAAATTGCACTAAATACTTACAAACACAAAAAATACAATTAACAGCTAAGGAATACCACCATTTTCACGATCAAAATTCTTTAAACAACCATTTGAAAAATTATTCATCATAATCGTACGCGCTTTGGCTGGTTGTAGTGCTTGTGCAATCCTCCTCATCTGTTTCGGTCTCCTCAGTTTTTTCGGCTTTTACAATTTGATTGGCAGATTTTTGATGAAAAACGAAAGAAATATAACGCGACATATCCCATATTTGTTTAATCACCTAAAGAAGTTTTGCAAATGACCACAACATTCGAAACAAAAAACTGAAACTTACCATATCAGCTAACCCTTTTTTATCCCAGCAATGATACCAATTGGCCAAATCGCTCGTGCAGTCCGCCTCATCTGGAGGATTTTTAATTTGCGCTTTATTAAAACAACGTTTACATTTCAGTCTTGTGTGAGTATCAGATTCTGTGGTTTCCAGACGAAACAGTTCTTTTAATTCAGATGCACTGAAATGTCGTAGAGTCTCTTCGTTCATATCCACTACTGTAGAACTCAGAGCTTTCTTATGAGCTTGTCTTTGGAAAATTTTTTCTTCGATAGTGCCGGTCTATAAAAATAATGCAAAAGGGGTTATCATTTTCATGTGCCTGCTCAAACTAACAATATAAAACAAAATAATTTTATTACCGACCTAAGTTGTTTGTCTTAAAAAAGAGGCTATTACATATTCCGTTTTATGTATGCTATTATCCAATCAAATTGAAGGACGCTTTTGGTTAATAAACATACATAACAATCCAAACATTTTTCATAATTTTACATAATACTATAAATTTAAGCCAAGGTAATTTGGGTGTGTGGAGAAATTTGTTTTTCCCTGGGGGGAAAACAAGTTTTTCAGAATTTTAATAACAGAACCATCGTAATAATTTTAATCATAATATTTTATCTTTATACAATAAAAATTTTCCAATGAGATCGAAATCACATTGGCCCCTCGGAAAGACTGTAATTGTGTTGGAAACCTTGTGTCCAACTATGTAACATTCTTTTACACGCTATCCACGAAAACCTGATGTAAGCTTGTGTCTATACAGCTACCAAACTGTAAAGGTTAGATTTTTGGAGTTTGTCACTTGCCCATAAATTAGAGTTATATGACGAGTGTAGGGTTATGGTACCGATTGAACCAGATTGACCTTTCCTAAGTTGAGATCATTGTAATGAACTTCAAATGGGAGTTTGTCTTTAGATTGTGAATTGAGCAAACAGTCGTGGGTAATGAACTTGATTTAATTGTTTCAATCATAAAAATAATAAAGCCACAGTAGGGCATTGGAATGTTTGTCTTCCATAAGTCAGATAATAAAATGTACGAGGTATTATTACAGTTATTCTATTTTGAGCTAAAAAAAATTATAATCGATCGTTTGTTTATCAGTTCCCAGCAGACAGCAGAGTAGTTCCCATCTATTTTAAGTTAATAACTTTAAAATAACAATTAAAAAGGTCTCAAAAAAATCCGGCCCGTGCAGCATTATGGAATAAATTTTATGCAACTAGCCAATATTTGAAATAATTTAATAATTAAAAAATTTCTTACCGCGAGAAATCTGTAAATAAAACAGGGCTTCTTTTGTCCATCTCTCCAAACTCGAGCCATAGCTTGATCATCATTTGCAGGATTCCAATCGGGATCGAACATAACCAATCGATTGGCGCCAATTAAATTTAAACCACATCCACCGGCTTTCGAACTTAGCATAAAAATAAAATCTCGCGATTCCGGATTATTAAAGCTCTCGACCACTTTAGCACGTTTTTTAATTGTCAGTGTTCCATCCAGACGAACATACATATAACACCTTTTCTTGCACAATTTTTCAAACAAATCAAGCGTTTGTGTGTAATTTGAAACCAGCACGATTTTATCATCACTATTTGTTTTTATATTTGCAAGCAAGCAGTCTAATAACATCACTTTACCCGATAGTTCGGGACGCACATCATTCTCGCCGCGTTTATTACCCAACAATGCTAAGGCATTTTCAAAACCTTCCTCACCTTCCTTTATTTTATCCAAAATTAAATCGGGGTGATTACACAACTTCTTCAACGTAGTAATGCAAGACAAGGTGGGGTTAAAACCGCCACCCTTGACTTCGCCTTCGCCAGCCACCTTTTTACGAATTGCGGGCGAATTTATGTAATTTAAATAAATTTGTTTTTGTACTGGGGTTAAATCACAACAAATTATCATTTCGAACTTGACTGGTAGGTATTTGGTTAGTAACGCACTTGTGCGACGAATAAGGCACTTGTTTACGAGAGTAGTCAATTCTTGGAGGCATTCTTGCGCATGTTGACGTTCCAAAGGTGTTGCGTACGAGTCCTGACCTACAAGAAAGTTTACAAAATGTAAATAATTTAAAAATTGATAACATAATAAGCAGGGTTATAGCTGTAAAACCCAGAAAGGTAGTTTTCAAGAAACTCAAGAGAGTAACTGGAGTCAGTATAGATACGTTCGATGAGTATACAAAGCACACATGTATCCCGTAAACTTAACCGTGCATAAAATAATGTGTTACAGAAAAGATATTGTTGCGAAATCATTCGAAATCAAGAACTTCTACAAATACAGACTTACTAAAAAATAGATTTTTAATCAGCTCATTACAAGGACAAGGTTCCCATTCATTGTTCAAAATAAATTCCCCGACTTCTCCAGGTTTTCTCTCCGTAACTTTTCGAACCTTGGTGAATTTTAAAAATTGTAATTATTGATAATTTACATAAATTGTTTTTTAAAGTTTTAAAAGAATTTCGCTGATCCGAAGCCTTAATTTCCCTGACTTTCACTAAAAACAGTGTTATCAACAGCAAATTGTAATAATTACACAATTAATATCGGTATCTTAAATAAGTTTGTATTGGTATTTATTTAACAATAATTAATAAAAAGCTCCTACATTTTTTGCATTGTAAGATTTTTATATAATCGTGTGCAAAAAAAGAACACAGATTGATCATTGTATAATAAGAACTACTTCGAAAATGACTCAGTTTAAACACGATTTTTATGCCCAAAAATAGGTCTTTCTCCACTAAATTAGATAAAATTCATTATTTATTTCTATATCGCGTGATACTTAAAACCTAGCAATGGGTGGTTCAAATCGTGGGATTTCCAGCATGTAATTGCTTTTTTTTTGTATAGTTTTTTATTTGTTTTCATCAGCATTTTACAATAATTAACATTAAATAATAATTATGTAAAGAATAGCTAGATTAATAAGAGAAAAATATTAGAGTTCCGGTTACTAACGTAAAATTTAGTATTATACATCTAGAAAGCCCTATTTAAAATTTACAATAAACCAAAGGGTAAGTCGCCTATGTTAAAAAAATTTAAGAATGTATTTGGGTAGTACAAATTTGGTTTTCCTTCTTGTAAAAAGACGAAAACCAAGAACTCATTCAATTTTGGGATTTCACAAAGTAGGAAGTATTTAGGAATTTTTGTGAAATTTTATATCGCAGTTAACCCCTCAAAAGTAACATAACAATGAAATAAGAATATTATTACTGTTACTTCTAATTCTCTCAACCGTAAAATTATAAATCTCAGCTGTATCAATATTTCAATTATTGTAGATCTCAAAAACTTTAAATCGTAGAGACAAATTTTTGACAATTATTTTTGAACAAATGCATAAACAATACATAAACAAATTATCAATTGAATAGGAAACAGGCAGGTGTGAGCTTCACTCACACGGAAAATCCTCAAATGGAAAAAATCTAAACTTACAGACTTCACAGATTAAGATTAATCACAAGAAAAAAATTAATACGCACCTTTCATGATGTTATTCTCGTATTTTCTTCTAAATTCTTGAGCACTTCCAAGCATTCCTTCATTAACAAAATGAATTAAACTAAAATATTCAGTCAAATCGTTTTGAATCGGCGTTCCACTTAACAAGACCCGCCGTTTTGCATTAAGAGCCATGAGCGCCTTATAAGTCTGATTTTCACAGTTTTTCAAACGATGTCCCTCATCGCAAAGTACTAACCCTATCTCGCCTTTATGTAATATTTCGGCGTGCATTCTAAAAGTTTCGTATGAAATTATCAATAAAGGAATTGCAGTGCGTCCTTGACCCTGCATAAACTGCGTTAACTTTTTCTTAGCATCTGATCCACCATCCATAATCAATGAACTCAATCGTCCTCCTAACCACTAAAAGAATTATTAAAATATGTAATCAAGTCATCACTGAGAAAAGAATCCAAGTAGATCTCACTAAAAAATGTAGTCAAAAAATTGAATTTCTGAATTATTTGCAGAAAAACGATTTAAAGTAAGAATTGTAATCTAACCTTAAGGATTTCGTTACTCCAGTTTCGAACTAAAGAACTGGGACAGACAATAATAGCTTTGTCTATAGTTGGTTTACATTCAGGTCCTTGTCTTAAAAGAGACCACATGAGAGTAATGCATTGCAACGTTTTTCCTAAACCCATTTCGTCTGCCATTATGCAACCATAGGCGTCGGGGATTTGTACTCCCGTTACACAGTCGTACATAAACTTAACACCTTCTCTCTGATGTGGACGTAAAATATTACTCAAAAGTGGATCTACTACTATGTGCACCAAAATCGATCTGAATTATAAAAAAAATAGTGAAACACGTAAAAACAACAGGTAGGTATGTTACTTACGAATTATTTTTTAATTTATCATGTTCTGTAACTTCGGGAGGCGTGTACAAAATCAACGCATTCGGAGTATTTGGATCGTACAATGGTCTGCGCAATTGGGCACGTTTCATTCCTAAATTTCGTGACGAATTTGAACTTATATAATTCGGTAGAGGACATTTGAATGGTTTTGTTAATTTTTTAATTATTTCTTCCTAAAAATCATACAATTAATGAACATCTCGGCCAATTACATTTTACTATAATTACATGATCGGTGGTAAATTCCAAATTAGTCTTATTGTCAGTAACGGATAGTAGAGGTTTTCGGGTTTTAGATTCATTTTCCTTTGATTTCTCTCTACCTCTCTTCCTGGATGTTGCAATAGTTTGAACGGGACTAGCCCATTGCTTACCAACTTGACTGGGCGCTTGACTGCGACGCTGAAAGATATAATAAATTAAATATTATAGTCACTAAATTAACACCATTTACCATTTAATCTGTTTATTTTAAGGGATTAATATTTCAAAACGAACTTATTCTGACAAATACAAAAAGTTAGGTTAGAAATTTAATGTGGCGCTCAAAATTGAAAACAATCAACTGTTATGAACAATGTACAGGAGGTGAAGAAATTTGTGTACAATATTAATTATTATTGCAAATGAAATGGATATTTAAAGTGTTTTTCTGGGGCGAAATAGGCAACAACAAAAAATTTATTTTTCCCATCAGTTGGTAAGTCCATGAACTGAATGGCGTAAAACCATGAAGGTGCTCATCTTCATTTCCCCCTATAGATTTTGATGCCCCTTTCTGTCTTTTTAAACTATACATTGATTTCATAACGTCTTCCGATACCCAAAGAAGTATTTTTGTGAGTGACAGGAAACCAGCCTGACGCTTCAATCCCGATTAGGGATTAGCAGCAACAAGATGTTTTTGAAGGGTGTCCACACCATCCTAGTGTGTACCGAGTAGTATTGCTGTACTGTACCACCATACCTAGCAGATTTACCATTGAAAAGAAGATACTTACCAACTGCAAATAAATACTTAATTTCTGTACAATTCTTTCGCTTTGACAACATTTGTGTTTGCTAACCCAATGAACCTTATTTTATTGATTTAAACGAAACCTCTTTGGGTTTTTGGGAACCACTGTCTAGCTAGACAGAAACATACTTAAAACCATCTTCACCAGATAATTTCAGATCGGCATTATTTTGAAGAGTAATTGAGATAAATTACAGCTAGCTAATCAGTCTTTACAATTCAGAAAATTAAGCAATGAAATGGAGTGGTTTTCGTTTGAAAGATAAACTCATAAAAATTGATAAAAATCATATAATTAAGACAGTTATCAAGTATAACTCGATATTACAATCTTTAGAACTATTAAATAATTATTTTATGGAACATCACATGTATTGCATACCTCCTTGTAAACTTACGAGGTATACTTTGTCAATACCAGCATCACAAATAAAATTTACGTAACTATAGGCTCAACTGCCCTCAAAAAATCTATTTCAAACTTTTCACTAGAAAATCTATCGACAGATGCTCTTGCACGTTCTCTAATTTCCGAAATTTCTTTATCGCTCAAATTTAAAATAAATTCGATAGTTTGAGCATACTCTTCTGCCGTAGTCGCCAAGAACCCTAATCTGGAAGAATCCCAAACGTCAATTATATCCAGTAGAGGCCCTCCAGATTTATGAGCAATCGTAATAAGTCCTGCTGCCATTAATTCAACCACAGCTATTCCAAAATGTTCGTCGGTCATTGTATGAATTCCCATCTGAGCTTTACCTAACTCTTCCAACAATTCCTTGTAAGAAATATTTACTTTAAATTCGACGTTATTTTCCAAACTTAAATGTTTACTTAAATCACGCAAATCTTCTACAAGATCTTTGTCGTCTTGGTTACGACAGCTACCACATAAAACCAGCGTTACTCTTGAAAACAATTCTTCCGAAATTATTTCCCTCAATTGATACAGAGCTTGCAGCTGTAACGAATGGTTTTTCTCCGGTCTGAATTGCGCTAGTGAAAGAATTCGAATTTTTTCTTTCTCTTCGTGTTCTATACTTTTAAGATGATCAATATCGCAAGGTGGATAGACGAGATGAATGTGGTGGTGCCACATCTTACGCAGATGTTCCTGTGTAAATGTCGAATTCACTATGGTGCAATCAGAGCAATCACTCGTCCATGAGTAGAACTACAAATGGTTTTTTAATTAAATAATTTTCAATTTGAAAATAAAACTTACAAATGCAAATATTTTGTAATATAATAGCTTCCCAACGGTAAGAATGGGACTTCGAGCTATTGCTCTGTTATTGTTATATATTGCAACTCTGTTGGATACTCGTTTACACATATCGGTTGTTATAGTCGGATAATGGACATAACATGCAGTTTTACAACCTCCCAAGAATTTAAATATCGGCATTGTAAATGCAAATCCAGTGGTGTCAATAAAAATATCTGAAATACAATTTAATAATAAAATAATCAAACATCTGCGATATTAACAACTAAATTACCAGGAGGTAATTTCCATAATGCTTCCATTCCCAATACAACTGATCCGAAACTTTGGCCTAACAATGTAAAATAAGGATATGTTTGTGGCTCGATCCATGTTCCCCTGTGCAAATATAGTATCTCAACGTTATCTTCAATCGACACGTTCAAGTTATTTTTCACTTTGTTTAAAATATTTGCAACATTTCCAGTAGCAGCTTCGACATCACAAGTATATATGTAAATATCTACATTTGGATATCTAAAGTAATTACAATGTATATCTTATTAACTTAAACTACAAGTCAAAACCTCTTCTGTAGTGCTTGCACAGCTATCCACAGTACTTTTTCTCCTCCGCCTCCGGCATTGCAGTACGGATGGAAAAATGCGATTTTCAACCTGCCTGTGTCGTTAGATTTTTTTCTAGATTGAATACATCTCCGTAATATATAAGTGACTGCAAAGGCTATTCCAACACATAAAACCGAAAAGATTATGATTACATTGATGGGGGTGAATAAGGATAATCTGAAAAAATTCCGAGGTTATATTACATATGACGTGTCTTTTGAACAGAAGATGTAATGAAATTGTAAATTTGATCTTTTATATCAACAATACTTACAAGAAAGATAAAACGTCTAACCGCATTGTAAATTTTAATTAATCATTTCCCAGTTAAATTAATAAATTATCGATTTTCGCCAAAATGTTTTATAATACCTTCCGAATGTCACTTATAGATGGTGCTATTATTTTTTAATAGTAGTTTATGAAATCGTGTTCGAAGTAAAACAAATGAGTGTTCGATTTATCTGAACTAAAAAGAGGGGGGGGGGGAGCTAAAAAAGGTCTGTATTATTTTAAAACATAGGTAGATAGTACTTTATTTCGGAATATCTAGTTTTGAATAACAGTTAAAATAAAATTCTAAAATAATCCGAAAATGCCCAGCTTTCCTTTTATTCCCTAGCTATCCCAAAGTTATGACAAACTCAAGTATTTTAGAAGAGATAGTGTAGTATGCCCACGAGTTTTGTTTAAAAAAAGGAGGCACATCTTTCTAGTGCTAAACTTCATTACCAAAGTAAACATCAAAACAGCCACAAGTAAAATTTATTTTTAAATTAGTTTTTTAGTTTGCAGTTGTCGTGCAGAAGCAGAGTTTTCTGATCATAATTGTGAGGTCTCGTTCCGTGTTTAGCCGCTTTCAAGTTTTTAATTGTGTCTTTGTATACATTTCCCGATGAGAATCCTCTTTGTGACAGTTACAATTCCATAGAAGAAGTCATTATCTTGGGATCAAGTTTTTGTTCGGGACTGGGCAACTTTGGAATCCGTCGTGCCGACACTTTAGTCATTTCTTCCAAATCTTCATGTAGAATTTTAAAAACACTCATTTCTGATATTCTTATAATTTTGCTGATGTCTTATGCCCGGTTTCTTCATAACTTAACTGAGCTGTTTAGTGTATGAAGAAACCGGGCACAAGTCTTGTTCTGAGGCAACAATACACATATGACAATTCTATAATTTATTAGTAGCAAATGGGAGGCGATGGCAAACTTCTTTGCAGAATAAAACTGTCGCTCACTCGAGGAGTAAATTATGATGCAAAAATGTGGAATTTCAAATGCGGGGAAATCCCATCTGATTATTGAAAATTAATGTTTTAAGAAAGTTTATCTTTCTTATCTAAAGAGGATAGAAAAGAAAAAGTAATAAATTTATGTTGAACGATAAGTGTAATTTTTATTTAAATAAATTTCCATCAAACGTTTTATTAAATTTTAGCTTATCAACTAAAGCATTTTAAAATATTTTCAATAACAATAATTCAAAAATTTCATGTGATGTACAAAAGTGGATTTTGTAGTCGTTTAAAAATGATAATTATTTTTATTTTAAAAATACTTCATCCCATTAGGAACTAAAACTTTACGGAATCAGTCTTAATAATAAAATTACTATAAGAGAAGTTAAGTACACATAAATTACCAAAATGTGAGAAAACATCGAATTACAAAAATAAAACAATTTTAAAAGTTTTAAAAACTAAAATAAATAAAGAGACAATAAATAACTAAAATCCCTTGTTATTGTGATGTGACGAATTGAGCAAACACTAAATAAAAAACCAAATAATTTTGAATTATTCAGTCGACATAAAACAACGTGTTCCGAAATCTTTTCATATCCTCTATAATAATTATCCATAATAAAACAGCACACTTTAGCTGTCAATAAATTATATCACAAAAATAGCGTAATAATAAAAGGTACCGTATGTGAAAAACTGCATTAGAGAAGTGTGGTTAATCTGTAAAAGTTGTGCATGAAAATTGCCAACCCTTTCGGTACCATTTTACACTTCACGTTGGGATATCATCTCGTCGATGTGGACTTCAAAACTAAAATGAGACCGAAAGGACAGTTTAGATTAAGTGATTTAAATTGAAACAAAAATCTTAACCCCACTGGACTAATGCAAGCCAACACAGCAATCAATGAGAAAAATTTATAAAAAAAAAACAAATTTTTTTTAACAAGTTGGAATTTAAATATTTCGTCATGATAGTATGCTGGACACTGCTTCATCTAAGTCTAAATTTGAAGATTGTTGCAAATTAAGTATAGAATCTATAGCAGATTGAACATGTTCGTCGATACTATTGTTACCGCTCTCACTTTCACTACTTAGCGATCCACTATTCATCTTATTATTTACACTTAAATTATTATTTGCATTATTATATACACTATTAGTAGTCATGTTTTGCTGTGACGCACCGTGTTGTTGAATTATTTGTCCACCACCATACAAACTATGCAAATTAGGACCGATATCTTGGCCCTGCGAATATTGTACATACTGATGATGATGGCTTATATTTGTACTATGAAAAACATTTTGTGCACCCGAATGTGTCGCGTAATGAACGCTCCTTGTACCATGCTGCTGATTGTGGACCACCTGTTGCTGCTGCAAACTGACGTGAACGTTTTGTCTTGCGCTTTGCACATTAGAACCCGTGGGAGATGATTGCGTGTTTTGAACATTTGTTATAATTTGTTGCACCTGTGCGTTTCTTTGAGGCACTTTTAAGCTGCCGCCGCCACCCCCAGATGCGGTAAAATTGTTGGTTTGAACGTTACCGCCACTAATAAAATTGTTTTGTACATTAACGCCGCCACCTTCACCAACAAGTCTTTTATTGTGTTTATCTACGCGAAACTTTTTTAAAGTTTCTAGGCGCGAATCACTACTGGCCGATCGTTTAGACGACAGATTGTTTGTTAAATTTGAACCCGCTTGCAAAGACAAACTAATTAACTTTTGTTGCTGAGCACTGCTCAGTTGTTTGGGGTCGTCCACGTTTGACTGTAAACAGCCAAGTTCTCTCTGAATGCACGCCCACTCGTCGTATTCTTCTTGCGGCGATTGACCTAACGGGTTAGAAGAATCGTGCATGTCTGATTCCATAGAGTAATGTGACGTACCCTCCTCCATGTCCTGCCGCAAACGCATCATCGATTGTTGTTCTTCTGCATAAAACATTCGATCTAACATCATCAATTCCGACGTTTGCACTTGCCTCTGTAAATAAAAAATAAAATTGAATCCACAGTAAAGCACTTGCAAGTTTTATATTAATAAAATTAGGATTTCAGGATATTTTTGAATATACTTCAGGTTAATTTTAATTTGCCCTAAAGTGGTTAAATTATATTGTTCAGCATAAATTTGTCTATAAATTATGATTAAACAAAATTATAGTTTTTATTTTTGCTTATTTATAAACAAAAAATATTTTGTTGAAATTCATACTGAAAAGAAGCCATTTATTCAAAAATTGAGTTATTATTGTTTCGATATAATTTCGATAAATATTAAATATTTACACCATATCAATAAATTAAATCTGACAGCTGTAAAAATTAATTTAAAATTTTTCTACTGTGCAAGCTTACAAAACTTACCATGCTTTCCTTGTTCAACAAAAATCGATACTTGTCGACCATTCTTCGAAATTTATCGATAAAATGCTTAGCAGTCAACTCGAATATTTCGTCAGCTTTGTTTAAATCCTTTTGGGATAAAACAGGCTGATTGTAGCAATGATATCGAATCAGGCGTTTACAAGCATCAGCTTTATCACGAAACGGCGTGTACACGTCCGGCTTCATAGCGCCATTCTGGTCGGTATTCAATTGTTGTTCCAACCTGAAAATGAATTTTTTAGTAACAATTCTATATTTTTTAAATAGTTGAATACTTACAATTGTGCTTTGGTAAAACTGGGAATAAATTTGTTCTGATGAGCTTGTGTCGAAGTCGTCGACTGTACAGAAGGCGCAGCAGAAACCTTTAAAGTTTGCGTCGGTGCCGTTTTACTGTGGGTGACATGTTCGGTCACCGTAGGTATGGATACAGTAATTTTAGGAACTTGTTGAACCGGAACAGTGGTAGAAATCTAAACAAGTAAAAGAGTGAGTATAAAAACTAAAGATTTTCAAAAATAACTTACCGGATGCGAATTACATGTTTCACTATTAATTGTTCGAGGTAAAACGGGAGCTTGCAAAACCTGCGGCTCGCTTTTTATGGGTAAGTTACCAATACCTAAAGAAGATGGATTGATGATTGTTAGTTGGTTATTTTGGTAGATGACTTTGTCGGGCGGTAATAATTTGCCCGAAGCTAAAATTTTTTGTTGTTCTGCAAAAAGTAACTTTAAGGCGTTGTGCATTTCGGTATCTCCCGGTGTTAAACGAGCCGACAAGGTTTGTATTTGTAGTTGTACGCTCTTTAGATGTTGCTGTTGTTGTGGGGTCAACTGAATGGTGTGAATTCGTTGAGGAGGCTGTACTTGATTATTGCTAGTAGTAGGCACGTTTGACGAGGTATTGGATTCTTCTAAAATTTGGCCAATCAAATGATCCATGTCCTGATTATTACCGGTGCTGCTATCTGGATTGGGAGCATGTGTGTTTGGCAGTTTAGCTTGATGAAGTTTAGTTTGTACAGGAGGTTTCGAAAGTTGCGTTTGACTACCTACGGATGTTTGTACTGTTGGTTGTACCGCAATCGACGGTTGAATAACCGCCGACGGTTGCGAGTGCGTTTTTTGTTGAGGTTGAACTTGCACATGATTTTGTACAGGAGCTATTTTGGGTGGTGCTTGCAAAGCCGACACTAAACTACTTTTCGGAGCTTCTTTTATCACATTATTGACACTTTTGTCTTCGGTACTTTTAAGTCCCACATTGTCCGGAATGAGATTTTTCACTGGCGAAGTGTTAGTTGCAATTTTGTTTGTTTTCTTTACTGTTTTAATTTTTGGCGATAATTTCACTTTGTTTTCGTTATTTTGATGATGCACTTGCTCGGGGACTTTATTTACAACATTAGGCCTTTGCATGAAAATGGTTTGGCCATTAACAGAAATTTGGCCGTTTCTTTTCAATTGCTCCAATTGGTCTGGCGTTAAATTGACAACATACTGCGGTTGAGGCGGCTGGGGTTGATGTGTTGCATTATCACTCAATGTTTGATGTGTCTGATGATGCTGTATCGTTTGAACTGGCTGCGGATGAACAGTTTGTACAGGCGGAGTTTTATGAAATGGCTGCACTTTCAATATCGGTTGAGTCTGAGGGTGAGATTGAATTGTCGAAGTTACATGAGAAGATTGAGCGTGGGAATGAACGGGTTGAGGTTGTAATGCTTGCAGAGATTGAGATTGAAGTAAAGTTTGCAATTGACCTTGAATTTGCGACTGGATACTCTGGTGGACCTATAAAAGAAAAATAAATTTGAAATTTTTTGTACTTTTAAAAAACTCAACTACATCGACGAGCACTAATATGCTTGTTAACTTGAAAACTTAAAATAGTATTTTTAGCACAGGAACGAGGTAACTAACCAATTAATTAATTGACAGGTATCAAAAGTAAAGTAAATACTTTTGATAGGTATCTACTGTCAATATTATATTGCTCATTTGGTTTTAATTAAAACAATTGTTTGTTAAAAATGAAGAGTGGCTTTGAAATTTGAAAATGTGGTGTCTGAAAAACGTGAGAAAATAGTATGTAGTGATAAATTATTTCATTCTATGTTTATTTAATTTATAAGTTTCAAAATGAGAAAATTGCATAATGAAATAATTACTTCAAAAATAACTGTTTTAATTAAAATAAAATAAACAGAAAGAAATTGAATTGAGAGGTAAGGTAAGGTTGTTTATTCTGATCAAAAAACTGCGAGTTGAAATAACATCCAAATATTAGAATTGATAATTGGACTGAATATGCAGAAACAATCCATTCCAAAAGTTAAAAAAATCAATTTAACTATGGAGTTACGTAATACTTTACATTAAAATTTGTGTTATGTTACTCTATCAAGTTCTGTGTTACTTTTAAAAGTATGATGCTACGATGCATTAATTGTGGGTTAACTACGTCCAATTTATTGCAGTACCTACACTGCAATTTTAAACCGTATTCTCTATAAAAATTTTTTAAACTTTTGTGCTCGGAGAAATTTGAAATGTTTTAAATACAAAATCTATACTATATTTGTAAATGAAACACTTTTATCAATATAAAATTTTTATGGAACGATCTGGTGAGCAACTATTTTCATATTTAATTTCGTTCCGCGGAAGAATCTTGGTGCCGGCAGAATTTGATATCTTACTAAAGACAACAAACTGACCCAGTCGTACATAGATATGTAGTTCCAAAAATATATTAGTTCAGGCACGGAGATATTTTTCTCTGAACTTAAGCTGAGGCACAAGTGGAACTCATGTTCAGGCTATTCTGCGCAAAAATGGTCCACGAAAAGAGCATACAGCACATAAGATTACCTCTCGAGTTCTATTGGATTTGGACACTGAATGAAATATTGATAAATAATGTTGTAGTACTAACGTTACTAATAATACCAAAGTACGATGTACTAATGTTGTCGTAGTAGTTATAGTATTCATTTGCATTCAAGGTCATCAAGATAATACATACAATGAAAAAGTAGACGCCCTGGCAAGTCGGTAGGCTGCTGTGAACTTGATTTTATTCAGCTTATCTTGAAGGCGTAAACATTTCTCTGACAAATTTGCAGTGTCAAAACGAAGTCATGACTCGTGTGATTTTTGAACTTTATTATGTTATTGTGAGTTTGCTACTTGAGGCAAAGCATTGTTATTTTCAGCTTATATTTCCCTTATGTAGTAAGAGAATGAACTTTTTTCTCATATCATTCGTATCTTTTATAGTTTATACATATTATGTTTCCGACTCGAACTTAAACTCTCCTTAATTTGAACAAATTTTAATGCATTATGAGAATTCGATTTAGTGAAAGTCGACTGTAATCGTGAAATTTTGGAATTAAATTTCATATTTGGTCAAATAGGATATGACATAGTTTTGTTAAAATCTGGTATGTATTTTAATAAAAATGTTGCATATTTATACTTATTGACGTTTTCAAAAATATTGGTAAAAACGTTTTCATCTGCAAAAGTTGTTCGTTTGAAGAAGAATACAAATTATAAAAACTATAAGTAGGTACTTACTATAATCAACTTAAATTTAATATTATTCGGTAACCGTTAAGTTAAATTTCGATATTATATGTGCAACTATAAAAAAGTAAGATGTAAAATACATTCCTGATAGGAAATTTAATTTATAAAAAATACTTGCTACGATTTCCCGAACTCTTATCTATGATAAGCATTTAATGAGAACAAATAATTTATTGGTTTCAAGTGTTCTAGCAATGCGGTTTTTATTGAAAAAAAGGTTAGAAATGTTGACTTACCTGTGATTGAATGGCATGAACTACGGGTGATTGTAGAGAAGCAACAGGTTGTGACTGAATGGTATGCTGTTGTATATTATGGGACTGAATGGTGTGAATTGGTTGTGGCTGCACAATCTGCATGGGTTGAGAATGTGGATGTTGATGTAACGTAGGTAAAGGTTGTGACTGCACAGTTTGATGTTGAATGGTTTGTTGAACAGTTTGTTGCATCGTTTGAGGTTGCACCGCTTGAATTTGGGGTTGTATTGTTTGCTGAATAGTTGGTAACGTATGGGGTTGAACGGTTTGTTGTTGCACAGTTTGAATTGTTTGTGACTGAACAGTTTGCTGCTGTATAGTTTGGACCGACTGCTGTTGAATAGTTTGAACCGTTTGTGAATGCACTTGCTGATCTATAGAAGGTTGTAGAACTAATCCATTCAAGCCAAACAAGCTTTGTAGAAGTAGTTGAGATTGCAAATCTTGATGAAGAGTTGGGTCATGTTGTAATACTAAACGGCCGTCTTCTCCTAAGGCAAGCTTGAATCCACCATTTCGTTGTACAACTAAACCATTGTTTATTGTAATATTTGGCGTAATAAAGGAATTTAGCGGAATTCCGGCTTGTGGTTGAGAAGTTTGAAAACTTGCATTATTTACACCATTGGGAAAGCCTTGATTTAATAGCTACAAAAAAAGATAATATGTGAAAAACCTGAAATAAAATGGAAGTGTGCTACTACCTGCACTAAAGGAGTTTGTGTTGTAGCTTGTGGTATGGTAGAAAATTGTATATTTCCAATTCTCTTACCGACGTCGGTTGCTTGTATCACATTAGCTTGAGACCTTATAATATTAGCTTCTTGTATCACATTATGAGTTTGATGTATATCTGAATGCAACTGTACGGTGTTGGGCTCACTTTCACTTTGGGAAGTGTCACTTTCAAACTGTATGTCATCTTCGTCTCCAATGCCTGACAATTTCATAATATTCGCTAAATCTAATTTTTGTTTCTTCTTTTTTGGTTTTTTCTTAGGTGGGCTATTCGAATTTGCATAGGATATTGCCAAATTATGCTCGTTATGGTGCATCATATGCGCATGTTGGGTGGTACTCTGAGAAATTACTGGGCTTGCTACTTGAGACACAACCTGAGTATGAGGAGCCAAATGCATGCCGTTAGTTAAAACCCGTACCATTTGTTGTGTAGTACGTGGAGATTGTATTTGTAATACTTGTTGATGACTGGGTTGCAAAATTAAACCTTGTGCTGTAGCTGACGTTTGCATATGAGTGGGCAATTTAGTTGTTTGTGGCCGTAATATTAATTGAACTCCTGGAGCTAACATTGGCATTTGATTTAGTAGAAGTGGTTGGGCTGTTGGCATTATCGTGGTAGTTTGTTGACTTGGAATAACTATATGAGGACTGGAATAAAAAAATAAAAATTAATTTAAAAGGTAAAACTTGGAATAATCTTTTGTACCTGCGCCATTTTTGAATTAAATATTTAAATCATAAGTGAACAAAATTCATTGCAAGTTTATAATTAATTGAAAGTTAAGGTTAACCACAAATAAATATAAACAACAATTACAGATAATGATGCATTAGTTACCACAGATACTTAACCAATAATTATTGATGGTAAGTAAACTACATTGATTGAGATAAGAGGATAATCGCAATCTGATGGTTGATAACAACCAAAATATTAATGCAAATGCCAAATTAATAGTAGGCCTGTTATTCAAAAAAAGGTTAAACCAAAAAATTTGGGTTAACCAATGATATTGCGTAAAACAGCTTTTCAAAATATTTCATTGGTTAACCCAAATGTTTTGGTTTAACCTACAACTAAAAAAACTGGACCTTAGCCATTTGTATCAATTCTAACCTGGTCTTTCAATCGTTTTATCAGAATTTTCATGTTATTTTTTGTAATAGAAATATATCACCAAGCCAAATCATTTAAAAAAATCCGCAAATTATTCAAAGCGCCAACATCAAATTGTTCGTTTAATTACAACATTTTTTCTGACTTTCTTTCTCGCTACCGCTTTGTTTTTTACCTGAAAATATCAAGCTGTCAAATGAGATGATCATGTCAGTAGTGACTTCATTTACCCTAATTCAGTTAAACATTTGTATCGTAGTCATCCGTGAATTTAATTTTGATTGATAAACTTAAAAAACTACTAATGGGTTTATTCGGACGGCGATTAGACAATTCCGTATTAGTTTTGGATTATTCCTCAACATTTGCTCGAATAATCGAGGATGTTATAGTGACCACAATATTTAAAAACCCACAACCGTGATAAAAAAAAAATTCTAAGATAGTAATAGGTAAGTCAATAGGTATAAAAATTAATGAAAAATCTGAAGCGATAACAGCAGAGCGTTCACCACTACTATTATCTAGGTTCCCTTTGGTTGTACATTTATTATCGATAATAATTTCCTACGAAAATTATTATTGCATTTTTTATAAGTCAATTGGTTTGGCATAGGGGTCGTAGGATATCGTAAGACTAAGCTCTTTCAGTATAATCAAAAAAATTAATCATGATTTTTTTTGACAGTATTACATACATAACTTGTTCAACTTTTGCTGTAAGGCAATTAAGAAGAAATGAAATTATAAAGAATTAAATTAGCTTTCAACTTGACATTTTTTATAAACGGGAGCAATCACTTTGAATGTTGCGTTCTACAGCCTTCCGTACATTACATGAAAATTTATGTTTTCCCATTTCACCGACTTCATTTACTGATTACCCCCTTGCATTAATAACAGTTTTTTAGGACCTTACTTTTACTTTTTGACCAAATCGTAAACATACATGTTGAAATTTAAATGGATAGGAAGGTAAAACATCATATCTTGTTGAATTAATTTTGTTATTCGGCAATAACCTCAGACATTTGAGCTAATTAAATCTAGAAACTTTTTGGCTGGGTTTTAGAAAAATGTTTCACTTACGCTCTTATTACTATTAGAAATTAATGGATGCATGCAAGGACGGCATTGATCTGAAAACTTTAGTTGTGTACATTTATGCAGAGGTTTAGTCAGTATGTGATTTATCGAGATATAGGACAAAACTCTGATACTGCACCGTGCCAAGATAAAGCGTGGTTTATCATAATATAGAAATGTATTGTGAGAAAAGTATCTATGTTGGATGGGTCACATTAACAGATTCATTTGACTACTTGTTTAATTTATTTTATCGACTGCCTTTTTAAAATGTTAAAAACAATCAAAACCGCATGTCTTACTTTCCGATCTAATTGGTTTTCCCGCCATTGGCAAGTTAAAAGATAATATTATGTACTGTCATAACGTCACCAAGGAGAGAATTCCCAGAATGTGTGGTTAGCTGAAACATACGGATGGCCTTCTTTGTTACTAGCATAAAAACAAATTGTTTTCATGTACTAAATTGGGTTATCTATAGTGAGTTATCTGTCCTGATACTAAACATAATAATCAAAGGTTCTGAAGTTTATTTCTTCGTAATCATTCATAACCGACTTATTTTACTCTTAATTTTCCAAAAGTCCAATGGCTCTGGGTTAGGGATAACACGAAAATGGAAGTAAAAGAGGGATAAAGTAAAAATGTAAACAAATATGCAAACAATAGTATTTAAACCTAACGACTACAGTACTTTTAATCCCTCGTCATTCAAATCACCTTAGTAACTCAGAATTAAAAGTAGTACCTAAGTCCCTAGATATATAATATACCATTATTTCGCACACAATAAACTTTTTAGTCTTGGTGATAAAAAAATACATTTAAATATTATTATTTTTTAAAACAATAACTTTTATATTCAAATTTATTTTCCCGCCAGTTACCACTGTTTGGAAAATACAGATCCCTGACTTACCAACAAACTGGCGGGAAAATAAATTTGAATATTGAATAGCATTTACTTTTAAGCGTAGGTAATCTCAATATGTCTGAATATTGAAGATTTCTAAAATTAATATTATACTCGGTAATTATTTGCACATTTTAACAATCAAAAATTGATGGATATAAAATGCAAGTTGCATTTAGCTACAATGTTATCAGGATAATTTCAAAATTTATAATCAAACTATTGAGTTGTTGTGGGAAAAACCTCAAAATATACCATCTTATACTGCATAAATATGCATTTTCACAGATAATTACAGAAAAACCGCCACGACACTACTTACGAAAATAAAATTTCGAGAACCAAGATTTTCGCTATCACACTAAAAAAATTTTCAGAATAAGCTTTCCAGTGATTGTAACATCAAGATAAATACTCGAGTAGCTTCCACCGATCTACAATCAGTTTACTTTAAAAAAAATTGGGATATTTTCGAAAATCGTTAACATAAATTGCTATTCAGAAAGAACAAATTAAAATTTCTTTTTAAATATTTGACATTTGATTCAATAAAACTCCATTGACTGTAGGTAGCACCGGAACTGTGCTAACTTTCCGTTTCATCTTCCACTATAAACATGTTGTCAGAATGACTTGGACGTTTTGATTTAGTTTTCAGAGTAAATTATTTTTCTCTCTATCTCTAATCAGGGTAATTTACTTGCATCATTTCAAAATTGTTAGAACCTTCCTAGATTACACAAATAAAAATATTATTTAAGTACTAAAATTGCAAGCATAAAAAGAAAATACAAAACTTACCTAACACTAGGTTTAGGTGAAGGTTGCGGACTAGCTGAAGGTTTTGGCAAAATATTAAGATGTGGTTTCAGTTTGATAACATTCTGCTGCTGACTTTGTAAGGGTCTTGCCAAAAGTTGATGACTGCTTTGTATTATTTGCATAACTGGATAAGTCGGTTGAGGTGTGGGAGGTTTAAAATTTTGCGGAGACGGTGATTTTAAGCTGGCCGGCGACGAATACGGTGATTGCGGATAACCTGGGCTCGGATTTGAATAAGCAGGAGAAACGCTGGTGATTACTTGAGGCTTCTTGACTAAATGAAGATTGTTTGAACCGATGACAGTGCAATTGGTACTAAAGTTTTCGTATTCGTTGATAATCTTTTCGCTTTTTATAGCATGAAAATTCGAATTCTTGGGCGACTTACACATCTTTGATGTTGGTTTTTGAGGAGTCGAAGACATATTTGTGTTTACTATCAAAGAACTTTGCTATGTTCCTTCCTTTTAGCAAGATTAACAACAAAAAGTATACATTAAGTACATGTTTCGTTATTTTAAACTGACACACCTAGAAAACTTACGAACTATTAACTTTTTATACACATTTGGAATGCACTTTTTAAAGCTGTATCCTCATTATTTATCACCCTTGTTTAAAATATATGGAACACTTCATTATTATAATAAATATACACAACAATAAATTATTGTAGTTTTAAACCGCAATCAGAATAGACCACTTTCTTCTTTATCCAAATTCGAATAAAGCCATTTCACTATGGTTGAACGATTCTGAGCTATCCAAATATATCGGAAACATTATTTTTCGCTGGGCCCTTTCAACGTCATAATAAATGGTATTGGTGTGGCCCTATCACATACGACACCGTTTTTTCATATTTATCCTAAAATTGACAAACTAATATTAATCACGCAATTTTGGGCAAAATCAAAAATAAGACGTAAAAAAATTGACAGTCAATAATTATTATGTGCAATACAAACCTCGAGCGCCTTTTTCTAAAAAATACTCTCGATTATTTTACGGATAAATCGTCGAGAGGAAATCTCGTTCGGCTGAGGAAAATGGGCAGTCAGGGCATGAAACAGCATTCTTGGAAATCCCGAAAGGTTAACCCGCAAAACGAAAATAAAAAGCAAAACCCGAAGTTAACAAGTGTCGCACGCGAAATGCACACCTCGATCTAAATTCAACCCCGCCGCATTAAAACAAACGCGAATTATTGGAACAAAACACAACACAAACACTAACCTAACCTTGTATCGAAACAGAAAAGCATCGGTTAAAATAGCAGCCGTTTTTCAAAAAATTGTGACTCAAACTCAATTCGAAACTTAAAATGCGTTCGAAATACGCGATCTAACCTAAATTAATTTATTAGCACGTTTCGTTAATTGTTATTTAATGCATAAACAATTTGCAAATTTGCAACACAAATACTTCATTAGTGTACCGCCATCTTTTTCGATGCAAATCTCGTTTACTTTTATCCCCACTTATTAACAAGATGGCGTAAAAATAATCTCCTATAATAAAATTGTCAAAACAGATTGTAAAATAATTTAAAAAGCTTGCGGTAATTGTTAAATTACATAAATAAATAATAAAATATTAAATAGATCCAACCCCCCACTCGTTTGTGGGTTAATAATGAGTTAATAAAATAGTGGAGTACTCCAAGTGAAATGGTGGGGGTGGTAACTGAAAGTCATAATAAAAGTAGTGGGGAGGTAAGTGATCTAAAAACCGAAAAAGGATGTAAAAATAGTAGCAATTATCCAAATTCGAATTGAAAACAAACGAAAAAATGTGTCGACTTTTGTTTCGATGCAAAAAAGTCGATCGCGTCTCAATAAAAATTTCCTCATAAAAAATCGATAATAAAGTTAGGTTATAAAAGAGTATTGCATTAAAAAAGTAAATTTTATCGCCCATAAATCGTACGGGTCTGAAATTTTTTCAATTTCGAAAAAAATGTGTGAAAAAAATTTTAGTTTCGAGACGAAAAGGAGCATAGAAGTTCTACCCACATGATTTTCGAGATAAAATGAATAAAATTTCTACGTACCTTAACAATTTTCACTTCATGGGTTGATACGGGGTTCACAAAAGTGAAAGCAGGGAACTCTCGCTTTTCATTGGTTCTCGCTGGGCGTCATTTGATACACAAAAAAATAACATTTACTTTGAGGTTAAATGAGATGACAAACCAATGTGACCCTTACGTAAGGTGAACTTAGGGTCATCCAATTTCTACTGCACACAATGGTCTTTTTAAATAAATCATTCTGGCACTTGGAACAGGATGTAACAATAAAATTGCGAATGGACACCAAAGAGGCATCGCACGACCGAAATAAAAGCTGCTTTATAGTGTAAATTATTTTATTTAGGTAATAAATTTATCAATAACAAAAATATGAAAATTTATACACTTGTTTGGTAAGTTAACCTAGACAAGAAACTAAACGAGCTTATGTTCCAATTATTAATAATACAAAAAATAAATTAAATCAAAATTCCATATGTAGGAGCGAATTTGAATCATCGTTCATAGTGTTCATGCTCATCATGTTACAACTGGTGTTTAGTTCTGTTATTCCATTTATCTGTGAGTCCCCATTGGTCGCATTGTCGTTACTCGAGGCATCTTCCCAATTAATTTTAAATCGAGTCACTCGTGGTTCCGATGCCAAGATGTTACGAGTTACCTGAAAGTTTTAATTCCGTTATTTTCGTCATAAAAATGTGAAAATGTTTGAATCGACTCTTGTAAAAGAATTGTCAAAATTTATGCAAAATACAAATTTTCATGCAGGGATGTCGGGAAAAAATTATTTTAGCATCATTTCTACAAAAAAAATCTGGAAAAGCATATTATTATATTATTTCTCTTCAATACTTTAGACATGAAGACATTTCAAATGACGTATAACACAAAAAATATAATATAATTTTTATATTAAAGGCAGTTCAACAGAGACGGACCAAATCAAAACTTTTCGGGGGGAGCAATTCAATTTTCCAACAGTCGACGTTTACTTTTCGCTCCTCACACCTCTTCGGTGTACAAATCATCTTTTTTCTTTTGCTTTTCCACTTCGTTTCTTGGTTTTGCCAAAAAAATCTTTGGTAGATTTACTAACTTTTGCCAATTTCCGAAGATATTGAATGGAAACTTCTCCTTCCCCATGGAGTCGTCCCTGGTCTTCAAAAGTTTTTAAAGTAAAATATATCAAATTACTCGAATTATAATAGATTTCCTGCATTTATTACTATCTTTTCATTATATTTCAAAATTCCATTCTTTTTCATCATTGCCATTTTGTAACTTTTCGTAGGTCCAATGATAGCCACCATTCATAGAGAACAAAATGTAAAAAAAATTCGTTTACTTCAGATAACTAGGACGATCAGAAATATTGCACCTGATTGATCTTTTACTTGTATAATTTTCAGTAAAATGTTTTTCAAAAAATCAGCTTTACAGTAATTAACCACCTTAAGGTGACCCACACGTGATCATGTTTATCAAAAATGCCAACACCATGAATCCATCAAAAAATAACATGGTTTTTTAATAAAAAAGAAAAATATTGTCACTGCTCTAAGTGATTGGAAATCTGGTAAGTCTTATGGAGAAAGTTCCGATGAACCTATCCACACTTGGGCTAAAATAAGAGCTGTAATTTTACTTATTTGATAAGAATAAAATTCGAACATTTAAAAAAAATTTAAGGCTCTTTTGGGGTATATTATTTGTACAATCATTTATTAGTTTCTATTGTTTTAAATTAAAATGGCGTGAAAACAAAAAATGACTTTGCACTAATGAATTTCCACGTCATTAGATGACTACCTAAAACAACTTTAAAGAAAATTGTGTGATCTGTATAAAAGAGGAAAATTAAATAACTTGTGGTGGAAAGGAAGAAAGAAGTAAAAAGTAACATGACTTCAAAAATCTTTGAAGTGTAACTAAAACGTTAACCCACACTAAACATTCCTTTCTTGTAATAAATGGAACTTACTTTATCAAATTGTGGTGGACTAGGTGCATTTTCTCTCAATTCCAGATCACTGTATTCATTGTTAATAAAATATCCTACACGAATAAACTCCTGAGTTTTATAAGAACAAGTTAATAACACAACAGTAACTCCGATGGCGTCATTTTCAGGAATACGAGAGACATCGGGTGGATCGGCCTAAAAATAAAATTAAGTTTCAAATTCAACAAAATAAAACAAGTTAATAAAACTTACTTGGAAAACAAACATATGTTTTCCTTCAGGTACAGGTCCGACATAAACCGAATCCAAAATTTGATCATATTCCTCGCTCTCGGCAGAGCCCACATAGATCATTTTCCACTCCAAATCTATAAAATAATTCCTAAAATAGCGGCTTTTTTAACCTCAATTTAAACTTTTACCTTCTTTAAGTTCCTCGATGCACTCAAATGTGATTTCAAATTGAAACGGGTTTAAAAATGGACTGGGATTGTCCATAACAGTAATATTACACAATTGTACTTTTGCCATATTAGCTTAAAACAATTTTTACGAATTTTAAGGTTAGAAAGTTTATAACTGCAACACTTCACTATACAAGTTTCAAAAAGTATCAAATTTCTTCACAACATTAAGGGTGAATAATAAATTCAATTTTGTATATATTAATTAGTATAATCGTACAAAAATTCAATTGTCTTTTAAAAATTTACCCGCTAAAACACTAAACTTAATCACACAAACGCAACCTTCAACCGATCAAATTATAAAATTCAAAAGTAGTTCAAATAGCTACCAAGTCCCAATTACGCGATGCTAAATAAAAAAAAACAAAAGTTTTTTTTCAACAAAATTCTGTACGATCGTGGTTAATAACTAATGACAGTAAAATTTAATAAGACGAGGTAGCGGGGTGAGCACACTTATAACGTTATTTGCAGAATTTTTAAAAATATTTACGGTTAATAGTGTGTGGGTGTAAATGTTACTTTATTGAAATGGATTATCAAGCCCGCCAAACTGAATCGGCCAATCTGAAACAAAACACCTGCTTGAGACAGTGGTGTGTCCTAAGGTTCGTATATTGTGGTGTCCATATGCGGAGGAGGGGGGGGGGGTTGGCGAAAGGCAGATGTGCCACCCCATCAAAGTTTAAAACATTTTAATTTAAAAAATTGTACAGCTTTTAGGGATAATTACCTTTGATATGTTTCTTTCTAAGTGGAAGTTTTACAAAATAAAACACAGTTTTGTGTAAAAAAATTTATTCTTTTATCTACATATAAATAGAAATACCTAAACAGCTACGGTTTGTAAAATACATAATAGTAAAATATTTAGAGATAAATTATTAAAAACAAGAATTAAGTGGAATACAATTCTTACAACTAAAAAAAAGTAACAAATAACAATCACAAAAAAGTATTGCACGAAAACCTAAAGTCATACTCAAGTTTTTCGTCATATCATAACTTTGTCACAATTACTAAAACGCTTTGGAAATATTTTATAGAAAAAATGGTCCAACAGTTTGATAGTACAAACAATGGTTCGACTAGATATGGAAGACTAACATAGGTGAGGCCTATTAGCAAAAAAAAAAATCTCAAAAAGAGCAAAAATTATGAAAATGGAGAGTACACTGTTGGAACATATTTTTGTCAAACGAACAAAAGAATATAAATAAAAACTACAATAATAAATATTTAAAAACACAGATCTTAATTTTATTCTTGCTAAGAGAGATTGGTTTTTGTATTCATATTTAATGTTAGATACCTAAATCTATTAAGTAAAATATGAGATGCAGTCAAATATTCGAATGCATTTTGTAAAAAATTGTTTTGAGTATCGTTTACACCAGTCAGTTTTTTCAGCAGTAGGATATTCAGAATTAAAGAATTAGTTTTAGTGTTGTGAGGTTCCAGCATGCCGAACAACACTAAATTAGAAGGTTAGAAATTAAATAGGAAGTAGGAAGATTATGGGCCAGTTCTACCAACTTATTTCAACCTTTTGATTGGTACGACAGGCCTGAATTTAAAACAAATCAGTATACATACAGGGTGTCAAGTTGTAATAGTTTAAAATGTTAATTTATTATTTTAAAAATAAAACTTTTGAAAATTAAAAGACAAATTTTGTAAGTGAAGTTATTTATAAAGTTAAGAGAGGTAATTTATTCTTAAAGCAATAAAAAATCTTGCTTTTCAGTTTAAATTTACTGCAGTTTTGTTTTTCTGCAAATTTCATATTGAATAATACACAATTATGTTTAAAATTTTAGAAACTACCTTTAGTAAAATTTGATGAGATCAAAAGGAAATAATAGTAATCTAAAAAAAATGGGAATAAATCGATTTCTTATTACCACAAAGAAGAAATCTCCATTGCGATGTTATGACAGTACATATTTTTAGCATACTATTGATTAAAAAATGCGAATTCCTGAGTTATGGGCGAGTAAATTAATTTTAATCGTAAATTGGTATTTGAGTTAATTAAAGTAAGTCTTTAGAAATTGTGAGTACACCCTGTATTTATAATTTATTTAATATTATTATTACCCAAGGTAAAGCAAAATTACTTGATTTACATAATTTTTATAAAATTAAAAATTTTTAACGCAGCTCGAATCTATATTTCACATTTTTACATTTTAGACCTACATTCATCCTTTATCACAAGAATTGTCCTTTTTGACAAGTTAAAAATCTCTGCAGTAGCAGTAAGCATTTTGGATTAGTAAAAATTTTTAGCATTAGTATTTTCAGATTATTGCAAAATTTTTATTTCATATTGGAAGCAGGTTTTTCGAATTTATAATTATTTAATTAAAGAAAGCCCGATTTATAACTATTTAAATTATTCTTCTGAAATTACCTCCTCTATCCTTCGCAGTGGAAGAAAGAGAGAGAGAGAGACAGATCATTTTAATAGGTAGCAACGAAGACGGCAGTTTAATTTAATAATTTACTGTCTGATTAATTTAGACATTCACGAGTCGCCACTGATATGGTAGAGTATTCTTCATAACATCAGCGTGGTTGTGCAAAATGGTATCTACAAATTTAGCGCACATTTAATATTTCAATGAAAAATTATGTAAGTCAAATAAATTTTTTACAAGGGTAATAGTAAAAGATTTACAATACTGTAAATTGGAAAAAATCTCAGTGAGGTACCAAAATGTAAAAAACAACAGGGCCTATATTTTAAGTTTTTCACATTATTATTTTGTAGAAAAATATGCAAACGAGCTAAATAATGAAATTGTCGATTGCCTTTAATATGTTTTACCTAAATTTGTTAAAAATACAATCGAAAATACTTAAAGCAAAGTTTGATGTTTATTAATTTTACTCTTACTGAATCGTATTACAGAATCGTCTTCGTTTTCTTGTGCCAATAAAAGTTCCTGGTCGTTCCTGCTTCTGGCCAAAATCCTAAAAAATAAACAACGTGTAAAAATCGCAAAATAATTTAAATATTTGCATGCAACTTAAAAAATATTAAATCACTAAAATGTAAACAATCAATCGATCTATATTGTTAAATCAGGTGTGTCGTGTTTGCACCTTGAGTAAACAGAGATAAGAAGTATTCTTATCTTAATGTTTTCTTAATTAAAGCATAAATTTGTTATCAGCAAGATTAAATGGATTATAGAGTAATACTTCCACACACAACAGTTACAATAAATTCAAATAAAAACCACTCCAGTTATAAATTTAATATTCGTTCCTTTATAAATTATTACAATAGTTATGGTTGTAGGCGGTAAATATTAACAAATCTGTTTTTTTAAAACTTACGTTTAAACATTCGATTTAAAAAAGTTAAACTTCATACTTTTGCTAGTGCTTTGAACCACCGATAAAATGCTGCAAACATTAAAAATGATAACTAAAATTACATTAGATAGAACAGTTTTATTTTTCATTTTAATGTTTAGCGTTTGCCGAATTTATTACGACCACCCAGGCGTCCAATCAGGCTATTTAACAATCACATTAGTAATCTAATATACAGGGTAGACCAATTATGTCGACTTTTTCCCTAGCTCTCTTATGCCCGTTTTCACCAACAATTCCCTAACGATAAGAGTTCCCTAACGTTGAGATAAGAAACTCTTATGTCAAATTTGGTTTTCACCAAGCGATAAAAGTTCCTATGAGCGTTAAGAAATCCCTAACCTTAGGTATCCGATTTACCGACCCCTAAAGTGTTAGGAATTCCTTAGCGATTGTATGATAGTCAAAAAGTGAGCGCAGTATGACAACTCGTTTGACAATTAACGTTTCATAAATTGTATAATAAGCAAAAAGCACTTTTTATAATACAACCTCTCGCCATGGATTTTGGATAGATTGGAAAGATTTGAAGATTCATCAGATGATGAAGTTGTATACCCCAAAACCATTAAACAACGGGAAAATTATTTTGATAGCTTCAATGAAGTGAAATTTGCTGCAAGATTTCGGTTAAGAAAACAAACTGTTTTGGAGGTTTTGAAATTAATAGAAGGATCTCTGGAGTTTATCGGTAATAGAAATCAATCAGTATCGCCTATTAATCAGCTATTACTGGCAAAGCTATTGCAAATTTGCGACCTCATTTTGTAAAATTTCCTACAACCGAGAGTGAAATGTCTGAAGCAAAAGCAGATTACTATCAAATATGTGGTTTTCCAAATGTGTTAGCAACAATTATTGATTGTACCAATACCAATAGAATTAAACGAATTTGAAATATCCGTCCAAGCATATAATTTATTTTTATTAGTATACTTATCAGTTGTTCTACTTAACAAGACCCGATCTTTTCTGACGCATGATATTAGCTTAAATTTTTCCTCCGATGTAAAATTTGGGCATCTCTTACGGTTTTTTGCCATTTTTAGTTAACACAATATACACAATATTGTAACGTCACGTCAAATTCAAATATGTATGACGTTTAGGACCCGTATTAGTTCATTTGTTGACTGTAAAAAATACCTAGCAAGGGAACTTCTGGTTAAGAAATTCCTATCTTGGTGAAATGCAAATTTTCCTAAGTATTATTTTATGGAATACCTAGCGTAAAGAATTCTTTAGTAGGGAATTTTTAAATAAATGTTGGTGAAATCGGGCATTACTTACCTTTCAAAATATTATGGTCGGGATCCTATTATGCACGTGTATGTATAATTTTTTGTAATAAAATGTTTTTTCTGTAAATACCTTAATCAGTTAAGAATTTTTCTGCATAACATTGTTTTGGTTTTCAATAGCCAAAAGAAATTTTATTTGTTTTCTATGTTGTTCAAAAATTTAACACTCTGTATAGTGAAAAATAAATTTATTTATTTAGTTAGGGGCCTTATGATTTTAAAGGAAATTCTAATATTTTACGAGCGCTACTTAGGTAGAAACAAAAAATTCAATTTTCAAGGGAGGGGGACAAGTGCCCTGCTTTGTACCCCCTATCCGGCGTCTATTCCTATAAGGTTCGCTTTTACAATAGTCAGTTAAGTATTATATTTATCCGGGTTGTAACGTTATCTGGGTGCTTATTGGTTGTACAATTGTCAGTTAACCAATAAGCAGCCGGATAACGTTACAACCCGGATAAATAATACTTAACCGACTATTGTAAAAGCGAACCTAAATAGCTTAACGAAAATTTTATAGGCCTTTGCTCAGTACAAAAAGGGAGAGCATAAGATCCTTCAAAAATTTACTTGTGAGCATTTTTATTAAAAATGCAATCAGTTGACAGTTATCTCCTAGAAACAAAACAATCTCACATCAATTTTAAGTCTGGTTTTCACTTGTTACCTAAGAATTCGCGTTTTTATGAAAATAACTACAAAAATTTTATTGTAAATATGAAAAACAAACTAATACAAATTTAGAGTGTATTAATGATTTTGTTTTATTGTTTATTTGTGATTTCCTAACTTAGAAAGATTTACAGGTAATAAGCGTCATTAGCCGTAACGTAATGGTGTATTAAAACAAAACTTGTATGCAAACCGCATTAAATTTAAGTTTATATTTATATTTATAGATAAGCTATGAAGTCACACTAATAATTTGTAATCGTTCAATACAAAAAATTGAATAAAAGATTCCAAAGTATTTTTAATCACAGCCCAAGCTTCGTTTAAACAATACCTCTAGTATTTTTTTTAAGGTACAGGCTACTTAGTCACAGGGTTATATAAAGATCGGAGATCATTGAGTGCATAGGAATTCAGCGAGTAAGGAATAATTTGCATTAAAAACGTAAACCCTTGCTTTTTTGGTAGAATCTTAACAGAACACATAAAACGAAACAATGTGTTTCATTATAAGATAATATGTGTTCAATTTCAAAGTGCATTGGTAAAATACCAATTTGAGGCAGTCTTCTATTTTGGAGATCCAAATTAAAAAGTATCTTAAATACATAATCAATTTTCATGCATTACACGTCTGGGTATACCTTGAAATAGCGGTCGAGCTTTCACCATGTTCTAAATCGTCCAAACCTCGATGAACCGAAATTGTGTCTAAATCAAAACTATTTCTTGAACTTAAATACTCGGTAGTTTCTAAATCCTCCTTTGTTGACTTTTTCCAAAGTTTCAATAACAAACTAGAACCTACAACCGAAACACTGCTGAGTGCCATCGCAGCTGAGGCCATCCAAGGTTGTAAAACTAAGCCAAATGGACTAAACACGCCTGCAGCTAATGGAATGCCTAAAATTGAACAAAAATTAAAACTACTGCAAAACATTAAAACGCCAAGGCTTACCTAATAAATTGTACATGCTGGCAAACAAAAAATTGAGTCTTATTCGATTGACGGTCTTCCTCGATAATTCTAAACATGCAACCACATCAAGAAGATCATTTCTCATAAGTACCACATGTGCCGCTTCAACAGCCACATCTGTTCCTGCCGCTATTGCCATCCCAACATCAGCTTGAGCAAGAGCCGGTGAGTCGTTAATTCCATCGCCCACCATGCACACTTTAATGCCCTTTGATTGCAACCTAAAAATGTATTATCTATAAAAAAATGTACCTACAATCCTACATATATTTATACCACTTAAACTATACTTTAGTAAAACAATAAAAAAAATAATGTTATATTTACTTTTGCACTCGAGCCACTTTGTGAGATGGAAGTACTTCCGCGTAAACTTTCGATATACCAACTTGACGTGCTATACTTGCAGCCGTTTGTCTGTTATCACCAGTTAAGAGTATCACTTCCAGTCCCATTTTTTTTAATGAGTACACAGCTAGATGTGCTTCGGGTTTTACAGTGTCGGCTATACTAAGCATTGCAACTATAAATCCTAAAATATTATTTAATTAATTGAAGGTCTGAGAAATTATTTGATTAATATGAATTTCCTGCAAGAATGGTGTAGAAATAAAATCAGTATTTTTGTCTCAAACAAAATTTTGACAATTCAATTTAATTTTGAATCTTTGCGTTTACTTTTTTGATAATTTTACAAAGAAAATGCGCTTTTCAAATGAACAGCAAGATGTTTAGAAATTTAGAAACATAGAAATTCTCAAATTTCTTCAGAAAGGCAGCAACCACATATTCCGGCATAGAAATTTAAGCTAATATGAGGGTTTAGTAAATGTTGAGGAAAATATGGGAAGCAATAGACACATTGAAAATGACTACGAAATTTTACATGAGGTAAAATTAAAATAACTTTTTACAATAATAACAAACATTTTATATTCAATTTAATCTGTTATAATGTTCTGTTTTGTTCTTTTATTATTTCAATTTTGTTGTACTTTTAAGCAGACCTAATGAATTTCTAGAATGTTTCATATTTTTTCATTTGAAAAGCATATTTTCCAGGTTAAATTAGATATTAGATAGCTTGATTGGATTTTTCGTGAAAGCAAGACAACTTAAAAGTAATACTATAAATAAAAATCTCACCATCAATAGCACACAGCACAGCTGACCTTCCTTGTTCTTCTTCCACAATCATCTTTCGATCAATATCTTCTCGTATGGCAATACAGTTTCTGTTCATCCATTCTCTATTACCAACAATAACATTATACTCCAACTGATCGGTTTCATTGTATGCATAATTAACACCAATCAGTTCTCCGAGTTTTAAATTTTGAGCATTCGTTACTTCGACTGTGACACCTTGTAATGTAAACAATCCCGAACTGCCGCCACCCACTAACGACAAAAAGCCACTAAACTCCTCAGCGTTCTTTGCATTTTTCAGCATCGAGTCGATCGATGAGATGGTACATTTTAATCCACAACCGGGCACTATTTGAAAATTACTGCTATTACACGAAATTTCGGTTGCAAGTGCTTCACGAACAAACTTAACAATTGCGGTGGCAATTGGGTGTTCACTATTCAATTCCGCACAACCTAACGCACAAAAAATAACAGCCGGATTTAACGTGTCTCCTTGCAACCATATTCTCGACACTGCAGGAACTCCTTTAGTTATGGTTCCAGTTTTGTCAAACATTATTGCGCGTACTTTATGGGCGTTTTCCAGCGGCTCTGCACCTTTTATTAAAATTCCATTAAGCGCTCCCACACCTGTACCCACCATCACTGCAGTTGGTGTAGCCAAACCTAATGCACATGGACAAGCAATTGCCAACACACTTAAGGCACAACGAAAAACAAATTGTAAAATAATTTCTGTCTTCGTAAATCCTTCTTCGGGTTCGGAAATCGGCAGATAGTTTATGTTTATAGAACCAATTATTGCCCAAACTACGAGAGTAAGTAAAGACAAGAACACAACAGTTGGAACAAAATAACCGGCTATTTTATCGGCAAGTTGTTGTATCGGCGCCTTGGATGTTTGGGCTTCCTCTACCAATCGAACAATTTGTGATAATGTGGTGGCTTCCCCGGTGTGCGTTGCTTGTATGATCAACAAACCGTTTTGGTTAATTGAACCGCCTATCACGGCACTACCGATTTTTTTCTGTACTGGCATAGATTCTCCCGTTATTAAACTTTCATCGCACATTGATCTACCCTAAAATTTTTAATTAAATTTAAAAAAATTAAAACAAATAAAACTTACTTGAAAAACTCGACCATCTACAGGAACTTTTGCACCGGGAATGACTTTGAGATAATCGCCTCTTTGCACTAAATCTACATTAACCAATCTTTCGCTGTCGATTTTTCCTTCTTTAGTTATATCCACCAAAATTGCTTCGGTTGCCTTTAAAGATAAAAGTTTGGAGAGCGCCTCTGATGTTTGTCCCTTTGCTATATGTTCGAGCCATCTTCCCAAACTGATGAACAAAAGTAGCATGGGTGGTGTGTCAAAGAATGTTTGAGGTGACGAGCTTTGTCTCATAGCCATGGCAGCAACTACGACACACACACTGTAAATATAAGAAATTGACGTAGCCATAGCAATAAGCACGTCCATATTCGTTGTTCCGTGCTTGATAGCACGATAAGCCTGAATAAAAAAGTGTTTGCCGCCAAAAATTAACACCGGCGTCGATAGTGCCCACATTATCAAATTTTCAAGTGACAATCCAGGTATGACGCAACACATTTCGTCGTGTGATATGTATCCTGTGGACATTGCTATCATAAAGTAAATCATAGCTAGCATGCAAGGTCCACCAAAAATTAACGAGACTAAAAAAGCACGCCACCATTTGTGTATTTCTTCTTTTTGTTGTAAATAATCGGTATTACGCTCTCGTGAAAACAACTCTGCTTCAAAACCTAATGCTTGTATCGCTTCAATTATATTTCTCGGGCCGGTAACTTCAGGATCATACCTAAAAACAACAATTTTATAATCGCTATTCTATACAGAGTAAACTCTGGTGGTTATATTTTGTTCTTGAAAATTTATACGAAAGAATAAAGTTGATCATTATAAAAGTGTGCTTGATTGTGGAAGAAATTATAAGTCCATCGATTGGCTTGTTGTACACTATTCTGATGAATAAGTAACACGATGAACATTTCTTACCTAAATTTTCCTTTTTGTGTCGTTAGTGCCACTTTAGCGCTCAAAACACCTGCCAAACTCGACAAACTCGTTTCAATTTTGTGAACACAACTTGCGCACGTCATTCTAGATATTTTTAAGTCTACTTCTGATAAACCCGCACCGTTTTGTTCCAACACTGACGATGGGAAACCCAATTCTGTAATTGATGCTGCAATTTCAGAGGGTGTAATTATGTCGGGATTGTAAGTTACTTCTGCACGTGCTGCTAACAAAGCAACCAATATATTGTGACAACCTAAAATTTAAAAAAGCATTATAATAATCGAAGGGAGAGTAATTGGGAAGCAATTACCTGTAATTTTAAGACAATGTTTTTCGATGGCAGCGACACAAGAGCCACATGTCATTCCTTTTATGTGTAACTGACACTTTTCTAAGTTATTAATTTCTTCCTTTGAAGTTATAATACTCGATGTGCTTTGTTTTGACTTTGATGGGGACGGGGAATCTGAAAGTAATCAAATTAGAAATAAAAGTGTATAATTTAAATGTTTCTAAATTACCGTGTGTAATTATTCTACCGTTAACAGATTTAATGTGTGCTTCGAATCCCATATCGTTAATTTGCTCGACGATGTCTTTAGGCTTTACAAAATTTTGTAAATAGTTTACTATACCTTCTTTTTCATTTAAGTTAACATTTATACTTTTTACACCTTCTTTCACCGAAATCATACCTTCGATACTTTGCACACACGAGTTACAAGTCATACCATTTATATGCACAACGCAGGTACTTATAGCAACGTTGTCGTGCAACAATGGTAAATTTGCTTCAAAACCCATATCTTCTATGTAATCACAGATTTCTTGTGTTGTCACAATATCACTATTATAATGAATTAAACTACACTTTTCGGATAAATTCACCTGAAACATTTAATTTTATATAATAAACTAAATAAACCCAACACGGAGGCAATCGCCAAAATAAAAGATGTAGTGCTAGAAATGACTACCGAATTTTACTTATTGTTCCCATTATTTTATATCATGGTCTATAGAATTTTACATTTTATTATGTCATTACCATTATGTAAGTACTATAAATAATAATTATTAAGCTAATAAAATGTGCTTTATGAAATTATACTTGATTATATTTATTTTTGTTAAAAAAATGAAATTACAAAAAATAAAAAATACTTCATAAAATAAAATTGAAATTATGCAAAACTTTAAAAAATTGGTTTTAAAGAGTAAAAGAACAAAAATTATTGGAATTTGCTTAGATCTATCAGACTCAGATCAACAGTCAGCCACTTAACAGTGAACTGCAGCATGTTGTTATTCATAAGAGGGCTGAACTGAAAAGTCCCGCGTTATGCATTCATCATATTTTGATGTTCAAATTAGGGGGACCGTCTGCTTAACATGCTCTCCAAAGTACGAATAGAATGGAGTAATAGTTTAGCACTTAAAATCAAACTTTGAGACTTCTTAGGATTTAAAAAAACAAATATATACAATATGGGTTGATTGTAATAATAATAATAATCATCAACTTTCCTTACCTTTATGTTAATTATTCCACGTTTACTGCCGACAGTTTCTTCAATATTTTTAACACATGACTGGCATGTCATACCAATTATGTTTACTTTAATTGTACTATCGATTTCAGGCGTTTTAAGTAATGGAACGGTCAATAAATTATAATCACCCGTGGGACTAAGTGTCTGCACAGCATCTTCATCTTTTACTTCTAGCAAAGGCTCAAAACCTAAATTTTGAGTCGTTTCCCTGAAAAATAAATACAATATTATTAATTTATTATTATTATTATTCGAGTTCATACAGCCGCTTCAACGTCCACGTGTTGAAGTATTTACAGACATGGGGGATCTACAGCTTAACGCGGAAAGTTTATACACGTCAATTATGGAGAAATAATATAAACAATTAGAACAAAAAATATGTTTCGAGCACTTTGTGAAGAAATCAGTAAGAAAAAATTTGTCGGAGAGCAAAGCCTAAGACTGTATTTATAAAAAAGACAATATTTGTTTACTTAAAATTAAAAATAAAGTAAATGGGTATAATAAGACTTCATAAAACTGAAGGGTCAGCCCCACGACTAAACGAAAATAATCGGGAATTTTAAAATTAATTTTTTTCCCAAGTTGTAAGAAATAATAAAATGACGAACTTATAATTTTCGACCCTATATTTTAATAATAATTAAAGATGGATATTATAGTGGGTTTTTGGGTTCTATATAAATAAAATTTAAACTGCTGTAATATGTTTGATGATCGGTTTCAACTATGGTTTCAACCAAAAGACCCAAAAAAACACTTTAATATCTATCTTCAATTATTATTAGAAATAATAAAGTAAAAATATTATTTTGTATTAAAAACATCTTAAATAAATGTAAATCATGTAAATAAAAGTCCACTTCCGTGTAGTATTTCCTGTCATAATCTAATCAGTTCTTCTGTTCTTACCATATTATTATAACTACTTAAATTTATAAAAAGTTAAAAAAAAAATTTGTTTTGTTTATAAAATCTGAAAAAAACATCTCAAAAAAAAACCTTTAAAAACCTAGAAAGTAGAGACAATTTATAATATCATAAATTATAGGAGTATTATATTGTCGTACCCGTATTACACTGTCGAAATGGAATATACTTAATAAAAATAGTCATAGAGTAATGGGTGCTTTTATATTTCAGTAATTTAAAAAAGGAATCTTTCGTATTAAGTAGCTACCAGGAAATGGCAATCGACTATCTCGAATAGATTAACGAGATTAAGGCAAAACAAATGGGAGAAGTAGATTCTGTAGAACTCCCTTTTTTCTTACTACTTTTTCGAAAGGAATGACAATCTATGGAAAAATCTCTTGAAAAAAAAATCTGTGTTGCGATTCGCTCCTTGAGAAATTAGAAAATTATACTTTTGAAGTTGTACTAATACAAGAATTCAAACAATAATCAATACGATAAAAAAATTGAACATATTTTAAATGAAACCTAAGATTTCCAAATCACTTGATACTTCGGGAAAGGAAATATACACATCGAAAATGGAGAAAAAATGTAATATTTTAGAAAAAAAAATTGCACGTAATACAAAATTGTAGTGTATATTTTGCTTTTTGTTTTCTTTTTCAATACTGAGATAGTTAATATGAAGTTTCATTGTTTAAATCACAAATCAGTTGATTATTTGAAGAAAAATTCTGAAAAACTTAATTATTCATAAAATTATTATCAAACGTAATGAAATTATTATTCATTGTATTAACCAAAGTTATGTCAAGTTTAATTCTATTTCAATTAATTTATTATGAACAACTAAACAAATTATTTCCGGTAATTTTTGTTTTTATTCGCTTTGATCCACAAATTAATGTTGTTGATTATAATTTTATGGTATCTCGTATATGTATACGAATCACTGTGATGGTGATGGCATATCCGGAAATGTAAGATAACTCAAAATTATATTATCACAGAATGAGTAAAAATTTCAATCAACGGTAGGTCAGCATAAATGGACCAGTTGTATAACTATCGACTATAAGTTAACGGTATAGTCTACGATTAATTCAAGTGATTTTCCACATTACATAATATGTACATACACTGGTCAATTCATTCTTTATCCAATTAAAGTGACTAAAAACTGATAAGAGGTAGCTATGCTATAACTGACCATCCGTCAATTTTGGTATTTTTGTAAAATTAAAGTAGGGCGAAAATGATGAAATGTGGGTTTCGACTACTATTCTCACCATCTTCAAGATTCGTATAGAATAAACTTGCAGAAATAATTTGCAGTGCAAGTCCTTTACAGTTTTACACTACTTTAAATTACTTACTGAGTAATTAGTACAGTTCAAGTCCACGGTAAATTTATTAGTGCCAATCTTGGCTTGTACATTTTGACTTTTTGACTCTCAAAATTTTAATTTTATTTTTATATCCTGATTAAAAAATATTTTTGTATTTTCAGCTGTTTTCGTGCAGCTTTTATTTTGTATTAACATTTTAATTGATTTCAAAATGAATATTTGTTTGATAGTCTTTATCAAGTGAATCCATGAGTTGGACACCTTTCCGATGGTTTCGAGGGGGTCTCGATTAATTTTAAATACATTTTTTTCCTTGAATTTCCAGCATATAGTTTATGAATTATGATAACACAAGTTTACAAAGTGTACATCGAAGTTATCATCTGAGTTATTGCTTTTTAAATGTCACAAGTAATTAACTTTTGAGTTTGTATGTATTAGGCCCGCTTTTACAATCGTTGGTTAAAGTATGAGTATAACTAACCTATGGTATAATTTTATGCTGGTGTTAAAGTTTGTGTTCGCTTTTACAAACAAAATTTAACCCATGGATAGTTATAATCAGCATAACTGTAGGGTGGTAACATAGAATCTGGTTATATACCTAAATAAGTGACAACTTTTAGAGGTTATATTAAAATTTTGGCAGTGACACAGAGTAAAATTATAATAAATCATTTTAATTTTTGAATATTAATATGAATTGAAATGTAAATGTTTTTGATTTTGATAGTGATTCCGAAATCATTTAGATTTGAACATTTAAGTAACCCTAAAATATTTCAAACAAAGAGAAATTACTAGGAGGAACTTAGGGAAAAAGAATTCATAAGAAAAAACTCAATTGGATTTTTTCAAAATTGCAAAATTTCCAAAATCATTAGTACATATAACATATAACACATATAACACACAAGATATTACCTACTGCTATGTTATGAAGTTCTGTTTATAAAGCAACATTGTTCTGTTTTCATTGGTTAAATCACAGTAATTTTTTACACAAAATTAAAATTTTCAATTATTTCATATCAGACTTGGACGCAATTTATCCCCTTATTAAATCACTTATACCCATGGTCCAACGTTGATATAAATTAACACCAGTATAATCAGCTGGTTTAGACTAACTGACTATTGTAAAACCCATAAACACCAGCATAACGTTAAACCACAGTTAAATCATGCTTAACTGACTATTGTAAAAGCGGGCCTTAATCAGTTTTGTGTTTGTAGCTGTATTTCATGTTGCCACAATTTTAAGAAACCCGCAGGGCAAAAAGAAATCTCCCTTGGATTGTAATCGTGTAAACAATCAGGCCCCTCTTATCCCTTGGCCACTCTGGGCAAGTGACCAGGTCCCCGCGATCCATAAGGCCCCCTAGTTCCTGCCAGATCACCAACCGATATTACCAGTTTGCCTGTTGTTAGTAAAATAATTCTTTGTTATATCATAGTCACGGGGGCCTCATTATCCTAAAGTGTCCAGGGCCTCCAATAGGTTAAAGACGGCCCTGTAAACAATACTTCAAGTTTCTTGATTTCTTCATTAATTTCACCTGGAGTGGAGTCCAGCAACACATATCTTTCTTGGTTTTAGAAAATTCAAGAGAGCTGCCTTCTTTGCAAGGGGCTTCGAATCCAGTTTTGTTAGAATTGCCTGCCACATCAACCACAAAATTTTTCAACTTGTCTATTTTTGACCCCTCAAATACAATTTTTAATTTTGTAATCAATAATAATTATGCTAATTATTTATGGTTTGTGTTGAAATGCTGGGCAAAGTAAGTAAATTAAAATAAATATACATAAGTAAAAAAAATTGTAACATATGAATTGGTAACCTAGATAGTTATGCAAGAAAGCACAGCTATATCTACAAGATATTTTGATATAGCACTGTAGCAGTTATAATTCCGGTTTAAAATTAATAAAATTTCATGTTTCCTTAATTTCTATCGGTGGGGAAGGCACTGGCGGTCCACAGCCCATAAGTGATCAAAAAGATACATTAAAATGTTATTCTATTTACAAAAATATTTTGATGCGGTACCACTTTCAAATTATTATCTATATATTTTTTGTATAAGTAAATAAACTTGCCTCAAGTGGAATCTTGTGAAATAAAATTAATACCACAAAAAAGCTAACTCACCACACGTTTTCGTCGGATAACAAGGCAACTTTGTCGCTCATTTTGTATAATTATAGTAAAACAATAAAAATTTATTTGAAGTAGTAAAATATAAGTAGCATAACATAACTAAAAAAACATCCACGGTGTTTGAAAAGTTCCGTGTAACTAAATTAATGTCAGATAAACGAAAGCAAATAAGATAACAAAATATCAAACACTGATAAAACTAATTTAAAAAAATTACCTATCAATGCAGCGTTGTTTTTGTTAATTAGAAGTATTTTAGTTAGAAATATCTTCCGAAGATGTGATTAAGCTTGATCACATCGCCTACAAATTTAAACTAAAATAATGATAAAATGAAGACCTAGGTATCGGTGGGAAACCGCATGAATCACCGCAACAACAATATGCTAGATAATAATTTAAAAACAAATTCCCGCTTTAAGAAAATAATTGATAACTCACTTTTTGTAAAAATATTTAAACTTATCCGAAGTGGACATGTTTATTTTTTGAATTTAAAAATCCTATAGTGCACCAACACAAGCAACATTTACTACTTCAAACAATTATTATGAAAACACTCGTGAAAGTTCCATTAATTCTTGGTTAAGTGAACGACCTTAATAATTATAATTTATTAGAATTGGATAAATTGAAAAAAGTGAAAGTCTTGAACTTGGAAAACAAATTTAGAACGGTTTTAAACGTTGGTTCACTACTTTTAGTCAAGATACTCAAAGGAAGTGAGCTACACCATTGGAAAACCATAAGAACTGTAATAATTACGATGCAAATTTCTGCGTAGTAAAAAACTGGGAAATTTTAGTAAAACTTGTATGTTTATGTACCTAGATATTATATTAGCAACAAAACCAATTAAAAACTGGTTTGTGTATAGTCTAATCCATAAAATATCCAGCACAGTAAGTTAACGTTTTTCGGGTAGTCGAAATTTCGATTAAAATGTGTTATTTTCAGATCCATCCTGTATGTAAAACTGTTAGTAAGATTTAGTCAGCTTTTATTCAAGAGACAAGTACAAAGTACTGTTTGAAGTTAGAAAATATGTCATACATAGTTTCTACGAAAGTTGCAGTCTGGAAGAATTGGGAAAGCGATCGTGCAATTTTTGAACGAAGTCCTTCCTTCTAGCTGTTCATCTGGTATTCACATTTACAAGAAGTAAGTCCACATTTAAATTATATCCTTTTAAGGTTCGGACAAGTTAGACCATGTTATGCAATAATATGATAATTGATTTTATATTGCACTGAAGATCAAAAAATATCCTCTTTTCATCAAAAAAAAAAAGATAATAATAATAATAATAATATTTTGAAACAGATCTTAAAGCCACAACCTTAATATAAAAGTAAAGTATGTGTATAAATTTAAGTATAAAATGTCCAGACATTGTGAAATTCTCGGCTGAATCCGGACGACGCGACGCATGTAAATTTCAGACACAAGGAGCAAATATCCAGATAAATTTTTTGTGTACACAAAACTCGGAATTTCAAAGTTTTCCAAGAATTCCAGTGACTTTCAATGTATTCCAATGATTTCCAGTCATGGTACACAACTTTTTTGAGATATTTCCCCTTATTCGGACATGTTCAGACTTATCTGAGCGTCTGGCAATCCTATTCATGGTAAACATTCTACTTTATCTATGGTCTGCAAGAGTAAAGTCGTAATTTATGCCGTTAGGAGATACAAAATATTAATCAGAGCTGGCAATAATAATAATTATTCTTTGAAAATTGAAAAATGGCTTAATATTCTATTTGGGGGAGGGGGGGGTCCTCCTCGTATCAGCCGCCATCGCAATAATTTTTCAAGTTATAAAACAGTTTTAGTTGTAGATTTAATTGAACTTGACTGAAGTAAATCCAATAATCTGAACATATCAAGTTCAAAATTCGTACCGGCGAAAAACCATTTACAATAAACAGTTTTTGAAAGCTATTCTAACTTAACTCTTTTATCTCTGTACATATCTATTTTTTTATTTATTAAACAATTATGATCTTATATTGATCTGGTTATCGTTTTAGTCGCACTTTATTGAAATAAACTTAACATATTGCACATATTAATCCTTCGCTGCACGATGTAGTACATAATATGCTACATAATTTTAAATCACTGATAAAAATTTTAAATTTCGCTTTTCACTTGTGGTCTCCATTCAAACAATGCTATGATTTATGTGAGATCTTTATTAGTATTTGCAACAAGTATTAATTCCAATAGATATTCAGATTTCAGCAATTTACTCTCTGGTGGACGTGAATGTGGACGTGAATTCCGTATTTACTTATCCTAATCTATTTTCATTGCTGTGTTTATATTTTTGCTTTTATTTTTATTTTTTTAAATTTTGTAACCTATAAGAATAACAAGTTGAAAATAAATTTAATTCGAATGAAAAATATTATGTAGTTTTTGTGCAATGTTGCATATCCGATAATAAAAAAGCCTTGCAAGAAATATTTTTTTTTAGTATTTTTTCATTTATCAGGCTACAGCAAAAATCACAAAAATATTTTTTTTTAAGTCAAAATAAAAAATCGGCCATTGAAGGGTTAATTTTATTTATATAGTACCCAAAAAATCCACTATAATATCCATCTTCAATTACTGGTGTTTTAAGGGTTTTTCAAAATTGCGCCGGAACAAAAAATGGGGGTGTAAAAGTGGAAAGAAATTTAAATTGTTGATATTTTCATTGAGAGCTAACCATACGAAAACAATAAAAATCCAAAAATTGTGTCAACTAATGAGCTAAATTTAAAAATGTCTTTATTAGAATAAATTGCGAACTTCGAATTCGATGACAAACTGGAGTACAGGAACGTAGGATTTTATTAAGTTGACAGCGAGATTTACAAGAAGTATTTAAAAACAAGCGAACCTGGGAGTCGAGGGGAACCCATGGTCAGAATGCTGAATTATTTAAACGCTTCTCGAGATTCTAAGAATTTAAGATTTTGCAAATAAATAGGGACTAACCTTTAAGAATATTATTTAAATTAAAAAATATACAAATGTAGATAATTCTCATCCAATGTTATAATTTTTTATAAAATATTATTGGGATGTTTGGAAAACAATTAGACGAAAGACTTGTTATGCCGATGTTTCGGAGAATTTATTTGTTTGATGAGATAAATAATATTTTGTATCTAGTTTTAGGACTCGTTGTTTATATTTTAGTCTTGAAAATGGAGAAATAAATTCTCCGAAACGTCGGCATAACAAGTATTTTGTGTAATTTTATTGTTTTCCAAACATCCCAATAATATTTTATTAAAAAATTAAAAATATACAGTTATCACATCATGTTTCGATACGGCAAAAATTATAATTTTAATTTTTGAATATAACAAATATAAAATTAATATTACATGATTAATAATAAATTCAAACTATATTAATTATATTACATAATTATAATCAATATTATAAATCTCAACAAATTTTAGAAGTTTTAACAATAAATCAGGTATACCACACCATATTCATTCTATCTATCTAAATGATCAACTACGGAAGCATACAAGTAGGGTACCATTAGGACTAGAGAATTGTTCTAAGCAAAGATTTACAGATAGTCAATTTCAGTTTCACTAGTCAGTAAACCACTTTTGCTTCACATGAACAAGAAAAACATCTGCTTTATAAACTCAGTGCCCTCTGAAAACTACATTATTTTTGGATCAAGTTTAAAAAATAGTCTTTGAATGGCCAGCTCGGAAACTGTAAGAGCTAGAACAATGTTCTCGTTTAGATTTTACTAAGAATTTTATCTAGTTTAATTTTGCTGCATTTACGATGAATAATAAATGGTCAATCCACAACCTAGTAATTTTTGGGATTCCTTTCAACAAAACCCCTGTTCGGGTCCACTTTTAGAAGCTAAACCAAGAGCTTTTAGAAGCTAAAAACCCTGCTGAAAGAGATCACTTTGTATGCAGACACAAAGAATGAATTTGTCATGCAAGTGATAAGTCCTAATCAATCTGAATGAAAAATGGCTAAATCATAATCTAGTGTAAAATTACAAAATATTTTAAAATTCTTCAAATTTCTTAGATTCACATCCGCCAGTGCAAATCAATAAAAACGCGATATGAATAAACTTTAAACATTTTATTGTCACAACAAACTGATGAGTAAATAGTCTGAGACATCTTACACCTGATAAGTATGCATGCTTTTAATCATCCTGTATTGATTATAAAAACATAACAAGAACAAGTGCACCTGTGACAAATTTCCGTCTCAAAAACCGCTTATCAAAAATAAAACATTATGCCCTCCAAGGAAAGCTTAAAATGGTAAATTAAATTTGATATTCGTTACATCTCTTCGGCTTGACTTTCCATTTTCCGAAACATTACGATTAAAATTATCAACCAAGATGACACACGAGCGCTTGTAGTTAGGAGATAAAGCAAAAATAAAAGGCTCAACTTACTTAATTAATTGATAATTTGCTTCGGGTATTGTGATGTCCAAGTACGAGAAATCTTTGGATATGCTAACCACGGTTCCATCAATTTTCTGTATTTGAATTTTAAATTGTTCAAAATCTTCCTGCCTTTTGTGAGCTTCATCTAAAATGATAGTGAGTTTTGTAAAAGAAATTAAAGTAAAAATCAAACAATACCTTTAGATACAAAACGTACGACACTGCTATCCATTTCGTTTTACAGCAACCAAGTAATGTGTTGAAATTGCGATACAACCTTCCGGGTTAAGAAAATTTTAAATTCTTTAAATTATTGTTACTCATTCACATATGATTTGTTGATAATAGTTATCAGTACGGCGATAAAAACAAAGACCTATTTTAAGTTCACTGGCTGGCTAAGTGGTAGGTGTCAACTTTACTGTTCCTTGATATGATTTTAAGATTACTTTAATTAATTTATTTTTGTTGCATAATCGACAAAACCATTAATTTTATTTTATTGTATGTCCTATTTGTTAAAACTTGAGCGTAAAATTTTGACAATTCAAATAACAAATACGAATAGTTGTCAAATCGTATAAATTTGAATTTTTGTTGGTAGCCTTGCGCGATTAGTTCTTTTTTTTGTTACCGTCAACTCATCTAACCTAAGAAAATGACGAAACTTTTCGAATGGTTGGCCGCTTTTGGAGTGTTATTTGGTGTTTGGATTGCTCTTCTTACCAATAAAATAGAATCTAATTTTATTAAGGAAAATCCTACGGTAGTTTTATGGTCGCCAATAGCTTTGTTGTTATTGTTTGGGGTATTCGATTCGATTACCACTTGTCGTTTAAATTCTAATTTATGGTGCTTGTAGGTTTATGCAGCCGCCGTTGTCCTGTATCGCACTTTTACCTTTAACGATTGCCATGAAGATGCAATAGAATTGCAACAGGTAATCACACTATTTGAAAATGTCTTTTTTTGTTAATATTTTTTGTTTTTAGGAAATCAAAGAGGCTCAGGCTGAACTTGCCAAAGTTGGTTTTAAATTTCCACAAAAAATGAGATGAACTTATGTTACTACTTTATTATAAATTTAAAAATATTAAAAAATTATAAAACAGTAAGTCTGCAGTTTAACTTGAATGGTGACGATGCTTTTTAAAAGCTTTTATTTAATTTAACATGAATGGCTGTGTGTGAGCTAGCGTGAACTCCTTGAATCCTTCTTTAACAAACCTCTTCACATCTTAAAGAACCAAAATTTGGTACACAGCTTCCAACTGGGAAACATTTTAATACTAGTACTATTTTGCATGACTTGTTTGTTTAGATTAAAAAACAAGAGTTCTCTAGGTGCTTTGGTTGGAGCCCTTGTACAACAATTATTGATTACTCCTAGATATGGATTGAATTCGAATCTGACCAGTGCGCTCAGCCTGAAGATAGAACCTATAGAACATACATTGGTTGAGTCTGGCATATGTTATCTGCATCACAAAGAATACAAATTTTTCTTACTCTGTAATAAATTAATATCTCCTGTAATAATTTCTGTTTCGAGTTCCAAGAAATATGGTATTTGGATATCATTCCATATGCTCTGTTCCATCACCTAGTTGGTAAGTCGGTTAATAATTGTACATAACAGTGCTGAGGGGATACTGCTTCAGGGGGGATAACACTGAAGGGTTGTTTTTATTGATTGTTACGAGCGTTGTTCATTCTCTCGGGCTGTTTTGAAGATTCTTAACCGGCATGCTAACAAAACGTGAGTAATAATCTCAGAAACAGCCCACAGGATTGTAATTCCGTTTTTTCTTCGAGTAGCGATCAATAAAAATAATTTCTTCACTGCAATCAACCCTCAAGCAGTATCCTCTCAGTGCTGTTACGTACGAAATCAAATGCCTTGTTCCTTCCATTTTAATAATTGTAATTAAAAAATAAGTTGAAAATTTAGAATCATCATAACAATGAATCAAAAATCAGAAAATAAAATTATCAAATTTCTCATCTGCTATACAAAGCAGTCCCGTCTGTTCTCTTTAAAAATTATTTTTAAATAGAAATATTCAATTACTCTGCTGTAAGATCTTATACGTCGTCCCTTTATGTCCCACGACACAAGAAACTTCAAATTATAATGCAAAATCATTCAGTAATTTATTGTACTTGCTTGTAATTTATTAATTATATAAAAAAAATGGAAAATAATTTATTTATTGAATATAATATATCAAGTACACATGAACACATCTTTTTAAAAGTACAATACAAAATTTGACTGCCATTCATTAACTAATAATTATAATATTTTAATAATACATTTTTTGATAGTACACAAAAGTTTATAACTTTTAACGCTCATTTTTATTAATAAGTAACACAGAACCATGTAGCTACCATACAACGGAGAAAATAATTTAACATTAAATTAAAAGCTCACTAAATTTACAAGTGAGCAATTTTTAAATTTGTTGATTCAATATGTCACTTTTTTATTTACATCGGGACAAACCTTTGTTTATACTTCAATTGCACAGCCCTTTTTAAATTTAAACTAAGAAATGCTACTACTAACTTGTAACCTTATAACTGATTATTATATGATTCGTACTTAGAAAAGTGTGAGATTGTCTTTAAAAAACCAATTAATTAAGTTCTTTAGAAAAATATTCAAAACAAAAGTTCTGTAAATAAACGGAATACCCTCATGCGTGGAAGATTAAGTAAACCAAAAATTGTAAATTTAAATAGAGAATAACTTATGCAGCTTTCACATTGCAACAGAACTTTCATATTAATGAGATAAAACTAAAAGCTTCTATAAATAAAAACATAAATAATAAATTATGAACACAAAATTACTTAAAAATGCAAACTTGGTTTGCAAACACAGGCAAACTTATGAAGTACTCTGCATAAGGGATTTGACAGCATAAACTTGCGTAGACCACTAAGTGTCACATTTGTACCCGTAACATCCAACAACTCCAGTTCCAAGCTTTTTAATTTTAACAGAGAATCGTTGGTTACATCTTCATATCCTCTTAATGATAATTCTTTTATGTTTGAAGTGGAAACAGTTTCATTAAGATGAATAATCAAATTGCGTAGATTATTTCGTGACCTTGGGTTTTCCAAGTTACCAACACCTTCGTATACGTTTCTCCTAATAACATACATAGTCATAGAATCCACATAACCCCCACTACTCCCACCACCGCTACACTTTTTTACGGACTTAGGTGGATTATTATTCATCGACATATCCAAGTGGTCTGAAACAGGCAAGTTACGCCCACTGGTTCCCGGAACATTCCATTTTTGATCTTTATTTTTGCATTCGTTATTATATGGACTTACTTCAGAGCGCATTAAATTATTAAAAAACGTGGCAAGTATTTGTTTCCTAGACAAAAGTGTATCGTTGTATTGTAATTGACTTAAAAGTAATTCGAAGCAATTGAAATGGTAACGTAATACGTAAAGAATTTTATGGCGGACATTTTTCACCAATTCAGTAAGGGCGACGCGCAATCTACAAATAAACGTCGAATCGTTGTAATAAGCTGACTCTAATTCGAGTTTCAAGGAGTCAAAAATTTGTTTTAGAATGTACAACACTTCGCTGTCAGGGTGAGTACTGGTTTTAATTCTTTCGACTATGTTAGCAATTTTTGCAATTAAAATTAATATGGAATGATCACTGACTTCTTTTATAGAACTTGGAATTATGGGGCGATATTCGGGTCTGATAGGAAACCTGCCGTCATCGCTGGTAAAAATTAACAACTGGTTTTGATGTCGGGCGCAAACGCATGTTGGCTCTCCACACATTTCACTCGAATCTGTGTATGATCTGTAAAATGAACTGATAAAATAATATAGAAAAGCTGGAAACAAATATTTTACTTACTTTATGGCGATTCGAGCTCTGAAGTGCTTGTCGGTGTGTTCCAGCATGGCAATTTCGTGATCGTTGCGAGGTTCCCGTGCAAACAACCACTTGTGCTTAAAACAATCAGGGGTTGATTGTTCGTGGCACCACTCGGGCCCCAAGCATGAATCAAATGCAATTTGATTGCAAACATGTGAATCATCTGGTACCAAATAATAAAGACCTCTACGTTTGGACTTCGGATCAAAGGTTGCCTCATCGTCACTCGATATCTCCGACATTTCGCTCTTTTCGTCTTCTAATTCATCTGTAACGGAAGTAGATTAACAAAATAAATCTTTAAATTTGAAAATATTTTACCAAAAGTTTGCATTTGTTTTCTAGAGAAACCACATGTGCATTCGTGATATGGATAGACATATAAATTACTTTTGGGTCTCAAAAGCGGATCACCACGTCCTTTAACATTTTGAAAGACGGTGAAAGTGTGGTCTGATATCGAATTTGAATGATATTTTTGTAATCCTGCAGCTCCAAAGCGTTTTTCTATCGATTTACCCGATAAATCATTGTCTTCATCGTCCGAAACATAGCAGTGCTCTTTATATTTTTGTCCTCTACCAATGCCTTCCATTCGTTGTTTACGTTCTTTATAATATGTCATCGAATAATTTTGCATGTAAACCACCTGCAAGGTTTTACTTTTATAGAATGATCGAATAAATGCATCCCCGATATCTGCGAAAGAATTAAGTATTTACAGAAACACGCTAAAATAAATAAATCACAGACACACCTGTAAAGCGTAAATCAAAAACTTTTATACTTGGAAAACCACAGGAACCAGATACACTAATACTGGACATATCATCGTTGCCTAATTTCTTACACATATAAAATGACAGAATCTCTAAATTGGGAAATCTGGATAGCGAGACAAAACAATTCGGCGAAAGCCATTGGCAGTGATCAAATAATAAGACCTAAAATTTAAATTTTCGTAAATAATATTTGTATAAAATGCAATTATTATTTCGACATCCATCCTAAAAAGCATTATTCTCGTGTCTTAGAATCAAGTTACTTGCCTGTGTAATTGCCCTCTTCTAAAAACCCCTGTGATTTCAAACAACGGAAACCATAGAAGTCTATTGTTTCAAACCACAAAAGTTTTCAAAATACAAATTTTCAAGAATCGACCCTGTCGATTTTTAAAATATGGGTCAAGGTTATTGCACTTCCCCTCCTTTTCCTAAAAATTTCATATTTTGTGACATTCCCCCATATATCCCATACATTCCACCTGGGGGAATGATCAGGGTCGTTCAAGGAAAAGTTAGGCTATAGCTATACCTTAACATGCTGACCAAATACAAATTGTTACAAAAAAGTACGTGCCCCCAAAACAATATGTTTGTAAGAAAATTACTGTTAATGGTAGCAATCATTAACCCAGAAGAAAGCACGTCTTTACATTCTCTCTAAACCACAAAAATTACCATAAGAAAGTTAATTTCTACTTGGATTTGAACACCATACCTAAGGGTCGTATTCACTAACTCATCCTTTACATAAAGATCCTTTCCGTAAAGGCAAGGTATTTGAAAGGATCCGTTTAAAAACGCATTCTCTAACTCATCCTTTAAGGGTGAAACAGAATGCAACGCCGTCGTACGGCGCTGAACGCAACGCTACGACGTGAAAAACTTTTTGAACACAATGTACGCCGTCAAATGTCACTTTCGAATTTTATTTAACATTTTATAAGAAGTGTTTTACCTTCTTTTCAACGTTTATTATTTATTATTTGCATTCACGAATTAACTGAAGTAATTTTCCTTCAAAATATTCAAATTTTGATTCGCAGTTTACAGAAAACTTGAAATGTGAGGTTAGAATAGCAGCGTTTACGCCGTAAAAGTTGAAAGTTGACCAACTTTTACGTAACGTAACGCTCGACGCCGTCCATTGTGTGCAGTCAAACCTGTTTACACGCTTTTCAACTTGGACGTGACATTTGACGCCGTACGACGGCGCTGCATTCTGTTTCACCCTTTAGGCAAATGTTTATACCTAGCAGTTGTCGTTACCTAAAGGCAAGGCTGATGTTTTTAATCGTAATAGTAACGTCAAGTATAGAGAGTAATGTGTTCTCATTGGTTGATTTCAAAACATAACCTATAAAATATATTACGTTTGACGTCTTGTGTTGTATTATATTTTGATTTGTATTGTGAAATTGTGTATTGAAATTTAAATAATATATAGTTATATAATTGTGTAAGTATAGTATTATATTAGGTATTATAATTATTGTAAGTAGGTAATCATCAATCATACATAATTATTATATGAATGGAATTCAACCAGAAGTTGTTACTAATTTTTCAACCAGGATAATTATGACTACTGAAATTAAACGTGGTCGTGGTTCGAGAACTGCGGCACAACAGTACCAGCTTTATGTGAACTTACTTGAAAGCGACGTTTACTTTCGAGAAAATGCTTTCAAACCCGGTGAAGGTGGAGACTTCTTAAAATTAAAATGGGATAATTTGGTTCGCGATTTAAATAGTTCGGGTGGTCCTAATAAAGACCTGAAAGCTTGGAAAAGGGTTAGTATTTATTAAAGTTATTTTAAATAAAACTTATAGTATTATATTCTATTGCAGACTTTTAGCAATTGGAAGAGTGGTGTTCGGGCGAAAGCTCGTATAATTAAGAACAGTTTTAGGGAGACTGGAAATTGTATGCCTCCTGAAGTTCCTTTAACTAGTGTGGAAGAGAAATTACTTCTATATAGTGGTAATGTGGTTGTAGATGGCATGAATATGCCAGAATTAGGCATTGTAGGTAAAGAAACGATAGTTTAAATTTCTTTTTTAAGATGGAACATATTTTTGAGCTTGTTAACTGCCAAAATGGACACCAACAACCGACATGAAAAATCAACACTAACAACCGACATGAAAAATCAACATTAACAACCGACATGAAAAATCAACACCAACAACCGACATCAAATATAACCACCAAGTTTTATTTTTAATTTTTAAATTATAATTTCTTTCATTTTAGAGAATCCTATTTTCGTTGAAAATTCAACAAGTTTAGGTCCAACCCCAAGTGTATCGGGTGCGTCTGCGTATACATCATATGAAAATGAAGAAGAGTTGATTGCTGGAGACGAGGAAGTAAATAACTTATCTAGGCCAACATCAATAATTTCAGGTAAGGAGAAATAAAAGGTTTTTAACTTCTACTTTCTGTTTTATTTTAGGTTCTTCATTTTTAACAGAAAGTGCATTACCTTTGCCTCTACCTCGTAGGTACAATACCTTACAAGCGCAAAGTAGGGTATTGACTAGTACCGACACCAGCACCAAAATACTGAAAAGTATAGAAAATAAGCTGGATTTCTTGGTTAATCTTGAAAAGGAAAGATTAGAATGCGAGAAGCAACGATTAGCATGCGACAAAGAAAAATTGGCATTTGAAAAATTGAAATTTTCACTCAAGCATCCTGAATTCAATATGGAGGAACAATAAATAAATAAAAAAATATAAAGAAATTACAATAAAAATTTATTGAACAAAATTATTTTGAATAATATTATTACGAACTCGTCTTCCTAATTCTAGTAAATTATTGTTTATTACTTCGTTATTCAATTCTTCTTCAATTTCTTGAAAATCATCATCTAAAATTTTAAAATTTAGTAGGTAATTACTGCTGTACAACAATTATCAAATTTTTACCAATTACTGCTTCCATATTATGCAATCGCATGATGTTATGCAGGATTCCGCAGGCATAAATAATTTTGGTTACAAATGTAGGGTGGTAATTTAATGCTCTGTCCTTATTAAGACATCTCCAGACACATTTTAGAACGCCAATGCATCTTTCCACACAATTGCGTGCTTTACAATGGGCCTTGTAGTACCTTCCTTCTGGACTATTTGGATCGGCTCCTGTAATCGGCGTCATTAGGTACGGTTGTAGGGGGTATCCCGAATCTCCTAATAACCACGATGTTGTATTGCCATTATTGTAACATGTTTTTAGATGGTTTTGGATATCGCTTCCCTGCCAAATAGCACTGTCATGTACACTTCCTGGAAAGCGTGCATTGATATTCAGAATATTTAAGTCCAAATCACAAATCTAAAAAATCATTTTTAAGTTCTACAAATAAAAGTGCAAAATAAGAACTTACAATCTGAACATTTAAACTAAAAACATTCTTCCTGTTTAAAAAAGTTAAACGTGGGAATGCCAAATCGCCTAATTTTAAAAAATTTCCACTTAAATTTACATGTGTGCAGTCGATACATCCATTTATCCCTGGTATTCCAGAATATGCATAAAATGAATTTTTTATTGCAGTTATTTTTTGCAAATTCTGCGGAAATTTAATTAGGTGGTGCATTTTATGCACTAAAACATGGACAACTTTATGAATGGCTCTACTGGCAGATGGTTGTGACATTGGATTTCTGTAATCTTGGCCAGCAGATTTTTGGTAACTCCCATGTGCCAGAAAATGCAAGGTACCAACAAACTACAGGAATGTTTATAATCATTTAAAGCTCAAACGTTTAAAGGGTAGGTCAAATTTACCATAACTACAACAGGAATTTTTGTGCATCTGCTATTTGGAGTCTGTAAATCAGGCTGTATTTGAAGAAACAGCCAGGAGGCAACTTCCCTGGTGAACCGATACAGTCCCCGAAACTCTACTTCGCCAATTGAAAATGGATCACTGGCATCTCTTAACAGTCTCTTTAATTGTGCACTTTCTTTTCTAAAACAATATATAAAATTATAATTATGCTCGGATTATTTTATGACTATAATATAATTAATTTTTAATTTAAAAAAAATACGTGTTAGGAAATCGTTTCATAAGAACTTTTTTTTTTAATTTACACTTTATAATAATTATTAACAAAACCACCTACCTTTTGCGTAATTCCTCAAGAATATTATGCAATTGATTATTCATTTTGAATATTAATTTACTTTTTAAGTTCACATTCACTAATAAAAATGACACTTCAATTTCCTTAAAGGCGCCTAATGACAATCCCTTACGTAGAGGATCAACTTGGTGTATTTTGACGCTGATAACGGATCCTTTCGAGTTACAGAATGATCAAATCCTTTACCTAAAGGCATCCCTCGCCGCGCCGTTCCGTAAAGATCGATCTTAAAGGACAGCCTTTAACTAAAGGATCATTTGTTATTACAGAATAGGTTTTGCCTTTACGTAAAGGCATCCTTTCCGTAAAGATCCTTTAAGAGTTAGTGAATACGACCCTTAGAAAGATAATGGAGACCTGATAGCTGACCTCAATCAAAAAGAATTTTTAAACAAAAGTTTATCACATGATATAAGCCAATGTCACAGAAAACTAGAGAAATTAAAGTTGAGTCTATGTCAAAGAACACAGATAATCTTTCACCATCATATTATTATTATAATACTCGAGGTTTTGATGATGCAAGTGTAATGGCATAAAGTCATTTTGTATGCTGAGAATACTCTTAGCAGTTTTAAGAAAATTTGTTTGCTGTAAACAAATGAACTACCCTTGATTATTCTCAATTTCGTGGTAACATGCAACTGGTCGAACTACAGGCGCTTTTGGTTTTTCAACATTAGGTTTTTGAGTATTGAAACCCTGATTACAGGTTTAGACTTTTCACCTATTAGTTTATCTACAGGCACCAGACTGCCAATCTGAACTGAATTCAAAATATTAAGCATGTGTCAGTTCTGGGCCATTTTTAACACCAGCCTAAAATATTTCGTATGCTAAGCTACCACCTCACACGATGTGAGAATAATATTTTTAGGATGGACGTGTATATCACAACAAATAGCCATTACATGGAACTACATGGAAAAGTAGAACAACTTACCCTCAAATTACTCATGGTTTCATGAGAAAAACGAAAAAAGGTATCCTGTTGTGCAATAAACGACTTGCGAAAACTTAGCTCTTGAAGTGTGACTGGAAAGTCTTTTAATTTGCACTAAAAATTTAAGATAAAACCAGTTTCGTAGGCATCCGATGTAACACTTACGTATTTTATACACTGATTTTCCAGTGCCAATATTGTCAAATTTTCCAGGTGACTATTAAAAACTAGTTTGTCCAAAGATAAAATAACCTCAGAACGAGATTCACCGGCGGTTAATATAGTTTTAGTTTTTTTATGTACGTTATCCCAACAATAATCAATCTTATTGATATTGTTCGGCTTGTGTCGAGCTTCCACATAAATCCACAAGGTTTCGTCTCGTACCAGTTGATTAAAGCGTATACAAGTTCTAAAATATAGTACATTGTTGACAAAATATTAAACAATTTGATTAAAATTTACTGTCCAAGTTGATAAAGAGAGGTAGAATCTAAAAACTGCAAAACGTTAAGTAAGGTACAATCGGAAAGCTGCAAAATGTTAATTCTAGATTCGTCTAACCGAGCTCTTTTAAAGTTTTTTGTTTGAGATAATGACGAACATTTACGCTTGAGACCCATCAAAGGATCTAAAACAAAATTCATGTGGTAAAAAAGCAGAAAATAGCATTTTAATTCAAGTAAAATTTACCTAAGCAGTCCATGGTGGAAGAATTTGCGTTAGTTTATAAACTCGCGCACTTAATACGAATAACCACGGTTAAATTAAATGAATATGAATAACTTTGTTTATACTTCGAACGAGAAAAAGTAATTTAATAGTGTAGAAACGTCGCGAATATTAATAAACACAAATAAAATTTGTTTTAAACCAAAATGTCAAACCATAGGTCAAAACATCGGTTGTGTTCAGCACCTGGTTTTGGCTGCGTTCTAGAGTTTTGTTTAGAAACATGTTGGTTATTGCGCATGCTCTATTCGTCATATAAATTTTCTTTGACGGTGACATATTCTTTGGTTACATATAATAGTTTTCTGCATTATGTGCTGAGGGAGATTCGCCGGAAAATGTTAGAAAATCCGAAGCGATCCTGGAAACATGAGAAAATTGGAAAAATTCTACATATCTGAGAGAAAGTCCAGATAAATTTTTTTGGCTTCCCCACACAGAAAAAACGTTTTTCTTTGAATTTATTTAAATTTGTTTATTATGACAAAAATTATTTTATTTTTTCGGTTATTTAGTTTTTTTTTTAATTCAATAAAGTTTATATCATAAATATTTTATTTTGCAGAAGTTCACTGAAGAAATACAGGGAGTTTCAAAAAAATCCGTGAAACTAAGAAAATCTGAAAAACATTGATAAAATCCGAAAGATTTAAAAAATCATATGTATTCTATAGGGAAATTCAGAAGAATCGATGGTGTTTTCTTCAGAAAATCGCAATTTATGAAAATGCCGAGAAATCTCACAAATGGAAATCTGATTTTATTCTAAAAGGTAAAATAAAATTTTAAATTTAGTTATTTTATTTTTTTCTAATTAGTAAGCCAACAACATAATTTTTTAAGACACTGTGACGTCATCACGTATAAAACCACACTTGTTTCAACTAGCGCTCGCCAACTTATATTGGTTCGCGAGAAAATTTAGGTAGTTCACGGAGTAAATTAAATTTTGAACTTCAAAAAATTTGAATAAATAAACTAAAGTCGATAATTTATATTAATATATTATATAAAAAATTCATATTTTTCAAAATGTTTTTTTAATGTAAAAATTTTGAAAATATGATCTTAAATATTTATTAAAAATATTACTTATAGAGCTGAAAAAGATATAACAAAATGTTTTTTTTTGTAACTAAAGAGCTAAAAAAATTTTAATTTTGCAATAATTGAAAAAGTATAAAAAAAAGTTTCATATTTTGCAAAATAATTTTTTTAAATATAATTAATAAAATATATAAAGATAAAAGTTTCCTATCTTTAAAAATAATTTTTTAGATCAAAAAATTTAAATTTTTAATTTTGAAATTCGCTAAATAAAAAATAAGTGAAAAAATTATATTTTTCAAAATGTTTTTATTTTAATTTATAAATTTTGATAACCTAAAATATCAAACAGTATTTTTTATATAGATTAAAATGCTAAATAAAAATATTTTAATTGTAAATTCAAAAATTATATAAATACTATAGGTAGATACGGGTAGATACTACCTATTAAAAATTTCTAATCTTTCAAAATGCTTTTGTTTTAATTTAGAAATTTAAATATTGATAGAAGAAAAATCAAAAAGCATTATTAAATATAATTTTAAAAAATATCTTTTAGAGCTAAAAGATAAAAATTCAAAATTCTTAAATTACGAAGTTTTGAATTTTGAAATTAAAAAGAAAAATATATAAAAAATTTTCTTTTTCTTTCAAAAATCTATTTTTGCGGTTGTCCGCAAAACTAATCCCACAGATTAAGTTGTCGGCAGGATATCCAAGAGTGAAAAAACCGGGCATAAGTTATTACTTTTTTTAAAAAACTCTTAGCGCAGCAACTTCTACTAAATATCTACTTTTTAAACAAATAGATATGAAATTATTTAGTAGAAAAAGTAGAATGATAAAAAAAATTGCTTTTTTAATTATATTAAATTTTCCTGAAAATAAAATTATAAAAATTGAATTTTATTGTAATCGTAGCAACATGTATTTTTAAATCTATTACTAATTTACTACTAATTAAGGACATATATATATTACAATAATATATTGCTGTGGTCGTACTATGTCATTAATGTTAAAAATTCTTTAAAAGCGTGGTCGTCAGGCAGTAGTGTGTAAATATTTTATTATTATTTATTCTATTTTATTATTAGTTTCCCACAACTTAACAATTTCTTAATGATTTGATATTCTCATAGACATTAGATAGTAATAGCCCCTTTATGATCTCTCATCGTAAAAATAACATTGAATTCATCAATTTAATAAACTTTGTTCGTTGGTTCAAAAATTATGATTAATTTCATCAAAATATGATTATTAATGTTTTCTATGGATTGTGAAGTATTAATTTTCAATTTGAAAGTCCCGCGGTTCTTGGTCTTCTGCTGAAGTAATTTTTATATAATTAAATTACATAGGAAGAATAAACAGAACTTCATCCTTATTGGCAGTCCCCTCTTCTCCACTGGCCACTTTGGGCAAGTGCCCAGGATCCCGCGATCCATGGGCTCCTCTTAATTACTGCCAGATCACCAACCGATATTACCAGTTTGCCTGTTGTTAATAAAGTAGGTTTCTGTCATAGCACAGGGGCCCCCTTATCCTAAAGTGACCAGGGCCCCCAATAGTATTCTTCGAAGTTACTATTTAGCATTAAAATTTATTTTCTTCCAGTTTAAAAATATTTTCCAGCCAATGATAAATCAGAAATACGACCAGGAAGAAATCTGTCATATTACTGGCTCGTAGATGAGTAACTTTATATAAGAGAAAGTATTGTGACCAAAATATTGTGAGGGATCTACGAGGGGTTCACATTCAATTTAATCCAATCATATTTCACCATAATGAAATTAAATCTGTCGGTTAGAACTAAACCCCCAAATGACCCTAATCATATACCAATTAAAAATTTTTAAATTAAACTTTTTTTAAGTTTGTACCGTGTAAAAATGTGTATAAAAACTCAACCCTCAAATGATCCTTTCCACTGAAATCTGTAAGATATCCATGATCAATATTCCTTAAAAATATTTTTGTATTTTTCGATTAATTTAGAAGTTGTTTAGAAAATACATAAAATGCAAAATTTTAATAATTACGATAACGCAGCATATTTAAACGAATACTTGGGCGAAAACTTCTTTAAAAGCAGCGAGTTAACTTCGGATCATATTGTAAGTACATACATTCAAGTTATAATAATAATAATATTTAATGTAATTCTAATCGATTTTTTATTTTAGCCTACATTTACAAATACGATACTACCTGTATCTATATTACCTATAAATACTATCCCACCAAAAACACTTGGTAAGTAAATTTTATTAAATTTTAAAAAACCTAAAATTGTATATTCTAATGCGAAATAATTTATAGAGAAATCAACACCCAAAACACCAACAAAACGCTTTCGAACTAGTTACACCACCCAACAATTGACTACACTGGAAAACATATTTCGAGAAAAAGAATATCTAACTATTGCCGAAAAAGATGAGTTGGCAGCTCAACTAAATGTGCCAAGAAAAAAAATAAAAATATGGTTCCAAAACAGAAGACAGAAGAAAAGAAAGTGCCAGAATAAGGAACAGGAACCTGATCTACCAATACTAGACGGAAAAGCAGTCGAGCTTTTCTTTCATGCGTTAGAAGCACAACCAACCCAAAGTAATTTTATAAACATAGAAAACTATTTGGAAATATTTAATAATTAAATATTATAATAAATAATTTAAAATTTTTTTAAAATATTGTAATAACTCATATTGATTACGTTTGAATGGTATTATAGACCTTGGATAGAGAAATAACCTTTAGATAAGTAAAACATTAATTTATTTTGGCCAATGAGATATCTATAAAAAATTATTACTTTTTTCACAATACGAAATTCTACAAGATTGGTAGATAACACTTATTATAGATCTCAGAGGGTCCAACAGTGATCGTGATTGGCTGATTGATGATAATGATGGTAATTAACAAATTTGTAACTTGTAATTCTGCCCTATCTGTCCTTCTATTGTTTTTGGTTTAGGGATGGGAGGGCACGTGCCCCTATGTCCTTTATGACAAGTCACCACTGTTCTATGATATCATTGTTCAATCCTTTAGGGCCAATTACGTAATAGACCGGCCAAAGACGTAACTATTACAATCAGATGAAACTATAATCTTTACATCATTGTCCACTGATAACAGACAATGACGTTAATGGCCAGCATAATGGGCACTGACGTCATTGTCCGGCCATTGACGTCAATTTTTATCAATTCTTTTTTGCAATTTACGTTTGTCGTAACAGGTAGATTATCCGATTTCTCTCCATCCCGTAAAGCACCTCTGATTGGTCAGTTATTTTACTAACTTAAAATATTTTAATATCATCATCATATCAAATCGAACATTAATAATATTAAGAGATTACGGGAAAAAGACAACCTCCACAATTTCGTTCATAAGGAAGCGTATCAACCTTTTAAGGACGGAGAATATTACACTGAAATTGACCTCTTTTTTTCCATAAAGTTTGTAGATAAAACCAATCAATTTCTCGCATAGAGTGGCCACTAAACTGCTGGTCGATATATGGAGCAATCCCGTCCTGAACGGAAAATAGGTACAATGTTAAAAATGGAGTTTCGCGATTAGAATTTTTTTAATGTAATTTCATGCCCGAATTTAAAAAAATTTCAAGCATAAAAATCGCATTGCAAGTATTATATTTAAAAATAATTATTTTTATATTATTTATAAAAATAGCAATTTATGTTACTCTTATCGAGATGACCTTTTTATTTAGCTTTTACACAAAAACTTACGGAAACGTGGCTTCTCAAACAAATGGTGACTTCTATAACTGTAACGTGTCAAAATTAGTTTTGACCGTTTCATTTCTTTTTCAAGCTACGCCGCTGGATCGCTTTAGTTTTGGAAAATATGTGTGGTTTTGATAAGCGCGATTACACGGAAATTTCGAAAGGAATGGACGTGTAATCTTGGTGTTTGTCCATTTTTAGTTTCTATTTGTTTTAATATCATTTAATTTTGCCGGATTAACGGCACCCAGGTTACTGGTAGTTCGTTACAATTATTATTCGTTTTTTTGGTTTATCAACTTTATGTTTTCGTCGTCGTGAAATGGAGATTTATCTGTGTTGGAAATCTTTTATCCACCCATATGGTTTCTTACCTTTATTTTTGGTTTTACGATGACGTTGTTTTAATACGTCACCTGTTGGAAGAATTGGGGGGATGACGAATATTTTGAGTGCGAAGAATGGTTTATTTTACCCTTTTGAATTTTGATTCCTGATGGTTGGTTTTTGTTCACAAGAGGATGTTTCCTTGTGAAGTGTTTATACTGGATGGGTCAAAATATCATTTCAAGTTGGAGAGCCAAACTTTGCAGATTTTCCTTTTTACCATCTTTATATTTTGGGATGTCACACCTCAACTTTCAAGCAGATGATTTGATTTGAAGATGCTTCCGTGAAGATTAATTGATTTGTAGTCACACTTACTCGTTTGATGAGTCTTGGAACTGGCAGGCATGTTGATTTTTTTAATGAGTATTTTGTGTTCTCTATTTTGTAGACTTTCATTCCTGGATGGTAGACCAATTGAATGATGAAGTAATGTTGTTGATTTCGAAGGGTCCTGACGGAGGAAATATACTTGCAGAGTCGCGAAATTGGTGGTACTGCATTCAGGGTAAGTCGGATAGAGATGCATATACTTATTTATTGATGATGCTGTGTGCCAGGTTCTATTTTGAGTCAATAATCCCGAGTATTTAAAATTCGGTGTGCGATTAATCTTTGCTGGAGCATAACTTCGATTTTGTTGGGTTATCCTCTTCAAGGATACTCAACTGTTTTTTTTTTGACTGAGTTTACCCTTCAGGTAGATGTCGGTTCTTCAAATTTGCCATTTTTTTATTTTTTTGTTTCCTAGTACATAGTCCTCAATTACGTGCTAGTTTTACTTGCCGATTATGTGTGTGTTTTATGTTTTACTTTTAATTTAGTGAATTAATTAAACATGTCGACCTCTACTATTTTTTCTATCTTTGTTTATACAATAAATCGACTCTTCACTACTTCTTAGTTTTATTTGTATCAACTGGCGTCCACTTTAACATCAATATTTCCATTTGGCTGAGATGAGTTCTGAGTATGAAAAGGACCTAATGGAACCGAATCCACGATGTTTTCCGAAACACCCACGCTCTCGAGAACTGCGTTTTAGGTAACAAGGCTAGCTAACGCGTACAGAACATCTACGGTTAAGCAAGTGGCTGTGGTAGCGTAAATTGAGCAGTTTGCGGTACATAACATATGAATTTGGCGCCCCTTTGTATTGCCGCCCTGGGAACGGAGCCCGGCTTGCCGCCCCCCCTAGAAGATTAATTGATTATTATAATTATTCTTATATATTTTTGATTTCAAAACTACATTACAAATTTAAAATTATTATAATTGATAAAATAAAACTTTTATTTCGTCAACACAAATTTTGACTTTTCTTAAAAATTCTAAAATAAGGGGTCTTGTATTTTATTTCACCGGCTTAGCTAAGCAAAAGATAAGTCTAATAGGTAATTAATTTAAAAAAGTTTTTTTTTCAATTATTGGGGCAGGAAAAATACATTTATACAAAAAAACATGTAGTTCCAAAAATGCACTATGCAAGTGCTCATAAAACCATGAGTGCCAAGTGAAAAGCAGTGTCGTGGACAGTTGTTCATTTTTAGGTGGCTCTTTATATTCCCCATTATAATCATAAGGTTAAATTCTTGTTATTAATATATTGTTACTCGATAAAAGGAAATTTAAAATAGTGATTGGTCAGATTATATTGAGTTAAATTTTTTAATATCGTAGCCAATTTGGGAGGGGGGCACGGTTCTTCTTTTTTATAATAATTATGAAAGGCTTAGTGTAAATGAATTTTTTAATATTAATAAACGATTTTAATAATAAAAATTTTAAATTATACAATTAGTAGCGGTATAAGTTATGTAAAATTTTTATTATTTTTTAAATTACCTATATAATAATAAAGTTTATAATAAATCACAATGATAATTAATTTGATTTTCACCAGACGAATACATGTACACTTATGTTTTAGATGCTTAAGATATCTTAAACATGAACAGGCCCGCTTCAAGCGGGTGTGCAAGGCGTGCGCTGCACACGGGCGGCACGTCCAGTGGGGCGGCAAATCGAGCGATCGAATCATATTCAAAGTAATTGTGAAATGTCATCACATGTCATCTATTGACTATTATCAGAACTAAGATGCAATGCGAAACGTCTGTCGGCAAATACAATTTCATTGTATTAAATGAATAATATATTATTGTAATCTTAACATTACTGGACCGATTTTGATGATTCCAGACAAAATTTGGAACAACACAACAGTCACGGTCGCGTCCGTGGCGGGCCATCAAGTGCATGAGCGGTCAGTTAATTGTCATAAATATCATACATAGACAAGTAATTAAATTTTAGCTACTTTTTTATTACAATAATACTTCAAAAATTTTTAACATTTAAACCCCGCTGACCTTGAAAACTCAAATTTTACCGCCTGCGGCGCTCTTCACCCTCTTAAAGGACCCAAAAATACTTTAGAACCCCGGACCTCGGAGTGTCTTAATCCACTAAAAATAAACAAACGTTATTCTTTGTAAAGTATTTTTTTTCACACCCTTTATGAGGCAACACTAAAGAGCCTTTCTGGCAAGTTCAGTGTAGGTAGTAGCGATTATACAGGGGACGGCATAATCGGCATTGCACTCGGGCGCCCAAACAGCTAACGGCGGACCTGAACGTGAAATCCAAAACACGGCACAAATTATTTTTTTGGGTACTGGATTCTGGATTGGACAATATCATACAATTAATAGGGTACCGAAGAGTATTTTCACTAAGGGACTATGGAACGGAAAAAAGAAGCCTGCGTTAAATCTTTGTGTAGTTTCATAAAATTTTGCCATCTTAATAAAATCTTGGAAGTCTTGTGCAATCTTTATGGTATATCTACCTAATAAATAGTGGTCGCATATGGCACTTAAATATACACAATTTGGAACTGCATTCATGTGATGGCTAAAAATTACCTATATGTAGCTTCAAGGCTGCCGAGTACTGCTTCTGCGGTAGCCTTACGTAACTTTTTTACGGGGGGGGGGGGGGCTAAACTCTTAACTGCAGTATTAACTTCTCGAATTTTGACAGAATTTGGCTTTCGACACAGAGAAATTGCACTGTGAAATATTCAACAGCGAATTTTCTGGCCCAAAACTAAAATAAGTTGGTTATAATAATATATCCCATGATTCCCATGTTGAACTTGAAATTACAGTGGTGCAGTTGGCGCTATACCAGAAATAAAACCGCGCTTTGTAATTATTAGACCGCTGGTTTTCTCGATGAAATGCTAGTTTATTTTAAATTATTTTGAATTGCTTTTCCGAATGAATGTGAAGATTGGAAAATCGCTGCCCCTTGACCAATTATACAAAAGAAACGAAAATCGAAATAATATTAACGCCTCCGACCGCAATTTATTCTGCTGTATACAAAAATACTTTATGCAAAAAAATCCGATTTTGCAAAAATTATTCACTCATAAAATTTGACTTGCTAAATATAGAAAAGACGAAAATTTATAAATGTCAAATAGGTAACGACGCATAATTATTGTAATCCGATATGAAATAAATTCTTTCGTGAAAAAAGTAAATTTTTTTATGCAAAAGATGCAAAAGAAGGACAATCGATAAGATATTTTATTTTTCGCCTTGTTATGTCGCATTAACAATAAAGTGGGTGTAATTCCATCAATTGTAGCAATTACTATTTCTGTTGGTTTTCATTAGTATCGAATGAAACCTTAAGAAATTGCATTTACAAAAAAAGTTGCTCTTGATAGTATCTATTCAAATTTCCTTTTAAAGTAATTGAGGATTTTTGGAGAAATAATAATTTAAATGCTAATCAAATCCGGTATTTCACCAAAAGTCATAAAAATTGGGTTAACATCTTCCCTGCTTATGCACTTCACTTCCGGGTTTCCGCATGCGGCGGGCGAGTTGAGAAAGAAATTACCTATTTCGGAAAATTGTAACGGTGCAAATGCATTATTATTATAATTTACACAAAAATATGTGAATCTCAAATTTTAATAAATGCTGGCCTCGAAGAAGTGGCTGTTATTGGAAAAGCAAGAATTTCCATGATCAATTATTTTAAGGTATAATTTTTACACGGGCATGAACCTCTCCGATCCGCACTTAAACACTCCAACATTTTATCGTCGAAATATTTAAAGATACATATTGCGAATTCCTACTTAGGTAATGGATAAATGCAATATTTGCTCATTCCTGAGGAGTTGAGCAATCGAAGGATTATTTGAGGAAGTTGAACGTCGATGCGATAAACCTTTCGATTACATTTTTTTTATATTAAATAAAAAAGTTTCAATTTAAAGTTCAATTATTGTTTTTTGAAAGTGTCGAAATCTTGTTAACATTTGACGTTTCCATTGACCGAATAATTCAGTAATTTATCGATAAAAAACACTGAATTACTGTAATAATTACTTATCGATTCTTTCGGTTTGAGCAATTTATTGGAAACTTCTCATCATATTCCAGTAATTGACCTTCCCCCGCAGAAAAAATCTAAATTTTTTACGAAACAGTTAATTTGAATATTTTTAGAAAATGGCGTTCAGACGTTCGGCGCCCATTAATAAGATAAATAAGATGGGTACAATGATCCGCTTAATTATAATTACCGCAATTTATTTAATACCGCCCTAATGTTATATTATAATAATAATTCGCCTTTCAACCCCAACAAAACTATTATCTACGTCGCGACGCAGCACGCCTCGCCGCCCAAGAAGAAGGAAAGGATGTAGACCATGTGGATAGTATATAAGGTAAAGCAACGTACATTTAGTGTTCAGTGCCAACTAGCCTTTAAAAATGGTAAGTTCATTTTTGATAAAATTTTTATTTTTCTCCCTAATTTTTCAAAAGCGATTTATTAATATTATGTAGGTATACATTAAAAAATAAATAATTATTTTTTAAATTGGCGCTCGAAAACATCGTCCGCTACGCTTTTGTTTGATTAGCGCCAATTTAAAACTTTCGAACTTCTTAAAATGTTAATCAATTGTTCCTTTTTTATCGTGACGTTTGTTTTGAATAAATTTTAACCAACTTTTGTTCGTTTTTACTATTAATAACAATATATGCAGCTGGATTACTAAATTATAGCAATGCAGAACATTATTACATCATTTTTGAAATCTTTTAAATTAACGCGTTTGAGGTTTATTTTTAAATTCTAGGAATTGTTAAAATTTTAAATACAAATTATACTTTTTTTATTTAATTTAAACGAGGCGGTGTAAATAATGTGGATTATTTACATTAGTAAATGCACGTATTCCGGAAATCCACTTGAGATGTGCGGAAGTTTTTTCAAAAGAAAAAAGTTCGAAAATTCTGCGAAACTTTTTTATCATTATGACGTAATTGTATAATATCAAATATTGAATTTGCTATTACATATTACACTACTACACGATTCTTCTTGTTACTTTTATCTCTTACTATATCAATATTAGGCACCAGTTATCAAAAAATATTCGCAACCGCCGAATTATTATCGGTTCCTTAATTAATTTTGATAAGGAAATAATTTTTTCAAATAAAAAATGTTCCGATTAGGATTCATATGCGTAATTTGAAATGTCACAATACAGGCATATACATTTATTTTATTCAAATGTATTTTTATTTAGGCTATGCTGTGAGAAATACGGCAAAAGTATAAAATTAATTATTGTAACAAGAAATTTATTATTTTAATAAAACGCCCGAAGCGATTTTGAAAAAATTCAAGGCAAACGGCAGCTTTTTTTGAAAATTTAAAATCTTCAAATTTATTGTCGAATTTTGTAATCGCTAAAGAATTTAAATTTTTTATAATTATTATGAACAAAATATTCTGCTTAGGGCTTTCTTATCTATGTTTTTAGAAGTTAGAGTATTTCATAAATTTTGTTAATTAAATATAATATAATGTTTATTATATCAAATCATTGGGTTTCCCATATACAGTCCAAATATTTATTATTATTTTTATTTTTGCAATATCTAAATTTTTAGTTAATCAGAAAATTGAAAAATAGTTTTCTAGAAACCTTGAATGGTATGGTAAAGTTTATGGGTGCCTAAAAAACAATAATTAGTTTTCGTTTTTGTCCATTTTTCATTTAATTTAAATTTTTTAAAATTAATTTTGATATTATAAAATATAAATTTTCAACATGAAAAATATAAGTTTACGATTTACTTATTTCAAGTATTTTCATAATAAATTTAGATTTAAACAAAACACAAACTACGTGTCGACCGGTTTCGGTTCATTAAGCCATCATCAGAAGATAAAATATTTTTTATTAATTTATTTTATTTATAAAATTATATAATTTGTCATTGTGTCCTGATATAGTCTAGTTTGTGTTTTATTTTTTTATTCCACAGTAAAAACGATTTTTAAATCAGAAAAACCATTTTGTTTGAATAATTTTTTTTAACAAATAAATTTTGTTCAATTTCAATGAAAGAAAACAAGAAATTAATTTTTTTATTGCTGATAATACCGAGGGCGAATACACGCAACTAAAATTTTTAGTTCCTTTAATTAATTTTTTTTAATTAAACAAAATTTATTTGCGTAAAATAAACAAAAATGAAGGGGGGGGTAGGTTACCACTATAATTGTGATTTGTATGTCCACCCTTGTTATAATAAAAAATCCTGTCGTTCTGTCCGTCATAGCTTCCGTAATACACTTTCGATTGTTTTTTTGACGGAGTGACGGGCATCCATAATAAGCAATCAGCTATTTTATAATTTTATTTTTAGTAATACATAGTAGAAAAATAATTTTAAGTCATTAATACGCACCCCTTGCACTTTTCCAATTTTTTGAAAATAATATTATTATTTTCAATTTTTTGCTTATGATTTTTACAACCGGGGGGTGGGGGAAATTCTGGGACCCAGCATTCGCAATGGAACGATGTGTTTATTCATGACACTTTCTAAAAAAGTTATAGACCGATTTTGACTAAATCTACTTATGTAAATTAATTTAAATTTATAGAGAATCCGAAACATCAAATATTCAGTGATTCCCAGTACCTACATACTTAATGATCGATGACTTAACAAAGAATTTGTAGCATAGGCCAAAGATCAATGGAGTCGCGTGACTTAAGTAATTCGTATCGCAGACTTTAATTTTATTACATAAATTACTATCAATAATTGAGGGGGGGGGTGCAAAAAATGTATTTTAATTTAATTATTATTGCTTTTAAAATTATATTATTATATCTTTTCTTCTTAATTTATGACCTTGTAAGTCCAATAAACTTTAGCGTACATAAATAAATGAATATTTTTATACAGGGTGATCCAGACCACCCGTATCAGATTACTTTTCGAAAACAGTTGGCGCATTGGGTTTTGTAAAAGAATGATCTAAAGAGAAAAATTTGATTTTTTTATCTATTTTTTAGTTTATCCACCTTTTCTTAATCGAATTCTAATGATTCTAAAATTTACCAACGACTTCTAAGGGATTTCCAAGTGCAGGGGGGTAATATAATTTCATTATATTAATTTTCGAAATTTTTTTATTTAATTTTGTGATTGATGAATTTTATATAAAATAATTAGGAATGCAGGAAATTCCAAAATTGACTGACCTCTGACGTCATAATATGGTATTTAGATTACTTTTGTTTTTATTTTATAATTTTATTAATCCAGGATGAAAAATAAGACTTTCATCTGTTGCAGAAGAACCTATACAATTTGAATCTCGCCCAGAGGCGTATCGACGTGTTGGACGATTTTTTATAAATATTCTATTTCATTTTAAACAAAATTTTTAGAAAATACTAATGGGGGGGGGGGGGCAAAACACTTCTATTTTGTTTCGAGTCGAATATAACTCCAATTAAAAAATATTTGAAAGGGTTTTTGCGTGAATGTAAATAATTAGGAGTAAATTACAAGGTTTTATACGAAATTTAGATCTGTCTCTGATTATTGTACGTCGGCTAAATTAAAATAGCAACCCACAATTTTCTTTGTTACCAACATCTGGATCAAGTAAAACTTTTGCGAAATTCAAAGAACTTCTTAATGGAATAATTTTTATGAGTCAATTATTTTTCTTAAAACCGGTAGCTGTATTATGTAATTAATAACTAATTAGGAAACTTCCATATGGTGTTCATACCACTATTCAATGTCATTGAAAATAAATCTGGAAGATATAAGTTTTGGCTCGCTCGAATGGTTTTTCACCGATTCAATCATTATAGAGGATCTGTGTAAATTTTGCAACATTCCCTACATCATTTTAAATTTAGACCAACCGATTAATGATTTGAAAAATAGCCTTGGAAACAAACACCATTACAAAATGCTGAACTTGACAAAAAATGGACTATTAATTATCAAAAAAAAAATTGTATCAATTATTGAAAATAATATTTATGTTGTGTAAGTAGTAATTTTTATTTTGTTTATCATTAAAAAAAAATAGTTATAAATTAAAAAGTACAATGAACTATTTGTTGAGATAAACTGATAAAAATCGTACGATCACTTTATTAATTAAATTTTTTTATGAATGAACATCTTAATTCATTCCCTCCTCTCTACGACACAATGTTGCAAATTTGTATTTGGAAATCTTTTAATGTGCAGGACAAATTAATTTACTACATACCTACTTATAATAAAATGTACATACGTGACAATAAGAACGTAGTTGTAAACATGCGTACGCTACAAAAACTTGATTGACAAGAGCTTCAGTTAAATTTAGCCAACTCATAATTCATTGAAAAGTGTTCTTACGTAGTACAATGTAGGAAAGTACTATGTGGTCATTCCAAGTTTTGGCATCCAACAAAATTCATCATTTTTTTGCAGTAGACAATTTGAACACCTGCCCGCAATTTTGACCGACATGCAAGAAAATTAATTTTTGCGTATAAGCAAAAAGTTTTAAAAAAAGAATCTCAAATGTCAACTAAAATTATGATGCAGTTGCTTTGATTCGACGAAGCACAGTTTGACTTTTTTCGATTAAAGGAAACCTTAAAATATTTATTATTTTTAGAATAAATTAATTGCGTCTCTCCGGATCTAATCAAACGATTTTTTGCAGACGAAACTGTCAGTACTAATCGTCAGCATATTGTGTGCCCAAAATGCTTTGTGCAGAAGACTTTCGGACGACCTCGACAACGACATTTTAGTCAACAATAACAATAATATTGGAATGCCATCCAGAAGGTTTCACGACTGGGTGAAAATAACCCAGCCCTTAACTCAAATTATTACCAGGCCCGTCGGTGCCAGGATCGAACTGGAATGCGAAGCAATGGGTTCTCCTCCGCCGGTCATGCAGTGGTTAAAAGGAAATACACCCCTCACAGAAGTAAAATATAATTTTTTTTAAATATTAATCGGGTTAACACTAACACTTTCATTTTAGAACGAAAGTTTTGAAACCAATCTGATCAACGATAAATTATTTCACGGAATGGCCAAAGCCAAAAGTCGTCTGATCATCAATTCCGCTCTTTCGATCCACGAGGGAACGTTTACCTGTCTAGCCGAGTCAGGTTCTCAAATTGCAACATCCCAAACGAAACTCTTCGTGGTTCGAAACGGCAGTCCGGAAAGAAATTTCACACAGTTACTCGAAGCAGAAATGTTATCTGCTCACACTCCAGCCAGAATTACATTGTTCAACGCTGTTTACCTCGACACCATGGGTAAGGAACGGAACCTCTTTGTTTGTTTCGGTTTTAACTTTCCATTTTAGGGAGCGACGTTGTTTTACCATGCAAAGCCGTGGGTAACCCCCTACCCAATATTGTTTGGTTGGATTTATTCCAAAGAGTTATAGACGGAGTGACCGATGAGAGGTTTTCAATTTTGCCAGATGGTCTCCGAATAAAAGGTATTCGTTGGGACGACATGGGAGCATACACGTGCATTGCCCGAAATTCCGTAGCAGAAGACAGTATTATAACATTTTTGTATCCATTACGGGTAAGTAAACTCACTTTAAAAAAAATCAATTTTTAATTTTGCTTATTTCTTTTCAGTCTGAAAAATAACCGCAATGGCCGAAGTATTACTAGCAAAATTATTTATCCTAAATTTTATTTAGCTTATAAAATAGAAAATAAGCACTCTAGTCAATATTTTATTATTTAAAAATATTTATTGAGTAATTTATTATGCAAAAGACGCAATTTTCGAATCAATGAAAATTTTGGTTGAAAATATGTTATTATACTTAACTTAAATTTTTTATCTTTCTAATGCCCGATTGCACCACCTACCCTTAAATGTGACGCTTACGTAAGCGTCCCTTAATTTTAAGCGGCCCTTACTTTAGATTTCATTGCACCACTCTTTTTAACCTTCGGTTTAGTTAAGCGTTCATTAAATGTAGCAACGTCGCATTTTTATAGTAACTTTGGTTATATTTGTGTTTAGTGTGGTTAAATCTGTAAATGTCAACGAGTTTTGTAACCTAAATTGTTAAGTCATCTTTATTGAATTTAAATAATTTTAAATTTAAACTTCTAATTTTAAAGGAGAAATTATCAAAATTGATTTAAAATTGAAGAAGATTGCGCTAAGCAAAGCCCTGAAAAATTAAATAAAAAGCTTTTTGTTTTTAAATTTATTTTAAATTAGTTTTGATAAATTATAAAAATTATAAAATTTTAAAATCAATTTATTATTTTATTACTGTTAACGTATTTTCCAATTTTAAACGACACCCATATGCCATAATGGGAAATCTTCGTTTCCATACCCCAAATAGTCTTTCGACTGTATTGCGGGTACGAATGTGGGATTCATTGTATCTTTGTTGTGATTCTGTTTCTGGATGCAAAAGAGGAGTTAACAAAATTTTACAAAGTATTATTTGTAGACATTGATAGACGCCAACACCTACAAAATTATACAATATGTTCAAAATTATAATTTATGCTAAATCATTTTTTTTGTAGTATATAAATCTATGTTCAACAATTTCAAGAATTTCTAAATCGTCTTCAAACAAATCATTATCCATTTTGATATATTTTGTATTTCACTAAATTCAAACTAAACTCGCTCACGGTGTCACTCTTTTCTGATATTTTAGGTTAAGGGACAGTTTAAGCCGTAGATTTCTGAGGTTTAAATTTAGGTGGTCTGTTTTAAGTTAAGGGGCGCTTAATTCAGTGGTGCAATGAAATAAGGTGGACCTTAGCGATTTAAGGGAAGCTTAACGTTTAAGGGTAGGTGGTGCAATCGGGCATAATGTACTTACTTATATACCTATTCATATTGTAATGTATTATGTAAAAATAAGTGACTTGTAGTATTTAAAGAAAATTAAAAAAAAATCATGTTTCATTAAATTTAATTCAATGAAATATTTTTATAATTTGAACCTCGGAACTAAACTAAAAAGTTTAGATTAACCAATGATATTCCATAATAAAAAACAGGTTTTCAACGTATTTCATTGGTTTAACCTGCAACTGGACCTAAAAGTTTAGGCCCAAAAATAAAGTTTATAAAAAATTGTAGTACCTGCTCGCTAAGTTCTCGAGGTGGCCAGTATAGACAAATATGAGCAGATTTTGAAGTGGCCCATCTGGATTCGATCAATCCGATGTATTCCTTTTAATTCTCTTTTTTTCTTCCCGACTCTAAATATAGCGTCCATCCCTTAAGGTCCGAATAGTGCTTCTGTATTTCTTTCCGCCTTTAGTAAGATACCTTCGTATATGTTGAAGAGGAGGAACACCGCGTGGGCTATGATCTTCCGTTCCGAGAAGATGATCTCTCTCAACTTTATCTTAAATTTCTGAATTTTGATAGATCAAAATTGGACATCATCAGTTGGACATTTACCTAAAACATTTAGAAAAAAGACTGTTATGCCATATCTTGCCGAAAACCTTCGACACGTCTACAGAGAACAGTAGCAGTTGATGATAAGTGCTGATGAGTGGAGAAGTGTCCGAAGCGGAAGACAAACTATTCATCTTAGATAGCCTTGTTTTCTTCGATGGCTTCGTTTAATTTAATTAGGATGATTGATTCTACTAGATTCCCGATGACGAAGCCGTAGAAAAGCTTTTAGATTTTCCGCACTTGTGCAAAATGACATCTGTCATTTTTGACCTGTTGGGGTAACACGACCCGGAGAGGTTTGAGAAGAGTTTTCTTTTCAGCATAAGCGTTTATGTTCTATGGCATAGTTTAGAAGGGAGATATGGTACGAAATGCTAAGAACACCGCAGTTATGGCGATGTCCGGATCGTCCCGTCGGACCTTAACTGACGATGACAAAATAGCTTTCAAAAGAATTGATGATTCCACGACGCGTCTGATAATGTTTCTCATACTCTCTTGAAAGAGGGCGATCACCAAAAAGGCTGGCAACCTGCACGACCCGGGGCCAACGCTAATCATCATTCCTTCTATTCCTCCTCTTAGTCTGAATCTAGTACAGGAAAGTATTCGGGCCCCCTATTAGGGTACCAATAGTTAAATTTAACCATACAAATCCGATACCCGATATTACCTATTTACAGATGGGATTGATTAAGTTGGGCTCTGGGGCGTTAAGAAAAGGTTTTCCTTCCTTGTTGTTGCTTTAAATGTGGTCAATGTCCGCCAGCTCATAGTTGGGGTTGAATTGAGATTCGAGGGGATCAACAAAGACTTCGGTTTTTTTGTTGTCAAACCCTTGTTTCCACTGTCTCTCTAAAGTCACTATAGTGTGAACCTTTCCTTGGATGCCTGGCTTGTCGGTGTGTGTGTACTTCTCAGTGACTGAACCATCCGTCAGGCTTCTCCCAACAATTCGTTCAATTTCTTCATCCAGGTCTCTTTCTGAAAATCCTTCAACGTGGCCGTCATTTGGATTTTCAGCAGATTTGCCCTGTTGCAATGATCGTAATGCCAAGTTTGTTTCTCCGTGCGCATCAGTGCTAATTTTGTTGATGGATTGCCCAGAAACCATCACACCATCCAACTGCTAGGAACCCAGCAGCGAAACAAGCAAGCAATCTATCAGCAAAATAAGCGTCGTGTGAGGTGAGCTTTAGTGGTGGGAGATCATTACTGTCCGCTTACAGCCAATTGATGCTAAAGATTTACATTCTCGAACTGTTTTGTTCAATATGTCGTCTTGGTGGGCGCCGCCTATTCCTTCGTGAGTGGCTTCCGTTGAGGTGCCGCGTCGACTTCGAAGTCCAGGCGGGTGCCTTCTGCAATACCGGCTTAAGTATCGTCTTTCGCAGACACTCTATCCCAGTCCGAGAAAACTTCGTACTACTTGTTTGTTTCATTAACTTCATTCTTGAAGTAAGCTCTTAATTTTATTTTATCCACTTCCTAGATGTTGGCACCTTTTCTTTACGACGTTCGACCACCAGACCGAATTATGCCCAAGCATAAGAGCATAATTCTGATCTGGTCGGATACACTGCTGTGGTCTAAAGCCCAATATCGATATATGGGCTATGGAGAAGGGAACGGAAAACCATCCAATTAATTAAATTTCCTGGCACGTCATCTTGGCTTCCACCCAAGTGATCGCTTACGCGCTGAATAGTGTATGATGGAACTCTGAAGAAGAAGATTTCTCACGGCGAAATGTCCCATTCCACTTCACAGTATAAGCAAAGAAAAATAAAGTAAGTGTTTTGGAAAAATAATTACCTACTTGAATAGATAATTTTGATTTATCGCGTTATTTTAACAGTACTCAGGTTGTCACCCTCTAAATAGAACGATCGAATAAACCAACACTAAGATAATATTTAAAAAATAAATTTCGTATCACAGTCCCACTATAATGGTTTACGCATATTTAAATTTATATGGTTTTTAAAATACCTACTTAACACTAAACCACGATAAATAATAAAGCATAAAAATAATATTTTACTAAATATTATTAATATTATTATCAAGATATTATTGAATATTTTACTATATTATTTTTATTACTTAGGTAAGTATGTTTAAAACCTGTTTTTAACACTAAAACTATTTTGTACCAAGAGGTTACACCAAAACATGTCGTTCAATTATATAAAAAAAGAAAACTTGAAATTTATTGGATTGATATTTTGCTTTAATTTTGTTTGCGTGCATTGTCATGAAAAAGAAGATGAAATCAACTATTACGAAAATCTGATCACAAGCGAAATAAACAAAGCTTTTCGTTATAATTTACCCACCAGTGCTGAAGCTCATAGACCAAAAAATAATCTTCCAACCGAAAGTAAATAACAAATTTACTTTCAAATAATTTAGACGAAGATTTTTGCAGTGATAAAAATATTATTTTTCTAGATTTTGGAACATACGATTTTGTTGTGGTGGGTTCTGGACCTGGTGGATCAGTTGTAGCTAATCGATTATCCGAAGTAAAGAATTGGAATGTATTGTTAATTGAAGCCGGATGTTCCGAGTCTAATTTTTCTAACATTCCAGGAATTTTCTTTTATTTGCAGGGTTCAAGATTTAATTGGAACTTTAATACTACGCAACAGGCAAATTCATGTCTGGGTAATACTTGAAAGCGATTTTTTTTGCAAAGCTTCAATTAATAATGTTTAAAGGTATGGTAGATAACAGATGTCATATAGCTAGAGGAAAAGCTTTGGGTGGCACCAGTGCCATAAATAATTTGGTATATAGTAGGGGAAATAAAATTGATTACGATAGGTGGTCCGAAGAAGGTAACGCTGGCTGGTCATATCAAGACGTTCTACCTTACTTTATCAAATCAGAAAATGCGCAAATAAATGGTGATCCCGGCTATCATGGACAGAATGGTTTTTGGAATGTGAAATATCATTTTCCAAAAAGTCAGCAATTAAATGCAGTTTTAAATGGCAGCAATCTTATTCACCAACATATAGGTAAAGTATCTTAGCAATAATATGTAAACCAACTAATCTATTGATTACAGGTCAAGATTACAATGGAAAGGAACAACAAGGAGCATTTCGTATTCAGATCAATAACATCAAACAATTTCGCCAAAGTGCTAATAAAGCGTTTTTACAGCCAATCCGGGATAGGTCAAATTTAAAAGTTTTAACTCGCAGTTACGTAATCAAAATTATAATAAATCCGGTGACAAAAACTGCAACCGGAGTTAAATTTACAAAAAATGGAAAAACGTATTTTGTCAAAATACGAAAAGAAGTTGTCTTGTCTGCTGGAGCCATTAATTCTCCTCAAATTTTAATGCTCTCTGGCATCGGACCACGACATCATTTAGAAAAAATTAATATTCCTGTAGTACAAGATCTTCCAGTTGGAAAAACTCTTTGTGATCATATGACATTTTATGGTTTATACGTAGCTTCTAATTTTTCTGCACCCGAGTTCATCTTGAGGGATAGCGTTAAACAATTTTTGGAAGATCGTGGATCTTTATCCATTGCATTAAACAGTCAAGGCATTGGATTTTATCGAAGTCGATTTGAACCCAATTTAAACTATCCAGATATTGAATTAAAATTTAATGTTGCCGGTGGTGTTCCCAATCATTTTATACGACAAAGTTTAAGAGTAACAGACGATGTGTATAATGCTCTATTTAAAAATATAAATTTCCGAACCACTATGAACGTTTACTTATTTGGATATAGATCACAATCGGTTGGCAAAATTACACTCGGTGGTAATGATCCATTTCAATATCCTATCATTGATTCAAATTTTCTGGATAACGACCAGGATATTGATACAATGTATGAAGGTATTCAAATACTTGAAGAGATATTAAAAACGGAACCGTTACAAAAAATTAATGCGTCTTTAGTTTATGCCGATTATCCACAATGCAGAGATTATGAAATGGGAAGTAAGCACTACTGGATTTGTGCCTTACGATTATTGACGTCATCTGGTAATCATCAAACTAGTACCTGCAGAATGGGTCCAAATCCAAAAACCTCAGTTGTCAACAGTAGAGCAAAAGTTCATGGAATTAACAAATTAAGAGTCGTCGATGCTAGTATCATCCCTTTTTCACCAGCAGCTCATACAACTGCACCTACTGTCATGGTTGGTGAAAAAGTTTCCGATCTTATAAAACTTGATCACGGATTGAGCATTGATCCCATAACTAATGGAAATAACAATTAAAGTAATGAATAAACTGAATAAATAATAATTATTAAATAAATAATTAATGAAAGATGTTAATATTAGATCTTTTTTATTTTATTTTATGATAATTATTTCCAAAATTAAACGACAAGCATTTCAAAATTAACCAACCAAAAATTCATTAATTGCATACCTCCAGTGCCAATCTCAACATGACAAAGCTGCTCATGATTTATTTTCGTTTGAACCCATTTCTACCTCTCATCACCATCCTGAACTTGACTGGATCCTCCGGTCAAGATATATAAATAATATATCTAAACAAATGGTTCCGATGACTGATAAAATATTTGGATGCCAAATTTTGCTCAGAAAACGTACTTTTGGTGGTCTAAATTGATAATCTTTAGGTATTTTAATTTCCAAAGTAAATTAAAATTTACATTATCTGGCGTACCCAGATTTATTTCAATAAAAATTGGCAAAGTTACATTAATGCTGCAGAAGAATTATAAGAATTCTTGTGTACACTAAATTTTGAATATATAAATATCGATCCCTGAAGGTAATTAATTTTAGACGTTGTTTATCAGTTTCAGTTGTCAGTTGCAAGTTAAATTTCATGGAAGCCAATTTCACAGTAAAAGGCAATTTTAATTAAAAAATGTATTTTTTTTGTTCTTACAACAATTAAAATTATCAATTTCTAGCAGTTCCATAATTTGCATTATACCAATCCACAGTTTCTCTAATAGCAACATTAAAAGGTGTAAATTGAAAATCTGGTAAATAAGAACGTAACTTAGCATTGCTTGCAGTTTTCTTATATTGGCCATCAGCTTTTGTAGTATCAAATACAATTTTCCCTTTAAAATCAAATGCTTTTACTAATTCTTCAGCCAATTCCTTAATGGTTACTTCTGATTTTTCGTCCACTAAAAGTAATATTATTACTTCTATATTAATATTATTAACAAGTCCCAATTTGATTACTTGAGATTTTATCTGACGATTGTATTAATTGAATAATTTAATAAGTAAATTTCTTTCAATATAATGCAATAAAAATTAAACAAAAGTAAAATTCAATATGTATAATATGTAAAATAATATATTATTATTATTTTTGCATTCCGATGAATGGTTTTGTGAATATATACCCGTAGTTAGGTTTAAGCAAAACATTTTTTTAAATTTATTTATCGGTATCACACCTAGTAGGTATTCTAAATAAAATATTTATTTTTTTTGGCTGGAATAGGACTGAGCCATTGTTCGATTGAGTACATTTAACACATTTATCCGATTTATCAACACTATTTTTGTATAATTTTTATGGGACAAGAAAATAATTTTAAAAACCAATTTACCTGATAAAATAATGGGATCAACTTTGTTATAATTTCTAAGAACCCATAAAAATAGCTTAGCTAAATCAAGTGAATAAATAAATTGTCGTAGAGGAGTTCCAGATCCCATTACCGTAAATTTATCATCGCCTAAAAAAATACCAGAAAACAAATTTTAAAAATACTTCCTTACCTCATCCTGCACCTCTTTTAATTCCATCATGTAATTTTCGCATTAGGCCAGGTATAACATGACTTGATTGCAAATCAAAATTATCGTATGGTCCAAAAACGTTGCAAGGCACCACTGATGTAAACATACAACCGTGCTGCTCGTTGTAAGCACGATTGCTAATATCAATTAAACGCTTTGCATAACTGTAACCAAAATTTGAGGAATGTGGTGGTCCGTTATGTATCTTAAAATTACCACGTCAATTTTGAAGTAATAAAAAGTAACCGTTTGCTTTACCATTGTTTCATCAATAGGATACGTAGTTTTATCGGGAAATATACAAGTAGACAAACAAGAAACTACCTTCTTGACACCCAACTCGTAACTAACTTGAAGGACATTATCGTTCATATGTAAATTATTCCTCTGTAAAAATTTAAAAATCCCATTTTGCACAAATTATACACAAAACTAACCTACCAAGAAATCCAAATTGCGTGACATATTGTGAAATAAACCACCGACCATTGCAGCCAAATGAATTACGTGAGTAGGTTTATGACTTTCAAACAATTTTTTGGTGGCCTCATAATTACTGCAAAGTTGTTCCTAGTGATTATATTAACAAAGTATTTTCCTGTTAAATGGTTTTACCATAGGTCAGCATCTTTGCTGCTCACAAAAATCCAGTCTTCGTCGTTGGGTTTCTCAGTCGTGACGATCGTTTGAATAGCTTTACCAACTAATCCAGAACCGCCTGTTACTAGAACTATCTTTTTATCACACATTTTTAAAAGTAAATTTATAAGTTAATTAATATTTTAAAAACATAAATTATTTTTAGGTTATGTAATAAATTTGCCACATAAAAATCTAGGCGTATTTGGACGAGAAACCGATTGTAACCGGATTATTTTCATCGCATGTAACCACGGTAACGCAAAGTTGCTCGCGAAAATTCTCCTGCACAACCTAAAATTTTTTTCGTAATATGAAAATTAGGCCAAGTCAAAATATTTAAATTTGTAAAATTGAAATGAGTAAACGAAAGGCACCCTCCAGTGAAAATAATCCCAATCACGATTTTTGTGACTTTTTATCAGGTAGATTAAGTAGTTTGCTGGTTTCAATTGAATTTAAAATTCTTAAATAATTTAAGAACTGGCAGAATACGAGAAGAATGTCAATAGAAATATTTATAAGTACAATGCCTATCGTAAAGCTGCAAGTGTATTGGCAACACATCCAATTAGAATCACTTCCGGAAAAGAAGCCCGCGGATTACCAGGCGTCGGAGACAAAATTTCTAAAAAGATTGATGAATTTTTACAGACTGGGAAGCTTCAAAAATTGGAAAATGTACGTTACGATCTTGTGGTTTGTGGGATTACTAATAGGTGGTTTTCAGATCCACAATGATACTTCCAGTGTGGCTATTAATTTGTTAACTAGAGTGTCGGGAATTGGTCCAGCAAAGGCTAAGCAATTGTACGATTTAGGGATAAAAAGTATCGAAGATTTGCATAAACACACAGACAAACTAACACATCACCAGTTGATTGGTTTGAAGTATTTATGCAAAATTCTATTTACGCTTGATTTTACTGAATGATATACTTTTATAGGTATTTTGAAGACTTTGAAAAGAAAATTCCTAGAAACGAAATAGAACAAATAGAGGTTATTTTAAAAGATGTAATTTCGGCCTTGGATCCAGCATTTAAAGTGACTATATGTGGAAGCTATAGGTAATGTATTTCTTTGAATTTTTTAAATTAAATAAAATTGATTAAAATTTACAGGAGAGGAAAGAGTGAAAGTGGCGATGTTGATATCTTAATAACACATCCCTCGTACACGAGTACAACAAACAGTAAACTCTTAAGATTATTGAAAAATGTAGTGGAGGTACTCGAAAAGTGCAAACTACTAACGGAAACCATATCTATGGGAGATACTAAATTTATGGTAAAAATTTTAATTAAGAATTACATAATATCAGTTTAAGACGTTTTAGGGTGCTTGCAAATTGAATGCTGATTTACCAACCAGAAGATTGGACATTCGATTGACACCTCACGATCAATATTACTGTAGTATTCTTTATTTTACTGGTTCAGACTTATTTAATAAAGGAATGAGAGCTCATGCATTAGAAGCTGGTTTTACACTGAACGAGTACACCTTAAGACCTGTAGGAAGCACTGGTAAATTTGTAAAACCAAGATTTAAAAAAAGATAAATAGTATTTTGTAGGTATTCCTGGTGAGCCGTTGGAAATTAACTCGGAAGAAGATATTTTTGATTATATTGATTTTCCTTACAAATCTCCTGAACAACGATCATAAAGGTAAGCATTTGAATTTACTTTAAAAAAATATTTTATTGATCTGGGACATACATGAATTTTTACATAAAAACTTTCATATGACCGTCTCCGTGCTTCGAAACACTATTAAAAACAAAGATACAGGTATTCCCCAACCAGATTTCAGCAGCCATGGAGTCTAAATGCTGAAACCTTTCTCAATAAAAAGAGGCCTAAGTTCAAAGTTGAACAAAGTTGAAGAAGGCTACGAAGAGAGAGAATAATATTTGACGTCAAAGTTCGTTAAAGACGTGTTCCTGCGAATCAAGTTTAATTGACCAGTGGTTGTTCAACAAAAGTTGAATATGACTTAATAAGATTTTATTCACAGATTTCAATAGAAACTGATCAAGAGTCTTAGTTTTAAAATGACGATTTTAAAGTCAATGGTTCCAACCAATCGTGCTTATGATGCCGTTGTAAAAAATTTAGCGTTACACTTTCAGAACAATCGAGGCTCGTTTTTTGTAACTATTTATATTGTTTTTATATTTAAAACTAGAACTTGACAGTCAACTGAAGTTTACACGTTGCAAGACAAGTTCAACTTGAAAACAAGTGGCGAATGACTCATCACTTGAACGATAAAGTTTGACTGGATCAAATTTTTCTTGAGCCACTTAAAATTAATCAACTCTATTGAAACAAAGGTTCTTACTATAGAAATTATTCAACTTTTGTTGATCAACTATAATCGTCCAATTAAACGTGATGTGCTTTATAGGTACGTTCTCACAAATCACGATGCATTTGTATGCGTGACCCTGTTTAATAGTCTGTTAATGGTGACCATCATCAATATGCAGTTTTAGGTATACTCTCCGAAGCATGGAGACGGTCATAACATCCAGTACCCTAACATTAATAGTTGATCTTGCTAACTACTAGACCAATGACCGTCTCTTAAAAATATTTTAGTTCTAACAAAAATTTACGGGTGTTTATTTAGTATAACTTAGAACGAGGAGTAAACCACAGCCGAAAATCTTGTATTCTAATTCCTTTTTCTGTTTCCAATTCCTGCAGTTAATTTCCTTGCAATTCCAAGATCTTGTAAATTAAAATTTTTCTGCGGTTTTCCCGTTGGAATTATTTCATGAAAATATACTGTAACTATATTTTTGTTTTAGGTGCTTGCCAACTTTTGTTCAACATGGAATCACCCGAGTTAGTAAGAAAGTCACAAATTTTATTCCAAATTGGATTGAAATTCAAACACATCCAACTATTGGCATGTTTAAAAAAGTAATGGACAACGGACAAATGTAAATATTTTAAAAAAATTAGTATAAAACACCAAAAGAAAATATTAAATAAAATCTATTTTTTCACAATATTTGTACATTTTGACAACCAAATTTAGCAATTTCATTACAAGTAAATTTTCAAAGTAGGTTACATAATTACAGATTAACTAAAACATTTTTCTGAACTCTTTAGAATTTTGTATACTTTAGAATCATTCACATTTCAAATGAAATTATGAAATAAATTATTATGATCTAAATATCTATACAGCCTAAGTTACTGCTTCATTGAAAAAACTTTTAAAATAAATCAGGCTATTATGGAAATTTTAAGTTCAATTGGATTTTGACGATTTTTGCTTCTGGAAAAATGTTGTTTATTTCATTTTACCATACCATTATTTATAATTATCGTTGTAAAATATTGTGCAAAAGTATCCACACAGAAAATATCGACTGGATAGGTTTTCTAGTTTTGTAAATTAGCTTATTTGTTTCATAAATAGGCTTTTTTCTTTTGATTAGATTATTAATTTAAATTCCTTGATAGGCTTATTACTGTAATTTTCTAAATCTTCTACGATTCCTAAGTGGATACTCTCAAAATTGCTTTTGACAAAAAAAATTGAAGATGAAAATTGTTTGCTCAATTAACTTAAGTTAAGTGTACCAATGAACACCAAATATAATAATTATATTCTTGTTAATGTGATAAAAGTTTTCTTGATTGAACCTTTGATTGAACGAATCATACAAGTTGAGATAATTTAGAATTATTTTTATTATTTTAATAATATTGAAGTCGACTTACTCGATAAGAGAATTAAAAACAATACTTGGTTATACAAAATTACTATGTACGTATCTACTGAAAATTCTCTAAAAAAAAAGTAGTGTAAGAATCACTAACTTCGTTAATACATTGTAGTAATGACGAAAAGAAGACAGGGTAATATAATATTAATTTGAGTCACTGGCTATAGCTTTTGCGATATGAAAAGGTAAAAAAGGATTATAATATTGGAATGCACTAAATTAAGATCAGAAAAATTATTTTTAAAGCAGTATAATATAATTTCTGTGGGTAATAAGCTGATGTGTGAGACAAATGCTAATAAAAACGTAATTCATAAAAAGTCTACACAATTCCAATTGTAATGTGCGTTGCAATTAAAACTTCTTTATACATTGACGCTTATACCATATTTTAACATCTTTCATTTATAAGTTCATTTTAATTGCAATTCTCACTACCTAGGGATGAAAAAAGTTAGGTTTTTTTATACGATATTCAATGTCTTTTCTCTTTAGTTTTCAAAGGGGTCTTAAAAATATTTAACAATTCCATATTAACATAGTGTTTATAAAACATCTTTGAATTATTGAAAAATGCAGAAGACATGTGGTCATATCTTTTGTGCTTAGGTATAACTTTCATAACATTATCGATCAGTTTTCATATAAAATTTCTAATTGTTATCCATTGCAACAATTGATTGATTTTACCTTGAGATTTGGTTTAAATTTGAATTTTCCAAATACTTAATTAGTTTTCCTTACTGCATTGAACATAAAAAAATAGCAATTTGCTGTTAAAAGAGTTATAATCATAAATCTTGGATAGTTCAAGAGTAGCTTTATTAAAAAGTTCCCGTTTATATTTACTTATACGCTTACTCAAATTAAATTTAATTTAATTGACCTTATTGCTTTTTAGCAAAATTCTTGCTCTGCTTAGATTATCAAAAAGTTTCAATTGAGATAGTGGTTTGTAATATCACAAAATACTTTTAATTGCTTCAGTACTTTTAAAGAAATATACATATTATAGAAATATTCTAGCTATACTTTTAATCGATAAGTTGTGAAAGACTCAAGTAATAGCAGTGCATTTTCAACAGAATCGTACGGTACATGATATTAAACGATTTGTACTAAACATTTAAAGTAGTGATTCCAACGATCGATTTAAATATTGTTTTGATAATAACCGCCAGTAAAAATTACCAATTCAATCGTCAACTTTATATTGCTGCTGAGAACACAAACGGTAGAAATTTCAAAAAATTAATATCTTTGGTAGTACATTTAATGTTAGGAAATAAATTGTTCTTTCAATTCTATCTGGGAAGATAAACATAACAATGAAAACTTAACAATGGCTGGTTTGGTGCAAATACAGAACACTTAAATAATTTTTTTTGCACTTCCAGAAGTCAAAATTGTGTATTATTCCAATTGAAACGTAAAATTTAACTTTTTCACAGAGCAGTAAACTTATTAATTTTAATTAAACAAACAAGGTGCCAGTAGTAAAATATTGCTATGGTTGATAGATGTGCACATCTTTTGCAGTTTGCACTGTGTAATTGTTGAAACAAGAATCCGATCAAAAATTAATTAATTCTTGGCTTGTCAAATATTTCTTTTTTTAATATAATGTATAATATACATTATCTATTATGAAACGGTCTATGCAAATACAAAATATAAATAAACAACTTGTATACATTAAATTTATGCTGAATTTAGAAGTGTTCAGATGAGATTTATGCGCAAAAAGTTAATAATTTTACAAACTTATTTTAAATGGTGCAAACTGTATTTTTCCCAAATATGATTCTTCCTATTCAATATATTTCTTTCGTCTCGAGGTAATTACGATCGGTTAAACTGATTATTACTTCTCATGTTATCAAAAATTTCTTGAAATTATTTTCATATAAAAGCAGTTAATAGATATTATTATCAATTCTGTTACATTTTCTATGATCCACAGTCATGTTTTTGCTGTAAAATAGAAGAAAAATGTTTAAGTAAATTATTTTATCAAATAAAATAAGCTGTTGCTCACCATATTATATATTATCTGCATAATTTTGGTTGATTAAAATGTACAAATTTCACTAATTACAAAAGCTTAGTGATGATTAAAGTGCATTTTACTTGTTGCTGGTCAACTCGTAAACAAATGGCGACAAGCCAACTAAGAGCTGATGTTGACATTTGAATTTAAAAAAATATTTGTGTAATATAAAAAGTTTATACTTACCTAACCTAGATGTAAAATTAAATTTTTGTATAATTTGTAAAAATTATGTAAAATATAAAATTATCTTTTGTAATAACAACTTTATTAAAAATGTAAGATAGGTAATATAACAACATTGCTACGAAAGTACAGAAGGTGTTGCCATACGATGTGCTTTAAGGCATTCCATTGTACAAAAGCGATTACCGGAATATTCAAATGGAACTTGACCAGAAATATCTGAAGCACAAAGAAAACATCTCGAAGTAACCGTACCAGACTGGTTAATAATCCTTCGTTCGGCAGCTAATGCTCTCTACAATTTAAAAATATGTTAGTAAAATATAAAAACTGCACAAAAACAAAATTTACCTTTTCTCTATCGCTTAAGTTTAAAAATCTTTGTTGTTCTTCCTTTTCTTTTGCTTTAATTTCATTATTTTTCTTCTTTTCTTTTTCTTTTTCGCGTTTTACCTTTTTTTGCATTTTCTTTTTTTCCAATTGCTCTTCTGGAGTTAAAGTGGTGGTGGGTATTTGAGCCTAAAATGAAATTTGTTAAACTTGCGCTTTAATATCTAAAGTGAACCCACCTTATTGTAATTATATTTCTCTGGAAATGTTTGAGCAAACTCCTTAAATATTTCCCTGATTCCTTTATTTTGTGTACACGTGTATGGAGTTTGTTGTTTATTATTCTTTTTACAAGGATCGGCGTTGTGATTCAGGAGATAATCTATGATGTGCAATTGTTGATAAATGGCTGATAAATGTAAGAGTGAATTGCTGTTTTCATCCAAAACGTCGTTGATAACATCGACGGTTTTTTTACTTATTTCTTCCACATCATCATTAGCCGTGTTGTTACTAAGTTTATTCTGCAACTTTTCTAGACACAATTCTAAAGATTTCAAATCGCCCTCCTGAATGATTTTAAAAATCTCATCCTTTTCTTTGTTTTCTTTTTTATTTGCAGTTGGAGGATCCCGTGGTTTGGGTTTAGAAGACTTGGGAGGTTTAGCTCTCCTTCTGCCTTTTTTCCTTTCTTGCGGAGTCAAACTGTCACCATATTCTTGAAGATCATTCTGAAATGATATTTCTTGCTGATTGATAAATAATTTGTTTGGATTTGACTCTTGCTCGCTTTCACTAGAGCTACTGGAATCATTTGGAGGTACGGGATCTGGTAAAGGATGCGGTATAGTTTCTCGTGACTTGGAACGATGAACGTTGGCCGATTTATTTCGTTTACTATTTTTAACTGCATTCGGTTTTTGTAAAAGCTGCACTGCTACCTCAAGTGAATCTAAAATGATTAATCGTAAAATAACCACTTGGGAATTGATTAGAACTTACCATAAAGTTGTATGGTGGATAAACAAGAGAAAACTCGCTTCAGTTCAGTAAACGTGGGCCTTCGAGTGGAAAATGGTACCGCTCTTAGACGAGGATCAAAACGATCCAAGGGAGGCGTTTTACCTCCAAATAATACGTTACGATTAAAATTTCCGGCAGCACGATAAATTATTAAACTACAGTTAGAAATTTCTTCTTTCCAACTTTCTACCAGCGTGCTAATATGCTGAAAAGTAAATAAATTACCAAATGTTACATTACGTTGCAGTAAAATATACCTGTATATAAGTCTGTTCGTTGTAACGTCTAAGGGTCGACCCACCACTTTTACAACATCCACCACGATTATCCTTTGCACTTTGGCCACCTCCTTGTCCAGCTCTGACCGTGTAGGAATGGAATGTTTTATGTACAATCGGTTGACTGCCGTGATATACGGCACCCGCAAAATGGCCTCCGCCCAACATCAAAATTGTCCATTTCAAATTAACAGCGTAATTTTTCAAAATTTTCCGAATTATGTTTACTTCTAGTTCGGCCTAAAAATCGAAATAAATTTAGTTTAAAAAACATGCAACTGTTACAGTCGAGTATGTACCTTCTTTTCAAATAGAAGACACCGATATATCGAAAACACATGTCCTTCGTTGTTTTTTATAAAAACTTTACCCTGCGAAGTGGCTACATTCTCTAAATTCTCGGCTTCATCTTCCGTGTCGGAACCAGAAATACTGGAAATATCGTCTAAAAATTAAATTTGTTTAGTTTTATATTATCTATAGCACGGTCGGCGCTAGCCAATTTGCCACCCTGTTCAAGTTTAAGACAATGCCGCTTTTAAAGGGCGAGGTATCGGGAAACGCTCGCCGCCAAGGGGAGAATTTTTTTTAAAAAGGGAAACTGGTCATAAGTAATATAATTTATTCACTAATAATATAATATAATTACTATTCATATTGACATTTAATAAAAATATTCAAAATTTACCGACCGTTCACACATATGGTAACGCCGGCACTGATCTATAGGTATAGGGTATAGGTACTAGGAAAAATTTGCACTCACCTGCTTTTTCAGAAAATTCATCTTCGGTTACAGGAGTTCTTGCTAATAAACTCTGTTTTATATTATATCGGTGCCAATCTAATTTGTAATGTTCTCGTTGATCCACAGAATTTGTAAATTCGACGCGACAATACGAACAGGCTAAATTGTTTAGATTGTTGTTCACCCAGGGCTCATCTTTGATTTCTGCTCCTGTAAAAAATTAAAATTTACTAATTTGACCTTTCTTTTTAGTATAAAGAAAGAAACAAACCTTGCACTTCTTTGGTGCTTAATTGCAAAAATTGGAGTTCCGATGAGACGATTTCTTGAAATTTATTATCGGAGAATTTTATTTGTTCCATTTTCTTTTTATTTCTAAACAAAATATTTACAAGTTAATAAATTATTAAATTTATTTATATACAAGATACATAAATTGCACGGGAAAATTTTCCAAAATGTTTTTTAAATACAGATTCACCAATAAAGGGACTTTAGAAGGTGTAACTGGCGATAGTAAAATTTAAAATAGTTGGCATATTTTCCGAGTCCTTTCTAAGGTCGGTGGAGCTGTATATTTTTTCTTTCTAGTTACTATTTATTTTTAAATATACAGTTAATATTAAATTTATTGTTTCTTATAATATTAGACCAATTATTAATAGCGAATCCTTCAGAGTGCGACACCTCATGGTGTCGCCTACGATACCACGTCCTTAAACGAAGCCTACTCAATTATTACTTAAAAATGATTTTTAGTTTGTGACGTGAATTTATTTATTTTTGTTTTTGATAAAATGCCACCAAAATTTGGCGCTCTTTATCGGAAGTTTTCCGCGACTTATAAAAATCTTATCATTTAAAACAACACAGTTAAAATTATGTTCAATATACAGTAAAAATAATTGATATTTATAATAACTATACGCATTATACAAGGTGCTGTGAAAAATTTTGTTTAAATTCAAATCACAGGCTTCCTAGTTGTATAAAATCCTTTATATCAAAAATTTCGCAATTTTATTTTTGTGAATTCATTATTGGCAATTTCAAAGGCAGAGATATACAAAATAATATATTTAAATTTAAAAAAATGACAGGTATTTCCTTGCCAAAAAAACATAATGTTATGCGTCGACGGTTTTGGTTTATTAAATCATCTTCAGGATAAATATATAGATAACATTTTTTGTAATAAAAAATTTTATTCAATTTTAAAATTTTATCATAATTTATGGCAGTTGTTTTGTTTTCGTTAGTTTGGAAAAACTTTATTTATACAGAGATATAGGGGATGGCCAGAACAGGAGTGAATCAAGTCGACAAAAATTGGTTATGAATTTTAACTTCAAATTAAAGGTGGATTAAAATGCTATATTTTACGCCAAAAAAATTAAAATTTATCCACTTATAGTCCTGTGCCGTGGTGCCAAAATCGTACAAATCCTTAAGAGAGTGAGTGATCGATAATTTTAAAAATCAAAAGCTCTGTATGCCCTAAACGTAATTCTTTTTATTTGATTCCGCTCCTGACGCCAAGCAGTCTAGTCGAATAACAAAGTTAAACTGCAATACAAATCAAATTTCCGATATAATTTTAGTAAAACATTTGAAAAACTGTAAAACAATTGAAATTAAAATTCTATTTATGACCCAATCGAAATTGTCAATTTCCAAAATTTTCTTAAGACGTCCACAACAAATTACATATCAATTTCGAATACATAGTAGCAATGAGCAGATAACTTCGTATTTAATAACAAAAATAAATTTTTATTAAATTATTAATATAACATTAAGTTTAAATTACCTAACAGGTAGGTGTAACAAATTCTTTCGTCCTTATAGAGAGTACCGAAAGTTCCTTTTTGGAAATATGACTAATATTCTAGAAAAATCAGGAAACAAAAATAGAAACTCGTCATGAATCGACGACCCGATTTATCGAGAACATTCGCGAAGCCGAGCACAACATATAAATAGCGCTCGCGTTGCCGCCGAACCCAGTTAATTTAAAACTACGAAACAGTGAACAAGTGAAAAATAAACCAAGTGGTTTTCGAGCAAAATAATTTTTGTGAATTATTTAGTGATAAATTTTTGTGAAATTAAAACAAAATGGTTACAGCACCAGCTATTGGTATCGATTTAGGCACCACCTACTCTTGTGTGGGTGTGTGGCAACACGGAAAAGTGGAAATTATCGCAAATGATCAAGGTAATCGCACCACCCCCAGCTACGTCGCTTTTACGGATAGCGAACGTCTTATTGGAGATGCCGCAAAAAATCAAGTAGCCATGAATCCCAGCAACACCATCTTCGACGCCAAGCGCCTCATCGGCCGTAAATTTGACGATCAAAAAATTCAAGAAGATATGACACATTGGCCCTTTAAAGTGGCGAACGACAGTGGCATACCGAAACTGGAAGTCGAGTTCAAAGGTGAGCGCAAGAGGTTTTCTCCAGAAGAAATTAGTTCCATGGTTTTAATCAAGATGAAAGAAACGGCGGAAGCTTATCTTGGAACAAAAGTGACCGATGCTGTGATCACGGTTCCTGCTTACTTTAACGACTCTCAGCGTCAGGCCACCAAAGATGCTGGAGCAATTGCAGGTTTGAACGTCTTGCGAATAGTCAATGAACCCACTGCAGCAGCTCTCGCTTATGGCTTGGACAAAAATCTAAAAGGTGAACGCAATGTTTTAATTTTCGATTTGGGCGGTGGAACCTTCGACGTCTCTATCCTGGCCATCGATGAAGGTTCCTTGTTCGAAGTGAAAGCGACAGCCGGAGATACTCACCTCGGGGGAGAAGATTTTGACAATAGATTGGTCACTCACTTGACCGAAGAATTTAAACGAAAATACAAAAAGGATCTTCGAGGTAACGCACGAGCACTTCGACGATTAAGAACGGCAGCCGAAAGAGCGAAACGTACCCTATCTTCCGGAACAGAAGCGTCCATCGAAATCGACGCTCTCTTCGACGGAGTAGATTTTTACACCAAAATATCGAGAGCTCGATTCGAAGAATTGTGTGCCGATCTTTTCCGTGGCACTTTGCAACCAGTCGAAAAATGTTTAATTGACGCTAAAATGGACAAATCTTCAATCCACGACGTCGTCTTGGTGGGTGGTTCAACTCGCATACCAAAGATTCAATCCTTGCTTCAAAACTTCTTCTGTGGAAAATCGCTTAATTTATCCATCAATCCGGATGAAGCCGTCGCCTACGGAGCGGCAGTGCAAGCGGCCGTTCTTAGCGGCGACACTAGCAGTAAAATTCAAGATGTTTTACTCGTGGACGTGACACCTCTTTCGATGGGTATCGAAACAGCAGGTGGAGTGATGACGAAAATAATTGAACGAAATTCAAGAATTCCTTGCAAACAAACCCAAACATTCACGACTTATGCGGACAACCAACCGGCAGTTACAATCAAAGTTTATGAAGGTGAAAGGGCGATGACCAAAGACAACAACCTATTAGGCACCTTTGACCTCACCGGTCTGCCTCCCGCACCTCGAGGAGTTCCAAAAATTGAAGTCACCTTCGATTTGGACGCTAATGGTATTTTGAACGTTTCTGCCAAAGACACTGGGTCCAATAAAACGAAAAACATCACCATAAAGAACGACAAAGGCCGTTTGTCACAACAAGACATCGATAAAATGGTTGCGGACGCTGAAAAGTATCGAGAAGAAGATGAAAAGCAAAAGCACAGAATCACAGCTAGAAATCAATTGGAAGGTTACGTTTTCAATTTAAAACAAAGTTTGAGCGATGCCGGAGAAAAATTATCGAGCGAAGATAAAAAGAAAGTCGAAGACCAGTGCAACGAATGCTTGCAATGGTTGGATAACAATCTTTTGGCCGAGAAGGAAGAATACGAACACAGAATGAAAGAATTGAGTTCGGTTTGTAGTCCCATTATTAGTAAATTGTACGGAGGCGCAAACCAACAGAGTGGAGGAATGCCCGGAAATTGCGGCCAGGAAGCTGGACGATTCAACTCCCAAGGTCCAAAAGTAGAAGAAGTTGATTAAAATCATTTGTGAAACAAATTAGGCTTGTACATATTAATTTTTAGTTTAAGACTGATTTTTTGTATATAAATATTATTTATTTTTGAAATAATAAATTTTTTTTAATAGTACAACTTGTGTATTTTTTTATAACTTGGAAAGTTCGAAAAAAAATTAACAAAACTTTTCACTATAAAACTGCTTCCATTAAAACGAAGTATGAAAATTGAAAGATTTTTTTTTCAGCATTTGACGAAACCCAAAACGATACATTTTTCATTTAATCCCAAGTGTTCCTTAATTAATTATAAAAAGCGCGTTAAGGGGTTAATTCATATTAAAAATTCAAAACTAAAATAGGTACTTAAAACAATATTTACAAATAAATTACTTGGATCGATTAAAATTAATTTATGTAACAATCGATGTCGTAGTAAAATTATTCTTGAACATGCCTAAAATATCTCATACGGAAGTGGTACATCTGTGAATGAAACCCAAGAGTTTTATATAAACCAGTTGCCCTTGGTTTTTCATTTAAAATTAGACAAAATTAAAAACAATGAATCAGAAAAATAATGTCAATATTCCCATTTATTAGCAAATTCCCACCCTGTTAAAAAAAATATTCAAACTAAATATAAAAAGTCAATATTCTTACTTTCATAAAAAAAATTCCCCCCTTCTTAGCGCTCATTTAGTTTTTTGCGACAGAAGTTCGTTGTATAAGGGAAATTTGAGAAAATCTTTTAAATGGAAAAACCGATGCACAATAAATTTTAATTTCCCCCTCGAAGTGCCCTAATAATTTCACGAAGGTTAAAAAATAATTAAACATTTGTAATTATTGTAATAATATAAATATAATTTGTTATTTTACAAATAAATACAATCTCATTTCCACACCAAATCACAATCCTTCAAAAACTACTGCAGTAGTGAAATATATTATAAAGCTATGAAAGTATGTAGAAAACACAAAACTATATTTAAACCATTACTCCAAACACAGTAAAATTAGCCATATACTAAAATAAAACCAGATTTAACCGCCACTTTATTGGACAAATGGCGTTCAAAATCTGTTTGTGATTTTTTAAATGCTTTCAGTTACCTAAAAAATAATTCAATCTACAATAAAATTCAAGATTTTCAATTTTCTAATAAATGCTTCTTGTAGTTTAGCTGCAACGTAGCTGAAAATATTTAATCCATGTAAATTAAATTTAAAAAACGTAATAGTTTACCAAAGTTTGTACGATTATAATTATATAATATGCAATATGTATGCACTTCAAGGTAATGCCCAATTTTTTAAAGTTGTAAATTATTATCTTCTTTTATTAAATTTAAAAATTAATTTTTGAACCAAAAACTGCTTATAAAATAATTTAAAAATTAAATATAATGAAGAAGAAATTTGAATTATAATTGGAATAAATTAATTCTAATTATTAGAATTTGAATAAAAAATAATAAATCTCAGCATAAATTCTCCGAGGAGGAAAACTTTAAAATAACGAAAATAATAAGCAATTTTTAAAAATCAATAAATGTGATATCAAAAAATGATAACCCTAATTTGTAAACTTCATTGTTCTTGTAAACCTTTTCGTTCCTATGCACAAAATAGAATCAAAAATGAAAATAAAATTAAGAAAACTTAGTCTAGGTAGTGAACGGAGCAAATTCTCCTAAGGAGAAAACTTGAAAATATTAAGATTTAAAAAAAATCAATAAGTGTGATAACCAAAAATGATAACCCTAATCCGTTTACAATCTCTACCTGGATTACAAAAATTTACTCAACGTGAGTTTATTTCCTTTTTGTATTATATAATCAATATTTAGTTGTTATTTTAATCAATTTCTGCAGTTTCCAATTTGCCAGTTGAACGCTGACTATTAAAAATTAATGCACTTCAAAATAACTATACAAGCAAAAATTAAATTAAACAGCAACTTTGTACTTCAACCTCGATTTTTTGTTGCTAAAAATATTCCTAATTAAAGCGTTAGCTGCACAATATTACATGAACACAACGTAAGAACTACGTTTGAGAACCTCAAAGAGAAATAAATTATAATTTAATGAAAAAGTAAAATAATACTGAAACGTATTCAACACAAATAAACAATGCAAAATTGTTCCGAATTAAAAGGTACCCGGAATAAAACTAAACCTTATCCATATCGGAAGTATAAAATTAAAAACAAATGCTGCCACAATAAAATTAAATAAATAAATTGTAGTATGCCGTAATGTAAAACGTCTTGGGTTCGATTCAAAATTGCAACTTCACTTCTTTGATGTACATGTAAACAAATACGAATAAACCAACTAAGATAGCAAAAACGTAGTTTAAGTGAAATGTGTGTCCAGATTGCATCCTAAAAGAATAAAACGTTAGAATAAAAACAACTATGCATTTAAAAAAATACTCACTTAAATTTACTCGGAGAGAATGGACTAGGTGGTTGAACACCCGGTACATTTGAATCAAAATAAACCATCAACCAAGTGATATGAGTAACTATAAAGCCACATAAAAGCGGAAACCAAATGTTGCTGTACTTGAGAACATTTGTCCAAACATGTTCGATCAAAATGTCACCGTCGGTAACTATGGTTTCATAAGTCATCAGTCGTTTCTCAACGAAAAGGTCATACAAATATTCACCTGGAAAACAAAACATGAGCAAGCCATTGCAGGTGAACCAAAATTGCGCAATCTAACCAAAATTGTGCAATTTAACCATACTTTATAAAAAAATTTCTACTTACCATGTGAATACAATATTTTGGCAACGATAACACTCAAAGAAAACACTAAACCGAGAACTCCCCATTTCCACTCACTAATAAAATCTGTTTCACCTTCTGGTTTTATGTTCAAATTTCGGCGTGGTGTGTAATAATTTACACCGTTTACTCTATCACGGTACATCGTGGTCACGTTACTATTTTTAAAAATAAAGAAGAATCTCTAGCAAATTAACATACCCTTGTTGTCACTGAGAATTTTAAAAAATCTTTGTGATGACGAAATTCTCCGTGTCAAAATGTTGATCTTGCAATACACTTGTGTGCTTGTAGGTTAGACGTACGTCTAATATATACATTCTGTCAGATGACGTAATTATATTATTTGCTTATTTGTTTGTTGCTAACGGTACGTCCTGTCCTGACAGTAGCGGATTGACATTTTTTGGGTTGAAATTTGAAAAAAGCCCTATTAACCAATAGAAATGACCTGTAAAAAACAGCACTTTGTTTTTTTTGTTGCTAGTGACTTCTGATTAGTCAAATGTATTAAAAATACGACCTTATTTCCTACGAAAAAAATCACTATAAAATTTTTATCAACCATTAGGGGCGTTCGAAAATAGGGCATTCTTTTAAGCCTAAAGGTAAGTACATGCACTAGCGATTTGCGTTTTGCGGAATGCGATTTTTGTTTTGATTGGTCGAATTTGAAGGCAGTTGACCAATTTGACCAATCAAACATCAGAAATGGGAAAAAATCGCATTCCGCAAAACGCAAATCGCTAGTGCATGTACTTACCTTTATCCGTTATTTGCAGTCCACCACTGACGCGCATGAATAGATTAACAAAAGCGGGGAGTATTCGAAATGAATAGATATCTGAGCACACGCATTTAGTAAAAGTATTCTTGAGAATCGCCCCAACTTGAAAATCATGGATCATAGTATTAAAGTTTTATTGTTACATTGCAACTACCATACTTGGAACTACTTAAATCTTTAAGATTTAATAAAGGCCTTAAGGTCCAGTTTCATCAAAGAAAAACAAATCGAGTTTAAGCTAAACTTGTTTAATTAAAATTTACCATATTATAGCTAGGCAGCTATTTATATTCATTTCCAGCAACATATAACTAAAGTATTAGATAATATAGTTTTCAATTGAAGATAAACAGATAGAGAGGGGGTTTCTAAAATTGTGACGTCAAGTATCATTAAATTTTTGAATTTTATTTATTATTTGAGCCTAAAAATTTTCAAAATTAAATATTTTGAAATATACCTAATTTTTTTTTCTTTTAGACCGGGGGTCTACGTTTTTGTGATGATGGGGGAGGGGGTGAAAAATTGCGTGACGTAATTTATGAATAAAAATGCGATTTTTAAGTCGTAAAAATTCAAAAAAGGCACCTAAAATGGTATTACAGAATTACGGACCTACTTACGTAATATCAACCAAGAACCAACTATTTCTGAATTTACTTAGAATGAGTATTTTGGAAGAGATCTCCGATATTGCATTTCAAGAGATGCTATAGGAACATCTTTTTGGATATGCAACCATATGGAGCGGTATTATGGCGCATCATTACGGAAGGAAGTACTTGTTAAAATTTTATAAAAATAAATATTTAAGTCATACTTTTCATTTCTAGAAAATATGTTGTCATTTACTCCAAATCTGTTTTCATATGATCTAAATAATCCTGAAAAAGGTATAGATATACTAGTTATTTTATTACCATCTAAATATGCCCATTCTCTCAGATTCTGATGAATGATATCAATGTGAATCAACCGAACTGTTCAGAACAGCTGCTTCAAATAAAAATTTCTATGATGATTGCCAAACTCTGTAGCGGAGACGGCACCTGAAGAAGAAGAAGAAAAAATATGCCCAAATATGGACTCAAGTAGTTATAGTAGGCCGGTTCTACGATACGAAAATTTTTTCTAAGTCCAACAACACTATGAACTGCGCATGCGCCAATTCCGCGCAATCAAGTTTCATATATTTTAATTATGAGGGTTATTAATTATCCACTAATTATATAAAATACATAATATTATATTTTAATTGAGATGATTATTAATTTATAATTATTTAATTACATTACGTATTATCCGTCTTATATAAAATATACTGATTTTAAAATTAAAATTTCATTGTAATTATTTTGATCGCCTACGGGTGTAGACATTAGTCACATTCCATTATTGTTAAATTGCAGTCAAAATCAATTAGTAATGTTTCTACTTTCTATTATATTGATCATAAGGTAAACCTCACTATGTAAATAACATTTCTAAAATTGTTTTTTAATCGGTGATCAAGATTTTTAAAAATTTTCAAAGTCATGGAATGTGATAAATTTTTCTAAGTATGGTAATTAGAGCTGGAATGCGTTTCTATGGTAATTAGAGCTGGGATGCGTTTCTATTCTAATGACTACCTAAGTAATATAATAATACGTAGACTATTAAAATCAAAATTAAGCATATTATGACAATAAGTGAGAAAAAATATAATAACCAACTTTCTACCCTTAATGATACAGGTTATAAGGTATATATATCCTATAAATTTAGATATTTCTCATCAGATAGTTTAAGTTCACTTGACATCAGCGTACTCAAAAATGGATACGAAAGCGGATGTTAAAACTTTGAAGAGATCTGCAGAAACTATTCAAACGAGTAAGTTATATTTAAAATTAATAGTAACTAAAATCACTGTAAGGGTTAGGTGAGTGTTCTAAGATACTAGTCTTGGGATACACACCTAACCCTTACAGTTTAATTTTTTTCATATTATATTTTTATTTATATTACCATATTAATTTTTTTTTTTTCAGCAAATACTCCGAATAAATCATCTAAAATAATGCATACGCCAAAGTTAATCAGCGAAAGGAAATTCCCATTAAATAAATCCAAAACCAAATTTATATCTATAGGTATTGATGTTGAAAACTGGGTTCCGATGATGCTAATCAGCGGATCAAACGGTATTAGTGTTCCACTAAGCTATGAAGATTGGAATATTTTAACCAGTGATGGTAATATCAATCAAATTAAGAATTTTTTTAAAACTGGTACTTTGAATCCGATGGAAAATGTTAGCAGTGGTTTTAAAATCACTGGACAGCTATTCAACAAGAGCAATATAATACAATGTAAAAAAGATAATTTTTATATTTGTTTAGCTGAAATTACGATGATGATATTGATAGAAATTATACCATTAATAAATATGCATATAAGAGAAATTGAAGGACTCCAGATAAAGGATTTTTATACTGATATACTTTTAGGATGTATTCAAATAGGGGGAGATGCTTTCTTCAATTTCGATTCAGTTGCAAAATCTCTATCATATCATCAAGGAATAAGTTTGTTATGTGTAACAGAATTATTATATATGTATCCTGAAATAATTAAGCAAAATTTGTATGATTTAATGAAAGATTAAAAAACCTATGTATACTTTTTATTTATTCTTTAATACCCATATATTAGTAGAACATTGAAGATCTTAACGGAAATCCTATTAAAGGCATGTTTTATATACGGAAGAGCTTCAAACTACAGCTTACCCTGATACTTTCTTAATTGAAAAAGTGTTACGTAAACAGGGTGACCAACTATATGTTAAATGGATGGGGTATGAAAAACCTACATGGATATCTAAATACTCAATTCAAAAATAATTATTATACTTAGTGTATATCTTATATATAGATATAAAATTTTGAATAAAAAACTTTTAATTATTTATATATTTATTTATTTATTAATTTATAATGCCCCCATGCTAATGTGTCGGATGTGTGAGGCATCAAGAATCGTTTATCATCATCGGCACTTAAGGCAATTTTTGTTTGAGAGATACTATGAACATTATGATTTACAGATCTTATACTATTTTGTTTCCTTAAAATAACCTTATTGTTAATTAAACAATCTAAATAATCATTAAAACAAATTTGGTTCTTAACAATATAGTTTTTAACCCCCTTAGCCTTTTTAATTAAGTCTTCACCCTCCACACGTATGCTGTACATTTTAGATCTAAGACCTACAAACTCAGTCATAATTCTACCATTGTTCTCGTCTTTCATTAATCCCGGTACTTTTTTATTTACAAGTGGAATACCGAATTGGTTATTTGCATCATAATCACTAGTATCAAACCGTGAAATGTCTTTTTTAATGCTGTCGTATACATCAGGGCATCGAATTTCATATATTAGAGAGTCGGTATCGCAGTAAAGCACTTTGGATTGGAAGTTTTTCTGCATGTACTCGTAATGAAACTCATATAGCTTAGTTTTTGATAAATCTAAAACACTCATGCCTACATAGATAGGTTTGCTCATTACAATCTCAGTTTTATTTAACTCGATTATAATTAAATTTTCATCCAAAATAGTTCTACTATGAAAATTGGGTTTGGCAATCATCACTTTGGCACTAAAGCGTCCATTCCACTTTGATATCAACTTTACAACTTTTCTTTTACGCACATCTTCCATAGTTTTACCGAATGCTGCGTTATTCATTAATTTGTAAAAAGTTTTCTCAAATTCATTTTTCGCGTTCGTTCTCATTAAAGTATTTAATTCAATATATGGTTTTAACCAGGCGGATTGTTTAAATTCTAACACTCGGTAAATGTTTGTAATTTTCATACCATGTTTTAGAGCTTGCTTAAGTGCACGGTAATGAATAACGTAGCGTTCTTTATTATGAAGAGTTGTGAGTAGCTTCTTCTGTTTAGAGTTAGGTGGCGCTCGATGCTCGGGGCATAGGGGCAGATCGTTGTGAACATCATGTAACGTGTTTGGATACTCTAAATCTACCTCCAAAATAAAGCCAAGACTGTTATCATCAGGAATTTGACTAACATCTATATTGGTATTATTATGCCATGAAAATTTTCCACTCGGTAAAAATTCGCTCATGGCCCAACCATATACTAAAAAAAGGAAAGATACATAAACATTAAAAAGTTATTTCGGTTGAAAATCAACTTACAATTATTGACGTCGTAGTATTGAAGATAAACGTCCTGCTGTGTCTGATCGTAGTTGGACATATATTTATTATTAGCCTTAGCATATCGACTACTGCATTGGGAGATGCCTCCTCGAATTCCACGCTCGATGAACATCAGCATATCAATATCATGAATCAAATCTAATTCAACTTTAGTTATCTTTAACAAACTGTCCCACGTAAGGCCTGGGGCTGACACATAGTGTGCAGGATCTAAACCATATGTGTTAAAGCAGGTTTCACGAAAATTTTCAAAGATGTCTGCCAATAACAATACATCAGTTTTCAAATATAAATCCGAATACTCTCCTAAATTTTGAATATTAAATGTCTTCCACACATTTTGAGCATGAGAGTATTCTTCATTAGATATTGCACTTTCGGTAAGTTGATTATAAAAATATGCTTGTTCGGGTATCCTCCTCTCATCAAGATTGGTGGCAGACTTTATATGATCATATGGAAATATTCCTTTACGAGTTAACAAATTATATTGTTCATTAATAGGGAATTCACTTTTAACAATTTTTAGTTCGTTTAAGTATGAAGCTAATTTGTCTAAACTGTAAGGTAGAAATCTAAAAGAGTCAATAAACTTGAACTTTATTTTACTATTTTTTATGTGTTTGGTGAAAGAAATATATTTTTCTTTATTTACTGGAAGTAACTGAATACATCCTTCAATTTGTTGAGCTATATCTCGAATTATAAAATGACTGTCATAATTTGACATATTGTGACATACGACCGATACAGTCTTGGAGTCATAATACTTAATATTACACTCACTATGTGCAGCACCTCGAAATTTCGAAGTTATGTGATCGTGATCGCGTACCTTAATATCATTTTGCGTAAACTGTTTTTCACATATATGACATGTACCAGCTTTTTGAAAATCTTGCTCTTCTTGCAATGATAAGTCCATCGGTTGTACGACCCAATATACAGGTTCGATATCTTCAACAATTTGTTCCAGTTCATGTGCAAACCACTTAGCACAATCATTTCCACGATAGCTTTTATAATAAGATATTGAATTATCATAATTGCACTTAAAATAGTATCCTATACTAAATGCTTCATGTTCTTGATAGCATACGGTTTTTATACCACGTTTCATATTTACAGGTTTTAGAATACTTTCAATGTCCATATATATAATAAATGGTGACATATCTTTATTAACAAAATTCGTAAATTTGACGACTTCACCTGCATTCGGCATGATTATTTTACAATTATTCATATTGTTACAATCAACCTCATGCTTTTTTAATTTCTCATCAGTTTTGAAATAATGCAGACATCTGTTGCATATCCTTTTTTTATGATTATTAGTATTCAGTTGGTTGCTAACCAGTCTACTGAGATTTTTTATCCAACAAAAGTGATATTTAGCAGGTCGATCGTTATCACCACCATCATCATCACCACCATCATCATCATCATCATTATTATTAGGATTATCTTCTAACATAAGCATGTTAATATGTCTTTCCTCACTTACAAAATTCTTTGTTAAGAATATAGGTACAACATTATGTACTCTCTTTTTTTTGCGTTCTAACATAAAAACATTAATTGAAATTTTATTTTTAATTTCAAATTTCTTAATTTGACCTAGTGTCATCGGAAATACGATTCCTTCAATATTGAGTACGCTCGAATAGTGTGGATATGAAGATATTTTGTTAAGATTATTTTTTGCCGGATATAATGCCGATACCACGCTCCATGCGAAGCAAGCCTGATCATTGTTTTTGATATTGATGCAAGCTTTTTTGTTTTCTATATCTTTCGGTAAAGGTATGTAGAAAGAACCCCTAAATGGCTCGTAACGATTAAAATTGATAGCCAGGTTTATTATAGCTGTTAAACTCCATCCGCTTCCCCGTTCTTGAAAATCGCCTAATTGCACTATAATATTATCTTGAACGTAAGTCTCCCACCAATCTTTTAAATTTGTTGTTGAGTCGACTACAGCATTAGGCGTGCTAAAATGTTTAAAATCTTTATCAATTTCTTCACCTTTGATTTGTGAAAATTCACAGCACAAGTCAACGTTGATTTTAAGCATAGGTGACACCTTTAATACGTTTTTCACTCTCGATGCATAAAGAAATTGAGCGTCCTCTAGAAATGTTAAGGGATCGATGTGTTTCAAATTAATCACTAAACCTGTCCTTACACGACTTTGAAAAGCAGAATTTATCTCTTGCCACTTAACACGTTCACTTCGACGATTTGCTTGTCGTTTTATATTTCCTCCTTGCATACGTAAGGTTTTCATATGAATTATATACCCTTAAATAGAAAAGAAAAAAAATAATAATAATAAATATATTTAATTTTTTCTAATTTCCGAATAAAAATCAGCTATTTATGGTACAAGTGTGTTATATGATAAATAAGTCATGTGAGAAAAGTTTATAAGTTCCTTATTTGTTATAACTCACGAGTGGCATACAAAGCTTTATCGAATATCTCATAATAATAATTTAATAAAATACAATTGAAAGTTTTGATATTTGACTTTTACAACGTCATTTTAAAATAACAAATTTAAATTATAAAAATAGTATAAAGTAGATTTATGTGTTGCTGTCCTTATTTAAAATAATAAAAACCGTAGTTATATAACCCCATTATTGTGAGATATTGGGTAAATCTATTAATATTATATATATAAATAAATAAATAAAAGGCATACCTTTAATTAACCCCACATGATTTTCTATTTTTTTCTTGCGGCCTGCACTTAATTTACAATTTTTGGATGCCAAATTTAATAAACGTAAATTTTTATAACATAATTTTATCCAATTATCAACTTCTTCAGGATTTTTCGATAACTGTATATAAGCACTCTTAATCACTTTAATAATTGAACCCGATGCTTCAGTAATTGAAGACATATTTTAAAACACCATGAGTATAAAAGAATTGAATTAAATTTTCCAAATTTCAATGCATTTATATGAATACTAGATACCTAATTAGTGCAAAATAGTTTCTGTAAATGATTTTTTAATGGATTTAAATATTAAAAACAATTTTAGAAACGGTATTTACATAATGAGGTATATGATAAATATAATAGAAAGTAGAAATGATACTAATTGATTTTGACTGCAATTTTACAATAATGGAATGTCACTAATGTCTGCACCCGTAGGCGATCAAAATAATTACAATGAAATTTTAATTTTAAAATCAGTATATTTTATATAAGACGGATAATACGTAATGTAATTAAATAATTATAAATTAATAATCATCTCAATTAAAATATAATATTATGTATTTTATATAATTAGTGGATAATTAATAACCCTCATAATTAAAATATATGAAACTTGATTGCGCGGAATTGGCGCATGCGCAGTTCATAGTGTTGTTGGACTTAGAAAAAATTTTCGTATCGTAGAACCGGCCTACTATAACTACTGACTCAAAATACAACGCGTTTATCAAAGCATCCAATAAACACGTTGGCCATCCAAAAGATATTTTTACAACAACAAATACCAACTTAAACAATTTGGAAACCAAAAACACATTCTAACAAATCAAACATTGAAACATTTACAAATTTAAAAACATAACTTAAAATAAACAACCCCCTACACAATTTTTATAAAAAGGAATATCACATATAATATTTAAAAAAGAAACATCATTTTCCGTTTTGCACAAAATAAAATATAAATTTTACTGTTTTGAGTTTAAATTTTTACTACACCGAACAGTCGCAGAACAGTCCCTCAGAACAGATAGAAAAACTATCTGTTCGTTTATTATTCAACCAATCAGGTAAAAAAAAATAGGGTCGAGTACAGTTCGGCACAGACCCGTTCCGACGCTAGTACAGTTCGGAGAAGACCCGATTCGGTGCGAATATGGTTCGGTGTAGGACCAATTAAACGGTTCGGCGGAGAACCAATTCAGCGCAAGTACAGTCCGACATAGACCCGATTTAGCGCGAGTCAAGTCCATGGACTTGAAATTGACATACATAAGACGTACTGTAGAGAACGTTTTTCGAACGCCCACAATAGATGTTTCATGTACTATGTCCATATACGTCCATTTTAGGTACGGACTAAAAATGGACATTCATCAAACGTACTTTAAGGGACGCTTTTAGAACGTTCAGAATAAGACTTACGATGTATATATGTACAATGGACCTCAACTGTCCAGTTACGGAAGTTCTGAGGAAGTCCAATGTTGTGGCAAACGCACCTTTCATGGACATCCATAGTACTTTAAACAGGCCTTCCTGGATGTTCAACAGTACAGCAGTACGTCCATGGACAACATATGGACGTCCATACGACCACTTTCTGCTATATGGTTAATAAATTTAAATATTCAGGTTTGCTTCTCTGTAGGGGAGATGTATGCAATCAGAGTCAGTTGGCAATGGTGATCACCACAAAATAACGAAAACCGAATGCAGGCAACGCGCTGGAGAGATACAGACGAGGGACGATTTCGCGCTATTTTGATCTAATTTTTCTAGAAGGCAAATCCGAAGGTAAGTCTTAAATTACTGAATTTTTATTTCTGTACTTTTGATATGTAATAATGGTAACATTTTATTTTGCGATTTAAATTCTAGATTGTTACTATAACTTCAAGTTTTTCGTTAGGATTCTTTTTTTCTCCTTTCCGCCCATGTATGTAATCGGGGTCAGGTGATTTAAATTGCCTGCAAAGCTTATGAAAAACAAGGGAAAAGGAGTAAGAAAGAAGAGCAAGCCACAGAAGGTTAGCACCGAAAACGTTAAGAAGAAAATTTTGCAGGAATCGAATAATACTTCGACGTCAGACGTTACCACGGACGAGTTATGTCAAGATGATGAAGACCCGTGTCTTGTATGTGGTGAATTTGGACAAGACTACGAAATTTGGTATTGGTGCACTTCTTGTGGGCTTTGGGCTCATGCCAAGTGTACCTGGGTGGGAATCATCGCGCAATTATGTGTGCGATATGTGTTTATCACCATTGTATGCAAGCTGATCATCATTGCCAACATATGTTGACAATGGTGATCAAACCTGACTTTTTTTTACGTCTTTATTGTTCCAAAATTGATAAGCCAAAGTGATTTAAGTTGAATTCAATTAAAATAGTTAAATATGTAAAGTTTATCATAAAAACATAAAAATTAATAGTTGATTAATGGATTTCGTTCTATTTTAATTCTTGCTTAAGTGATCCTCATTACCTACATCTCCCCTATACATGGATTTAATTAGTAATAAATTTGAGTGTTCAGGTTTTCTTCTCAGTATACAGAGAGGAAAATTAAATTAAAAAGCCTCGGAAAACGCTTAGCAGCCCTCGGGTCTGCGCCAGATCGTATACTCGCGCCGAATCGGGTTTGCCGCGAAACGGCTGCGCCGAACTGGGCCTTTACCTTATCCACTTAAAAATAATACAGTGATTTCTTCAGGGCTTTCTGAAGATATCACTTCGAATTTCAAAGGTTACATTTTTAAGTTATATTTATGAGCTATCGATATTAATTTTTTTTTTTTAATTTTAGAAACATTTTTTTTTTTTTGTAATCCTAGTATTTTACAATCTATCTGGTGAGACAATAAGTAAAAGACATGACATTGAATTAGATGGCATAGTAGGAGATTGCCCAGTGGCACTCTCCCTTTACATTTTAACACCCAGGAAGTGTTATTTTAGTCTTACAAGTAAGTAGGTACATTTTTGCACATGTATTTCAAAAACGATGGGGTAAGTCTAGTGAGTCATGGCGTTTTAATCTCTTGGTTTGATGAGAAGATAGTAAGTCCGCAGCGAGAGAGTTGCGATGGTCTCTTATACGATCCTGGTATCTGGTGCCAAACGATTTGATGCATTCTTAACTGTGGGCATTTGAAGATCATGATGGATTATATAATTTGGTACAAACCAAGGGGCGTTTGTGATAGTTCTAAAGGTTTTAGCTTGAAACCGCTGTATTTTGGTGATGTTAGAATTACTTGCTGCTCCTCAGAGCTGAATGCCATAATGTCGAAATTGGCTTTATTATGATTTTATATAATGAGCCTCTTGTTTTCCAGTGATAATTATTGTGAGTGGCAAATCAGCAGCCATTGATGTTTTCTAAAAGAATAACCACGTTGAAGTCGCTTGTTCCATATATGCTTTCCCCACGTTAGTCCCTTATCTAAGTTAGTGTACTCAAAACACAGGATAGTGGGTATGCGGACTCCAAATAAAACTACAAAGTTATTTTGCCGACGTTTCGAAGGTATAATAGTCCTTCATCTTCAGGGCTGTGAAGATAACAAAAAAACATTTTGGCGGCAAACTTTTCCTGTTTAAATATTTCCAAACTAGTTTGAGTGATTGGTCAGTTATATCGTTCAGACCATTCTATTTTATACTGATTGTTCATGTTATCTTGTTGTACATTTTTGTTAAAATTTTTAAAGTTTAACAGTGGTTTTGAATTATTATATATTTATATTGTTATTTTTAGTAGTTAGGATTGATTCATAGTTTATTTATATTAATTAGTTATATTATTCATAGTTTATTTATTTATCAGTTATTTTTTACATTAACAATTATTGTGACTTTGTTAAGGCTGGTTGTTGCCTCCGGGTTTTTACAGTTGTGTGTTCCATCGTTAATTTTTACTACTTTACATCTTGTTATGGAGGTAAGATTGTTTTTTGGGTTTGCTATGATACCGATGTCCATATTTTGTTATCTTCACAGCCCTGAAGATGAAGGACTATTATACCTTCGAAACGTCGGCAAAATAACTTTGTAGTTTTATTTGGAGTCCGCATACCCACTATCCTGTGTTTTGAGTATCTTTCCATCGGACGAGAATTTTGGTTTTAAGTTAGTGTATTCCGAGGTACCTAACTACCTCACTCTGTGGTAGTATATTTCCTTTGAGGCTAACAGTAGGACATGTATCTCTTCTAGTAGTGAATGATAAATGCACTGACTTTTGGACATTGCCTTTGATGCGCCATTTTCTTAGCCATATTTCTAGTTGGTCGATATGCTTTTGTAGGTTTGCTGATGCTATTAGTGCATTAGGGTGAGAGGTCAGGATTGCTGTGTCATCCGCAAATGTTGCAATGAAAGTGTTTGGATTGGTCGGGAGATCGGCTGTGTAGATTAGGTATAGAAGCGGGCCCAAAACGCTGTTCTGTGGGACTCCAGACTGAACTGGTAAAAGTGGTGATATCTCATCTTTGAGTTTCACAAAGAAATGTCTATTGTGTAGGTAGGATTTAAGCACTGGGTAGAGGTTATGTGGAAGATATGATTTGATCTTGAATAATAGACCAGAATGCCATACATTGTCGAAGGCTTGTGTTATGTCAAAAAATGCGGATGAACAATATCTTTTGGTTTCCAAATCTTCTTTGATTTTTGAAGCTATTCTGTGGACCTGCTCGATCGTAGAATTGATACTTGGGAATCACTTGCCGTTCCTAAATTACTGGCATCAATCTTCCTAGAAACAGTTTCTCAAATATTTTGGAGAAAATAGGAAGCAAGCTGATAGTCCTGTACGAGGCAGCTTCCTTTGGTGGTTTTCCCGGTTTGGGTATTAGAATAACTTGGGCCACCTTCCACTGTACAGGAAATCATCCTAGTCTCAAAAATAGAGTTGAAGATCGCAGTTATAAACTTTATTGCCTTGTCGGGGAGTTCTTGTAGGATTTTTGCAGTTATAAGGTAGAATCCAGGAGATTTCTTCAAATTGAAGTGCTTTTTAATGTAGATTGAAAACTCACTTTTAAAAAAATTTCACTGGTAGATTCATTTGGGATGGAGCTTCAAGGAATTTGTAAAGTCCAGTATCTTCTTGTGGGGTTACAGCCTTACAGCTGGAAACGGTTTAAAAACTTCGGCTAGATGATCCGCAAATGCGCTTGCTTTCTCTTTATTGCTTCTAGCCCATTATTGAGTTGGTGTTTTTATAGGTGAAATTATTATTTGTGGTCTTTTTAGCTTCTTAGTTGCTTTCCACAGCGAATAGTCAGTAGCTTCAGTCGCTGTTAGTCCGCTTAGGTAATTTAGAATTTCTTGGTTTTTATTATCCTCTTTGACAGTTTTTTGAGGTCTTTAACTGCCTTATTATAATTTGTTTTATCACTGGGAGCTTTCTTAGCTTCCGTTTTTCTTGTATTTTGTTTAGAATACGTTTTGGACAGTTATTTACAACTTGATGATTTTGGTTTTTTGGAGTTGCTTCCCAGACTGCTTCTTGTATATTTTTAGTTAGATGTTGTACTGATTCGTCTAGCTTTTGTTCCGATTTCAAGAAAACATCTTGTGATATCTTACTATGGAGTATTTCTCTGAACGTCACCCAGTCAGTTTACTTGTTATAAAGGATTAGAGCTTTGATGTTTTATTGACTTGTGATGAAAGTGTGACTATGATTGGAGAATGATCCGAAGAAAGTTCAAAGCTAGCCTCCGCACTGAGGTGCTTTTGCGAAATACCTCCAACTACACAGAAGTCTAACACGTCGGGTAGTTTTTCTCTGTCGGTGGGCCAGTAGGCTGGTTGGCCGGTGGAACAGTGATTTAAGTTCTTTGATTGCTTCGCTCGTAACAGCTGACGACCTCTTGGGTTTATAAGTCTTGATCCCCAACACGTATGTATATTTTATATTTTGGAATTTTGAAGAAGTTCTTAGACGTAAAATGCATCTCGGAATTAACATTATATCAATATCATGGTTGGATAGAAACATTTTAATTTCCTGGTTGTGACTGGTTAATCTGTTGGCATTCCAGACTGCTACCTTGAGTTGAACTGCCATTAGTACGTTTTTGTAAGCTGTGATGAGATTGAGTAGTGTTTCCATTTTCTCCATCATCTTTGTTTACAAATTCTCTAAATTGACGTTTTGATGTGGTGTTTGTGGGTTTGGTGGAATAGGTTGTGGGGGGAGAATTTCGGATTGGATGTATGAAACTGTGTGTTTTTTAATTTTAATCCCTTTTGTTTGTTTCGTTTTGTTTTTAATTCTTTTTCCTTTTCGTTAGTTTCATGATCTTCGTCAGGTGTATCTTCGTTTGGTAAGGCTGCAAACCTATTTGATGTTTCTAGAAACATTACTACTCAGTTTTAAAAATATAAAAGTAAATAGAAAACATAATAGATGATATTGTAGATAATGTCGTTTTAATTTTTTTTTGCAAACTGCAATACCTAGTACTCATAAGTTTAAATCAAGATTATTTTATTTTTAAGATCTTTTTTGGTATGTTATACCTTTTCTTAAAACATTTTTTTTATTATTCAATATATTATTATAAATAATTTTAAATTTTTAGTTAAATTTTGCAGTTATAAATTTTTTTTATATTTTGTTGGAATTGGTATACTAATAATAATTTTTACTTATCGAAAAATATAGATAAAATGACAATACAGTAAACAATTGACAGTATATAAAAAACCTCAAAGTGACCCTCTTGTCATTGCCAAGCAATATTTAAATTAAGATTACCAATAAAAAAATTGCATTTATTAATTTATTATTTTCTTATTATATTATATTACTTAGATTCAATAAAAAATTTTTTTTAAGTTGTATCTCATCGCTAACGTAATAATCAAAATTAGTAGATACTACTTATTCAATACATAGTACAGGGTGGTTCAAATTCGAATGTTCTTATGGGGATTTGGTAACTATAAGAGTTATGAAAAAATGGATGGCGCATCCTCGATCTCTTTTTTTGAGAAAAGTTTAATGGTGAAAACCGGAATCCGATATTTTTTTTCGTTTCGAGTTATGGCTCGAAAACAAATGAAGATATTTAAAATCCCTTTATCCCAATTTATTTTCCTCAAAAAAATGTACGAATAAGGTGTAAAATTTTTTTCGATAACTTTACAAACAACCAAGATATCGGCATTTAACGAAAAGTCGAAAAAGCGAACTTTTGGCCATAACTCGAAAACAAAAAAAGTATCGGATTCCGGTTATTTCAAGTAGTATTCAACTAGACTTTTTCTTTTACTGCTGTGTCAAAAATTTTTTTTTTCTTGTAAAAAGGATAGGTAGTAATCAAAATGATTCCTACACATCCTTCTAAAGTAGTAAAAGTAAAATAATAAATAAAATTTAGTGCGACTTCTGCTATTGCAAATTTGATGTTAAAAAATTTATATTAACTTCATATTTTGTAACTTTTAGCAGAATTCAAGCTGAACTAGAGCTACCTGACGTTCTGAAAATAATGACTCGCAGAAATAGGTAGACGAAAATATTGATAATATGGCAAAAGCCAACTTCTTCAAACAGCTAAATATGTCTGGAATGAAATTCCAGGTTTCCATAATTTTGGTATTTGGACATATTATGCCGTGCCCAAATTATTTCGTCGCGTGCCATTGGTTCGCCACCCCTGTAATAGTTCGTCCTTTTAAGTAGACATTTGATTAATTTTGTTATCTCCTACAAACAATTGTATTTTGTAATTATTATTTATTAACCTACAATAAATAAAGTATACCTACGATTTACCCATTCTACAAAAATTAATGACACAAATACAGTTTTTTTCGTGATATAGATATCCGAGTATCTATTATATCTTTGAAAAGGTGTAAAATTATTCATTACAATTAGTACAGTACGCGCGAAAACATGCAGTTCAAAAATGTATTGTTTATATTAAACTTATTATTATTATCATCTGTGCTTGTTACTGCTTCTCGAAAAATAAGGTATAAGTATTTACTCTTCCCCAGCAATATTTTTTATAATTTTTAATATTTAATTATTTGTTATGTTGTTCATTTTCAAGGTAAATGATATGTTACCTTACAAAATTTAAAATATACCAATGAATAGCAAATAGTATATTATATGATTTGTGAATGTAAAACTAATAAATTTTTTACGTATCATAGAAAAAATTACTTTATAAATATAATACATAATAATATATTTACTATCGCAACGAAAATTTTGTTTTTTGATGAATAAGCTATAAAAATAAAACTCTTTCTTAATTTTTGTATATCTCAGTTGCTCCATCTGCAGAAAACTAAATTTAAAAATGAGATGAAAATAATTATATTATCTTTCAGAATAAAAGAAGCCGAAAAAAGAAATAGTTATCACGTGTATTGGAATACACCAACAAACCAATGTGTACAACACAAAATAGATTTTTCAATTTTGACTAAAAAGTATAATATAAAGCAAAACGAATTTAATAAATTCCAAGGAGATGTTATTACAATTTTATACGATCCAGGAGCTTTTCCTGCTATATTAACCTCACCAAACCGCTCAGAAGTCTACAGAAATGGAGGAGTTCCTCAAGAAGGAGATTTAATCTTACACTTAAACTTATTTAGAGATCAAATAAACGAATTAATACCGAATATTAATTTTCCAGGTAAATCTGATGTGGCCATCCACATGACTTTATAGTATATCCTACTTAACATATAAAAAATATAAAAAAAATATTTCAGTGATCCGAATGATGTTTTTCAGATTCTGGAACCCCAAAAACGTTTAAATAAAGTAAAAACCTAATTGTTTTTTAGGAATTGGAATTATTGATTTTGAAAGTTGGCGTCCAGTTTTCCGACAAAATTTTGGAACACTTACTCCGTATAAAGAGTTATCGTATGAAATTGAAAAGCAATTGCATCCTTCTTGGCCAAACACACTTATCGAAAAGGAAGCGCAAAGAAGATTTGAACTTTATGGCAAAATTTTTATGGAAGAAACCCTAATTTATGCAAAGAAATTACGGCCCAATGCTACTTGGGGATATTATGGATATCCACACTGTTTCAATCATATTTTGAGCTTTCAATGTCCAAATGAGATCAAAAAAGAAAATAATGGGTGAATATTGCATTATCTTTGCATAATTTACAGGTTTTATCAAATAGCGTAAATATTTAAATTAATTATATTGTTTATTGTTTTTAGAATTCCCTGGTTGTTTCTTGAAAGCGACAATTTGTATCCTTCCTTATATCTTCAAGAATTAAATTTTAAACCAAAAGATAGACAAGAATTAATTACGGGAAGAATACAAGAACCGCAGAGAATAATAAAAGAAATCAATAAATCACAAGATACGCCAATAATCCCATATTTTTGGTATAAATATCAGGACACCAAAAACTTTTTGACAAAAGTAAGTTTCGTATAGCATTTTAAATTGTCGAATGGTGATGTAATCATTACTAACTTGCAGGAAGACATTTACAATTCATTGCATAATTTAAAAAAATTAAGCGTTGACGGACTTGTTATTTGGGGAAGTAGCAATGATGTTAATTCTAAAAGAGCATGTGAAGAACTATATGAGTATGTAGACAATATATTAGGCCCAGCAATTAACAGTACATTGTAAATATTAGTAGTATTTTTTTACTTATCATATAGTAATATATGTAAATATAATTAAACTTTGACAATTTTTATTTTTCAACAGTACTGTTTAGTTGAGCAATAATTAGTAAAATAAAATAAAAAAAAAACAATTTTTATTATTATTAATTATTATTTTTTGAGTCAATATAGAAATATTTCCATTTGATTTAATATTCATTTTATTAATTTGAGAGTAAAAGAATAAAGAATAAAAAATATACAGTCCACTCTTAACGAAGCAGAAGGTACCACGTGCTTCAACAATTTGGTCCTTCGAACCGGATTTGGAATTAAAAAATTGATCCTACAGTTAGGATGTTGAAGTAGTAACGAAACTTAAACAAATTAAGAAAATTAAATTTCAAGTGGCAACATAACATTAATTATATGTTAAAATTGGAGCAGTCCCAGTCACACAGATCCCGGGAAAAAGCTTTTACGTTATTAGGTATTTACGAACGACCTCTTATTATTAATCCTCTGGAACTTACGGTCTAGATCCGAACTTGCAACCAATCAACCCGATTTTCTTCTTTCTTATTTTCTTCTTCTTGAGAGCGAAAAAAATTTCTATTTTTTATTATTTTATATGAAATTTATAAAAATATAAATGTTTTTTATAATTTTACCAATTTTCTGTAAAATCATGCTTTTAGTTAGTATTGATCGTTAAATGTTTGTTTATTTTACAATTGGATTAAAATATGATAAATTATTAAAAATAACTTTTGTTGTAATAAGTTAGCATAGTATACCTATATAGTATAGTACATAATTTTGTTAATAGGCATAGTAATTAGTAAGCAAAGAATGTGAAATCAATCACAAGATATTATGAACCGAAACAAGTAAGTTTGTGCAGTAAAAATTTAAATACAATGCAAAAAATGACAAAATGTAAGTGGATAGTACATATTTTACATATCAGTGGCGTATTCAGCAGTGTAGGTGTGTTCCGGGAACATGGACCCGGGCCACGTAGGGGCCCGGACGAATTTTGAAAGATTACCCACAAATATTGTGAAAAAAAATAATAAGAGTTAGTAAGAGCCCGGCCCAAAGCATGCACAGACGAAAAATAAAAAAACTAAATCTGAAAAAAAGTGTACGTTTTAGGAGCTTCTTCTTTTCACCTGCCTCTGTTGTTGCGCACCAGATTTTTATTTATATGTACTCGTTCTTTTAACGACTCGTTCGATAAGAGAACAGGTCATATTTTAAAAATGGAAAGAGAATTCTTTTTTTTAACCCTCCGGAGGGCGCGCATGCGGCAAAAAGCGGCAAATTTACATATTACTGTTATAACTAAGATTCGGTTAGTTCTGTAATATTGTGCATCTAGGTATTATTGTATTTAATTTTTTTTTCTTAATAAAATGATTAAAAATTAAAAAACGAAGTCACTCGCAAAAGCTAGTTTACCGTTGTAAAGTCAGAGCCGGATTAAGGGGGGCTAAGAGGGCTGCATCCCGGGCCTTCAAATTCTTAGGGACCTCAGAAAAATTGCTGGACTCTTTCTTTAAGTAAGAAAAATATGGTTTTAAAATGTTAATGTATGTACACCTGTGTTTTATAAAAAAAAAAGTATAATAAAGTAGGGGAGTGTCGGGTGACTTGAGCCATCGGGTGGTTTGAGCCACCGCAATTTTTATTGTGAAATAATTATGATATTGTGCGTATTTATTGCATTTCTTCAAGTTTCCTACTGTTTTTCTCAGATTTTTTAAGACGGCTCAAACCACCCGACAAATAATTTTTTGTTCAAAATTTAACCCATCTTTATATTGGAAATTAATGAAATTAATGATGCAGTAGGGTAGATAATAAGGTAAGCTTTCTAACAGTACATCCGCTTCATGATATCTTCATCCAGTGAGATTTTATAGTTAAATAACAAACGTGGCTCAAACCACCCGACACTCTCCTATGTATAATAATTTTTGTTCTTTCAAAAATTTTACTTTTGATCTAACGTTGACCTTGAAATATCAAAAATTTTCGCCTGCGGCGCATTTTGTCAGAATATGCAAAGTCAAAAAACCTCCAAAGAAGTTAGCCCCGGGCTAACCCTCGTGCCGCTCTTCGAGCTGCACTCGATTACAATACCACTCACAAAGCTGTAAGGTCCGATTATAAAACGACACAGAAGCGTTGGTAGACCGAGGAAGCGTTGGTAAAGCCGGAACAGACAATTGTGCCTAAACCTGGATAGTCAGAAGAAGAAGAAGTATTATAATTTCTTTCAAAAGAAAATGTTGTAAACATTATTCTGATAGGCAACACATAATACTGATTCAAAAATTTATTAAACTATGAAGTTTAAATCTGTGATTGAGCAATTGTTTGAAATATTAATTAATGGCAAATTTTTTCTTTTTACACCACTGTATACGATTCGCAATGGTTTTTAATTTTAAAATAGAGTAGCGCACCCCAAAAATGATGTGCGTCTTTTCCGCTCATTATACGAAACTACGCCACTGGTTTCAAATTTAAATTGATAAATTCGTACGCCAAAAAACTAGAAAAAATGATATAAATTTAAAAAATAATTAAACTTATCTGAAGACATTTAAAATTAAATAATATTCTGAAGTCGTGTATGTAACTTCTACTTTATCTGTACGTTTAACGAAAACAGACGAAGAGTTTTACGAGGGCTGTCGTTGACCGTGTGTACAATGAGCATGTATTTAGAAATGCACGTCAAGTGAACCGCACAGAAAGTAAATCGGTTTGACTCATCGGATTGGCGGTATGAGTAGTTAATCATCGTGTGCATATAAATTCTGTGATATTTTTCTTTTATAAAATAATTTTTTAAATAAAATAGAACAATGGCAGCCTATAAGGATGTCGGGGTTGGTGACTTTGTGTTAATGGATAAAATTGATATTGAAAATTTTATGACCAATTTACAACTCAGGTAAGTTGACAAGAAAAACAATTGCCGAATATTAAATAAATGAAACAATATTCATAAAGTAACGTTTTATCGAGAGGCGTGTCCAATTCAGGTAGCGATTGTTTTTAAACAAATGAAAACTTGTAAAATAATAAGCACGATTTTCTTTTTCTTTTTTTCGTTGACATTTGAATAAACTGTAGGTTTTGCTTACGAAAACAGTAACAAATCAATAACCGCAGGCTAACCCATTTAATCATAATCTTTCAGAAAACAATTTGTATCTTTTCGATTTTGGTGGTAAAATTTTTAAATATAACATCGTCCGCACCATATGTGACGTTAATTAGTTTTTTGTCTCGATTTTATTCCTCGAAGGGAGGCGGTTAAGTTAAAAAAACGTTAAAGTGAATAAATGACTCAGACTTCTATAGTAATAATTTGGTGTCTGGATCTCAAGAAATTAAAACCTTCACCTAAATGACGTTATAATCGCGTGGGCAAAATTAACAAAATTATTTTTCAAGTTCAAACTTCAGATTTACCACCGTGGTAGGGATTTTTAAGGTTACTTTATATTCCAAAAAGGTGATGATGTTCACCTGTCCGTTTGCTCTATTCATCAACTAACTTAATTTATTGGACTTATGTCGTGAACATCCCCCTGTGTGATAATCTAAATACTCCATAGGCGTCACGATAAGCAATCGAAAAGGAAATAACTTTTATCAGTGTGACGTCAGAGTATATCTAAACATCGTGGATCGTGCACTAATATATCTCTGCAATTTGGTATAAAGGAGTTTTTGGTAAAGCAAGAAAGAATATTGTAAATCAGGCAGCTATTTATACGCAATATATGGTTATTAGATTTTCTTTTTAAATTAAAGAGCGGTTTGTTGAGATATAATTATTATTTTGTCGCGAAGACTTTCAATAGAATTTACAGGGAAACAGACATCATCAGTTCTAGGTGTGTTTGACGAAGAGGTGTTTCTGTAGGGAACGCCCAACTTCTGATTTGATCTAGGTGTGCTCTAAATTCGATCTACTTTTACGATTTTCTTTCTTGTCAACGCAATATCTGCTGTTTAATATTCTTTCGGCGCAGAGTACTACTATTTCTTCTCGAATGTGAAGGAAACTTTTAACCACTATAAATGTAAATTATGGGCTGTAATGTATTTAAAATTGCAAAACTTGACAATTCGTAAGAAGATAATTGTAATCTATGAAAAATTGATTACATAAGATAGATAAAATGGATGTACGTATCATGTTTTCCGTAGATGTTGATTCTTCAAGTGGACATAAATAAATTTAAAAATTGTATTTTCAAGGTAAAATTGGAATAATACATTGAGCATTGGGGACATTGTCAAACTCGACTTATGTGATTATATTTCCTCCAATAATTAAGGTAAATCATTGAGCAAATTAAAATGTTACCTCATTTTTTTAAATAATTGCAGTTTAGTCACGGTTCGTTTTTGAACTATCAGTCGTTACGCACTATTACCTTGGAACGATCAGGTGCATAATGTTTTAATCATCTCTGTAGGCTTCGTCTGTATCATTGTTATGTCACTAATTTACATTTTATATAATAAAGTCTTATTATGCCAATGAATCTGTAAAAATAAATAGAATGAAAATCGTAATTTTGATGCTTTACTGGAGCACAGCAAACGATAGGCTTGTTAATTCTATATTATAATATTATGTATATTATATATTGGGCATTGATATAATAACATATATCAAGTGACTGTACGGATTGGTTAATACGTGCTGCCATCTATATTTTATTCTTTACAAAACTGTTAGGGCAAGAATATTGTTCTATTGTTTTAACAATGAAATACAGATTCTTGATCCTGTAAAAATGAAAAAATAGTTCTGTTTATTAGATAGTGGAGCGGTTAAGAACATTTACAGGACACTTTGTAATAGATATCTTAAATTTTTTAATTTTACGACACTGTAAGTGCTTGTTATTTTTATATAGATATGTAATTTAATTTTATGATTATCCAACTATGTACTGATATAACCGCAAGTACTGTAATTAAATTATACAATCTATTAGTTACAAAATTAACCATTCCTTTTATATTATTTACATGCCAATTTAGTAATAATATATTGTCATTAAATAATAAAAAGAACGAGGAGCAAGTAAAGAATGCTTATAAATAGTATCTACTATAGAAATCGAAAGTTTCTAATTTTCATTCGTACAAAAAAAAGTAGTTTACTTGTTTTTAAATGCATAACAGTTAAAAGCACTTGAAATCACAAATGTTTTATTTTTAGAATAACTGACTTTTTTAGGTTAAGGACCTCTGAAAGCACTTTATTCCCGATTTTCATTTTTTTTTTTCAATTTTATTTTGTGTTTGTACATACATTTGTTGTGAACGCTTTTGTGAAATTTCTTATGAGTCACCGTTTGTCTGATATCATCGAATTTATTATTCATTCGAAATTAACGTGCCAAGAAAGAAATCAAAGTAATCTAATTGATTACTAATTATTTAGTTAGATTGATGCGGACTAATATGACTGTCAATCGAAAATTACTAATACTATTTCGAAAGTTACGTACTATTTCGAGCTTGATGCTTGTTGCTTCTTGTAATTTTGCAATGGAAACGTCAATTACTTCATAAGTCTTTTTGAGTATTTCATGCATGTCAAATATACCACACTTTGTAATCACATCATTCAATTACCAAGTTATTTCCGCACTTACCTATTGTTAGTTTCCTGTCCCTGGTTGCCTTTTACAAGTTCACTTTCTTTATAATTACTTCAAGTGTGTTAACTTATTTCCATTATTTTTGCGTGATATCTGTTGTTTTATTTATTTTTAAATTTGCATTATGCTTACATATTATATTGTTACCTCAACTATAAAATTTTGATGTAGGTTATTGTTAAAATGTAAAACTTCCCAGTTCCCACGTTGTTAATTTATCTAGCGAGAGTTAATATGTAATTATTATTCTATTCTGTATAAAATTTCAAGTTGTGAAATATATTCCAACGTTTTGGTATGCACTTATTTTTTTTTATATTTCAGTACTCTTGCACATACCAAAATTTATCAGTCTTGAGAAATCTCAATTGTTAGAAATGCTTATAAAAAGCTACCTGAAAGCTTTCAGATGTACCGACCTCTATTTGCCAGTATCATTAACCCCAAGTCCTTTTAATCTAAAGGGCGACTAGCCTTAGGACAGTTCCGGGAGTCCCCCCCCCCCAGTATTCACACCTTGTTTGTTATAACGGCACAAAGATCTGAAGCTTCTCCAGATTTAAAATTAGCTAGCAATGCTGCATCCTTCATATTATTATGCAACAAGGGTAATTTTAATTCCAATAGGGAGCCTAACTGTGATGCATTCATTAATTATGGCAAATAGCCAGCTAACGATGGGGGGAAAATGCAGGTTTTGCTCGGGCGCCAGGCCTAATAAATAAAACAATTAAAGATAAAGCGACAATTTTATTATCACTTTGAAAAATAGATCAACATGGGTGTGTACTGTGTATGTATTTTGAGTTCCAGATTATGAGACAAATATACCACACGCATCATTAACACAAGGTTAAAATGGTGACTAGAACATTAATAAAAATTAATTAGCAATTGTATGGTTCGACTACGGATATTTTAAAATTGTATAAAAATGACTGACAAGGGAGCATTTACAAATAGCATATTCAACTTGGCAGTGTAATTTACCCATATTGGTGTGATGCAAAGTAAAACTCATACATCTCCAAATAACCAGATGGGATGCTTACAAAGAGGGAGAATTTCTAAATCTAAAAGTTCAAATTATAATCGATATAAATGATATTGTGATGTATATCATCACGATATTGATTATTATGAAAATAATATATTTTTTTGGTCATTTGATCTTTGTAATATATCTCGAGATATATACACACAGCATTCGTCACTCCGACTCCTATTGGTAAAAAGGAAATATAGATCAACTTATCGCCACCACATATAAGAAAATAGTAACAGCATTAGATGTATTTTAAGAAATTATTGTATTAATTATTGCTAGTAGAAGAGTTTATATTGTTAACACATGCCCAATTGCAGAGATGCAGCTGTTTGAAACTGGCGCTTACAAAGCCATAATGAGAGGTATTGAAGAAGGATAAATGACTTATTGTCATATTGTTTGAACTTATTGACTGTCTAAATTATAATAATTATTCAAAACACAAATAATAATTTACAGTTCACAAGATTTGTTCTCAATGCGATTTGCAACTCTTTGTGATAACAGACCATGCTGTTCTTGAGATTGTGTTGGCGTTTCTTTGTTAAGTCGCAGCGTAGTGAAGATTTTCTTTTTTTTAATTTTGTAATTATTATATATTACAACAGGTAATTCTATCTTTGCATAACCGGACCCCCCTATGGAAATTAAACTAGCCGATCCATTTTATAGAAAAGATTCAATTAGATACATTAATTTGAGATTATAAAAGAAATTAATTACATCATAACCGCTTCATTTTTAAAGAGCAATTTAGAATTTGCAACCATTCTTTAAGAATGGTATGGATCAGTAAACAGCAGTTCTATGCTGTAAAGCCCGGAAAAATTAATTTGTAACGGCAGATGTTGGAAGTAATTGTTGGAAAAGAGTGCACCTACTATAAATTTAACTAAAAAAATTAGCTCTATTAAGTTAAGTAATTGCGCTAATTAAATAATAATCCATTAACACGTTTAATTATTGTTGAAATCTGTTGTGCAAATTTATCAGCGGTACTTAACTTTTTCCGATATAATTTTTTATTAAAATATCTGTTTATAAAATTCTATTTGTAAAAGTTAACATATTTGTAGAAGCTAAGAATATTCTCAAATACTAAAAAAAAGCTTGTTATCTAAAACATTATCGACGTTTTATTTGATATTAATAAAAATAGCAAAAAAATAATAGTGACTATTCTTGAAATAATATAGATTATGCCTGTCTGATATTCATAATGAATAGTTAAAATCATCTGTTGAACCTACATACATATATTTTTTTATTACAAATTAAAAATTATTGTAATCTAACAGTGTAAGCATAATATACATAATAAATGGTAATCCTATTGCATACAAATGTAGCCCCGTCCTGTTATGCTTTATTAATTTAACTCACTTCTTTTTTATTGCAATACCTAATTAATTTCGGTTTTTAATGTAACAATTTTAATATATAAAAAAAATCCGGGATTTAAAAAAAAACCTTGCTTTATGTCATAATTTTGTAACACAATGACTCAATATAGATAATGGTGTGTTGTGTATGTAAACCGCAGACTACGAAGCAATACTTACATTATAGTATTGATAATTTTAAAAATTCTTTTTAATTTAATACATTTCAAATTTTCAACCGAACAAATTTTATTTTTAGAAAAAATGCTTTGAAAGTGTGGAACGAGAAATACTATTAATTCTTCCATTGATATCATACACATGTGCGTATATAAGGAAACTATTTTAATTTTAGGAATGCCTTATCATTAGCGCTTCCTTTATTGTTATAAAATATAATGTTTTAATTGCGTTAGCCTAATTTTTTTAAATTAAATAAATATAAAAAGGCTTGAGAGAAAATATTTTTGAAATCAAAAAATATTTCTTATTATCTATACAATCTATAATATACACATGCACTCAGCAAGGGCGAGGGGAGATAAACCTCAACGAACAAGTTTATTAAAAATCTCGATACTAATTTATTGTAACATTTAGATGATTGAATTCGCCAATCTGTAAATTTGAAAGTATATAATAATATCTGTTGGACAAAATTTTATTTTTAATACTTTTACAGGTTTAAAAATGGCAAAATTTATACCTACATTGGGGAAGTGTGCGTGTCCGTCAACCCATACCGTACCATGAACATATACGACAACAATCATATAAATCAATATAAAGGTAAGAAATATTATTAATTATTATTTTTTGTGAATCCAATTTTAATTTGATTCTTTTCAGGCAGAGAATTATTTGAAAATCCACCTCATATCTATGCAATCGCTGATGCTTCCCACAAAGTAATGAAACAACAGGGCCGAGACACCTGTATAGTGATAAGCGGTGAATCAGGATCTGGAAAAACAGAAGCCTCCAAAATAATAATGAAATACATAGCAGCTGTTACAAATCAAGGTATTCTGTCATTTACTTTACAAATTAAATTAATCATGCTTGACTAATTTCAACGAAGTCACCAAAAACGTAAATATCATACCACAAAATATTTAAAATCTATTGATAATTGGGAAAAACCGCTTCCAGATCAGTCTACGTACTACGTTAAAGCGAAAAGCGCTTATTGAATCTTTTATTAAAACATAAAGGGGTATAAATTATACAGTGTGTTCTGTAGCTTGAGAGCAACCACAGACATACATTTTCGTAAGGTCATTTAAAAAGTCGCAATGTACAATATACTAATATTATTCTCAAATGCATCGTTTCGAATTTATAATTAAATGAATAGAATAATAATAAATTGTAATATTTTTGAACAATGTACATTTTTGTTATTTAACTTTTGTAAACATTTTTGATTAAATTTTTATTTAACCTGACCATCAAATCCGTCGTGTAAGTGGTATTTAATTTTTATGTATCTCCCTATGCTGTTTCATCATTGGAAATCGGCTTCGTTCTTGTTAAAATGTATATCGACTACTAAATTTTTAATTTAAAATAAAATAAATAAATAAAAGAGTAGGTAATTTGTTTTAACCTGAGGCAGATATTTAAAATTAATATTCTGTTCATTGTAGGACAATCAGCCTCTTTCTCTGAGATGATGAAAGTTTCAATTTTCAAAATTTTGATTTTGATTAAATTTTTGTTTGTTTTAAGGGGCGGAATCGCTGGGGAAATCTGGAGTCAAAGGGTAGGAAAATGTTAACAAAACCTAGAACGAAAGGAAATCTTAACCACTACGATGTGCTAATCTTGTTGAATTTTTAAATATCTTTGTAGCTTTGACGAGTTGGTTATATTTACAGCAAAATTATCGACCTTATTTATCGTTCGATTTTTAAACGGCAAAGAAGGCAAATCGAAGTTTTATATAACATTGCTCTTTAGCTTATTAATAATAAACTAAACTAAACACCAATCGAGAGCCTTATCAAATTTTTAAATATTTTGCAATTTCAACATTGCGATCTCATCAAACATTAAATTTTGTAAATTTGTTTCACCGTAAAATAAATTAAATCTAAATTACGTTTCTGATTTTAATGAGAAATAATAGGAATTTTATTGGCCAATGTACAAGATTAAAAGTCAAAAAGTATTATAGAATTATTTTTATTTCATCATAAAAGCTATCTAAATTGAATTCCTAAATTCTTTTCTACCTTCAGCGGTGACAGAAGACAATTAAAAGTTAAAAATATAAACGCTTGATGGGATAATACTTCCAACCATTTTCAAACTTTAAAATTTTTTTTTTAATTATACCTATTAAAAACAAAATATAATTTACAATAATTATAGGTGGTCAAAAGGAAATCGAGCGAGTAAAAAACGTCCTCATTCAATCAAATTCAATTCTGGAAGCATTTGGAAATGCAAAAACGAACAGAAACGATAATTCCTCAAGATTTGGTAAATATATGGATATACATTTCGACTTCAAAGGGGACCCTATAGGAGGACACATAAATAAATATTTATTGGAAAAATCCCGAGTTATTTATCAACAGTCTGGCGAACGAAATTTTCATTGCTTTTATCAGGTTAGTCTTTTTTTTAATTGCTACACTTAGCGTAAGATAAAAAATCTTATCAGAGGTGAGCTTAGGTACAATAATTACTTAATAAGTAATTACAATTTCTGATAATATTTTCCTTGACATCAAATCTGATTATTTTTAAATTGATTTTATTATAAAACAAAATTTCTCTTCCACAGCTTCTTACTGGCGCAAGCGAAGACGTTTTGAAAAAATTGTTTTTAAATCGAAACACCAACAGTTACTATTATATTAAACAAGGCCAAGCGTCACGAGTAGATTCGGTGAACGACAAAACCGATTTCAGAGAAGTTTCGACATCCCTGAACACTTTAGATTTTAATAGCGGAGATATCGAAACGTTATGGCGGGTTGTTGCTGCTATTCTACATTTAGGAAACCTAGAATTTACGACCGACGGTGAAAAATTACTAATAAAAGACAAAAAGATCACCCGAAACGTTGCCAGTTTATTGAAGGTGTCTGAGGATGAACTGACCAAAGCTTTGTGTGAGCGCGTTATTGCAGCTCACGGTGATATTATGCGAAAAGAACACACCGAAACGGAAGCGTTTTACGGTCGAGATGCACTTGCGAAAGCAATTTACGACCGATTATTTTCTTGGATCGTAGAAAAAATTAATGCTGCCATAGCAGTTGATAATAACAGTCGAAAAACTTATAGGAGTTCCTTGATTGGCGTCCTCGATATTTACGGTTTTGAAATTTTTGATAATAACAGCTTTGAACAATTTTGTATTAATTACTGCAATGAAAAATTGCAACAGTTATTTATCGAACTGGTATTGAAGCAGGAACAGGAAGAATATAGACGAGAAGGTATTGAATGGAAAGACATCGATTACTTTAACAACCAAATCATCTGCGACTTAGTGGAAGCACCTCATAAAGGAGTTTTGGCAATCGTGGACGAAGCTTGCCTAAATGTCGGAAGAGTTACCGACGAGTTACTTTTAGAAGCAATGGATAAGAAATTGAAAGGTCACAAGCATTACACTTCAAGACAACTCAAACCAACCGATAAGACGTTGGAACACAAGACCAATTTCCGTGTGACGCACTACGCCGGCGATGTGACTTACTGTATTATCGGATTTCTTGATAAAAATAAAGACCCATTATTTCAAGATTTTAAGCGCCTGCTATACCACTCCTCCGATCCAATACTTAAACAAATGTGGCCGGAAGGTGCGCAACACATCAAGGAAACCACGAAGAGGCCTTTAACCGCGGGGACCTTATTTAAAAATTCTATGGCCGCCTTAGTACAAAATTTGACAAACAAAGAGCCGCACTACGTGCGCTGCATCAAACCAAACGAAATTAAATCGCCGACAGTGTTCGATGAGGAAAGGGTACGCCATCAAGTGAGTTATTTAGGTCTTGTTGAAAACGTCCGTGTTAGACGAGCTGGTTTCGTCTACAGGCAGCGATACGATCTTTTTTTGAAACGTTACAAAATGATTTCGCAATTTACTTGGCCTAATTTCCGCTCGGGTACTGATCGAGATGGCACGAAAGTGATCTGTGATGAGCACAGATTTAACAACGATGTTAAATACGGGCACACTAAAATTTTTATTCGCTCGCCGAAAACTTTGTTTGCATTGGAATCGGCCCGAAACGAACTAATTCCTGGAATCGTAACGCTTATCCAAAAAGTCTGGAGAGGTAAATTATTATATATATTTTTATTTTACCTCTGATTTTGTTAATTTTTATTTTTTAGGCTACCAAGCTCGGAAGTTATACCGGAAAATGAAAGCGCTTATGGTGATTATGGCCGCCTATAGGAATATGAAATTACGTAAATACGTCAACACGTTACAGAAAAAATTTATTGGTGCAAAGAACATGCGCGATTACGGCAAGAGCATACAGTGGCCTGCACCACCGCCAACATTGAGAAGCATAGTTGGAATATTACGCGGTGCCTTTAATAGATGGAGGGCCTACATGATTCTTAGTAAAGTGCCTCAGAAGGAGTGGCCACAATTAAAACTTAAGATTAGCGCCGCCTGTGTACTTAATAGGAAGAGAACGATATGGGGTCAAACTAGAGAATGGAAAGGCAATTACTTGGCTTTCTCTGAAGAAAACAATGACAGTCACTCGTTTAACCAGAGTATTAATAACATGAAAAACAGTCAGCACTTCCAAAGTGTTTTGTTTTCTTCATTTGTTACTAAATTTAACAAGTTTAATAAGTGTGCACACCGAGTATTGCTTGTCACCGATAAGTTTATTTTTAAACTGGAAAGCAGTAAGTTTAGAAGTATGAAGGATGGAGTTCCCATAGAAGACATAATTGGACTGAGTGTAACGCCTGGACAAGATCAACTAATAGCAATTCATTTACCTAGAGGAAATGACCTCGTAGTGTCGTTAATTTCCAAAAATAGTGAAGAACGCATTGGAGAGTTAGTTGGTATACTGTGCAATAGATTTAGTAGGTAAGTTCCTTTTCTCCTTTATATTATTTTTTTTAAATGTTTATTATTGCTTAATTAAACTATTTTCTTTTACAGATTGAAAGGTTCCGAATTACAAGTATCAGTGAGTAAAGGATTTTATTGTTCTCTAGGAGGTAAGAAGAGAATGTTGAATGTGCACGTGAGTGCAGATGTGAACCAAGCAACGTTTAGAAAAGATAACAACAACATTTCCTACTTACTTCCTACGAATTTTGCCATACAGGAAAATGGCAACAATCACATAAAAAATTATTAGTTTTTATAGCCGCGTCTTTTAAAAAACCTTTTAACTACTTAAAGCTTAAAAATTGTGATGAAGTTTTGAAGTCACGTCAATTTTTTAATTTTATAGAAATTTTTCATATAATATTTTAAAAAGTGCCTCGTAGTTAAATGTGGTGCCTTTGAGGTATTTTACAGATAGAATGGTTGATTTTCATTGTTAGATGTGCTAAATTATAATCTTTATGTAGTTGTTATGTAATTTATAGTTTTGTTGGAAAATCTAAGTTAAGGGTAAGTTTAACTTACTCGAGTATTATGATGTATACTTTTTATTTTGGACAATATGTATTAATTTCTTATTACTAGCATTTTTGCAGTATACCTATAGAGCTTCCATAAAATAGTCTGATGAGTCGATAAAAGACTTGTTTTCATGAAACGATTAAACTTAAAACGATCTCCAAATCGAAAAGTATTTTTATACAGGAAAATATTTGTATATAATTTGTACCTACGTATTTTTTTTGATTTTAATATTTATAAATAAGTTTATTCTTATTTTAGTAATTAATTCTGTACGTAACAGTATAATGTAGGTAGTTTTAAACATTATTTTTTAATGATACATTTGTAAATTATGCTTGGCAATTTATTTACCACTTGTTAATCAAAAGAAATGTTTTTAAAAAAAACGGTGCCATGTTTTTATCTTAACTGTGTCATGTATTGGTGATATATTATGTTGTGCCTTAATAAAAGCATTTTACAAAAATTATGTTCAATTATTTCAAAAACTCATAAAGAAATTAATTAATATTGAAACGTGAAATAAAATTTCCCTGATATTGCTAATCAACCACACCAAATGTAACCTAATGATTACTGGTGTAAATTTAGATGGCCAACACTTATTCTTTTTCTGAAGTCAAGAAGCGAAGACCACTTTTCTTAGTCGATTGAACTCTCCACACTAACAGCATATCTTGTCTCGCAAGAAAGGGAGAGCATCAAAAGATAAAGAGGATTTTTAGTTACTAATAGACGGTTTTAGAGTGTGTAATAATTCACCCTCCAAAAATAAGATAGAACAATCGAAAATGCCAAAACATTTCATTTTATACCTAAATATAATGTACAATTTTTATATTTGCTTAATTCAACTCCATTATTAACATATTAATATTAATTTGAAATTCAAAATGTAATTATTGTCACCAAGATTTTTAGATAGAAGCAATTACCGCCAATATTTACCTTTATCCATTTATTATTTAATATTCAACTAAACAGTATCCATGTGTAAATCAATATTGTAGTTGGTTTCATTAATTACTTCCGTGTGGAAATAATTCCGAAATCAATTGTTTTTGCTTAAACCCTTTACTTTAATATCAGAAAAAAGGCTGCAGATTCAAACCGGAACAAGGGCAAATTTGTCACGAAAAGTTACAAAAATTATAAAATCTTAAATTGGCCGTTTCCTGTACATCCTATACCCAAAATAGATCTTATCAAAATTAAAGTAAATAACATATTACGTAAAATTATAAAAAAAATATTATTCTAGTCAATCTAGTTTTCTAGATATGGCCCTATGTAGAACCACGATTCTTATAAAAAATAAATATATCAAACTATAAAAATTTTTAAACCAAGTTAATAAAACATTAAACGATAATATAATTCGTAAGCTTTCATACACTTGCGTGTATTTCATGAGACAGTCATTTATTTTATTTTTATTTTTTAAATGATATATTATATATTCCACAAGTTACGATATTTAATTAATTGTAAAAAATAAATATTTTTTGTCCTTTTTTTTTAAATCATAAACACTGACGAATCCAGAGAGTGGAATTAGGAGAAATTGCATCCTCAATACTTAAAACAGTTGAAAAAATCGTTATTTCTCACAAATTACCTACATTGTTGAAACAAAACTCATATGTGCCGGATCGTGGGCAGAGACAGACCGAAGCGAAACTGTCGACGTTTATTATTTGCTTCTCGCTTTTCTTCGGTATACAAATGAACTATTTTTGTCGTTCCACTTCTTATTTTATAGAAAAGCTAACAGGTAGATTTAGTAACTTTTCCCATTTGCGAAGATATTGGGGGGGGGGGGGGGGGGGCTGTCCCTGAGGCTTTTGAAAATAAATGGTGATGAGTAAAACCAAGTGTAGATTACCCCTTCCAAAAAACTTCATTTGGGTTCATCTCTGGATATTACTTCTTTGAGTGCCACACACACCAGACCACATACAACTTTTTAGACCTTGTGGACTACTAAATCCATACAATTGAAGCCCCAAACCACTAACTTGTACTCTGACTGTCGCATCTTAAGTGCTGTCCAGCCAGTGTCACTTTTAGATTCTTGAACTTTCTTATAGAGCTTTCTGGTCATCTTCCGCAGCTGTTCTAGTTCTTTGCACCACCAGGTGTTGGTACTTGATACTCATAATGTCAATATTGCAATAGACACTTACCTCGATAGTTGCAGTCCCCACTTCCTCAATCGATATGATGGGAGTTGGGGTCGCAGCCAATTATGATGTGTTCTTTCCTTTGATCACAATATTCCACCAGGTCCGTCATTCACCGAGAAGGTGGCAGTTCAGGCGAATCTATTGGAAGCCATTTAGCTTGCCTCGGTGAGCTTACTACTTTTTTGAGATTTTAGCCTCCACATTTAAGCTTTTGCTTGTATCCATCGGAGTAATTGTAGAGGCTGTCTAGGCTGTTGTTTTGGTTGTAGAGTCGTCTTCGAGCCTCTGCAGCCTAACTTCATCACGAGAGGTGAACTTGTAGCTCAGGCTCCTTCTTGACGTTGTCGAGAAAGATACACCATTCGTTACGTTTTTCCCAGGTGTTCTGGGCAGCCAGGCACCTCACATCAGCGTCGATAGATTCCGGTTTCCCGGGAATCCAAACGGTTGCCTTCGTAGATTTTCCACTTGGGCAGTGTATAACCCATAATTCTGGTAGGTGTGCTACAGGCTTTGTTATTCACTCAAAAGAGCTCTGAGGTGAAATTGTTTTCCAACAACTCCGCCTGAGACTCGGTGAGTTTTCCCTGGGGGTTCGAGCGGTTTATCACAGCAACATGGAGATGCTTGCTAGCAGCCGCGCCAGGTTAGAGGGTTTTGCTGGTTGACCTTTTGAGCCATTCACTCTCTTCTCCTGATTGCTCTGGGGTGAAAGCTGGAAATTATACGTTATATAATATAAATATAAATATAAATAAATATATTTACATGTAATTATGTTATAATTCACATGTTACGAATTAATCCTATCAATTATAAATAAATATATATAAAAATAAATTTTTGAAAATATAAGATTATCTAAATTTCTAAATTAAAACAAAACATTTATGAAAACACAAATTTTTTAATTATTTATATTTTTAGAATTTCAAAATTGCAATTTTTATAATTTTTAAATTCAAAATTTTAATTAAAAATTTTACCTTTCTTAGGTCTATAAATAATATATTTTGCGATTATAAGATTATCTAATTTTTAAATTAAAAAAACATTTTGAAAAATATGAAATTTTTAATTAATATTTTAATTTCTTGAATTTCAAAATTTAAATTTTTATAGTTTCTATAATAATTAATTGTTTTTTATTACCCTTTCTAGCTTAAAAATTATATTTTGAGATTACAAGATTATCTTAATTTCTAAATTAAAAATAATCATTTTGAAAAATATAAATTTTTTACATAATATTTAAATTTTTTGCAGGTCAAAATTCGAATGTTTTTAGGCTTATAAAACACACTCGTATCTTTTGAGATTATAGGATTACATATTATATAAATTTCTAAAGTAAACAATCATTTTCAAAATTTGAAATTTTTAGTTATTATATTAAATTAATATAATATCTATTTTTACCTCCAATCAACCAAAAAAATTTTTTTTAACTTTTTTAGCTCGAAAAAAATATTTTTTAAGATAGAAGATTATCAAATGTTATAAATAAAACAAAAAACATTTTGTTTGTTCTTATTTATATTTTTGAATTTAAAAACAATTTATCTTTAATTAAATATACATATATTATTAATTATGTGAGAATATTTTTAAATTAATTAAAAATTCCTTTGATCACCTAAATTTTCTCTCGGATATTAGGGGAGGTTTCCCATTACCTTCCCATAGGCAGCACATCGATATTTGAACTTGATTCTGTAAAAAAATTGTTAATGCCGAAGAGTAAAAAATATAGTTTACAGCTGACAGGTTTAGATAATCTGATTGTTATTATTATTAAAGCTAGATATTATGTAATTAATTATGTTGATATTATATCAACAATTTATTGTATCTTACCATATTATATCAATAAAAATAACGTAGTATCATTAAAAATAATTTGGATTTTTTGTTTTTGGATATTCCTAATGATTATAATTACGTTTTGTTTGTTGGTTCGCTAAGAAAATAATTTTATATTTAATATCACAATTTATGAAATTCAATAATAAATCTATACTATGGCCTATGGCCACCATCCAGACACTAAAGTGGCTACTTTACTCCACATTCTCGGGAAGTAAAGTGCCACTTTCTCTTCCGATAAACACATAAATGTGCCTTCCTTTGCATTTCCTGTGTAAATATTCAATTTCTTACAAACCATCTTCGATGGCGATTGATTGATAACAAGTTTATCATATTGAATTCTCCAAATTCCATACGAAGTTTTTTTACCATAGATTGTAAAAATAGGCTATGGGTGCATTACCTAACTTTCTCAATTTAAAAATCTAGGATCATAAATTTTATAATAATATTTTTTTAAATTTAAAACTATTTTAAAAGTTTGATGGTAAAAATTAATCGAGATAAAATTATTAAGGTTTAAAATGGATTTATGCGAAATTATGGTTCATTATTATTAAAAAAACAGTTCTTTTCCGAATAAATATTTAATTATTTAAATTTATTATAATAACCAATTATTTATTTAATTTGAAACCATTATAAAGAGAAATACAAAAAATAAGTCATTAAAAACCATAACATAGAAAATAAATTTAAAATTTGTTTACAACAAATAAACTGACAAAATTAAACAACGTCAGAACACTATAACTTGTCGTAAAATATTAATAATCTTCTAAATATTACAACTTATCTGGAAAATCCAATATCCAACACTATTTCAATATTGTAATTAGGTATAGTAAGGAATTATTAATATTTAATTAGTCAAATTAGTGCATTTTTTATAACAATCCATTAATCGTTTTAATATGGACCTTGTGGACTACTAAAATCATACTTCTGAAGTTCTGAAGCTTCGGCTAAACAAATTTGTTTTTAATTGTACTACATTTTTTTTTATCTTTCTTAACTTTATAAAAAAAGCTTTTTGAGAATAATAAAAAAAATAATTAAATTTTTGTTAAATTTATAAGATATACAATATGAATATAAAAATTACCCAGGAAGGTGGAAAAATTCGTTCATGACCCTAGCACCAAAGCGGAATTTCCTCGTATTTTTTTTTAAATTTTTAATTCAAATTTTGAAATAATTTTAAAATACAAATAATTTTATTAGCTTTTTTTTAGCTCTAAAACGTATTTTTTGAAATTGTAAGTGTATCAGAATTTTTAAATCCCCAAAAAAATTATTTGAAAAACTGGAAATTTTCAAATTACTAAATTATGTAAAATACGTTTTGAAAGATAATAAAATTTTTATAATATGTGACCTGGTCTACGAAAAGGGGGCTTACGTGCGAGAAAAAGTTTTCACCATTTTTCTGTGTGAATAAAGAGCATCTCTAACTCAATCTGAATCTGCAAAAAAGTGGAAAATAATTTTTTGACTCCTAAAGCCCCCTTTTCGTAGACCAGGTCACTTATATTAATAATTTTTTAATTTTATTTAAAATTTTTTAGTTTAGTAAAAATATATTTTGAGATTAGAATAATATTATCTAAATTTCTAAATTAAAGCAAAAATATTTTGAAAAACTAGAAATTTATTATTTTTTTTTAATATCAGAATTTAAATACTCTTTAGTATTTTTAGATCTGAGAGATATTTTTTGAGATTATGTTAAGATAATTTTAAAAAAATAATTTAAAAAAATTGGTTATTTCTATACTATACACAACTACACTAATTTAATTTTTTGAATTTCAAAATTCAAATCTTTTTGAACTCAAAACTCACATTTCTTTTACAGTGACGACGCGACGCCAGCATTAGTTCTATGCCGGGGCGAAGTAAAAATAGCAAGTTGGTACGGGGGCGGAGTATAAATAATCTTTTAAAAATGCTGATTAAACGCTACTCAAAAGTTTGCTAAACGGAATGGGAATCGCAAGTCCAATATCATTGGCAGTCGTGTTCTCATGTTGCAAAATTTAGATTTTGCAGTTTTAATGAACGGGATACTCCTACTCCATATCACATTGTAACCTAATAAATAATATGCAATAGTAGCCAGTAAATCTTGACGATTCTGTTAATTTTTTTAAATATAAAGAATTGGTTTTCCAATTTAAAAAATTTAATTTATTATCGTGAGCGCTTGAAAATTCTCTAATTTGTTTAGTGAATTCTTACCGGGGCGAACACTTTTTCAACCGGGGCGATCGCCCCGTCTGCCACCCCCGTAGCGTCGTCACTGTTCTCTTAGCTTTTTCAGCTATATAAAATAGTACATTATGCACCAAGGGAATAAAGTGATCCTTTTTTAAATTCACTTTATTCCCGAGGTGCATATACTGTTTTTTGCAATTGCGGGAGGTAAAGTACTTACTTCGACAATAATTACGAAATTTTAATTAAAATTTGTTCAATAAAGCACGTGGTTGATAGTACCAAAGTAAATGAAGCATAATTGGTTATATTATTATTGCCAACTAGAATTTTTTCACTAAAAATTTTTTCACTAAAAGGTACTAGAATGGTTCAGTTACATTTGTGCCTTTGAAGGAATAAGACGTGTGAAAAGGCTAAAACGTTGAAGTCGTTGACCATGTGTTCGCAGTATTCTATGATCAAGGCGGTCACCAAATTGGAAAATAAGATTGACATCGGCAATTTCCACAAGTTATCCGCTTTTATGAAGCGGAAAAACGAAGGATATGTTCCGAAAAAATCGCGCTACCAAAAAATTCTCACGAGGCGCCTCTTTTAAAAATTTGACCACGTGGTCAGAGGTTACGAGGTTACGACGCGCGATTTTTTCGGAACATATCCTTCGTTTTTCCGCTTCATAAAAGCGAATAACTTGTGGAAATTGCCGATGCCCATCTTATTTTCTAATTTGGTGACCGCCTTGATCATAGAATACTGCGACCACATGGTCAACGACTTCAACGTTTTAGCCTTTTCACACGTCTTATTCCTTGAAAGGCACAAATGTAACTGAACCATTCTAGTACCTTTTAGTGAAAAAATTCTAGTTGGCAATAATAATATAACCAACTATGCTTCATTTACTTTGGTACTATCAACCACGTGCTTTATTGAACAAATTTTAATTAAAATTTCGTAATTATTGTCGAAGTAAGAACTTTACCTCCCGCAATTGCAAAAAACAGTATATGCACCTCGGGAATAAAGTGAATTTTTTGGCCTGAGGGTAATTTTTGCCCTCGGCTACGCCTCGTGCAAACAAACCTTTACCCTCAGGCCAAAAAAGGATCACTTTATTCCCTTGGTGCATAATGTACTATTTATTAATATTTTTGGTTTGAATATAAAATTATCAGAATTGCAAAATTGAAAAAAGTTATTTAGAAAATATGCAAATTATAATACATATTTAAATTTTTGAAATTTTAAGTTTGAAGAGTAGATTCTATAAAAAATATATTTTTATGTTTATTATAAATTAACTATAGAAAAATTTAAATGAAGACAAAATTATTGTGAAGAATATGAAATTCTCAATTTCAATTTTTTCAACACAAAATAACTAATAATTAATATATAATAAAAATTAAAATTAAAACCTTTTAATGCAAAAAAAATTTATTAATTTTAAAGAAAATGCGCAAAAACTATATTATTTGGCAAACTAGAAAAATTAAAATATATAAATAAAATTAGAGATTTATTAAAAATAATTAATAATAATTTTTAACAAATTTTTTATTTTTCTACAATAGGTCCCTCCATCTGTATGTATTGTAGTATTAAGTAAGAAATTCAATTATAATTTGATGCAAAAAAATTGAGAAAAATTTAAGTAATTAAATTTTAATTCTATTTGCGTAAAAAGATAGCATTCCAAACTAAGCGACGTAAAAAAGCGAAAAATTCTAAAAACGAAATTTAAAGTGTCCCCAAGAAGAACCTTTTGGACTTCCTAGACTAAACACTAAAGTTTATTTATAAAAGCGCAACCACCTTTTTTTAGCTCTAAAAATAAATGCTTTTTGTGATTGATTTCGGTACTATTGGTTGAAGGCAGAAATTAAGAAATTTACAAAATAATTTCTATTTTTTATTAAATTATTTTTCGACGTATTTGTTATCGTCATTGCTTAGGTATGTTTTCGTCTCAATTTAATATATTTTCTTATTATCGTAAATATTCAGAATGGTAAGATATCAAAAATTCGATGAATTCGCAAAGTGTAACTTTTTAGTTGTATCTGCCTATGGTATTTTTGCAATTCTACGTACGTACGTAGGTATAATGTTACTTAATTCACAATCACAAACTCTTTTGTACCAGGTACGATATCATTTTATCGCGGTACAGATAATGTTTCCCAAACCGGATTATAATAATAATAATTATTAGATTCGTATTAGTACTTTTTAGGGGTGTTTGCTTTCCGTAAACTGGTAGCCTCTGGTATTTTATTGCCATGGGAATTTCTATATTGATTTTATTTATATTTATATAATATATTTGGGTTTATTTATGTTAGCCCGCAATACCCTTCCAATATTTGACTTATCGCATATAATATACCGAAAATATTAGTGTGTATTGAATATCTACTATTGATGTTTCGGTGCAAAACGGCAAAAATGAATTTTTAATTGTAATTAAAAGTATACCAATAAAATCGATAAATAAGAATTATGATATCCGGTAAAATTACTAGCTCATTAAATATTTAGGAGATATTCATATTATTAATAGCGCTATTGGTTATTTATAATGGCAATAAACTCTGCCATATCGATTTAGAAAATTGTATTGTCTAGTTGGGTAGGTAAGTGCAATAGTTCCTTAAAGTTGTTTGAACTGACCTACCCACATGAATCGTACAGGAAATCCCCCAAATAAAACTCGACCAGGGATAGCGCAATCGATGCTGTGTTTTTCATAAAGAAAACAAAAAGAAAAAACACAATGGAACGTTTTGTATCATTAATTTTGCAATAATAAAGTTCGCAAGGTATGTTAATAGTTTAGCTGTTATCTTTAAGGCCGTTAAGAAAAACAAGCCTTATTCGCCTCTTTATTCTCGATAGTTAATCGAATAAAATGGAACCGATACCACGCAAAGGTGTATTAAAAACATCGATAAAAAAAAGAGGCCACTTCCTTAATAAATTAATCTTGGCGTTGGCTAAAGACAATAAAATCAGAGAGCGACGAGGAACACACCGACTTGTCGAACCCTTAAAATAACTTTCTGTCCGAATTAAAATTAATAAATGCGGTAGTTGCACGTGGAAATCAATAGAATTTTAACCTGACGTGGCTTGTAAACACGGGTTCATCTAAGCACATGTGATATACCAACAAATTTGCCGGTACTTTCGTTCATTAGTGTATCATACACCTCGGTACCTGTATTGTTATCGGAACATCTAATTTTTGAACATGCAATTTGGATTTTTAAATTCGAAAATATTTTATCGAATCATAACTTCAACTGCATTCTGCTGCTCCCACTTAGGGGATCGTAAAAATTCAGAACGTGCGAAATGATATTAAATCTTGACGTGATACGACTCGCAAGACTCATTAGTCATTTACATCCATCCACTCAGTAGTGGTTTCACCACGGATCATTGAACAAGTCATGCAGAATGACGAACGTCGATCAGAAGTGCTCAATTTATAGCAACCACATATTAGATTTTATTTTTGACGATCGCTGTGTTTCTGTCGTCGATAAAACAGATTTTGATTATCAACCACCGATTGCTGCCTTTTCCAAGAGTTTTGTGCCCACCAAACGACATTCGGAACGTTTAAACCGACCCGCGAACAGTGTTACCCGTTTCGAGCGGGAAAATTCTTGCAAAAAACTCACAGTTTCTTTGTTACGTTTAGACCATTCAAATTATAACAAGAAAATGAAGCTTTCGGCCACGGAACAAACCAATAATCCTGGTCCAAGTGCGGAAGAACTCAAAATTGATCCAAAAATTAACAGTGCGCAGTGTGCAGTTTTGTTCGAACAAAATATTACGAATTCGGTAGATGTAGATACGGAAATTGTCAAAAAGAAGAGGGGTCGCAGACCGAAATCTGTTTTTACTCCCGTAGGATCCAATAAAAGAAAACGTTCGTATAAACGCAAATCCGATCGCCCCTACGACATTCAATACATCCCGCTGGGATCCAAAACGGGTGAGCATTTTTTTAAATTTTAGAAATAATATTTCAAAAATAATTTTATTAGCCTTGCTATGATGACATTGTTGTTATTTTATTTATATTATTACATTACAGTAATATTGACGCATTTATTGCGATGGTAATAAATTACGCAGGTCATTAAACACAATATTTATATAATAAATGTAGCTGCATAATTTCTGAAACATTTAAATCGAATTTTTGAAAAAGTTACTTAAATTTTAAGTCCCCCCCTTCACTATGTATATCTGATAAATTATTTATTTGCAAAAATTTATTTATTAATTATAATTTAAATAATAGATATTTATCTGTGTTTTGGCAACAGTCCAAACCGTTTTAAAACTTTCAAACGCACGAACAGGCAAATTCGTTGGATAAAAAAAAATAACATTTGCGCTTGCGTCTTATTGTTTCCATTAGGTTTAAACTGCTGCAGAAACAAATTAACAGGGTTTTTTAAGGTTTGCAAATTTTTTCTCGTGACTTAATTGCTGGGTTTTAAAATTGATAAATACAATGGCCATGCAGGGCCGGCACTAGGCAAACTAGGCCACTGCCTAGGGCGCAAACCAGATCGAGGTGCAAAAATTAATTGCAGTGTGCAATGTAAAATGAAATATTAATACTAATAGTAAAACAGAATAAAAACGATAAATTTTTGCTTCGAACATGATGTGCTTATAAATTTGTCCCTCGAGAAAAAATAACTCCCGTCACTGTAAATTTGATTGTTTTTTTAGTTTAATTTTTGTTCGAAAGGTAAAATAATTTTATGTAAATGTAAGTACCTTTTTAAATATCGCTGATTCTCACCCCCCAGGTCAGCATTGCTATATAAATGGGGGGGGGGGGGGCATTGATAGATTTTTTGCCGTTCAGCCGGTGCCAACCGTTGAGTTACATCGTAAAGCACTGGATTTCGATTGGTTCAATTGAACCAATTATGAAAATTGGACCAATCAGAACCCAGTTCTTTACGATATGACTTAACGCTTGGCACCGGCTGAACGTGGCCATTCTCAAAAAAAAATTATTTTAACTCTTTGGACATTTTTAGAAAAAATAGCGTTTTTTTCAATTTTTGTTTAGTCCACTTTTAATCAACAGTAATATCCCAAGTGCATAATATAAATAACAGCGGATTCAATTTTGAAGTTTTTGCTCAAAATGTTGCTGGGAAATATGTTGAGGAATTTTTTTTTTAATTTTTAGAAAATATTTTGGTGAAAAATCATCAAAATTTAACCAAGCTACTTTTATGCATGTGGAAGGCATGAATATTTTGACGTTTATAAAACTGTCAGAACTGACATAAATCTGTCGTTTAATTAATCGCTGAAAAAGGTGATGCCACTAATGTAAAATGGAGCTCTGACATTGGTAGATCTTATTGTGAAGAAAATAATTTGTATATTTAAAGCGCTGGTATTTTTATTTTAAATTCATAAATTTTGAAAAATGTCATAAAATATCATACATTTTAAAAATTTGTCATAAAATGTCATAAATTTTGAATTAAATTCCAACAAAACAGGTTAAATTGCAATACGATGGAAAAATATCAAGACCAAAACTAATTAAAAAATCTTTAAAATTGATCCTTGTGATTTGCATATGAATTTTGGCACAAATGGTGCAGAATTTATGCCAGTGTCATAGTGACAAAAAAAATTTTATGGGAAAATGTCATAAATTTTAGATTAAGGGCAGCATTTCACCGACAAAGGTAGATATAATATTACAATGCAATAAAGAAAGATCGAAATTTTTCACAATTTCTCGATATTAACAAAAAAGTATTATACATTCAAGAATAAAATAAATTTAATTTAAAAATTTGGTTTTTATGGTGTACAAAACCCTAAGCTTAAAAATAATAAATATATTAAATTTGACCTATTTATATTGGTTTAATATTGCAAAAATTAGTTTTATCGAAAGATTTATTTTTATATTTATATTTCTACTTCAGTTATTCCTAAATAATATACAATACTAGCTGGATACCCGGCTTCGCCCGGGGTCTCTTTAAAAATAAAATACTTTGCATTAGTCTACGTACTCGAACGTTTTCCAATCTTGCTTTCCGTTACTCGTTTGTTTCAAACGAACGGACTTCAGCAATGCGTACACACAACAAAACAGTAATTTTGGTTTTTCTTTTGTCTATCTATATATAGTTATGTGAAAGCCGAGCTTCACGTTCTTCCTCCGTTTCAGCAGCTCTTTTTTCCCTGATTTTCTTAGCCTTTGATGGTTTATTTCCAACAGCTGCTTTTTCGTACGGATGCAGGCATACCAAGTTGATAAAGGACATTGTTGTTTTAGAGTTAATTTGGAGTTGCATTTAATATGTCGTCCGAATGCTCCTGATTTGGATCAATAAATTTTGAAAAATACAAATATAGGGTTTGCTACAATTTCGGTTTTTGAAATTTTGCTATTGTCGAGCAACCTGCGGACGCGACGGTACTGTTTGTGTTAGAATCTCGTTAATCTATTCATGGGCGTCAGATAATCCCACATATTTTATTAAAGTTTGTTGAAAGCCGTTCTAAAGTAGCCTATCTTCTTCGCAGCATCGTAATTAGCTTATACACCAAATTTCATAAAGATTGGTCAAGCGGTCTAGGAGGCTATAAGGAACATACATACCTACATACATACATACATACATCCATTTTTATATATATAGATTTTTTGTTAGAATCGAAAATTGTAACATTTCGGTCTCTCTCTATTGCATTGAAATATTATATCTACCTTTGTCGGTAAGATCCAACCCTTAAAATTAAATTTTAATTTTAACTGTAAATTTGTCGACGGAGCTAAAATTTATCTTTCACACAACAAAAGTTACGAACGACTACAAAACTTAGTATTTTTGTTGTATTTAGAAAAAATAATTATCTGCCAAAAATATTAACAAAACTAACGATGAGTTTAAAAAAACATCGGTAACTCCTCTTTCACATCATAAACCAATAAATTAACATGACCGTCATCGATATATTTATTTTTTAAACACGACTAAACGATCGATTTTAAATTGATTTCTAAATTAATTATATTCTCACGATTTCAGGAAATAAACTGAAAATTGAAAGTTGCAAGTTGCATTACCCTTTAAAGACTTATTGCATGTAAACACAAAATTAGACTTAACATATAATATTAGTCTATTAGAGCTGAATCATTTTACATTGTTAAATTTTACATGAAATTTGCCTATATAAAGAACCGAGCGTGATCTATAAATAGTAGCATACCATTTAACATACCTTTTAGGAAAATTTGTAATAGATCAAGGGATGGGACATTTCGCCATCGAAAATTTAGTATTTAATTATTTAATGTCAAAATGTTTTTGTTCTGACAAAATTTCATAGAATTAATTGCTTCAACTAATATTTTTGTTTCTAGTATCAACATGTTTTGTTGTAACAGCAAAAAATCTTTGTTGAGTCAATTTTAAGTATAACTCATTTGTTATTATATCTAAATGTCCAACGTGGAGCGCCTCACCGAGTTTTTCTCGTTAACTCACCATTCAATCCGGGTCTGAAAAGAAGATCTTGATTTTTGCGTTGACGAACAAAATTCATTATATTGATGAAAAATTTCATAGTATTCATGAATAAAATCATTGAATTTATAAACTTATTTTAAGATGTTCACGTGTCTAATCTAAAAAACTTGACAATGACAGTGGTGTCCCATAAGGTAGTTTACTGGGTCCATTACTATTCGCAACCAGGTTTATATCTAGATGTATCTAACGGAAAAATTAGTAAAATCAGAACTAAATTCCCATTTGCGATGATTTTTGTTCTTTTGATAAAAAAAATTGATTTTTAATTTTGGTTTCTTTGTATTGTAATCGTTCGTGAAAATCTTGAGGCTATCCAGCTGGAAATCCGAGGAATGTTACTTCTCCTACATTTTTTGTAATTTTTCGTAAACTGATGAGGAAAGACTTTTTTAATCGCAAATGCGAGAACTATCAGGTTGTAAGTGAAGGTAGGACTATCATGGTCATCTGGTACATATTGATTATAAAATAAGTTATTTCTTTAATTTCTGCTGGTAAGTCTCGATTTTTCTTTGGTTGTAGTTTTTTTTGTTATAATTTAACTTATTACTGATTAATTCACGTATTTCTGTGGAAACGCTCCCTATTTTTTTTTGCACATTTTCTAATTGTTTCAAACTTTGATATTTTAAATAATTTATTTCTAACCAGTTAATTTAACACGTTAGTTTACGTATACCTATTACAATACGTAATATTGATAATTAATTCAAATATATTGCCCGAAATTTGCATTTAAATTTAAATAACATCAGAATTAACGTTTTGTCACCTTACATAAATTGTTGCTAGACTAGAACCACTGGGAGAGCCCGGTTTTATATGCATTTAGCATTGCTTGAGAATCGAGAGTTTCTAAACAATACTACCTGAACAATTTTAGGGCAAGTCCAAATGGTAATTTGGTTTAAAACCGTTAGTTTAACGAAAATCTTAAGGAAACAAAAATTCGCGATAACAAAATATATTAATGAAATTGCGTATAAATCCGGCATCTGATATTGTTTTATAAAACTTGTCCAACTAAATAACTAACGCCGATTAATATTAGCCTACGGTCTTGCAATAAATTTGTATTACGTATTTAACCTTAAGTGAATACAAAATTCGGTGCTTGCTAATTAAATAAATAAAGCAGTCTATAGTGAGCCAGTCAATCAGAAAGGGAAACAGGCAATATTGCTTATCGATTATCGAATCTATAATTTTTATTTTTTATGGAAAGTGAATTAAGTTAAACTTTAAGAAAATATTTGTGTAAGTGCCGCCGAACAGAATGCTTTGGTTTCAGTGGATCACCAAGTTCTGTTTAAATTTTGCAGTACCGAAATGGTCTAGTGGAGATAGCGTGGTTCCATTTCTAAAACTATGATCCGGTGATGTTATATTTTTATGGTAATTTTTTATCGACTTTGGTTAGGTTAATTCTCAATATTTGGGGACCGAATATGGCCCTTGGAAAGAAAACTGGGATTAAACTGGCCAGTGAAGGAATAGGACAAAAGGTATTTTTATCTGACGAATTAATTAATTCTAGTGGACAATTTTTGAATTTTTTTGTAAAGCGTTTAAGAAGTTTGAAACATTTTGCAGTTGATTTTAGACAATAATCGGTAAGAATCTTGTTCGTAGATTACACGAAATAATCGTTCCTTTCGATGCTATAGCCATTTGAAGGTAGAAAATTAGAAAAAAATAATTTAAAGGGGGAAACCAGCCTTTCGATATCTTAACCCTCCAGTACTAACATATTTTTTTATAACACGAGTACTAACGTCGGTCTGTGAGACCGATTCTGGTTTTTAATTTTTTACACCTTTATTTGCACATAACAGTCATTGCAAATTATCACCGCATGTTCTAAACAGAGGTATTTATTGCAAAAATACCTGTTTTCAGGTTTATTTTTGAGGTAAAAATAGTTTATTTACACAAATATACATACAGTGACTCGCAAAAGTTCTCGGACACTGCTATGTTACCAATGTAAATTGAACATTTTGAAGCCGTTTTTTGTCATATTAAAATCGATTTTACAGCAAAACTTTGTAGACATTTTTTGTTTCAAATTTCATTGTCTTCAATTTTATTTATATACAATTTTTTAGTTTGTCGCGCCGTTTCGAACTGACAGCGACTTAAACATGATTCTGTAAAATACAAAAAATATTTTCATCTATATCTCGAAAATGGTGAATCGAAATAAAAAAATGAATAGGTATTTATTTTTGTAAATTTCATTCTCTACATTTTTGTTCCTAGAAATTTTCTATTTTGTCACACCGTTTCCGAGATATAGACGAAAATATTTTTTTGTATTATACAGAGTATTGTTTAAGTAGCAGTCATTCAGAAACGGCGCGACAAAATAGAAAAATGTATAGGAGTAAAATTAAAGGCAATGAAATTTGCAACAAAAAATGTCTTAGAAATTTTGCTCTAAAATTGATTTTTATATGACAAAAAATTGCTTCAAGATGTTCAATTTACATAAGGTAACATGTTTTTGAAACGTTAGTACTAACGTCGGTCTGTGAGACCTATATTGCTTATAAATAAGGAACAAAAGAACACTTTCACTTGCCGAATGTCACGAGACGTACTAATTTAGTTAATTTGAAGGTAACAACCCCTGTCCTTCAGCTGTTATCGTATTAAATTTACAGTTAAAAATAGAAGTCGTCGGTCTGTGAGACCGATTGTTAGGACTGGAGGGTTAAAGGGAGAAACCAGCCTTTCGATATCTTAAAAACCAATTGGTTGCTCGTAAAAAATTAACGAATCGACGTTAGGGTACCGCTGGGTTAAGAGAATACACATGTTTTTCTGGAAGTTTTGAGAGGAATATTTTTCAATTTAAAAGTTTTCATTCTTAACGAGTAGGTACGTTATCTAATCGTTTGAAATATAATTCCCGTGAATGTTCTTGATATTTTTATTTTTATTGTGGACGTAATGCAAAACCTGAAAAATTTGTTTACAGAAAATTGTAATCGTATGGTGATTTTGCACAAAACAATGCGACTGAATCATTTCTTATGATACATTTACAGTATATTTATTACATGCGATTACTTGCGTACATATTCAATTTATTTTATATTTACTAAATAGCGAAAAATACGCACAGGAGGTTTAGCCTCGTTGAAATTCTGGACTATTAAACTATTAAAATTTGCAAAAAACTAAAAAGTTGATTTTCGATTGCGAAATTATCTGTTCAAAAGTAACTTGGAATTAATCCTTCTCCCGAACAATGTATCAATGTTTTTCAGCAGTTTTTCCAAAAATATTTAAAATAAAATCCTGGATATCAACCAACGCCGTATTTAGCAATTACGTGTAGGGGGGGGGGGGGGGGATCGAAAAGTAAAATCGCAAATTTAAAACTCGAACGAAACTAGTTGCCTGGCTTACAGCGCCGCGGGCGATTTTTTTTAAATATTTAAATAGAAATTTACAATTAATATGAAATACAAAAATAAATTGTTATTTAATATATTGGTTAGTTACAGCCCCCCCCCCCCCGTAAATACGCCTCTGATATCAACTAGTTGACGTTGAAATCGGCGGCTTTTTATCAACGAAGTTTTATATACCACCAGTTGAGCGTGTCGCTCCTACAGACGCCTGTTGATATTGGGATTAGGTTTCCAGGAATATTCTGCGTTTTTTCTCGAGCATGCATTTATTTCTTCTCTACAACTTCTCAAGTTTCATTTAATGTTTGCATAATTGCAGTTATTTGTCTGAAACATCCCACATTGAATATTGCTCAAGTTTTCTGCATGCTAATAAATAATAATATTGGAAAACGACCGATACGAAATTCCAATTTATTTATCTAATATCCAATTTATTCTTATTATTTGATATTAAATTCTTGGGTTTCAAAGACTTACCAACGGAATTTTAAAAAACCAACTTCAGATTTATAAATTGTATGTTTATTATATTTTTGCTTTTCCAATTATCAAATATTCTCTTTTAAAATTCTGTACGCAAATAATCAAGAGTTTAAAATGTCCAATTATTTTATTTATGAGGGTACGTTCAGGATCTCTGCCTGCTGCCATTTCATTATTCTTAAATTAATGTTTCTGCGCACTAAGATTTTGATACGCATTGATTTTTTAATTATTGCAAAAATTTAAACATTTCCAATTTTTGCTGAAAGTAGAACAGAGTACACAGCGCAATAAGTTTCTGCCGTCTTTTAATCTTGCGTATTAGAAAAATTTTCATATGCTACCACCAACGCACTTCTTATCGTCTAAGAAGGCTCTCCAGTTTCAAGGTGCTTTGGCACACTGAAGGTCGGTTGCATAAAGAGTTAAAATTTAAACCATGTTTACGGTTTCGAACTAATATAATTGATCACGAACCTGGTTTAAATATTAAACTTCCTTAATACAATTCCCAAACATCATGTCATCCTATCTTACTTTCGCGGTTAGAAAATCAATCGGTATGATTAAAATTGCACTGCGCGGACATTGTTATTAAATTTAGTGCAAGATTTATAATATTATTTTGCAAAAAATTTAAATCATGCTGCCATTTATAAATGCTACATTTCGTGTAAGTATTCAAAACCATTTTTAATTTAACTAGTAGATATTCCATATTTTTAATTGAATTCCCAGGTATCACACCCAAAGAAATATAAAAATTGACTATATTATTTTTTAATATTGAAATTAAATTTAAAAATTAACAAGCTAGTAAATAATAAAAATCGCATTTTTCTCGTTACTTTCAGCAATCAAAATAACTAATACGAGTATTTTTTTAATATTATTATTTTAATTTTTAGCATTATAAAAATACACTTCTTTAATTTATTTTGCTATGTTCGGGTTTAAGAATTGGCATCCGGTATATAATTTTTACGTTGTTTCAGTTAATTGGCGGTAAATAAATTTACAATGGAAAATTACAAAAGTATCGTTCATCTGGAACTGATAGATAAATCGATTATTAAAATAAACGTCAAAGCGATTTTGTAAATAATAATAATAATAAAACTTTAACATTGATCTTTATGTATTAAATTTTAATTATATAATATTATATTCGTTGCCATGTATTTCTCGTGGGGGGGGGGGGGGGCAGAGGACTGGATTGCGTATTGCCGGGACACGAATGGGGGGGGGGGGTTAAATTTTTCCCGGGTGAAAATGATGAAATGGAATTCTCTGCTTTGATTTCCACCTGTCCGATGGTAAATTTATTCTTTAATTCAAAAACAATTGGGGGCATATACATATTTACTTTGTTATATTATTTGAAATAATTTTAGATATTCCTAATAATGATAATGACCAGTTTATTAAAAAAAAGGTTGCGTAACTAAGCACATCATAAAAACGCTTTTGCATATTAGGAAAAGAGGAAACAGATGATAGCATCGGTCATTATGGTTTTGTTCAAATAAATCATTTATGAATTTATGATTGTAACTTGAGCTTCATTTTTATTCTTCCAATATAGTTCCACCAGGTGAGATATGATGTTGCTCTTTTTATTGTGTTTATGGCACTTTAATCTACCTGTTGCGCGCAATCGGGCTGCTTTTGTCGTAAATTTTACATGTCGAGTGTTACGGGATGATTTTTGAAATGCGTATCCCAAAAATTTTAAATTTATTTCCTTCATATAATAATATGAAAAGATGTTATCGCTATGACCTAGGCCAATTTTTTAAAATTGCCATTATTTTTTTAAATGAATGGATCTTTTTATATTAGTAATTATCTCGGCAAAAATGTATAAATATCCTTTTCTAGTACCTGGATATTTATTTCATCTCGTTAAAATAAAACTAAGAGAAAATTTCAGAAAATCAATAAAATGTGTAGGTGCATGCAATGCATTGCATTGGATAGATAGAGCTAAATAATATGAAATGTCAGTCGCAATAGCAGTTTAATGTGGTCTTTACATCTGATCATTTTGAATTTCAAATTTTCAATCACGTAAGTAAGATCCATTTATAAACCAACTTGCCTAATATACATGCTGCTTTTCTTCATTTAATTATTAATTAATTAATTAGGTATTATGCTATTACGATTCTCCGCTGGGAGATTTAGCGTGCTGAAAAAGATCTCGTGCATAGAAATTTTCAAGCTTTTCAAACTTGTTGAATGTTTTCACCAAGATTGCACGTACACGTAGGTTTATTTTTATATTCATGTTCTATCGATCATTTTATTATGTACCTGTCAGGCTATTTTCAATTGCAGTTGCTCATAATTTATGCAATCAGAATTTGCAACTGCATAATTTATTTTTCGAGATTTCAAGATTCGAAAAGAATTTTTTTTCTAGAGCAGATAACTCAAAATAATAGAATTAGAGCGACACTTTGGATAAAATCCCTTATTTTTATTTAAGAAATTAATCTTGAGATTGCCAAGTGTGTTGGAATTATTATAAAATAAATATTGTCAAATAATAGTTTAATGTATCTTTTAATATATTTTTCTTTAACATCTGCTATACTTCTATCGTATGCAATACAAAGGCGACTTTCCCAACTTGATTGGTAATATACTATTTAGTAGGTATATTTATTATTATCGTTTATTTAATTTATTTAATGGACATTGTGATAGTTGAGAGCCTAAATTACAAATATAAACATTAAATTTTGATCATCATTCAAAAATACTCGCAGAAAAGGCCAAAAATTGAATGCTTGTACTCGATTGGCTCTCTTCCAATAAGGGTGGTCCCCGCCCATGATGTGCTTTTATTTTATAGTTATTTTTGGGCATAATTAATTTAAAAAATGACAGATTTAGTTTGAGGGTGAATCTGTGAGTTGCACTAATTTTAAAAACATCCCCGAAGCGGCCCCATTTCAAAATTACAGAGCTACGAAGATGAGATCTTTGTTTTTAAGTTTAATTAAAATTCAATTAAGTTTTTAATAATGTGGACTATTCCATATTATAAAGTTTCTCAATATTTATTGTAAACAATTTTAAATTATTTTTAATATTATCGTACCCCCCCCCCCCCCGATTTTAACCCCCTCCGTATTCACGCATAGTTTTCTATTTTGTATTTTCGATTTTGTAAGATGTTCTAGAGTTTCCTATTTCCTAAGATTTCTTGAATTTTCTCAAATTTTCCAAGATTCCCCCTCCCCCCAGGGGAACCACTTCTATTATAACTTTCATTGCAAATGCGCGAATTAAAAAGAACAAAGAAATTAATCAAGTGGCGGCTAGTACTGGAAGAGCAATTTTGTTATTATTTTCAACTTGGCATATTTTTTATCTTCTAGTACGGCAGTTGCCTGCCAACCTATTGGTCTGCAAAGAAATTTAGAATTTCGAAATTCAAAAAATATAAAAATTACATCTTTTTCTAGACTTTCTTTTAATTTAGATATATAGGTAATATTATAAACTTAAAATATATTTTTTACAGAGCTAAACAAAGCTATAAAATGTATGAATTTCAAATTCAAAAGATTTGAATTTTGAAATTCAAAAAATATACATTATAATTCCTACTAGAAATTTCTTATTTAAAAAAGATTATTTAGAAATTGCGATATTCATATTTAAAAAAATATATTTACTGTATATTCTACAAAGCAAAAAAGAGTAATGAAAATTTAAATTTTGAAATTCAAAAAATTTTAATTCTGTAGTACAAAATTTTTGAATTTTTACATTTTTCAAAATGTTTTTTAATTTAATAATGTAGTAGCTCGAAGAATATTTTTTATTTTTTAAAAGGCTAAATAATCTTATAAGTACATAATCTAAAAAAATAATTTTTGAACTTCAAAATTCAAAAATTAAATAAGTATAAAAATTTCATAATTTTTAAAATGTTTCATTTTAAGTAGAAATTTTGATAATCTTAATTTTTAAAAATAATCTCTTATAGCGTTCAAAAGGCTAAAATAAAAAATTCAAATTTTAAAATTTGAAGGATTTGAATTGGAAGGAATTTCTTTAATTTATTATGATTATTAATGTTATTGATATCACATTATCTCAAAAAAAATGTTATATGGAGTTAAAAACGCTAAAAAAATATTAATTTTAAAATACAAGAAATTTAATTTTTAAATTTGAAAGTGGCCTTGTCCACGAGGTTGAAAAGGTTGGCGACCGCTGCTTTAGTATCTATCACACTAAATAATATTGTTAATAATTTTGCAATACCAAAGGACTGAAATTGCGGAAAAAAATATTTTTTATATTTTGGGTGTTATTTTTCCAATTATTTTGTATTTCAAATTTTATTTTAATTGTCTCGAAAAGTCGAAATGAACTAACTAATCGTGTTTTGCTGCTATGGCAACTATTAGACAAATAACTAATTGGTCACTTTCCACATCGTAGAGCGTACGAATTTGATCACTGTTTTTTTTACAAAAAATAATTTATTTCAAAATCAAGTTTTTTTTATCAAAATACTGCTTTCTTTGCAGTTAATTTTTAAATATTACAATTTTTTGTGACTATTCTGCTTCAGCATAGAATCAAAAAGAAGTAAAAGTTCAACATTTCACGTTTTCACTGTGATTCGCGGCCTTAAAACAGATTTTATAAGGTTTATTCGGTCATTAATTTTACGACCACGAGTCCTGCTATATATTTTTTCACAAAAAATGTCCTTGGCTGAAGCACCAACTTTATGCTCAATAAAATATTTTTATTATTTAATATTTTGACTCGTTCAGTTTAACGAAATTTTAAATTACGGGCCGAGGGAGATTTGAGAGACTAGAGCAGTAGTTTTTAACCTGTTTTGGTGACCCAACGTATAAAATCCATTTTTATTAACTGTTTTTTATGAGATGTCGGATTATTTTCCTGCAAGAATTTTTATTAGATCGAGAATTTGTTATTCGCGATAGAGAAGTGTTAGATTAAATTAGGTCAAAAGATTAGAACAGTGGCCGGAACATAATTGTTTGTTAGTATTTTGTTAAAGGTGATTTTTATCGTTATAATTTTAGCATGATGTAAATTCAGTTTTATTGTTTTTACAATTTTATCGAGTTGTTGCAAATGAATATTTTAAAATAATTACAGAAAAGCATAGCAACAAAATAACATAACTACGAAATGGCATTTTACAACAATCGAGTAAAATAAATATCCGTTTGGTGCTTGAATTTTTAAATAATTATTATTAATCTACACCAACCAATCAGCAAAGCCTCTGCTCTGTAAAATCTTATTTGCATTTTATAATTTATTTAGATTTTATAAGTTAAATCGGTTCAATTGTTTAATGGCAATTGTTTTTTTGTATTTTAAATTTTACTGGATGGATAGCTTTTGTTTGTTATTTAATTGGTTGATCACAGAAAACAAAAACAATTTAAACTAAAGTGGAGGGGTATTTCGGAATCATCAAATGCTGTACTAATTCAGACTGTTTATTCCAATATTTACTTTATTATATCCACGCTCGCGATTAATGATCTTAACCATCCTATTTTGTTAGTGATGGGATTATTAAAATTTCTGTTTCTGTTTTCTAGAAACCTGCAAGAACGAAGAACCAAAAATGTTGCCCGATGAACAATTGAACAAAGACACTCCTAAAGAAGAAAATTCAAATTTGTATATACCAGTAAGTAATTCGAAAACGCCCATATGTGTTTTGAAAAAGAAGAATTGCACAAAAAGCAGTAAAGTCGACAATACAGATATCATTTATTCCTCAAGTATACGTAATATTGATGGAAAGCAAGTACCAAAAATAGTATTAGTGAAAGAGCGTGCAAATAAAATCGTTGCCATTCAAAAAAATGACGATACCACCGAATTACATATTGAAGACGTGAATACATCTGCGACCAATTCGAACGATAATTTTAAGTCGGATGTAGGAAAACACGTTCTACCAATGAGGATATCGGAAAGACGCAGTATAGCCGAACCATTACGACCGCAACCAGCAACACAAGTGCCAGACATGCCCGAATCACAACCAAAACCAATTGAAGAAAATGTTCGTCAGCCGAATGATCAACAAACTCAAAACATCAAAGACGGCCTTAAAACTCCGAGAGTTGGAGAGGTCATCGACGTTGCATTGACCAAAAACGTAATCGAAACCTCGGATGATGTTCCTGAAGATTTATCTATAAAATCGACTCGATGTAGTCGAGATCAAAATATCAAACCAGCAAATAGGCTTAGGAACCCACAAGTGTTTAGTTCAGAAAAAGATCGGGTGTTGCCAAATCCTTCTTTGCCATCTAGAAAATATTTAGGCCAATCTCTATTACAGCAGCTATCGCAACAACAGCTGCAAGCACCACAACAGTCTCCTCGCCAACTCTCTGAACCACTCACAAATCAACAATCACCCATACAAAAATTATTTATTCAATCACCTCAACAGTCACCTCAACAAATGTACCTACAATCTGCTCGGCAGAACTATCCACTACGATCGCATATACGGCCGCCACAGATTCAACAATATTTGCAAACGCCCCAACATTCACCAATTTTACAACACCAGCATTCGCCGTTACAACAAATGCAACATCAATTCATAAATTCTCAAACATATCAACCCAGAATGCAATATATGATGCAGCATCAAGCAGCAAATTCGATGGGACGTCAAGGGCCGTCGATGGTGCGTCAACAACCTCAAACAATGTCACCACAAGATCAACAACTTATGATGCAAATGATGATGCAGCAACAATATCCGGCAATGCAGTTACAGAACGAACAGCAACGTCTGGTACAACCATTACTTCAATCACAGCAGCACCAGATAAGTCAACAAATGGTACAACAACAAATGGCGGAACTGCAACAACCAAGATTGCAATCGTTTTCACCCCAGCAACAACAATTGCTGGCTCAACAACAAGCAATGAAACGGCAAAACGAGAACAATATTCTAATTGGAAATCGGCAACCAGGTAAAATTTACCATAATAATTAAACTTTTTAAAATTATTATATTAAACTTTTCCTTTTTTTCAGATGCATTTAGGCGATACCCTTACTTATCGGGCGTTCCATATCCTCCGTATCACCATCAAATCAGGAAACCACCAATCAATTCACCCGGAACTCAATACAACAGTGATAACTCGCAAGACTATTGGTACAACTTAAATACGTATCCAACAAATTTACAAAACAAAAACGTAACCAACATGCCCGAGATGTTCGAAACGAATCTGTTTCCAAACAAAGCAAATCCAAAGAAGCGGAATGTGAATACAGCAAAAGCAACAGCTAGTAAATCAACTTTCGATGAACCTCCTTCAAAAATAAAATGTCCAAATGTTCTCACAGATTTTGCTCAAGATTTCTCTAGCAGTAACGCCAACTGTGAGTATAAATATTTTGTCCTGTCCGAAGATAGTTTATTTTACTTAAATTTTCAGATAAACCAATATTTTCTACTGAAGAACGCTCAAATGGTGCCGAAGCTTATCACATGCAACCGATGAACTCGGGAACTACAATATCGATAGCTGCTTCGAAGAATACATCCACCTCGAATAATGAGGGTTCAAAGGCTGCCGATTTTGCAAGTAGAAATTCTCTGCATACAGGTAGGAATCGGGAAATCTTTGAAAATATAACTCTGCAAAATCCGTTCAACACAACTGCGCACGAAGAGATTGCTCGGAATTTTTCTATTTTACATGATGGAAAAAGTAAACTTAACGAATTTGGTGAATATTTTCTCAATAATACAGAAGTAACGATCAGAAAATTGAAAGCAAATGAAAATTGTGGAAGTTTAACTTTACCACCCTTATCCAGCGCATCCATCTACAACGTTCAAAATTGCAGTAGAAAAACCAGCAGTACTGGTTCGACGTGCGAGAAGAATATGTTACGTACTGCTTTATCGTCAAATAAGGCTAATAGTCCCACGTTGAATCGTTCAAATGAGGAAGACGTTGTTAAAAATAAAATTTCACCATCGACTTGTGATCCTGAAGAATTTGATGAGTTGTATCAAAATTATATTTCAAAAGAAATTGATCCTCTAGTGACGACGTTGTCAAATGCCAATAAGAGGAAATTGTTTCAATTGTCCTACTTGATGAATAAGAGACCAAGGGTTGATCAAGTTCCAATCGAAGGCAATCATCAAATAATTGTGAAGAATAATATAGCGTCGAGTGGATGCATTGTAACCGATAAGAATGATGTTCTGGATGAAGCCCAAAAGAACGAAACCATTAAAATTATTACATCGGAGACAGAAAGTGGTAGCAATGGAGATGATACCCTTGACAGTCAAGGTTCTCCAAAAAGTAACGACACCGAAGACTTACTTGTTATTGACGAGGATTGTGTAGTTGATCTTTCAATCTCACAACATAAAAATGATGAAGCAACATTTAGCAAAGTTCAAGAAGACAATTTCATTCCTACCGATACAATTTCCAATGTAAATGAAATTGACGATAATCACAATGTACTACAAGAAAAGAATGAATCTTCGTCTCCCAATCGAACGATTGAGGAAGAATTAACTTTACTCGAAGAAGTGTTATCAAGCACCAAAGAAATTCAAACGAAACCTAACGTGACTCGAGAGCTTAATAATAATTCTTCTCCTTCGTTACTAGAAACAGTTCAAGAGCTATCACTTGCTCTTTCTGATCAATATGTAGAAAATTCAGTCTCTTCAAAGTTGAATGAGAAATGTAGTCCAACGGCAATTAATTCTACAGAATTGAATGCAGAAAAAGATAATCAAATTTCCGATCCAATAGTAGACAACCAGAAAAGTTCACGTTTAAAAATTGTCGAACAAACTCTGAAAGCAGTTAATACAGAGAAAACTGATTCTTCAAATGAAATGTTGTTCACCACAGAAATGGAAAAAGAGACGACACACCAAGAATTGGAATCTGAAGAAACAGATGTTATATGTGAAAATGTGGTTAATACAGAGCTCACCGATGAACCAATTGAGATTTTGCTTACCCCAGAAATGGAAAAGGAAGAATCACACGAAGAGTTGGAATGTGAAAAATCAGATGTTAAATCATGTGAAAATGGAGTTAATCCAGAGCAGACTGATCAACCGAATGAAGTTTTGCTTACCACAGAAATGGAAGATAAGAAATCACACGAAGAGTTGGAACATGAAGAACCCGATGACGAATCACGTGAAAATGAAGTTAATACAGATTCTACTGATCAACCAAACGAAGTTTTACTTGCTTCGGAAATGGAAAAACAGAAAGCAGACAAAGAGTTGGAATTGGAAGTACCAAATGATAAATTGTGTGAAAATGAAATTAATACAGAGCAAATCGATCAAATAAATGAAGTTTTGGTCACTATACAAATGGAAAAAGAGGAAGAACCTGAAAAATTGAAATGTGGCGAAATAGAAAAATCTTGTCAAAATATAATAAGCGATGAAACAAGCTTACCCGAAATGGTAATGGAAGAAAGTACAGATGAAGGAATTATTAATTCGAGTGATTTAAATGAAAGTGTAGAAGCAGTGGAGGAGCCTAATCTAGTCATCGAAATTGATGACGACTCGGAACAAAATGACTTGACTAAACATAATTTTGTCATTTCCCACGACATTGATTCCATGAACATTGTCGAAGTCACAGTAACGGAAGAACCCACAATCGAACCACCACCTGCTCAAACTAATATTATAGCTTGTTATTCTGTCGATTCGTCTGACGATAGTTCGGATGACGAGGATGATGTGCATGGAAATAATAATTATAACAATGAACAAAATGAAATCATATCCATATCATCCGATTCGGAAAGCGAGCCAGAATATGTGGACGAAACTGTAATAGACGGTAGTTTTCGAAACGAATTGCAGAGGAAGTTTTTTCTGAAGAAGTTTAAACCTTCTAATTCAAGAAGGACTTCTTGCGAATTGATGCATCTGATAAGTAATGTTTTTCACGTATATATTGGATTGAACAACAGCGGTGATATCGACACCTCAAGTCAACCCTCGTCATCTTCTACAAGTGTGCCAATAAATGCAATAAGCTCATCAAATATTAGTTCTCAGGCGAATTCTAGTGATGATATTCACCAAGGTAAAGTCAATAATTCTAACAAATCGGCGAAAACTGTGTTATCTGAATTTGATTCCAATAAGGCTTTGTGGCAACGTAACACAAAAATATTTTTGAAGCGTTGTTTCAATATTCAGTTATATAAATTTAAAATGAACATACCGGAAGCAATTGTTTGCTTAAAATATATGATGAGAACAATTTCCACTTTTGTAGTTTCCCTACCCGAAGCTCAATTTCGTTTCATATTAGAGTGCAAAGATGTCATAGAAGATTATTATATCCATAAATATTTCCAAACTTTGTATACTCCTAGGACGGATGGTAGGATGTTAATTGTTAGGCTCGATGAGAACGAAGACGATGATAGCATGGCAGTAGTCAACATCAATTCACGAGGTTCTAATTATAGAGAAGCTGTGCATCACGATGAAGAAGAAACAAATCAAAATGATGAAGAAAATCGTTCCTCACCGAGAAGCAATAATCTTCTATCAATTCAATATGGTGAAGAGAACGAAAGAATTAACGAGAGTGTGGCTTTAAATATAGAAGTAAAACAATCGGACGAAGAAAAAGGTTCTCAATTATCAGAAGTAACGGATTCTGTTTTGCCAACACCAAGCACCGATGAAAATGTTGGAACAGTAAGAAGTACGTCTTCTAATTCGAAAAGAAAATTAGACGACTTAGAAGAACTTAATCCTGATTTTGAAAATGCAAAAGACGGTGAAGAAGATATATCAGATAATCCTGTCGTTTTAAACAAAATAGAAAATTTTGAAGAAGATATAAACAACAATGCAGGTAACATTTCCAGCAAAATTCTTGTAGAAAACGCCGATTTTCACGCGGAAAATGAACAAATCAATGACAATTTGCAAATGAACAAACATTTGAAGATGAAAAAACGTTTCCACAACAAGAAACATAAAGAAAAATCGAACGAAATTGATAATTGCGAAAGTTTTTCAGATAAGGAAAACGATATCGAAAATGAAAATCGTGTAAATGAGACCAAAACTGCTGGTTTGACTTTGAATAACGATAACGATGAATCCCAGAGAGAAGTAAAAATTTTGCATCGTCAGATTTCCAACACCAATGTAAGCGATGCAATAAATGTTTCTCCGAACACTTCTTGGAGGAAAACAAATGACGCACCTTCTCAAATTTGCTCAAAAAATGATGCAGAACAATCGGCAACTAAGGCTCTTGTTTGTTTGCCAGATATTTCAAACGAGTCCCGACAAAATTTTAATTCGGAGAACTCCCATTGTTACAATAATTCATTCGAATTTTTTGAGGATGAGTTACTCAATTGTTTAGAGAATGAAAGTTCCAATAAGAGCTTGGTTAGTGCAAACAATGAGAAAAATAGTGAAGCATTTTCAACCAGCAGGAATATTTTTGAAGATTGCAAAGTTTTTAACATCAAATTGAGCAGATCGATCAGCATTCCGAAAAGTTTGTTCCAATTCAACTCGTTGAACTTGAAAGATGTATATAAAGAAAACAAGAAAATTACCATTTTATCCAAGGTGGTTTTAGAAGCCAAACCAAAGCAGATTTTAAAGAAATATCTGGATTCAAATAATTACAATTCTCAAAAAGACGACGATCAACTAGAATCGCATGAAGAAAATGCCGTTGCTGTGATAGGTTTTGATCAAAATCCAAGTCGTGAAGTGGTTCCAAAAAATGACATGAGGCCTTCACAGAATAATTGCAATGTCAGTAACGAAACAAAAAATTCATTTCAACTGGCAAAACCTGCGGGAAGTGGAGAAGAATCCTATGCAAGGAAATACCACAATCCAAGTTCGTTTTTGAATGCAGGAACGGTAAACTACCCAACTAATGCGCTTAATTCTCAAATTCCTACCTCAACCACATCAGTATTACCCCAACAACGACCAGAGTATTATTACCAAAATTTTCCACCACACAATGCTCAGCGTGGTCAAACTTTTCAAAATTACCCGAATTCGCAGTTCAAACAACCAGACATTCCAATTGTACATCAAAATGCTCAATCCGCGTCATTTCCTAGCTGTTCGGCCACCCGAAGTAATTTTGAAGTTCCCAAAAAGCCAGAATTAATAGCCGTACCTCCACATGTTGACCTAAATCGTGCCAAGCACCATGTAGCTTCAGTGGATCATTTTAATGAAAGACGATCTCAGCAGCCAAAGAAATTTAACAAGTGTTACCCTTACTCACGTACCAAAATAGTTAATATAAACGAAAACAGATACAACTATTACCAGCAACCACCGCAATCAGTTCCCGAACCTGAACCGATGCCTTCTTCTTCCTCGTCCTCTTGGAATAATCCCATAGAACCTAATAACCAAAACAACCACTCTTTTCCTTCCCAAAATCATTTTTCCAACATAGTAGCACCATTTAGTCAAAATCAGCAAAATCAGAACATAGCTGTTCAAAAAATGCAGTTTCTTTTATCGATATTGCATCAAGGTGATATTTTGTCTCCCGAAGAATACGTCAGAGAGATTCAAATTTTGCACTATCATCGATGTCCCCGAATACTACTTGACTTTTATACGTTCATCACTAAGAGTCAAATTTACGTCAACGTTTTTCCCATTAGCTTTCGTTTGTTTTTGGAATATCATTACGCAGGTAAATTAAAAGAATTAGAAGCTTCTTTTGTACGATACGTCGAATCACACGAGAGAGAAAGGCAACAAAGACTTAAAAACTTTTAAATTCAGGTAACACAGTTGGGTGTCTAATTTTCAAAATGTAGCGTATGTTGTTCTGTTGATACAAAATACTCATATTTGAATTATGATATTTTTTAAGGTGGTTCGTACACCTATCCGGGAGAATCGCATCTTAACGGCAGCAGATTAGAATAACGTTGCGTGTCCCTTCTTGGTGTACGACTTCCTTATTTTCGTTTTTGGGTGGATTATCAACGCAGGAGTAAAATTTTCAATCGATAATATTTATTTTATTCCTAAATTGAAAAACCCACTTGTATTTGTGTTTAATAATTGTTGGCTACTAATTCTTGGAAAACAAATTTCTTGGAAATAATTTGTAAAATCTTAACTGGTTGCTGTTTGTTAGTTACATATGTGTTAAATAATTGTAGTGTTCGTTTGTTAAACGTAACTAAACTTAAGATATTTTGAAGTTACTTAAAAGAAAACATTATTTTGTCTAGTAGATTAGATAATGGTGGCCAGACGTTGATGTCACACCGTGCAGTACTGAAGAGTCGAGTTGAGGACGAAAATTTTTTTAAGTGACTTCGTAACTCGTTTGCTCATCTATCTGTAGTGATTACAATTTACTATTTAAGAAAATTAATTTGTGTGCTTTTTTAAATAACAAAGAAGCAATTTTATGTTTTTTTTTCGTTATGCTAAATGTGTTCATATTAGATTTAAGTTTTCTATGCTGGTTCTTAAGCGTAGAGCATCGGTACGCCAAAACGGGAGTGTATTTATTAAATGTTAAAGTCATGTAGGGGAAAATGAGGCAGAATCGAGCGGGGGCATCTTTGAACAAACTACATACGAACCGACCGTGGAAACAATAGTTGGTGCAGCAGCACTCCATAGTGAGAAGTCCTATGCACCCCCATGCCCAAACCTGCCTCATCTTTCCTAATATATTTTTTTAAATTTACGTTCGACCCGCCTTTTGAAAACTTTAATGATATTAATAATTTACATTAACACTCAAGTTGATTGTAGAATTTATAACTATTCCAAAGTATTTTTAATACTAATTCTAAATGTTAGAATGTTTAGAAAACGTGAATTTTAGTGTTTTACATTAAAACAAATGAACAATTTTTAAATCAAAATATTTTTAATGTCAGTTCTCTATGGCGAGGTAAACAATCCTCATTCTCTTTTAAGGCGGCTTGCATACCAAACGACAAACAATGCGATTAATCAGTATTTCCGTATAATACTAGCTGTCTTGGAAGAGAATCTAATATTAAGCATGTTTGTGTTTTGTGTAAATTTCTGGTGTGCAATACCTCCAACTTTGACTTGCAATATATTGTATGTTGTGTGTATCAATCAAACTTTTCAATTACCTGTAATGTGATGTTTTGTTGTCATTTTAATTTTGAAATCTGCATCCTAATCTGTTATTACTTACATTGTGTTTGTGAACTGGCAAAACATTCACGTAACTCGTGCGATGCATGCATAATAGCTTTACGATCGGTCAAGCTTACAAGGGCATAATAGCTATCGGTTTTATTATCCGATAACTTTGTAAGCTTGGTCGAATTGTACATATTTTTTTACGATTAACCATTTTGATTTACATTTTAGAAATTAAGTAGCCTTAGTTTAGCATACCTACACACAAAACTTTTGTATACGACGACGTTTCGAGCTTTGAGCCTAATCGATATTATATTTCCCGAGGACTTTTCTCTAATAAGGAACTGACAATATTTTTCTCGAAACGTTAAAAAAATTCACTTTTTCCTTTATGATAAAAGTTATTTTCGTTATAAATGCAAGGTTAAAAATTCAAAATTCTGTAAAATTTTAAATACTTATCAAGTGGACCATCAAGTTACACCAGACGACCTTGCCTGGATATGATTAAAAAAATTTGGCTAGTGTTTTGCTTACTTTCTTTTTATTTTAATTTTGAATTTTAACTGCATAAATTCTTTGAGAAAAGAAAAGACTGTGGGTATGTAACAAATTAAAATTATAAACAAAAAATGAACTGACTAAATTATAACGTTTTTAACAAATTTTAAAATTAAGATTAGAGATTTATTACTAACATTAATTGATTTAAATTTGAGTTTGTAAAATTATAATATTGTAAGCATTTAGGTTTTTTTTACTAATTTTACAATAAATATATTAATGATTATTTACACATGCTTAATGATGTTTTTCCTGTTTTTTGAATCCTAAATTATTCATTGTGTTGTTTTATTGTAAAAAATTGATATGGAAATAGATATGAGGGAGCATAATAATATATTTAAAGAAATCTTAATGAGCGTTATTGTTAAAGGACAAAACAGTTCAACGAATCTGAATCGTGACCATTAGTTCAGAATAATTTGTATAAAACCAACAAACGGTCCGACAAATCAAATAATATACTAATTATAATAGAATAGCAAATTATAAAAAATAATTATTCCCAAACAACTTCCTACATTTTTTAATATTGGATGCAGAATGAAGAAAAATTTAAAAAAAAGTTTGGAATTTCATTTTTTATCTTACAAAATACTCGCCGAGCTTACTAACTATACTATAACAAAAGAAGATCGTTTTTCAATTGTCAACATTTCAGTGCATTTAACCGTCTTGGATTTTGAAGAACCATGGGTATAGCTAACAAGGGCGGATTCAGCCAAAACCATGAGGGGGGGTAATTAAAAATCTTATAAACAAATTTAGGAGAATTCTATTATTTTTATTTTATTTGCCATATGAATGAAAAATATTACCTACGAGGATAATAATTGAAGGGTCCAATGCAATAAGAGACAAATCCATTCTTTGAATAATTTTTTTTAAAGATTCATAATCAAAAATTGTAAATTGTAGCTGGGTGCAGTAACCGGGCTCCATCATAGGGGGGTGCCGAAAATGCAGCGATATAAATTCAAAAAATAATTTTTATATTTTTTTTTAGTTTTAATTTTATATTTTTCAAACTGTTCTTATTTTTAATTTGGAAATTTAGATAATCTTATATTCTCAAAAAATATTTTTCGGCGACCTAAAGTAGTTATAAGAAAATATTTTAATTATATTCAAAAGTTATAAAAATCTCAGAATTTCAGAATTTTTTTTAAATTTAATAATCTCCAGTCGAATAAAATTAAAAATGATTTTATAATCTCAAGAAGAAATTTTTTAGATCTAACAAAAAAGCATTTGAATATAGAAATTTTAAAATTCAAAAAATATAAAAATCTAACTTAAAAAATTCATATTTATCAAAATGTTTCTGTAATAATAATTTAGAAATTCAGATAAACTTATAATCTCAAAATAAATTTTTTATAGAGCTAAAAATGTAAAAAAAATTAATTTTAAATTTTATATAGCGGCTAACCGATCGGATCATTCACCTGAACGTAGGGAAATAATGTGGGAAATCAACTTTTTTTAAATATTCACCCAGTATAAAAATTTCATATTTTCAAATGTATATAAAAATTTAAAATCTTTCAAAATGTTTTTTTTATTTAAAAATTAGCTTTCAGAACTAAGAAAGCTTTTTAAGAAATATAAAAATCTGACTTTTAAATTAAAGAAAAATAAATGTAGAAAAATTTTATTGTTTTCATAATATTTTTGTTTATTTTCTCAAAAATAATTTTTATATATAGCTAAAAATCTAAAAAAATATGAAGTCGATGCACTTTTTTAAAAAATATTTGTTGGTGATCCGATCCGAAAAAGGCATTATGCTATTATGAAAATATAAAAATTAAATTAAAAAAATAATTTTTAATTTAATTTGATCAAAAATAATTATTTATTTAAATTAGACATAATTAATTTGCTTAAAATAAATCAATTAAACAAAATGGATTTTTTTTTGATTTAACGAATATTTTTCGTTAATCCATTCATGCGCGTCGGTGATAAAATATGAAATCGTAAGTAACAGGAGCATACTTTTTTACATTGCAGAGTAAGGGTTTATTTTCACGAATCGGGACGAGGCAGAAAATATTTTGGGAATAGTATGTAAAAGTTGGCGGACCGATTGGATTGTATAATGAATTTGTAAGTTGCTATTCTGTTGTCATGCAACGGTTGTAGGTTCGATCTTTGACCAAGTACAGAAATTGTTATAGAATTAAACTTGAATTTTAATTCATCATAAATTTGAAATGGAAACAAACATCTACATTATTATTTTAAATCGAGTTAAAATTATGTTGAACGCCCTGGGTTGATAAATGTTATCAACCACATTTTTCTTAAATTTTTCAAGTTCGTTGTCGATTTTTCAATTTTGGTTTTTGGAAGAGTAGTTTTGTGAATTTTCAAAGTGCTTTGAAAGTGGCAATTACACTAAACCCTTCCGAATTTTTTGGCATAAATTCATTGCACTTAGCATTTGAAATGATTATTTGTAATTCGGCTTCTTTTGTAAGTACCAATTTTGAATATTGAAATACAAACTATGTTTGTAATTTTCCTTTCAGTTACTACAAATTCCCGTTTATTCATCATTATTTATTGAAAACTGAATGCAGGTAACATCTACGAGAATTGGGATTCTTTTAATTTTCTCTTTTGATCACCATTTGGCATCAAGAACCATTAAGGACATTTTGTAAGATAAGTATTTGTGTCGTCCAAATTTTATTGTCACAATATAATATTGTAGCAAATCTAATTTAATCACGTGACACCTAGGGCACTTTTAGCACTCTCGATATTTTTTTTGGTAAAATACAAAGAACTCGCCGATCTGATTTTAGTATTTTTTTATATTTTTTAACGTGGCAAGTACGATAATCAGTGCCGTAACTAGGACATTTGGCGCTTATGGCCAAGTAGGAAAAACGCGCGTTAAACAGAAATATGTTCAGGGGGGAGCGTTCGCCGGTTTTTTTAATTTGGTGCAAAATGACAAATTTTGAGACTTAATTTCAATTAAAATTTATTAAATTTAAAAAACCTTAAAATGCTGAATGGGGACCCTATATAGAATATAGGTCCTATATAGAACCCCACTCAGCATTTTAAGGGTTAACTGATTAAAAACAATTCAACAATATATTATAGTATAATATATTTTTTATCATACTTTAGCCAACGAAAGAAATAAAAACTAGAAGCCTTCATTTAAAAATATTTTGATTTTTTAAATTAAAATATTTTTAAATTTTAATTTGGGTTCTTCAGGGTTCCCACTTATTTTTCAAAATAAATTCCCTGACTTTTCCAGGTTTTCCACGACTAAAATTGAAGGTTTTCTCCGACTTTTTAAACTTTGATAAAATTCAAAAATTATAAATTTTAATAATTTAGAGAAATAAGAAAAGTAATTTTTATAGTCCAGTCAAATTAGAATCAAAAAACCCGAATAGATGCAATAAATCCGGTAGAGCCAATTTTTTTACATGTTAAACTCGTTGCTGCCCGGATCGATTTTCAGTAGTTTCCCAACAAACATTTCTGCTGCGGGCGCCGCCAACTTCAAAAAACAGCAAAATTTTCCGACTTTTTTCAGTTTTTGTCAAATAGGGGTCAAAATAAGCGTCTGACAGAAAATTTATACCATACCTTTTTTAAAGTGGATTAAATTTACTACTATTTGAGACTAAAAAGAGTTTTCTAGCTTCAGTATAGTTTACGACTTACAGCTCTTAAAAATCAGAAGAATTTGGAAAAAAATGGCAGCGCCCGCGACAAAAGTTTTATTGGGAAACACCGAATAATTAATGCACCTTTTTTTACTATTTTAACTGGACTATTTCAACAAATTACTTATGTTTCTAAAAGTTTTAAAAAAATTTCCTTGACCCAAAATTTTCATTTTCCCGACTTTCGCTAAAAATTCAAAATTCTCTGATTTTTCTTGACATAATTTGCATAATTTAAAATTTCCTGACTTTTCCAGGTTTTCCAGACAAGTAGAAACCCTGGTGTTTTAATTTGAAATTTTGAATTTCGGCGCTTTTATTCAAACGGCGCCTATGGTTGGGGCCATATTGGCCATACCCTAGTTACGGCACTGACGATAATACCTTTAACCGCATTTTAAAACTTTTCTAATGAGTTTGTGTTAAATTATGGTGTAAATTATTAATATAAGCAAATTCGGGCGAAAAAGGCTTAAAATTTGAAAAATTTTGGAAGCGGCTTATGTATATTAGTTTTTTCCATACGGTTTCACACATTTTGGGCCTAAATTACACTCGAAAATAGTAGATCTAATTAAATACTAAAATTAAAAAATAAATATCATTGAAGCTGTTCTAACTCGACTATTATGGATTACTTTTTAATATTTATTAAAATGAAATTAAAAATTTTTATTTCTCCAAAATTCTTAGCGCGAATTTTATGTCAAAAAATATCGGGCTTTTAGAAAAAAGTTTTATGAGGAAAAGAAATTTACGGGAGAGGGGAGGGTTCAGTGCAAATAAATTATTTAATTAAAAACAAATTTTAATTAATCTTAAATGATATCTATAGGAAATGTACTATTCAATTAGCTACATTTTAATCACAAAACCGCAAATTAGATGTTTAATAAAATTAATCGACGAATCGAAAAATAGGTACGATTAATCAAATTAGGACTTGAACTTTCAAATAGATCCAAATGATCTGATCAGAAACCGAGGACTAATGCCCGTACTTATAGTCGATGCTTCGCTCGATCTCGGACTTGAGTCTGACTCAAGCACGAAATCAACCAATCAAAATAAACAATTTTGTACTTAAGTCGTGCTCAAGTTTTGTTCAGCCAAGCATCGACTATAAGTACGGGCATAAATCTTACGGATACATATTATATACTACTGTGATCCCTAGACCTCTAGGGATGGATTGAGTGAAATTATTAAAATTTCAATACTTGGTATTATAATTACATTAAATATTTTTATCTAATATTAAAAATTTAATTTATATTTAAAACTAGCAGTTCAGGCGGCCGGTTTTTGTCTACCTACTTCAAGCTAGCCCCCCCCCCCAATTATGAACTAATTTTGGATGGTATCTGTATCTGCGAATTTTAGACGACGACGGTTTTGCGATAAAAGATAAATCTTTTTAGGGCGAAATTGCTTTAATTATTTATGATTATTTTTATTAATTATTCCATTCCAGTCGTTTGAGCTTCAGCCGTCGCAAAACTACTAGCGAGATATTGGGGGAGGCTGTAGACCCCCCCCCCCCAAGTCAAATTTTATGGTAAAATTTGTGTCAAACGTTTGAGCTTTGTTTGAGCCATAATGGACTTCCATTCCCGTCGTTTGAGCCTAAACCGTCGCGGAGTTATTTGCAAAATGTTTGGGGGGGGGGGGGTTGTGGACATGTTTTTAATTTTTTTGTCCTATTCAAAATTTTTACGTAAATTTGGTGTCAATCGATAGAGCTTCGATTGAGCTTCAATGAGCTTTTATATTCATCTCTGTAATTTAATTATTTTCGAAGCTATCGGTGTTTTAATTAGGCAGTTTTTTTATTTTACCTTACTCTATATCAGGGGTGGCCAACTTCATTTTAAATGTGATCGACTATTTTTCTTAAAATTTGTCGCGATCTACCTACTAAAATCTTGACATTTAACATATTCAAGAAGAAAAAATTTAAGAAAACAATTCGGAAGGGTGACCAACAATAGTACAATATGCACCAAAGGAATAAAGTGATCCTTTTTTGGCATGAGGGTAAAGGTTTGTTTAAAATTACCCTCAGACCAAAAAATTCACTTTATTCCCGAGGTGCATATACTGTTTTTTGCAATTGCGGGAGGTAAAGTACTTACTTCGACAATAATTACGAAATTTTAATTAAAATTTGTTCAATAAAGCACGTGGTTGATAGTACCAAAGTACATGAAGCATATTTGGTTATATTATTATTGCCAACTAGAATTTTTTCATTACAAATTTTTTCACTAAAGGTACTAGAATGGTTCAGTTACATTTGTGCCTTTGAAGGAATAAGACGTGTCAAAAGGCTAAAACGTTGAAGTCGTTGACCATGTGGTCGCAGTATTCTATGATCAAGGCGGTCACCAAATTGGAAAATAAGATTGACATCGGCAATTGCCACAAGTTATCCTCTTTTATGAAGCGGAAAAACGAAGGATATGTTCCGAAAAAATCGCGCGTCGTAACCTCTGACCACGTGGTAAAATTTTTAAAAGGGCGCCTCGTGAGAATTTTTTGGTAGCTAAAGTAAGTGCTTTTTATTTATTTACCAATTTATTTCACTGTAGGTTGCACTAATATTGGAATCACAAATTACGGTCAAGTAAACATAAATATAAATGTTACAAAAAAATGAGAATTAAATTGATAATAAAATCTGGTGACTTCTTTTTTGCCCGGCAGTAACTTCTTTTTTACCCGTCAGTAACTTCTTTTTTGCCCTAGGGCAAAAAAGTACCACTTTACACCCGCAAATCGGGGTCTAAAGTGAGTACTTTAGCCCCGCAATTGCAAAAAATATTTTAATTCAAAACATAAAAAGATGGTACTTGCATTTTTGCTCAGCAGTAGTGTTAAGGTTATGAAAAATTTGCACTTTATCCAGAAATACTAAAAATACTGTTCCTGGTATACCAAACAATATAACAAGTTTCATAGGTCCATATACATAAGGATGTTAAGACTCGACTGTCCAACTTTCTCATGGGAAGATATTGTTAATTTTTTTCTTTTTTCATTGCAAATAATACAATGATAAAAAATAACATGATGAAAGACTTCCATGTTTTCTAACAAACGGTTAGCTTACTGTGCTAAAACAACAGAAGATTAATTACCGTCGAGACGACAGGAACTGCAACTTGTGTCAAGGTTTAAAACTTAGCGTCGGCGAATAAGCGGTAAATAGCTATTTGTTTTTATGGGTCGACAACTTGTATCGACGGCTATGATCGACTCAAAATTGTTTCGCGATCGACCGGTCGATCGCGATCGACCTGTTGGCCACCCCTGCTCTATATAGTAAACTTATACAGGGTTAGTCGTAGATAGTTCGGTTAAAAAAAAATTCTGATTGAGTAAAATCATGAAAATTTTGTCGTTTGAGCATCAGCCGTCGCGGATATTAGTGAAATCTTTTTGGGGGGGGGGGGGGTATGTTTTTCTCATTTTTCTCTTATTCAACATTTTTGTTTGTTTCGTACATTTGGTGTCAATCGATAAAGCTTCGTTAGAGCTCCATTGAGCTACCATGTTCATCGTTGAAATTTATTTTTTTTTCAAAGTTATAGGTATTTCAAGTTTTGTCGAGCTCCGAGCTAGTTGTGAGTGAAACCCCTAAGATTAATTTCCTAAACAATTTATTGGATGGACTGAAGGCAATTTTTTTATTTTACTTTACTTACTAACGATCCACAGTAAATTTATTTATACAGAGTTAGTCGTAGACAGTTTGGTAAAAAAATTGTGTTATAAAAGCATTCAAAAAAATAGAGAAGTTGCTTTTGTATTTCCCGTAAAAGTGGGAATCACTTCGAAAAAAATTAAATTATGTATAATGATGAACATAAGATATTAATTGCAGATTCACGTTTATTAATTCACTTATTAGAGGGAATTGGGGGGGGGGGGGCATGAAAAAGTTTTTTTACTTTTTCTTTTAGTTAAAATTACAGTATGTATTGTCATGTTTTAAAACGACAAAATCTGAATCATCGAGTGCGATTCATCTCTGCGTTATTTCTAAGACAGGATGTAATTTATTGGTTATCAGTTGCGTTTCATTTTTATTGTTTTTCTCGTTGAATTTTGAAATTCATCATTTTATTTTCTGTCGAGGCCTCGTACTCATATTTGATAACCATTTTTGTGAGGCGTTTGCGCGACTGCGAGAATGAAGGCAGTTGATAAAGTTCCATAAAAGTGAAAAGGTGTTTTGAAAAGATTAGAAAAAGGGTAAAAATTTGAAAATTGATGGACTGTGTTGTGCTTCTTCAGAAGAAAAATCATTTTGGGGAAGATTTTGTTCTTTGCCATCGATGCGCTTCATGTGCAGAATTTTGGAAAACTTTTTTATTTGAAAATTCTGGATACCCACGTCAGGAATTATTCCCAATTAATCCAGCTAAGTGGAATTTATTTATTTTTTTTATTTTATAATAGGTGGAAATAGCAGTAATTTTATGAAATTATCTGAGCTTTTTCTGAAAAATTTATTGAAATTTATCGGCTGCATATACCGAGTATCAGCGGTATAATTATCGCTGTACATATGGAAAATTTATTTTTGGTTTGTTATTTTGTTTGAGTATGCAATTTTATTTTCAGTTATCGTAAGTAGGACCAGCACTATTTTTATTTATGTCTATGCAATAATTGTGAGAGGAATATTTTTTTTTGTTATTAGTAAAATTAGAACTCGCTACTGGGTTAAGAGGCTGCTCCTGGCTGAGATAGTCAGGGCAGGTTGCACAAATATTTAATTTTTATATTTTTATATAAAATATCATTGCAGTATACTTTGTAAATTTTTATGAAATCAAAATTAATCGATTGTGTTTCGTTTGAGCTTCTACTCCCATCGTTTGAGTTGCATTTATATTTATGTCTCCCATTCCGAATCTTAATAAGTAATATCTAGATACATATTATTTTACAAAACTTGCTTAGCTTTTAAAAAAAATAGTAAAATTTTCATGAATTTTACTCAGTCAGAATTTTTTTGACCGAACTATCTACGACTAACCCTGTATAAGTTTACTATGTAGAGTGAGGTAAAATAAAAAAGGGGTCGGTCGATTTTTAAAATCTTTAAATTAATAAATAAGATTTTCCTAAAAACTTATTTTTGCAGTGTAATTCATTTGGTTACACACTCAATAATAAATTGTTTACGAAATTAAAATTACCGGTTTCACGTGCCACTTGCTCGGAGGTTAGCAAAATTAAAACACCGATACCTTCGAAAATAATTAAATTACAGCAATGAATATAAAAGCTCATTGAAGCTCAATCGAAGCTCTATCGATTGACACCAAATTTACGTAAAAATTTTGAATAGGACAAAAAATTTAAAAACATGTCCACAGCCCCCCCCCCCCCCCCCCAATTTTGAGAATAACACCGCGACGGGAATGGAAGCCCGTTAAGGCTCAAACGTTTGACACAAATTTTACCCTAAAATTTGACTTGGGGGGAGGGGGCATCGTGTCCACATCCCCCCTCCCCCCAAAAGTTTTCACGAATAGCTCCGCGACGGTTGAAGCTCAAACGTTTGACACCAATTTCAGTAAAAATTCGATTTGGGGGGGGGCAGCGACATGTACCTAGATGATTCGACTTCCGTCAATTTTTTTAAAATTTTCTTAACCAATCGAAACGTCGAAATGAAGTTTCCCCAATTTGGCAAGAAAAACCTAAGCTTTCTTGGCCGAATACCCAGTTAAAATTTCATTTCGATCGTTGTTTTCCGTTAGGAAGAAAATGATGGGACAGACATACAAATTTAAATAAAAAGTAAAATGAAAAAAACCATTTCTACCTGTCATGAATTTTATTGTGGTTTTTATAAGCACATTTATAACGAAAGTTTACATTGCATATTTCACAAAAATTAAATGGTTCGGTGAAGCTACAAGTGATATGCCGTTTCAATTGTTGCTTCGACACTGCTTTAAATTCGCATTCGTTACATTCGAAGGGTTTTTCCCCTGTATGTGTTCTAACGTGCGTTTCAAACACGGATTTCAACGGACACACGTACGGACATTTGTCACATTTATTTAAATTTTCCCCAGTGTGAATCCGCATGTGAATTTTCAAATTTGTTTTAACGTTGTAGGTCGAGTCGCAGATGGGACAAGGAAAAGTTAACGAATTTTCGTTGGAATGAAAACTTTTCGTGTGGTTGTCCAAATTTTTGTTAGTTGTAAAGCTTTTATCGCACTTAAAACAGTTGAACGGCTTTTCTCCGGTATGGATCCTCATATGAGCATCAAAAACTCGTTGAGACGCACACTTCTTATTGCAAATTTTACATAGAAGCTTGTTTTCCTGAGTGAGGACTACGGGAACCTCTACGTTCTGTTTCGAGTTCAATTTCGAATGCATCATCTGTAAATGATGGTCCAATTCGTTGCGGGTGGAATAATGTCCGTTACAAATATCACAAGTAAACTGCATGACGTGCATCTTATTCAAATGATATTTTAGCGTATTTTTAAGAGAGTAGCTTTTATCACAAATACCACATTTATATTGCTTACCATCTAAATGAGTTACCTTGTGAGTATTCAACGTACTATTGGTTGCGAAAGCTTTTTGGCATATTTCGCAAACGAACGGCTTATCTCCCGTATGGACCCGCATGTGGACCTCTAAATTAAATTTTCTGTTGAAAGATTTTCTGCACAACTCACAATGAAATAATTCCTTTGCTGGCTTTTTTCTTGGTTTGTCACCTCTCTCTTGTTTTATGCATTTGTTTTCATTTTCGTCCAAATTGAAAGTTTCGCAATTAAATTCTTTTGGTTCATTTTCAAAATCTTCATTGGCTATTTCTTCCTTGACCTCTAGCATCTCTCGTTTTATAAGATCGTTAGGCATAATTATTTTAATACACGTAGTTTTCGATATTACCACAAAACAACAATAATAATAATACTAACTAAAAAATGATTAGGTATGTATATGCAAAGATATCAATGTAGCCAACTGTTAAATATTTAAATCCATACTATTCTTATCCTATCATATAATTTGAAAGTGATTGTCACGTTCTGCCATATTGAGTCCGCCATTTTGAATTTTGAACTCTTGGCTGATCAATGGATAAACTGCTTGTTTAAAATAAAATAAAAGTGAGAAAAAGAATCTGATGATCCAAGAGTGAACTGAATAGGACTGATGATGAATTTTAAGTGGGTGTATCATCAGTAGTAAATAAAATTTTTGGTTGATCAGCACCCAATCAGCACCGTTTCTAGGATCTTTGGCCCAAAGTCTAAGGATTAGGGGGGGGGGTTTAAGTTTTCTTATTGTTGCTGACAAAGGAAGCGGAGAAGATATTATGAATCTTACGTATCTTATTGTTGGCAGCAAACAATCAGTTAAAATTACTTCGTAATCTGCTGCTTTCACTGTTTTCTCCATAAAATGCAATTTCTCCATTCCATGGAAAGAAAAGCACCCCAAGATCATTCGACCACTTTTGGTTTCTTCACTTCAAATTACTTTCTTCCGGTCATCTAGCGTCCCATTTTTGTGAGCTTTAGCCCATTCCAAACGGCTACGCCGCATTTTATGCGTTAAATGAAGCTTATTTGCAAGAATTCTAACAAAAATTCCATTTTTACGAAGCCGTCTTCTCGTTGTGTCCGCACTAATTTTAGTTCCAGTTGCGTCCTCTAACTCTTTTCTTATATCGACCGCAGTTTTAAAGCAATCCTTTAAAGAAATTCCCTTCAGAAGCCTATTCTGAGTTTTTATTGTTTTTATCATCCAATTTTTTTACATTTTCTTAACCAATCACAATGTTGAAATTGAAAAAGTTGACATAGAGCGCTGGGAATAGTGGCATCAATCTTAGAACTCTTATCTGAATATCCTGTTAAAATTTCATTGCAATCGTGCTTTCCATTGAGATTTTGATGGGACCAAAAAATCTGGTTTTATCATCAAAAGTTCAACTTTTGGTCGAATTTCTGATTTAAGTTGGTTTGACTTTCAGATATTTTGTTTCTTTTATTTTGATTCTTGAACAGGATATAATTCATCATCATTTTGATTTTGGCAAAGCAAAATTTTAAAATTATTTTAAAATTATTATAAAATTTTTGGCAATGCCTTGTATTTTGTTTCTGTAACCGGTAATCAAGGCGTTTGCGCTAGGAGAGGTTCTTGGTTAAATATTTGAGGTGGTGAGAGCTCTTTTTAATTTTTCAAAAAAGTGTTCAAATTTTCCCAAATTATTTAAACTCTGGGAAAAAGTGAAATTTCTATTAGAATATATTTTTTGAGAAGAATCGAAGATTCCGCAAGATTTATGGAAAGGGTATTATTATTTTAAACTTAAATTTGGTCAAATTTTGGATCTGCAAAATTTTATACCACTAAGGTTTATTAATGATATCAAGCGCATTTGCAAAGAGGTGTATCGGCTAAATAATTTTAGCTGTTCGTTCACATTAATTTTTGGAAGACTGTTTTTTTGGTTGTAATTTTTGGGAACGTTATTTTAATTTTTCAGTAATATGCGATAAGTAGAGAAGTATGTTTGCCATTGGTTTGAAATAAATTAAAATTTTATTATAGTAAAATTTTAAATAATAGAAGATTGCGACGTTTCGTTGAAATTTTTTTTGTAATAGTGTTCTTTTTAGGAGATATATTTTTTTTAAATAAAACACTTTATTCCCTTGGTGCATAATGTACTATTTTACACAGGTAAATGAATTATTTTACTTTGAGGTACAAAAAATTTAAATTTTGAAATACAAAAAAATAGGTCGCTTAAGTAAAGTAAAATAAATTTCTAGATATAACAAAATAACATTTGAATATAGAAATTACAGAAAGTTGAAATCTGAAATTCAAAAAATATAGATACCAAATTTCAATCAAGATTTTTGGGGATTTGGACAAGACTAAGTAAAACTATTACGTAATATTTGAAAAAATCTTCAATGAAATTAATTCATACTTTTCAAAATGCTTCTTCCGTTTTATTTTTGAAATTGAATTCAAAAATTCGTGTTTTTATCTTATACGATTATTTTCGGTCTAAATAATTGCAGTCGAAAATAGTAGATCTAATTAGATGCTGTATCTTTGAGTACTCCACTAATTAAAAACATCCCTGAAGCCGTAACAAAATATTATGAATTAAGATTAAATTAAAAATCTTTTTATCTCTAAAAACAAACAGCTTATGTAAAAAAATTGTCAATTTAGTAAAATGGTGGTAGATTAAATTATAAAAATAATTAAAATCTCCCCCCCCCCCCCCATCTCTACTCAATTTTTAAAATCGCTACAATGTGGGTGACGTAGCGGTAAAATAAAATCTTAAAATAAATATAAAATAATTACCAAGGGCTGCCATAAAGGTCATGTCTACCCAACCAGATTTAAACGGCTAAACGCTGAAAATCTTTCTCGTGAGAAAAAGAGTCTGATGATATAAAAGTGAATTGAATAAGGTGGTGTATCATCAGTAGGAAATAAAATGCTTGGTAACTTTTTATTAAAATATGTATTTTCCCATATTTTTAATTCGAATCTAAAATAAAAGAGAGCCATTGATCAGCACCGGATCTTTGGCCGTAAAGCAGCGGCGGCTCATTAAAAGAGGCAAGAGAGTCTTAACTCCCCGCCTGAAATTCTAGACTATTCATATATTAAAATTTTCAAAAAGCGTTTAACTATTATGTAAGAAGGCTTAGGGGGCCGGGGGGGTACAAGTCTTTTTTTATTGTTACAGAAAAAAGGGAGTGGGGGAAATATCATGAATCTTACGTAAGATAAAAAAATTAAAAAATTATGAAAATGTTCTCAAAATAATATTTGTAATTTAAATTTATACCCAGGCTTCTCTTTTCCATTGGCCATTCTGGGCAAGTGCACAGGGACCCAAGATCCATGGGGCTGCCTAAGTTCCTGCCAGATCACCAATCGATAACCGATATTACAAGTTGTTATTAAAATAGCTACTATGCAATAATTAGAGAATATACATGTGTAAAATTTACACATACACAAGTGAAGAGTTTAAAGAAATATGTTGCTCCTTTCATCCTAGATGTATAATTAATAACTGTTGTGTTATCAGTAGCTATACTATTAAATGCTCAACCGTCAGTATCTTCAAAACAAAGGTGGTAAATAAATTCAAATGTTCGATTGTCTGAAAACAGTATTTGTGTATAACAAATAAATACAAAATTATATAATATTTTTTATTCGAAAAAAAAATTATAAATTATAAAACAGATGAAGCCTGAATAGCATGTAATTTATCACTATGTGATAAGCAATTTTAGACAATAAAAGAAGAAACAATAAAATAAAATTAAATAAAACAAAATACCTTCATGGTTTTTATCAATCGTTGCTTTGATATTTTATGAATAATATTTTTTCATTTCGACTTTTGTTCTTTGATAGTTTTTAAAAAATAAATGAGATTAAAAATTTTTTTTATAATAATTAAAATAAATAGAAAAGATAAGATTGGAATATGTTTATTTAATGTAAAAATTGAAATTTTATTTTTAAGAGAATTTTGAAACGTAACAGATTTAGAATTATCGACTTTTATATCTTGGATTTTGGATCCTTTACAGCAGATTTTGCAGCCAATTTATTCAAGAAAACATGACCTTCTTCATAAACTGGACTCAGTTGTTGTCGTACGTTGTTTAACCATTTTGCTAATACAGGGCGTCCATCAGCAGGGTTATATCCACATACACCTTAAAGTAGTTTTATAGGTTTTTGGACACTAACAAAAAAAAAGTTTCTTACGAGGTTGTTCAAGTTCGCAAGCTGCCCAAAGATCAGCAGCGGACAGGGAATCACCCGCAATGTAAGCATTATCTTGAATCCATAACTTCTCGAATTCGTCTATGTTAGTTTCCATTCTTCTTTGGTAACTGGCTACTCTTTTGGGATCAGCTGGTTCTCCAGTTATCAGTGGTTCAATCCACTAGAAAATGCACATATTCCTTAGTTAGGAAGGATAGTATAATAGCATTAATAAAATTACCTTGGCTCTAAAGAATAAGCTACATGTCGTCCGTATATTATTATGTTGCCATTCCAAATATTCATCAATTCGAGCTTGCTTTTTAATATCATTCGGATAAAAATTATCCGATATTTTTTTCTCTGCCGCTAAATATCGCAATATTGCAACACTGAAAATAATGAAAGAAAAATAAAATTATTCAATTTTACCGCAATTGCCTGCCAAGCGCCATCTGCTTGGAGATTATGAAATAGGTTGACCACAGAATTAATTATTGAACAATTTTAACAAGAAATACCTTTCTGTGAGTGTGAAATTGCCATCTTTGAGAACAGGAACTTTTTGAAAGCGTGACACATTATTTTTATATTCATCCGTTAGATGTTCGCCTATAAATTTTGATTATTTTAATTTTCGAAAACACAAATAAAATTTTAAAATCACCTTTCCGTAGAGCAACAGCACACGCTTCGAATGGTGTTTTAGAGTACTTCAATAATATGTATAATGCTCTGGATGGCTGTGAAAGATAATCAAAGTATAATTTTAACGCCATGTTAAAATCGATTCACTAATAAATTTTTCTAAGTAACCTTTGGTCGATCATAACAAGTTTGTTGTGATGATGATGCCCCCACATTACTGTTTACTCCGTGCTGTTTACACAGTTTGTTGACACAATTTATAAAAAGATAGCAAATATTTGAAGGGAGTAGGCAACAAACACAACTTAATTTTTTTATTAAATTGTTTTTTCCAATTTTTTTTAAATTAAACAGTGGCGGCTCGCACTGTAGAAATTTTAGGGTTCTCAAGTAGAGTCGCCGCTAGGGGCGCAACCATCAAGGTTTGCAAGCCCATAAAATTAAACTATCGAAATTTAAATTTCTAAAAATATTAATATCTAATTCTTCAAAATACTTTTTTAATTTCAAATTGAGATAATCTAATAAGTAAAATCTCAATGTCTTAAAGCTAAAAAAATTAAAAGAACAAATTGAATTTTGAAATTAAAATAATAAATGTATAAAAATTTCTATAATTTTAGTTTAGAAATTAAGATTATCTAATAATATCAAAAAAATATTAAAAAATAAAATGCTAATAATTATTATCTACTATATTAAAATTTGTAATTTTTTTTTAAGTCTTTGACCATAGATGGAACATATCTAATAATAGTTCTTTTTTTGGTTTTCTACTTTTTATTTAGGAATAAAAATAAAATTATATAAAAATATATAGGTATAAATAAAATAAAATTAGAATAAAATTTTCTTTTAGGAGAAGCTCCCCTTCATATCTTCTCAGTAAAATTAATTTTAATGTGTATAAGTAATCTTATCGAGCTTATCATACTTTCATATCATACATATACTTATATGATACTTTCTCTTACTTACAATAAGTAATACTTACATATATGTAAAGTAATTATTCAAGTTAATACTTAAATTTAATTATCCCTATATCCGATGTATCGTATCCCATCGCTTATCCAAATGCAAAGTCTACTGAGGGGGGGGGGCAGTTAATATCTTGTGGTTTAAATTAAAGTTTATTTATCAAATATACAATTTAGCTCATTTGTACTATTTATCCGCCGAAAATAATTCGGAAATAAAAAATTGAGTTCCAAAAATCGTAAAATTTAAAATTGACTGTTTTCTGCACATCTTTTACTTAAAATTGTGTAAAAAACAAAATTTTACTTTAAAATTTTGTTATTTTTATTATTTATTTATTAGGTAAATAACTCTTTTTATAAAATATACTCCAAATCAATATTTTATAAAATTTATTGCATAAGCAGATGATACCTTTTCTTCAAAATAATTAAGACTAACAATAAATTATTTTATATATATATATATTAAAATTGGTAATTTACAAAATTACAATGTTCTTCGTGTGTTGATCTGTACGTATTTTCAATATGTTTGAAAAATTCTTCTACTTCGTGTGGATCCAAAATAGGAAGCGGCGATTGTCTTTCTTTCTCTGAAAGTATTTTTTTCTGCCGTTGAAGTTCTTTTTGCCTCCTATTCTGGAACCACACTTTGACGTTCCGATTTGTCAGATTCAATGTCTGAGCCAATTCCTCCTTTTCTCTAATTGAGATGTATTTAGTTGCACGAAACTTTTCTTCCAAAATAATCAACTGTTTAGTTGTATATCGCGTTCGAAAACGTTTTCCCGTCGATGGTGGTGAAACAACTACAAATCAGTCATTAGGTAAAATTTAGGCAAGATTGCTTTTAGGCAATTTTAAAAAATATCGTCACTGATCCTGGAGAACAAATTTTTCCGGGATTCGGTCAAGTGGATCACTTGCTTCCATTAAATGAAATGGTAAATAAAGAACTGGTGGTTAAGGTGGTTTGTCAAAACGAACCTAATCGTAATAATTATATAAAATTTAAAAAATACAATGATTCTGATTTACGTCCGTTCTGAAAAGCGCTTTCTTTGCCCTACCTTGCATAAAACAATTTTTAAAAAATTTCAACTTACCTTGAAAACTTTCCTCCGCATTTTCCGCAGCTTGTGCTTCTGCAGTTTTGTAATTCCGTATTAACTAAACATTAATTTTTTAAACCAAAATTTTATCGGAAAATTGTTACCTACCTCTGTTGAACATTCATTTTCTGGTGTGTAACTTTCAAAGTTACAATAATAATTGTATAAGTTTTCAATATTCATATTATTGACCAACATATTGGATATATTTTTAAAAAAATTGAATTTATAATACAAAAAAAAAACTGAGGCGAAGTTAAAATTAATAAATTAAACCACTGGTTAATATTGCTTTGATATTCCTTTTCAGAATGTTAAAAAAATTGAAAATGTTCTTGGATGAATTTTTTTATTTAGGGGGAGATACTTAATTGATAGCTGTAATTAAGCATTTTCATTGCGCATGCGTGAAAATTAACCCCCAAATGATCATTGATACTCTTCTATATAATTACCCATAATTAATTTAAATTATTATTTTACAGTGTAATTTCTACAGACAAGATTAAGGGTACGAAGGTATATTTTACATTTATTTGTATGATTGCATCGAAGGCCCAAAATTTCAGCCCGATTGGCTGAATTAAATGGCCCGATTTAAATAACGAGCATTTATCTAAAAGTCAGCATAATGAAGGTAGAGGGGGTCTACTCATTTCTCAACTTCTTTGATAGTCATATATTTTCATTCATAGGGGGCTTGGAGGAAGGGCTCATAAAAGTAATATTTTTAATATTATAGGAGGGCTGAATGTCTCTTAACATTCTCGTGGCTACGCCACTGTTTGCCACTATTTGAAATAATGTTCACGATATTTTTTATGTCGTGATGTTATATTTTTTTTATTAATAAATTAGAAATTATTATTATGGATGGAGTAAATAAGTTCCCCGTGGATTTCTTAAATAACTAAAAAAATAATTAAAATAATGGGAGAATTTATATTTTTTAAAATCATATCTAAAAATTTCCGAGTGCAAGAGAACGAAACAGAAGAAAAACATAAGTATCTACTGATTGTATTGATATTAGAAAAGCTTGATTTGCAATAAAAAAAGAAGAGGGGGCACCCGGGTTTGAACCGGGGACCTCTCGATCTGCAGTCGAATGCTCTACCACTGAGCTATACCCCCATTCCTCAAAATCAGTTTGAAAAATTAGTAACTTACACAGAAAGCTTATTTTTTAAAATATTTGAGTTTGAAATTAATATTTAATGGGAAATGTAACCTTTGATTCGAACTTCATTAATTTCCTTTTAATTAAGTAAATCATTAAAGCAAAATAAACGGATTTTCAAACTTATTTATTGAAAAGCTTGCATTTATAAAATTTGAAACAATTTCTTCTAATGTGTATTTCGCCCCCCCCCCCTTTGAAATTTCTTCAAATTCTTTATATTTTGTATGTACCTGGTTTGCACTGCAATGACTTTTATCCTCACAATATTGTTATTCCAAGTAATATTCTAAATGCAAATAAATAGCAGATAACATTTTCACGTGTCGGATCAAAATGTTGCTATCTGCGAAATATTTTGAGGAAATTTTCTACGTAAAAATAAATTTGGTAGAAATTGTTTTCTAGCGAAATTATTTAACAAAAAATCGTCAAAATTAATCAGACTAATTTTATGAATGTGCGATATTTAGCAGGATTATTTCCTGAATAAATAGTTCTCTGAACGACTGATTTATTTATTGGTACTTATATCTTGACGTCTATAAATAATGTTGATAACATTTTTACATTTTTTAAATAATTGCCTAGATTTAGGCAATGTGGTCAAAATGGTGCTCGGCCATTGGTAGATATTATTATGAAGGAAATAATATTTTTTAATAAAGAAACCATTGTTGCCGATCAAAAAAATTACCATTAATTTCGAATTTTTAATCCAAAATAGTCTACTATATCATTTTTTTTAAATCTTGTTTTTATACATTCTTTATTTCTACTTATGTGCATTTCAATTGTTTTTAAAATACCTAACAATGATATTTCACTAGGCCCCTCCCCCAAATTTGAATTATTTTGGATTCAAGGTAATCTATATCGTTTCTATCTCTCTCATACCTGTAGTTTCCATTTTGTTTGGAAAAAAGACTTTCTTGAAGTTTATAATTTAAATATGACTATTTATTGTCATAAAAACTAACTCGATTAATTTAATTTCAGTTCTCTACGCCCACGCACTTGGCAATACAATATTCATGATGCCCCCCCCCCCCGAAGTTGAAACTTGAAAATGACCTATTTCCAATGGCGCGGGAAGAGTCAAATATAGAGGGGGGCAAAATATTCCGTTTTGTTAGGCTTTATGATTTTAAAGGAAAATTCTAATATTTTACTAGCGCTAGCTAGGTAGAAACAAAAAATTCAATTTTCTAAGTGGGGGGCAAAGCAGAGCACTTGCCCCCCTATATGCCTATGCCTATTTCTAGCTATTGTTATCGGCCAAATGATTGTATGCTGTTGGGGGGGATTAAGTGCAAATAATGTCCAAAATTAAATTGTTGGAATCTCTTTCTTATCTACGTAATTATGTCTCGACCTCTATTTTTATCTGGCTGCTAATGATTACAGGCCATCCCTTTATCTTCACTCTTTCTATAAAATCATTTTAACAATATGGTTTTTTCCCGTTTGTGTTGTTTTTTTTTTGTTTTTATACATCTGTAAATTTTATGAATATATTACCAAAATTAAGAAATTCAAAATCTTAAAATGAGAGTAAAACCTTGTATATTGGGTAAAGCTGGTAATAATTGAATTACTTTTTTGTTAATTGAAATCAATGACGGATTCAGTTTTAATCCTGCTGGGATAAATCGAATCGTTTTGCGATTATATTTAAAGAAAAATTATGTTTTTAATTTTCTTTGAATTTTCAGACGACTATCCAAGTTAGTAAAATGTAAAGACTAAGGTTTTTTTTTGTTGTGGTTTATAATGAAAATTTTACTCTAATGGATTAGTTGTTAAACTTAAAACAAACATTTGTGATATTTTATAGTAGAGTAGATTATTACCCCACCCCTTGTAATTGCCCTCGAATAAAATTTGAAATACCAATAGAAACACAGTAAAAACATTTTTCGTCGAATCACAAAAGCCATTTTCTTTGAATAATTTTTTTAAGCAAACAAATTTTGAAAACCCGAAATCAAATTGACTAGTATGACATGAGGAACCAGAGAGCAACTTATAAACGTGAGACAATATGCACCATCTATGGTGCATACTGCCAGAGATGACCGTCCCTGGACACTTGATATATCTAATACGGAGCTTGTTATAAGTCCAATAAAGCCTACGTGAGGGTGGATAACGTCGTTCAAATAGGGAAAGATGTAAGGCAGGGACCACCCATATGAAGAAAGAGAATACTATCTAACTTAGAAGAAGAAATGGCCGAGTTATGGCGTGGAATAGATAACAAGAAAGTGCTAGAATGGGCTTGAAACTTAATTCATCAAAGTGTGCGCTGCTGGTAATCGACCGAGCAAAGACTCTACCTATCCCAGGTGCATTTAACCAGATCCTCCCCCCATGTTGAATTTTGGATCCAAAATCGTTTGAATCGTTTGTACCTTGTTTGTACCTCGTTTGTCGATATGTTTTAAGAGCTCGAATTTCGCCGAAATTTTTTGCACTGGTTTTTCGGTAATAATATAGTAGATATAAATAATAAAATTTGCGCATGGTCCAGTAGTTTTTCCAAAATTAACAAAAATCCTGGATTCCAGATTTGCCGTAATTGAGCATGTCAAAACTGCTCGCAGCGCTCGAGAGTAGCGAAGCCAAGCGAGTATGGTAGTAAATTGTTATTAGGAAATAATTTTTTTAAATACAAAAATAATAGTGGTAATATCAAAACCACGAAAGGAAAGCCCTGCGTCATTGTTTTCTGACCTTAGAAAAAACAAGATATATAATTTTCGTATATCGTTTAACGTAAGTGGGACAAAGATAGAAAATAATGAGTTGTCTAACGCCCGGATTCATAGACAATCACTTACTTATACTTAGAACCTTACTTATGAAATATTCCCTTACCAACTGAGTAACCGATTTTTATCAGTGCATTTCATAGTCGTTGCTTCGTGAATACTCGGGAAAGTAATACTTGAACAGGGATATTTGGTCACTTACTTAATATTATGTCAGTTTCGTTTAAATTTAAATTTAAACCAAGTATTTGTGACAGCTTCCAATTCATTTTTTAATAGAAATGGATGAATTTTTTGATTACGTGGAAATGGTAGAAGAAGTTGAACTTCGACCAGATCGCCTACCAAAGCGATATATACGTGATGGAAAAAATCCGGTCGAATATTTTTCCGAGGTTGACTTTCGTGCTCGCTATAGGTTTTCTAAACAATGTGTTATCTCAGTGATTTTACCACTGGTAGATCAGGATTTGAGAAATGAAAGCAATCGTGGCCTACCTATAGAACCACTCTTTCAGTTGTTAATGTGTTTGCGCTTTTACGCAAGTGGAAGTTTCCAAGTAAGCATAATTAAAAATTAAATTTTTTCAATGACAATAATACAAGAAAATTATAGAAAGTTCATGCCGATGTAAGAGGTTTTAGCCAATCATCTGTGTGCCGATTTATTAAACGAATATCATTTCTTCTTGCCAAACAAAGTGCAAATTACATCAAGTTTCCAGAAACGCCAGCACAACAAAGAAAAAATATAGAGCTATTTTACGATATCCGTGGGTTCCCATCAGTTGCAGGATGTGTAGATGGATCTCATATAGCGATCGCAAATCCAGGAGAAGAAAATGGAGAAATTTTTCGAAATCGCAAACGATATTTTTCTTTAAACGTGCAGGTTAAAGGATTTAATTTTTGAAAGTGACATTCAGTAACTTAAACAATTTTGTAGGTAGTTTCTGGTCCAAAATTAGAAATTATGGATATTGTAGTCAGACATCCTGGTGCAACACACGATAGTGTTATATTTGACAGGAGCGCAGTTCGGGTTCGATTTGAGCAAGGGCAACTTTTGGGATTGTTACTGGGAGATAGTGGATATGCATGTAGGAATTATTTATTAACTCCTGTACTGCAACCCAGCACTGCTCAAGAAGTTGCGTATAATACTTCCCACATTTCAACCAGAAATTCTATTGAAAGAACGATTGGGGTTTGGAAGAGGCGCTTTCCTTGTCTTCGTCGAGTTTTATCGACAAAAATGGAGACTTCCGTTGCTGTGATATGTGTTTGTTGTGTTTTTATGTTTTTGGAATAAAAAAGTCAACCAATCGAGCTTCTTGTTTTTCATTTTGCAAAAGGTTACCGAGGGAGGTAGTGAATGAATGAATGAGTTAGTTTTGTGGATAATTCTAATATACATTCTAAACTAATTTATTAAAACTACAATTTATCAAACTATATAATTATTATGTATTATTAGGTATATATTGAAAACAATGTCATAAACAAGGTAAATAAAATGAAAAACAAAGAAAGAATTAATGGAACGAGAACAAAATTTAACAAGAACAAGAACAGGAGAACAAAAAACTATAAGTCCTGTAGTTTTTTTTCCAATATTCGCACTCATATTTATTATTTCCACAAAAACACTCACATCACACTATTAGAACTACACGCAATACACACAATATAAAAAATTACCTGTCAAAGTCACACAATACAATTACTTACTTAAGTAACAAGTAAGCTAATTTCATCACTTGGATTTTTTTAAATGTTCCCGCCCCCTGAGTAACGAATGTGCGTCTATGAAATACAAATTCGATACTTACTACTCAATACTTGTTACTTGTTACTTATTACTTGTCTATGAATCTGGGCGTAAGTAACAAGTAAGCTAATTTCATCACTTGGATTTTTTTAAATGTTCCCGCCCCCTGAGTAACGAATGTGCGTCTATGAAATACAAATTCGATACTTACTACTCAATACTTGTTACTTGTTACTTATTACTTGTCTATGAATCTGGGCGTTACAGACAAAAGCTATGAATTTGACTAACGTAGTATGCAGGTATTTCTTTGGTTATTAATGTTTGGTTAATGTTTTGACATTTAACAAGTTGCAAGTTTGAATTATTTTGTAAATATATCAATTTTTAACCTTATAATTAAAATTAGTTTGTGGATGTCGGTCCACGATCACAAACACTATTAGCGAAACGGATAACAATTTATTACGAATAACAAATAACGATTAACAGTAACTAACGATGATTAATAATAATGACAAGAAAAAACAGTGGACAGTAATATCACGACCACGAATCTTGATTTTTTGTTGCCGGCTGGTTGAACTACTTGTCTTGAATGTTCACCTCAACTACCTTTCCTTTCGAACTAAACTCGCCTCCTCTGGCGGGTGTGTTGCCAACCGATAAGGCGCGAAAGCAATGACTTTTAAATTTAAATGCGTTCAGAGTCGCCACAAGTTCTTTTAAGAACTTTACAATGTCAGTGAAAGGTAAAACTTTACGTTCTCAGGTACAATAGTTTTTTTTTACTTGAATAAATATTTTGTGATTATAACCTAAAACTTAAATTATTTGACTTTGACAGATAGAACGTAGAAAATTATGTAGTGGGTGTTAAATATATGGAAAAGACATTGATTTGCTTAGCTATTCTGGTATAAATTTATACTCTCATTATTAATGACGCAGGGCTTTTTTTTCGTGGTGTTGATAATATACGAGGGTGGTCTGAAAAGTTTCCGACCTCAACATGAAGATGGCAGCACTAGTCTACAAAATCTAGGGAATATGTTTGTACATCCTTTGACAGGTACTCGCCAAAATTTCAGTCATTTTGGAAACGCGGGTTTTGTTTAACAATTACTTGAGTAACTCAACGCGAGCATTTTTCCTGAAAATGAAAAAAATTGAGTATCGAGCTGTTATTAAATATTTGATTTTGAAAGGCAATACGCCTACGGAAATTAAAGATGAGTTGGATACTGTATACGGGGACTCTGTACCATCATTTACCACTGTGAAATTTTGGGTAGTTGAATGTAAACGTGGCCGTACCAACTTGGGCGACGAAGAACGGTCAGGACGTCCAGAAACTGCAACCACTGACGATAACATAGCCCACGTTCACCTAATGGTGCTAGAAACCTTCGAAAAGGTTAAAGAGATAGCAGAGGATATGAATATATCTCAAGAACTTGTTTGTCATATATTGAACCAAGATTGAGGCATGAGAAAGCTGTCCGCGCGTTGGTTGCCGCGTTTGCTCACTTTGAACCAAAAACTTGTTCGAATGAACATTTCCACGCTCTGTTGGCGCAGTTTAGGCGCAATAAATCAGATTTTTGGCACTGATTAATTACTGTAGATGAAACTTGGATACACCATTAGACTCCAGAAACAAAAATAAGTCAAAACAGTGGACTGGGATGGGGGAATCGGCTCCAAAAAAGGCAAACGCTGTTCTTTCTGCTGGGAAATTCATGGCGACTGTTTTTTGGGATAGTCATAGAGTTATCCCAATCTATTATATTCAAAAAGAAAGATTGCCATGGCGAAAATCCACGAATGACGATTTGAACTGCTTGACCACCCTCTTTACTCACCAGACTAGCCCCAAGGGACTTTTTTTTTCTCTAAGGTAAAAGTTGCGTCCATAGGACAGAGATTTTCGTCGAATGAAGAGTCCATTGCCTTTTTAAACAACTATTTTGCAGCGAAAGACGCTGAGTACTATTTGGACGGGTTAAGGAAATAGGAGCATCGCTGAAATAAGTATAGTGCGATGAATTACCAAATAATTTTAAACTCCCTGGTTTCAATCCATTTTATGCGATGATGAATCGGCTTCTGGATACGAAATAAATGTTGAAAGATTTCGAGAATACTGTCACAACACTGCCCGGTACTTTGTGGATAAATACTCGTGGTACTATATGTCACCTACCATACACAAATTTTTAATTCATGGCCCGGAAGTAGTTGAATCAGCCTTGCTGCCTACATCAATTCTATCATCAATTGAAGTAATTTCAGCAGACAGTTCAGGATTTTCAAAAAAGCGCCTTGCCGTATTTCCATCATTATAATTCCCAAAACCAGGTTTAGGTTTGTCGATAATTAAACCACAACGTTCTTTAAATTCTCTTCGAATCCGAGTCTTCGTTTCTGCAACTATATCTTTATCACTGCCGCGAGCTTGCCATTTTTTGATGGGTAATTTATATGCCATATGGAGTAAACATTCAAAAAAACGAATCCAGCCATGTATAATTGATAAACCAAATAGTAAATTTTCAGTGTTAATTTTTTTTTGAATCATTTTATCGATATCGTTAAAATCTTTCGATGTTGCTCCGCATATGTAACATTTTTGCGTCGATTTTGTGTCTGTTAATGCGTTACAGACTTTGCCATCCACCATTGAAAAAATCATTTCGTGACTTACTGCAACTGATTTTTCTTGAATAACTGTTTTACTATTTTGCAGTTCTTCTATTTCTTTGTCTACCCTAGTCTTCTCTGCAGTGGAAACTTTTAATTCTCCCACTTAATTTTGGTAGGAATGCAAATTCGCCGCACTGCATTCGTTTTATTATAAAAACACTTTATTTTTACAAATATTAATAACTGATTGAATTCTCATTGATGAATATTGGCATTTGTCTTTTCATTTAAAGATCTTGGACCAAAAACATCTTGCATACTCATAATTGCTGAAAACTCAACTCAAAATTTCCTTAGCTGTGCTTTCTAACTTTACTTAATTATTTAATCTAAAGATATGAAACCGAATTATTCATCACCACGGATGTTCATTTAAAAGAAGAATCTCACATGCTTAAAACAAATTATCTATTTGAATGCTTTTTTAAATTAATCCCTGTTTTTAAAAAAATTATTTATAACTAAAGATGCTAATGCAGAATGAAACATGACAATATAGACTTACAAGGAGACTGCAGAAAAATATAAAAAAATTTCAGAAAAATATTTGTCCTTTCTATGTTAGGTCGGAAACTTTTCAGATCACCCTCGTATAGATATCTATTTATATTTAATATAAATTATTATTAAATACTAGCTGACCCGGCAGACTTTGTCCTGCCTATTTGGATAGGTGGTGCGAAGAGTTTATATTATAAACAAAATAAATATTGATTTATTTTTGCGAATGACTCTGCAACCGTAAAAGTTCAAACAGGAATGGAAGTTCATTGAGGTTCAAACGTAACTGAAACGTTTGACGCAAATTTGATTTTCCTACCCTCTCTGTTACTCCCGCATTTGAATTATCTCCTCTTTTGTAAGACCTTGTTTCCCGTTTAAGACCTGCGAAGGTTTTTGTTAACTGATAATAGATTTTTAATGAATAAATACAGGAGCGGAGTAAAGTCAAACAGATTCCAAGTACGCCACTGGTACCTACCTACAGTGACTTTATAGAGATATCTATACACCTACCTTAGGATTAGGATTTGTAGTGGAGGGTAAGATAAACTCACATGCACTAAATTGGGCCTATTATGCTACCTCCGATGTTAAGGCCACAACGTGTTGATGCAGATTGGAAGGCCGAGCTAAGAAACTCTGTCAGGTCCGAGATTCGAACCCAGAATTCTATAGGGCGATAATCGAATAAACTGTTAGAATAAACTAACGAACATTTAAAAAAATTAGCCAAATCGGTCCAGCCGTTCTCAAGTTATGAGCTTAGCAACGAACGGCATTTCATTTTTATTTATATAGAATATTTTTTTTGTAGTCTTGAAAATGGGTCAATAAAAAACCCGAAACGTCGCGTCGGACCGCTGACTCAACTATTTTGTATCCAATATTTTATTAATGGAAGGTGAACAATCACTACACTATAGAAAGATATTAGTATAGAAGCCTAAAAGCTGTGGTAATCCGAGTTCCACCTTGCTAAAATTTTGTATTGCAAAAGAATATGTAGGGTGAAAGTGTGTTTATGATTATTATCTCCAATTAGGTTTCTAGGTAGCCTCTATATCTCTTAATCTTGAATTAACCAATTTTAATCTTAAAGAACAGATACTACACTTTGATCTTAGCTGATAAGCCAAAAAGCGATACTTTTTGAATCGGAATCGTGAAATGACATAGTGGAATACCGGGTTGAGCCCACACATCCTTAAAATGACTGGCGAGAACCGCCTGATTTGGTATCGGGTTGAGGAATTAGCACACAACCGTCCGCCGGGGATCTGCCGACTTTAGATACGATTAGAGCCGTATCAAGACTGTCGACAGATTGGCTGAGATGTGATGGGGGTACGTGATCCCCATCGCGAAAGTCGCTGACAATGCGAATCGTGGCATGCGGAATGGGTCCAAAAACATGGCAGGACCCAGCGGCAGAAGGATAGAAATTGCCTAAGAGGATAGAAAAATTGTCCATAAAGCTCATCGTCTGTCTTCAGAGGGGCGAGGCTGGTAAGGGTGAGGCGAGGTCCAGTCCTTTGTCGGGGGAGAATCAATCGCTCCGAGAGAAGGCTTCCACGCCGGTCGCGCCGCGCGGTACGTCCGTCATCCCGATTCCTGGGCCATTGGGGGGGGGAGGGCTCGAGTCGACACCGATTAGAGCCGTTGTCGACTTTTCGGAACCCCCCCCCCCTCTTTGGTCCTGGAGGAATACTTGATTCACGTGCTCGAGTATTGGCTGACGGATGGGGGTTGGGGTTACTATTACCTGATCTGTGGCTGTGATCATGCGCCATGGGAGGAATGGGATCTCCCCTTGCGCATGAATCGTGCCTTGATCGGAAGAAACATAATTTGTTTAAATAATAATATTAATAATAATATTATTATTATTATTATTAAATAATAATATTAATTAATAATAACTAATAGACCCACCTGTTATATATTATTTGAAAAGAGAATAAAAAACTCTATTTAAATATGTCATAGCCAACTATGGTTTTCATTTAAAAAAACGCCACTTTATATTACAACTCGGAAACAAATGAAGATATTTAAAATCCCTTTAGCCCAATTTATTATTCTCAAAAAAGTGTCTGAAGAAGGTATAAATATTTTTTCTATAACTTTACAAACAACCGAGATATCGGCATTTAACGAAAAGTCGAAAAAGCGAACTTTTGGCCATGACTCGACAACGAAAAAAATATCGGATTCCAGTTTTCACCATTAAGCTTTTCTCAAAAAAAGAGATCGAGGATGCGCCATCCATTTTTCCATAACTCTTATAGTTACCGAATTCCCCATAAGAACATTAGAATTTGAACCACCCTGTATAAGTAAATTACCTGCCCATAAATTAAGTTGCAAATTCCAGAATTTATATACGATCATCGCGGGTAAAGTATTGATTTTAGGGAAAAAATGAAAGATACCTTTTCCATTGGATTCATCTTTTTCTTCGTATTGTTTTTTTTCCAAATGGAGATCCGACGCTTATTAAAGGAGCTGCAGGGAGAAAAAGTTTCAAAAAGTTTGGGTAAAAAAATATAGGTCAAAACCGAAAAATTAAAAAAAATTTAAAAAAAGATTGTACTTTTCGCGAGGATTCCAAATACCAAAAAAAATTGAAAATAGTTGAAAAATAAGAGAGATGTGAGCGGATTCGTAAAAGTCGCTTAAACCCGATCATCGCGGGCGGGGGGTGACTTTTCCAACTTTTTCGATTTTTCTGGTTATATGTGCTTTCGACCACGTCCTCTGCCCAAATTTCAAATTTCCATGACCACCGAAGGGCCTAAACATTTTCGCACGTGGTCATGAATCAGCCAATTAGGTCGTCGTTGACGTCACTTTCGTTTGCTTTTTCGTCCCGTTCGCTATTTTAGATTTTAGGTGCTGTGCGTTAAAAAGCTTCGCTTTAATAAGCATTTTGCCAGCCCCCCATTCCGAATTTTGGATCCAAAATACTTTAAATCGTTTGTACATGTTTGTATCTTATCTATTTTCGTTTTCCCTTCCGAATTTTGGATCCAAAATAGTTTAAATCGCTTGTACCTGTTTGTACTTTCTTTATTTGCGTTTGTATTAGTTTTACAGATATTTTTAAATATCTAAAATCGGTATTTCGCTAGCCCAGCCATGGCGCCAGGGGGGGAGCATGTGGCCACCTTGTTGCTTGGGGTGCCCCACCAAGTGCCCACCCGAAATTTTTACGAAAAAAATTTTTCTTTTTTTTGGTGTTTATTTCTATAATGTAATTTATTGAGTTCATTTATAAATTTTGTGTTCCCACCCTAAATATATTGGGCCCAATTTGCGCCCACCTATTTAAAAAATCCTGGTGTTCTATTCTATGGTTGCCGCTGCGACAGCCCCCCCCCCTTTATTTAAAATTTTTGATCCAAAACATTTTACCCGTTTGTATTCGTGTGTACGTTTCTCGTTGTTTTTCTTATTTCAATTGCTTTTTTGAAACAATTGAAATTCGTTTTTTCAAAAAACCTAATTTATTTTTTACAAATTCAATATTTTACGGGAGGGCCAAATTAGGAGAGGGCCACTTCATAAATTTTTTTGTAGTTATGGGTTCATAAATTTGTTTTGCTAGAGCTATCAACTTTATTTTAATTTGTCTAAATATTGACAGTATTGTCAATCTAACAGTCATAATGATGAACGAGTCATCATCAGATGATAATCAACCGAGTAAATCTGATGATAAATCGGTCAAGTCCAAAGAGGAAGTACCAGTTCAAAGTGAAAATTTGCAGGCTCCACAGACAATCATAATGATGGATGAGTCACCATCAGACCATCATAATCAATCGAGTACTACATCTGATGATATTTCGGCCAAACCCAAAAAAAAGTACCGGTTAAACGATTGAAAATATGTCGCAACCCTTACATGAATTTTCTTAGAAAATTTCGAAAACAAAGAGTTGAGTAATATCGAAATATATAAGCAAGGGGCCATTACTTGGAAAGAATTAAACCAAAATGAAAAATTGAAATTCAACTTTGAATTTATTCAACAATCAATTAATGTCCCTACAAGAGTACCAAGAAGAGCTAAAACTATCGGCTTGGGTAGATAGAAAGGACAGAAAAAGCGTCGAGTTTAAAATCAGATGACGAAACTGGATAAATTCCCTTCAATTAAAATTGTTTGTTTTAAAAAAATTTACAATTGATTTACTTATTATTATAGTATCTATTTATTGTATTTTATATATTTTTTAGAAATTATATATAATGTTCTTGAAAAATGTATTATCTTGTTATTCGCAGTGATCGTCTTTTTCGATTAAAAAGTTAAAAGTTAACGTCGAAATCATGTTTTTGTATGATCAGGCCTTGTATAGTAGGTGGTATGTATTTTAAATGTCATTCTACGTAGTTCAATTAACTTCTGCGTACATTTGAACTACCTCTTGATATTACAATAATAATTCTTAATTTTCTTTAAAATTTTCTGTAAATATCACATTACAATACATTTTATTGTAATCTTTCAAATTTTATTATCTACCAACTTCATTAGCTCTTAATTTTTACAAAAGTTAAAGTGAATGACGTATAGATAACCTCGTGGCGTGCTAACTTTTTACAAAAATTTTACAATTTTCAAAATTAAACATGTTAGCTAAAACAGGTCTCTTAATCGTTTCAAATCCAAAACATATCGGCAAAATATTAGGTAGCGTTCAGCAACAGGTAAAAAATACGCTTTACATCCAACTGCTTTCGGTTTTAAGTGAACCATTTTCATTTCATCCAAACTTGTTCACCTCTGCGTCTAAGTACAGTCAAACAATATGGGGAATTTACTCACAGGTTGGTGATCCATATTTGTTTTAAAAGAAGACTTTATTTTAGTTAACTTTTAGGCTGCAAAATATTGCCAAGGGTTAGACGTTAGAGTAATTTTGTCCGGTTTGAAATATCAAAACATCTCCACGATACAAACGCATTGTAAAATTGAAGTGGTAATTTTCGACAAAAAGCACAATCAAACTGAAATTGACGCTTTCGTTCACAAGAATATTGGAAATATTGCTTCGAAATGTGGCGTAGTGACTATAAATAATGATTTTGACAACGAATTGAGTGTAAACGATGGCGCACAAAATGATAAAGTTTATCAACATACCGTCCTCGGTGGTACATTTGATAGATTACACATAGCTCATAAGATATTATTAAGTGAAGCTGCTTTAATGTCTTCCAAACAAGTTACGGTGGGAGTAACCGAAGAAAATATGTTAAAAAGTATATATCTATAAATTTAACTGCTTACTTATTACTTATTTTTTTAACAAGGTAAAACTTTATGGGAATTAATTCAGCCTATCGATGAGAGGGTGGATGCGGTGAGGCATTTTCTCAATGACATTTGTCCGGAACTTGATGTTTCAGTTGTACCTATAGCGGATCTTTATGGTCCTACTCAATATGATCCTACAATGGAGCTGTTAGTTCTTAGTGCTGAAACAATTAAAGGGGGGCAGAAAATAAATGAAGGTAAATTTTATAATCAATTTGACTTGGACAATAGCAGTAATTTAATTTATTTGGTTGTCTTCCTGGGTGGAATTCAGGTTGATTATTAACTCGATTTCAAAATCCAAATATTAAATTGTTTCTTACTCCAATTATTAGTCATTTGAATTATCTCGATTCGGTTAAATAACTTTATTTGCCAGATCATATTTATATGTTAAATGAAACTGTACGTTTGAAAACATAAGGTAGATTAGGATTGCAAACTATTCTACTTTAGTATAAAATATCCTCTGTCTTATTTGAACATCAAGAATGCTCACAGGTGAGAATGTCATCTCTGGGTAAACGTAACCGAGGGTGCTAGTATGCTAATGTATTAATGACTTTGTTTTAATCTATGAGATGCATTTTAATAATAGGATATTGTTATTATGCTGAATTGATGATTTTATTTTCGATGTCAAAGATAGTTAACAATCCATTTAGACAACTATCAAAAATAATCCATGGGCACCTTAGTAACTCAATCTCACAATTCTTCTCTTGAGCGTGGTATTTGTAAAGCCAGCTTGTTCTTACATCGGAACTTGAGTTTTTTGGTCCTTTCGTTGATTTATGTTAAATCATGGAAGCACTATTAAAGAAAAATTAAGAGGTACTAGAGGCGATTTGATTCAAGTCGGTGTGCCATATGAATTCGATTGACAAAGCCAGTTGAGGAATGAGGGAAGGAATCACGCAATACAAAAAGTTTTGATATGGCGTTGTGAACATTCAAACTTCACCCCCATTGAACACATTTATAAGCAGTTATGTAAATAATTAAATACCATTCTTTCAATTTATGTTTCCGATTGTTATTCTATCTAATCTATCTTTAATTAAAAAATGGCACCCGAAGCAAAAGCCGCTGACTCAATTCCGCCAGTGAAGATAAGCAAATAAAGCTAAAATATATGTCCCGATCTTGGACCCCGATAAAATAATTTACACAAATGATTAATGCAAATAATAGTGAAGTAAAATAAATTATTGCAGTTCGTCAAAGTAAAGGCCTGCCAATTTTGGACATTGCATCAGTCGAATTAGTAGATGAACCGCATAGGAATCCAATAGAAGAAGAAAAAATTAGTTCAAGTACTGCGAGAATGCGACTACTTGGCCAGTTACTTAAACCTGTTGAAGAAAACAATGCAATTGCTAAACAACCCTACGTTATTGGACTCACGGGTAACTTTCCCATTTTAGTTTACAATATCATAATAATTGAATTTCTTAGGTGGCATAGCAAGTGGAAAGTCTGCAATTGCACAACGGTTGCAAGAACTCGGAGCAGAAGTCATCGATTGTGATAAAGTAGCACACGAGTTGTACCTTCCTGGTAAGACTTGTCACCAACTTATTGTTGAAAATTTTGGAGAAGTGGTGTTAACTCCTGGTGGTGAAATCGATAGGAAAGTTTTAGGTTCTATTGTTTTTCAAGACCCTGTAAGTGATTGCTGCTGTTTAAAAACATTTTAAATTTTAAATTATTTTAGAATCAACTCCAAAAGTTAAATTCATTGGTGTGGCCTAAAATAGGTGATGAAGTACAAAATAGAATAAAAAATTCTAACAGCAAAGTTGTAATTGTGGAAGCTGCAATTTTACAAAGTGCAGGTTTGGGGAAATTGTGTCACGAGGTTAGTTTGAGTTCGACTTGGATGATTAAATAAAATTTGTCTTTTAAAGGTGTGGGCTACTATGGTACCTCAATCCGAAGCCATTAAACGTTTAGAAAGTAGAAATAATTTGACGGAAGAGCAAGCTAGAAGTCGTATTGATTCGCAAAACAATAACCAAAGTTATATTAAAATTGCCAATGTTGTTTTTTGTTCACTGTGGCCTTTTGAATATACACAAAGTCAAATTGATAAAGCATGGTCATTACTGCAAGAGAGAATAACTTCCTGATATGAGACTTTAATTTATAGTAGTGCTATGTAGCAATGCGTAGTTTTAGGCAACAAAAAATATTTTTTTAATATAAATTAAGTGAAAGTTATTATATAATGTGAAATTTTATTTTAATGTTTTAATAAAAGTTATGTACAATAAATTTTTTTATTTTGTACAGTATGATCAAGTTTACAAAAAATCTATCTAAAGGAGTGTTCTTGAGGAGAGAGATATCTCAACATTAGTAGGCGTGGCTAGCAGTACAGGTACCTTATTCAAAATTACAGTTCACTTTGGGTCGTCAAGATTTCAATTTGCAACTCGGAGGCAACACATTTTTTAGCTTTGTAAAAATGTAACAAAGAATTTAATAAATAAAATATAATTTCTTCAAATTTGTAACAAAAAAATAAATCCATACAAAAAGTATTCATTTCCATAATAAAACAATGTCATGATCTCGTTCCAAGTGATCTTCAAGTTGTTGTGTGCTAATTCCTGCCAAACAACAAATTTCATCTAAACTTGAAGCCCCGGAAAACGATTTTTGTAAATCGCCATTATCTCGTAACAGAACGGGATACTTATTTACTCTTCTGATAAGAGATTCCAAAATTCCAAATTGTACTAACTTACGTTCGTTTATATTCAAGCAAGACGGATTAAACCTTGTACATAAATCCCTTATAGTAGTTCCACGAGCCATGGCCGCATACATACGAAATACGTCACGAATAAATGGCAACTGTCTTTGAGTCTTCGAAACAAACTCCAAACATTTTTTCTGCAACCAAATATTTATTAACTTTAATTGAAAATAGCTTTAAGGGGTGTATTAGTATTCCTCGATAAACATATCCCAGTGCCAGTTTTAGTTACGGGAAATGAAAGTTAATAATTATCTTTTATATTTAAGTTGGGAATTGAAAATTTTAATTAAGAGAAACAGTGGCATAATTTTGCAATTAAAATAATATTAAACATTAATTTGAAGAAACAAGAAGGAATTGAATTGAATTATTCTGAAAAAAGAAAATCTTATTTTTGCAATTATTATAAAAATAAAATCAAAAAATAGTGATTGTTAACCAGATAATTTGTTGGTGGATATTGAAAATAATTATGGCGGGACATTACAATATTATAGTTAGTGTGATCGGTGTAGCCGTTATTAGTTAAACAAAATAATTATTATACCTGAAGATCCAAGTCTTGCAATAACATCTTTAATTTAGGTGTTGCGCAGTAAACGTTCCCATATTGAAATAATGGAATTAATGCAACTACATCGTAATAAACCAAATTTTGCACACACGCTTTAACCAAATTATTTTCTACATCAGCTAATGTTGCAATTCTCGCAACGTGATTAAAACCGTCAATAAACGGAGCTACTTGTTGTGTAGTTAAATCCCATTCATGCGTCGGAAAAGTTTTAATAAAAATTGGAACCTGATGATCAAATATAGGCGACGGATCGCTTCGTACGTGAACAACTTTTAAATGTGTTGCTATTGGACCTTCAGTTAGAGCACATTCGCCTACAAAAATACAAATAAGCCGATTTAACAAAATATAAAACAACAATTCGAGCACCTTTTGTGTTTAAATCTTCTAAAACTTGTTTTAAAATTGGCGCCAATTTTGTTGATGCTGTGCCATTGGAAAGAAAACTGTTTTCCACTTCCATTGCGGTTAGATAGTCCGATAGTTTTGTGACAACTGGTTCGTAATGAACCGTACGTGACGTACTGTCACACACAAAGCATAAATTGAAATGAAATGCGTTTCGTGCATACTTTTTATCGTCGATTCTTACGGGAAATCCTAATATTTTGTACTCGGAAAGTGTGCTAAAATATAATTAAAAATTTGCAACGTAAAACTAAGCAAGTATAAGTTTACTGAGTTTCTCTAACAAAATTAAACTTACATACACTGTAATTGTACTTCTTTGTAATTCGGCTTTGGTAATAATGTACACACTCATGTTGTCAAATAATTCCTTGGACACGAAATTTTCTGGAACCTGAAAGAAAGTTATCCTATGATATTATAAACAGAAGATCACAAAAATGTTCAAGTTACCTGACAGGAAATAATTGGCCCCGCCGTTGGATGAAATTCGCACAAAAATATACATCTGATTTGGCTGTCTGGTTTAGCAGATATTTCAAAGCCATTGCATTGACAATCATTTGGTTCCATTATCAACAAAGTAAAGATGATGTAAAATATAAAAAAACATATTTCATAACCTTAATTATAAAAACGTCAAACGAAATCTTAATGCAGTGCTCATCAAACTACGGGTCTAGCAGTTCGACAAATGTTTTTTGTCCTTGCCATAATTTCTTGCATTGTCTGTACAAGGATGGATCCTGGATTCAGCTTTAGGCGATGGGGGGAATTGAATATTTTACTGATTTTACGTATAATATCATTAATATCGTCATCGTTCTTTAGTCAATTTCAAATACTTGCGTAAGAAATCTATCCTTTTTTTTTAGGTTTATAATCAATGGCTATAGAAATGCAACTAAAATTAATACCAACCTAAATTGGTTTGTTTATAAGTATTAAATAATCAACAACGCTGTCGATTAACTACTGTCTCCCAACTTTTAGAATGAAATTACTTTATTTTTTATGATTTAATTAAATTAGTGCTTGCTAATTATTGGAATTCGCATGGTGTTACGCAATTTAATCAATGCTTTATATCGTTTATCTCCCTCTATCCCTTTCTTATGATTTTTAATCATTTCTAAATTATCAGATTAGAATGTATCCACAACAAAATGTTCGCGACGAAAATGGTGAGCTCCTTCATAATTTGTGTTTCATTTTTTAAGCAATCTATGTTTAGGTGAAAGTATAATTCCTGCTTCACAACGGCCCGATGGAACGTGGAGAAAAGCACGACGGGTGAAAGAAGGCTATGTGCCACAAGAAGAAGTGCCCTTGTATGAAAGTAAAGGAAAACAATTTGCAACTCGTTCTACACAACCAACAACGGTTACTTTACCTTCCGGACAAGTCGCACATCAATCAATTCCGGGCTTGTTTATTGTAGATGAAAAGGTCAAGAATAAAAATAAGAAAAAAACTAAAAGTAAGAGCTTATTCTTGTTTACCGAGATGTACATCGTAAGTTATTATTTTAGATGTCGAGAATACAAGCAAGCAACTAGAAAAGCTGAAAATAACCGAAAAAGTTAGTAAGCCAAAAGCTCCAAGTAATAAAAGTACAAAACAAGAACCTGAGAAAGTCGCTCCAACGGAAGCTGTAGATCCTGCTAAACGCTTGAAAAATTTAAATAAAAGATTACGTGAAATTGAAGCCATTGAAACAAAACTTAAAAACGGTGAAATTTCAAAACCGGAACCAGAGCAGTTAACGAAGGTACAACGTAAAAATGATTTGTTATTGCAAATTCGAGAATTGGAAAAGCTGCTGTGATAAATCTTATAAAGTTCAAATATTCTTTTTAAATCGCAAATTTTTTTTTTTTTAAACTAATTTGTTAATATTGTTGAGTTGTATAAATTTACTCCTAATGCAAGGTCAATTATAAATTAGGGAAAATGGTATCTCCTTACCAATAAAACAAATGCTTTGTGTCGACCGGTTTTGGTTTTTTTATTAACCATCATCAGCACACGATAATTAACAAAAGAATTGAAAATAAGCATACCTCAGAGATTACACAAAGTGTTTGTTTTATTATCAATGGAATGCCATTTTCCTCAAATTATAAAATTAATTTTTTATACTTAATTATTGTGAATTTTATTATTTTTTCCCAGTGCTACAATTATTTTAAGAAATAAATGTTTTATAAATGATTTACATTTTTCAAAAATAATGAACTGGTGATCTTATAGGCCCAGAGGAAAATCATTTTTGTGGGTCATTCCATATAGCGTGGTCTAGTACTAATTAAATTGGTTTATTATTCACTATTTTACTTTCCTAATTCCTTTAGTAGGGAAAGTATTGTTATCTGCAATATTTGACTCCCCATTTATTTGTTTTGTGTTTCGAGGTTCCCTTAAATCATTTTTACTATGTTTGGAAAATGTCGATGAACACAACGGCATCCAAACGAAATCACTCCACAAATTTTAAATTTGAGTTTTTGTCTGCTCTGGCACGGGAGATTTACATGAAGCGATAAAAACTTTTATTATAAGTTTGTTATAACAAAACATTATTGTTATCAAATATTCTATAATTTTCGTTTTTCGTCAATTTATCTATATCAAAAAAAAAAGCAAAACCGTTTAAGATAGAACCTCTTTCTTGTAAATTTCTGGCATAATAATGGTTTTTCCGAAAATAGGAAAATGGATAACAATGTTTGGAAAGTGATATGTTGATGACCATATCTGATTTTTAAGTTAAAAATTGAGGCTGGAATTTCACCTTTTTGAAAACCTCAGTTCTCTGAGCATAGTTATACTTCCGAGGTAGCTTGTTAAGCTACCTAGTTGTTAAGCAATGCTGATCTCAAATATACCCGTGAGTCTGTTGATTGTATTATGAAAATTCATTTTCCCAATTTAAATGATCGATTTACTAAAATTTGAATCAAAATTTAAATACAGTCAACTACACCACAAGAACATTTTTTTAAAATCTTTACGTCATAGATCTAAAATGTAAATAAAAAACAATTTAGTATAAAACGCCAAAAGGAAAACACCAAAATATATTTATTTTTTTACAATACGTGTACATTTTAACAACAAAATTTAGTAAATTCATTCCAAGTAGGTTACATTATTAACGAAAACATTTTTCCGAACTCTTGGAGTTTTGCAAACTTTAGAATCATCTACATTTCAAATGATATCATGAAATACATCGCTAAGATCAAATACCTATGAAACTTAATTTACTGCTCTGTGGAAAATTATTTAAAAGCAAATCATCCTATTATAGAAATTTTAAGTTCAATTGGATTTTTACGTTTTTGGCTTCAAAATTTTAGTTTCATTAATTTTAACATAATATTGTTTATCATTGTAAAATATTGTCATTTCAATTTCCACCAACTTATATGATGAAAAAGATATGCTTTTTGATGAAGTTTCTCTCGTCGATTCATTCTTTTATGACAAAAGTATAATAATAGAAATGTGACATTCTAACTTGAAATCTCATTTCTCCTCTTAAAGTAAATGTAAACTGCTTACAAAAATACCCCTGCAGAAATTATAAGTAACGGTGATGTCTATTATCTACAATCATTTGATATCTACATAAGTAAAGGCAAAATAAAAGTAGGGCAGTATAATATTAGTTGCTGCATGCAACTTTTGAAATACAATAAAGATTATATAATAATTGGAATGTATTAGATTATGATCACAAATAATTGAGAAATTTAAAAATAATATTTTAATCTTCGAGATAAATCAGTATAATTTCTTTCGACCATACACGATTGTAATAAACGTAAATTGATGTGCCAGACAAAAATGCTAATAAAAACATAATTCATAAAAATGTACACAATTCTATCTGGTGTGCGTTGCAATAAAACCCCCTCATAAATTGACGCTTATACCATTTTTATCATCTCTCACTTATAAGGTCATTTTAATTGCAATTCTCACCACCTCGAGATGAAAAAAATAAGTTTTTATGTGATGGTATTTTAATCATTTTTACCTGGGCTTTTAAAAGAGATTTAAAAATAAATAAATTTTAGAATTTGTAACTTGTGATAAATTATAACAATATTTTAAACTAAAACCAAGTTAAATAAACGCTTAAATATTTTTAAAAGTTGTATTTATTAGATACGATATTTCGAAAATGGTTGCTTTCTTTTTCGATATTAAATAATATGCGACAAACATTTACAGCAATGATTCCAACAATCAACTTAAATATTATTCCGATAATAACTGCCAGTAAAAATTACTAATATAATTAGAACAAAAAATGCTGGAAATTTCTAAATATAATTTTACGTTGGTATATTGAATAATAGCAAATAAATTTTTCTCCCAGTTCTACCTGGGAGGATCAACATGACAATGATAAAAACACCTTTTTGCACTTTCGGAAGTCAAAATCGTGTATTATTCCCATGGAAACAAAATCAAAATGTAATATTCAACTTTTACGAAGCAGTAAACTTGTTAATTTTAATGAAAAAAACTGTAATTCTATTGATATCAAATGAAAATTTCAGTGTCGCTCATGACATAAAATATTGTTATGGTTGGTAGACGTGAACATCCTTTACAATTCGTACAATTGTAATTATGTAAACAAAGTTGTATCATGAAAGTTCAATGTAAATAAACAGTACATAAATGTTAAAAACGTTGACATAACCACAATATAAAAGCTAGCGGCATTTAATATAAATAGCCAAGTTTCGAAATACTCAGATCCAATTTATGCATGAAAAACTTAATAACTTCACAAACTTATTTTTAGTAGACCGAACCATATTTTCCCCATTATAGGTAATCCTTCATGGAAAATACATTTCTTTCGCTTTGAGATAGTAGTTAAGATTTCTGTAACCATGTAAGTTGTAGTAAATTATTTTATCAAATGAAAGAACTTACTTATGAGCCATCACTGTATTTCATACATAATTTTGGTTGATTAAAATGCACGAATTTCACTAAAACGTTACATTTTATTTGTTGTTGGTAAACTAATTAATAAATGGCGGCAGGCCGTTTCGTTGTCATAAATACCCCAGCCTACTGATATTTTCTTTAAAAAAATATGTGTAATATAAAACGTAAAAACTTAAATTTATGTAAAATTAACTATTTATATAATTTGAAAAAACATTGATAGATATAAATAAAATTTTTTTAATTTAATTTAAGATTGCAACACTTCTACATTATTTTAGCAATATTTTCTACAATAAAAATAGGTTCTAACCACTACTACAGCCTTACCTGGTTACGCCACTGCTGGGATGCTATTCGCCACGACTTCCAAAAGTTACATTATTTAGATTAAATCGGATTTAGTACTGTTGGTAATTTAGTCCTTTTGATAAAATAGTATATAACCTAACATAATTATGATACTCAAAATAATAACATTTTAGATTCGTAATCAATTTTAAAGAGTTTAATAAAATAAATTGTATTATCAAAATGAGTGGATTGGGATTCTCGGGTTTCCAATTGAACTCAAATCCAAAACGAACAAGTCACAATGCGGTTCCACCGCCACCATCCACTGGCACTGGTGTCAATCGACAGGGATATTCTACTATGAATTCAATTAGTCAGAATGCTCTTTCTGCCGCATGGGGTGGTAGCCGCAAACGAGCACCTACCGAAGACGAGTATTTTGAAGATGAAGAGGACGAAAAAACCCCAACGTTAGCTTACATCCCTGCACCTGGCAGCCCTACTCAAGCTGCCGACGACGATGGCTGTCGTGACCAAGAAGAAGAAGATCCTCTTGATGCTTACATGGCCGGAATTGAGAAACAAGTGCATGTTAAGCCCAAAGAAGTTGATAAACCTTCCGGTATAAGAGATGATTTAGAGGAAGAAGATGACGAAGAATCATATTATCGTTACATGGAAGAAAATCCCACAGCAGGTTTGGCACCTGTTGAAGATGACACACCAGAAGTGGAATATGACGAAGATGGAAATCCAATAGCACCAGATCGTAAGAGGATTATTGATCCGCTGCCACCAATAGATCATTCCCTCATCGAGTACCAGCCTTTTCAGAAGAATTTTTACGATCCACATGAAGAAATTAATTCTTTAACGTCGCAACAAGTTAGCGAGCTACGCAAGACTTTTGGATTGACAGTTAGTGGCACTTCACCACCAAAACCGGTATCATCATTTGGCCACTTCAATTTTGACGATAAACTCTTAAAAGCAATTATTCGTGCTGAATATACCAACCCTACGCCGATTCAAACCCAAGCCGTTCCTTGTGGATTAGCGGGACGTGATTTATTAGGAATTGCTCAAACAGGTTTGTAATTTTTTAATTTATCTGTTTTGTAGCACCTGTCTGAAATGTTAATTTTGATCATGTAATTAAGTTTTTTAATTTAGGAAGTGGAAAAACTGCAGCATTTTTGTGGCCATTATTGGTCCATGCTGCTGCCCAACCTCCCGTCCAGGAGGGTGAAGGACCCATAGCTCTTATTCTAGCACCAACACGAGAACTCGCTTTGCAAATTTACAACGAAACTCGTCGTTTTTGTCGCGTCTATGAGCTACGAGTTATATGTGCTTATGGTGGGGGTTCTAAATGGGAACAAACTCAGGTAAGTGATTGGGTTTCTTACAAATTTCATTATTTAAAATTTTTTTATTTTAAGGCTTTGAAGGAAGGTGCCGAAATAGTAGTCGCAACGCCTGGAAGAATCATCGATCTTGTAAAATGTGGTGCAACCAATTTACAACGTGTAACTTTTCTCGTGTTAGATGAAGCCGATCGAATGTTTGAGTTAGGTTTTGAGCCTCAAGTACGGTCAGTTTGCAATCACGTTCGACCTGATCGGCAAACTCTGCTGTTTAGTGCTACATTTCGTAAACGTATTGAAAAGTTGGCGCGCGACGCCTTGAAAGATCCGGTTCGAATTTCCCAAGGAATAACGGGCCAAGCATCTGAAGATGTAACACAACACGTTTTATTATTGGCTAATCAGCAAGCTAAAAAGAATTGGTTGTTTACTCGCTTAGTCGAACTGTTATCAGCGGGTTCGATTCTTTTGTTTGTTACTAAAAAATTGGATGCAGAACAGGTGAGTTTCCACCATAAACACCTCCACACTTGTTCATATTTCTGCGTATTGTACATTTTGTATTAGTTGAAAAATTAATTTATTCTGTCGTGCTAAAATCAAAGGCATTATTTACTGGTTGCATTTACCGCATTTCAACTTAGGAAAGGCTGCTACGATACGATTTTAATCAAGGTCTTTTTTAATAAATTCAATGTAGATACAGCCTTTTCACTTAGTAAATAGATAATATTCTGGCATAATAATATGCCAGCATACTAAAATACATTCTTTGATTTATCACGGCAGTATTCCTATCAAGTCTTTCTCTATATAAATAGTGTATCCGTAAATACAATATTTTTGTTTTAAATATTTTGTTCCCTCATTTCATAATTATTATTATTAATGCTTTGACTTAAATCGTTTTAGGTAGCAAACGATTTACAACTGAAGGAATTTGAATGTCTTCTTTTACACGGCGATATGGAACAGGCCGACCGTAATAGAATTATAACATCTTTTAAGAAAAACGAGTGTCCACTGTTGGTATGTTAATTTTAATTTCATTTTTAATTCTGGTAATTTACTTGGTATGTTTAGGTAGCAACAGACGTAGCCGCACGGGGTTTAGATATTCCACACGTGAGAACCGTTATAAATTTTGATATTGCAAGAGATATCGACACACATACCCATAGGGTTGGACGTACGGGACGTGCAGGTTTACAGGGTACAGCATACACTTTACTTACAGATAAAGATAAAGAATTTGCTGGTCATATTGTAAGAAATTTGGAAGCTGCTAATCAAGAAGTTCCCCAGGAAGTATTGGATTTAGCGTTACAGAGTTCATGGTTCCGTAAATCGAGGTACAGTTTTTAATTTTTTTTATATTAATTACTTTGTAACTAAATTTGACAATAACAGGTTCAAGAAGAAGGATCAAAATCCTAATGTAGGTGGAATAGGATTAGGCTATAAAGAAAAAGTGGGACGCCCTCAAGCCGCTGGTCAGGGTTCGTCTTCATCACAGACACCTAAAGCAGGCCCCGCTACTGATAGACTGTCAGCTATGAAGGCGGCGTTTAAAGCTCAGTATCAAAATCAGGTAAGTTTATTTTTACAAATTAATTACTTGTTTCATAGCAGATGTAAAAGTGCGGATTGTTTGACTAATAATAGTAGAACAAGTGACATGCTATCATTTTAATTTGTAATTGAGATTTCTTATTTCAAGTGTGGTTCAGACGTAATGATATATTTGAAACGCTATGTGCACAGATATTTGAACTGGGATTTGAAGAGTGACCACATTTTCAAACGTTTATTCCAATCTGCGTTTACATTTTGACAAATAGGAATAATATAAAGAAAATGTTGTGCATTAACAGTCTTACTTACAATTAATGTTAATATTAGCACTGAATAGTAGGAGTAACAAATTTAAATTAATATTAGTAAACAAGATTTCAAATAATATTTAATCGGAACAAATTTTCACACGTTCTTAACTTCGAAAATAACTTTGATATATCTAAACACATATCTGTTACAGATATATTGTTACTTTGGGACCGCGCTTAACATCTGTTATATAAAAACATTGAATTATCCATTCCCAAAAATAATTCGTTCGTAACTTCGTCACTCGTAAATTAACATTTTTGGCAATTTATTATAAAAATTACAATACTACATTACGATAAAGTATTAACTATGTTTAATTTTATTTTTAGTTTACCGCCAGTACAGATAAACCTCCACCGAACCATTCTTCGTCATCGGCTCGTAAAAAAACAAGATGGGAGTAAGGTTTTGATGCTTTTAAGAATTAAAAGTTTTTAATTTGTATGACTACCTATTGACATTTTGTTAAAAAAATATGCAACCTCAAACATTTTCAAAAATGTATGTTTAAATTATAAATATACAACGCAATTTATAGTGAAATAAATTTTTCCCTTAAAATTTTTAATATGTACATAATTAGTGATTGTATTCTGTGAACATTAAAATAAAGTTGGAAAGAAATTTTATATTTTGTTTCATTTGTTTTTTCTTACATAATTAAAAAAATTCTATGTTCCAAATATCCAAAGTTTATCAGTCTGTTGAGATATTAACGTATTTCCTCCTTCCTACGTTCGTTTTTTCTTTGTTGTGATATAACAGCTTAGGGTTAACGCACTTGCAAAATTTTAAATCAATCATGGATGTCTTTACAACATCACTGATGTAAAAAATCGTTTAAAAGTTAAAAAAAAAGGTGTATTAATTTGTTTACTTGCAGGATTAGTTACTTAATTGGTGTAAGTGGTAGCAATGTTCCTTTTTTTCTGGCGGCAAATACCGATAAAAGTGAGTCCGGTAAGTTTCACAATTTAAAGTTACGTAATTTTTGATTTAATACGCATAATAATTGCGTTTGGCGCCATTTACAATAATTCTATTTTTTAACTTTTGTTTTGAAAATATTTAGAAAAATAAATATTACGCTTTTCAAATAGCGTCAAGTTTTCACAAAAACCGATCAATACTCAACGTGAAAACCCGCCCACTGACTGACTAACTGACTCGCGTTAAGATACTGAAAATTATGTCCACGAAAACATTAATAAAAAAATTTGTTTTTAATTAGCTTTAAGTTTGAAATTTTAAGTAGTTATGCGCATTAATTACCAAAATTTAATATGTTTTTGCGCAGATATCACTTTCCTCGTGACATAATGCGCACCAAAATAAAAGCAACTTTCATTTGTCATATCTTGACATCTTTATAGTTAGATAGATAACAATGGTAATAATCACAATGAAGTCCTGATGATATACACGATATTGACCTCATATAATGATAATACCGACCCTTAAGATTACTATTACCAAATTAACACTGGTGCAGTTTTTCGTAATTAATCGAATCAGTCTTCCACGCATACACATCATAATTTGTTATTTTTTTTATTAATTTGATAAATTAAATATAGTTAGCATTAGGTTTAGGGATCACACCCAGAGACTAGGGGCGGATAGGTTCATCGGTAAATTGAGAATTTGCCAGTGAATCGCACTTACATCTTATCATACGAAAAAAAAAAATTGCAGTCATGTGAGGTGGAGTTGTAGGATTGCTTTGGGCCTCTTGTACCGCGTGCTATCATCGAGGTAGTAGTTACTCATAGCTCTTTCGATTATTGGGTTCTTCGAGGTTTCCACTGCTTTGCATAGAGTTTTTCCGCTGAATTTTGGATAAACTCCAAGATGGATTCCAGTTTGGAATCCTCCTGTAACATGTTTTTTTAAAACATACAACGTTTCGTTGCTATGTTCTGAACCCTTTGGAGTTTTTGGGGCTTTTAGCCGCGAAACCTTAAACTTCTACAGGCGTACGTCTGGAGCAGCGGATGAATGTTTTGAACTGCCTTAGGCCATTTGTATTTAAAGGTTTTTGTCCTTTATTTATATACCTTAACTGAAGCACCACTATTAGAAATAAAAATAGCCAAACTGAAAAAGCAGTAAACAAACTACTATGGACTTTGATCGAACGTACAATTCTCCACCCCAATATCGAAGTGACCTGAGACATGAGCGACAGATTATGGAAATTCCTCGATAACATGGTGAAGTCGAAAGCCCACAACACCAGGAAGGAAGAAGAAAACAACGGAGGCTTTATCTCAGTGAAGAATTTCACAAGCCGAAAGTGAACAAGATTTCAATCACTCGTCCATGAAGGATGCCATGGACCATGGACATGGAGGTGGTGGAGGAACCACCACCAAGCGCAGCTGCCACGACCACCGATACTGGTCTCCAAACAAACAAACCAGACAACACATAACCCTACTCGTCCGCCAAGATTGCCTTCAATCACCCAATCCATCTCAAGAAGATACGCGAAGCAAACATCAAATACAATAGATTCACATGTGTTCCAGAAGAACTATCTATCAACTATCAGCTCCATACACTCCCAATTAAGATCTCTCACAGAGCACAAATGTACCGCGGAAGAGACAGGATGCCCCTACCCACTACTTATGATTACCCGAGGTCAAAACGTCAGAAAACAGGGATATTTTAGGTCACTCAAATTCTGGAAATCAACGTTCAAATCGAAAGCCCGTGAAGAAAGTTCCATATAGGGAAATGTCACAGTCGTATATTTGGTCACGCCCATCTCTCATGTAGGTCAAAACCAAGATGCGTCAAGGATGTGGGGCCACACTTGACATCCACTTGCGAGAAGCTAAAGGATAATTTTGATCGATGGTATGATTGGGTTTTTTGAAGGTACTGGTACGTCGCTGGCGTAAATAATGTACAGGATGGGAACAGTCATCTGGAAGATCTCCGCGTCGACCTCTTTCTCGATCGGCGGATTCTCTCCAGCTTCACTTTGAATTTCTAATTTGACAGAAACGATAGAGTCTGACAAGTTCTGGATCAAAGCCGCTATGAAGCAGGCTCTGGTTCTTTGGATGAAAACAAAACTGTTCGTTGGGAAAAGCTTCAATGAATGAAAGTTATACTTTTGGCAAGTTTTAAGAATTTCAAGATGTTATGTATGATAAGGGAAAATTTTATTTTTCTTACAATTAATATTTAATTTTAGTTTTTTACTTGATTTCAGATATTTTTACGTCCCTAAACACTTCCGAGAATCCGTGTACAAATTTTTATAAATATTCTTGCGGTGGTTGGATAGATAAAAATTCCCAGTACAACAACGAGCCATTTTGGAACCATTGGCAATCGACAGCTCAAAAAATAGTTCGTCGATTAGAAATCATTCTTGAAAATAAAAAAGTTACAGATAAATATCTGAAAAAAGCACAAAGCGTATTCAAAACTTGCTTGAGAAGCAAACAGGAAGACCGTCATGTGGAAGGTTTAAAAAAATTAGTTCGGAGTTTGAGTGGATGGCCGGTGGTCACACCAAATTGGAATGTTAATAGTTCGTACGATTGGTCCATCAACACTGCAGAAGTAATGTCATCTTTAGGAATTTATCCATTGTTAAAGTTTCACGTGTTCATCGATATGACCAACACTTCACAGCATGCTTTATACGTATGTATTTAATTTATCAAATGAACTCAATTTTTATTTTATAAATATAAATATTAATAATTTGCAGATAGAACGAGGCGAACTAAATTTACCACAAATAATTTTAAAATATCCACAAAAATTCAAACAGTTTATCAAAGCATACCAGGTATGGATAACCAATACCATCGAATATTTGTATCCCAATAGTACAAACTCGGATATAAAATCTGAAGTTAGAGAACTGGTTAAATTTGAAATCGAATTAGCTAAATTACACGATGTTAAAGATAAAAGTGAAAAAATATCAATAGATCAACTTGAAGATACATATTATTCAGTCGAATGGGCGCAATTCTTCAATGCATTTTTTAATTCTACTGCCATTCGTGTGCCCAATAATGGAACCGTTATAATTAGATGTCAAAAGTATTTAAAGCATTTACTAACTTTAATATCGAAAACCAAAGTTAAAACTGTCGGTAAGAACTTAAATCGATGTAATTTTTTTGCAAAAAAAATGTTTTGTTTTCTAGCAAATTATATTATTTGGACCGTGGTGAAAGAATTATCCAGAGATACAAGCGAATATTTGAGACGACTTAATTTTAAAATTAATAAAGTCATTTTTGGGGTACAGACGGATTTAGCAAGAAAAGAAGAGTGTATTAGTCATATCAATAATTATATGGATACAATTTTATTACCAAAATATTTGGATTTGTATGTTAATCGCCGCACTATAAAAAATGTCAGTACGATGATAAAAAACATTAAAGCGGCGTTTATTGAAAATTTACGAAACACCGAGTGGCTTCATAATACCACGAGAAATTTAGCCATTAAGAAAATTTCGGAATTAAAATACATTATAGGATTTTCAAAAGATTTAAATAACAAATCAATATTAGAAAAGAAGTTTAAAAATGTAGTAAATTTTAAATTTTGCATCACTATGCAAATAATGTATTTTGAAAATTTTAGATACAATTTTCCAATAACCATTTAGAAAATATTCTTCAGTTGAGGTTTTTAAAGAAGAAAGACGAAGTGGAAAGGCTATCAGTACCTGCAACTTTTGAGTAAGCGGTATTTCAAAATCTGATGCAATATTAAATTTGCTTTGTAATTCAGGGCACCAGCATCTATATTTGAAGTAAATGCGTATTACAGTATTTTACAGAACTCAATTTGTAAGTATATTATATTATATAGTATAATAATCGCGATTCGTTAACTGGCGTTCAAAAACTCGGAGCAGTTGGCAGCGAAGCTGCCATTATCTCCTTCGTCTCACTTGGGGGGGGACCTAACTTGGGCAATTTTTCGGGATTGCGTAACCCGTTCGGCGTCGAGCCATATCTTCACTATCTAGGGGGGGAAAAAATTAAAAAATTAAAGAAAAAGGGGGGGGGGAAGGAAAAGGAGGTGGGGGGGGGGGAAAAATATAATAATCGCTATATACGACGTCAGTAGTCAATAAGGAATAATATTATATGACCAGTGAGTGATACTTCGTATTTTATATAATATTAGTGTGATATGAGGGATATAAGGCAGTGTGACATCTAATTTTGGGCCATCTTAGGTAAGTTGGCGCCCAACGTGGGGCGAGTGCTAAGGTAGTGTTTATAAATTTTTATTTTTGTTTATGCATATTGATTATATATTATATTAATTTTTTAAAATACAATAACAATGTAATATAATAAATATAATATTATTGCGTCAAGTTAATAAAAAGCCAATCAAAATATAAAAAAAAAAACAATAGATATACTACTATATGTATCTACATATTGTATTGTATGTATGATATAATTGATAAGAACTTGGAATATACAAATTATTTAAAATTTTATCGTTATACTAGCTGGATACCCGGCTTCGCCCGAGGTCTCTTTAAAAATAAAATACTTTGCATTAGTCTACGTACTCGAACGTTTTCCAATCTTGTTTTCCGTTACTCGTTGGTTTCATACGAACGGACTTCAGCAATGCGTACACACAACAAAACAGTAATTTTGGTTTTTCTTTTGTCTATCTATATATAGTTATGGATACCCGGCTTCACTCGGGGTGTTATTAAAAATAAAACGCTTTGTTTATGCCTGAAGTATTTTGATGTAGGCTCTTGGACTTCGTGCAGCAACATTCTGAAAAAGAATTAAAACGGGTAGAATGGATGATAAAATTTATATATTTATTTAAACCAAAGTAACAATATTTAGGTACACTCTGTAGATATATTTATCATAGCTGACCCAACGGACGTTGTCTATTATTATTTTATCGTAATGCTAAAGGATACACAATATTTTTGGTAGTTCCATTCGGTGAATAAATGTACAAATTTTTTGGTGTGCCAACTCTGGAGCAAGCAACATACAATTGGCCGTGTAAAAAACACGAATTCTCCAAATTCAAGCCCGCAATAGTTAATGATTGCCCTTGTGCTTTGTTGATTGTAATCGCGAAGGCAAGACGCAAGGGGAATTGAAGCCGCTTGAACTGGAATGGTAAATCGTTGGTAATCATCGGTATGCGGGGAATCAACACATCTTCCCCTTTGAATTTGCCACTGATGATTGTTGCCTCGATCAAATTTGGTGTCAATTTTTTTATGGCCAGTCTGGTTCCGTTGCACAGTTTTGGCGCGTTCAAGTTTCTAATGAGTATAACCGGTGACCCAACTTTCAATCTCAATGTGTGTGGTGGCATTCCAGGTGGCTCTAGTGAATTTAGAAATTCGGTAGGATAATTGACTGCTTGTTCTTGCTCCATCAGTGTATCTATTGATTTGTATTTGACTGATTGTCCGGGCAATTTCAATTGAATTTGTTCATTCAGCTTGTTCACATCGTCATTTTTGGGGGCTAAAATTGCACGTTCGCACAGCCAATCAGGATTTTTGTAGTTGCTCGTTAAATCTTGGAAAACCTTGTTTACAACAGCTTGAATGTTCGGCTGCATTTGACAAAAATTGGGCGGAAACGAAATCTCATTTGTAGTGCGATCAATTGGAATTTTGCCATTTCCGATATCCAAAAGTTGTTTTGAAAACGTTTGGGCAGTCGCATCTTGTAGTAAATGCACACGCATGTTTGTCGAGAGCGTAATTTTTTCAACTCGGTTCCATAAATACGATGCTTTTAAGCAAGCGTTCAGTTCATCAGCAGGCGTTGATCGAGGTATAACGGGCAAAGTTTGGCGAAAATCACCCGCAAGAAGTATCAGAGCGCCTCCCATAGCTTGGTTTTTTCCTCGGAAATCGCGCAGAGTCCGGTCCAGCGCTTCGAGCGATTTTTTATGGGCCATAGTGCATTCGTCCCAAATGATAATTTTGCACGTTTTAAGGATTGTGGCCATACCAGAATTTTTGCTGATGTTACATGTTGGTGTTTCGGTCTGGTTGAAATTCAACGGAAGCTTGAGTGCTGAATGTGCTGTACGTCTACCGTGGAGTAGCGTTGATGAAATTCCCGATGATGCCACTGCGAGTGCGATTCCATTCTGCATTCGAACCGACGACGCCAATATCAAATTGATAAGAAATGGTTTGCCTGTACCTCCCGGAGCATCAAGAAAAAAAATTCCGCCATTTGCGTCGGTTAGACCTTGCATGATTTTGTCGTAGGCATTTTTTTGATCAGAAACTAAAAGTCTTGTTTGCGTTTCCACAAAATGTTGTTGCTGGGCTACGTCGAAGTGCTGTTCTCGCACCAGGTCTCTGTCTTGTACATCATTTCTGTCTCGTATGAATACATACATCCATTTTTATATATATAGATTTGGAGTTGCATTTAATATGTCGTCCGAATGCTCCTGATTTGGATCAATAAATTTTGAAAAATACAAATACAGGGTTTGCTACAATTTCGGTTTTTGAAATTTTGCTATTGTCGAGCAACCTGCGGACGCGATGGTACTGTTTATGTTAGAATCTCGTTAATCTATTCATGGGCGTCAGCTAATCCCACATATTTTATTAAAGTTTGTTGAAAGCCGTTCTAAAGTAGCCTATCTTCTTCGCAGGATCGTAATTAGCTTATACACCAAATTTCATAAAGATTGGTCAAGCGGTCTAGGAGTCTATAAGGAACATACATACATACATCCATTTTTATATATATAGATTAAATAGTTTTACAGATATATCGAGATTGTTCAAAGTTATAGTGCGGGTCCTGTACAACATACTATTGCTATTATTTATTGTATTGTGATACATTTTTCAACAATATTAATTGTTTCAGTTATACCTTTGGGAATGTTAGAAGAACCTTTTTACTATTATGATGCACCTATGTAAGTTTTAAAATACAAACTGCATCATTTAAATAATATCACGTGACTAATCAGACAGAAAATCCCAACAAGTAGCTTAGAATGACGATCGTGGGTCTTTGTAATAATTATTAATTTGTTTAAAACTCTTATAATATAATATAATTCTGAATTTGTATTGGCGGCATGAGCGGCTAGTAAGTGTCGTAATTCATTCAATCTCTTTCGTATACGAGTCGAATATTAAAATTCTTATGTCACGGAACACCGAATTGGTGTCTGTCTGCTGTGGGTATGATATAATTTAATATATTTTCAGAATTTACAATTACGGAGCTCTTGGTAGTTTGATAGGTCATGAAATTTCGCACTCGTTAGATATTTTAGGTAAGTGTAGTCGCTAAACTACATTTGATTGTAGACTATATCGCTATTTCAGGAAGACATGCAGACAGCAAAGGAAACGTCTTGAATTGGTGGGCACGAAATGATACCATACAATACGAAGCAGCTGCCAACTGTTTCAAAGAACAATACGAAACATTTAACGTGAGCGGATTGGCAACATTGGGCGAAAACATTGCCGACAATGTTGGCTTAAAAATCAGCTACGATGCTTATAAAAATTTAACCGTTAACGAACTAAACGAAAACAATATGAATTACTTTTTAAACGACCAACTGTTTTTTATAGGATTTTCACAGGTAAATCTAAAGTGTTGTTCCCAGTTAACCTATTAACGTGATTCATTTTTAGGTATGGTGCGAAGTGACTTCTGACAATTTTACCGATGAAGATGAACACGCGCCTGTCAACGTAAGGGTTTTGGCGACGATTCAAAACAGCGTCGAGTTTGAAAATGCTTTCAATTGTTTTCGCGAACAAAAACAAAAGTGTAAATTGTGGTAAATTTAAATGTGACGTTATAAGAACCAATTGTGTTACGAAGAAGTTCCCCACGTAAATTCTTTTGTTTTTAAAAGTTTTAAATTTTCTCTGAGTGCGTCGATGATAAAACCGGATGAACAATAAATTTAAGTGACGCATTTAGAATAAATTTTTACAATTTTCTTGAATTTTTATGTAGTATCGATTGAATTACTCAATAAAATTAAAATTAAAAGTAATGACGTGATTCTCTAAAACGACAAGTTGAGAAACAAATGACAACCGCTGGCGCTGTTAATTATACAGCATTGAAAATAATTCAATTTCAAATATAAATTTTGAATTCAGAATGTCAATGCCAATGAAATTAAATAAATAAATTCTTATTCTGTTTATATATTTTTTAAATATTATTTTCATTATTTTTATTATTATGTAGAATCTTGCCATATTAATTTATTAAGAGAAAAGAGGTTTATTTGGCAACGGCGAAGTGTCGATGGCGAGATGTTCTAGACCGATTTGAGACGTGTTTAAAATTTTTTTAATTTAATTTAATTTTTTATAATATAAAATTATAATATTGAGCAATTAAATAAATAATTAATATACAATAATAAATAAATTTAAAAATTAATAGTACCCCCGGGTTACCTACCTTAGTGTTGAGCTATTATTATTTTTATTTTGAAATTTACTGAAAGTAATATTTTAAATATTTACGGATTTGTCCAAGGTATTTTCTCCCTTTTTATGCTGCAATTTTCTGCAAATTATTATTAAAAAATTATTTTTATTATTATTAATTTACATAATATGCAATCGAAAAAGTTGAAATTCCCAAGACAGATTGTGAATATAATATTTGTACTGCAAGTGTCAACTATTTCGTAACTTATGCCACATACTTGAACTGCTAGGTAAAAGTCAATGTCAATGAAATTAATTACTCAAGTGAACTCATGGACAAACGAAAGTGGAAGGTAAAAAAAAGAATAAAATATTTTTTCCACGATACATTATAGTTTCATTTTTGAATAAACCTTCAATGACAATACAAATGATTCATAGGTGTTTACAAAAAGTTAGCTAGACGGAGAGAGCTTTCTTCAAAAATTAAGCTCTTGAGGGAAATACCTCGCGAATACAAGATTTTCTGACGTCAGCATTTTATCTGTTGTATTCATTTGAATTGCGGATAAAGGTTCAAGTTTTGCTTTTTATTTTCTTGTCAGTGTATTTTTAACCACGAATATAAACGGATGCTAGAAAATAATGTTCCTAAAATTTAAATTTTTTTTGTAAATTATGTGTGAAGTCATTAGTGCTAACGTAACTGAAATATTTCAACGGGTGATTTGTTTGTGATCATGATTCTCTATTTTTTGTATAAAATTTTTCTACTAATTTGTAGTTTTCTGAGTTTTTCGTGTTATCCAACGTTGGATTATGGTAAATTGATAATTTTGTTATTTCTTATTACTTTTAGAGTTAAGGGTCAAGCAGTGTATTATCTGACATAATTTCTCGGTGATAATAAAAACGCCGACAAAAATTTTAATGAAATTAGGAATATAGAGGCTGTTACAAAATCTAATTTTGCATTTTATTATTTATATACACCTTTTTTTTTTATAATAACAATTGTCATTCTAAGTGAGTTGTGGGCAATAAAATAATAAGTGTATTGATCATTTTATTATTATAATACCAAAAATTTATTTAGTACATTTTGATTAAAGATTTATTAATATTTACCAATATTTAATTTTAAACCCACCGATCTTTATTCAGTTTATTAAAAATATTTGACTTTAATTACCTGCACATCAATGTATTTTAAATTATTAACTTGTTTACATCCGCCTGTTCATCTACGTGTTTGTGAGTTAAAAATTTAATTATTAAATAATTTCTTAGTTAAAATGTCTTTAAATGATTATATTATGGGCCATTTCATTATTTAATTTAACCATCAAAAAATATTTTTTTATTTAACTGTTGAAAAATTTAAAGATTGCTATAGGTACATATAACATTTTGAGAAAAATCGAAAGGGGTCACCTAAAAAACTTACCGATTTGACTTGGAATGCGCCATATAAAATTAATATAAAATAATATATTAAAATTTTTAATATAATTATTTGAATTATAAATAAGTAAAAATAGATATAAAATTCAAAATTGAGCTTTTTCCTAATGGGGTAGGCAAGAAAAGTGTGAATAATATACATTGTAACTCAAAAAAATCCATCATCCTCACTATCTTCACAATTTCTTATCCTTGCTATCCTACTTACTTATTTTAATACAACGAACAAATTCATAAATACAATAAGCAAATTAATAAATTAAATGAAACTTTCATTGAATCTTCATTGTATGTACATAGTTATTATGCAGAGCCGGATTAAGGATATGTGAGGCCTGGGGCTAACTTCTTTGAACGGCCCTAGCCTTGAATATATATTTACAAAATGCGCCGCAGGTGAAAATTTTTTATATTAGTATACATACTTTATTATACTTTTTTTTTTTTTATAAAACACAGGTGTTTTAACATTAACATTTTAAAAGCATTTTTTTTCTGATTTAAATCTTGTTGCTTCAATTTTTTGAAGCCCGGGGCTGCAACCCCATTAGCCCCCCCCTTAATCCGGTTCTGTTATTATGACAGTTTTTGGATCAGTGCAACTGCAAGTGCATCAGTGCAATGTCACCAGATATCTCAGTTCAAAAGCTTCGTGATTTCTCAAAAGGCTTAAATATTATTATTAGCTAAACGAATAATAAATTGAAACATGCGGACAGACGGACGAACGGACACGTGACCATAACATAAGACTTCTTGCTATACCTCGTATAGAAGCCTAAAAGTGAAGATTTCAACATACAATTTTTGTATGTGCCCAAAAAATAATAAAAATAGTCATTTTTGACTTTTCAGTGCATTTTTGTGTCTCTTTAAATAAAAAATTTTCTTGAAGGATCAAGAGATATGGCAAAAGCTCTGTAGTAAACTTCACCGTTGCTGCAAGGTCTTTGAGTCCTTAGACAGACCGTCACCTAGTTATTAGAACCGGATCTTCAAAATGAGTAATATGAGATTTTCTGGCTATTAAAAATTAGCTAAGGATATCCTGGCGATTTTTACCTGCTCGCTTCATTTTCAATATAAAAAAAATATCGTCACTTCTGCCGCAATACCTCCAATCATCAGCACACCAAATTTGATCTGAATCGGTTATACATTCTCGGAGATATGATGACATTTTCATTTTTTTTATTTATTTTATTGTGGTAGCCCTGGCAATGATTTCTCTGTCAAAACCTTATTTTCACCACTAGAGCCTACAAGACACACGTCCAAAAAGTTTGAATGCCATCGACATAGAAATGCCGAAAAAAATCGAGGGACAAGGACTTTTTTTAAGTATTCACAAAAAAAATTAATTATTTTTTTTCATATTGCATTCCTGATTTTTATTAAAGGGTTCCATATGCTGTGAAGTCCTTTGAGGGCAATGTTCCTACATACCGAATTTGGTTGACATTCTTTTAGTACTTCGGGAGTTATTCACTCTTGAAGTTTTATCTCTGACAGCTTGTAATTTTTGACAGATGACAGGTAGAAAGTTCATTTCATCTATTCTGGATATAGCTTTTCAAGGACTTTAAAATAAGCTATCGCAAGACAAAATCGCTTTTAAAAATTTTATATCATTTTCTTGTAGTGGCACTCCTGATTGATAGATCGCGATGAAAACCTTATTTTCACTTTTCTACCGTAAACTCTACTATTATACAAAATTTGGTCCTGATTGGTTGGATGGTTCAGGAATAAATCGAGGGACAAAATCTGGCGACCGACCGACCGACCGACCGCCCGACCGACCGACCGACAGACCGACACAGAAATTTATTTTTTATTTTTTGCAGATCTTTACGTTTCTGGACACGGTGATCTCGAAAATGTAAAAAAAAAAAAATTGAAATTTTTTTTCGATTACCATACCTCCAATTTTTTTGATTGATTGGAGGTAAAAATAAATAAATAGAGTAAAAAAGATAAATATAGAAATCCAGGGCAATGTAAAGCCACTTCTTCGCGGTAAACGAATTATGCTTTGCTAAAGGCTTTTTTTTGTCCAAACCAACCCTAAAAATTAATTTCAAAAATTCATAAACATAAAATTTTAAATACTTATACCAAAATCTTGAATCATAGACCGCATATTTTGAAACATATATAAGAAATTTCATTTTAATTATTAGGTAAAACCCATGGAGTGAATACCCTGAACTATTTACAAAAGAATTATGCCTAATATTCGTTCAGTGGACTTGACGAAGTCTTGAATTTTGGATAAAGAAACCAAATTTAATTTTAAATTTGTCATATTGCAAATTATATTTTTGTTAAGCATTAATTTCAAGTAGTCAATAGTAAATTAACCTTGACCGGATTTACTAATTAATCATGGTTCAATGCTGCTAGACACATTGGAAATTACGCTAAAAAACTAGTAATTATTAATAATTTCGGCAAAGTAATTGAAATATTCTTTTATTGCTACCTAGGTAGCAAGGAAATATTTCTCAGGAAATATGGTAGCTGTGCTATCTGGATGGAATTGGAAGGAAATAGAGTTTAATTTATGATTTTTTAATATTACCGAATTTCTTTCAAGAAATCAGGATGGATCATTCATAGCGAATCAACCCCACGTATTTTATCAATTTTATCTTTTAGTGCAATTTTGTTTCTTTTTAATCAATTTATTATAAATATTTTCAATGTAGTACAAACAGTTTGAGGTAGAAGTCGTTGGTTGTTTAAACATGTATTTAAGTACATACATTTTTATTATAAGACTAAATTTTATGAAGTGAAATTTATAAAAAACATTTAATGAATACCGTCATAATTTTATTGCTTACTAGCAGAATTATCATAACAAAATACTAATACACCAACTTTAATTTCAATTATGATAATTTTTAATTACAAATTACTCATGGTGTTTTTAAAATGGAATTTAATTGCTAAAAACGTGTTTGTTTTAATTAAAAATTATCCGGGTAGCGACTATACATATACTATATATTATACGAGTATATATACTATTGTATAAAATAAACGGAGAAAACTATTACAAAATTAAACTAGAAAATTAAGGATTTTAGGATAAGAATTAAGGAGACCTAAAAATTGAATTATGCGGACGGACGGACACGGGACCAGAACATTAGGATTCTTCATATACTGTGTATAGAAGCCTAAAATCAATAAATAAATGATTAGTTGACAATCTAAACAAATTGACAAATTTTATTGGTTATAAATTTTGAATTTCTATCTTTTCATATGTATTGTATTGTTCATTTTTTAAAAGAAATTTTCCATTGTATTAATGTATTAGTTCATTGTATTTAGAGTTCCATAAATAAGTTTATTGATTGAAAAACTGCCTTTCGCAGAAAAAAAATCAGGAGCATTTCTGAAGTGCTGCTCAAGGCTGGACAACCACCTAATCAATCGTCTGCTGCGAACCAGAACGGCCTTATGAAAAAATCTAAATCTCTGAGGGAAAAAGCAAATTCAAATAGATTTGAATTATTTTATCACATCTCTGTATCAGGCCCAATAAGAGAAGCTTTGCTGGAAAACATCTTGTCTAAGATTTATATCCTTAACTTGGTCCTCCAGTTGAAATGGTTTGAGGAGTGATATCCCTGGACGCCGTTGTTGTATCGATAATTAAACCTAATTTTCAGAAAAAAATAAATTGGTGAATTTTTTAGCGGTTGGCAACGTTGCAAAATTAAGATAATATGTGTATATAAAAAGAATCTTTCAGCTATTGAAAATATATTAATGTTTTGTATTGTACAATTGAAAATTTAGAAAATTGAGTTTCTCCAGTGCCGAAGTTAACCTCCTATTCTACCAATACCTGAAAGAATCAAACTTTATACATGCCTTATACGCTTTTGAGTCGGAGACAAAGGTTTCGGAATCTAACTTAGATTTATTAGAAGTTCTAACGGCATCTTTAATCAGTATTTTGCAAAAAAGTCTTCAATATGTTGAAATACAAGAAACCCTTGATTTTGATGGCAATGTGATAAAGCTGTCTGAAAAGTTACGTTTACGCAAGATTTCAGAAAAAACGATAAACATGTTATTGACGTCAACGACAAGGAAATTGAAGAGGTTGGATGTTCAGCAATAGAAATACCTCAGTCTAGTGTTAGAACGTTTAACGGTCACAAGTCGAAAGCGTATAGTTGTGCATGGAATCCAACAGTACACTTTTTGGCAAGCGGTTCTAGCGACAGTACAGTTCGGATTTGGGATGTAGCTGATAATGTTTCAAAATCAGGAAGAATTAATTTTTAGACATTGTTCAGAAATTAATAATGAAGAAATTCCCAAGAATAAAGATATAACTTCTTTAGATTGGAATTGTTCTGGAAAATCTTTAGCCGTAGGAACTTACGACGGTCATCTTCACATATGGACAACGGAATGCAGTTTATCGTATACTTTAGGACAACACAACGGCCCAATTCTTGCGGTAAAATGGAACAAGAAGGGAAATTATCTTTTATCCGGAGGAGCTGATTGTATTACAAGAATTTGGCAAGTAAATGCTGTCAATAAATGTACTCAAGAATTTTGTTTACATTCTGCTCCTATTATGGACATTGCTTGGAAAACAAATGATACTTTTGCTAGTTGCTCTACTGATAAGTTTATTTACGTTTGCAAGTTAAATAACCGACGACCCCTCAAAACGTTCGAAGGTCATACGAATGAAATTAATGCCATTGAGTGGAACCCCCAACGTAAGCTATTTGCTTCGTGTTCTGATGACAAAACGGTAAAAGTTTGGTGTATGAAACAAGATAATTGCGTGATTGACTTCCAAGGTCATACTAAAGAAATTTATACCTTAAAATGGTCGCCTACAGGTTCCGGTACTAAAAATCCAAATAGAGAATTGGTACTTGCATCTGCTAGTTGTGATACCACTGTACGATTATGGGATGTGAAAAGACATTTATGGATTCGTACATTGACAAGACACCCTGAAGAAGTTTATACGATGGATTTTAGTCCTGATGGAAAGTTTCTAGCAACCGTCGGAAAAGATAAATTTGTTTACGTTTGGTCCTTTGAAAATGGACAGTTAGTTTATAGTTTTAAGGCAAGCGCAGGAATTAACGGCATTGCTTGGAATTCCATTGGAGATCGAATTGCTGTCAGCGCTTCCGATGGTAGCGTTTTTGTTCTAGACTTACGTAAAATGTAAAAACACCATTTTTGAAATTAAAAAAAAAATTATAATTATTATGTTTGTTAATTTATTTATTTACTACCGTACTGAAAGGTACACTTTCAACGTCACAAATGACAGTTGGTGTTGAAAGTAATTTGCAGGTATTGAAATTGATCTATTTCCAAAACTAGAAATGCAATTAATTAATTTAAATACATCAGATTTTATATTGGTAATAATTTAAATACTATTAAGGTAATTGAAGCTCTCTGATTGGTTTTTAATTAACAAATGCCGATTCGCTTTAAGATAATAATTGAAAATAAAATTATTTATATTTATATTTATATTATTTAAAAATATGCTACGTTAATTAAATTTCTCGATAATATACCATGACATTTTGAACTGGAATGTCCAACCGATGTGTTGCCACTTTTCGGCTACATTTGAAAATATTGGAGATATATTTATGGATATTATATTATAAAATCAAACCTATGTTAATGTTAATTAACGATGATGCACCGTGACGGAAACCTATAGTTATTGTAAAAAAATGTAAACATTTTTTTAAAAATATCAAAATATAATAAAATATAACAAAATGCGGTGATGATATAGAAAAATAAACCTTATAGTAAAAAGTAGTATAAAGTAAACCTTATTTAGAGAACTGGCGATTTGATCAATATCAAAGGTTTATCATTTTTTAAATTAACTAATATGGTTATATAAAAGTAATATTTATATATTTGTACATTTTTAGTAATTGGAAGTATATAGTAGGCATATAGCATGGCATAGCATAACATAATATAGAACATAGCATAACATAACATAACATAACATAGCGTAATGGTCTGGTATCATAATATATGGTATATACTTAGGTATAACTTTCTGTAAAATATAAAAATATATGTAAAAAGTATACTATGTAAATAGTATATCTACTATTTATATAATATTTATATTTTAAACATTAAACTAAAATATATAATACTATTTAATAATATGCAAATAAATAATAAATAAATATAAAATATATAGTTAATATATTATAATTATTAATAGAAAGATACTTAGCTTACTAAACATTGTTAATAATATTTGTATAATAATTATATGATATTATACAATTATTATGAAAAAAATTCAAACAATGTTGTCAGGGATATATTGTATACTATTTACTAAAAACTGAAATTGGAAATTTTAAAATTAAAAAATTAAAAACATTTTTTTAAATGTTTTCTAAATAATTGTATAATACCTACATATATAATTATTATACAAACATTAATATTTATTAATAATGTTGTCTGGTATAAACAATATCAGCAAACTGTTTGTATTTTGTTTTGTAAAAACAAACAATCGATTGTAGAAAATGCCAAGTACAAATTTTTAAAGTATCAAACTAATACGTCAATAAAATTATTTTTAAATACATACATAATATGAGACGGCCGTTAGCTTGTTAGCCAAACAACTGCTGACGCTAAAGTAGCGTCAGATTGTTTGAATCTCAGGTTCTGAACGCTTTTTTCCCATTATGTTATTTGGGAAGTTGTGTTACTTTTTCTTTCCAAATTTGCTGGCTCATAATAGTAAGTATTATAATTCGGCTGATTTGCCAACTTATTTATTTATTTATAATTTACAGTACACAAAAACTATTAACTTCTATATAGACTGGGTAATAGATAGGGAAATTTCGGTTTCTATAATAGCCAGGGCTGGCGCTACAAGTAAGATTGAAGATTTGCTGCTCCCCCCCCCCCTTCCCGAGTAAATAACTCGCAATTTATATTTTAAGGATACAAAGTTTTGAAATTATATGGAGCACTCTTTGACCGAGACGACACACAAAGGTAAATGGGAAATTTATAACGACTTGTTAAAAAATAAAGAAGATATTTCGCCAAGTCAAATAGTCATCAGGTGTTATTTTATTTTGTCTACTATATCTATTATCTACGTATCTAAATTGCATAATGTACATTAACAATAAGCCCTAAGCTGTTAAAAAATTATTAGTCAAATTTAGAATGGACCAAGCGTATGGAATATATCATGGTTTATTAAATTTTAGGCTTCTTATGCAACAATTTTGCATTTATCAGGTCTGATGAGGTGTATAAACGTTGGCCTCAGAACTTGAAATTTTATTTACAAAAATTGAATGCTTAAATATCAATTTCATCGGCCGTAAGTGTTAAGTGTGATATAAACACAAAAAACAATATTTGAAATTAACAAAAATGAAAGTTTATTATCAAAATAAATTGTCTTAAAAATTCAAGGACGCCGAACTAACCTTCTCATTTGGATTATGGTTCAAAGTCGATCGTCTTGGGTCATCTCCTCGACGGCGGTTTCACAATATTTCCCAAATCAAAGTGTCCAAAAAGATACCAAAAACCTGGTATGTTCCAGAATCCACGATTTAGTTCCCAAATATATAACGATCACCTTAATGCTGTCAACTCTTAATCGGTGAACAAAATCGCACAAAAAAACTCAATTTTTCATTCATTCGTTCCCAATTTCTACTCTTTTATTCACGGCTTACCGCCATCTAATCTGATTCACTCTCCAACTTTCCAAAACCAAATTTTTATATCACTTTCGGACGAATACAAGTACGCTATGAATTTTGTTGCATTCACTTATATTTCACTATTTTATACAATCACAAATTTTAATTGTTTACATTGGTGTTAAAAGTTGGGTTACTGTCTTCAAAAGTACGATAGAAATCCATTAAATATTCTGAAAGAGCAAAATTTAAGTTTATTATGAGGTGAGGATAAATAAAATCGGCCCAACGGTTACTTCACAATTTAATTTTGAAAATCAACTTTTTGATGAAAATTTTACAAGTTTACCTTCATGTTAGCATAAAAAAGTAATTCTATTGCCGGTACGTGTGCTCTACTTGCGTCATTGCAACCGAATTTAGGTGGGGAGAGAAAAGCAATCACATCCATCGCCAATGCTGTTCTTCGATTCGCCCACTTCCCATTCAGATGGAAGCTTGCCGATGTGGTCGTCATCTACAAACCAGGGAAGCCAAAGGACCAACCAGTCAGCTATAGGCCCATCAGCCTCCTTTCCATCACAGCTAAGGTAGTGGAGCCAACCATCCTGGACCGACTCTGCAAGGCGCTTGCAGAGGGCAACACCATCCAAGACGAGCAATTTGGATTTCGCCCAGGCCACTCCACTACTCAATAACTACTCAGATTGGTCGAATTAGTCACCCTCCCTTTCAAGAAGAGGGAGTTTTGTTGTGCAGCCTTCTTGGACGTATCCAAAGCATTCGACAAGGTGTGGCACAACGGACTCATCTTCAAGATGATGAAGACCAACATCCCCACAAGACTGGTCCAACTTCTGGCATCCTACCTATCCAACAGGAAATACAAGGAACCAGGTCAACAGAGAAGCTCATCACGGCGGGAGTCACACAAGGGTCGCTCTTATCTCCTACGTTGTTCAACATTTACGTGAGCGACTTCCCACAACCACCATCAGCAATGACCTCTCTGTTCCTCTATGCGGATGACATCGCACTCGTTTCGGCATCCATAAATCGCAAAGCAGCAACACGAAAATCCCAAGTAACCCTCAACCTACTAGAAGAATGGTACAGGAAATGGAGAATCGAGGTCCCTCCCTCAGGAACTGCTCCAAGCTCACCTGGACCAAACATATCACGAACCTGAGGAACAGCGCAAAAGGAATCAGGGCAAACTGAAACTGAGGCTATTCAAGTCAATCATCAGACCAGCCCTTACCTACGCGGCACCGGTTGGAGTCCAACAATGGAGTGTTGAGGACTCTTCTGAGGCACACGTTTTGGATGGTTTGGAGTTTCTTTAAGTTCGCCGAAGTGGAGTATTCCCAGCTCTTCTTGCGGGATCAATACAGAATAATACTAAAATAATGGTAATCATTCAATAAAATTTAAAAATTAAATTGTCCAAGTTGTGCAGCCTAAAAGCCGCACTGACCTGTTACTCTTCTGTGGCTTTAATTTTTAATTATAATCTTAAAGCGAATCGGGATATGTTAATTAAAAAACCAATCAGAGAGCTTCAATTATCTTAATTGTATTTAAATTATTACCAATATAAAATCTGATTTATTTAAATTAATTAATTGCATTTCAAGTGTTGGAAATAGATCAATTTCAATACCTGCAAATTACTTTCAACACCAACTGTCATTTGTGACGTTGAAAGGGTACCTTTCAGTACGGTAGTAAATAAATAAATTAACAAACATAATAATTCTAATATTTTTTATTTTAAATTTCAAAAATGGTGTTTTTACATTTTACGTAAGTCTAGAACAAAAACGCTACCATCGGAAGCGCTGACAGCAATTCGGTCTCCAGTGGAATTCCAAGCAATGTCGTTAATTCCTGCGCTTGCCTTAAAACTATAAACCAACTGTCCATTTTCAACGGACCAAACGTAAACAAATTTATCTTTTCCGCCGGTTGCTAGAAACTTTCCATCAGGACTAAAATCCATCGTTATAAACTTCTTCAGTGTGTCTTGTCAATGTACGAATCCATATGTGTCTTTCCACATCCCATAATCGTACAGTGGTATCACAACTAGCAGATGCAAGTACCAATTCTCTATTTGGATTTTTAGTACCGGAACCTGTAGGCGACGACTGTAAGGTATAAATTTCTTTAGTATGACCTTGGAAGTTAATCACGCAATTGTCTTGTTTCATACACCAAACTTTTACCGTTTTGTCATCAGAACACGAAGCCAATAGCTTACTTCGTCGGTTATTTAACTTGCAAACGTAAATAAACTTATCAGCAGAGCAACTAGCAAAAGTATCATTTGTTTTCCAAGCAATGTCCATAATAGGAGCAGAATGTAAACAAAACGCTTGAGTACATTTATTGACAGCATTTACTAGCAAAATTCTTGAAATACAATCACCTCCTCCGGATAAAAGATAATTTCCCTTCTTGTTCCATTTTACCGCAAAAATTGGGCCGTTGTGTTGTCCTAAAGTATACGATAAACTGTTTTCCGTTGTCCATATGTGAAGATGACCGTCGTAAGTTCCTACGGCTAAAGATTTTCCAGAACAATTCCAATCTAAAGAAGTTATATCTTTATTCTTGGGAATTTCTTCATTATTAATTTCTGAACAATGTCTAAAAATTATTTCTTCCTGATTTGAAACATTATCAGATACATCCCAAATCCGAATTGTAGTGTCGCTAGAACCGCTTGCCAAAAAGTGTACTGTTGGATTCCATGCACAACTATACGCTTTCGACTTGTGACCGTTAAACGTTCGAACACAAGACTAAGGTATTTCTATTTCTGAACATCCAACCTCTTCAATTTCGTTGTGCTCATCGTTTTCTCTGAAATCTTGCGAACTCTCTTCTTCACTTTTTCCAATTCCGATTTCCTTTGCTGCATCAAGTAAACGTAACTTTTCTGGCAGCTTTATCACATTGCCATCAACATCAAGGGTTTGTTGTATTTCAACATATTGAAGACCTTTTTGCAAAATACTGATTAAAGATCCCGTTGGAACTTCTAATAAATCTAAGTTGGATTCCGAAACCTTTGCCTCCGACTCAAAAGCGTATAAGGCATGTATAAAGTTCGATTCTTTCAGGTATTGGTAGATTAGGAGGTTAACTTCGTTACTGGAGAAACTCATTTTTCTAAATTTTCAATTGTACAATACAAAACATTAATATATTTTCAATAGCTGCAAGACTCTTATTATATACACATATTATCTTAATTTTGCAACATTGCCAACCGCTAAAAAATTCACCAATTTATTTTTTTCTGAAAATTAGGTTTAATTATCGATACAACAACGGCGTCCAGGGATATCACTCCTCAAACCATTTTTAACTGGAGGACCAAGTTAAAGATGTAAATCTTAGACAAGATGTTTTCCAGCAAAGCTTCTCTTATTGGGCCTGATACAGAGAAGTGATAAAATAATTCAAATCCATTTGAATTTGCTTTTTCCCTCAGAGATTTAGATTTTTACATAAGGCCGTTCTGATTCGCAGCAGACGATTGATTAGGTGGTTGTCGAGCCTTGAGCAGCACTTTAGAAATGCTCCTGATTTTTTTTCTGGGAGAGGCAGTTTTTCAATCAATAAACTTATTTATAGAACAACTCTAAATACAATGAACTAATACATTAATACAATGGAAAAATTCTTAAAAACAATGAACAATACAATACATATGAAAAGATAGAAATTCAAAATTTATAACCAATAAAATTAGTCAATTTGTTTAGTTTGTCAACTAATCATTTATTTTTTAATTATATTATATATTTATAAATATTTCACATTTCAGTATATAATAATATTCCATTATTTAAAACTGTTGTATTATATCCCAGACAATAAATATTAAACAAATATTTAAAAAAATTTAAGAAAGACGTTAAACAAAAAAGAGTAAAATATTTCATAATTTACTTATAATAATATTAATTATACAATATTATACCTATATAAAGTTAAATTTGGATGTAATTAACGAAATCCCATTTAAAATAAATTTATAATATGTTAGAAGTATCACAGCCAGTTCTCAACTGTTGGCGGCCCCGCCTACTAAAACAAGTGCTGCATCTGTTTATGTCGAGCACACGCACTGTCAGCAGAATGTGTTATTTGACTTTTATGTAAAGTGTATGTCCATTTTAATGACATCTTTCTAATTTTATAACATTTTTAAGTATCTTAAAAAACCGAAAGGTTTCAGAAATGCTCAAATTCTACATGGAGAAGAAATAAACGCATTAGTAGTACATAACCAATTAATTGAACGTCTTGAGATTGTATGCCAATACGATACTGAATAGTATTCTTCTGGCTTAATTGCAGTGGTTCGAATTCTCAATATGCAAATATTTTATACAGTATGAAGAAAAAAACTTGATCAAAAAGAATTTAATTGTACCGTCCGCTCATCTCATACTACAAATAAGTTTTTTATGGGGTAAGTCGTGTATTGCCCGGAGCGAGGATACAAGGTTCCGTTTTTACAATATACAATTTTATTTGAATTTAACAACCAAGATCTTGATTTTCAGAAAATATTCCAGTTTTTAAAGAACAAAGAAGTTACCCAACAAAATTCTACATCATCTGACCTGACGCTGTAAGACATACAATTATATTATAACCTGTATATTGTTTTTTTTATTTCGATATAGATATTATTAATATTTATAATTTTAATAATAATATTTTAGAAGTATATAAAATTTTTGTTTTATTTGTTTATTTAGAATTTCTGTTGCTTTGAAATGACAAAATATAAATTTTTATTGCAACAAAAGCAATCAGTAATATTCTGAACACTAATTTTCTTTCAAATCCTTGAACCACGGTCATTTTTTATCGGAATTATTATAATATGGTACAAACGCTACGATCTGCTTGTAGTATAATAATAATAAAAAACTTTTATTGTTATTATAAATTTATTATTATTATTAATCTCCAAGCTTGACGTTTGGAAATAGTATATTGCGTATTAAGATTTGGTTTATATGCAAATTTGGTATTTAAAAAACAGTTTTGAAACTGTCGGACGTATGTATGCGCAAATGTCATTCTAGCGTTTGTTTTGAAGAAGTTCATTTTCTTCCGTACAAACAAAAATGGGTTACTTGAAATTTTCAAATGACTTTTAATGCTTTCTTACGATTTTTACTTCGATAGCATACAATGAACTATTTTAATTTAATTTTCCATTGCAGATGATAGCTGTGGAAGTGGAAACAGCTTAGGAGTATGCAAAAATATTACCAATTGTCCAACTGCATATACTGCATTAATACAAAGAAAGCGTCATGGATTGGAAAGATGTGGATTTCACGGCATAGTCGAAGTTGTTTGCTGTCCAGATTATAAGGAATCGGCAAAAGTGACGGAAAAAGTTGATGGTATTTGGGGAAGATTCGGACCATCGACACCGTCTCCACCAGACACCCCTACACCAACACCTACAACTCTAGCACCAACGGACGAACTTACTCCACGTGCTGAACGAAAAAGTGAAGCAGGCAGGTATTTCTTCATATTTTAGTTTTTATATTATACAATCTGTATTTAAAATACCCACCTCCACTATCAGCGGAGTATTCAAAAATGATTACTTCTCTCACAATACATATCCAGAGGTAGCTCTTCACCATATATTATTCGGTAAAATTGTGAAAGTTTTTAAAGTGATGTTGTGTTCTTTGTAGTAGGTAAGTAGTTTAGTCTAATAGTGCAGAATAAAGTGGTTGGACCCTTCTACAAGCAGAACAGGAAAACCCCGCATCAGTATTACTATAAGGACGAATATTTATTTTGTAAATTTGTCAATATGTAGATTATGAAGAAGACTAATAAAATTAGATAATCTGGCAAATCTAATAAATTACTCTTTGTTTCATTTAATCTAACTTTCAGCCTTTTACTACTTTACTCTTTATATTATTACAATACTACATACTTAAAATGAAATAATAAAAGAATTATTTTTGTTTAAATTTTAGCTTGCACGGATTATTCAAGCCAAGTAGCACCCGGAATAAATTATCACATTCTGGGAGGAGAAAATGCATCTCTTGGAGAGTTTCCTCACATGGTAAATAGAGGTTATATTATTTATTGCTTTTATTTAAATAATATTTTTAATGAATAGGCTCAACTTGGTTTCGAAAATCCTGATATCACCGACGACTTAAGTTGGGATTGCGGAGGTGCGTTAATTAGCGATCGATTTGTTTTAACAGCAGCTCATTGCACTTACAAAACTGATGGGTAAGAATTTGATGCTAACATTTATAAATTGAACAAAATCCTTAAACGATATTGCAGAACAGTTCCAATTCGGGTACGATTAGGAATAGTGGATATGCAGAACATTAAAGTGGTTATTCCGCAAGAATTTGGAATTTTAAAATTTCACGTACATAACGAATATAGCCGAAGATCCAAACTAAATGATATTGCTTTAATCGAATTGGATGGCGAGGTAGTTAGAAATATCAATGTTCAACCTGCGTGCCTTTACCAAATTGATGATAATCCCGAAGGACTCATCATAACCGGTTGGGGATATACAGAGAATGGAGGTAAAATTTAAAAATAGCTATGATTAAATTGATTTAAACAAATTTTAATGATAGGAGAACAAAGTACAATATTACAAAAAGCTCAAATTCACGCAGTTGAGGTAGCCGAATGCTCAAAAGTCTACGAAAGAAGACTCGCAAGGGCTATCACTTCTTTGCAAATTTGCTGCATTTCCGATGATGGAACCAAAGATACTTGCCAGGTATAGATGACTCTAAGCCAATATGTTTTTTGTACTTACTTTATTTAATTGAATTTTTAGGGGGATTCTGGCGGGCCATTACAAATACAAATATCACCAGATAGTAACATTTACACCCTAGTTGGAGTAACGTCTTTTGGAATGGGTTGTGGAGGAACAACGCCTGGCGTTTACACAAGGGTTTCCAGTTATTTGGATTGGATAGAAGGGATTGTATGGTCCTAAATAATACTCTTGCATTTTTAAACTAAAATACCTTATAATGTGATAATTTATTTACGACAAATAAACAAATGGATCCTTAATTTTCAATAAAATTCAAAAAAATCATCCTGGTTAAAATCAAAATGATTTCTTTATAGTTAAATAGTGCACAGATTTACCTTGAACTTTAGATTACAACATAATTTACAGGCCTTCACGTCCGACAGTTGAACTGGAAGTGTTAATTCATAAATACAAAAAAAAAATTAATCATCTGTAAAGCATGCACATCTTCAAATAACTGGTTTGACGCCCTACTGCAAAAAACAAACGGGGATGGTTCAGATTGAAGTTGTTAGTCCAGTTCTGATGGTTGGTATGACCATGTATGAGCGATGGTTTGCGGCATAAAAAGAGGTTAAAGAGTGCTTGAGAAAATTTTCCGCACAGAAGAGAAATCAGCGCTTGTGCATCTAAGCGGGAATGATCCATACAATTCCTGATGGGTGGTTCCAGGATGAATTTTGGTCTTGGGTGGTCAGAAGAGTTCTTTGGGTCGTATTGGTCGATTTGGATGATTAGAGAGTTTGCAACAACCGTAGTATTTCCGTAATTTTTTTGACCTGGTTGGAGATCATATTACCAATTTATATTATTATATTTACTACAAATTAGTTTTTAGCTCCTTCCTAATTTATTTTCCATATCTTTTGGATCCGTGAGATCTGGGGGTTATAGAATATCTCCAGTATTAAACAGTAAAGGGTGTTCTATACCCACCAGACCACCCGGTTTGCTAATAGCTACATTAAAGCTCATCTAATATTTAAAGTTGTAATAATACGTTTAACGTCAAGTCCCAGTAAAAACGAAAAAGCCCGAGGAAAAAGCGTGAAGCTAAACATTTCCATGTTGGCGAGAGCGAGCTAAAAATAAAATTGCTAGTGCGCTCAGTAATGGAATCAAATTTTTCAGAGCTCAAAGCTTTAAACATATCGTGGGATCTCTTCGAATTTAAGTTTTAAAAATACAAAACCATGAGTGTAAACCGGGGGTATGGAATACCTCTCAGTACACTTTTTCTCTTTATTCGCGAATTACTCAGAAGCTAATCCTCCTCGGTCCGAAGCCAGGCGAGTTGTCTCCTGCAGTCCGCAGTTTATTATTTCTTTTGTTTGGTCGACCCATCTTTTCGGCGATCTTCCCTAGGTCTTTCGCCTTCGATTTTTCCTTGGACTATCAGCTTCTCCATCGTTCCATCCCTCCTGGATGTATGTCCAAGGTACTGAAGATACGTTCGGTTAACATCCCGAAGCAGGTGTCGTTTGACGTTGAGCTGCTCTAAAACATTTCGAATGCCTCAATTCTCTTTTGATCTGCCTCTCTCAATGTCCAGGTCTCAGCAGCGTATGTAGCCACGTATGCAGCGTATGTAGTTTCGTGGCTTTGGTGATTGAGTTATCTCTCCAGATATTCACGAGTCTAGCTGTTGCTGTTCCAGCCAAAGGTCAGTCTACGTCTTACCTCAGCTTCACCGTCCCCACTGTTTGTGATGAGTGATCCTAAGTACACAACTTTCTCCACAATGCCGGAGAATTGTTGTCAGCCCTGTTTACTATCATTATGTCCTCCTATAGAGGAAATAGCACTGGTGAAATCGTGCATCTTTGTCGGACTCCGGCCTGTGCTTGAAATATACCGGAGTGTGTATTGCCGATCATGACCCTTGCAGTATTGCCTTCATATAATGATTCTATTTCTATCAGTGCCACAAGATGATTAGGTACACCCATTTCGTGAAGTATTTCTCAAAGCTGGTACCATCTCACTCTGTCAAATGCTTTGAAGTAGTCCACAAAGCAAAGGATCATGGGGACATTGAACTCTCTAACCTTCTCTTACAGCTGTCTCACGTTTAAAATTTGCTCTCTCGTGCCCTTTCCGGGAACAAAACCGCCTGTTCCTCGGCTATCAGTGGTATTAAAAAGGGCTCCAATACTGTATGGATTACATTCAGTAGCACAGTAGCTATAATTAGTGCATTCTGCTGGTGAGCCCTTTTTTAATATGGTGTGAATATGAATACTTATGTAATGAAGCTATGTATACAGAAGCTAATGCTGGACTATATTTTATATCCCCCAGACAATGACGGTCATATCACTATTTATAAGAGTGCATTTTTTTTAAATAAACCAAATAATGCAAAATATATTTTCGAATTGTTCCACTGGTGCACTTCAGGGATCTTTTTACCAAGTGCGCGAGCTGAAAGACCTGCTCACTTCAAAATCTCCCTGCTTTAACTCCTGTGATGAATGATATTCATCTTGTTCAGTCGAAGGTAAGCAAGTTGACATAATATGTAGTAAAGGAACAGTAAAAAAAATTTTTTATAAATAAAAATTAAGTTTCAACTATAAGTAAGTATCGATTGGTGATGGAAATAGATTATTATATAAATGCTGGCCATCAAAACTTGGATTTTCCAATGATAAATTAGAAAAAATTAAAAATGTTAAAAACCGTAATATACAATATATATTATGTTAAGTCCAGATAATACATATTATATTTAGGTTAAATAAAACAGATATGATATTGATAACAATAAATTATAAGAAAATACATGACGTCATGATTTTAATAATCAGGTTTGAATAAGCAAGAGTTTTGTCTTTTAATTTCTTGTTCAGTATGTGGCGATACGCGGCTTCAAAAAAACACGTAAAATAATATTGCAGTTTTAAAATTAATTGAGATTGTTATTAACTTGGAATACTAATTCAGTGTTATTTTGAAGAAAATGTTATCACATGTAGACTATATCATTGTGTTAACTACCTGCCTCTTTTGTTTTATGTGCTACTCAGCGAACGGCCTTGGTAATTAATGCATATTTATACTTTTTAATGTTAAGGGTAAGATTTTTTATTTGTCGAACAAACAATATATCAATACACGTAATTTGCGTATTTATTAACGTATAATATCCCCACCCAAAGAGAAATTCTTGACAGTAAATCAAATGAGAATAATCAAGAAATTTATGCTAAAATTTTTCGATTTATTATTTATCAGTAGTTGTAAAACGTTTCATACTTCATTTCTTCCTCATATTCATCCTCACTAGTTGATTTAAAATTAAAAAAATTTACTATAAAAAATATTGGAATGCACTTAATCAACAGTATTACATCAGGTGATGCTATTCGATTGTTAAAAAATATTATATTCGTAATTATATATAATTATTTAATATAATATATTAATTATATATATTACATACTTAATATATTGCTGTGTATTATCGTGGTTTTAAGGGAGAATTTTTGATAACGAGGTCGTTCCGGGGAGTTAATTTAAGAAGTTGGATTTCAATTTTGAAAAATATGGCAAATTATGAAGAATAAAAAATATATTAAAATCAGAATTTTACAAGGACGCACCAAGAAAGATAAGAACGTTTGAAGATAAAATTATTAAATTTAGGAGACATTTTAATTCAAAATTTATTCAAGTTGAAATTTGATAGAAAACGAAAAATATAATATTTAATGGGATGCACCCCGAGATTAATATAAAACTTCACAGCATTATATTATATAATATATAATTTTTATTGATATTTTACTAGTATCTTTTATAAATATTCTTAGTCCTAACCTGTCAAATGTGGTAATTTAATGTGTTTGAGTGTTTTTTAATAGATAATCTTCCGCGCACTATCTATTCTTCACTTTGTGGTTAAAATTCCAGAATTTTAATGTTCTGTTTAGTTTTGTTAAATATTGTGGTGAAGTCGTACAAAACTTACATAATCAATGAAACAGGTGCAAAAAATGAATCTAATTTAACGGTAAAACCAGCACGAGTTTTATTAAACAAGTCAATAAAAGTAATTCATAGAATCATAAACAAAATGAGTAAAATAAATAAAACTAAGTAAACTATTGTGATTTTTTTAAAACTTATTATTATGCCGATTTAATGTTTTCGTTAATTTTTTTTCGTAATTTTTCCCAATGTAAATGGTTCAAAGGAACCAAGAAGTTATTCCTCACCGAATTCCTCGCTTTTGGTTATTTCAATATATTAACAAATAATACTCCTATTTTTTTTATTGTAATATGTCGTTATCTATTCATTAAGGCAGGGTTTCCCAACCTCTTCTTTGTTGAGCCTCTCCGGATTATAAATAATATTTGCATGCCCCCCTTTAATATTTCATTACTGAAAAAAACAAATTTAAAACGTTTTTTATCGAAAAATGTATTATAATTTATGTGCTAATGAGTGAATTAATGAATTAATTTAATATTAATTGGAATTTCGGTAATTCATTCATGACCTGCACCGATGAAATTCGATGGGGTAATCAAAAGTCCGCGATGCTGGAACACCAGACAAAATGGGGATTTGTAATATAAAATAATTAATTATAATATAATATTTTATAATTTTGTGCCATTTTTGATTTTCAAATTATTCATATGATAAGCGTAGCTCATAATACCCATTAGTAAATAAACTCTTGAAAAACAATCGCAGAGGTCGTCGTGTGAATTTTACAAACTACAGGAATTTGTTTAAATAATTAAAAATTATTATTAAATATGAAATCTGTTTTAAAAACAGTTTAAAACAAAAGTGCAATGATCAAATTTACTTACTTACGATGAAAGTGTTTAGTCGCATTTTAAATGTTAATTGGAGTTCGGAATAATTTCAATAATTAAAATCTTATGTTGATTTTCAAGATTTTTAACTATTGATTTAATAAACATTTTCCAACAATTTTAGTGGGGCAGCTCCAGATAGCCCACAAATGAGTGTTTTCTTCAGACTCAAATACCACTTAACACGATTTAAAACTTTAGTAATTTTAATTGCCGTTGTTCCTTGCAGATCAACCATGCGGACAAGGCAGCAACTTAGGTACTTGTGTATTACTTTCAAACTGCCCTTTAGGAATAAATCAAGTGGAGCAAGAAAACACACATCATTTGGATCGGTGTGGCTTTCAAGGAAAGGAAGAAATTGTATGTTGTCCAGACATTAAAAATGAACGCCGACAACCAAATAAAACAACTCCTGGAATTCCCGTTTGGGATGTGATTCCAGTCGATACCCGTGAAGGTTTCCACGGAGGTGACCGAAGAAGTTTAGAAGGCAGGTGATATTTTTTTTACTTCATAGTTTCATACTTCAAATTTTAATAGAACTAAAAAAATGAAATGTTTGTTTATAGCTTGCAATCAATACATAGCTTCATCTGTCACAAGTATAGGTTATTATATCCTTGACGGAGAGAATGCAACGCTGGGCGAATTTCCACACATGGTAAGCCAATATCAATTTTTATTTTTAATTAAACAACAGTTTTAATCCTTAGGCACAAATTGGTTTTGTTAGCACAGACTTTGGCAGTAATTATACCTGGGAATGTGGAGGCTCATTAATAAGCAGTCGATTTGTACTAACCGCAGCCCATTGCATTGTTAAAGTTAATGGGTAAATCAATGGTCACATGCCCAAATTTGTCCAAACCACTAAAATTGTTTTAGTATACCTCCATCAATTGTACGTTTAGGATTTATTGACTCAGATTTTCCAAATAATACGATAGCGCAAATACGTGGCGTGAAGAATTTTAGTGTACATCAGGGATATAGTCGTCGATCAAAGCAAAATGATATTGCATTGATAGAATTGGATGCGGACGTAGAAATGAATAGTTTAACTTACCCAGCTTGCCTGTACCAATCCAGTGATAATCCTACCGATTTGATTATAACAGGCTGGGGCAATACAGTAGCTAGAGGTAATTTAATTTTCTATTTCTTATTGGAACAATTAAGTTTTTTGTAATAGGGACGGCGCCTAGTCGAATATTACAAAAAGCACGTATCGAACCCGTACAGTTAAACGAATGTTCCAGACTTTTACAAGCACGCACGTCTATAAATATTACCAACAATCATATATGTTGCTCAAGCCCTAAGAACAGTTCGTCCGATTCTTGTCAAGTATAACATCACATTAATTTGGCAGGTATAGTTATTAATTTGAATTTTCTTTTAGGGTGATTCTGGTGGTCCTCTCCAAAAATTAATTTCAAGAAAGACTACTCTTTACAGTATAGTAGGAGTGACGTCATTCGGTCAGGGTTGCGGTGGTGTAACTCCTGGAATTTATACAAGAGTGTCGAGCTATTTGGATTGGATAGAAGATATTGTATGGCCCTGAATACATAAATAAAATCATTGTTTATTTTAAAAAAAGTTAAAAGTAACATTCAATGTGATAATTTATTTTAGACTAATTAATTAAGCAAATTATTATCCTTTCATAACCTAATAAAATTTTAATTTTAGACTATAAATAATGAAATCCTTTATTCTCAATGAAACATATATAAAAATAAAAAAATAATAAATATTGTCAAGGTAATTAACCAAGTTTAGTTTAAACTTATTTTGTCTGGTAAAACAGGCTCTCAGTACCGATCTCCCATGCAAAAACAAAACCAGTTTAATATTAACTTGGATTAATATGCCGAATATAGCATGTGTTACCAAGGTATTTATAGCTTAATCTCGATTTTTTTCTTGTGAAACTGAACCTTAATGAGTGAGAAATTTAACAATTTCCAGTTTTCCCAGAGTTTTCAGATGAGAGACTACAGAGCTGGAAGCCCCCTCGGCACTACCGGTAGAATCAGTTGGAAGTCTCTAGCCAGCAACACGGTAACTCTCCCCATCGTTACTCCTGATGTCTATTGTATGCCATGGTGCTCTCATCCTAAACAATCGATCAAGTTGCTTTGCTTTGAAGTGGTGCACAAAGGGGTTTCTGATTGGATCAAGTCGAAAGGTAGCTTGAAAATATCGGATGATTTTATAATCTGCATTATCAAAACTTGGAATTTACTGGAAAAAAGAAGAAAAACAGTGGAATGAAATATGTATTTAGACATTTTTTCAAATACTAATTTATGAAAAAACTGTAATGGTGCTAGTTCTAATGATGGAGTGCTAGCTCCACAGATAAAGGAGCTAGCTTTTGGAGCCAAAATATTAACTGGAGGGGGGGGCTAGCGTTACTTTAGCCCCCACCGGATTTCAATGTGGATTTGTGAAAAAACTGTAATAGTGCTAGCTTTAATATTTGGGTGCTAGCTCCATAGATTCGGGTGCCAGCTTTTTGGTAAAAAAATTTAAGTGGGGGAGGGGGGAAGTAACGGACCCCATGTCTCCATATTCATGTAAGATTCTATGAAGGAATGCATCTACTTTATTTGCCAGGAAATTTATGTCCATGACATCACATTTTCTTTTAACAATACATTTTTTCAACCTGACTGCACTTTGCAATAATTTTTATATTTAATATTAGAGTCATAATTTTTATTCAAATTGAATCAATATATTGACGTGAAATTTCCGATCCAAATATTCAGAATGGACCATTTCCATAAAAATGACCGCTATTTTTTATTTTTGCCCGGCTAGTTTCAAATTCAATCAAATTGTAAAATTTTAAAATCATTCATCAAAATATTCCTTTTAAGCAGATTCCAATTTTCCAGTTCGCCTTTTTTTCTCCAACAGGTATTCCAGCTACTGCTCCAATCAATCTTAATTATTCAAAATTATTAGACGTATAATTATTTGTACGTCCGTACTTGACCGTCATTTGGCAAAAAAGTCACGATGATCTCTTGACTGCACGCAAGATCACCTTTCTGAATAATACCACTGGTGGAATATTTGTTGTCACCGATTTTTTTAAATCAGAATTGTCTGTACTTATTTTAATGTTTGCCAATTTGTAAATGCTCTGCCTGGGTTAAAACTTTGTAAATTTATGTTTAAATATTTAAGTTGACGGTATGATTATTTTGGTATCCTGTGCGCAAGAAAACTAAAAACGAGGCTTTTTCATCAGCCCTGCTTGCGGTGAGTGGATCTGTAGGTCTGCATAGTTTTGAAAATTGTTGAAATTATATTGGTTATTTTGAGATTAGAATATTAAAAAATGATTCTATAAAAGTTTTTAATGTGTTTTTTTTAAATTGGAGACGAAATAAAAATAAAATAAATTGGATTTACAACTTTATTTATTTATGGATTTACAGATTTTGACAACTTCAAATGCTTCTGAGGGGCGTAATTGTGGACCAAATCTACTAAGATTTTCTCTGCATGATATTGGAATAGGAAACTAATATTCCACTAAATTTCATGGAAATCGGATAGAAAATTAGTTTGCTGTTTTTGAGGTGGCCATGGATTTTAACAACAATTGCAATTTTTGAGAATCAAGTAATTCGGAAACAAGAAAAGCATAAATAGAACAGAAGAAAAAATGGAAGTCAATCTGAATTTGAACGCGAATGCATCAACGTCGAAATTTATTTACTTTCGAAACAAAATTAACATTGTGGACAAATTTGATAATCAAAATGCACCTTTCTCGCATAAATTTATTAAAGTATGGTGAATTTCCAGATAGTAAACTGGAAGGTGCTAGACAAAGAAAGTGGTAGCGACCAGCGCTACATAAAATTCACCATAGAGGCACAAGAGAACACAAAAAAACCAACCGCAAGGCTGCAATGCGCGGAAATTGGATAAAGAAATGGCTGAAGAGATAATAAAAGCAAACATGTGCTCAGAAACACAAACGGCTCGACAATTTAACAGAAAAACTACAAATGGTTGCGAAGCATCCATGTAATGGAAGAAAAATGCTGGTAACACGAGCGCATATTGGTGAAATGACGAAATAAGCACCTTAAAGAAAAGATGGGTCTCCACCGGGAGCAAACACCAGAGATGCCTGGCCACAGAACGACAAGAAGAGCCGCATGAAATAAAAGAAACCCTTTAAGCACAAAGAAGAGAAATGTCATTGGCGATCTCCAGGAGTAAAAAGAAATGATGATACGAGGTGATCAAAGAAGTAGAGAAGGACGGGTGGGGACGAGGGTATCGTATTGTCATGAAGAAAATGGCAAGAGCCCCCTTACCCGGTGTCACCCGAGAAAAATTAGTGGCAATTACGGCAGGACGCTTTCCTACACACCAGTCAGTAGTCTAGAGTAAGTAGGAGTGCGGAGAGTTTCCCTCTTTCACGCTAGAAAAGCTGAAAAAAGCGTCGAAAGAACTGGAAAAGCCCTTGGGCCTGATTGTGTCCCAAATGAAGTAATAATTATTCAAGCTGAACAAGGCCCTCAGTGCATACTCAGAATTATAAATAGATACGCAGCAATTAGAGAGTTTGCGAAGATCTGGAAACAGGAAATCCTGGTCCTGTTACGAAAGGGAGACAAACCCTTAGAAATCCCTAGCTCGTACAGACCAATATTCCTGCTGAACAACATTGGCAAACTGTACGAATGATTAATAGCAACTAGACTCGCTGACGAAATCGAGAAAACAGGTGGACTAAACGAGGAACAATTCGGCTTCAGGAAGGGACGATTCACCGTGGATGCGATATTAAGACTTGTACAGGAAGCTAGGACCGAGAGAGAAGAAACATGGCGCACGAAGAAATTCGTCGTGCTTCTCACTCAGTGGAGTGGAGGTTTATAGTGCAGGAGTTACAACATCGAAAGAACTTGGCTGATTCAAGAAGAACTATACGAAGGTGCAATGGAGATTACGAGCGGCGTTCCACAGATCTCGATCTTAGGACCCCTCCTGTGGAACATAATCCGCCTGCCCGACGTAGTGTGATTGGTGGAGATTGCGGACGATGTCACTATGATAGCAGACGCGAATACCAAGCAGAACCTCCAAGCGATAACAAAACAAGGAATCGATCAAATATTGCAATGGACCCAAAAAAAGGCTTTCAGATGGTTCTCGAAAAAACGATGGCGGTGATGTTGACAGGCAGAAAAAACACAGGAAAAGCGAAATTCGAGATGGGCGACTACACTATCCAGCCCTCGAAGAACGCGACGGTGCTTGGGGTGACGCTGGACAGAATCCTAACCTTCGACAGCGAAAGCAGAAAGATATATCACCGCTCTCTCCAAATTGATGCCGAATATCGACGGTCCAAGATCCACCAAAAGGAAGCTTTAGCAACGGTCGTACAGTCCGTCATGTTGTACGCCGCATCGGTACGGGCACAAACTATGAAAGTCAAAAAGTACCGAAACATTCTTGCCAAAGTTCTGTAGCGCATACAGAACCATTTCGAAAGAGGCCGTATTGCTTATAGCAGGTATTCCACCAATTGAGCTTTTGGCCAACAAACAACAAGCAAATTACGAGAATGGAAAGAAGCCAGAAAAATCATATGCAAAGACTGGCAGACAATGTGGAACAACTAATCACCAATGTGAAAAAATGGACCATTAGAATTCACGGAGAAGTATGCTATATCATCTGACACATGCGCTCAGTGGCCATGGGTGCTTTTCCTCTTACCTATAGAAGAACAAAAAGAAAGACAATAACAAGTGCTGCTTCTGCGAGGAAATAGATACTCCCGAGCATACCATCTTCAAATGCCCAAGATGAGAGGAAGACAGAAGAAGGCTCACAGAAGGTGAAATGCAACCAATTCATCATCACTTCCTTAAAAAAACATAAGACATTATCGACGTATCTCCTCCATAGTCCTATTTTGTCTACAAGTTGCAATTTATGGATCTTAACTTTAACATCGTCCAGGAAGATGTTGGCCAAAACAGATGAGCCCATTGGAGCCCCATCGTGTGTTTTGTAGAATTTAATATTAAATTCGAAGAAATTATTGCCAAGAACATGTACCATCAACTCAACAATACCCTCTATCTCCTCTGAACTTTTCAGCTCCTCTTTTAACCGTCCTCCCAGAAGGTGGATTGTTGAACCAAAAGGCATAAAAAACGAAGAAGGGACAATAGAACATGAATCTGAAAAAGTAAATCTAGTATGGAGAAAACACTTCCAAAAACTACTGAACGCTCAACAAAATCAAGAAGAAGAAAAACATAATATAGAAACAATCGAGGATAACCAGGAAATGATACCACCAACAATTGAAGAAGTAACATCAATAATTCAGAAAATGAAAAACGGAAAAACACCCGGAAGAGATGATATAAACATGGAATTTATAAAGTACGGAGGAAACGAGTTATGTACAAGACTGAGTGAATTGGTAATGCAATTGTGAGTAGAGGAGAGAATACCCGAAAAATGGAAAGAAGGTGTAATAATCCCACTTATAAAGAAAGGTTCTGAGGACAACTGCAGGAACTACCGAGGTATAATGCTTCTCAACTCAGCCTACAAAGTACTTTCAACATTAATAGTATATAGAAGATTGAAAGAATACGCTAAAAAAAACAGTGGAACCATATCAATGTGGGTTCACCGAGGGTAAGTCTACAGTAGATGTAATTTACACTGTAAAACAAACCATGGAAAAAATGAACGAACACAACATCAAACTGCACTTACTATTCATAGATTTTGAACAGGCTTTTGACAAGGTGAAAAGAGGAAAATTATACAGGGCGATGGAAAGAATGAAAATTCCGTCTAAACTAATCAGACTAATAAAGATGACAATGAAGAACACCACTGCATGCGTCAGAGTAGAAGAAGGCGAAACAGAATGTTTCGAAATAAACAGTGGCGTGCGACAGGAAGACGCATTATCAGCAACGCTCTTTAACATAGCCCTGGAGGAAACTATAAAGGATCTAGACATTAAAGGATCACTAACAATAAGAGAAGGTCAGATAATTGCCTAAGATGTGATGAGGGGTCTCATCCTCCTCACTTCACATCCTGCAAGTAGGATCTTCGGCCAGCCCCGTAATTCTGAGGTGTCTTTTAAGGCAGCAGTGTCCTGTGAATAGTCCTACTATCCTTCTCAGCTGATTTCAACTCAACTTGAGTATCTTATTTCTACTTTCTTCACTCACTGGGCTCCCGATGAACATCCGCGACTGCCTCAGTCCAGGGAGTTCCTTCCAGTGGGTCAGGTGTTGTTCGCTGAGTAAATCCCTAACCCTTCTTTTTGCGGTCTTGTAGGAGATCCCGCACGTGGGTTCAGGGCCCGTTAGGTATGTGTTTGCGGCCTCTCTTGCGAGAGCGTCCGCTTCCTCATTACCCTTGGTGCCCTGGTGACCCCGCACCCACATAAGCGTTATACTGTTGCTGGCGGTAAGTCGTACCAATGCATCTTTGCATTGTTTTACGACCTTGGAGTGCAATTGTACTCCCTCCAAGGCTTTAAGTGCTGCCTGGCTATCCATTCTGATGCAGATTCTCCTATTTGCATAGTTTCTCCGCAGCAGTTCCTCTGCGCAGACCATAATTGCAGTTACTTCTGCCTGAAATATGGTGGCGTGGATTCCCAGGTTGATACTGAATGCATCACCTGTTCCTTCACCCCGCACACCTATTCCAGTGCTTTGCTCTGTTTTAGATCCATTTGTGTACCAGATGGTGTCAAATCGACGGCACAGCTTTTGCTCGGTTTCTTCCTCCTTCCCATCGGATATAATAACCCTGAAGGGTTTTCGGAAGTCCCTCACAATGCTGGTTCTATCTTATTGCATGCTTAGCATGTTATTCCTCTTAATTGAGTTGATGATCATGGTGTGGTGACCTTTTCTAGGAACCATCGCACCATGTCCACTGATAGTTAGCCTGTAGGTTGCCAGTAGAGCCTCAGCCTCCACCACCAAGTGTAGTGGTCGAAGCCCCAGAAGAGCCTCAATTGACGCGGTGGGCGTTGATGTCATTGCCTCCGTGATTCCCAGACCCGCCATCCTTTGCAGCTTATTGAGCCTGTTTGTGTTCTCCTTTGTCCTGGCTTTATGCCACCAGATAAGGACCGAGTATGTGATCGTGGGTATCACTACTTATCACTCATGCTCCTACTGGCCCCTAGGGCCCTGGTCGCTTTGATTGTGATGTTTCTGATGTACGGTGTGAAGGTAAGCCTGTGGTCCAGGGTGAGACCCAGGTACTTAACCTCCCTTTTCAGGTGTACTCCTCACCCCACATCCTTATAGTTCCTGTAGTTTTGTTCGTGGCGTGAACGCTACGACAGAGGTTTTGTTTGGATTAACCGAGAGTCCCTCTTTTGTGCACCATCTCTCGACGGTTTTCAGGGCATTTTGCATCAGTGATGCCACAACGCCCCCGAATTTTCCAATGTCAAGGATTGTGATGTCATCAGCGAATCCTTGACAGTGTACTCCAGTCTGCTCTAGCTCCCACAGAAGACCGTCCACCACCAGGCACCACAACAGGGGAGAATTCCGAATGGTGGTTGATCACTGAAGGAATTCACTCTTTTTCAGTTCTATCTTTTTAACCTATGATATTTTAGGCAATGATTGACCTTGAATATTTTGTATCATCATAAATTCTAATGGCAAACATTTACATAGCGTTCCTATATTATTATAATAATATTTTATATACATTTGCATTATTTTGTATGCAATTTTTTGTATGCAAAAGAATTTGCAAAATGTGACTGGTTTTTAAAGAGCTGTAAAAACTTTATTTGCACAATCTTGTATAGAAACACAAAATACCTCGTTACCTAAATACGTAAATTTAGCATCTATAAAATTGGCTGCGTTTTTGTTTAATAAAGTCAACGTATTTCAAGTTGAAAAATAGGATTATTACCGCGCACTAAACTGGTATTTAAAATAAAAAAATTGTATTTAGTGAGAAAAAAGGTCGAGCGCGGTTGTAGGGTAGTAGTTAGAGCCTAGGTTTGCTACCAATGTTTAGTTGGTTAACTTCCAATGAGTTGTGTTTCCGGACGAGTAGATCCAATGCGTCCATAGCATCTTTTGTTCGATATGTTTGACCCAGGTGAGGTTGTTGTCCAGGATGATTCCAAAGCATTTGATGGATGTGACTTGAGTGAATTGACTTCGATACGTCAGGGCTTGCGTATTGCGAAAATGTTGGAGAGGGTAGATGAAAGATGACTATAGCAAGCCATGGTGCACGCCGGCTGTGATCTTCCGTTCCGAGGAGCGGATTCTTTCCAACTTGATCTTGAACTTCATTTTTTTTTTCAAAACCAAATTATACATTTTTCTTTTCATAATTACACTTTTATTTTATAAATCATACATAACTCTTAATCAAAATTAAGGCTCGCAAAAATTAGACCTCTGGCCCTGGTCTAATTTGTTCCACTACATAATTAGCGCCAAGTCCACTAACTTACAAATTTTAGAAAATAATTTTTCGAAATTAAAGAAATTTTTCCCATTTTAGGCAGCCCGAGAGTCCGAAAGGAGACAAAATGCAAAGCCGCAGGCCTTGCGCCTCGCAGAACTAGCCCGGTTAATAATAATACTATAATAATTATATTGTTTTGTTAAGAGAAGTTAAATATAAGTTATATGATTTTTCGGTTGACAATAAATAACAAATGCGAATAAATAAATATAATACTGAATTTCAATAATTAATATAAATTAATAACAAAAAAGTAGTTGTATTAACGATAATTTAAGCGAAGAAGTGCATAATTTATTTTTTCAAAATGTAAATTATTTTTAAGATGTAAAAATGACAATTTAATTTATAAGATAGTTTGATGTCATAATTTATCATATTCATTAACAAGAAATTGAACTCCTTGTTCTTGAACCGGGAGCTGGGGGTAAAAACAACTATACCTTGTCAGATTCCCAAAAATTTCACATGCCAGATGTGTAATATAAAAATATTTGTTCATTATAATAATTATTGTAAAAAAAATTTCATGAAACTTACTGATATTCTAAATGGGTTAGATCGTTAGAATATCAATTTTTAATTATTTCAAATTGGAGCTGGAAAAGGATCAGGCACGAATGTGGACTACCGAACTAATTGATTTTCCTAAAGTTTTCATTCTGGAATGTATTGGTAGTCATCGAGTTTTCTTCCAAATTCAATTTTGGGAATTGTTTGGAGTGATTCTATTTGGACGTTTGTAGAACACACGACCGAGTTTTTTTGTGGAAGATTTGTGCATTTTCGACATACTAGGTCCATAATATTGGGTTTTAACCCAACTGTACGTCGTGAGATTCTAGAAAGGCTTGGAAATTAATCTCCTTGACCAAATCTATTATCTATTTATCAAGTCAGAGTTTAGTTAAATTTTTTTTTTAATTCGTGGTTTATTCGCCGGTACTATACCGATTTTGGTGTACTATAAACCATCCATGGTTTTTCAAAATTTTGGAAGTTTTTCGGATCGTCCATTATTTATTTATTCTTTTTTTTTCGAGTAAAGTATAATATTATATGGAAGATAAGTTCGATGATATATTGATGTATAAATGTTGTATACATATATTTGTTAGCATCGTTAAATTAATTTTTCTTTTGTGAAAAATTAAAAAAACATTTACCTTTCGGTGTAGGTTTTATTGGAGTTAGTTTTATATTGACTTTAATTAAGTTTTAAGATTTTAATTTTAGACTTTAATTAATTGACTAACATTAAGTTTACACCATGTACATATTATTATATAATAGATAAAAATATAATATTAAATGGTTTTCACTGTTGCTTCAGGTTCTCTGCGCCTTCTAAAAATTTTGTATTTTATTTCCTGTTTACTTTCATCATTTTTTTTTTTTTTTATTTTCTTCTTTTTCCGTATTTTTTAAAATTTGTTGAAAACATCACATCTTTTTTTAACAGGTCAGTCTTTAGGTGACTGGAACTTTTAATAATTTTTGTTGTATAATAATAAATTGTATAAGCAATATTTTAATTTATAATTTTTAAATTAGTTTGATGTCATCATTTATTATGTTCATCTTCAAATTATATAAGAATTTAAAATTTCTTTATCTGCAGTGCATTTCGATACGTGAATCAAAATGACGTAAAATAATATTCTTCTTCCAACGTTATTGACTAAAAATTCAATAAAGTTTTTGGTTTAAAAATTATGGGGGCATATTATATAAGTATTGTAATTGGACTGCGTTATGCATAACTTGACCAAACGCCATTTTTAATTTTGCCAAAACAATGCCATTTCACACATATCCGCGTTACCCATCTTACAAAATATTAAATATCTCTTTATAGAAATATATATTAAATACTTATTTCTATAATTACCCGATTTTTTGTAAGATGGGTAACGCGGATATGTGTCAAATGGCATTGTTTTGGCAAAATTAGGAAATGGCGTTTGGTCAAGTTATGCATAACGCAGTCCAATTGTGATATCAAGTAGCTTTTATATTTGCTCAATGTGCTTCAGGCCAATCGACTGTGGTAAGTTATTGCAATAATGCTTTTCTTTAATATAAGTAGTATAGAGCCGGAATAGGTTAAATTCAATCAGCAGCAATAAATTCTTTTTTGCGACTTTTTTGCTTGTTTAACTTAAAATGTGCATCTTTTTAAGTTGTAATTTTAGTTTTGATTTAAACTTAATTATTTTCGACTCGAGGCGACATATCAAGCAAAATTATTGGAAATACTATTTTTTTAATTTCAATATCTTATACTTAAAGGCTTTTTAAAAACAAATATAATTAAATCAATAGTACCTAAAGTTATAATATTACTTTTGATTAATAGTATATTGTCTTATTGGGATTAACAGCGAAACTTTGTTTGACGTGCAATAATTGCCAGTGGGAATTTTAATAAACAAGTGCCATCTTGAGTTGGGCACCAGAGCTAATAATAAATATTTGAATAAACAAACGCAATTACAAGAATTATAAAATAACGAAGTGTAATTTTAAAAAACTTGTTGAGCATTACACCACTAGTGCCCACTATATTGCCACCTATTTAGGCAGAACCAAGGGTATCTGCCGCCCGGGTACAAAATATAATTTGCCACCCTTTCTCATAAGAACATCAGACATAACAGGGTTAATTGTAAAATTTTTATTTCAATTTTTTGATAACTGTTAATTTTTTCAAGAAATAAAAATTATTTTCATTTTTTCCGCCCTTAGTAGGATGCCGCCCGGGTGCTGTGCACCCCTTGCACCCTCGACACGTGATAGCACTGCCAAAATGGTACGTAATTCCATACTTAATCGAATTTTTTCCCACTTTCCGATAAGTATTAGTAGAATTTATTCACTTTTTATTACTTTGAATTAATTTGCTATTAGCCAAATTATCTTATGAATTATTTCTGTAATTATCACATTTCTGGTGCAATCATCGTAATATTAAATCTCATTTTATTTATAGAAAATTTTCAATTTGACACATATAAGTAAATATCTTGCTTCAAAGAAAATCGGAGCAACGTTTCCGCTTCTCGTTGAACTGGAACTAACTTTATTTTGAAAATCAACCCCTTTTTATAGTCGTGCGGCTGATGTTGTTCTCCCATTGGTTTTTGTCGTGGTGAAAAAAATAAAAATCCGGCTATGGGTTCAGTGTGTTTCCTTTGGTGGAGATTTATTCTAAGGGTTTTTAATGAAAAAAGTTCACCCTGTACTTCTTTATTAAATTCGGTATTTCTTTTAATCGACGTCAAGCCTAGTTTAAAAATTTCCAAAACTTCTTGAATTGCTTGCAAATGTCAAAATATACCTTTACCAAAATACTGATTCCATTTTTGTTTTCAAGCATGTGAAAAATTCCGAATGGTACTAGTTGATCACTGAAGGAATTCACTATTTTTCCTTCCCACCTTTTTAACCTATGGTATTTTAGATAATATTTTATCGTGAATATTTTGTATTGTCATAACTCATAAATACCGATGGCACTCATTTACATATTACTTAAAATCTATAATGTTATGACATTTCATACAAAATATAAAATAGAAATGCAAAATAAATAATACAATTTAATCAAGAATAAAAGTTGGTATACTAATAATACTTTTATTTATTTATTTATTTATTTAACGGTTTAGACACACACCAAACAGTTGTAAACTTATTATATGGAGTGTGTATAAAAAAAAATATATAAAAATATATAAAAAAGGCAAGCCTAAGCATATTATGTTACAAAGAAAAAGAAACAACATATAGGAAAATCAGATGTCGCGCTGGTGACAAAGCACCGCGATTTCCCTTAGGCTCATATGGAAGGGGTCAGCAACGTCGGCGGTGGTGTTAAAGTTGCGGCAGCAGATGAAGATGGGAGACAGAACAAGATAGTTCGTCCTGCAGATTCGACAGTAGAAGAGGTTGTGCCGTCTTGAGCAACCTCTAGGTATATGAAAGCTGATCCCATCCAACAAGAACGGACAGTCGATCACGTCTCTCAGCAGTTTGCAGATAAACAGAACAGACGACGTAAGCGCCTGCTCTCCAGAGACTCAAAGTCGAACCGATCAAGGAGCACACTGTGATCGAAGCCCTGTATCGGGTAAGCACCATCCTGCAGGAATGCCAAGTATTTTAAAAATCTTCGCTGAACTGATTCCAGTCGCCTGATGTAGTATGCGTGCATCGGGTACCAGATCAGCGCAGCATATTCCAGCCTTGAACGTACGAAGCTAATAAACAGAAGTTTTAAACAAGAAAAGTTCCGAAGGTCATGCATGTTACGATAGATGAAACCGTACATGCGGGAGGCACTACCCAAGGTGATACCAATGTGCTCTGAGAACGTCAGACGAGAATCGAAGGTTACACCCAGGTCCCTAAAAGAATCGCATCGCTCCAAACAAATTCCATCGCAGGAATAACAAAAATCAATCAAGGTCTTTCTGTTGGTAAAGGAGACCACTTTACATTTAGGAATTTGCAGCTGCAGCCGATTACACACGCACCAGGCAGCAACAGCATCCAGATCGGCTTGGAGACGCCAACAATCGTCAAGTGTGGAAATACTTGAATAAATTTTCAGGTCGTCAGCATATAACAATTTGTGGGATGCTATAAGACTGGGTAGATCGTTCACAAAAGATCGTACACAAAATAAGAGGACCAAGGTTGGACCCTTGAGGAACGCCTGAACTAGCAGAGAAGACTGAAGACTTATGTCAACGATATTCAACAAACTGCCTGCGCTCAAATAGATATGAGCGGAAGAAATCAATCAGCCGATTAGAGAAGCCCAACGATGATAACTTCCCAATCAGTCTGTAGAGGTCAAGTTGGTCAAATGCTTTCTGGAAGTCGGTGTAGATTGTATCGACCTGCCCCTGGCCGTCCAAAGTTTCGGAGACAAACTGTTTAAAGGATGCCAGATTAGTAACTGTTGAGCGACCGCTCATAAAGCCATGTTGAGAGAGAGATAAAGAACCCCTGACATGAGCATAAATGTGATCATACAGGATCCTCTCAAATGCCTTGGATAGGTTGGACAAAATTTAGATCGGACGGTAATTGCTAATTTCAGAAGGACTGCCCTTTTTCAGGACCGGACAAAGGCGTGCGATTTTCCAGGATTGTGGGAAAATTGCTGAAGAAAGAATCAAGTTGAAAATATGGAGAAGGAGATCTGCAAAAGTCGAGGCACAGTCTTTCAGTATAAAGGCAGGTATGCCATCTACTCCACTGGTAAGTTTGTTTTTTGAGCGTTGCAGAGCTGTAGTGACATCCGCAATTGTGATGGTCGGAGTGTGGATTAAAAGGGATGGATTAATGTCGTCGGAACACGAGGATAATTTAACATCGGATTCAATGAAAACCGATCTGAAATAGTCAGCAAAAGCGTTGACGATTGAGTTAGCATCAGAATATTCGATACCTTCGAACTGCAAAGAATCTGGTATTCTGGAATCACCTTTTCTGCTCTTCACAAAAGTCCAGAATTGCGAGGGATCTAGATTCGGGGCAAAACAGGGATTGCAGGGTTTCGACAGCTGAGCGGAAAGAGCAAGCGGTGGATGATACTCGTCCTCCAAGATCAAAGCTTCAAGACTGCGTGTCACTGCGATGTTTGTATTAGACAGGTCTAAATCTAGGGTGCGGTCCGAGGAATTAATGATACCGTTATATTAAGACACGTCTAAGAGATGCATGAAGGTATGAATAGCGACACATCTGGAGTCGTCAGTATCTGCATTGAAGAGGGGTGCGTTAAAGTCACCTAGAACCAGTAAGTCACCCACTGAAGAAAAGGCAGCCGTAGCATGTAGTTCAAAAAACATGCCATAGTCCTCTGACGAAGTACCTGGCGGCAGATAGATAACAAATATACTTGTTTTCTGCTGCTTATTAGAGTTCACAGATACGCTCACGATGAAATAAACATCCTGTATATAATCTGTCAAAAGACTTGATCGTGTAAAATTATTATTTTTGAGAGTTCTTCCCTCTCTAGTTATTTTAGATCAAATTTTTCATTAAAACAGAAGAAAAATTAATTTTCCCTTCAATCATTGCTATTGCAACGATTCTTTTCACTTTTGAGTTATAGCCCTTAATCACCGGATTTTGATGTAATTTTCTAAAAATTAAGTATTATGCTTTATAAAGAAAATTAAACAAACAATGACATATCCTACAATTATTTGCCTGTACAATTTAAAAAAATTAGCAATTTCAGTTTTTTCTTGCAGGCGAATCATGTGGAGAAGGCATCAATTCAGGTATTTGTATAACATTTTCCGAATGTCCTTCAGGAATGAAACAAGTGACCCAAACACAAACTCATAATTTGAAACGGTGTGGTTTTCAAGGGCACGAAGAAATTGTATGTTGTCCTGATTTTAAAAATGAAGCTCTACAACAAAATAAAATAACCGAAACTGTTTGGGATGTACAAGTACCTTTAAATACACGTGGATCCAATGTTGACCGAAAAAGTTTAGAAGGCAGGTGATTTTAAACTTTTAAATTACTATTAATATAGTACAGGCATAAAAGGTCAAAATTTAGGACAAATTAGATTACGCAATTTAATTATTTTATCATGTTCATATAAGTGTCCCTGACTTGTGAAAAAAAATCCCCGGTCAGCGGTGCGCCGCGTCCCTACTTTTAGAGTCCTTTCTTCACGAAAATTACTGAATTTTAAAATTAAAATTTTTTTTATAATATTCTTAAAATTTTACTCTGCCACTTAAAGCCAATAACAGTACCTATTATTTGAAACTAAGTTTGTTCAATTTGGTAAAAAATTAACCGAAAAATGATTTTTTAAAAGTGTTGTGTTTTCTTGAATCCGTGTAAAAATATATTTCTGCGCGCGTTTTCTGCGATTACCTCAAAAGGTAAGCTCCTACCAAAAACATATTTCATACAAAATTGAGAGGTAATTTAATTTTCTTCTATGTAATTTTTCTGTTATCCACTTACGGCAAGAATTGACCAAATTATCGCTATTTGTTTACAAAAAAGTGCATATCTGGAAATTCGAACTTATTAATTTAGTTATTTAAATTGCATTCTGACAAAAAAAATCATCAATCGGTATTTGTAGTATATGAGATTATAAATGATGTGGTACAAAATTATTTATTTTAGAAATAAACTGTAACCAAAAAAAATCAATTTTTCTATGAAAATTTGCATTTTTATTCATATTTGTTATAAACAATGATCTGTAAACAAATAAAACGTAACAAATATTTGTTGCAAAAGTAAGCTATATAATTTATTTTTCGAATGAAATGAACAACATTCATTTATTTTCATTATAGCTTTCGAAATAGTGGTTTGAAATGTGTTTAAATAATCAAAAAAAAATATCAAACTTTTGCAAAAGTTACAAAGAAACAAATTTTATTTGTAAACATAAAAAAGTTAATATTTCTTCTTACAGTACATTATCACAGGTATATTATAATCACCTTAGAATATATAGTAGGGAGGAAGGAGTGTATGAATACCAAGTCCGAGTCAACGTGGTGTACTATGGCGGACGGTTAATATAATTGCCAGGAGCGTAGCATAGTCACTAAAGTGTTCTGAACACATGCATGACGATCGAGTTGGAGACCAATATTCCGGAATTTTGATATTTTTCAACTAAATAGCCTTTCTCATCTAAATTTTTGGAAATATAAATTATAAAAGCGGCGTTTAATGTAAATAATTATATAGGATTACTTCGTAATATGTACGCCAATGATTCAAGCAGATTATGGTCAGTAACCTCACAAATTAATGTTTTTGTTATAAAATTATTTAAATAACTCTAAGTACCTACTCGTGCCAAGTTATACCACATTTATGAGTTTTTCTGGTCTTAGAAGTCCAACAAACACTGCAACTAACCATAATATCAATTTAAAATTTGAAAATATGAGTCACCTATAACAAAAGTGGCATCCTGGGCGGAGCTTCTACCCACGACTTTTGACTCGTACTTGATGCATATGATATAGCACATTCGCTCCTTCCTTCCTACTATATATTCTAAGATAATCACGAAATGATTAAGATTCAGTATAGTGAACTACTAAATTTGAAGGAATTCCATTAGTGTAAGGACAGCTGTTCACCAGGCCTACTTTCCTTTAATTGTTCCGATCCGAGGCACCCATACCTGCGAGTTCAACCATGCTTCTGTGTTGAACGTGTTTTTTTCACACTTTGCATATTATTAGCAATAAATAATTATTTTGCAATAAAATTTTCCACACAAAAAAGAAAGATAATTTAATTCTGTACAAATTAGGTAAATGTATTAGGCATAGATGTTTTAGTCGTAAAATATGTTAGTTGTAAAGACTTAGGCTAATTTGATCTTGAACTTCTTTTTCTTTTCAAAACAAAATTACACATTTCTCTTTTCATAATTATACTTTGATTTTATAAATCATACATGACTCTTAATCAAAATTAAGACTCGCAAAAATTAGACCACTGGACCTGGTCTAATTTGTTGTTTTATCCCTTTGGGAAAAACATTGTTTCTCTCGCTAGTTGGCGCCAAGTCCACCGACTTACAAATTTTGGAAATTAAATTTTCAAAATTAAACAAATCTTTACTTATCTGGTTTATTTAAACTTAATTAGCTTACCTAACGTATTCATAATTATTTATAAGTTGTAAAAAAGACATTTTAATTTATAAAACAGGTTGACGTCATAATTTATTATCCAATAAATAAGAATTTTAATTTTCTTGTTCTGCAGTGCATTTCAAGACGCGAAACGAAGTCATGTCGAATAATATTCTCATTTCAACACAAAATTAAATGGATATTAAGTTAAAAATTGAATAAAGTTCTTAGTTTAAACAGTTATGGGTTCATACATGGATTTTGTAATTATGCTAACCAGCAGCTTTTATATTTGCTCAATGTGCTTCACGCCAATCGAAATCGACTATGGTAAGTAATTGCAATAATATTGTTCTTTAATATTAAATACTAATATAAAATTAATATAAAAGATTCAAAATATACATAAATTAATAATTATTATAATATCACACTTTCGATGATGTCTTTAAATTTTTTATTTTCATCTCGTGATGTTTTTCTGTTCATTATAATATTATATGAATTGAAATACAATATTCATATTTAAAGGTCGCTCGAAAATATCAAAATCAATGAACTTAAAAGTTTTTAAAAATTATCAGCGACCTTTCAAAATTCATATTTTGAGCTGAAACTTTGAGAAACTTATTCATTTTTGATAAACTTAAAAAAATCGGGGGTTGAAAAATGGTATTATCGCGATTTCCGGCGAAAGTTGACGTCAAAAAAAATATATACAATTCCAAAGTTGTAAATCATTAAAAATCTACCGCTTTTCTAGAAGTCACCTTTTATTTAACATTACCTCACACTTCCCCAGAAAAATGCGAGAAAACATCTTTTTTTTTCTTCAACCAGCTTCAAACGTGGCTTGGATACAAAATAACTGCAACCAAGTGTGGCTGGAAAGAAGTAATTAAATTTTATACAAATTTTAAAAATGTGGTTGTGGTAAAAAATTTGCGCTTATCCGTGTAAAACCTACAGCAGGTCAGGCGGTCTGCTGGCCGCCCCGATTTCCTAACTCGTAAATGACATAGATATTCCTTTATGCGCGAGATTATTGATCACAGTAAATTTGAGATTCAGTTGATTTTAGGTGATGCGGAAGGAAGAACGAAGGTCACCCTTCCTGAAAATTGAGTCTACTTTATCAAGAAATAAAACATACAAAAAAATTACTTATTATTATTTTCTAATTTGTCTGCACAATTTAAAAATGAAGTAATTTCAGTTCTTTCTTACAGGGCAATCATGCGGAGAAGGCATCTACTCAGGAATTTGTAAAAAACTCTCAGAATGTCCTTCGGGATTACAACAAATGATACAAGAACAAACTCATAATTTGGAACAGTGTGGTCATCATGGAGACGAAGAAATTTTATGCTGTCCTGATTTTCAAAATGCATCTCAATTCTCAAATTTCATCATTACAGAGTCATACAACAAAACACGTAGAAGATCTAATGTTGACCGAAAAAGTTTAGCAGGCAGGTGATAGCTTTTAGTTTACAGTTTTAAACTTTTAAATTATTATTATTAAGGAAAACACTGCACTCTTTTTGCAAATTATTATTTATTTAAACTTGTAGTATTGAATACAGTTTACGAATTAACATCTTCTTCTATCTTTCCTAGTTCCTAGTTCCAAGTACACTTGGCACTCTTGGTTCTTTGAACAACTTGTATACACAAGAAGGATGCTAACCTTGCTAAATGTATAGCCCATAGGTGAAGATTAGGCTATAGATCACAACAGGAGTCGGTGCGACCAAGCATTTTATTCATAATTTGTAAAAAGTAGGAACGCATTAGTCTGGCCAAATCATCGGAGAAACCGATCCGTTTTAATTTAATTTGAAACTTATTAGAAAGGAGTAGGTACTTCCTCTTTTCTTTTTTTTTTCATATAACCAGAGTGAGCCACAGCAACGTGTGGCCGGGTACAACTAGTTGATTTTCGATTATTTTTAAATAAATTTGCCTTCCAAAATTTCTTTAATTATGTCATAAGATTGAAAACTTCCTTAGGGTAACCCCGAAACCGGTCATGCAATGAAACAATGTAAACCGTATTGCATATATGTCTTATAAATTAATAGCCATGTAGCTTCGAGTAAAGCATTTTCATTTTATGTTGAGGATTGTTGATTTTGAAAGATTTGAAGGCACTTAATATAAAATAGAACTCCACATTGTAAAAGCAAATTTTGTTGACAGCTTGCAAAGGATATAACAGATACACTCCGGTAATTTTAAATAATAAAGTTATTGCAGGATCGGACGCCATCATCGACGAATTTCCCCACATGGTGAGTGCAAACTATCAGTTTTGCTTACCAGAATTCTAAATATAAAACTTTAAATTTTGATTATTAGGCTCAAATTGGTTACCAAAATTCAGACTTTATAAATGTACATACGTGGGAATGTGGAGCTTCATTAATTCACCCCCGATTTGTATTAACCGCAGCCCATTGCGTCGAGAGAGCTGATGGGTAAAGCAATAATAATAGATATTTCAATAGTTTTTAAAATCTATGATTTCAGTATTCCTCCACACATTGTGCGTTTTGGATTTATCAATGTAAACTTGCCTAGCGATACAAAAGTTATAGAACGTCTAGTTCATAATTATACGGTACATCCGGATTTCCATCGCATATCAAAGAAAAACGATATCGCATTGATAGAATTATCAGATGAAGTTTTACGAACAGAAAGCGTTTACCCAGCATGCCTTTACCAAACAAACGATGATCCTTCTAATTTGATTATTACAGGCTGGGGAGTTACACTATCAGGTTGTAATCTAATGAATTTAATTATAATTAACAAAATTGCTTTATTGGTTTAACTATGTTTCAAATAGGTGATAATAGTATAATACTGCAAAAAGCCCATATAGAACCCATGGACGTAAAGGACTGTTCCACAATATATGCAACAACATTAGGAATCGTCACTATCACTTCAAACCAGATATGCTGTTTGATCAATAATAGCATGGTTGATACTTGTCAAGTATAAAATATTTTATATAATTTTTTTTTGTCATCTAGAACTAAGTATAGTCCTTTAAAATAATGTTTAATTTTATCGTGATTTCTTTTAGGGTGATTCTGGTGGACCTTTACAAATATTACTATCGGAAATAAAGAACTTATATGCCATAGTAGGAGTGACATCATATGGTGTCGGTTGTGGTGATGGTAAAATTCCTGGAGTTTACACTAGGATTTCCAGCTACATAGATTGGATTGAAAGTATTGTATGGCTTTAAATATATTAATTTTCAGCAAGTTGCAAGTTTACCCAATGACTGCAAAAAGATACAGATTACAAGATAAGGAACGTAAAAGAATTCTAAACGGTAACCTTTTCGTATAAGTTATATTATGTACCACGTCTTATGCCAAAAAGGCATTCGGGCAATCGAAAATCAAGCCAAAACACTCAATAAAGACTTAATTAATGGAAAAGCAGCGAGTTCCTGTGTTTTTGAATCGGTTACCATCACAAGGCTACCCATCCAAGTGCGGGCCACTGGTAATATCTCGTTAACAATTATTACAGTTGGCAACAATCTACCAGCTTGTATCCATTACACAACGATTTTCATATAAATCGTTTTGCATTGACAAATTAGATCAAATATTGTAATCTTGCACCCACATAATCATGTACAATGAATAAATGTTTTACCTATTTCTTTTGCATGTTAGTTATATTTTTATTTATCCCAGTTATATTAAATTCCTGATCCTAGCTTTTATTGTCAGAACTACCTTAGCCGATGCATACTATCGTCTTTTGGGCCGGTAGAAATTTTTTACTCCGTCTATCACGATACTTGTTGTATGCATTCGTAATTTCTTTTTTTATTGTTGGTACCTTAAGATCTCTGGTAATTATTTCGTTTGGTACATATCATGGGGCGTTGACTACTGTTCTCAGAACTATATGTTGGAAGCGCTGTAATATTTCCAGATTGGAATTGCTAGCTGTTCCCCAAAGTTGCAAACCATACGTGTTTTGTTTTCCAGCGACAGCTTGGATTTTTTCCTATTAGCCAGTACATTAATCTAAATTTGATTCGTAATTGATTGTTTTTTGCACATTTGTGTTTTTTCCACATTAGCCTCTTATCGAAATGTATGCCAAGATATTTAACATTCTCCGATTGCGGTAGGTAGCAGTTGTTTAGCTTTACTGGGGGACAGGTATCCCTTTTCATTGTAAACGTAACGTATATGTGGATTTGGCTTCATTAGCCTTTACTCTCCATATTTTTAACCATCTTTTCTAACATCATCTAACCAACTAGCGTCGTTGTGTGTGTGCATAGTATGGCTGCATCATCTACAAATGTGGATGTTATTGTATCAGCAGTTCTGGTATGTCTGCTGTGTAGAGTAGATAAAGAATTGGGCCCAGCACACTTCCTTGAGGCACTCCCGAGTTGATTGGGTGCAGTTCTGTAAGCACCCCTTGTTGTTTTATGAAAAAGTGCCTGTTTTGTAAGTATTATTTTATTATTTGATAGAAGGTGTGCGGTATTAACTTATATTTCAAGCCATCGTGCCATACTTTGGCCGCCGAGCAGTATCTCTTTCTTTCTAGGTCATGTTCTTTGTTCCGTGTTTTCTCCTGAAACCAAATTGGTGGTCCGGTATGAGTTTCTTTTCCAATAGGATTGGTTGCAGTCTTTTAAGAAACAATTTCTCAAAAACTTTTGACTTAACCATCAGGAGACTTATGGGCCTATATAATAATGCTACTTCCTCAGCCTTCTTTCCAGGCTTTAGGATTAACATGATCTGTGCTACCTTCTATTGGTTGGAGAAGTATCCCAATCTGATCATCGCATTGCAAATTTGTCTAATAATTGCAATAATAGTTTTTCTGGTGGACCCTTGCAATATTTTAACATTGATCAGATTGAATCCTGGTGCTTTCTTTGGATTAACCTGCCCATGGATAACTGCCATTACTTCCTTTAACTTGAATGCTTTGATAGGAAAATCCAAATTAGACGAAGGCTTAATTGTACCTATAAAAAAGAAAGGCGCAGCGGAGGACTGCAAAAACTATAGAGGCATAACATTGCTAAACTCTTCCTACAAGGTGCTGTCCACATTGATTTACAGAAGACTGAAGGAGTACACCAAACAAGTGATAGGACAGTATCAATTTGGATTCAGTGAAGGAAGGTCAACGATAGATGCGATACAGATAATAAAAAGAACTATAGAAAATACAAATGAACATAACATCGAGATTCACATACTGTTTGTGGACTTCCAGAATGCATTCGATCATATTAACAAAAGAAAACTGTTGTGTATGACGCAATGAGAGAAATGGGAATTCCTAACAAATTGATAGGAATAATTAAAACGACCTTAGATAACACCATGGCATGTGTCAGAATCGAGGAAGGCACAATAGAACATTTCATGATCAACAATGGAGTGAGACAAGGGGATGCGTTGTCGGCAACGCTCTTCAATATAGTATTGGAAAGGATAGTGAGAGAAATGGACGCGAATGGAACGATAATTACAAGAGAAGAGCAAATCCTGGCATATGCAGACGACGTTATAATAATGGCGAGATCCCGTAAAAGAATGGAAGAGATGTTTGTAAAAATGGAAAGACCAAATATATTTTATTTACTGGTAAATCAAGCAAAGACCAAATATATGAAATGCGATAAAAGTGTCATGCCGGGTCATAAAAAGATTAAAATAGGTAATTACTGCTTCGAAGAAAGAAAGTTTCAACTATCTAGGGACGCAAATAAACAAACATGGCAATAGACAGGAAGAACTAAGAAGAAGAATACAATCTGGAAACAGAACGTACTATGCAAACAAGACGGTACTAACGGACAGAAAACTAAAGAAAGAGACGAAGATAAAGATATATAGAACGTTGATCAGAGACGATGTGCTTTTCAGATGCAAAGACAGAGTGTCTCAGGGTGTTTGAGAGAAGAATTCTACGTAAAATATTGGTCTCAAAAAAAGAAGACAATGGTGAATGTACAACATTGATGTAGATCATGAAATTGAAAAAGAAATGCAGGGTGAGAATCTGGTAAAATTCATCAAAGCTAAAAGGATAAGATGGTTAAGTCATGTTATGAGGAGAGGTGAGGACAATGTGGTGAGAAGAATAACAACATGGAAGTCATATGTGATGATAGAACGAGAGGAAGACCGAAGATAAGATGGTGGGATCAAGTGACAAGCGACCTGCGAGCGATGAAGGTCGAGGAATGGCAGTTAAAAGTGCAGGACAGACCGACCTGGAGGAAGATTGTCACAGAGGCCGTGAGACATGTAAAACTTTAGTGAAACATGATAGCCAGAAATGATAATATTTTGAGAAATGGTAAATGGGGGCTAATGGGGGATAGCAATCTTCAGTAAGAATGTAAATGCTAAAAATAAATAAATAAATATTTTGAAGTGGTGGATAAGGTCCCAGTGCTGCTCGATAATTCAGATTATAAAAAGACCCGCAGAGCTTCTTGCTGCAGCTGGGGCTGGTACGGCTGTGGTTGTTGCATCATCTACACATTCGTATCAATTTGATTGATTTTATTTGATAGAATGGTTGTTTCAAACCCATTTGGGGTGGGATTCATTTCCATGTGTTTCTGCCACTTGGATTCAGTTATTTTTGTTTGGGGGTGGTCTACATTGCATGTTTACATTTTCACATTCTAACCTCACTTATGTCAAAGTCTAGAATAAAGTAAATAATATTAATTGGACTTACGATTTTTAATTGTTTATCACTTCTATCAGATAACGGTTTTTTTCCTAGTTCACTAACACTGGAATTGTCTCTAAACTCTCGATATTAATAACTTATTTTACAATAGAATGGTTTCAAGCAATCTTCTAACCTATTACACAGGGTCGAACTATCAAATATTTCTAAGATAGATAATGAAAAAAAAACAATTGAAATTGGTTTAAGATTCACAGTCAGTGGATACGAAAAAAGAAAGTACTAATGCACTAGTCAGTTCTAAAGAAAATAAATTAATAAGTAGGATTTGTTCACTAATTAAATTATATACCTAGTATACCTCGAGTTACATGAAACGTAGCGAGATGGTTGAAAAATTGTCAATATTAGGAAACGATGTTTTTCTTTATTTCGACTGTTAAAATAGAGATCCACCGGTGGAGCTTAGGTTAGTGTTAGGAAACAATTTTTTTAAATTAAGCAATACCGGAAAAAAAGATCAACCGTCTAGCTTCCCGTCCACGGACGGGCGTTATAGCTTTCATAATATATTGCGATGTTCAAATGCGTAAAAGTTGTTTTGTAGCTAAAGAAAACCTAATCAATTACCTTTTTGAACATCCATCCCTTGTTATAAGCTTGTGATTCCTTTAACTTATTTTGATGTTGAATAATTAAAGCAAGTTAGTCAAATTAATATGTAATTTAATCAGAAATCAAATAAATTAGAAATTTTACAAAATTCACAGCCAGGCTAATTTTAAATTTTTAAAAAAAGTTAAAATTTGATGTTTTTAATTTTATACCGTATTACATCGGTTTACCAAATAAATCAATTTCATCGAATTGCAACTTTAATCATATTTACGATTGAGTAATTCTTTCAACTATCTGGATAAAGTTGCAATTTTGATGGCAAAAAAAATACAAATTTTAAAATAAATCAATTTTATCGTGATTTCACTTAACGTAAAATTAATCGTTCTTGCGCTTTTAAAATGTTCTCACCCTATTTGTTTGAAGTTTTCTGTGGTTTGCTGCTGTTTATTTCAATCATATCTGTTGGGACATCTGCTGCGTTACTTGTTGATCACAATATTTGGTCAAGTATGAATTTTAATTCTTCCTTTCGGTTTAAGTCAAATTTTCCCAGCTGTGCTTTTTAATAAAACTTAAATGTTACCCAAAAAAAATATGAAACCGAACCGTATTCATCATCATAGAAATTCATATTAAAGAAAAATCTCATGTTCTTATAACAAAATTTATCTAATTTTAAAAGGTTCAAACTTAATCCCTGTTTTAAAAAAATTTATTTATACTAAAAGATGTGAGTTTAAAATGAAACATGACAATATATTGTTGTGTTATTTCATTTTGGGGGGGGGGGTACAGTAATAATGTAGCTACACAAATTTCTTGAAACAGTCCGTTTCAGGATTCCAATTGTTCGGAAAGAGAGTTTGTAAACAAGCGGTATGTTTTTTTGCAGGTACTCTAAAACGGTGGGTTTTAGAGTGCCGCGGTCCGAGTTTTGCCGTGGTTCAAAACATTCCTGGAGCGCAACCGAACTCAGAAAACTGGACCGGGCTGCGCCCACAAAACACACGCCTGCGATTATTATTATAAGTTATGTGCTTCTTCGCTTGAATAATAGTTAATAACAAATGTGAATGAATAAATATAATATTGAATTCCGATAATCAATACAAATTAATAGAAAATAACAAAAAAGCAGTTTTATTAACGATAATTTAAGCGAAGAAGTGCAAAATTTATATTTTTAAAATGTAAATTATTTATAAGTTGTAAAATTGACAATTTAATTTATAAGATAGTTTGACGTCATAATTTATCATAATCATCAACAAGAAATTGAACTTCTTGTTCTTGGACCGGGAGCTGGGGTTAAAAACACCTACCTTGTCAGATTCCAAAAATTTCACATACCAGATGTGAAATATAAAAATATTTGTTCATTATAATTATTGTAAAAAAATTTCATTCAACTGATATTCAAAATGGGTTAGATCATTAGAATATCAATTTTTAATTATTTCAAATTGTAAGTGGAAAAGGATCATGCACGAATGTGGAACTACCAAACTAATTGGTTTTCCTAAAGTTTTTATTCTGGAATGTAGGTAGTCATCGTGTTTTCTGCCAAATTCAATTTTGAGAATTGCTATTTAGACGTTTGTAGAACACACGACCGAGTTTTTTTGTGGAAGATTTATGCTTTTTTGACATCGGTCCAAAATATTGTGTCCGTCGTGAGATTCTAGAAAGACTTGGAAATTAATCTCCTTGACCAAATACTATTATCCATTTATAAAGTCAAAGTCAAAATTTAGTTATAATTTTTCTTTTTCATTCGTGGTTTATTCGCCGATACTAGACCGATTTTGATGTACTATGAAGTATGAACCATCCAATGGTTCTGAAAGTATTGGAAGTCTTTCGTATGTATTTAGATCGTCAATTATTAGTGTTCCCGTTTTTCATACGTTTGTAAAATTTTGAGTTTTTGTTACGTAAACTTTTCGTGATAAGTGAAAAATTAAAAAAAAAAATTTTTTCTTTTATGATTTAAATTTTTTTAATTTTCTGCCGTTTTCCGTATTTTTTAAAATTTATTGTACACATCACATCTTTTTTTTAAGAGTTAAGTGATTAGTTGACTTGAACTTTTAATAATATTTGTAGTATAATAATAAAGTGCAAAAGCGATGTTTTAATTTATAAGATAGTTTGACGTCATAATTTATTCTGTTCATCTTCAAATATATAAGAATTTAAAATGCCTTGTTCTGCAGTGCATTTCGATACGTGAATCGAAATCACGTAAAGTATAATATTCTTATATTCTAACGTACAGTTCAATGGTTATTGACTTAAATATTCAATAAAGTTTTTGGTTTAAAAATTATGGGTTCATATGTAGGAATTGTAACTGTGATAACCAGTAGCTTTTTTATTTGCTCAATGTGTTTCACGCAAATCGACTATGGTAAGTTATTGCAACTATTTATTTTTCTTTAATAAAGGGTGTCTCACTAAGAGTGCACTATTTCATTATAAAATATAAAAACACGTACTTTTGAGCGAGTTGTGATATTTTTATTTCATTGTAAAGTAGATTTGTTCTGATACATTGGAACAATATCCGGCAAATAACCGCGGCTCTGATGACAGCCCATTGCTCTTTTCATGAAATTTTTGATAACTTTTTCACAAAGATGTGGCTGTATCTCACCAATGACGAGTTGGATCTAGACCTTGAGCTCAGGAATACTTCTTGTTTCTTCGCATAAACCCGAGATTTCACAAAACCTCAAAAAAAAATAATCGCACGTCGTAAAATCTCATGATCTTGGTGGCTAGTTGACATCAGAATTTCGAGAAATCATTTGGTCTGGAAATTGTTGCTGCAATAAATCAATTCCATATATTCTCCACAGAACAGAACTCCGTTATCATGTTCCTGTGACGAATGTCATTCACAGCCATTGCAATTAACGCGTTGTTCTTTTGTGTAGCGCTCCATTTTTAATGATCAGAACAATCATAGGTGGCAGCTATGGTGGTAGCTGGCAAATTTCAGAGTTGCCACTTGCACGAAAAGAAAATTACACAAAATTTAAATAGTGCATTCTTATTGAGACACCCTTTATAGTAGAGACAGTATAGGTTAAATTTAATCGACAGCAATAAATTGTTTTTTGCCATGTTTTCGCTTGTTTCACTTAAAATGTGCATATTTTTGAGTTAGAATCTTATTTTTGACTTAAACTTAATTATTTGCGACTTGATGCTACATTTTTAAATAGGCAATTATGCCTATTATAAAATTTTGGGTCTACATTTATGTTCTTCGGTCGGTCCAATTTTGCCACAAAATCATAATGCTATCGATCTTATTATTTCCATAACTTCTTGAATTGCTTGGAAATGTCAAAATATACCTTTATGAAAATACTGATTCCATTTTTATTTACAAGCATGTGAAAAATTCCGAATGGTAGTTGATCACTGAAAGAATTCACTATTTTTCCTTCCTACCTTTTTAACCTATGGTATTTTAGATAATATTTGACCGTGAATATTTTGTATCTTCATAACTCATAAATACCGATCGTAAACATTTACATATACTTAAAATCTATATGTTATGCAAATGCAAAATAATAAATAATACAATTTATTCAAAAATGAAAGTTATTGCTACTGATGGCTACTTTTGAAATAAACATCCTGTATATAAGCTGCCATAATATCTGTCATCTTATTTTCTGTCATTTTCTCTTCAATTCTATTGCAACGATTAAATTCGATATGCTAATTAATAATGTCGAAAATTACTCGAAATAGGAATAACTATTTGATAAACAACCGCAATTGTCATATAAGAAAAATTGGTAATCACCCCATTCTTCCACATCTAAAATAGCCTAACATTGATTAGTGATTACTTTTGGGATGTAGCCCTTGATCAGCAGATAAGCTAACTCTATCTACTTCGGAAGCTGTAGGGAAGATCACTCTTCCTAAAAAAATAAACATGAAATGACGTACAATATAAGTATTTGTCTGTACAATTTAAAAAAATTAGTAATTTCAGTTTTTTCTTACAGGCGAATCATGTGGAGAAGGCATCAATTCAGGTGTTTGTAAAACATTTTCCGAATGTCCTTCAGGAATAAAACAAGTGAAGCAAAAACAAACTCATAATTTGGTACGGTGTGGTTTTCAAGGAGACGAAGAAATTTTGTGTTGTCCTGATTTTAAAAATAAAACTCAACAACAAAATAAAACAACCGAAACTGTTTGGGATGTGCAAGTACCTTTAAAAACACGTGGATCCAATGTTGACCGAAAAAGTTTAGCAGGCAGGTGATTTTAATCTTTTAAATTACTATTAATATAAGGTGTTTACCTAGAGTGAGACTTCTTAAAAATCAAAAAAACAATTTATAAAATATTAGTAATTATAATTATGGATAAGGGGCCGTCCATTGATTACGTAAGGATTTGGGCTGAAGGTAGATATCGAAAATCTTACGGACCCTAACGTGGGGGGGGGTCCGACGTATTCATTATGTAAATTTCTTAAAATATATTTTTTAATTAAGGGGAGAAAAACCCGCAGCGTGAAGTTCCGCCTTGGCCCCCACGTTATCGAACCCACATCTAGTGTCAGGGTGTTGGGGGTGATAATTGATAAGCACCTGAACTTCGGCCAACATCTAACGGAAGCAGTAGCCAAGGCGGAAAGAACAAACACGGCGTTGACCAAGCTGATGCTCAACGAGGGTGGCCCAAAACCTGCCAGGAGGAGGGTGCTTGCAGCACTGACACATTCGGTGTCGGGGCCGGCAATACTGGTCCTCGCGGGCTTACATCCAATTGACTTGCTGGCCATAGAGCGTAGAGAAAATCACAAAGACAAGGCAAGATTCAAGCTCCACCGTCAGCAGACAATTCAAAGATAGCAGAGGAGGTGGGAGAGCTCCACCCATGGATCGTGGACAAGGGTGTTGGTTCCCGACATCGAAAGGTGGATCCATCGCGGGCACGGCAAGCTATCGTTTCGGCTCACACAAGCGATGACCGGACATGGTTGCTTCAACCAATACCTATTTAAAATCCGGAAAGCAGAAACACCTACATGCAACTACTGTGAAGCGATCGACTCGTCCGAACACACCATTTTCGAGTGCCCGAGATGGAGGATTGAGAGGGAGGTGATGGGGATGGATTTCTCCCCGTCTACCTTTGTGAATGGACTATTGGAATCCGATGACAGCTGGTCGGCCATTGCGGGTCAAATAGAAAAAATAATAAGAACCAAGGAAGAAGACGAACGGACACGCGAGAAAAACAAAAAAGAAGAAATGGCGCAAGCGGCCACAAGAGAAGAGACAAGTCCCGAAAGGGTGAATAACCTAGAAGAAACCGCTCGAAACGCAATCTTACACGGTGATGAGATAACGTAAACAGGGAAAGACTGAAGCAGGGTGAATAGTCCTACCCAACCACCACTTATTTGGCAAGCGAAGGAATGCGAAAGCGGTACCGCTTGTCAAGTAACCCAACGCGAATACGATCTACTGTGAGGCGCAGGCACATATCCCGTCTCACTGGGAGGGGGTTTTAGTCAGTAAGAATCTGACACTACCAGCCACAGATATGTGGCTGGTGTCTTATGAAAGATTTCCCCCTACCCGCGCGTATTCAAAAACAAAAAGGTAGTTTCTTCTGGCGTTTACACAGCGCTTTCTTGCTTGGGCCACCTTCTCCGTCCACCAGTAGACCCCCATTCTGGAGGTTGGGCCCCTCTTTGGCATTACCTCGTCGCAAAGTTTGCTGAGGAACTATCCCAGTCCGATGTCTCAGACTGTGTTCTGCAGGTCTGGTCTGCTCATGTAGGCCTGTAGGCCGATCCTGTCCAGTTTGCGCCAATTCCATCCCGTCGTGGAAGGAGTCCTGTCCACTCCAGGAGGCCGGCCGATGTTGAAGGCGATATATCTGTGGTCACTGGCCGATTCCTCGTTCAGCACCCTCCAATTGGACACATCCCCGCCAGCCCCGACGAGGCCGCAGTGACGTCAAGTATGGATGTATAATCTTGCCTCTCAAATGTTGGGGTGTTGCCGACGTTGCAGATGCAACAATCCAGTTCCGCCAGCACCTCCACCAGAATGGCTCCTCTGGTGTCGCTTGTTGAAGACCCCCACTCTTTCGCTTTCGCGTTGAAGTCACCTCCAACTACCACTGGTTTTGACTGCCTTGTGATGCTATCTCGCAAGTCCCAAATCCTATCCACGAATTCCCCCAAGGTGGTGTTTGGGGAAAAGTAACAGGAGTAGGCCACTAGCACTGGGGTTTCTATCCATACAAAGCATTGGCCTCATCCTGTGCTCAGGACCGCCACTCGTTCGTTGGAGAGAATGCCCCCCCGTCGCTGGTCTGGGTCCAGCCGTTGTCCATTTCCCTATGTGGCTCGCTAATAACAGCGATGTCGACTTCTTTTGCTGCGATGGTATGCAGCAACAGGTCCTGAGCTGCCCCTGCATGGTTAAGATTGACCTGCAGGAAGGACGTCTTTGTTGGGCCGCGTGATTGGGCGGAGTCTTCTTCTTGCAGCTGAGCATGAAAAACTCGTGGTCCTATGACCCTCTTACTTGCACGTGAGGCAAAAGGGGTTCACCTCCGCGCAGTTGTAGGCAAAATGGCCTGTTTTGCCGCATTTGAGGCACTTTTCAGTCCTGTCCTCTTCGCTGCAGGTCTCCGCCGCGTGTCCAGGCTGCCAGCATCTGAGGCACCGTTTCACTTGTCGCTCTTCGCATACTCGACATGAATTTATAATGCCGATTCTAACGCTTAACTTGTTCTCAAGTAGGGTAATTGCATCTCCCCTAGCCTCGACTTCCACTTTTCGGATATCTTCTTTTACCTCTTCCTTGGTTGCCAACTCTTCGATGTCCTTTATTGCAAAGATTTTCTTTAGTCCAAGAAGGTCTCTGACTTCGTCTCTGTTGATTTGGTCTTTGAACACACTTTTTAGCTTGTGGAGTTGTTGGCTTTTCTCCAATTCGACTATTATGTCCCCTCTGCGCGTTTTTCTCATCCCGCTGATGAGTGGGGCCTCTGCTCCCCTTACGCTCATATTCATACACAAGTATTAAGTTCTAAGTAAGGCATTTCGCGTCGAATTTGTTTTTGTTGCAACTTTATTTACTCGGTTGATAAGGGTCAATTTAAAAAGCTGAGTATTAAGTATCAGTAAGGCTTTGTCTATGAATACGGACGTTAGTGCTGTTCGCACCGTCCCCATCTTTTGAGCGATGTTTTCTGGGTTGGCCTTTATGATCAAAGCGTCCTTTCGGTCCTGATCTCTCCTAGGTCCCGCTGCCGCCGTCGTCCATATAGTGCGCCATGATTTCTCTTTGAGCCTTTTCTTGTTGGTTGAGGTTTGCCATGTTCGATTTATTTAGGACGCTTTGCGCCTTAGCAGCTTGTAGGTTTGGGGTCTTCTTTGGGGTTTCCAGGTTTCCGTGGTGTCTTGTTCCATCCGGTACCTGACTCCTGTTGCTCTTGAGCGCCTGCGCCATTGAAGGTTTGGCCATAGGTGTTTTCTGGTCTGCTACTGTTTGGACGTAGGTCTCTTTCATTTTGATGACCTTTATTAGCGTATTGTTTGCAGCTTCTTTGCTTGTGGTTGCCTCTTGTTTCGTGTTCTCTAGTTCCTTCATTAGGTCGGTATTCTGTCTTTGCAGGTTCCTTATCATGTCTCCCTGTGACTGTCTGGGTCGGCTGACCCTAAAACAGAAATGGGGGGGGGGAGTACAATTTTACGAAGGTGAATATTATAGTAACCTGTCTCCCCACCTAAATTCAGTTGCTATGACCCAGGTAACGCACACGTACCGACAATTGAATGGCTTTTTAAAGCTAACATGAATGTCAACTTGTAAAGTTTACATCAAAAAGTTGATTTTCAAAATTAAATTGTAAAGTTTTTAAAACTGCAATCGATGAATTGGTTTGAAACGGTTTGACGGTTTTTTTTAAATATTTTTATTTGAATAGTTTCAACAACGGAAAGGTGAACAAGAAAAACGCCCCGTCACCAGATAACTACTAGTTTTCTGAACATGTATTTCAAATTTCAAGTCATCCATTACACCCCCGGAAATCATGTACAGCATCCGTGCGCTTATATACAGCTACGTTGTACCCTTGTACTCAAAGTTTTGCAGCTGACGAAAAAAGAAGTTTTTTTTTGAATAAAAATTCCTTTTTCAATTATTGTTTATTCAACTTGTAGTATATTCTCGGGGCTACAACTAATTGAGATAATATAAATGAATATAAATTTCGTTTACAGCTTGCAAACAATATCTGTCCTCCTCTACGACAATTATAGGCGATTATATTCTTTCCGGAGAAAATGCTGCACTGGGCGAATTTCCGCACATGGTAAGTAAATATCGTGCTTTGCAATCATAAACCGAATCGAAACTGAAAATATTAATCATCAGGCACAAATTGGTTTTCCTACTGAAGAATTTCCAGAGATTTATACCTGGGAATGTGGAGGTTCATTAATAAGCAGTCGATTCATTTTAACCGCAGCCCACTGTATTATCAAAATTAATGGGTAAACAATGATAAATGTCTAAATTTTAATCAAACCACTAAAATCCTTTCAGCATACTTCCAACAATTGTACGTTTGGGATTTGTAGATTCCGATTTACTAAATAACACGATAGCGCAAGAACGTGGAGTAAAGAATGTTACAGTACATCAGGAATATAGTCGTCGATCAAAGCAAAATGATATCGCATTGATAGAACTGGATAGCGAAGTACAAATAAATAGTTTCAATTACCCAGCTTGCCTGCACCAAATAAATGAAGATCCTAGTAATTTGCTGATAACAGGCTGGGGAAATACAATGGCTAGAGGTAATTTGATTTACAATTTCTTATTACAGCTGTTAAAAGTTTTGCTATAGGATCCACGCCTAGCCGAATATTACAAAAAGCACATATCGAACCCATACAGTTAAGCAAATGCTCAACACTTTTCAAAGCACGATCAACTATACAGCTTACTTCATCGCATATATGCTGTTTAAGTCCAATGAACAGTTTGGTTGATACCTGTCAAGTATAATATTACACTGATTTACTGTAATTTTGTATTAAATGTTTTCTTTTAGGGGGATTCTGGAGGACCACTTCAAAAATTAATTTCAAGAAGGAGTACCGTGTACAGTATAGTAGGAATAACGTCATATGGTCAGGGTTGTGGTGGTATTACCCCGGGAGTTTATACAAGAGTGTCGAGTTATTTGGACTGGATAGAAAAAATTGTATGGGTCTAAATATTGCAATGTCCCGGGGTTGAATTTTAAAATTTTATAAAACCATGAAAACTCTTACCCGGAAACATTCATCTTTTTGAGCTTGGACCCTTATTTTCCCGGAATTTTTAAAATTTTTACTTTCTAATTTGCAGTAATGTTAAATACTTTTAATGGGAACTCGGCTTGTTCAGCCGTTATATTGTAAAAAAATAATTTTTTACTGCTAATAAAAAACTATTTTAAAAATATTTATCTGAATTTACATTACATAATATGTTTCGGCATTTAATGTTGTTATTTAAACTGTTGATAACATGTTATGAAAGTTATCTAACTGCCTGTTCGCACAGTTCCATAACACTATCGTGTCTAAAGCGATTAACAACTATGCGTTTGTGATGCAATTTTTTGTTTAGGCTGTCCAATAGATCTTACTCAAATACGTCCACAAAGATATCAGCGAATAAAGAGGAAGAATCGTTGCCCATAGCCAATCCATTCCTGATGAAGGAAATACACTATTCACGAAGAAAAAGTATTATCGTTGTAGAAAAGTGTAGAAGGTTCCAAATATGCTTGCCATAAATAAAGATGTAAGATTTTTGTAATCTCCGTTTTCACCACAGGTAGCATAAAGTATCTATCTAGGCTATTAAAGGCATTATTTATTAGAAGAACGTCAAATTCGTCACTGGTTTCTAAATAGGTTCTTAAAGAATGAACTGCGGCTTCACAGCCACCTTTCGTTCCAAAACCCAGTTGAGTTGGACGGAAAGAAGTGCCAAGAGTTTCGGAAATATTATTACAACATAATTTTGACACAAGTCGTCTAAAAGTTGATCCCACTGCGATGGGTCAAATTCCTCCCTCTTTTTTCTTTAGTGCTGTGACAGAAGCGCCATATAAAATTTCGAGAAAATGTGAAAAAACCACACCATTCGACATTAAATTGGACAATCTTGTGATTTCGGAAAGCAAGGATTGACCGGTCTCTCTTGTAGGTTTAGATACCATACCTCCAGCACTTCAATTTGGAAAAGAGTTTATTGCATAGTAAACTTGATTTTCTATTTCTATAAGACAATAATCTGAAAGTAAAGGTGGATCAGGAACTTGCAGATCACGTAAAGGAATTGAATCTTTGGCTTGTAACTCTGTGAGTGTTTATATATTATCGGGAGCCAAAGTATCATCTGAAAGTAAGCGGATAGCTCCTCTAACGTCTTTTTGAGTAAGTTGATTGATTGGGATCTTTTGAATTTTGAATATTTTCTCTAATTTGTCCTGGTGGTGATTTTTTCTTTTTTCCCTTGGCAATTTCAGTTACATGTAAATAACTGCAAGAAAAGGTAAAAAGATCTTCCCATACATCCTGAGTGTTTTCTGATGTGCATTTTTTAACAACCTATGTTAGCTTATGGACTAACAGTGCACTATTTCTTTTAAATTCTAGTAATTTCTCTTGAAAATTTTTAATTTGAGGAAGTGTTTTGATCATATGATTGTTGCACACAAGACTGATTTTTCTATTACTATCCTTCTCCATACTACTCTATTTTCGCATTTCTTATTCCAATCCGTCACGCCCATAGTTTTTAGGTCGATTATTACCTCATCCAGCCATCTAGCTCTTGATCTTCCTCTGTTCCTCGCCTCACCCTGTCTCCAATTCATGATTTGTCTTAAAACACTTTCCAGATCTTCTCTCATCACATGTCCAAGCCATCTAATTCTTGGCGCTTTTATAAATTTTACAATGTCTTCGTTTCTCAGCATTTTGGTTATTTCTGCGTTTGTTTTTATTCTATCTTCGTTTCCATCAATCTTTTTTGGTCCTGCGATCGCTCTTAACACTTTTCTTTCGAATATTCTCACTTTTTCCTCTTCTCTCTTAGTCAGATTAGTACTTCTGCTGCATATGTGGCTACTGTTCTCACAATTGTCTTATATATTCTTATCTTCGTTCCTATTGATATATCCTTATTTTTCAAAATCCTCTTGTTTGCGTGGAATGCTCTCCGGCCACCCTGTATTTTCTCGTTTATTTGTTTAGTTGTACACCCAGATACTTGAATTTCTCTACTTCTTCGAAGGTGTAGCTTCCGATTTTTAGGTCATTCTGTCGTGTGTCGTCGTTTCTCTTGAATTTCATGTACTTGGTTTTGCCTTCATTTATCTTTAGCCCCATTTCCATCGCATATTTCTCAATTTCTTTGAGAGTCTGTATCATTTTTTGTCTTGATCTAGATATAATCACGATATCGTCAGCATAAGCTATTATTTGCCATTCCTTTGTTGATATCGTTGCTCTAGTTCCCAATTTTCTCATAACATTCTCGATCACCAAGTTGAACAGAACCGCTGAAAGTGCATCACCCTGTCTCACGCAGTGTTAATTACGAATTCGTTTGTTTCATTTAATCCAATTTTCACGGTTGCACTCGAATCTCTCACCGTCACTTGTATCAGTTTTCTCATTTTTTTTGTGTATATCCAGCTCAAGCATCACCTCGTAGAGTTTTTTGCGTTTAATGGAGTCAAAAGCCTGTTGGAAGTCAATAAACAGCAGGTGCAGCTCTATGTTATGCTCATATGCTTTTTCTGTCAATTGTTTCATTATGTGCAGCTCATTCACGGTCGAACGATCCTTCCTAAAACCGTGCTGATATTCTCCAGTCTTCTCATCAATGATTGTTTTTATTCTACTAAATATGAGTGTCGATAGAATCTTGTAGGTCACCTGTAGCAACCAGCAGTGGTGGCTTGGTGTGATCGCTGGTTGAGTTACAGAGCGGAAATTCTGGGTTCGAATCTCGGACCTGACAGAATTTCTTAGCTCGGCCTTCCGGTGGACATCAATAACATCACTACAGCGTTAAACCTGCAGGAGCGAAGGATTTCCCCCTCCCCAACGCACGAATAAAAAAAAAAGGTCACCTGTAGCAAAGTTATTCCTCTGTAGTTGCGGCACTCTTCTATATCGCCTTTCTTGTGAATTGGCACTATTCTACCAGTCTTCCATTTATAATTTTTTATCATTACGAAACGGGTAGTGGTCAAGGTCCACTTTGCACTGAAGCTCTAGGCTTATTGTACCCCGTTTTCCCATTGAGTTGTTAAGGGAAGTTATAAGTATTTCGATCCACAGCTTGATGTTCACCAGAGGGCTGAGCTAAGAAATTCTGCCGAGTCACCGGCCACCGCTGTGGTCAGTCTTCCATTCATTCGGCATTTCTTCCTTTCTCCAGATCTCAATAAGTATTAATCCGTATACTCTTTGGTGACCTACATTTTTCAACATTTCGCCACATATTTCATCACTTCCTGGTGCTTTTCCATTTTTTAGCTTCTTTAATATCGTTTCAACTTCGCTGAATGTTGGTTCTGTTATTGTTTTCTGTCCTGTTCTTTCTTCCGTTTCTGCAATTACATCTTCTTGGTCATTCCGATTTAACAATTTTTGAAAGTGCCTCTTCCATATTTCTTTCACTTCTTTCTCGCTGCTACCGTGTAGTCCGTTTTCATCTTGATAATAATAATAATAATAATAATAATAATAATAGATACGTAAGTGTTTACATTACCTTAATTGGATGGCTTCTAACAAAAATTAGATTTTCAAGCCACCCATATAAAAACGAAACTAACCGAAATTAAAAATACAAAATTAGTACAATTAATAACACAAGTAAAAAAAAATAAAAACTATTCTTGCAAACAAAGTATGTCGCTCAAATTTCGGCGGAAGGATACCACGCTAATCGATTCCATAAAGATATCAAGATGCTCCTTCAAAAATCTGGCCGCCAGACATGCAAAGCACCTCTCGAACTTTGCCGTGGAATGGGATGGCACATCAAAATTACCCAAATCTCTCAAGCACGAGCTTGACACATGGAACGAGGTCTAATCATATTTCTTAGATAAGTCGGTTCACCACTTTTCCAAATTTTAAAGAGTAGAACTCCAAAGAGCAATGAAAATCTTTGATTCAGCTTAAATATGGCAAGGTCTCGATAGTAAGGGGTGATATGGTCGAATCTGCGTATATTGAAAGAAAAACGCAGGCACGAATTCTGCAAGAGCTGGAGCCTCCGCTTATATTCCTGCGTGAGAAACCCGTAATACACCGTCACACAATACTCAATATTGGACAAAATTGTAGAGCTGACGATTGCCCACTTCACATGTGATGGTAAAACAGTTTTAAACCGGTAAAGTGATCTCAACTTGTAATAGCATGTCTTCAGCTTACCGTCTACATGTTGACAGAAGCTGAGCTCACTGTCCAAGATAAGTCCCAAACTACGAGCAGAACATACCACCTTAACGACTTCATTGCCGATCGCTACGGATAACGTTGCGGCACTCAGAGCCTTACGCACCAGTCCATGTTTACCCAAAATCAGAAGTTCCGACTTTGCGGGATTTAAAGTCAAACCATTCAATACAGACCACACACGTACCGATTCGAGATTTCGGTTTAACATCTCTATCGCAGTATCAATGCTCGATGGCAGAAATGATACTCGTATCCGGGAATCGTCAGCATAAAGTTCTAGGAAACAATCAGGGTCCACCACTCTCCCCAAGTCGGTCGTGTATATTATAAATAGCAGCGGAGCAAGGATACTTCTCTGAGGAACACCACGCGAAACAAACAGTGGCCGCGACACGTTTCCCGCCAACTCCACCACCTGGGTCCTACCCCGCAAATAGCCCGCTAACCACCCACACAATGACTCATCGCAGCCATAATAGTGAAGCTTGACCAAAAGACGATCATGATCCACTGAGTCAAAGGCCTTAGAGTAGTCAAGAAGCACCAATAAGGTAACCTCAGAACGATCGAATGATGAAGAGATATCCGAGGTAAGCCGCAACAAAGAGGTCGCGGTGCTGTGGCGGGGCCTGAAACCTGACTGGACAGGCGACAAAATCTGGTTGAGTGCCAGGAGCTCACATAAGGCGCACTTAATAAGGGACTCGGCTATCTTTGCAAATGGTGACAAAATGCTAATGGGACGGAGATGAGAAGGATCCGGGGCCATTGGAACCTTGGAAAGTGGTCTAACACGTGATGCCTTCCAGATAGATGGCACCTCTCCAGTTCCAAAAGAGAAATTTAATAGGTTGCAGATCACCTCACCGCAAAATGGAAGGGCAAGCTTCAACATACGAAGACTGATCCCGTCAGGACCCAAAGCATCGGAGCACAAAGTCCCTACAACAGTACTCAACGCTTCAGGCGTGACCTCACAAATAGAGAGTGGCCCCACAACCGGAAAAAACGAACCATCCAGCCCTAAATCAACCCCGGCGGAACCTCCCGGAACAGAGCTGAGGAAGTAAGAATTAATGAAGTCCGGGTCCGCACACAACTGTGGAGATATCTGATTAGACGGACGAGAATGTACGCCCCAAGAAGACAAACATCTCCAAAGTTTTCGCGGATTTGAGCGATGCGATGGAGAGAAAGCTGATAGTTTATATAGCTCGCCTTCTCCCTTCTAATAGCGCCCAACAAATATCTCCTGAGGTCACAGTAACACTCAAAATCTATACTCGATCGTGTGCGCCTATAGTTAATGTAGGCCCGCCTCTTCAGTCTAGCCATCTCTCTAATTGTCCACGTTATCCAGGGCTTTTCCTTATCTCTAAAGACAATAGTCCGAACAGGTGCGTGTACATCAAATAATGATAAGATAAGGTTATTTAGAAACTCAACTTTTGAATCACAAGAGTGAAGTTCATCGACCATACTCCATGGCAGGTGTGCCGCGTCAGCCGAGAAACTGACCTGATCAAAATAACGAAAATCCCGATAGGTGATTTTGCGTGGTTCATTTGAAGACGTATGCAGATCCAAACAGCAATACACTAAGTAGTGATCAGTAGAAACCAAAAGATCAATGACGCCACAATGGAGAGGGACTCGATGTCGGTCGATACAAATGACATCCAACAAAGTGCTTGATGTTGAGGTAACACGAGTGGGATCTGTTATGATCTGATGAAGATTGAAAACATCAAGAATCTCCCGCAAGCGCGTCAGAGAAGGCGATGGAACCAGGAAGTTAATGTTTATATCACCCAAAATGATCAACTCGTTGCACTCACTGCCAAGCAACGAAATAAATTCCTCAAACTCGCCTAGACAGGAAAGAGCAACAGTAGGGGCCATGTTAATCACGCCAATACCAAACACAACGCCCTGAACCTTAATGCGAATCCAAAGATGCTCCAAACTACTAGCAAAGCGATGTCCCTCATGCAAAATTTTAAATGACAAAGAGCTATGAACGTAAAAAGCAACCCCTCCGCCTCGGGTCGCTCTATCCGACTTGACGATTGTGTAGTTCTCCAACCTAACAAGGTGAGAAGGGAAGTCAGGGGTAAGCCACGACTCAGATATTGCGATAACATTAAACTTGCTTCCAATTACGAAATCCGAAAAGATGTGGAAATCTGACAGCAAAGACCGAATATTTATGTGAGCAACCGAAAAACCAAAAGTATCAACCGATCGAGACGGTATACCACTGTGGTGATTAGATGGCAAAGAAGAAGCACTCACTACTTCGTCACGGTCTCCCGCAACGAACGGCCTCCTAAAAAATTATCGTTATTACCGAAGGCACTATGATCCCCATCGGCCGGTTTGCGATAGTAAAAATCGCGAATCGAAACCTCTTTCGGCCAGACCCTATCGTTCAATAATTTAGAGGTATCAGCTTCCGGTATTCAGATCTTGAACGAGCAGTACTTCGTGTTTGAAGTCAAGCTCTCACACGTTATATCTGAGACTCCCACAACATATCTCTGATATGCTCAACAATTTGCTGGACAGTGGTGTTAGGTGCAAGATTGTTTAAATGGAACCACTTTCTGCGAGTGGTTCCTGATATGGCAAATTCATCCCCGGAACCCCGAATACGCGGGCGACGGCGGCCATTCCGCCAAGAGTGATCGTGATTTACAGCTGTAGGAGGTGGCTGACTATTAGAAGCAGGCGCAAGGCCCCGAGGGATAACCCCGCTCCTTGTACCAGAGTCAGGACGAACCATCGCGCCACCAGCACCAGATCGAGTCGAAGGCTGGGTTGAGGGGCGCCCACCCGGAGCCGAGCCCAGAGCTAAAGCATAAGAGGTGCCAGAAGAAAACATAAGACCATCCCCAGGTCTAGAACCCCTCCCTGTGGCGACAAACAGCGGAGCATCAGCATTCAGACTGCACACAGTTTCAACCCTACCCCCCTCATCCCCAACCGTCGGTGGCGAAGAAGAAACAAGTCGGCCAATTGTCTCCTTAAGTGACTCATTTTCAATCTTGAGGCAACTGTTTTTTCTTTTCAGAGCAGTTATCTCGTCAGTCACTCCCTGACCCGAATGAGATCCCACAAGGGAGACCACCTCGTCCTTAAACGCATCAAAATGCGTCTTCAATATACGGAGATAACACCTTCCAGAGCTCCCAAATCAAGTGGTGTGAGACCCGGTGAACCTGGCGCCGATGACGATGGAAAATACTCGGGAATACTAAGGGATGTACCCCGTTCATCGTGCCCATTACAGATCACGATGCTCCAGTCGTTTTCAACCGGTGACACACCCTTCACAAAAACCGGAAATTGAATACGTTTAAATTCAAATGGCATATCTGATGAATACAGTTTCTCCTTTGTATTTACCTGTTAAGATAGTTGTTTCGATAATATTGTTCATTAGTTTTTTCACAGTCAATCGTGTGCCATTACACAATCGTGGCTGATTTAAGTTGCGTAATAGAATTATCGGAACACCAACCTTTAGTTGTAGAATATGTGGTGGAGTTCCTGGCAAATCAAGAGAATTTAAAAATTCAGTTGGGTAATTCACAACTTCATCGGGATCCAAAACGCAATCGATAGACTTGTAAGTATGTAATTGTGTGGCCATTTATCTTGTTTTGAATGTCAATATTTATTTCATTGACATCTTTATTTTTGGCCGCCAATATAGCGCGACCGCTTAACCACTGATGATTTGTGTAATTATGGACAATATTGGGATATACTGCGATGTTCAAAAGCGTAGAAGCCCAACTTAATGCAAAAAAAAAAAACTTAAATTGTTACTTTTGGAACACCCATCACTGTTAATAAAGCTTGCGATCCTTATGATGAATTTTATGATGAAAAATTAAGCAAGTTATAAATATCAAATGTAATTTTAATCACTCAGAATACGAAATTTTAAATGTTACAAAAAAAAAGCACAGTTTAATCAAGTTGTTGTTTATAAATTGATATAAAAATTTGTGATGTTTTTGATCTAAAACCGCATAACATCGGTTCACCAAATGAAACAAAAGCACCAAAAAAACCTGAAACTTAAACCTCATTTACTTTGTAATTATTCCAACTTCTAGATCAAGTTTCAAATTAGATGGCAAAATTATACAAAAATCAAATAATCAATTTTATCGTGGTCACTGGTCGTAAAATTAATTGTTTTGCGCTTTAAATGTTCTCACCCTGTTTGTTGAAGTCTTCTTAAAATTATGTGTTGCTTGATCATTCATTAGTTTCTTGGTTTCTTAATTTTCTTTTTAATGGTTTCACCTGTTGTGGTGAATAAATTTTTAATTCTTCTTCTGCATATCAAATTTCACAAAAAGAAAACACTCTTACTCTGAATTTTCAATCTTCAGGTAAGTAATTAATCATAGAATTTATCTATCTTATTTAAATTTTTAATTTTAATTATCAATCTTAATTTTATCTTAATTATTTAACTTTGTGACTCTGGGCTTTAAATTTCGAACTTATCGAAACAACGGCCTTGCCCAGAATGAGTTATTTTTAAAAACCATTCTCCCTCCTTTTAATTGTTTAGCAAATTTAACGTTAGAATTTTTGCAGTGGTGGAAACTTTGGTTGATTCGGCGCACTTATTAAATTATCACACGCATTCACTTTTATTGTTTAAATTTGATAAAAAATTTAACAAAAACTAAAGCCATGGCGTTTTGATAAATTTGGCGTTTATCTTTTCATTTAAAGATCGTGGACCAAAAACATCTTTTAATTTAAATGCTTAAAAATTCTAATACAAGATTTCAAATGTGCCTTTTCTTCTTAATAAAATCAAACAATATGTGAATCCGAATTAATAATCATCATAAAATTTAATCAAAATAATCTTAAGTTCTTTAGCAAAATTTAATAAAAGGGTTTTAACTTATTGTTGTTACCAAATGTTAAATCTTAATCACGGGGTCTGTGTTAATTGAAACATGACAATACATTTGATAATAAATCTTGTTTTGAGTTGTGGATTATACAGAAATTGTCCGGCAGTATTATTAATCCTGTAGTGGGTTCGATTGCAATTTCACCATTTCCAACGTCTAGTTATTGTTTCGAAAATACTTGAGCAGATGCATCGTTTTGTAATTGTACGCGCATGTTAATATTGAGCGATAATTTTTTTACAAATCTTCACAAATGTGATGCTTTTAAACATGCGTTTAATTAATCGGCTGGTGTTGATCGTGTGATGACGGGTAACGTTTGTCCTTCAAAATGTTGTTGGTTGCCACGCAAATCTTTTAATGTACGATCTAATGCCTCTAACGATTTTTTATGTGCCATTGTGCATTCATCCCAAATAATAATTTTGCATTGTTGAAGTACCGTCGCCATTCCAGATGTTTTAGAAATGTTACATGTTGGTGTTTCTGTTATTTGCATATTTAATGGTAACTTTAATGCCGAATGTGCCGTTTTTCCACCATCTAACAACGTAGCTGTAATTCCTGAGGACGCAAGTGCTAAAGCAATATTGCCGTGTGACCGTATGGTTGCTAAAATTAACGAAATTAAATATGTTTTTCCAGTACCTCCCGGCGCATCAAGGAAATAGATTCCACCAGTTTCGGAATGAACAGCTCGAATAATGATGTTATATGCGTGGTTTTATACGTGGTATTATAATTATTTATATACTAATCTATAGAAAAAACAATAATCTTTAACTTTCTACTCTTGATAAATTTTGATCTATTGGGCCGTTTTGGATTAATTAGCAAAATTGTCTCGAAAAAAGGTTACCCTTTCCAATATTTTTTGATGTAGAAGGAAAACTTAAAATTGTTTAGTATAAAAAAAATATTTATACCATGTAAGGTTTTATTCTCCTTCGATTGGCGCAAACCGCAGGTCTCTCCGTTTTACCGTTTTCGAGAAAAAAAATAAAATACACAACTGTGCGCGCCACCCCTTTGAGTAGGGGGTGGGGGAGCCTCCGAGGGTTTTCGAGGTGGGTCTGCCCCTAAATCTCTTTATTTTCACTTAATCTATACGTGTTTAAAAGGATTTGCTTTTACTAAGAAGGGGAAGTATCAGCATCGTAGTCCTGTGGTAACCTGAGGTTCGTAGATTTTTGCGAACTGGTACCGTCGCCGCTGCCACCACGTCTGCTTGTTATGAACGGGGACAGACGAGCCCGTTTATTGTTGTTGATTTGGTAGGTTGCACTATGGAAGCGTAAGGTTGAGATAAACGATTACTTTGGCAATCCCAAAAATTAAACAGGAAAAGATTTTGGTTTAAATTTATTGCTAATTAAAAAAAATAACATTACATTCAATTAAGAGAGGGGATTAATTTTGGCGACAATTATTTACCTAAGAAAATAATATACAAATAAAATACAATAAAAATTCTCTTACCACTTTAAATTGTTTTGCAGAATTCAAGCTTATTTCGGGAACAGTGAACTACACTTTTTAATTATCGCGAATTTATGAAGTTTAAATTTAAGGTTTAATTTTTTTTTTCGAAGTTCTGTATTTACCTACTACAAGTTCAGATCTTCAAAATATAATTTGCAATCTTAGTTTGAATTTAAACAATTCGAAGTTCAGTATTTATCTACTACAAGTTCAGATCTTCAAGTTATAATTTGTTTAATAATTTATATTTAACAAATCGAAGTTCTGTAATTCACTATTACAAGTTCAGATCTTCAAGTTATAATTTGCAATAATAATTAGAAGCTCTCAATTTTAAGTTCTGTATTTGACAATTACAAGTTCATATCTTCAAGTTATAATTTGCAATCTTAGTTTGAATTTAACAATTCGAAGTTCTGTATTTGACTATTACAAGTTCATATCTTCAAGTTATAATTTGCAATTTTAGTTAGAATTTAACAATTCGAAGTTCTGTATTTACCTACTACAAGTTCAGATCTTCAAGTTATAATTTGAAATAATAATTTATATTTAACAAATCGGAGTTCTGTAATTCACTATTACAAGTTCAGATCTTCAAGTTATAATTTGCAATAATAATTAGAAGCTATCAATTTTAAGTTCTGTATTTGACAATTACTAGTTCAGATCTTCAAGTTATAATTTGAAATAATAATTTGTATTTAATAATTAGAAGTTCTGTATTTGACAATTACTAGTTCAGATCTTCAAGTTATAATTTGCAATAATAATTAGAAGCTATCAATTTTAAGTTCTGTATTTGACAATTACAAGTTCAGGTCTTCAAGTTATAATTTGCACTAAATATTTGTATTTAATAATTAGAAGTTCTGTATTTGACAATTACAAGTTCAGATCTTCAAGTTATATTTTGCAATAATAATTTGTATTTAACAATTAGAAGTTCTGTATTTGACTATTACAAGTTCAGATCTTCAAATTATTATTTGCAATCTTAGTTTGAATTTAACAATTCGAAGTTCTGTATTTATCTATTACAAGTTCAGATTTTCAAGTTATAATTTGCACTAATAATATGAATTTAACAATTCGAAGTTCTGTATTTGACTATTACAAGTTCAGATCTTCAAGTTAAAAATTTGAATTATAATTTTAAGCTATCAATTTTAAGTTCTGTATTTGACAATTACAAGTACAGATCTTCAAATTATTATTCGCAATAATAATTAGAAGCTATCAATTTTAAGTTCTGCATTAGACAATTACAAGTTCAGATCTTCAAGTTATTATTTGCACTAATAATTAGAAGCTATCAATTTTAAGTTCTGTATTTGACAATTACTAGTTCAGATCTTCAAGTTATAATTTGAAATAATAATTTGAATTTAACAAATCTAAGTTCTGTAATTCACTATTACAAGTTCAGATCTTCAAGTTATAATTTACAATAATAATTATAAGCTATCAATTTTAAGTTCTGTAGTTGACAATTACTAGTTCAGATCTTCAAGTTATAATTTGAAATAATAATTTGAATTTAACAAATCTAAGTTCTGTAATTCACTATTACAAGTTCAGATCTTCAAGTTATAATTTGCAATAATAATTAGAAGCTATCAATTTTAAGTTCTGTATTTGACAATTACATGTTCAGATCTTCAAGTTATAATTTGCAATCATAATTTGTATTTAACAATGCTAAGTTGCGTATTTGTCTATTACAAGTTCAGATCTTCAAGTTATTATTTGCAATAATAACTAGAAGCTATCAATTTTAAGTTATGGATTTGACAAGTACAAGTTCAGATCTTCAAGTTATAATTTGAAATAATAATTAGAAGCTATCAAATTTAAGTTCTGTATTTGACAATTACAAGTTCAGATCTTCAAGTTATAATTTGCAATAATAATTAGAAGCTATCAAATTTAAGTTCTGTATTTGACAATTACAAGTTCAGATCTTCAAGTTATAATTTGAAATAATAATTAGAAGCTATCAAATTTAAGTTCTGTATTTGACAATTACAAGTTCAGATCTTCAAGTTATAATTTGCACTAATAATTTGTATTTAATAATTAGAAGTTCCGTATTTGACAATTACAAGTTCAGATCTTCAAGTTATAATGTGCAATAATAATTTGTATTTAACAATTAGAAGTTCTGTATTTGACTATTACAAGTTCAGATCTTCAAATTATTATTTGCAATCTTAGTTTGAATTTAACAATTCGAAGTTCTGTATTTATCTATTACAAGTTCAGATCTTCAAGTTATAATTTGCACTAATAATTTGTATTTAACAATTCGAAGTTCTGTATTTGACTATTACAAGTTCAGATCTTCAAGTTATAAATTGAATTATAATTTTAAGCTATCAATTTTAAGTTCTGTATTTGACAATTACTAGTACAGATCTTCAAATTATTATTTGCAATAATAATTAGAAGCTATCAATTTTAAGTTCTGCATTTGACAAATACAAGTTCAGATCTTCAAGTTATTATTTGCAATAATAATTAGAAGCTATGAATTTTTAGTTCGGGATTTGACAATTACAAGTTCAGATCTTCAAGTTATAATTAGAAATAATAATTAGAAGCTATCAATTTTAGGTTCTGTATTTGACAATTACAAGTTCAGATCTTCAAGTTATAATTTGCAATAATAATTAGACGCGATCAATTTTAAGTTCTGTATTTGACAATTACTAGTTCAGATCTTCAAGTTATAATTTGAAATAATAATTTGAATTTAACAAATCTAAGTTCTGTAATTCACTATTACAAGTTCTGATCTTCAAGTTATAATTTACAATAATAATTATAAGCTATCAATTTTAAGTTCTGTATTTGACAATTACTAGTTCAGATCTTCAAGTTATAATTTGAAATAATAATTTGAATTTAACAAATCTAAGTTCTGTAATTCACTATTACAAGTTCAGATCTTCAAGTTATAATTTGCAATAATAATTAGAAGCTATCAATTTTAAGTTCTGTATTTTACAATTACAAGTTCAGATCTTCAAGTTATAATTAGCACTAATAATTTGTATTTAATAATTAGAAGTTCTGTATTTGACAATTACTAGTTCAGATCTTCAAGTTATAATTTGAAATAATAATTAGAAGCTATCAATTTTAAGTTCTGTATTTGACAATTACAAGTTCAGATCTTCAAGTTATAATTTGCACTAATTATTTGTATTTAATAATTAGAAGTTCAGTATTTGACAATTACAAGTTCAGATCTTCAAATTATTATTTGCAATCTTAGTTTGAATTTAACAATTCGAAGTTCTGTATTTATCTATTACAAGTTCAGATCTTCAAGTTATAATTTGCACTAATAATTTGTATTTAACAATTCGAAGTTCCGTATTTGACAATTACAAGTTCAGATCTCCAAGTTATAATTTGAAATAATAATTAGAAGCTATCAATTTTAAGTTCTGTACTTGACAATTACAAGTTCAGATCTTCAAGTTATAATTTCAAATAATAATTTGAATTTAACAAATCTAAGTTCTGTATTTGACAATTACTAGTTCAGATCTTCAAGTTATAATTTGAAATAATAATTTGAATTTAACAAATCTAAGTTCTGTAATTCACTATTCCAAGTTCAGATCTTCAAGTTATATTTTGCAATAATAATTAGAAGCTATCAATTTTAAGTTCTGTATTTGACAATTAAAGTTCAGATCTTCAAGTTATAATTTGCACTAATAATTTGTATTTAACAATTAGAAGTTCTGTATTTGACAAGTACAAGTGCAGATCTTCAAGTTATAATTTGAAATAATAATTAGAAGCTATCAAATTTAAGTTCTGTATTTGACAATTACAAGTTCAGATCTTCAAGTTATAATTTGCAATAATAATTAGACGCGATCAATTTTAAGTTCTGTATTTGACAATTACTAGTTCAGATCTTCAAGTTATAATTTGAAATAATAATTTGAATTTAACAAATCTAAGTTCTGTAATTCACTATTACAAGTTCTGATCTTCAAGTTATAATTTACAATAATAATTATAAGCTATCAATTTTAAGTTCTGTATTTGACAATTACTAGTTCAGATCTTCAAGTTATAATTTGAAATAATAATTTGAATTTAACAAATCTAAGTACTGTAATTCACTATTACAAGTTCAGATCTTCAAGTTATAATTTGCAATAATAATTAGAAGCTATCAATTTTAAGTTCTGTATTTTACAATTATAAGTTCAGATCTTCAAGTTATAATTAGCACTAATAATTTGTATTTAATAATTAGAAGTTCTGTATTTGACAATTACTAGTTCAGATCTTCAAGTTATAATTTGAAATAATAATTAGAAGCTATCAATTTTAAGTTCTGTATTTGACAATTACAAGTTCAGATCTTCAAGTTATAATTTGCACTAATTATTTGTATTTAATAATTAGAAGTTCTGTATTTGACAATTACAAGTTCAGATCTTCAAGTTATAATTTGCAATAATAATTTGTATTTAACAATTAGAAGTTCTGTATTTGACTATTACAAGTTCAGATCTTCAAGTTATAATTTGCAATAATAATTAGAAGCTATCAATTTTAAGTTCTGTATTTTACAATTATAAGTTCAGATCTTCAATTTATAATTAGCACTAATAATTTGTATTTAATAATTAGAAGTTCTGTATTTGACAATTACTAGTTCAGATCTTCAAGTTATAATTTGAAATAATAATTAGAAGCTATCAATTTTAAGTTCTGTATTTGACAATTACAAGTTCAGATCTTCAAGTTATAATTTGCACTAATTATTTGTATTTAATAATTAGAAGTTCTGTATTTGACAATTACAAGTTCAGATCTTCAAGTTATAATTTGCAATAATAATTTGTATTTAACAATTAGAAGTTCTGTATTTGACTATTACAAGTTCAGATCTTCAAATTATTATTTGCAATCTTAGTTTGAATTTAACAATTCGAAGTTCTGTATTTATCTATTCCAAGTTCAGATCTTCAAGTTATAATTTGCACTAATAATTTGTATTTAACAATTCGAAGTACCGTATTTATCTATTACAAGTTCAAATCTTCAAGTTATAAATTGAATTATAATTGTAAGCTATCAATTTTAAGTTCTGTATTTGACAATTACAAGTACAGATCTTCAAATTATTATTTGCAATAATAATTAGAAGCTATCAATTTTAAGTTCTGCATTAGAAAATTACAAGTTCAGATCTTCAAGTTATTATTTGCAATAATAATTAGAAGCTATCAATTTTAAGTTCTGTATTTGACAATTACTAGTTCAGATCTTCAAGTTATAATTTGAAATAATAATTTGAATTTAACAAATCTAAGTTCTGTAATTCACTATTACAAGTTCAGATCTTCAAGTTATAATTTACAATAATAATTATAAGCTATCAATTTTAAGTTCTGTATTTGACAATTACAAGTTCAGATCTTCAAGTTATAATTTGCACTAATAATTTGTATTTAACAATTAGAAGTTCTGTATTTGACAATTACAAGTTCAGATCTTCAAGTTATAATTTGCAATAATAATTAGAAGCTATCAATTTTAAGTTCTGTATTTGACAATTACTAGTTAAGATCTTCAAGTTATAATTTGAAATAATAATTTGAAATTAACAAATCTAAGTTCTGTAATTCACAATTACAAGTTCAGATCTTCAAGTTATAATTTACAATAATAATTAGTAGCTATGAATTTTAAGTTCTGTATTTGACAATTACAAGTTCAGATCTTCAAGTTATAATTTGCACTAATAATTTGTATTTAACAATTAGAAGTTCTGTATTTGACAATTACAAGTTCAGATCTTCAAGTTATAATTTGAAATAATAATTAGAAGCTATCAATTTTAAGTTCTGTATTTGACAATTACTAGTTCAGATCTTCAAGTTATAATTTGAAATAATAATTTGAATTTAACAAATCTAAGTTCTGTAATTCACTATAACAAGTTCAGATCTTCAAGTTATAATTTACAATAATAATTAGAAGCTATCAATTTTAAGTTCTGTATTTGACAATTACAAGTTCAGATCTTCAAGTTATAATTTGAACTAATAATTTGTATTTAACAATTAGAAGTTCTGTATTTGACAAGTACAAGTGCAGATCTTCAAGTTATAATTTGAAATAATAATTAGAAGCTATCAAATATAAGTTCTGAATTTGACAATTACAAGTTCAGATCTTCAAGTTATAATTTGCAATAATAATTAGACGCGATCAATTTTAAGCTCTGTATTTTACAATTACTAGTTCAGATCTTCAAGTTATAATTTGAAATAATAATTTGAATTTAACAAATCTAAGTTCTGTAATTCACTATTACAAGTTCAGATCTTCAAGTTATAATTTGCAATAATAATTAGAAGCTATCAATTTTAAGTTCTGTATTTTACAATTACAAGTTCAGATCTTCAAGTTATAATTTGCACTAATAATTTGTATTTAATAATTAGAAGTTCTGTATTTGACAATTACTAGTTCAGATCTTCAAGTTATAATTTGAAATAATAATTAGAAGCTATCAATTTTAAGTTCTGTATTTGACAATTACAAGTTCAGATCTTCAAGTTATAATTTGCACTAATTATTTGTATTTAATAATTAGAAGTTCTGTATTTGACAATTACAAGTTCAGATCTTCAAGTTATATTTTGCAATAATAATTTGTATTTAACAATTAGAAGTTCTGTATTTGACTATTACAAGTTCAGATCTTCAAATTATTATTTGCAATCTTAGTTTGAATTTAACAATTCGAAGTTCTGTATTTATCTATTACAAGTTCAGATCTTCAAGTTATAATTTGCACTAATAATTTGAATTTAACAATTCGAAGTTCTGTATTTGACTATTAGAAGTTCAGATCTTCAAGTTATAATTTACAATAATAATTATAAGCTATCAATTTTAAGTTCTGTAGTTGACAATTACTAGTTCATATCTTCAAGTTATAATTTTAAATAATAATTTGAATTTAACAAATCTAAGTTCTGTAATTCACTATTACAAGTTCAGATCTTCAAGTTATAATTTGCAATAATAATTAGAAGCTATCAATTTTAAGTTCTGTATTTGACAATTACATGTTCAGATCTTCAAGTTATAATTTGCAAGCATAATTTGTATTTAACAATGCTAAGTTGCGTATTTGTCTATTACAAGTTCAGATATTCAAGTTATTATTTGCAATAATAACTAGAAGCTATCAATTTTAAGTTATGGATTTGACAATTACAAGTTCAGATCTTCAAGTTATAATTTGAAATAATAATTTGAATTTAACAAATCTAAGTTCTGTAATTCACTATTCCAAGTTCAGATCTTCAAGTTATTATTTGCAATAATAATTAGAAGCTATCAATTTTAAGTTCTGTATTTGACAATTACTAGTTCAGATTTTCAAGTTATAATTTGAAATAATAATTTGAATTTAACAAAGCTAAGTTCTGTAATTCATTATTACAAGTTCAGATCTTCAAGTTATAACTTACAATAATAATTATAAGCTATCAATTTTAAGTTCTGTATTTGACAATTACTAGTTCAGATCTTCAAGTTATAATTTGAAATAATAATTTGAATTTAACAATTCTAAGTTCTGTAATTCACTATTACAAGTTCAGATCTTCAAGTTATAATTTGCAATAATAATTAGAAGCTATAAATTTTAAGTTCTGTATTTGACAATTACTAGTTCAGATCTTCAAGTTATAATTTCAAATAATAATATGGATTTAACAAATCTAAGTTCTGTATTTGACAATTACAAGTTCAGATCTCCAAGTTATAATTTGAAATAATAATTTGAAATTAACAAATCTAAGTTCTGTAATTCATTATTCCAAGTTCAGATCTTCAAGTTATATTTTGCAATAATAATTAGAAGCTATCAATTTTAAGTTCTGTATTTGACAATTACAAGTTCAGATCTTCAAGTTATAATTTGCACTAATAATTGGTATTTAATAATTAGAAGTTCTGTATTTGAAAATTACAAGTTCAGATCTTCAAGTTATAATTTGCAATAATAATTTGTATTTAACAATTAGAAATTCTGGATTTGACTATTACAAGTTCAGATCTTCAAATTATTATTTGCAATCTTAGTTTGAATTTAACAATTCGAAGTTCTGTATTAATCTATTACAAGTTCAGATCTTCAAGTTATAATTTACACTAATAATTTGTATTTAACAATTCGAAGTTCTGTATTTGACTATTACATGTTCAGATCTTCAAGTTATAAATTGAATTATAATTATAAGCTATCAATTTTAAGTTCTGTATTTGACAATTACTAGTACAGATCTTCAAATTATTATTTGCAATAATAATTAGAAGCTATCAATTTTAAGTTCTGCATTTGACAAATACAAGTTCAGATCTTCAAGTTATTATTTGCAATAATAATTAGAAGCTATCAATTTTAAGTTCTGGATTTGACAATTACAAGTTCAGATCTTCGAGTTATAATTTGAAATAATAATTAGAAGCTATCAATTTTAAGTTCTCTATTTGACAATTACAAGTTCGGATCTTCAAGTTATAATTTGCAATAATAATTAGAAGCTATCAATTTTAAGTTCTGTATTTGACAATTACTAGTTCAGATCTTCTAGTTATAATTTGAAATAATAATTAGAAGCTATCAATTTTAAGTTCTGTATTTGACAATTACAAGTGCGGATCTTCAAGTTATAATTTGAAATAATAATTAGAAGCTATCAAATTTAAGTTCTGTATTTGACAATTACAAGTTCAGATCTTCAAGTTATAATTTGCAATAATAATTAGAAGCTATCAAATTTAAGTTCTGTATTTGACAATTACAAGTTCAGATCTTCAAGTTATAATTTGAAATAATAATTAGAAGCTATCAAATTTAAGTTCTGTATTTGACAATTACAAGTTCAGATCTTCAAGTTATAATTTGCACTAATAATTTGTATTTAATAATTAGAAGTTCCGTATTTGACAATTACAAGTTCAGATCTTCAAGTTATAATGTGCAATAATAATTTGTATTTAACAATTAGAAGTTCTGTATTTGACTATTACAAGTTCAGATCTTCAAATTATTATTTGCAATCTTAGTTTGAATTTAACAATTCGAAGTTCTGTATTTATCTATTACAAGTTCAGATCTTCAAGTTATAATTTGCACTAATAATTTGTATTTAACAATTCGAAGTTCTGTATTTGACTATTACAAGTTCAGATCTTCAAGTTATAAATTGAATTATAATTTTAAGCTATCAATTTTAAGTTCTGTATTTGACAATTACTAGTACAGATCTTCAAATTATTATTTGCAATAATAATTAGAAGCTATCAATTTTAAGTTCTGCATTTGACAAATACAAGTTCAGATCTTCAAGTTATTATTTGAAATAATAATTTGAATTTAACAAATCTAAGTTCTGTAATTCACTATTACAAGTTCTGATCTTCAAGTTATAATTTACAATAATAATTATAAGCTATCAATTTTAAGTTCTGTATTTGACAATTACTAGTTCAGATCTTCAAGTTATAATTTGAAATAATAATTTGAATTTAACAAATCTAAGTTCTGTAATTCACTAATACAAGTTCAGATCTTCAAGTTATAATTTGCAATAATAATTAGAAGCTATCAATTTTAAGTTCTGTATTTTACAATTACAAGTTCAGATCTTCAAGTTATAATTAGCACTAATAATTTGTATTTAATAATTAGAAGTTCTGTATTTGACAATTACTAGTTCAGATCTTCAAGTTATAATTTGAAATAATAATTAGAAGCTATCAATTTTAAGTTCTGTATTTGACAATTACAAGTTCAGATCTTCAAGTTATAATTTGCACTAATTATTTGTATTTAATAATTAGAAGTTCAGTATTTGACAATTACAAGTTCAGATCTTCAAATTATTATTTGCAATCTTAGTTTGAATTTAACAATTCGAAGTTCTGTATTTATCTATTACAAGTTCAGATCTTCAAGTTATAATTTGCACTAATAATTTGTATTTAACAATTCGAAGTTCCGTATTTGACAATTACAAGTTCAGATCTCCAAGTTATAATTTGAAATAATAATTAGAAGCTATCAATTTTAAGTTCTGTACTTGACAATTACAAGTTCAGATCTTCAAGTTATAATTTCAAATAATAATTTGAATTTAACAAATCTAAGTTCTGTATTTGACAATTACAAGTTCAGATCTTCAAGTTATAATTTGAAATAATAATTTGAATTTAACAAATCTAAGTTCTGTAATTCACTATTCCAAGTTCAGATCTTCAAGTTATATTTTGCAATAATAATTAGAAGCTATCAATTTTAAGTTCTGTATTTGACAATTACAAGTTCAGATCTTCAAGTTATAATTTGAAATAATAATTAGAAGCTATCAAATTTAAGTTCTGTATTTGACAATTACAAGTTCAGATCTTCAAGTTATAATTTGCAATAATAATTAGACGCGATCAAATTTAAGTTCTGTATTTGACAATTACAAGTTCAGATCTTCAAGTTATAATTTGCACTAATAATTTGTATTTAACAATTAGAAGTTCTGTATTTGACAATTACAAGTTCAGATCTTCAAGTTATAATTGGAAATAATAATTAGAAGCTATCAATTTTAGGTTCTGTATTTGACAATTACAAGTTCAGATCTTCAAGTTATAATTTGCAATAATAATTAGAAGCTATCAATTTTAAGTTCTGTATTTGACAATTACTAGTTCAGATCTTCAAGTTATAATTTGAAATAATAATTTGAAGCTATCAATTTTAGGTTCTGTATTTGACAATTACAAGTTCAGATCTTCAAGTTATAATTTGCAATAATAATTAGAAGCTATCAATTTTAAGTTCTGTATTTGACAATTACTAGTTCAGATCTTCAAGTTATAATTTGAAATAATAATTTGAAATTAACAAATATAAGTTCTGTAATTCACTATTACAAGTTCAGATCTTCAAGTTATAATTTACAATAATAATTAGAAGCTATCAATTTTAAGTTCTGTATTTGACAATTAAAGTTCAGATCTTCAAGTTATAATTTGCACTAATAATTTGTATTTAACAATTAGAAGTTCTGTATTTGACAAGTACAAGTGCAGATCTTCAAGTTATAATTTGAAATAATAATTAGAAGCTATCAAATTTAAGTTCTGTATTTGACAATTACAAGTTCAGATCTTCAAGTTATAATTTGCAATAATAATTAGACGCGATCAATTTTAAGTTCTGTATTTGACAATTACTAGTTCAGATCTTCAAGTTATAATTTGAAATAATAATTTGAATTTAACAAATCTAAGTTCTGTAATTCACTATTACAAGTTCTGATCTTCAAGTTATAATTTACAATAATAATTAGAAGCTATCAATTTTAAGTTCTGTATTTGACAATTACTAGTTCAGATCTTCAAGTTATAATTTGAAATAATAATTTGAATTTAACAAATCTAAGTTCTGTAATTCACTATTACAAGTTCACATCTTCAAGTTATAATTTACAATAATAATTATAAGCTATCAATTTTAAGTTCTGTATTTGACAATTACTAGTTCAGATCTTCAAGTTATAATTTGAAATAATAATTTGAATTTAACAAATCTAAGTTCTGTAATTCACTATTACAAGTTGAGATCTACAAGTTATAATTTGCAATAATAATTAGAAGCTATAAATTTTAAGTTCTGTATTTGACAATTACTAGTTCAGATCTTCAAGTTATAATTTCAAATAATAATTTGAATTTAACAAATCTAAGTTCTGTATTTGACAATTACAAGTTCAGATCTCCAAGTTATAATTTGAAATAATAATTTGAATTTAACAAATCTAAGTTCTGTAATTCACTATTCCAAGTTCAGATCTTCAAGTTATATTTTGCAATAATAATTAGAAGCTATCAATTTTAAGTTCTGTATTTGACAATTACAAGTTCAGATCTTCAAGTTATAATTTGAAATAATAATTAGAAGCTATCAATTTTAAGTTCTCTATTTGACAATTACAAGTTCGGATCTTCAAGTTATAATTTGCAATATTAATTAGAAGCTATCAATTTTAAGTTCTGTATTTGACAATTACTAGTTCAGATCTTCAAGTTATAATTTGAAATAATAATTTGAAATTAACAAATCTAAGTTCTGTAATTCACAATTACAAGTTCAGATCTTCAAGTTATAATTTACAATAATAATTAGTAGCTATGAATTTTAAGTTCTGTATTTGACAATTACAAGTTCAGATCTTCAAGTTATAATTTCAAATAATAATTTGGATTTAACAAATCTAAGTTCTGTATTTGACAATTACAAGTTCAGATCTCCAAGTTATAATTTGAAATAATAATTTGAATTTAACAAATCTAAGTTCTGTAATTCACTATTCCAAGTTCAGATCTTCAAGTTATATTTTGCAATAATAATTAGAAGCTATCAATTTTAAGTTCTGTATTTGACAATTACAAGTTCAGATCTTCAAGTTATAATTTGCACTAATAATTGGTATTTAATAATTAGAAGTTCTGTATTTGACAATTACAAGTTCAGATCTTCAAGTTATAATTTGCAATAATAAATTGTATTTAACAATTAGAAATTCTGGATTTGACTATTACAAGTTCAGATCTTCAAATTATTATTTGCAATCTTAGTTTGAATTTAACAATTCGAAGTTCTGTATTAATCTATTACAAGTTCAGGTCTTCAAGTTATAATTTACACTAATAATTTGTATTTAACAATTCGAAGTTCTGTATTTGACTATTACATGTTCAGATCTTCAAGTTATAAATTGAATTATAATTTTAAGCTATCAATTTTAAGTTCTGTATTTGACAATTACTAGTACAGATCTTCAAATTATTATTTGCAATAATAATTAGAAGCTATCAATTTTAAGTTCTGCATTTGACAAATACAAGTTCAGATCTTCAAGTTATTATTTGCAATAATAATTAGAAGCTATCAATTTTAAGTTCTGGATTTGACAATTACAAGTTCAGATCTTCAAGTTATAATTTGAAATAATAATTAGAAGCTATCAATTTTAAGTTCTCTATTTGACAATTACAAGTTCGGATCTTCAAGTTATAATTTGCAATAATAATTAGAAGCTATCAATTTTAAGTTCTGTATTTGACAATTACTAGTTCAGATCTACAAGTTATAATTTGAAATAATAATTTGAAATTAACAAATCTAAGTTCTGTAATTCACAATTACAAGTTCAGATCTTCAAGTTATAATTTACAATAATAATTAGTAGCTATGAATTTTAAGTTCTGTATTTGACAATTACAAGTTCAGATCTTCAAGTTATAATTTGCACTAATAATTTGTATTTAACAATTAGAAGTTCTGTATTTGACAATTACAAGTTCAGATCTTCAAGTTATAATTTGAAATAATAATTAGAAGCTATCAATTTTAAGTTCTGTACTTGACAATTACAAGTTAAGATCTTCAAGTTATAATTTGAAATAATAATTAGAAGCTATCAATTTTAAGTTCTGTATTTGACAATTACAAGTGCGGATCTTCAAGTTATAATTTGCAATAATAATTAGAAGCTATCAATTTTAAGTTCTGTATTTGACAATTACTATTTCAGATCTTCAAGTTATAATTTGAAATAATAATTTGAAATTAACAAATCTAAGTTCTGTAATTCACAATTACAAGTTCAGATCTTCAAGTTATAATTTACAATAATAATTAGTAGCTATGAATTTTAAGTTCTGTATTTGACAATTACAAGTTCAGATCTTCAAGTTATAATTTGCACTAATAATTTGTATTTAACAATTAGAAGTTCTGTATTTGACAATTACAAGTTCAGATCTTCAAGTTATAATTTGCAATAATAATTAGAAGCTATCAATTTTAAGTTCTGTATTTGACAATTACTAGTTCAGATCTTCAAGTTATAATTTGAAATAATAATTTGAAATTAACAAATCTAAGTTCTGTAATTCACAATTACAAGTTCAGATCTTCAAGTTATAATTTACAATAATAATTAGTAGCTATGAATTTTAAGTTCTGTATTTGACAATTACAAGTTCAGATCTTCAAGTTATAATTTGCACTAATAATTTGTATTTAACAATTAGAAGTTCTGTATTTGACAATTACAAGTTCAGATCTTCAAGTTATAATTTGAAATAATAATTAGAAGCTATCAATTTTAAGTTCTGTATTTGACAATTACTAGTTCAGATCTTCAAGTTATAATTTGAAATAATAATTTGAATTTAACAAATCTAAGTTCTGTAATTCACTATAACAAGTTCAGATCTTCAAGTTATAATTTACAATAATAATTAGAAGCTATCAATTTTAAGTTCTGTATTTGACAATTACAAGTTCAGATCTTCAAGTTATAATTTGAACTAATAATTTGTATTTAACAATTAGAAGTTCTGTATTTGACAAGTACAAGTGCAGATCTTCAAGTTATAATTTGAAATAATAATTAGAAGCTATCAAATATAAGTTCTGAATTTGACAATTACAAGTTCAGATCTTCAAGTTATAATTTGCAATAATAATTAGACGCGATCAATTTTAAGCTCTGTATTTTACAATTACTAGTTCAGATCTTCAAGTTATAATTTGAAATAATAATTTGAATTTAACAAATCTAAGTTCTGTAATTCACTATTACAAGTTCAGATCTTCAAGTTATAATTTGCAATAATAATTAGAAGCTATCAATTTTAAGTTCTGTATTTTACAATTACAAGTTCAGATCTTCAAGTTATAATTTGCACTAATAATTTGTATTTAATAATTAGAAGTTCTGTATTTGACAATTACTAGTTCAGATCTTCAAGTTATAATTTGAAATAATAATTAGAAGCTATCAATTTTAAGTTCTGTATTTGACAATTACAAGTTCAGATCTTCAAGTTATAATTTGCACTAATTATTTGTATTTAATAATTAGAAGTTCTGTATTTGACAATTACAAGTTCAGATCTTCAAGTTATATTTTGCAATAATAATTTGTATTTAACAATTAGAAGTTCTGTATTTGACTATTACAAGTTCAGATCTTCAAATTATTATTTGCAATCTTAGTTTGAATTTAACAATTCGAAGTTCTGTATTTATCTATTACAAGTTCAGATCTTCAAGTTATAATTTGCACTAATAATTTGAATTTAACAATTCGAAGTTCTGTATTTGACTATTAGAAGTTCAGATCTTCAAGTTATAATTTACAATAATAATTATAAGCTATCAATTTTAAGTTCTGTAGTTGACAATTACTAGTTCATATCTTCAAGTTATAATTTTAAATAATAATTTGAATTTAACAAATCTAAGTTCTGTAATTCACTATTACAAGTTCAGATCTTCAAGTTATAATTTGCAATAATAATTAGAAGCTATCAATTTTAAGTTCTGTATTTTACAATTACAAGTTCAGATCTTCAAGTTATAATTTGCACTAATAATTTGTATTTAATAATTAGAAGTTCTGTATTTGACAATTACTAGTTCAGATCTTCAAGTTATAATTTGAAATAATAATTAGAAGCTATCAATTTTAAGTTCTGTATTTGACAATTACAAGTTCAGATCTTCAAGTTATAATTTGCACTAATTATTTGTATTTAATAATTAGAAGTTCTGTATTTGACAATTACAAGTTCAGATCTTCAAGTTATATTTTGCAATAATAATTTGTATTTAACAATTAGAAGTTCTGTATTTGACTATTACAAGTTCAGATCTTCAAATTATTATTTGCAATCTTAGTTTGAATTTAACAATTCGAAGTTCTGTATTTATCTATTACAAGTTCAGATCTTCAAGTTATAATTTGCACTAATAATTTGAATTTAACAATTCGAAGTTCTGTATTTGACTATTAGAAGTTCAGATCTTCAAGTTATAATTTACAATAATAATTATAAGCTATCAATTTTAAGTTCTGTATTTGACAATTACTAGTTCAGATCTTCAAGTTATAATTTGAAATAATAATTTGAAATTAACAAATCTAAGTTCTGTAATTCACAATTACAAGTTCAGATCTTCAAGTTATAATTTACAATAATAATTAGTAGCTATGAATTTTAAGTTCTGTATTTGACAATTACAAGTTCAGATCTTCAAGTTATAATTTGCACTAATAATTTGTATTTAACAATTAGAAGTTCTGTATTTGACAATTACAAGTTCAGATCTTCAAGTTATAATTTGAAATAATAATTAGAAGCTATCAATTTTAAGTTCTGTATTTGACAATTACTAGTTCAGATCTTCAAGTTATAATTTGAAATAATAATTTGAATTTAACAAATCTAAGTTCTGTAATTCACTATAACAAGTTCAGATCTTCAAGTTATAATTTACAATAATAATTAGAAGCTATCAATTTTAAGTTCTGTATTTGACAATTACAAGTTCAGATCTTCAAGTTATAATTTGAACTAATAATTTGTATTTAACAATTAGAAGTTCTGTATTTGACAAGTACAAGTGCAGATCTTCAAGTTATAATTTGAAATAATAATTAGAAGCTATCAAATATAAGTTCTGAATTTGACAATTACAAGTTCAGATCTTCAAGTTATAATTTGCAATAATAATTAGACGCGATCAATTTTAAGCTCTGTATTTTACAATTACTAGTTCAGATCTTCAAGTTATAATTTGAAATAATAATTTGAATTTAACAAATCTAAGTTCTGTAATTCACTATTACAAGTTCAGATCTTCAAGTTATAATTTGCAATAATAATTAGAAGCTATCAATTTTAAGTTCTGTATTTTACAATTACAAGTTCAGATCTTCAAGTTATAATTTGCACTAATAATTTGTATTTAATAATTAGAAGTTCTGTATTTGACAATTACTAGTTCAGATCTTCAAGTTATAATTTGAAATAATAATTAGAAGCTATCAATTTTAAGTTCTGTATTTGACAATTACAAGTTCAGATCTTCAAGTTATAATTTGCACTAATTATTTGTATTTAATAATTAGAAGTTCTGTATTTGACAATTACAAGTTCAGATCTTCAAGTTATATTTTGCAATAATAATTTGTATTTAACAATTAGAAGTTCTGTATTTGACTATTACAAGTTCAGATCTTCAAATTATTATTTGCAATCTTAGTTTGAATTTAACAATTCGAAGTTCTGTATTTATCTATTACAAGTTCAGATCTTCAAGTTATAATTTGCACTAATAATTTGAATTTAACAATTCGAAGTTCTGTATTTGACTATTAGAAGTTCAGATCTTCAAGTTATAATTTACAATAATAATTATAAGCTATCAATTTTAAGTTCTGTAGTTGACAATTACTAGTTCATATCTTCAAGTTATAATTTTAAATAATAATTTGAATTTAACAAATCTAAGTTCTGTAATTCACTATTACAAGTTCAGATCTTCAAGTTATAATTTGCAATAATAATTAGAAGCTATCAATTTTAAGTTCTGTATTTGACAATTACATGTTCAGATCTTCAAGTTATAATTTGCAATCATAATTTGTATTTAACAATGCTAAGTTGCGTATTTGTCTATTACAAGTTCAGATATTCAAGTTATTATTTGCAATAATAACTAGAAGCTATCAATTTTAAGTTATGGATTTGACAATTACAAGTTCAGATCTTCAAGTTATAATTTGAAATAATAATTTGAATTTAACAAATCTAAGTTCTGTAATTCACTATTCCAAGTTCAGATCTTCAAGTTATTATTTGCAATAATAATTAGAAGCTATCAATTTTAAGTTCTGTATTTGACAATTACTAGTTCAGATTTTCAAGTTATAATTTGAAATAATAATTTGAATTTAACAAAGCTAAGTTCTGTAATTCATTATTACAAGTTCAGATCTTCAAGTTATAATTTACAATAATAATTATAAGCTATCAATTTTAAGTTCTGTATTTGACAATTACTAGTTCAGATCTTCAAGTTATAATTTGAAATAATAATTTGAATTTAACAATTCTAAGTTCTGTAATTCACTATTACAAGTTCAGATCTTCAAGTTATAATTTGCAATAATAATTAGAAGCTATAAATTTTAAGTTCTGTATTTGACAATTACTAGTTCAGATCTTCAAGTTATAATTTCAAATAATAATTTGGATTTAACAAATCTAAGTTCTGTATTTGACAATTACAAGTTCAGATCTCCAAGTTATAATTTGAAATAATAATTTGAATTTAACAAATCTAAGTTCTGTAATTCATTATTCCAAGTTCAGATCTTCAAGTTATATTTTGCAATAATAATTAGAAGCTATCAATTTTAAGTTCTGTATTTGACAATTACAAGTTCAGATCTTCAAGTTATAATTTGCACTAATAATTGGTATTTAATAATTAGAAGTTCTGTATTTGAAAATTACAATTTCAGATCTTCAAGTTATAATTTGCAATAATAATTTGTATTTAACAATTAGAAATTCTGGATTTGACTATTACAAGTTCAGATCTTCAAATTATTATTTGCAATCTTAGTTTGAATTTAACAATTCGAAGTTCTGTATTAATCTATTACAAGTTCAGATCTTCAAGTTATAATTTACACTAATAATTTGTATTTAACAATTCGAAGTTCTGTATTTGACTATTACATGTTCAGATCTTCAAGTTATAAATTGAATTATAATTATAAGCTATCAATTTTAAGTTCTGTATTTGACAATTACTAGTACAGATCTTCAAATTATTATTTGCAATAATAATTAGAAGCTATCAATTTTAAGTTCTGCATTTGACAAATACAAGTTCAGATCTTCAAGTTATTATTTGCAATAATAATTAGAAGCTATCAATTTTAAGTTCTGGATTTGACAATTACAAGTTCAGATCTTCGAGTTATAATTTGAAATAATAATTAGAAGCTATCAATTTTAAGTTCTCTATTTGACAATTACAAGTTCGGATCTTCAAGTTATAATTTGCAATAATAATTAGAAGCTATCAATTTTAAGTTCTGTATTTGACAATTACTAGTTCAGATCTTCTAGTTATAATTTGATATAATAATTTGAAATTAACAAATCTAAGTTCTGTAATTCACAATTACAAGTTCAGATCTTCAAGTTATAATTTACAATAATAATTAGTAGCTATGAATTTTAAGTTCTGTATTTGACAATTACAAGTTCAGATCTTCAAGTTATAATTTGCACTAATAATTTGTATTTAACAATTAGAAGTTCTGTATTTGACAATTACAAGTTCAGATCTTCAAGTTATAATTTGAAATAATAATTAGAAGCTATCAATTTTAAGTTCTGTACTTGACAATTTCAAGTTAAGATCTTCAAGTTATAATTTGAAATAATAATTAGAAGCTATCAATTTTAAGTTCTGTATTTGACAATTACAAGTGCGGATCTTCAAGTTATAATTTGCAATAATAATTAGAAGCTATCAATTTTAAGTTCTGTATTTGACAATTACTATTTCAGATCTTCAAGTTATAATTTGAAATAATAATTTGAAATTAACAAATCTAAGTTCTGTAATTCACAATTACAAGTTCAGATCTTCAAGTTATAATTTACAATAATAATTAGTAGCTATGAATTTTAAGTTCTGTAATTGACAATTACAAGTTCAGATCTTCAAGTTATAATTTACACTAATAATTTGTATTTAACAATTAGAAGTTCTGTATTTGACAATTACAAGTTCAGATCTTCAAGTTATAATTTGAAATAATAATTAGAAGCTATCAATTTTAAGTTCTGTATTTGACAATTACTAGTTCAGATCTTCAAGTTATAATTTGAAATAATAATTTGAATTTAACAAATCTGAGTTCTGTAATTCACTATAACAAGTTCAGATCTTCAAGTTATAATTTACAATAATAATTAGAAGCTATCAATTTTAAGTTCTGTATTTGACAATTACAAGTTCAGATCTTCAAGTTATAATTTGCACTAATAATTTGTATTTAACAATTAGAAGTTCTGTATTTGACAAGTACAAGTGCAGATCTTCAAGTTATAATTTGAAATAATAATTAGAAGCTATCAAATATAAGTTCTGTATTTGACAATTACAAGTTCAGATCTTCAAGTTATAATTTGCAATAATAATTAGACGCGATCAATTTTAAGCTCTGTATTTAACAATTACTAGTTCAGATCTTCAAGTTATAATTTGAAATAATAATTTGAATTTAACAATTAGAAGTTCTGTATTTGACAAGTACAAGTGCAGATCTTCAAGTTATAATTTGAAATAATAATTAGAAGCTATCAAATATAAGTTCTGTATTTGACAATTACAAGTTCAGATCTTCAAGTTATAATTTGAAATAATAATTAGAAGCTATCAATTTTAAGTTCTGTACTTGACAATTTCAAGTTAAGATCTTCAAGTTATAATTTGAAATAATAATTAGAAGCTATCAATTTTAAGTTCTGTATTTGACAATTACAAGTGCGGATCTTCAAGTTATAATTTGCAATAATAATTAGAAGCTATCAATTTTAAGTTCTGTATTTGACAATTACTATTTCAGATCTTCAAGTTATAATTTGAAATAATAATTTGAAATTAACAAATCTAAGTTCTGTAATTCACAATTACAAGTTCAGATCTTCAAGTTATAATTTACAATAATAATTAGTAGCTATGAATTTTAAGTTCTGTAATTGACAATTACAAGTTCAGATCTTCAAGTTATAATTTACACTAATAATTTGTATTTAACAATTAGAAGTTCTGTATTTGACAATTACAAGTTCAGATCTTCAAGTTATAATTTGAAATAATAATTAGAAGCTATCAATTTTAAGTTCTGTATTTGACAATTACTAGTTCAGATCTTCAAGTTATAATTTGAAATAATAATTTGAATTTAACAAATCTGAGTTCTGTAATTCACTATAACAAGTTCAGATCTTCAAGTTATAATTTACAATAATAATTAGAAGCTATCAATTTTAAGTTCTGTATTTGACAATTACAAGTTCAGATCTTCAAGTTATAATTTGCACTAATAATTTGTATTTAACAATTAGAAGTTCTGTATTTGACAAGTACAAGTGCAGATCTTCAAGTTATAATTTGAAATAATAATTAGAAGCTATCAAATATAAGTTCTGTATTTGACAATTACAAGTTCAGATCTTCAAGTTATAATTTGCAATAATAATTAGACGCGATCAATTTTAAGCTCTGTATTTAACAATTACTAGTTCAGATCTTCAAGTTATAATTTGAAATAATAATTTGAATTTAACAAATCTAAGTTCTGTAATTCACTATTACAAGTTCAGATCTTCAAGTTATAATTTGCAATAATAATTAGAAGCTATCAATTTTAAGTTCTGTATTTTACAATTACAAGTTCAGATCTTCAAGTTATAATTTGCACTAATAATTTGTATTTAATAATTAGAAGTTCTGTATTTGACAATTACTAGTTCAGATCTTCAAGTTATAATTTGAAATAATAATTAGAAGCTATCAATTTTAAGTTCTGTATTTGACAATTACAAGTTCAGATCTTCAAGTTATAATTTGCACTAATAATTTGTATTTAATAATTAGAAGTTCTGTATTTGACAATTACTAGTTCAGATCTTCAAGTTATAATTTGCAATAATAATTGGAAGCTATCAATATTAAGTTCTGTATTTGACAATTTCTAGTTCAGATCTTCAAGTTATAATTTCAAATAATAATTTGAATTTAACAAATCTAAGTTCTGTATATGACAATTACAAGTTCAGATCTTCAAGTTATAATTTGAAATAATAATTTGAATTTAACAAATCTAAGTTCTGTAATTCACAATTCCAAGTTCAGATCTTCAAGTTATAATTTGCAATAATAATTAGAAGCTATCAATTTTAAGTTCTGTATTTGACAATTACAAGTACAGATCTTCAAGTTATAATTTGCACTAATAATTTGTATTTAACAATTAGAAGTTCTGTATTTGACAATTACAAGTTCAGATCTTCAAGTTATAATTTGAAATAATAATTAGAAGCTATCAATTTTAAGTTCTGTATTTGACAATTACTAGTTCAGATCTTCAAGTTATAATTTGAAATAATAATTTGAATTTAACAAATCTGAGTTCTGTAATTCACTATAACAAGTTCAGATCTTCAAGTTATAATTTACAATAATAATTAGAAGCTATCAATTTTAAGTTCTGTATTTGACAATTACAAGTTCAGATCTTCAAGTTATAATTTGCACTAATAATTTGTATTTAACAATTAGAAGTTCTGTATTTGACAAGTACAAGTGCAGATCTTCAAGTTATAATTTGAAATAATAATTAGAAGCTATCAAATATAAGTTCTGTATTTGACAATTACAAGTTCAGATCTTCAAGTTATAATTTGCAATAATAATTAGACGCGATCAATTTTAAGCTCTGTATTTAACAATTACTAGTTCAGATCTTCAAGTTATAATTTGAAATAATAATTTGAATTTAACAAATCTAAGTTCTGTAATTCACTATTACAAGTTCAGATCTTCAAGTTATAATTTGCAATAATAATTAGAAGCTATCAATTTTAAGTTCTGTATTTTACAATTACAAGTTCAGATCTTCAAGTTATAATTTGCACTAATAATTTGTATTTAATAATTAGAAGTTCTGTATTTGACAATTACTAGTTCTGATCTTCAAGTTATAATTTGAAATAATAATTAGAAGCTATCAATTTTAAGTTCTGTATTTGACAATTACAAGTTCAGATCTTCAAGTTATAATTTGCACTAATAATTTGTATTTAATAATTAGAAGTTCTGTATTTGACAATTACTAGTTCAGATCTTCAAGTTATAATTTGAAATAATAATTAGAAGCTATCAATTTTAAGTTCTGTATTTGACAATTACAAGTTCAGATCTTCAAGTTATAATTTGCAATAATAATTAGAAGCTATCAATTTTAAGTTCTGTATTTTACAATTACAAGTTCAGATCTTCAAGTTATAATTTGCACTAATAATTTGTATTTAATAATTAGAAGTTCTGTATTTGACAATTACTAGTTCAGATCTTCAAGTTATAATTTGAAATAATAATTAGAAGCTATCAATTTTAAGTTCTGTATTTGACAATTACAAGTTCAGATCTTCAAGTTATAATTTGCACTAATAATTTGTATTTAATAATTAGAAGTTCTGTATTTGACAATTACTAGTTCAGATCTTCAAGTTATAATTTGCAATAATAATTGGAAGCTATCAATATTAAGTTCTGTATTTGACAATTTCTAGTTCAGATCTTCAAGTTATAATTTCAAATAATAATTTGAATTTAACAAATCTAAGTTCTGTATTTGCCAATTACAAGTTCAGATCTTCAAGTTATAATTTGAAATAATAATTTGAATTTAACAAATCTAAGTTCTGTAATTCACTATTCCAAGTTCAGATCTTCAAGTTATAATTTGCAATAATAATTAGAAGCTATCAATTTTAAGTTCTGTATTTGACAATTACAAGTACAGATCTTCAAGTTATAATTTGCACTGATAATTTGTATTTAATAATTAGAAATACTGTATTTGACAATTACAAGTTCAGATCTTCTAGTTATAATTTGCAATAATAATTGGATTTAACAATTAGAAGTTCTGTATTTGACTATTACAAGTTCAGATCTTCAAATTATTATTTGCAATCTTAGTTTGAATTTAACAATTCGAAGTTCTGTATTTATCTATTCCAAGTTCAGATCTTCAAGTTATAATTTGCACTAATAATTTGTATTTAACAATTCGAAGTTCTGTATTAGACTATTACAAGATCAGCTCTTCAAGTTATAAATTGAATTATAATTTTAAGCTATCAATTTTAAGTTCTGTATTTGACAATTACTAGTACAGATCTTCAAATTATTAATTGCAATAATAATTAGAAGCTATCAATTTTAAGTTCTGCATTTGACAAATACAAGTTCAGATCTTCAAGTTATTATTTGCAATAATAATTAGAAACTATCAATTTTAAGTTCTGGATTTGACAATTACAAGTTCAGATCTTCAAGTTATAATTTGAAATAATAATTAGAAGCTATCAATTTTAAGTTCTGTATTTGACAATTACAAGTTCAGATCTTCAAGTTATAATTTGCAATAATAATTAGAAGCTATCAATTTTAAGTTCTGTATTTGACAATTACCAGTTCAGATCTTCAAGTTATAATTTGAAATAATAATTTGAAATTAACAAATCTAAGTTCTGTAATTCACAATTACAAGTTCAGATCTTCAAGTTATAATTTACAATAATAATTAGAAGCTATGAATTTTAAGTTCTGTATTTGACAATTACAAGTTCAGATCTTCAAGTTATAATTTGCACTAATAATTTGTATTTAACAATTAGAAGTTCTGTATTTGACAATTACAAGTTCAGATCTTCAAGTTATAATTTGAAATAATAATTAGAAGCTATCAATTTTAAATTCTGTACTTGACAATTACAAGTTCAGATCTTCACGTTATAATTTGCAATAATAATTAGAAGCTATCAATTTTAAGTTCTGTATTTGACAATTACTAGTTCAGATCTTCAAGTTATAATTTGAAATAATAATTTTAATTTAATAAATCTAAGTTCTGTAATTCACTATTACAAGTTCAGATCTTCAAGTTATAATTTACAATAATAATTAGAAGCTATCAATTTTAAGTTCTGTATTTGACAATTACAAGTTCAGATCTTCAAGTTATAATTTGCACTAATAATTTGTATTTAACAATTAGAAGTTCTGTATTTGACAAGTACAAGTTCAGATCTTCAAGTTATAATTTGAAATAATAATTAGAAGCTATCAAATGTAAGTTCTGTATTTGACAATTACTAGTTCAGATCTTCAAGTTATAATTTGAAATAATAATTTGAATTTAACAAATCTAAGTTCTGTAATTCACTATTACAAGTTCAGATCTTCAAGTTATAATTTGCAATAATAATTAGAAGCTATCAATTTTAAGTTCTGTATTTGACAATTACTAGTTCAGATCTTCAAGTTATAATTTGAAATAATAATTTGTATTTAATAAATCTAAGTTCTGTAATTCACTATTACAAGTTCAGATCTTCAAGTTATAATTTACAATAATAATTAGAAGCTATCAATTTTAAGTTCTGTATTTGACAATTACAAGTTCAGATCTTCAAGTTATAATTTGCACTAATAATTTGTATTTAACAATTAGAAGTTCTGTATTTGACAAGTACAAGTTCAGATTTTCAAGTTATAATTTGAAATAATAATTAGAAGCTATCAAATTTAAGTTCTGTATTTGACAATTACTAGTTCAGATCTTCAAGTTATAATTTGAAATAATAATTTGAATTTAACAAATCTAAGTTCTGTAATTGACTATTACAAGTTCAGATCTTCAAGTTATAATTTACAATAATAATTATAAGCTATCAATTTTAAGTTCTGTATTTGACAATTACTAGTTCAGATCTTCAAGTTATCATTTGAAATAATAATTTGAATTTAACAAATCTAAGTTCTGTAATTCACTATTACAAGTTCAGATCTTCAAGTTATAATTTGCAATAATAATTAGAAGCTATCAATTTTAAGTTCTATATTTTACAATTACAAGTTCAGATCTTCAAGTTATAATTTGCACTAATAATTTGTATTTAATAATTAGAAGTTCTGTATTTGACAATTACAAGTTCAGATCTTCAAGTTATAATTTGAAATAATTATTAGAAGCTATCAATTTTAAGTTCTGTATTTGACAATTACAAGTTCAGGTCTTCAAGTTATAATTTGCACTAATTATTAGTATTTAATAATTAGAAGTTCTGTATTTGACAATTACAAGTTCAGATCTTCAAGTTATAATTTGAAATAATAATTAGAAGCTATCAATTTTAAGTTCTGTATTTGACAATTACTAGTTCAGATCTTCAAGTTATAATTTGAAATAATAATTTGAATTTAACAAATCTAAGTTCTGCAATTCACTATAACAAGTTCAGATCTTCAAGTTATAATTTACAATAATAATTAGAAGCTATCAATTTTAAGTTCTGTATTTGACAATTACAAGTTCAGATCTTCAAGTTATAATTTGCACTAATAATTTGTATTTAACAATTAGAAGTTCTGTATTTGACAAGTACAAGTGCAGATCTTCAAGTTATAATTTGAAATAATAATTAGAAGCTATCAAATATAAGTTCTGTATTTGACAATTACAAGTTCAGATCTTCAAGTTATAATTTGCAATAATAATTAGACGCGATCAATTTTAAGCTCTGTATTTTACAATTACTAGTTCAGATCTTCAAGTTATAATTTGAAATAATAATTTGAATTTAACAAATCTAAGTTCTGTAATTCACTATTACAAGTTCAGATCTTCAAGTTATAATTTGCAATAATAATTAGAAGCTATCAATTTTAAGTTCTGTATTTTACAATTACAAGTTCGGATCTTCAAGTTATAATTTGCACTAATAATTTGTATTTAATAATTAGAAGTTCTGTATTTGACAATTACTAGTTCAGATCTTCAAGTTATAATTTGAAATAATAATTAGAAGCTATCAATTTTAAGTTCTATATTTGACAATTACAAGTTCAGATCTTCAAGTTATAATTTGCACTAATTATTTGTATTTAATAATTAGAAGTTCTGTATTTGACAATTACAAGTTCAGATCTTCAAGTTATATTTTGCAATAATAATTTGTATTTAACAATTAGAAGTTCTGTATTTGACTATTACAAGTTCAGATCTTCAAATTATTATTTGCAATCTTAGTTTGAATTTAACAATTCGAAGTTCTGTATTTATCTATTACAAGTTCAGATCTTCAAGTTATAATTTGCACTAATAATTTGAATTTAACAATTCGAAGTTCTGTATTTGACTATTACAAGTTCAGATCTTCAAGTTATAATTTACAATAATAATTATAAGCTATCAATTTTAAGTTCTGTAGTTGACAATTACTAGTTCAGATCTTCAAGTTATAATTTGAAATAATAATTTGAATTTAACAAATCTAAGTTCTGTAATTCACTATTACAAGTTCAGATCTTCAAGTTATAATTTGCAATAATAATTTGTATTTAACAATTAGAAGTTCTGTATTTGACTATTACAAGTTAAGATCTTCAAATTATTATTTGCAATCTTAGTTTGAATTTAACAATTCGAAGTTCCGTATTTATCTATTACAAGTTCAGATCTTCAAGTTATAATTTGCACTAATAATTTGTATTTAACAATTCGAAGTTCTGTATTTGACTATTACAAGTTCAGATCTTCCAGTTATAAATTGAATTATAATTTTCAGCTATCAATTTTAAGTTCTGTACTTGACAATTACAAGTTCAGATCTTCACGTTATAATTTGCAATAATAATTAGAAGATATCAATTTTAAGTTCTGTATTTGACAATTACTAGTTCAGATCTTCAAGTTATAATTTGAAATAATAATTTGAATTTAACAATTAGAAGTTCTGTATTTGACAATTACAAGTTCAGATCTTCAAGTTATAATTTGCAATAATAATTAGACGCTATCAATTTTAAGATCTGTATTTGACAATTACTACTTCATATCTTCAAGTTATAATTTGAAATAATAATTTGAATTTAACAAATCTAAGTTCTGTAATTCACTATTACAAGTTCAGATCTTCAAGTTATAATTTACAATAATAATTAGAAGCTATCAATTTTAAGTTCTGTATTTGACAATTACAAGTTCAGATCTTCAAGTTATAATTTGCACTAATAATTTGTATTTAACAATTAGAAGTTCTGTATTTGACAAGTACAAGTTCAGATCTTCAAGTTATAATTTGAAATAATAATTAGAAGCTATCAAATTTAAGTTCTGTATTTGACAATTACAAGTTCAGATCATCAAGTTATAATTTGCAATAATAATTAGACGCTATCAATTTTAAGTTCTGTATTTGACAATTACTAGTTTAGATCTTCAAGTTATAATTTGAAATAATAATTTGAATTTAACAAATCTAAGTTCTGTAATTCACTATTACAAGTTCAGATCTTCAAGTTATAATTTGCAATAATAATTAGAAGCTATCAATTTTAAGTTCTGTATTTTACAATTACAAGTTCAGATCTTCAAGTTATAATTTGCACTAATAATTTGTATTTAATAATTAGAAGTTCTGTATTTGACAATTACTAGTTCAGATCTTCAAGTTATAATTTGAAATAATAATTAGAAGCTATCAATTTTAAGTTCTGTATTTGACAATTACAAGTTCAGATCTTCAAGTTATAATTTGCACTAATTATTTGTATTTAATAATTAGAAGTTCTGTATTTGACAATTACAAGTTCAGATCTTCAAGTTATATTTTGCAATAATAATTTGTATTTAACAATTAGAAGTTCTGTATTTGACTATTACAAGTTCAGATCTTCAAATTATTATTTGCAATCTTAGTTTGAATTTAACAATTCGAAGTTCTGTATTTATCTATTACAAGTTCAGATCTTCAAGTTATAATTTGCACTAATAATTTGAATTTAACAATTCGAAGTTCTGTATTTGACTATTAGAAGTTCAGATCTTCAAGTTATAATTTACAATAATAATTATAAGCTATCAATTTTAAGTTCTGTAGTTGACAATTACTAGTTCATATCTTCAAGTTATAATTTTAAATAATAATTTGAATTTAACAAATCTAAGTTCTGTAATTCACTATTACAAGTTCAGATCTTCAAGTTATAATTTGCAATAATAATTAGAAGCTATCAATTTTAAGTTCTGTATTTGACAATTACATGTTCAGATCTTCAAGTTATAATTTGCAATCATAATTTGTATTTAACAATGCTAAGTTGCGTATTTGTCTATTACAAGTTCAGATATTCAAGTTATTATTTGCAATAATAACTAGAAGCTATCAATTTTAAGTTATGGATTTGACAATTACAAGTTCAGATCTTCAAGTTATAATTTGAAATAATAATTTGAATTTAACAAATCTAAGTTCTGTAATTCACTATTCCAAGTTCAGATCTTCAAGTTATTATTTGCAATAATAATTAGAAGCTATCAATTTTAAGTTCTGTATTTGACAATTACTAGTTCAGATTTTCAAGTTATAATTTGAAATAATAATTTGAATTTAACAAAGCTAAGTTCTGTAATTCATTATTACAAGTTCAGATCTTCAAGTTATAATTTACAATAATAATTATAAGCTATCAATTTTAAGTTCTGTATTTGACAATTACTAGTTCAGATCTTCAAGTTATAATTTGAAATAATAATTTGAATTTAACAATTCTAAGTTCTGTAATTCACTATTACAAGTTCAGATCTTCAAGTTATAATTTGCAATAATAATTAGAAGCTATAAATTTTAAGTTCTGTATTTGACAATTACTAGTTCAGATCTTCAAGTTATAATTTCAAATAATAATTTGGATTTAACAAATCTAAGTTCTGTATTTGACAATTACAAGTTCAGATCTCCAAGTTATAATTTGAAATAATAATTTGAATTTAACAAATCTAAGTTCTGTAATTCATTATTCCAAGTTCAGATCTTCAAGTTATATTTTGCAATAATAATTAGAAGCTATCAATTTTAAGTTCTGTATTTGACAATTACAAGTTCAGATCTTCAAGTTATAATTTGCACTAATAATTGGTATTTAATAATTAGAAGTTCTGTATTTGAAAATTACAATTTCAGATCTTCAAGTTATAATTTGCAATAATAATTTGTATTTAACAATTAGAAATTCTGGATTTGACTATTACAAGTTCAGATCTTCAAATTATTATTTGCAATCTTAGTTTGAATTTAACAATTCGAAGTTCTGTATTAATCTATTACAAGTTCAGATCTTCAAGTTATAATTTACACTAATAATTTGTATTTAACAATTCGAAGTTCTGTATTTGACTATTACATGTTCAGATCTTCAAGTTATAAATTGAATTATAATTATAAGCTATCAATTTTAAGTTCTGTATTTGACAATTACTAGTACAGATCTTCAAATTATTATTTGCAATAATAATTAGAAGCTATCAATTTTAAGTTCTGCATTTGACAAATACAAGTTCAGATCTTCAAGTTATTATTTGCAATAATAATTAGAAGCTATCAATTTTAAGTTCTGGATTTGACAATTACAAGTTCAGATCTTCGAGTTATAATTTGAAATAATAATTAGAAGCTATCAATTTTAAGTTCTCTATTTGACAATTACAAGTTCGGATCTTCAAGTTATAATTTGCAATAATAATTAGAAGCTATCAATTTTAAGTTCTGTATTTGACAATTACTAGTTCAGATCTTCTAGTTATAATTTGATATAATAATTTGAAATTAACAAATCTAAGTTCTGTAATTCACAATTACAAGTTCAGATCTTCAAGTTATAATTTACAATAATAATTAGTAGCTATGAATTTTAAGTTCTGTATTTGACAATTACAAGTTCAGATCTTCAAGTTATAATTTGCACTAATAATTTGTATTTAACAATTAGAAGTTCTGTATTTGACAATTACAAGTTCAGATCTTCAAGTTATAATTTGAAATAATAATTAGAAGCTATCAATTTTAAGTTCTGTACTTGACAATTTCAAGTTAAGATCTTCAAGTTATAATTTGAAATAATAATTAGAAGCTATCAATTTTAAGTTCTGTATTTGACAATTACAAGTGCGGATCTTCAAGTTATAATTTGCAATAATAATTAGAAGCTATCAATTTTAAGTTCTGTATTTGACAATTACTATTTCAGATCTTCAAGTTATAATTTGAAATAATAATTTGAAATTAACAAATCTAAGTTCTGTAATTCACAATTACAAGTTCAGATCTTCAAGTTATAATTTACAATAATAATTAGTAGCTATGAATTTTAAGTTCTGTAATTGACAATTACAAGTTCAGATCTTCAAGTTATAATTTACACTAATAATTTGTATTTAACAATTAGAAGTTCTGTATTTGACAATTACAAGTTCAGATCTTCAAGTTATAATTTGAAATAATAATTAGAAGCTATCAATTTTAAGTTCTGTATTTGACAATTACTAGTTCAGATCTTCAAGTTATAATTTGAAATAATAATTTGAATTTAACAAATCTGAGTTCTGTAATTCACTATAACAAGTTCAGATCTTCAAGTTATAATTTACAATAATAATTAGAAGCTATCAATTTTAAGTTCTGTATTTGACAATTACAAGTTCAGATCTTCAAGTTATAATTTGCACTAATAATTTGTATTTAACAATTAGAAGTTCTGTATTTGACAAGTACAAGTGCAGATCTTCAAGTTATAATTTGAAATAATAATTAGAAGCTATCAAATATAAGTTCTGTATTTGACAATTACAAGTTCAGATCTTCAAGTTATAATTTGCAATAATAATTAGACGCGATCAATTTTAAGCTCTGTATTTAACAATTACTAGTTCAGATCTTCAAGTTATAATTTGAAATAATAATTTGAATTTAACAATTAGAAGTTCTGTATTTGACAAGTACAAGTGCAGATCTTCAAGTTATAATTTGAAATAATAATTAGAAGCTATCAAATATAAGTTCTGTATTTGACAATTACAAGTTCAGATCTTCAAGTTATAATTTGAAATAATAATTAGAAGCTATCAATTTTAAGTTCTGTACTTGACAATTTCAAGTTAAGATCTTCAAGTTATAATTTGAAATAATAATTAGAAGCTATCAATTTTAAGTTCTGTATTTGACAATTACAAGTGCGGATCTTCAAGTTATAATTTGCAATAATAATTAGAAGCTATCAATTTTAAGTTCTGTATTTGACAATTACTATTTCAGATCTTCAAGTTATAATTTGAAATAATAATTTGAAATTAACAAATCTAAGTTCTGTAATTCACAATTACAAGTTCAGATCTTCAAGTTATAATTTACAATAATAATTAGTAGCTATGAATTTTAAGTTCTGTAATTGACAATTACAAGTTCAGATCTTCAAGTTATAATTTACACTAATAATTTGTATTTAACAATTAGAAGTTCTGTATTTGACAATTACAAGTTCAGATCTTCAAGTTATAATTTGAAATAATAATTAGAAGCTATCAATTTTAAGTTCTGTATTTGACAATTACTAGTTCAGATCTTCAAGTTATAATTTGAAATAATAATTTGAATTTAACAAATCTGAGTTCTGTAATTCACTATAACAAGTTCAGATCTTCAAGTTATAATTTACAATAATAATTAGAAGCTATCAATTTTAAGTTCTGTATTTGACAATTACAAGTTCAGATCTTCAAGTTATAATTTGCACTAATAATTTGTATTTAACAATTAGAAGTTCTGTATTTGACAAGTACAAGTGCAGATCTTCAAGTTATAATTTGAAATAATAATTAGAAGCTATCAAATATAAGTTCTGTATTTGACAATTACAAGTTCAGATCTTCAAGTTATAATTTGCAATAATAATTAGACGCGATCAATTTTAAGCTCTGTATTTAACAATTACTAGTTCAGATCTTCAAGTTATAATTTGAAATAATAATTTGAATTTAACAAATCTAAGTTCTGTAATTCACTATTACAAGTTCAGATCTTCAAGTTATAATTTGCAATAATAATTAGAAGCTATCAATTTTAAGTTCTGTATTTTACAATTACAAGTTCAGATCTTCAAGTTATAATTTGCACTAATAATTTGTATTTAATAATTAGAAGTTCTGTATTTGACAATTACTAGTTCAGATCTTCAAGTTATAATTTGAAATAATAATTAGAAGCTATCAATTTTAAGTTCTGTATTTGACAATTACAAGTTCAGATCTTCAAGTTATAATTTGCACTAATAATTTGTATTTAATAATTAGAAGTTCTGTATTTGACAATTACTAGTTCAGATCTTCAAGTTATAATTTGCAATAATAATTGGAAGCTATCAATATTAAGTTCTGTATTTGACAATTTCTAGTTCAGATCTTCAAGTTATAATTTCAAATAATAATTTGAATTTAACAAATCTAAGTTCTGTATATGACAATTACAAGTTCAGATCTTCAAGTTATAATTTGAAATAATAATTTGAATTTAACAAATCTAAGTTCTGTAATTCACTATTCCAAGTTCAGATCTTCAAGTTATAATTTGCAATAATAATTAGAAGCTATCAATTTTAAGTTCTGTATTTGACAATTACAAGTACAGATCTTCAAGTTATAATTTGCACTAATAATTTGTATTTAACAATTAGAAGTTCTGTATTTGACAATTACAAGTTCAGATCTTCAAGTTATAATTTGAAATAATAATTAGAAGCTATCAATTTTAAGTTCTGTATTTGACAATTACTAGTTCAGATCTTCAAGTTATAATTTGAAATAATAATTTGAATTTAACAAATCTGAGTTCTGTAATTCACTATAACAAGTTCAGATCTTCAAGTTATAATTTACAATAATAATTAGAAGCTATCAATTTTAAGTTCTGTATTTGACAATTACAAGTTCAGATCTTCAAGTTATAATTTGCACTAATAATTTGTATTTAACAATTAGAAGTTCTGTATTTGACAAGTACAAGTGCAGATCTTCAAGTTATAATTTGAAATAATAATTAGAAGCTATCAAATATAAGTTCTGTATTTGACAATTACAAGTTCAGATCTTCAAGTTATAATTTGCAATAATAATTAGACGCGATCAATTTTAAGCTCTGTATTTAACAATTACTAGTTCAGATCTTCAAGTTATAATTTGAAATAATAATTTGAATTTAACAAATCTAAGTTCTGTAATTCACTATTACAAGTTCAGATCTTCAAGTTATAATTTGCAATAATAATTAGAAGCTATCAATTTTAAGTTCTGTATTTTACAATTACAAGTTCAGATCTTCAAGTTATAATTTGCACTAATAATTTGTATTTAATAATTAGAAGTTCTGTATTTGACAATTACTAGTTCTGATCTTCAAGTTATAATTTGAAATAATAATTAGAAGCTATCAATTTTAAGTTCTGTATTTGACAATTACAAGTTCAGATCTTCAAGTTATAATTTGCACTAATAATTTGTATTTAATAATTAGAAGTTCTGTATTTGACAATTACTAGTTCAGATCTTCAAGTTATAATTTGAAATAATAATTAGAAGCTATCAATTTTAAGTTCTGTATTTGACAATTACAAGTTCAGATCTTCAAGTTATAATTTGCAATAATAATTAGAAGCTATCAATTTTAAGTTCTGTATTTTACAATTACAAGTTCAGATCTTCAAGTTATAATTTGCACTAATAATTTGTATTTAATAATTAGAAGTTCTGTATTTGACAATTACTAGTTCAGATCTTCAAGTTATAATTTGAAATAATAATTAGAAGCTATCAATTTTTAGTTCTGTATTTGACAATTACAAGTTCAGATCTTCAAGTTATAATTTGCACTAATAATTTGTATTTAATAATTAGAAGTTCTGTATTTGACAATTACTAGTTCAGATCTTCAAGTTATAATTTGCAATAATAATTGGAAGCTATCAATATTAAGTTCTGTATTTGACAATTTCTAGTTCAGATCTTCAAGTTATAATTTCAAATAATAATTTGAATTTAACAAATCTAAGTTCTGTATTTGCCAATTACAAGTTCAGATCTTCAAGTTATAATTTGAAATAATAATTTGAATTTAACAAATCTAAGTTCTGTAATTCACTATTCCAAGTTCAGATCTTCAAGTTATAATTTGCAATAATAATTAGAAGCTATCAATTTTAAGTTCTGTATTTGACAATTACAAGTACAGATCTTCAAGTTATAATTTGCACTGATAATTTGTATTTAATAATTAGAAATACTGTATTTGACAATTACAAGTTCAGATCTTCAAGTTATAATTTGCAATAATAATTGGATTTAACAATTAGAAGTTCTGTATTTGACTATTACAAGTTCAGATCTTCAAATTATTATTTGCAATCTTAGTTTGAATTTAACAATTCGAAGTTCTGTATTTATCTATTCCAAGTTCAGATCTTCAAGTTATAATTTGCACTAATAATTTGTATTTAACAATTCGAAGTTCTGTATTAGACTATTACAAGATCAGCTCTTCAAGTTATAAATTGAATTATAATTTTAAGCTATCAATTTTAAGTTCTGTATTTGACAATTACTAGTACAGATCTTCAAATTATTAATTGCAATAATAATTAGAAGCTATCAATTTTAAGTTCTGCATTTGACAAATACAAGTTCAGATCTTCAAGTTATTATTTGCAATAATAATTAGAAACTATCAATTTTAAGTTCTGGATTTGACAATTACAAGTTCAGATCTTCAAGTTATAATTTGAAATAATAATTAGAAGCTATCAATTTTAAGTTCTGTATTTGACAATTACAAGTTCAGATCTTCAAGTTATAATTTGCAATAATAATTAGAAGCTATCAATTTTAAGTTCTGTATTTGACAATTACCAGTTCAGATCTTCAAGTTATAATTTGAAATAATAATTTGAAATTAACAAATCTAAGTTCTGTAATTCACAATTACAAGTTCAGATCTTCAAGTTATAATTTACAATAATAATTAGAAGCTATGAATTTTAAGTTCTGTATTTGACAATTACAAGTTCAGATCTTCAAGTTATAATTTGCACTAATAATTTGTATTTAACAATTAGAAGTTCTGTATTTGACAATTACAAGTTCAGATCTTCAAGTTATAATTTGAAATAATAATTAGAAGCTATCAATTTTAAATTCTGTACTTGACAATTACAAGTTCAGATCTTCACGTTATAATTTGCAATAATAATTAGAAGCTATCAATTTTAAGTTCTGTATTTGACAATTACTAGTTCAGATCTTCAAGTTATAATTTGAAATAATAATTTTAATTTAATAAATCTAAGTTCTGTAATTCACTATTACAAGTTCAGATCTTCAAGTTATAATTTACAATAATAATTAGAAGCTATCAATTTTAAGTTCTGTATTTGACAATTACAAGTTCAGATCTTCAAGTTATAATTTGCACTAATAATTTGTATTTAACAATTAGAAGTTCTGTATTTGACAAGTACAAGTTCAGATCTTCAAGTTATAATTTGAAATAATAATTAGAAGCTATCAAATGTAAGTTCTGTATTTGACAATTACTAGTTCAGATCTTCAAGTTATAATTTGAAATAATAATTTGAATTTAACAAATCTAAGTTCTGTAATTCACTATTACAAGTTCAGATCTTCAAGTTATAATTTGCAATAATAATTAGAAGCTATCAATTTTAAGTTCTGTATTTGACAATTACTAGTTCAGATCTTCAAGTTATAATTTGAAATAATAATTTGTATTTAATAAATCTAAGTTCTGTAATTCACTATTACAAGTTCAGATCTTCAAGTTATAATTTACAATAATAATTAGAAGCTATCAATTTTAAGTTCTGTATTTGACAATTACAAGTTCAGATCTTCAAGTTATAATTTGCACTAATAATTTGTATTTAACAATTAGAAGTTCTGTATTTGACAAGTACAAGTTCAGATTTTCAAGTTATAATTTGAAATAATAATTAGAAGCTATCAAATTTAAGTTCTGTATTTGACAATTACTAGTTCAGATCTTCAAGTTATAATTTGAAATAATAATTTGAATTTAACAAATCTAAGTTCTGTAATTGACTATTACAAGTTCAGATCTTCAAGTTATAATTTACAATAATAATTATAAGCTATCAATTTTAAGTTCTGTATTTGACAATTACTAGTTCAGATCTTCAAGTTATCATTTGAAATAATAATTTGAATTTAACAAATCTAAGTTCTGTAATTCACTATTACAAGTTCAGATCTTCAAGTTATAATTTGCAATAATAATTAGAAGCTATCAATTTTAAGTTCTATATTTTACAATTACAAGTTCAGATCTTCAAGTTATAATTTGCACTAATAATTTGTATTTAATAATTAGAAGTTCTGTATTTGACAATTACAAGTTCAGATCTTCAAGTTATAATTTGAAATAATTATTAGAAGCTATCAATTTTAAGTTCTGTATTTGACAATTACAAGTTCAGGTCTTCAAGTTATAATTTGCACTAATTATTAGTATTTAATAATTAGAAGTTCTGTATTTGACAATTACAAGTTCAGATCTTCAAGTTATAATTTGAAATAATAATTAGAAGCTATCAATTTTAAGTTCTGTATTTGACAATTACTAGTTCAGATCTTCAAGTTATAATTTGAAATAATAATTTGAATTTAACAAATCTAAGTTCTGTAATTCACTATAACAAGTTCAGATCTTCAAGTTATAATTTACAATAATAATTAGAAGCTATCAATTTTAAGTTCTGTATTTGACAATTACAAGTTCAGATCTTCAAGTTATAATTTGCACTAATAATTTGTATTTAACAATTAGAAGTTCTGTATTTGACAAGTACAAGTGCAGATCTTCAAGTTATAATTTGAAATAATAATTAGAAGCTATCAAATATAAGTTCTGTATTTGACAATTACAAGTTCAGATCTTCAAGTTATAATTTGCAATAATAATTAGACGCGATCAATTTTAAGCTCTGTATTTTACAATTACTAGTTCAGATCTTCAAGTTATAATTTGAAATAATAATTTGAATTTAACAAATCTAAGTTCTGTAATTCACTATTACAAGTTCAGATCTTCAAGTTATAATTTGCAATAATAATTAGAAGCTATCAATTTTAAGTTCTGTATTTTACAATTACAAGTTCGGATCTTCAAGTTATAATTTGCACTAATAATTTGTATTTAATAATTAGAAGTTCTGTATTTGACAATTACTAGTTCAGATCTTCAAGTTATAATTTGAAATAATAATTAGAAGCTATCAATTTTAAGTTCTATATTTGACAATTACAAGTTCAGATCTTCAAGTTATAATTTGCACTAATTATTTGTATTTAATAATTAGAAGTTCTGTATTTGACAATTACAAGTTCAGATCTTCAAGTTATATTTTGCAATAATAATTTGTATTTAACAATTAGAAGTTCTGTATTTGACTATTACAAGTTCAGATCTTCAAATTATTATTTGCAATCTTAGTTTGAATTTAACAATTCGAAGTTCTGTATTTATCTATTACAAGTTCAGATCTTCAAGTTATAATTTGCACTAATAATTTGAATTTAACAATTCGAAGTTCTGTATTTGACTATTACAAGTTCAGATCTTCAAGTTATAATTTACAATAATAATTATAAGCTATCAATTTTAAGTTCTGTAGTTGACAATTACTAGTTCAGATCTTCAAGTTATAATTTGAAATAATAATTTGAATTTAACAAATCTAAGTTCTGTAATTCACTATTACAAGTTCAGATCTTCAAGTTATAATTTGCAATAATAATTTGTATTTAACAATTAGAAGTTCTGTATTTGACTATTACAAGTTAAGATCTTCAAATTATTATTTGCAATCTTAGTTTGAATTTAACAATTCGAAGTTCCGTATTTATCTATTACAAGTTCAGATCTTCAAGTTATAATTTGCACTAATAATTTGTATTTAACAATTCGAAGTTCTGTATTTGACTATTACAAGTTCAGATCTTCCAGTTATAAATTGAATTATAATTTTCAGCTATCAATTTTAAGTTCTGTACTTGACAATTACAAGTTCAGATCTTCACGTTATAATTTGCAATAATAATTAGAAGATATCAATTTTAAGTTCTGTATTTGACAATTACTAGTTCAGATCTTCAAGTTATAATTTGAAATAATAATTTGAATTTAACAATTAGAAGTTCTGTATTTGACAATTACAAGTTCAGATCTTCAAGTTATAATTTGCAATAATAATTAGACGCTATCAATTTTAAGATCTGTATTTGACAATTACTACTTCATATCTTCAAGTTATAATTTGAAATAATAATTTGAATTTAACAAATCTAAGTTCTGTAATTCACTATTACAAGTTCAGATCTTCAAGTTATAATTTACAATAATAATTAGAAGCTATCAATTTTAAGTTCTGTATTTGACAATTACAAGTTCAGATCTTCAAGTTATAATTTGCACTAATAATTTGTATTTAACAATTAGAAGTTCTGTATTTGACAAGTACAAGTTCAGATCTTCAAGTTATAATTTGAAATAATAATTAGAAGCTATCAAATTTAAGTTCTGTATTTGACAATTACAAGTTCAGATCATCAAGTTATAATTTGCAATAATAATTAGACGCTATCAATTTTAAGTTCTGTATTTGACAATTACTAGTTTAGATCTTCAAGTTATAATTTGAAATAATAATTTGAATTTAACAAATCTAAGTTCTGTAATTCACTATTACAAGTTCAGATCTTCAAGTTATAATTTACAATAATAATTCTAAGCTATCAATTTTAAGTTCTGTATTTGACAATTACTAGTTCAGATCTTCAAGTTATCATTTGAAATAATAATTTGAATTTAACAAATCTAAGTTCTGTAATTCACTATTACAAGTTCAGATCTTCAAGTTATAATTTGCAATAATAATTAGAAGCTATCAATTTTAAGTTCTGTATTTTACAATTACAAGTTCAGATCTTCAAGTTATAATTTGCACTAATAATTTGTATTTAATAATTAGAAGTTCTGTATTTGACAATTACAAGTTCAGATCTTCAAGTTATAATTTGAAATAATAATTAGAAGCTATCAATTTTAAGTTCTGTATTTGACAATTACAAGTTCAGATCTTCATGTTATAATTTGCACTAATTATTTGTATTTAATAATTAGAAGTTCTGTATTTGACAATTACAAGGTCAGATCTTCAAGTTATAATTTGCACTAATAATTTGTATTTAACAATTCGAAGTTCTGTATTTGACTATCACAAGTTCAGATCTTCAAGTTATAAATTGAATTATAATTTTAAGCTATCAATTTTAAGTTCTGTATTTGACAATTACTAGTACAGATCTTCAAATTATTATTTGCAATAGTAATTAGAAGCTATCAATTTTAAGTTCTGTATTTGACAATTACTAGTTCAGATCTTCAAGTTATAATTTGAAATAATAATTTGAAATTAACAAATCTAAGTTCTGTAATTCACTATTACAAGTTCAGATCTTCAAGTTATAATTTACAATAATAATTATAAGCTATGAATTTTAAGTTCTGTATTTGACAATTACAAGTTCAGATCTTCAAGTTATAATTTGCACTAATAATTTGTATTTAACAATTAGAAGTTCTGTATTTGACAATTACAAGTTCAGAACTTCAAGTTATAATTTGCAATAATAATTAGAAGCTATCAAATTTAAGTTCTGTATTTGACAATTACAAGTTCAGATCTTCAAGTTATAATTTGCAATAATAATTAGAAGCTATCAATTTTAAGTTCTGTATTTGACAATTACTAGTTCAGATCTTCAAGTTATAATTTGAAATAATAATTTGAATTTAACAAATCTAAGTTCTGTAATTCACTATTACAAGTTCAGATCTTCAAGTTATAATTTGCAATAATAATTTGTATTTAACAATTAGAAGTTCTGTATTTGACTATTACAAGTTCAGATCTTCAAATTATTATTTGCAATTGTAGTTTGAATTTAACAATTCGAAGTTCCGTATTTAACTATTACAAGTTCAGATCTTCAAGTTATAATTTGCACTAATAATTTGTATTTAACAATTCGAAGTTCTGTATTTGACTATTACAAGTTCAGATCTTCAAGTTATAAATTGAATTATAATTTTCAGCTATCAATTTTAAGTTCTGTACTTGACAATTACAAGTTCAGATCTTCACGTTATAATTTGCAATAATAATTAGAAGCTATCAATTTTAAGTTCTGTATTTGACAATTACTAGTTCAGATCTTCAAGTTATAATTTGAAATAATAATTTGAATTTAACAATTAGAAGTTCTGTATTTGACAATTACAAGTTCAGATCTTCAAGTTATAATTTGCAATAATAATTAGACGCTATCAATTTTAAGTTCTGTATTTGACAATTACTAGTTCATATCTTCAAGTTATAATTTGAAATAATAATTTGAATTTAACAAATCTAAGTTCTGTAATTCACTATTACAAGTTCAGATCTTCAAGTTATAATTTACAATAATAATTAGAAGCTATCAATTTTAAGTTCTGTATTTGACAATTACAAGTTCAGATCTTCAAGTTATAATTTGCACTAATAATTTGTATTTAACAATTAGAAGTTCTGTATTTGACAAGTACAAGTTCAGATCTTCAAGTTATAATTTGAAATAATAATTAGAAGCTATCAAATTTAAGTTGTGTATTTGACAATTACAAGTTCAGATCTTCAAGTTATAATTTGCAATAATAATTAGACGCTATCAATTTTAAGTTCTGTATTTGACAATTACTAGTTTAGATCTTCAAGTTATAATTTTAAATAATAATTTGAATTTAACAAATCTAAGTTCTGTAATTCACTATTACAAGTTCAGATCTTCAAGTTATAATTTACAATAATAATTCTAAGCTATCAATTTTAAGTTCTGTATTTGACAATTACTAGTTCAGATCTTCAAGTTATCATTTGAAATAATAATTTGAATTTAACAAATCTAAGTTCTGTAATTCACTATTACAAGTTCAGATCTTCAAGTTATAATTTGAAATAATAATTAGAAGCTATCAATTTTAAGTTCTGTATTTGACAATTACAAGTTCAGATCTTCAAGTTATAATTTGCACTAATTATTTGTAATTAATAATTAGAAGTTCTGTATTTGACAATTACAAGGTCAGATCTTCAAGTTATAATTTGCACTAATAATTTGTATTTAACAATTCGAACTTCTGTATTTGACTATTACAAGTTCAGATCTTCAAGTTATAATTTGAATTATAATTATAAGCTATCAATTATATGTTCTGTATTGGACAATTACAAGAACAGATCTTCAAATTATTATTTGCAATAATAATTAGAAGCTATCAATTTTAAGTTCTGTATTTGACAATTACTAGTTCAGATCTTCAAGTTATAATTTGAAATAATAATTTGAAATTAACAAATCTAAGTTCTGTAATTCACTATTACAAGTTCAGATCTTCAAGTTATAATTTACAATAATAATTATAAGCTATGAATTTTAAGTTCTGTATTTGACAATTACAAGTTCAGATCTTCAAGTTATAATTTGCACTAATAATTTGTATTTAACAATTAGAAGTTCTGTATTTGACAATTACAAGTTCAGATCTTCAAGTTATAATTTGAAATAATAATTAGAAGCTATCAATTTTAAGTTCTGTATTTGTCAATTACAAGTTCAGATCTTCAAGTTATAATTTGTAATAATAATTAGAAGCTATCAAATTTAAGTTCTGTATTTGACAATTACAAGTTCAGATCTTCAAGTTATAATTTGCAATAATAATTAGAAGCTATCAATTTTAAGTTCTGTATTTGACAATTACTAGTTCAGATCTTCAAGTTATAATTTGAAATAATAATTTGAATTTAACAAATCTAAGTTCTGTAATTCACTATTACAAGTTCAGATCTTCAAGTTATAATTTGCAATAATAATTTGTATTTAACAATTAGAAGTTCTGTATTTGACTATTACAAGTTCAGATCTTCAAATTATTATTTGCAATCTTAGTTTGAATTTAACAATTCGAAGTTCCGTATTTATCTATTACAAGTTCAGATCTTCAAGTTATAATTTGCACTAATAATTTGTATTTAACAATTCGAAGTTCTGTATTTGACTATTACAAGTTCAGATCTTCAAGTTATAAATTGAATTATAATTTTCAGCTATCAATTTTAAGTTCTGTATTTGACAATTACAAGTTCAGATCTTCAAGTTATAATTTGCAATAATAATTAGAAGCTATCAATTTTAAGTTCTGTATTTTACAATTACTAGTTCAGATCTTCAAGTTATAATTTGCAATAATAATTAGAAGCTATCAATTTTAAGTTCTGTATTTGACAATTACTAGTTCAGATCTTCAAGTTATAATTTGAAATAATAATTTGAATTTAACAAATCTAAGTTCTGTAATTCACTATTACAAGTTCAGATCTTCAAGTTATAATTTACAATAATAATTAGAAGCTATCAATTTTAAGTTCTGCATTTGACAATTACAAGTTCAGATCTTCAAGTTATAATTTGCACTAATAATTTGTAATTAACAATTAGAAGTTCTGTATTTGACAAGTACAAGTTCAGATCTTCAAGTTATAATTTGAAATAATAATTAGAAGCTTTCAAATTTAAGTTCTGTATTTGACAATTACAAGTTCAGATCTTCAAGTTATAATTTGAAATAATAATTAGAAGCTATCAATTTTAAGTTCTGTATTTGACAATTACAAGTTCAGATCTTCAAGTTATACATTGCACTAATTATTTGTAATTAATAATTAGAAGTTCTGTATTTGACAATTACAAGGTCAGATCTTCAAGTTATAATTTGCACTAATAATTTGTATTTAACAATTCGAACTTCTGTATTTGACTATTACAAGTTCAGATCTTCAAGTTATAATTTGAATTATAATTATAAGCTATCAATTATATGTTCTGTATTGGACAATTACAAGAACAGATCTTCAAATTATTATTTGCAATAATAATTAGAAGCTATCAAATTTAAGTTCTGTATTTGACAATTACAAGTTCAGATCTTCAAGTTATAATTTGCAATAATAATTAGAAGCTATCAATTTTAAGTTCTGTATTTGACAATTACTAGTTCAGATCTTCAAGTTATAATTTGAAATAATAATTTGAATTTAACAAATCTAAGTTCTGTAATTCACTATTACAAGTTCAGATCTTCAAGTTATAATTTGCAATAATAATTTGTATTTAACAATTAGAAGTTCTGTATTTGACTATTACAAGTTCAGATCTTCAAATTATTATTTGCAATCTTAGTTTGAATTTAACAATTCGAAGTTCCGTATTTATCTATTACAAGTTCAGATCTTCAAGTTATAATTTGCACTAATAATTTGTATTTAACAATTCGAAGTTCTGTATTTGACTATTACAAGTTCAGATCTTCAAGTTATAAATTGAATTATAATTTTCAGCTATCAATTTTAAGTTCTGTATTTGACAATTACAAGTTCAGATCTTCAAGTTATAATTTGCAATAATAATTAGAAGCTATCAATTTTAAGTTCTGTATTTTACAATTACTAGTTCAGATCTTCAAGTTATAATTTGCAATAATAATTAGAAGCTATCAATTTTAAGTTCTGTATTTGACAATTACTAGTTCAGATCTTCAAGTTATAATTTGAAATAATAATTTGAATTTAACAAATCTAAGTTCTGTAATTCACTATTACAAGTTCAGATCTTCAAGTTATAATTTACAATAATAATTAGAAGCTATCAATTTTAAGTTCTGTATTTGACAATTACAAGTTCAGATCTTCAAGTTATAATTTGCACTAATAATTTGTAATTAACAATTAGAAGTTCTGTATTTGACAAGTACAAGTTCAGATCTTCAAGTTATAATTTGAAATAATAATTAGAAGCATTCAAATTTAAGTTCTGTATTTGACAATTACAAGTTCAGATCTTCAAGTTATAATTTGAAATAATAATTAGAAGCTATCAATTTTAAGTTCTGTATTTGACAATTACAAGTTCAGATCTTCAAGTTATAATTTGCACTAATTATTTGTAATTAATAATTAGAAGTTCTGTATTTGACAATTACAAGGTCAGATCTTCAAGTTATAATTTGCACTAATAATTTGTATTTAACAATTCGAACTTCTGTATTTGACTATTACAAGTTCAGATCTTCAAGTTATAATTTGAATTATAATTATAAGCTATCAATTATATGTTCTGTATTGGACAATTACAAGAACAGATCTTCAAATTATTATTTGCAATAATAATTAGAAGCTATCAATTTTAAGTTCTGTATTTGACAATTACTAGTTCAGATCTTCAAGTTATAATTTGAAATAATAATTTGAAATTAACAAATCTAAGTTCTGTAATTCACTATTACAAGTTCAGATCTTCAAGTTATAATTTACAATAATAATTATAAGCTATGAATTTTAAGTTCTGTATTTGACAATTACAAGTTCAGATCTTCAAGTTATAATTTGCACTAATAATTTGTATTTAACAATTAGAAGTTCTGTATTTGACAATTACAAGTTCAGATCTTCAAGTTATAATTTGAAATAATAATTAGAAGCTATCAATTTTAAGTTCTGTATTTGTCAATTACAAGTTCAGATCTTCAAGTTATAATTTGCAATAATAATTAGAAGCTATCAAATTTAAGTTCTGTATTTGACAATTACAAGTTCAGATCTTCAAGTTATAATTTGCAATAATAATTAGAAGCTATCAATTTTAAGTTCTGTATTTGACAATTACTAGTTCAGATCTTCAAGTTATAATTTGAAATAATAATTTGAATTTAACAAATCTAAGTTCTGTAATTCACTATTACAAGTTCAGATCTTCAAGTTATAATTTGCAATAATAATTTGTATTTAACAATTAGAAGTTCTGTATTTGACTATTACAAGTTCAGATCTTCAAATTATTATTTGCAATCTTAGTTTGAATTTAACAATTCGAAGTTCCGTATTTATCTATTACAAGTTCAGATCTTCAAGTTATAATTTGCACTAATAATTTGTATTTAACAATTCGAAGTTCTGTATTTGACTATTACAAGTTCAGATCTTCAAGTTATAAATTGAATTATAATTTTCAGCTATCAATTTTAAGTTCTGTATTTGACAATTACAAGTTCAGATCTTCAAGTTATAATTTGCAATAATAATTAGAAGCTATCAATTTTAAGTTCTGTATTTTACAATTACTAGTTCAGATCTTCAAGTTATAATTTGCAATAATAATTAGAAGCTATCAATTTTAAGTTCTGTATTTCACAATTACTAGTTCAGATCTTCAAGTTATAATTTGAAATAATAATTTGAATTTAACAAATCTAAGTTCTGTAATTCACTATTACAAGTTCAGATCTTCAAGTTATAATTTGCAATAATAATTAGAAGCTATCAATTTTAAGTTCTGTATTTGACAATTACAAGTTCAGATCTTCAAGTTATAATTTGCACTAATAATTTGTAATTAACAATTAGAAGTTCTGTATTTGACAAGTACAAGTTCAGATCTTCAAGTTATAATTTGAAATAATAATTAGAAGCTTTCAAATTTAAGTTCTGTATTTGACAATTACAAGTTCAGATCTTCAAGTTATAATTTGCAATAATAATTAGACGCTATCAATTTTAAGTTCTGTATTTGACAATTACTAGTTCAGATCTTCAAGTTATAATTTGAAATAATAATTTAAATTTAACAAATCTAAGTTCTGTAATTCACTATTCCAAGTTCAGTTCTTCAAGTTATAATTTGCAATAATAATTAGAAGCTATCAATTTTAAGTTCTGGATTTGACAATTACAAGTTCAGATCTTCAAGTTATAATTTGAAATAATAATTAGAAGCTATCAATTTTAAGTTCTGTATTTGACAATTACAAGTTCAGATCTTCAAGTTATAATTTGCAATAATAATTAGAAGCTATCAATTTTAAGTTCTGTATTTGACAATTACTAGTTCAGATCTTTAAGTTATAATTAGAAATAATAATTTGAAATTAACAAATCTAAGTTCTGTAATTCACTATTACAAGTTCAGATCTTCAAGTTATAATTTACAATAATAATTAGAAGCTATGAATTTTAAGTTCTGTATTTGACAATTACAAGTTCAGATCTTGAAGTTATAATTTGCACTAATAATTTGTATTTAACAATTAGAAGTTCTGTATTTTACAATTACAAGTTCAGATCTTCAATATATAATTTGCACTAATAATTTGTATTTAACAATTAGAAGTTCTGTATTTGACTATTACAAGTTCAGATATTCAAATTATTATTTGCAATCTTAGTTTGAATTTAACAATTCGAAGTTCTGTATTTACCTATTACAAGTTCAGATCTTCAAGTTATAATTCCCACTAATAATTTGTATTTAACAATTCGAAGTTCTGTATTTGACTATTACAAGTTCAGATCTTCAAGTTATAATTTGAATTATAATTATAAGCTATCAATTATATGTTCTGTATTTGACAATTACAAGTACAGATCTTCAAATTATTATTTGCAATAATAATTAGAAGCTATCAATTTTAAGTTCTGTATTTGACAATTACTAGCTCAGATCTTCAAGTTATAATTTGAAATTAACAAATCTAAGTTCTGTAATTCACTATTACAAGTTCAGATCTTCAAGTTATAATTTACAATAATAATTAGAAGCTATGAATTTTAAGTTCTGTATTTGACAATTACAAGTTCAGATCTTCAAGTTATAATTTGCACTAATAATTTGTATTTAACAATTAGAAGTTCTGTATTTGACAATTACAAGTTCAGATCTTCAAGTTATAATTTGCAATAATAATTAGAAGCTATCAAATTTAAGTTCTGTATTTGACAATTACAAGTTCAGATCTTCAAGTTATAATTTGCAATAATAATTAGAAGCTATCAATTTTAAGTTCTGTATTTGACAATTACTAGTTCAGATCTTCAAGTTATAATTTGAAATAATAATTTGAATTTAACAAATCTAAGTTCTGTAATTCACTATTACAAGTTCAGATCTTCAAGTTATAATTTACAATAATAATTAGAAGCTATCAATTTTAAGTTCTGTATTTGACAATTACAAGTTCAGATCTTCAAGTTATAATTTGCACTAATAATTTGTATTTAACAATTAGAAGTTCTGTATTTGACAAGTACAAGTTCAGATCTTCAAGTTATAATTTGAAATAATAATTAGAAGCTATCAAATTTAAGTTCTGTATTTGACAATTACAAGTTCAGATCTTCAAGTTATAATTTGCAATAATAATTAGACGCTATCAATTTTAAGTTCTGTATTTGACAATTACTAGATTAGATCTTCAAGTTATAATTTGAAATAATAATTTGAATTTAACAAATCTAAGTTCCGTAATTCACTATTACAAGTTCAGATCTTCAAGTTATAATTTACAATAATAATTCTAAGCTATCAATTTTAAGTTCTGTATTTGACAATTACTAGTTCAGATCTTCAAGTTATCATTTGAAATAATAATTTGAATTTAACAAATCTAAGTTCTGTAATTCACTATTACAAGTTCAGATCTTCAAGTTATAATTTGAAATAATAATTAGAAGCTATCAATTTTAAGTTCTGTATTTGACAATTACAAGTTCAGATCTTCAAGTTATAATTTGCACTAATTATTTGTAATTAATAATTAGAAGTTCTGTATTTGACAATTACAAGGTCAGATCTTCAAGTTATAATTTGCACTAATAATTTGTATTTAACAATTCGAACTTCTGTATTTGACTATTACAAGTTCAGATCTTCAAGTTATAATTTGAATTATAATTATAAGCTATCAATTATATGTTCTGTATTGGACAATTACAAGAACAGATCTTCAAATTATTATTTGCAATAATAATTAGAAGCTATCAATTTTAAGTTCTGTATTTGACAATTACTAGTTCAGATCTTCAAGTTATAATTTGAAATAATAATTTGAAATTAACAAATCTAAGTTCTGTAATTCACTATTACAAGTTCAGATCTTCAAGTTATAATTTACAATAATAATTATAAGCTATGAATTTTAAGTTCTGTATTTGACAATTACAAGTTCAGATCTTCAAGTTATAATTTGCACTAATAATTTGTATTTAACAATTAGAAGTTCTGTATTTGACAATTACAAGTTCAGATCTTCAAGTTATAATTTGAAATAATAATTAGAAGCTATCAATTTTAAGTTCTGTATTTGTCAATTACAAGTTCAGATCTTCAAGTTATAATTTGTAATAATAATTAGAAGCTATCAAATTTAAGTTCTGTATTTGACAATTACAAGTTCAGATCTTCAAGTTATAATTTGCAATAATAATTAGAAGCTATCAATTTTAAGTTCTGTATTTGACAATTACTAGTTCAGATCTTCAAGTTATAATTTGAAATAATAATTTGAATTTAACAAATCTAAGTTCTGTAGTTCACTATTACAAGTTCAGATCTTCAAGTTATAATTTGCAATAATAATTTGTATTTAACAATTAGAAGTTCTGTATTTGACTATTACAAGTTCAGATCTTCAAATTATTATTTGCAATCTTAGTTTGAATTTAACAATTCGAAGTTCCGTATTTATCTATTACAAGTTCAGATCTTCAAGTTATAATTTGCACTAATAATTTGTATTTAACAATTCGAAGTTCTGTATTTGACTATTACAAGTTCAGATCTTCAAGTTATAAATTGAATTATAATTTTCAGCTATCAATTTTAAGTTCTGTATTTGACAATTACAAGTTCAGATCTTCAAGTTATAATTTGCAATAATAATTAGAAGCTATCAATTTTAAGTTCTGTATTTTACAATTACTAGTTCAGATCTTCAAGTTATAATTTGCAATAATAATTAGAAGCTATCAATTTTAAGTTCTGTATTTGACAATTACTAGTTCAGATCTTCAAGTTATAATTTGAAATAATAATTTGAATTTAACAAATCTAAGTTCTGTAATTCACTATTACAAGTTCAGATCTTCAAGTTATAATTTACAATAATAATTAGAAGCTATCAATTTTAAGTTCTGTATTTGACAATTACCAGTTCAGATCTTCAAGTTATAATTTGCACTAATAATTTGTAATTAACAATTAGAAGTTCTGTATTTGACAAGTACAAGTTCAGATCTTCAAGTTATAATTTGAAATAATAATTAGAAGCTTTCAAATTTAAGTTCTGTATTTGACAATTACAAGTTCAGATCTTCAAGTTATAATTTGAAATAATAATTAGAAGCTATCAATTTTAAGTTCTGTATTTGACAATTACAAGTTCAGATCTTCAAGTTATACATTGCACTAATTATTTGTAATTAATAATTAGAAGTTCTGTATTTGACAATTACAAGGTCAGATCTTCAAGTTATAATTTGCACTAATAATTTGTATTTAACAATTCGAACTTCTGTATTTGACTATTACAAGTTCAGATCTTCAAGTTATAATTTGAATTATAATTATAAGCTATCAATTATATGTTCTGTATTGGACAATTACAAGAACAGATCTTCAAATTATTATTTGCAATAATAATTAGAAGCTATCAAATTTAAGTTCTGTATTTGACAATTACAAGTTCAGATCTTCAAGTTATAATTTGCAATAATAATTAGAAGCTATCAATTTTAAGTTCTGTATTTGACAATTACTAGTTCAGATCTTCAAGTTATAATTTGAAATAATAATTTGAATTTAACAAATCTAAGTTCTGTAATTCACTATTACAAGTTCAGATCTTCAAGTTATAATTTGCAATAATAATTTGTATTTAACAATTAGAAGTTCTGTATTTGACTATTACAAGTTCAGATCTACAAATTATTATTTGCAATCTTAGTTTGAATTTAACAATTCGAAGTTCTGTATTTGACAATTACTAGTTCAGATCTTCAAGTTATAATTTGCACTAATAATTTGTATTTAACAATTCGAAGTTCTGTATTTGACTATTACAAGTTCAGATCTTCAAGTTATAAATTGAATTATAATTTTCAGCTATCAATTTTAAGTTCTGTATTTGACAATTACAAGTTCAGATCTTCAAGTTATAATTTGCAATAATAATTAGAAGCTATCAATTTTAAGTTCTGTATTTTACAATTACTAGTTCAGATCTTCAAGTTATAATTTGCAATAATAATTAGAAGCTATCAATTTTAAGTTCTGTATTTGACAATTACTAGTTCAGATCTTCAAGTTATAATTTGAAATAATAATTTGAATTTAACAAATCTAAGTTCTGTAATTCACTATTACAAGTTCAGATCTTCAAGTTATAATTTGCAATAATAATTAGAAGCTATCAATTTTAAGTTCTGTATTTGACAATTACAAGTTCAGATCTTCAAGTTATAATTTGCACTAATAATTTGTAATTAACAATTAGAAGTTCTGTATTTGACAAGTACAAGTTCAGATCTTCAAGTTATAATTTGAAATAATAATTAGAAGCATTCAAATTTAAGTTCTGTATTTGACAATTACAAGTTCAGATCTTCAAGTTATAATTTGAAATAATAATTAGAAGCTATCAATTTTAAGTTCTGTATTTGACAATTACAAGTTCAGATCTTCAAGTTATAATTTGCACTAATTATTTGTAATTAATAATTAGAAGTTCTGTATTTGACAATTACAAGGTCAGATCTTCAAGTTATAATTTGCACTAATAATTTGTATTTAACAATTCGAACTTCTGTATTTGACTATTACAAGTTCAGATCTTCAAGTTATAATTTGAATTATAATTATAAGCTATCAATTATATGTTCTGTATTGGACAATTACAAGAACAGATCTTCAAATTATTATTTGCAATAATAATTAGAAGCTATCAATTTTAAGTTCTGTATTTGACAATTACTAGTTCAGATCTTCAAGTTATAATTTGAAATAATAATTTGAAATTAACAAATCTAAGTTCTGTAATTCACTATTACAAGTTCAGATCTTCAAGTTATAATTTACAATAATAATTATAAGCTATGAATTTTAAGTTCTGTATTTGACAATTACAAGTTCAGATCTTCAAGTTATAATTTGCACTAATAATTTGTATTTAACAATTAGAAGTTCTGTATTTGACAATTACAAGTTCAGATCTTCAAGTTATAATTTGAAATAATAATTAGAAGCTATCAATTTTAAGTTCTGTATTTGTCAATTACAAGTTCAGATCTTCAAGTTATAATTTGCAATAATAATTAGAAGCTATCAAATTTAAGTTCTGTATTTGACAATTACAAGTTCAGATCTTCAAGTTATAATTTGCAATAATAATTAGAAGCTATCAATTTTAAGTTCTGTATTTGACAATTACTAGTTCAGATCTTCAAGTTATAATTTGAAATAATAATTTGAATTTAACAAATCTAAGTTCTGTAATTCACTATTACAAGTTCAGATCTTCAAGTTATAATTTGCAATAATAATTTGTATTTAACAATTAGAAGTTCTGTATTTGACTATTACAAGTTCAGATCTTCAAATTATTATTTGCAATCTTAGTTTGAATTTAACAATTCAAAGTTCCGTATTTATCTATTACAAGTTCAGATCTTCAAGTTATAATTTGCACTAATAATTTGTATTTAACAATTCGAAGTTCTGTATTTGACTATTACAAGTTCAGATCTTCAAGTTATAAATTGAATTATAATTTTCAGCTATCAATTTTAAGTTCTGTATTTGACAATTACAAGTTCAGATCTTCAAGTTATAATTTGCAATAATAATTAGAAGCTATCAATTTTAAGTTCTGTATTTTACAATTACTAGTTCAGATCTTCAAGTTATAATTTGCAATAATAATTAGAAGCTATCAATTTTAAGTTCTGTATTTCACAATTACTAGTTCAGATCTTCAAGTTATAATTTGAAATAATAATTTGAATTTAACAAATCTAAGTTCTGTAATTCACTATTACAAGTTCAGATCTTCAAGTTATAATTTGCAATAATAATTAGAAGCTATCAATTTTAAGTTCTGTATTTGACAATTACAAGTTCAGATCTTCAAGTTATAATTTGCACTAATAATTTGTAATTAACAATTAGAAGTTCTGTATTTGACAAGTACAAGTTCAGATCTTCAAGTTATAATTTGAAATAATAATTAGAAGCTTTCAAATTTAAGTTCTGTATTTGACAATTACAAGTTCAGATCTTCAAGTTATAATTTGCAATAATAATTAGACGCTATCAATTTTAAGTTCTGTATATGACAATTACTAGTTCAGATCTTCAAGTTATAATTTGAAATAATAATTTAAATTTAACAAATCTAAGTTCTGTAATTCACTATTCCAAGTTCAGTTCTTCAAGTTATAATTTGCAATAATAATTAGAAGCTATCAATTTTAAGTTCTGGATTTGACAATTACAAGTTCAGATCTTCAAGTTATAATTTGAAATAATAATTAGAAGCTATCAATTTTAAGTTCTGTATTTGACAATTACAAGTTCAGATCTTCAAGTTATAATTTGCAATAATAATTAGAAGCTATCAATTTTAAGTTCTGTATTTGACAATTACTAGTTCAGATCTTTAAGTTATAATTAGAAATAATAATTTGAAATTAACAAATCTAAGTTCTGTAATTCACTATTACAAGTTCAGATCTTCAAGTTATAATTTACAATAATAATTAGAAGCTATGAATTTTAAGTTCTGTATTTGACAATTACAAGTTCAGATCTTGAAGTTATAATTTGCACTAATAATTTGTATTTAACAATTAGAAGTTCTGTATTTTACAATTACAAGTTCAGATCTTCAATATATAATTTGCACTAATAATTTGTATTTAACAATTAGAAGTTCTGTATTTGACTATTACAAGTTCAGATATTCAAATTATTATTTGCAATCTTAGTTTGAATTTAACAATTCGAAGTTCTGTATTTACCTATTACAAGTTCAGATCTTCAAGTTATAATTCCCACTAATAATTTGTATTTAACAATTCGAAGTTCTGTATTTGACTATTACAAGTTCAGATCTTCAAGTTATAATTTGAATTATAATTATAAGCTATCAATTATATGTTCTGTATTTGACAATTACAAGTACAGATCTTCAAATTATTATTTGCAATAATAATTAGAAGCTATCAATTTTAAGTTCTGTATTTGACAATTACTAGCTCAGATCTTCAAGTTATAATTTGAAATTAACAAATCTAAGTTCTGTAATTCACTATTACAAGTTCAGATCTTCAAGTTATAATTTACAATAATAATTAGAAGCTATGAATTTTAAGTTCTGTATTTGACAATTACAAGTTCAGATCTTCAAGTTATAATTTGCACTAATAATTTGTATTTAACAATTAGAAGTTCTGTATTTGACAATTACAAGTTCAGATCTTCAAGTTATAATTTGAAATATTAATTAGAAGCTATCAATTTTAAGTTCTGTATTTGACAATTACAAGTTCAGATCTTCAAGTTATAATTTGCAATAATAATTAGACGCTATCAATTTTAAGTTCTGTATTTGACAATTACTAGTTCAGATCTTCAAGTTATAATTTGAAATAATAATTAGAATTTAACAAATCTAAGTTCTGTAATTCACTATTACAAGTTCAGATCTTCAAGTTATAATTTACAATAAATTATAAGCTATCAATTTTAAGTTCTGTATTTGACAATTACTAGTTCAGATCTTCAAGTTATAATTTGCAATAATAATTAGACGCTATCAATTTTAAGTTCTGTATTTGACAATTACTAGTTCAGATCTTCAAGTTATAATTTGAAATAATAATTTGAATTTAACAAATCTAAGTTCTGTAATTCACTATTACAAGTTCAGATCTTCAAGTTATAATTTGCAATAATAATTAGAAGCTATCAATTTTAAGTTCTGTATTTGACAATTACAAGTTCAGATCTTCAAGTTATAATTTGCAATAATAATTAGTATTTAACAATTAGAAGTTCTGTATTTGACTATTACAAGTTCAGATCTTCAAGTTATAAATTGAATTATAATTTTAAGCTATCAATTTTAAGTTCTTTATTTGACAATTACTAGTACAGATCTTCAAATTATTATTTGCAATAATAATTAGAAGCTATCAATTTTAAGTTCTGGGTTTGACAATTACAAGTTTAGATCTTCAAGTTATAATTTGAAATAATAATTAGAAGCTATCAATTTTAAGTTCTGTATTTGACAATTACAAGTTCAGATCTTCAAGTTATAATTTGCAATAATAATTAGAAGCTATCAATTTTAAGTTCTGTATTTTACAATTACTAGTTCAGATCTTCAAGTTATAATTTGAAATAATAATTTGAAATTAACAAATCTAAGTTCTGTAATTCACAATTACAAGTTCAGATCTTCAAGTTTTAATTTACAATAATAATTGGAAGCTATCAATTTTAAGTTCTGTATTTGACAATTACAAGTTCAGTTCTTCAAGTTATAATTTGCACTAATAATTTGTATTTAACAATTAGAAGTTCTGTATTTGACAATTACAAGTTCAGATCTTCAAGTTATAATTTGAAATAATAATTAGAAGCTATCAATTTTAAGTTCTGTATTTGACAATTACAAGTTCAGATCTTCAAGTTATAATTTGCAATAATAATTAGAAGCTATAAATTTAAAGTTCTGTATTTGACAATTACTAGTTCAGATCTTCAAGTTATAATTAGAAATAATAATTTGTATTTAACAAATCTAAGTTCTGTAATTCACTATTACAAGTTCAGATCTTCTAGTTATAATTTACAATAATAATTAGAAGCTATCAATTTTAAGTTCTGTATTTGACAATTACTAGTTCAGATCTTTAAGTTATAATTTGAAATATTAATTTGAATTTAACAAATCTAAGTTCTGTAATTCACTATTACAAGTTCAGATCTTCAAGTTATAATTTGCAATAATAATTTGTATTTAACAATTAGAAGTTCTGTATTTGACTATTACAAGTTCAGATCTTCAAATTATTATTTGCAATCTTAGTTTGTATTTAACAATTCGAAGTTCTGTATTTATCTATTACAAATTCAGATCGTCAAGTTATAATTTGAAATAATAATTAGAAGCTATCAATTGTAAGTTCTGTATTTGACAATTACAAGTTCAGATCTTCAAGTTAAAATTTGCAATAATAATTAGAAGCTATCAATTTTAAGTTCTGTATTTGACAATTACTAGTTCAGATCTTCAAGTTATAATTTGAAATAATAATTCGAAATTAATAAATCTAAGTTCTGTAATTCACAATTACAAGTTCAGATCTTCAAGTTATAATTTACAATAATAATTAGAAGCTATCAATTTTAAGTTATGTATTTGACAATTACAAGTTCAGTTCTTCAAGTTATAATTTGCACTAATAATTAGTATTTAACAATTAGAAGTTCTGTATTTGACAATTACAAGTTCAGATCTTCAAGTTATAATTTGAAATAATAATTAGAAGCTATCAATTTTAAGTTCTGTATTTGACAATTACAAGTTCAGAACTTCAAGTTATAATTTGCAATAATAATTAGAAGCTATAAATTTTAGTTTCTGTTTTTGACAATTACTAGTTCAGATCTTCAAGTTATAATTTGAAATAATAATTTGAATTTAACAAATCTTAGTTCTGTAATTCCCTATTACAAGTTCAGATCTTCAAGTTATAATTTACAATAATAATTAGAAGCTATCAATTTTAAGTTCTGTATTTGACAATTACAAGTTCAGATCTTCAAGTTATAATTTGCACTAATAATTTGTATTTAACAATTAGAAGTTCTGTATTTGACAAGTACAAGTTCAGATCTTCAAGTTATAATTTGTAATAATAATTAGAAGCTTTCAAATTTAAGTTCTGTATTTGACAATTACAAGTTCAGATCTTCAAGTTATAATTTGCAATAATAATTAGACGCTATCAAATTTAAGTTCTGTATTTGACAATTACAAGTTCAGATCTTCAAGTTATAATTTGCAATAATAATTAGACGCTATCAATTTTAAGTTCTGTATTTGACAATTACAAGTTCAGATCTTCAAGTTATAATTTGAAATAATAATTTGAATTTATCAAATCTAAGTTCCTTAATTCACTATTACAAGTTCAGATCTTCAAGTTATAATTTACAATAATAATTATAAGCTATCAATTTTAAGTTCTGTATTTGACAATTACTAGTTCAGATCTTCAAGTTGTAATTTGAAATAATAATTTGAATTTAACAAATCTAAGTTCTGTAATTCACTATTACAAGTTCAGATCTTCAAGTTATAATTTGCAATAATAATTAGAAGCTATCAATTTTAAGTTCTGTATTTTACAATTACAAGTTCAGATCTTCAAGTTATTATTTGCACTAATAATTTGTATTTAATAATTAGAAGTTCTGTATTTTACAATAACAAGTTCAGATCTTCAAGTTATAATTTGCACTAATTATTTGCATTTAATAATTAGAAGTTCTGTATTTGACAATTACAAGTTCAGATCTTCAAGTTATAATTTGCAATAATAATTAGACGCTATCAATTCGAAGTTCTGTATTTGACTATTACAAGTTCAGATCTTCAAGTTATAAATTGAATTATAATTTTAAGCTATCAATTTTAAGTTCTGTATTAGACAATTACTAGTACAGATCTTCAAATTATTATTTGCAATAATAATCAGAAGCTATCAATTTTAAGTTCTGCATTTGACAATTACTCGTTCAGATCTTCAAGTTATAATTTGAAATAATAATTTGTATTTAACAAATCTAAGTTCTGTAATTCACACTTACAAGTTCAGATCTTCAAGTTATAATTTACAATAATAATTAGAAGCTATCAATTTTAAGTTCTGTATTTGACAATTACAAGTTCAGATCTTCAAGTTATAATTTGCACTAATAATTTGTATTTAACAATTAGAAGTTCTGTATTTGACAATTACAAGTTTAGATCTTCAAGTTATAATTTGAAATAATAATTAGAAGCTATCAATTTTAAGTTCTGTATTTGACAATTACAAGTTCAGATCTTCAAGTTATAATTTGCAATAATAATTAGAAGCTATCAATTTTAAGTTCTGTATTTGACAATTTCAAGTTCAGATCTTCAAGTTATAATTTGCACTAATAATTTGTATGTAATAATTAGAAGTTCTGTATTTGACAATTATAAGTTCAGATCTTCAAGTTATAATTTGCAATAATAATTTGTATTTAACAATTAGAAGTTCTGTATTTGACTATTACAAGTTCAGATCTTCAAAATATTATTTGCAATCTTAGTTTGAATTTAACAATTCGAAGTTCTGTATTTATCTATTACAAGTTCAGATCTTCAAGTTATAATTTGCACTAATAATTTGTATTTAACAATTAGAAGTTCTGTATTTGACAATTACAAGTTCAGATCTTCAAGTTATAATTTGAAATAATAATTAGAAGCTATCAATTTTAAGTTTTGTATTTGACAATTACTTGTTCAGATCTTCAAGTTATAATTTGCAATAATAATTAGAAGCTATCAATTTTAAGTTCTGTATTTGACAATTACTAGTTCAAATCTTCAAGTTATAATTTGAAATAATAATTTGAATTTAACAAATCTAAGTTCTGTATTTGACAATTACAAGTTCAGATCTTCAAGTTATAATTTGCAATAATAATTAGAAGCTATCAATTTTAAGTTCTGTATTTGACAATTACAAGTTCAGATTTTCAAGTTATAATTTGCAATAATAATTAGACGCTATCAATTTTAAGTTCAGTATTTGACAATTACAAGTTCAGATCTTCAAGTTATAATTGGAAATAATAATTTGAATTTAACAAATCTAAGTTCTGTAATTCACCATTACAAGTTCAAATCTTCAAGTTATAATTTGCAATAATAATTAGAAGCCATCAATTTTTAGTTCTGTATTTGACAATTACAAGTTCAGATCTTCAAGTTATAATTTGCAATCACAATTTGTATTTAACAATGCGAAGTTGCGTATTTTTCTATTACAAGTTCAGATCTTCAAATTATAATTAGCAATAATAATTAGAAGCTATAAATTTTAAGTTCTGCATTTGACAATTACAAGTTCAGATCTTCAAGTTATAATTGGAAATAATAATTTGAATTTATCAAATCTAAGTTCCTTAATTCACTATTACAAGTTCAGATCTTCAAGTTATAATTTACAATAATAATTATAAGTTATCAATTTTAAGTTCTGTATTTGACAATTACTAGTTCAGATCTTCAAGTTGTAATTTGAAATAATAATTTGAATTTAACAAATCTAAGTTCTGTAATTCACTATTACAAGTTCAGATCTTCAAGTTATAATTTGCAATAATAATTAGAAGCTATCAATTTTAAGTTCTGTATTTTACAATTACAAGTTCAGATCTTCAAGTTATTATTTGCACTAATAATTTGTATTTAATAATTAGAAGTTCTGTATTTTACAATAACAAGTTCAGATCTTCAAGTTATAATTTGCACTAATTATTTGCATTTAATAATTAGAAGTTCTGTATTTGACAATTACAAGTTCAGATCTTCAAGTTATAATTTGCAATAATAATTAGACGCTATCAATTCGAAGTTCTGTATTTGACTATTACAAGTTCAGATCTTCAAGTTATAAATTGAATTATAATTTTAAGCTATCAATTTTAAGTTCTGTATTAGACAATTACTAGTACAGATCTTCAAATTATTATTTGCAATAATAATCAGAAGCTATCAATTTTAAGTTCTGCATTTGACAATTACTCGTTCAGATCTTCAAGTTATAATTTGAAATAATAATTTGTATTTAACAAATCTAAGTTCTGTAATTCACAATTACAAGTTCAGATCTTCAAGTTATAATTTACAATAATAATTAGAAGCTATCAATTTTAAGTTCTGTATTTGACAATTACAAGTTCAGATCTTCAAGTTATAATTTGCACTAATAATTTGTATTTAACAATTAGAAGTTCTGTATTTGACAATTACAAGTTTAGATCTTCAAGTTATAATTTGAAATAATAATTAGAAGCTATCAATTTTAAGTTCTGTATTTGACAATTACAAGTTCAGATCTTCAAGTTATAATTTGCAATAATAATTAGAAGCTATCAATTTTAAGTTCTGTATTTGACAATTTCAAGTTCAGATCTTCAAGTTATAATTTGCACTAATAATTTGTATGTAATAATTAGAAGTTCTGTATTTGACAATTATAAGTTCAGATCTTCAAGTTATAATTTGCAATAATAATTTGTATTTAACAATTAGAAGTTCTGTATTTGACTATTACAAGTTCAGATCTTCAAAATATTATTTGCAATCTTAGTTTGAATTTAACAATTCGAAGTTCTGTATTTATCTATTACAAGTTCAGATCTTCAAGTTATAATTTGCACTAATAATTTGTATTTAACAATTAGAAGTTCTGTATTTGACAATTACAAGTTCAGATCTTCAAGTTATAATTTGAAATAATAATTAGAAGCTATCAATTTTAAGTTTTGTATTTGACAATTACTTGTTCAGATCTTCAAGTTATAATTTGCAATAATAATTAGAAGCTATCAATTTTAAGTTCTGTATTTGACAATTACTAGTTCAAATCTTCAAGTTATAATTTGAAATAATAATTTGAATTTAACAAATCTAAGTTCTGTATTTGACAATTACAAGTTCAGATCTTCAAGTTATAATTTGCAATAATAATTAGAAGCTATCAATTTTAAGTTCTGTATTTGACAATTACAAGTTCAGATTTTCAAGTTATAATTTGCAATAATAATTAGACGCTATCAATTTTAAGTTCAGTATTTGACAATTACAAGTTCAGATCTTCAAGTTATAATTGGAAATAATAATTTGAATTTAACAAATCTAAGTTCTGTAATTCACTATTACAAGTTCAGATCTTTAAGTTATAATTTACAATAATAATTATAAGCTATCAATTTTAAGTTCTGTATTTGACAATTACTAGTTCAGATCTTCAAGTTATAATTTGAAATAATAATTTGAATTTAACAAATCTAAGTTCTGTAATTCACCATTACAAGTTCAAATCTTCAAGTTATAATTTGCAATAATAATTAGAAGCCATCAATTTTTAGTTCTGTATTTGACAATTACAAGTTCAGATCTTCAAGTTATAATTTGCAATCACAATTTGTATTTAACAATGCGAAGTTGCGTATTTTTCTATTACAAGTTCAGATCTTCAAATTATAATTAGCAATAATAATTAGAAGCTATAAATTTTAAGTTCTGCATTTGACAATTACAAGTTCAGATCTTCAAGTTATAATTGGAAATAATAATTTGAATTTAACAAATCTAAGTTCTGTAATTCACTATTACAAGTTCAGATCTTCAAGTTATAATTTACAATAATAATTATAAGCTATCAATTTTAAGTTCTGTATTTGACAATTACTAGTTCAGATCTTCAAGTTATAATTTGAAATAATAATTTGAATTTAACAAATCTAAGTTCTGTATTTGACAATTACAAGTTCAGACCTTCAAGTTATAATTTGCAATAATAATTAGAAGCTATCAATTTTAAGTTCTGTATTTGACAATTACAAGTTCAGATCTTCAAGTTATAATTTGCACTAATAATTTGTATGTAATAATTAGAAGTTCTGTATTTGACAATTACAAGTTCAGATCTTCAAGTTATAATTTGCAATAATAATTTGTATTTAACAATTAGAAGTTCTGTATTTGACAATTACAAGTTCAGACCTTCAAGTTATAATTTGCAATAATAATTAGAAGCTATCAATTTTAAGTTCTGTATTTGACAATTACTAGTTCAAATCTTCAAGTTATAATTTGAAATAATAATTTGAATTTAACAAATCTAAGTTCTGTATTTGACAATTACAAGTTCAGATCTTCAAGTTATAATTTGCAATAATAATTAGAAGCTATCAATTTTAAGTTCTGTATTTGACAATTACAAGTTCAGATTTTCAAGTTATAATTTGCAATAATAATTAGACGCTATCAATTTTAAGTTCAGTATTTGACAATTACAAGTTCAGATCTTCAAGTTATAATTGGAAATAATAATTTGAATTTAACAAATCTAAGTTCTGTAATTCACTATTACAAGTTCAGATCTTTAAGTTATAATTTACAATAATAATTATAAGCTATCAATTTTAAGTTCTGTATTTGACAATTACTAGTTCAGATCTTCAAGTTATAATTTGAAATAATAATTTGAATTTAACAAATCTAAGTTCTGTAATTCACCATTACAAGTTCAAATCTTCAAGTTATAATTTGCAATAATAATTAGAAGCCATCAATTTTTAGTTCTGTATTTGACAATTACAAGTTCAGATCTTCAAGTTATAATTTGCAATCACAATTTGTATTTAACAATGCGAAGTTGCGTATTTTTCTATTACAAGTTCAGATCTTCAAATTATAATTAGCAATAATAATTAGAAGCTATAAATTTTAAGTTCTGTATTTGACAATTACAAGTTCAGATCTTCAAGTTATAATTTGAAATAATAATTTGATTTTAACAAATCTAAGTTCTGTATTTGACAATTACAAGTTCAGATCTTCAAGTTATAATTTGCAATAATAATTAGAAGCTATCAATTTTAAGTTCATTATTTGACAATTACAAGTTCAGATCTTCAAGTTATAATTTGCACTAATAATTTGTATGTAATAATTAGAAGTTCTGTATTTTACAATTACAAGTTCAGATTTTCAAGTTATAATTTGCAATAATAATTTGTATTTAACAATTAGAAGTTCTGTATTTGACTATTACAAGTTCAGATCTTCAAATTATTATTTGCAATCTTAGTTTGAATTTAACAATTCGAAGTTCTGTATTTATCTATTACAAGTTCAGATCTTCAAGTTATAATTTGCACTAATAATTTGTATTTAACAATTAGAAGTTCTGTATTTGACAATTACAAGTTCAGATCTTCAAGTTATAATTTGAAATAATAATTAGAAGCTATGAATTTTAAGTTTTGTATTTGACAATTACAAGTTCAGATCTTCAAGTTATAATTTGCAATAATAATTAGAAGCTATCAATTTTAAGTTCTGTATTTGACAATTACTAGTTCAGATCTTCAAGTTATAATTTGAAATAATAATTTGAATTTAACAAATCTAAGTTCTGTATTTGACAATTACAAGTTCAGATCTTCAAGTTATAATTTGCAATAATAATTAGAAGCTATCAATTTTAAGTTCTGTATTTGACAATTACAAGTTCAGATCTTCAAGTTATAATTTGCACTAATAATTTGTATTTAACAATTAGAAGTTCGTATTTGACAATTACAAGTTCAGATCTTCAAGTTATAATTTGCAATAATAATTAGACGCTATCAATTTTAAGTTCAGTATTTGACAATTACAAGTTCAGATCTTCAAGTTATACTTTGCAATCACCATTTGTATTTAACAATGCTAAGTTGCGTATTTTTCTATTACAAGTTCATATCTTCAAATTATAATTAGCAATAATAATTAGAAGCTATAAATTTTAAGTTCTGTATTTGACAATTACAAGTTAAGATCTTCAAGTTATAATTGGAAATAATAATTAGAATTTAACAAATCTAAGTTCTGTAATTCACTATTACAAGTTCAGATCTTCAAGTTATAATTTGCAATAATAATTTGTATTTAACAATTAGAAGTTCGTATTTGACAATTACAAGTTCAGATCTTCAAGTTATAATTTGCAATAATAATTAGAAGCTATCAATTTTAAGTTCTGTATTTGACAATTACAAGTTCAGATCTTCAAGTTATAATTTGCACTAATAATTTGTATGTAATAATTAGAAGTTCTGTATTTGACAATTACAAGTTCAGATCTTCAAGTTATAATTTGCAATAATAATTTGTATTTAACAATTAGAAGTTCTGTATTTGACTATTACAAGTACAGATCTTCAAATTATTATTTGCAATCTTAGTTTGAATTTAACAATTCGAAGTTCTGTATTTATCTATTACAAGTTCAGATCTTCAAGTTATAATTTGCACTAATAATTTGTATTTAACAATTAGAAGTTCTGTATTTGACAATTACAAGTTCAGATCTTCAAGTTATAATTTGAAATAATAATTAGAAGCTATCAATTTTAAGTTTTGTATTTGACAATTACAAGTTCAGATCTTCTAGTTATAATTTGCAATAATAATTAGAAGCTATCAATTTTAAGTTCTGTATTTGACAATTACAAGTTCAGATCTTCAAGTTATAATTTGAAATAATAATTAGAAGCTATCAATTTTAAGTTCTGTATTTGACAATTACAAGTTCAGATCTTCAAGTTATAATTTGCACTAATAATTTGTATTTAACAATTAGAAGTTCGTATTTGACAATTACAAGTTCAGATCTTCAAGTTATAATTAGCAATAATAATTAGACGCTATCAATTTTAAGTTCAGTATTTGACAATTACAAGTTCAGATCTTCAAGTTATAATTGGAAATAATAATTTGAATTTAACAAATCTAAGTTCTGTATTTGACAATTACAAGTTCAGATCTTCAAGTTATAATTTGCACTAATAATTTGTATTTAACAATTAGAAGTTCGTATTTGACAATTACAAGTTCAGATCTTCAAGTTATAATTTGCAATAATAATTAGAAGCTATCAATTTTAAGTTCTGTATTTGACAAGTACTAGTTCAGATCTTCAAGTTATAATTTGAAATAATAATTTGAATTTAACAAATCTAAGTTCTGTATTTGACAATTACAAGTTCAGATCTTCAAGTTATAATTTGAAATAATAATTTGAATTTAACAAATCTAAGTTCTGTATTTGACAATTACAAGTTCAGATCTTCAAGTTATAATTTGCAATAATAATTAGACGCTATCAATTTTAAGTTCAGTATTTGACAATTACAAGTTCAGATCTTCAAGTTATAATTGGAAATAATAATTTGAATTTAACAAATCTAAGTTCTGTAATTCACTATTACAAGTTCAGATCTTTAAGTTATAATTTACAATAATAATTATAAGCTATCAATTTTAAGTTCTGTATTTGACAATTACTAGTTCAGATCTTCAAGTTATAATTTGAAATAATAATTTGAATTTAACAAATCTAAGTTCTGTAATTCACCATTACAAGTTCAAATCTTCAAGTTATAATTTGCAATAATAATTAGAAGCCATCAATTTTTAGTTCTGTATTTGACAATTACAAGTTCAGATCTTCAAGTTATAATTTGCAATCACAATTTGTATTTAACAATGCGAAGTTGCGTATTTTTCTATTACAAGTTCAGATCTGCAAATTATAATTAGCAATAATAATTAGAAGCTATAAATTTTAAGTTCTGTATTTGACAATTGAGGAGCTTATTTTCAAAACGCAACAAGTCCAAAAATTGAAATATTTAGATACAGAAATCATATCATAGTCTAAGACCTTCTCTACAAGAAAATTTTAAAATTCTCTTAAGAAACTAAAACTAGAACAGGTCTACTTTTAAACTCTCATAACATACTCTAAAACTAACTTGTAGAGAATGTTTTAGACTATGTTATGATATCTGTATCTAAAGATTTTAATTTTTCACTTGTTGCGTTTTGAAAATAAGCTCCTCAATTACAAGTTCAGATCTTCAAGTTATAATTGGAAATAATAATTTGAATTTAACAAATCTAAGTTCTGTAATTCACTATTACAAGTTCAGATCTTCAAGTTATAATTTACAATAATAATTATAAGCTATCAATTATAAGTTCTGTATTTGACAATTACTAGTTCAGATCTTCAAGTTATAATTTGAAATAATAATTTGAATTTAACAAATCTAAGTTCTGTATTTGACAATTACAAGTTCAGATCTTCAAGTTATAATTTGCAATAATAATTAGAAGCTATCAATTTTAAGTTCTGTATTTGACAATTACAAGTTCAGATCTTCAAGTTATAATTTGCACTAATAATTTGTATGTAATAATTAGAAGTTCTGTATTTGCAATTACAAGTTCAGATCTTCAAGTTATAATTTGCAATAATAATTTGTATTTAACAATTAGAAGTTCGTATTTGACAATTACAAGTTCAGATCTTCAAGTTATAATTTGCAATAATAATTAGACGCTATCAATTTTAAGTTCAGTATTTGACAATTACAAGTTCAGATCTTCAAGTTATAATTGGAAATAATAATTTGAATTTAACAAATCTAAGTTCTGTAATTCACTATTACAAGTTCAGATCTTCAAGTTATAATTTACAATAATAATTATAAGCTATCAATTTTAAGTTCTGTATTTGACAATTACTAGTTCAGATGTTCAAGTTATAATTTGAAATAATAATTTGAATTTAACAAATCTAAGTTCTGTATTTGACAATTACAAGTTCAGATCTTCTAGTTATAATTTGCACTAATAATTTGTATTTAACAATTAGAAGTTCGTATTTGACAATTACAAGTTCAGATCTTCAAGTTATAATTTGCAATAATAATTAGACGCTATCAATTTTAAGTTCAGTATTTGACAATTACAAGTTCAGATCTTCAAGTTATAATTGGAAATAATAATTTGAATTTAACAAATCTAAGTTCTGTAATTCACTATTACAAGTTCAGATCTTCAAGTTATAATTTACAATAATAATTATAAGCTATCAATTTTAAGTTCTGTATTTGACAATTACTAGTTCAGATCTTCAAGTTATAATTTGAAATAATAATTTGAATTTAACAAATCTAAGTTCTGTATTTGACAATTACAAGTTCAGATCTTCAAGTTATAATTTGCAATAATAATTAGAAGCTATCAATTTTAAGTTCTGTATTTGACAATTACAAGTTCAGATCTTCAAGTTATAATTTGCAATCACAATTTGTATTTAACAATGCGAAGTTGCGTATTTTTCTATTACAAGTTCAGATCTGCAAATTATAATTAGCAATAATAATTAGAAGCTATAAATTTTAAGTTCTGTATTTGACAATTACAAGTTCAGATCTTCAAGTTATAATTTGAAATAATAATTTGAATTTAACAAATCTAAGTTCTGTAATTCACCATTACAAGTTCAAATCTTCAAGTTATAATTTGCAATAATAATTAGAAGCCATCAATTTTTAGTTCTGTATTTGACAATTACAAGTTCAGATCTTCAAGTTATAATTTGCAATCACAATTTGTATTTAACAATGCGAAGTTGCGTATTTTTCTATTACAAGTTCAGATCTTCAAATTATAATTAGCAATAATAATTAGAAGCTATAAATTTTAAGTTCTGTATTTGACAATTACAAGTTCAGATCTTCAAGTTATAATTGGAAATAATAATTTGAATTTAACAAATCTAAGTTCTGTAATTCACTATTACAAGTTCAGATCTTCAAGTTATAATTTACAATAATAATTATAAGCTATCAATTTTAAGTTCTGTATTTGACAATTACAAGTTCAGATCTTCAAGTTATAATTTGCACTAATAATTTGTATGTAATAATTAGAAGTTCTGTATTTGACAATTACAAGTTCAGATCTTCAAGTTATAATTTGCACTAATAATTTGTATTTAACAATTAGAAGTTCGTATTTGACAATTACAAGTTCAGATCTTCAAGTTATAATTTGCAATAATAATTAGACGCTATCAATTTTAAGTTCAGTATTTGACAATTACAAGTTCAGATCTTCAAGTTATAATTGGAAATAATAATTTGAATTTAACAAATCTAAGTTCTGTAATTCACTATTACAAGTTCAGATCTTCAAGTTATAATTTACAATAATAATTATAAGCTATCAATTTTAAGTTCTGTATTTGACAATTACTAGTTCAGATCTTCAAGTTATAATTTGAAATAATATTTTGAATTTAACAAATCTAAGTTCTGTATTTGACAATTACAAGTTCAGATCTTCAAGTTATAATTTGCAATAATAATTAGAAGCTATCAATTTTAAGTTCTGTATTTGACAATTACAAGTTCAGATCTTCAAGTTATAATTTGCACTAATAATTTGTATGTAATAATTAGAAGTTCTGTATTTGACAATTACAAGTTCAGATCTTCAAGTTATAATTTGCAATAATAATTTGTATCTAACAATTAGAAGTTCGTATTTGACAATTACAAGTTCAGATCTTCAAGTTATAATTTGCAATAATAATTAGACGCTATCAATTTTATGTTCAGTATTTGACAATTACAAGTTCAGATCTTCAAGTTATAATTGGAAATAATAATTTGAATTTAACAAATCTAAGTTCTGTAATTCACTATTATAAGTTCAGATCTTCAAGTTATAATTTACAATAATAATTATAAGCTATCAATTTTAAGTTCTGTATTTGACAATTACTAGTTCAGATGTTCAAGTTATAATTTGAAATAATCATTTGAATTTAAGAAATCTAAGTTCTGTATTTGACAATTACAAGTTCAGATCTTCAAGTTATAATTTGCACTAATAATTTGTATTTAACAATTAGAAGTTCGTATTTGACAATTACAAGTTCAGATCTTCAAGTTATAATTTGCAATAATAATTAGAAGCTATCAATTTTAAGTTCTGTATTTGACAATTACTAGTTCAGATCTTCAAGTTATAATTTGAAATAATAATTTGAATTTAACAAATCTAAGTTCTGTATGTGACAATTACAAGTTCATATCTTCAAGTTATCATTTGCAATAATAATTAGAAGCTATCAATTTTAAGTTCTGTATTTGACAATTACAAGTTCAGATCTTCAAGTTATAATTTACACTAATAATTTATATTTAACAATTAGAAGTTCGTATTTGACAATTACAAGTTCAGATCTTCAAGTTATAATTTGCAATAATAATTAGACGCTATCAATTTTAAGTTCAGTATTTGACAATTACAAGTTCAGATCTTCAAGTTATAATTGGAAATAATAATTTGAATTTAACAAATCTAAGTTCTGTAATTCACTATTACAAGTTCAGATCTTCAAGTTATAATTTACAATAATAATTATAAGCTATCAATTTTAAGTTCTGTATTTGACAATTACTAGTTCAGATCTTCAAGTTATAATTTGAAATAATAATTTGAATTTAACAAATCTAAGTTCTGTAATTCACCATTACAAGTTCAGATCTTCAAGTTATAATTTGCAATAATAATTAGAAGCCATTAATTTTTAGTTCTGTATTTGACAATTACAAGTTCAGATCTTCAAGTTATAATTTGCACTAATAATTTTGAATTTAATAATTAGAAGTTATGTATTTGACAATTACAAGTTCAGATCTTCAAGTTATACTTTGCAATCACAATTTGTATTTAACAATGCTAAGTTGCGTATTTTTCTATTACAAGTTCAGATCTTCAAATTATAATTAGCAATAATAATTAGAAGCTATAAATTTTAAGTTCTGTATTTGACTATTACAAGTTCAGATCTTCAAATTATTATTTGCAATCTTAGTTTGAATTTAACAATTCGAAGTTCTGTATTTATCTATTACAAGTTCAGATCTTCAAGTTATAATTTGCACTAATAATTTGTATTTAACAATTAGAAGTTCTGTATTTGACAATTACAAGTTCAGATCTTCAAGTTATAATTTGAAATAATAATTAGAAGCTATCAATTTTAAGTTTTGTATTTGACAATTACAAGTTCAGATCTTCAAGTTATAATTTGCAATAATAATTAGAAGCTATCAATTTTAAGTTCTGTATTTGACAATTACAAGTTCAGATCTTCAAGTTATAATTTGCAATAATAATTAGAAGCTATCAATTTTAAGTTCTGTATTTGACAATTACAAGTTCAGATCTTCAAGTTATAATTTGCACTAATAATTTGTATTTAACAATTAGAAGTTCGTATTTGACAATTACAAGTTCAGATCTTCAAGTTATAATTTGCAATAATAATTAGACGCTATCAATTTTAAGTTCAGTATTTGACAATTACAAGTTCAGATCTTCAAGTTATAATTGGAAATAATAATTTGAATTTAACAAATCTAAGTTCTGTAATTCACTATTACAAGTTCAGATCTTCAAGTTATAATTTACAATAATAATTATAAGCTATCAATTTTAAGTTCTGTATTTGACAATTACAAGTTCAGATGTTCAAGTTATAATTTGAAATAATCATTTGAATTTAAGAAATCTAAGTTCTGTATTTGACAATTACAAGTTCAGATCTTCAAGTTATAATTTGCACTAATAATTTGTATTTAACAATTAGAAGTTCGTATTTGACAATTACAAGTTCAGATCTTCAAGTTATAATTTGCAATAATAATTAGAAGCTATCAATTTTAAGTTCTGTATTTGACAATTACTAGTTCAGATCTTCAAGTTATAATTTGAAATAATAATTTGAATTTAACAAATCTAAGTTCTGTATGTGACAATTACAAGTTCAGATCTTCAAGTTATCATTTGCAATAATAATTAGAAGCTATCAATTTTAAGTTCTGTATTTGACAATTACAAGTTCAGATCTTCAAGTTATAATTTGCACTAATAATTTGTATTTAACAATTAGAAGTTCGTATTTGACAATTACAAGTTCAGATCTTCAAGTTATAATTTGCAATAATAATTAGACGCTATCAATTTTAAGTTCAGTATTTGACAATTACAAGTTCAGATCTTCAAGTTATAATTGGAAATAATAATTTGAATTTAACAAATCTAAGTTCTGTAATTCACTATTACAAGTTCAGATCTTCAAGTTATAATTTACAATAATAATTATAAGCTATCAATTTTAAGTTCTGTATTTGACAATTACTAGTTCAGATCTTCAAGTTATAATTTGAAATAATAATTTGAATTTAACAAATCTAAGTTCTGTAATTCACCATTACAAGTTCAGATCTTCAAGTTATAATTTGCAATAATAATTAGAAGCCTTTAATTTTTAGTTCTGTATTTGACAATTACAAGTTCAGATCTTCAAGTTATAATTTGCACTAATAATTTTGAATTTAATAATTAGAAGTTATGTATTTGACAATTACAAGTTCAGATCTTCAAGTTATACTTTGCAATCACAATTTGTATTTAACAATGCTAAGTTGCGTATTTTTCTATTACAAGTTCAGATCTTCAAATTATAATTAGCAATAATAATTAGAAGCTATAAATTTTAAGTTCTGTATTTGACTATTACAAGTTCAGATCTTCAAATTATTATTTGCAATCTTAGTTTGAATTTAACAATTCGAAGTTCTGTATTTATCTATTACAAGTTCAGATCTTCAAGTTATAATTTGCACTAATAATTTGTATTTAACAATTAGAAGTTCTGTATTTGACAATTACAAGTTCAGATCTTCAAGTTATAATTTGAAATAATAATTAGAAGCTATCAATTTTAAGTTTTGTATTTGACAATTACAAGTTCAGATCTTCAAGTTATAATTTGCAATAATAATTAGAAGCTATCAATTTTAAGTTCTGTATTTGACAATTACAAGTTCAGATCTTCAAGTTATAAATTGCAATAATAATTAGAAGCTATCAATTTTAAGTTCTGTATTTGACAATTACAAGTTCAGATCTTCAAGTTATAATTTGCACTAATAATTTGTATTTAACAATTAGAAGTTCGTATTTGACAATTACAAGTTCAGATCTTCAAGTTATAATTTGCAATAATAATTAGACGCTATCAATTTTAAGTTCAGTATTTGACAATTACAAGTTCAGATCTTCAAGTTATAATTGGAAATAATAATTTGAATTTAACAAATCTAAGTTCTGTAATTCACTATTACAAGTTCAGATCTTCAAGTTATAATTTACAATAATAATTATAAGCTGTCAATTTTAAGTTCTGTATTTGACAATTACAAGTTCAGATGTTCAAGTTATAATTTGAAATAATCATTTGAATTTAAGAAATCTAAGTTCTGTATTTGACAATTACAAGTTCAGATCTTCAAGTTATAATTTGCACTAATAATTTGTATTTAACAATTAGAAGTTCGTATTTGACAATTACAAGTTCAGATCTTCAAGTTATAATTTGCAATAATAATTAGAAGCTATCAATTTTAAGTTCTGTATTTGACAATTACTAGTTCAGATCTTCAAGTTATAATTTGAAATAATAATTTGAATTTAACAAATCTAAGTTCTGTATGTGACAATTACAAGTTCAGATCTTCAAGTTATCATTTGCAATAATAATTAGAAGCTATCAATTTTAAGTTCTGTATTTGACAATTACAAGTTCAGATCTTCAAGTTATAATTTGCACTAATAATTTGTATTTAACAATTAGAAGTTCGTATTTGACAATTACAAGTTCAGATCTTCAAGTTATAATTTGCAATAATAATTAGACGCTATCAATTTTAAGTTCAGTATTTGACAATTACAAGTTCAGATCTTCAAGTTATAATTGGAAATAATAATTTGAATTTAACAAATCTAAGTTCTGTAATTCACTATTACAAGTTCAGATCTTCAAGTTATAATTTACAATAATAATTATAAGCTATCAATTTTAAGTTCTGTATTTGACAATTACTAGTTCAGATCTTCAAGTTATAATTTGAAATAATAATTTGAATTTAACAAATCTAAGTTCTGTAATTCACCATTACAAGTTCAGATCTTCAAGTTATAATTTGCAATAATAATTAGAAGCCATTAATTTTTAGTTCTGTATTTGACAATTACAAGTTCAGATCTTCAAGTTATAATTTGCACTAATAATTTTGAATTTAATAATTAGAAGTTATGTATTTGACAATTACAAGTTCAGATCTTCAAGTTATACTTTGCAATCACAATTTGTATTTAACAATGCTAAGTTGCGTATTTTTCTATTACAAGTTAAGATCTTCAAATTATAATTAGCAATAATAATAATTAGAAGCTATAAATTTTAAGTTCTGTATTTGACTATTACAAGTTCAGATCTTCAAATTATTATTTGCAATCTTAGTTTGAATTTAACAATTCGAAGTTCTGTATTTATCTATTACAAGTTCAGATCTTCAAGTTATAATTTGCACTAATAATTTGTATTTAACAATTAGAAGTTCTGTATTTGACAATTACAAGTTCAGATCTTCAAGTTATAATTTGAAATAATAATTAGAAGCTATCAATTTTAAGTTTTGTATTTGACAATTACAAGTTCAGATCTTCAAGTTATAATTTGCAATAATAATTAGAAGCTATCAATTTTAAGTTCTGTATTTGACAATTACAAGTTCAGATCTTCAAGTTATAATTTGCAATAATAATTAGAAGCTATCAATTTTAAGTTCTGTATTTGACAATTACAAGTTCAGATCTTCAAGTTATAATTTGCACTAATAATTTGTATTTAACAATTAGAAGTTCGTATTTGACAATTACAAGTTCAGATCTTCAAGTTATAATTTGCAATAATAATTAGACGCTATCAATTTTAAGTTCAGTATTTGACAATTACAAGTTCAGATCTTCAAGTTATAATTGGAAATAATAATTTGAATTTAACAAATCTAAGTTCTGTAATTCACTATTACAAGTTCAGATCTTCAAGTTGTAATTTACAATAATAATTATAAGCTATCAATTTTAAGTTCTGTATTTGACAATTACTAGTTCAGATGTTCAAGTTATAATTTGAAATAATAATTTGAATTTAACAAATCTAAGTTCTGTAATTCACTATTACAAGTTCAGATCTTCAAGTTATAATTTGCACTAATAATTTGTATTTAACAATGAGAAGTTCTCTACTTGACAATTACAAGTTCAGATCTTCAAGTTATAATTTGAAATAAAAATTAGAAGCTATCAATTTTAAGGTCTGTATTTGCCAATTACAAGTTCAGATCTTCAAGTTATAATTTGCAATAATAATTAGAAGCTATCAATTTTAAGTTCTGTATTTGACAATTACAAGTTCAGATCTTCAAGTTATAATTTGCAATAATAATTAGAAGCTATCAATTTTAAGTTCTGTATTTGACAATTACTAGTTCAGATCTGCAAGTTATAATTTGAAATAATAATTTGAATTTAACAAATCTAAGTTGTGTAATTCACTGTTACAAGTTCAGATCTTCAAGTTATAATTTGCACTAATAATTTGTATTTAACAATGAGAAGTGCTCTATTTGACAATTACAAGTTCAGATCTTCAAGTTATAATTTGAAATAATAATTTGAATTTAACAAATCTAAGTTCTGTAATTCACTATTACAAGTTCAGATCTTCAAGTTATAATTTACAACAATAATTATAAGCTATCAATTTTAAGTTCTGTATTTGACAATTACAAGTTCAGATCTTCAAGTTATAATTTGCACTAATAATTTGTATTTAACAATTAGAAGTTCGTATTTGACAATTACAAGTTCAGATCTTCAAGTTATAATTTGCAATAATAATTAGACGCTATCAATTTTAAGTTCAGTATTTGACAATTACAAGTTCAGATCTTCAAGTTATAATTGGAAATAATAATTTGAATTTAACAAATCTAAGTTCTGTAATTCACTATTACAAGTTCAGATCTTCAAGTTATAATTTACAACAATAATTATAAGCTATCAATTTTAAGTTCTGTATTTGACAATTACTAGTTCAGATCTTCAAGTTATAATTTGAAATAATAATTTGAATTTAACAAATCTAAGTTCTGTAATTCACCATTACAAGTTCAGATCTTCAAGTTATAATTTGCAATAATAATTAGAAGCCATCAATTTTTAGTTCTGTATTTGACAATTACAAGTTCAGATCTTCAAGTTATAATTTGCACTAATAATTTTGAATTTAATAATTAGAAGTTATGTATTTGACAATTACAAGTTCAGATCTTCAAGTTATACTTTGCAATCACAATTTGTATTTAACAATGCTAAGTTGCGTATTTTTCTATTACAAGTTCAGATCTTCAAATTATAATTAGCAATAATAATTAGAAGCTATAAATTTTAAGTTCTGTATTTGACAATTACAAGTTCAGATCTTCAAGTTATAATTGGAAATAATAATTTGAATTTAACAATTCGAAGTTCTGTATTTGACTATTACAAGTTCAGATCTTCAAGTTATAATTTACAATAATAATTAGTAGCTATCAATTTTAAGTACTGTATTTGACAATTACAAGTTCAGATCTTCAAGTTATAATTTGCACTAATAATTTGTATTTAACAATTAGAAGTTCTGTATTTGACAATTACAAGTTCAGATCTTCAAGTTATAATTTGAAATAATAATTAGAAGCTATCAATTTTAAGTTCTGTATTTCACAATTACAAGTACAGATCTTCAAGTTATAATTTGCAATAATAATTAGAAGCTTTCAATTTTAAGTTCTGTATTTGACAATTACTAGTTCAGATCTTCAAGTTATAATTTGCAATAATAATTAGAAGCTATCAATTTTAAGTTCTGTATTTGACAATTACTAGTTCAGATCTTCAAGTTATAATTTGAAATAATAATTTGAATTTAACAAATCTAAGTTCTGTAATTCACAATTACAAGTTCAGATCTTCAAGTTATAATTTACAATAATAATTAGAAGCTATCAATTTTAAGTTCTGTATTTGACAATTACAAGTTCAGATCTTCAAGTTATAATTTGCACTAATAATTTGTATTTAACAATTAGAAGTTCTGTATTTGACAATTACAAGTTCAGATCTTCAAGTTATAATTTGAAATAATAATTAGAAGCTATCAATTTTAAGTTCTGTATTTGACAATTACAAGTTCAGATCTTCAAGTTATAATTTGCAATAATAATTAGAAGCTTTCAATTTTAAGTTCTGTATTTGACAATTACTAGTTCAGATCTTCAAGTTATAATTAGAAATAATAATTTGAATTTAACAAATCTAAGTTCTGTAATTCACTATTACAAGTTCAGATCTTCAAGTTATAATTTACAATAATAATTAGAAGCTATCAATTTTATGTTCTGTATTTGACAATTACAAGTTCAGATCTTCAAGTTATAATATGCACTAATAATTGGTATTTAACAATTAGAAGTTCTGTATTTCACAAGTACAAGTTCAGATCTTCAAGTTATAATTTGAAATAATAATTAGAAGCTATCAAATTTAAGTTCTGTATTTGACAATTACAAGTTCAGATCTTCAAGTTATAATTTGCAATAATAATTAGACGCTATCAATTTTAAGTTCTGTATTTGACAATTACAAGTTCAGATCTTCAAGTTATAATTGGAAATAATAATTTGAATTTAACAAATCTAAGTTCTGTAATTCAATATTACAAGTTCAGATCTTCAAGTTATAATTTGCAATAATAATTAGAAGCTATCAATATTAAGTTCTGTATTTGACAATTACAAGTTCAGATCTTCAAGTTATAATTTGCACTAATAATTTGTATTTAATAATTAGAAGGTATGTATTTGACAATTACAAGATCAGAACTTCTAGTTATAATTTGCAATAATAATTTGTATTTAACAATTAGAAGTTCTGTATTTGACTATTACAAGTTCAGATCTTCAAATTATTATTTGCAATCTTAGTTTGAATTTAACAATTCGAAGTTCTGTATTTATCTATTAGAAGTTCAGAACTTCAAGTTATAATTTGCACTAATAATTTGTATTTAACAATTAGAAGTTCTGTATTTCACAAGTACAAGTTCAGATCTTCAAGTTATAATTTGCAATAATAATTACAAGCTATCAATTTTAAGTTCTGTATTTGACAATTACAAGTTCAGATCTTCAAGTTATAATTGGAAATAATAATTTGAATTTAACAAATCTAAGTTCTGTAATTCACTATTACAAGTTCAGATCTTCAAGTTATAATTTACAATAATAATTTGTATTTAACAATTAGAAGTTCTGTATTTGACTATTACAAGTTCAGATCTTCAAATTATTATTTGCAATCTTAGTTTGAATTTAACAATTCGAAGTTCTGTATTTATCTATTACAAGTTCAGATCTTCAAGTTATAATTTGCACTAATAATTTGTATTTAACAATTCGAAGTTCTGTATTTGACTATTACAAGTTCAGATCTTCAAGTTATAATTTACAATAATAATTAGAAGCTATCAATTTTAAGTTCTGTATTTGACAATTACAAGTTCAGATCTTCAAGTTATAATTTGCACTAATAATTTGTATTTAACAATTAGAAGTTCTGTATTTGACAATTACAAGTTCAGATCTTCAAGTTATAATTTGAAATAATAATTAGAAGCTATCAATTTTAAGTTCTGTATTTGACAATTACAAGTTCAGTTCTTCAAGTTATAATTTGCACTAATAATTTGTATTTAACAATTAGAAGTTCTGTATTTGACAATTACAAGTTCAGATCTTCAAGTATATAATTTGAAATAATAATTAGAAGCTATCAATTTTAAGTTCTGTATTTGACAATTACAAGTTCAGATCTTCAAGTTATAATTTGCAATAATAATTAGAAGCTTTCAATTTTAAGTTCTGTATTTGACAATTACTAGTTCAGATCTTCAAGTTATAATTAGAAATAGTAATTTGAATTTAACAAATCTAAGTTCTGTAATTCAATATTACAAGTTCAGATCTTCAAGTTATAATTTACAATAATAATTAGAAGCTATCAATTTTATGTTCTGTATTTGACAATTACAAGTTCAGATCTTCAAGTTATAATTTGCACTAATAATTTGTATTTAACAATTAGAAGTTCTGTATTTCACAAGTACAAGTTCAGATCTTCAAGTTATAATTTGAAATAATAATTAGAAGCTATCAAATTTAAGTTCTGTATTTGACAATTACAAGTTCAGAGCTTCAAGTTATAATTTGCAATAATAATTAGACGCTATCAATTTTAAGTTCTGTATTTGACAATTACAAGTTCAGATCTTCAAGTTATAATTGGAAATAATAATTTGAATTTAACAAATCTAAGTTCTGTAATTCACTATTACAAGTTCAGATCTTCAAGTTATAATTTGCAATAATAATTAGAAGCTATCAATTTTAAGTTCTGTATTTGACAATTACAAGTTCAGATCTTCAAGTCATAATTTGCACTAATAATTTGTATTTAATAATTAGAAGTTATGTATTTGACAATTACAAGTTCAGATCTTCAAGTTATAATTTGCAATAATAATTTGTATTTAACAATTAGAAGTTCTGTATTTGACTATTACAAGTTCAGATCTTCAAATTATTATTTGCAATCTTAGTTTGAATTTAACAATTCGAAGTTCTGTATTTATCTATTACAAGTTCAGATCTTCAAGTTATAATTTGCACTAATAATTTGTATTTAACAATTCGAAGTTCTGTATTTGACTATTACAAGTTCAGATCGTCAAGTTATAATTTACAATAATAATTAGAAGCTATCAATTTTAAGTTCTGTATTTGACAATTACAAGTTCAGATCTTCAAGTTATAATTTGCACTAATAATTTGTATTTAACAATTAGAAGTTCTGTATTTGACAATTACAAGTTCAGATCTTCAAGTTATAATTTGAAATAATAATTAGAAGTTATCAATTTTAAGTTCTGTATTTGACAATTACAAGTACAGATCTTCAAGTTATAATTTGCAATAATAATTAGAAGCTTTCAATTGTAAGTTCTGTATTTGACAATTACTAGTTCAGATCTTCAAGTTATAATTTGCAATAATAATTAGAAGCTATCAATTTTAAGTTCTGTATTTGACAATTACTAGTTCAGATCTTCAAGTTATAATTTGAAATAATAATTTGTATTTAACAAATCTAAGTTCTGTAATTCACAATTACAAGTTCAGATCTTCAAGTTATAATTTACAATAATAATTAGAAGCTATCAATTTTAAGTTCTGTATTTGACAATTACAAGTTCAGTTCTTCAAGTTATAATTTGCACTAATAATTTGTATTTAACAATTAGAAGTTCTGTATTTGACAATTACAAGTTCAGATCTTCAAGTATATAATTTGAAATAATAATTAGAAGCTATCAATTTTAAGTTCTGTATTTGACAATTACAAGTTCAGATCTTCAAGTTATAATTTGCAATAATAATTAGAAGCTTTCAATTTTAAGTTCTGTATTTGACAATTACTAGTTCAGATCTTCAAGTTATAATTAGAAATAATAATTTGAATTTAACAAATCTAAGTTCTGTAATTCACTATTACAAGTTCAGATCTTCAAGTTATAATTTACAATAATAATTAGAAGCTATCAATTTATTGTTCTGTATTTGACAATTACAAGTTCAGATCTTCAAGTTATAATTTGCACTAATAATTTGTATTTAACAATTAGAAGTTCTGTATTTCACAAGTACAAGTTCAGATCTTCAAGTTATAATTTGAAATAATAATTAGGAGCTATCAAATTTAAGTTCTGTATTTGACATTTACAAGTTCAGAGCTTCAAGTTATAATTTGCAATAATAATTAGACGCTATCAATTTTAAGTTCTGTATTTGACAATTACAAGTTCAGATCTTCAAGTTATAATTGGAAATAATAATTTGAATTTAACAAATCTAAGTTCTGTAATTCACTATTACAAGTTCAGATCTTCAAGTTATAATTTGCAATAATAATTAGAAGCTATCAATATTAAGTTCTGTATTTGACAATTACAAGTTCAGATCTTCAAGTTATAATTTGCACTAATAATTTGTATTTAATAATTAGAAGGTATGTATTTGACAATTACAAGATAAGAACTTCAAGTTATAATTTGCAATAATAATTTGTATTTAACAATTAGAAGTTCTGTATTTGACTATTACAAGTTCAGATCTTCAAATTATTATTTGCAATCTTAGTTTGAATTTAACAATTCGAAGTTCTGTATTTATCTATTACAAGTTCAGATCTTCAAGTTATAATTTGCACTAATAATTTGTATTTAATAATTAGAAGTTCTGTATTTCACAAGTACAAGTTCAGATCTTCAAGTTATAATTTGCAATAATAATTACAAGCTATCAATTTTAAGTTCTGTATTTGACAATTACTAGTTCAGATCTTCAAGTTATAATTTGAAGTAATAATTTGAATTTAACAAATCTAAGTTCTTTAATTCACTATTAGAAGTTCAGATCTTCAAGTTATAATTTGCACTAATAATTTGTATTTAACAATGAGAAGTTCTGTATTTGACAATTACAAGTTCAGATCTTCAAGTTATAATTTGAACTAATAATTTGTATTTAACAATTAGAAGTTCTGTATTTGACAATTACAAGTTCAGATCTTCAAGTTATAATTTGAAATAATAATTAGAAGCTATCAATTTTAAGTTTTGTATTTGACAATTACTAGTTCAGATCTTCAAGTTATAATTTGCAATAATAATTAGAAGCTATCAATTTTAAGTTCTGTATTTGACAATTACTAGTTCAGATCTTCAAGTTATAATTTGAAATAATAATTTGAATTTAACAAATCTAAGTTCTGTATTTGACAATTACAAGTTCAGATCTTCAAGTTATAATTTGCAATAATAATTAGAAGCTATCAATTTTAAGTTCTGTATTTGACAATTACAAGTTCAGATCTTCAAGTTATAATTTGCAATAATAATTAGACGCTATCAATTTATAGTTCAGTATTTGACAATTACAAGTTCAGATCTTCAAGTTATAATTGGAAATAATAATTTGAATTTAACAAATCTAAGTTCTGTAATTCACTATTACAAGTTCAGATCTTTAAGTTATAATTTACAATAATAATTATAAGCTATCAATTTTAAGTTCTGTATTTGACAATTACTAGTTCAGATCTTCAAGTTATAATTTGAAATAATAATTTGAATTTAACAAATCTAAGTTCTGTAATTCACCATTACAAGTTCAGATCTTCAAGTTATAATTTGCAATAATAATTAGAAGCCATCAATTTTTAGTTCTGTATTTGACAATTACAAGTTCAGATCTTCAAGTTATAATTTGCAATCACAATTTGTATTTAACAATGCGAAGTTGCGTATTTTTCTTTTACAAGTTCAGATCTTCAAATTATAATTAGCAATAATAATTAGAAGCTATAAATTTTAAGTTCTGTATTTGACAATTACAAGTTCAGATCTTCAAGTTATAATTTGCAATAATAATTAGAAGCTATCAATTTTAAGTTCTGTATTTGACAATTACAAGTTCAGATCTTCAAGTTATAATTTGCACTAATAATTTGTATGTAATAATTAGAAGTTCTGTATTTGACAATTACAAGTTCAGATCTTCAAGTTATAATTTGCAATAATAATTTGTATTTAACAATTAGAAGTTCTGTATTTGACTATTACAAGTTCAGATCTTCAAATTATTATTTGCAATCTTAGTTTGAATTTAACAATTCGAAGTTCTGTATTTATCTATTACAAGTTCAGATCTTCAAGTTATAATTTGCACTAATAATTTGTATGTAATAATTAGAAGTTCTGTATTTGACAATTACAAGTTCAGATCTTCAAGTTATAATTTGCAATAATAATTAGAAGCTATCAATTTTAAGTTCTGTATTTGACAATTACTAGTTCAGACCTTCAAGTTATAATTTGAAATAATAATTTTAATTTAACAAATTGTAAGTTCTGTATTTGACAATTACAAGTTCAGATCTTCAATTTATAATTTGCAATAATAATTAGAAGCTATCAATTTTAAGTTCTGTATTTGACAATTACAAGTTCAGATCTTCAAGTTATAATTTGCACTAATAATTTGTATTTAACAATTAGAAGTTCTGTATTTGACTATTACAAGTTCAGATCTTCAAATTATTATTTGCAATCTTAGTTTGAATTTAACAATTCGAAGTTCTGTATTTATCTATTACAAGTTCAGATCTTCAAGTTATAATTTGAACTAATAATTTGAATTTAACAATTAGAAGTTCTGTATTTGACAATTACAAGTTCAGATCTTCAAGTTATAATTTGAAATAATAATTAGAAGCTATCAATTTTAAGTTTTGTATTTGACAATTACTAGTTCAGATCTTCAAGTTATAATTTGCAATAATAATTAGAAGCTATCAATTTTAAGTTCTGTATTTGACAATTACTAGTTCAGATCTTCAAGTTATAATTTGAAATAATAATTTGAATTTAACAAATCTAAGTTCTGTATTTGACAATTACAAGTTCAGATCTTCAAGTTATAATTTGCAATAATAATTATAAGCTATCAATTTTAAGTTCTGTATTTGACAATTACAAGTTCAGATCTTCAAGTTATAATTTGCAATAATAATTAGACGCTATCAATTTATAGTTCAGTATTTGACAATTACAAGTTCAGATCTTCAAGTTATAATTGGAAATAATAATTTGAATTTAACAAATCTAAGTTCTGTAATTCACTATTACAAGTTCAGATCTTTAAGTTATAATTTACAATAATAATTATAAGCTATCAATTTTAAGTTCTGTATTTGACAATTACTAGTTCAGATCTTCAAGTTATAATTTGAAATAATAATTTGAATTTAACAAATCTAAGTTCTGTAATTCACCATTACAAGTTCAGATCTTCAAGTTATAATTTGCAATAATAATTAGAAGCCATCAATTTTTAGTTCTGTATTTGACAATTACAAGTTCAGATCTTCAAGTTATAATTTGCAATAATAATTAGAAGCTATCAATTTTAAGTTCTGTATTTGACAATTACAAGTTCAGATCTTCAAGTTATAATTTGCACTAATAATTTGTATGTAATAATTTGAAGTTCTGTATTTGACAATTACAAGTTCAGATCTTCAAGTTATAATTTGCAATAATAATTTGTATTTAACAATTAGAAGTTCTGTATTTGACTATTACAAGTTCAGATCTTCAAATTATTATTTGCAATCTTAGTTTGAATTTAACAATTCGAAGTTCTGTATTTATCTATTACAAGTTCAGATCTTCAAGTTATAATTTGCACTAATAATTTGTATGTAATAATTAGAAGTTCTGTATTTGACAATTACAAGTTCAGATCTTCAAGTTATAATTTGCAATAATAATTAGAAGCTATCAATTTTAAGTTCTGTATTTGACAATTACTAGTTCAGACCTTCAAGTTATAATTTGAAATAATAATTTTAATTTAACAAATCTAAGATCTGTATTTGACAATTACAAGTTCAGATCTTCAATTTATAATTTGCAATAATAATTAGAAGCTATCAATTTTAAGTTCTGTATTTGACAATTACAAGTTCAGATCTTCAAGTTATAATTTGCACTAATAATTTGTATTTAACAATTAGAAGTTCGTATTTGACAATTACAAGTTCAGATCTTCAAGTTATAATTTGCAATAATAATTAGACGCTATCAATTTTAAGTTCAGTATTTGACAATTACAAGTTCAGATCTTCAAGTTATAATTGGAAATAATAATTTGAATTTAACAAATCTAAGTTCTGTAATTCACTATTACAAGTTCAGATCTTCAAGTTATAATTTACAATAATAATTATAAGCTATCAATTTTAAGTTCTGTATTTGACAATTACTAGTTCAGATCTTCAAGTTATAATTTGAAATAATAATTTGAATTTAACAAATCTAAGTTCTGTAATTCACCATTACAAGTTCAGATCTTCAAGTTATAATTTGCAATAATAATTAGAAGCCATCAATTTTTAGTTCTGTATTTGACAATTACAAGTTCAGATCTTCAAGTTATAATTTGCACTAATAATTTTGAATTTAATAATTAGAAGTTATGTATTTGACAATTACTAGTTCAGATCTTCAAGTTATACTTTGCAATCACAATTTGTATTTAACAATGCTAAGTTGCGTATTTTTCTATTACAATTTCAGATCTTCAAATTATAATTAGCAATAATAATTAGAAGCTATAAATTTTATGTTCTGTATTTGACAATTACATGTTCAGATCTTCAAGTTATAATTGGAAATAATAATTTGAATTTAACAAATCTAAGTTCTGTAATTCACTATTACAAGTTCAGATCTTCAAGTTATAATTTACAATAATAATTATAAGCTATCAATTTTAAGTTCTGTATTTGACAATTACTAGTTCAGATCTTCAAGTTATAATTTGAAATAATAATTTGAATTTAACAAATCTAAGTTCTATAATTCACTATTACAAGTTCAGATCTTCAAGTTATAATTTGCAATAATAATTAGAAGCTATCAATTTTAAGTTCTGTATTTGACAATTACAAGTTCAGATCTTCAAGTTATAATTTGCACTAATAATTTGTATTTAATAATTAGAAGTTATGTATTTGACAATTACAAGTTCAGATCTTCAAGTTATAATTTGCAATAATAATTTGTATTTAACAATTAGAAGTTCTGTATTTGACTATTACATGTTCAGATCTTCAAATTATTATTTGCAATCTTAGTTTGAATTTAACAATTCGAAGTTCTGTATTTATCTATTACAAGTTCAGATCTTCAAGTTATAATTTGCACTAATAATTTGTATTTAACAATTCGAAGTTCTGTATTTGACTATTACAAGTTCAGATCTTCAAGTTATAAATTGAATTATAATTTTAAGCTATCAATTTTAAGTTCTGTATTTGACAATTACTAGTACAGATCTTCAAATTATTATTTGCAATAATAATCAGTAGCTTTCAATTTTAAGTTCTGCATTTGACAATTACTAGTTCAGATCTTCAAGTTATAATTTGAAATAATAATTTGAATTTAACAAATCTAAGTTCTGTAATTCACAATTACAAGTTCAGATCTTCAAGTTATAATTTACAATAATAATTAGAAGCTATCAATTTTAAGTTCTGTATTTGACAATTACAAGTTCAGATCTTCAAGGTATAATTTGCACTAATAATTTGTATTTAACAATTAGAAGTTCTGTATTTGACAATTACAAGTTCAGATCTTCAAGTTATAATTTGAAATAATAATTAGAAGCTATCAATTTTAAGTTCTGTATTTGACAATTACAAGTTCAGATCTTCAAGTTATAATTTGCAATAATAATTAGAAGCTTTCAATTTTAAGTTCTGTATTTGACAATTACTAGTTCAGATCTTCAAGTTATAATTAGAAATAATAATTTGAATTTAACAAATCTAAGTTCTGTAATTCACTATTATAAGTTAGATCTTCAAGTTATAATTTACAATAATAATTAGAAGCTATCAATTTTATGTTCTGTATTTGACAATTACAAGTTCAGATCTTCAAGTTATAATTTGCACTAATAATTTGTATTTAACAATTAGAAGTTCTGTATTTCACAAGTACAAGTTCAGATCTTCAAGTTATAATTTGAAATAATAATTAGAAGCTATCAAATTTAAGTTCTGTATTTGACAATTACTAGTTCAGATCTTCAAGTTATAATTTGAAATAATAATTTGTATTTAACAAATCTAAGTTCTGTAATTCACAATTACAAGTTCAGATCTTCAAGTTATAATTTACAATAATAATTAGAAGCTATCAATTTTAAGTTCTGTATTTGACAATTACAAGTTCAGATCTTCAAGTTATAATTTGCACTAATAATTTGTATTTAACAATTAGAAGTTCTGTATTTGACAATTACAAGTTTAGATCTTCAAGTTATAATTTGAAATAATAATTAGAAGCTATCAATATTAAGTTCTGTATTTGACAATTGCAAGTTCAGATCCTCAAGTTATAATTTGCACTAATAATTTGTATTTAACAATGAGAAGTTCTGTATTTGACAATTACAAGTTCAGATCTTCAAGTTATAATTTGAAATAAAAATTAGAAGCTATCAATTTTAAGGTCTGTATTTGCCAATTACAAGTTCAGATCTTCAAGTTATAATTTGCAATAATAATTAGAAGCTATCAATTTTAAGTTCTGTATTTGACAATTACAAGTTCAGATCTTCAAGTTATAATTTGCACTAATAATTTGTATGTAATAATTAGAAGTTCTGTATTTGACAATTATAAGTTCAGATCTTCAAGTTATAATTTGCAATAATAATTTGTATTTAACAATTAGAAGTTCTGTATTTGACTATTACAAGTTCAGATCTTCAAATTATTATTTGCAATCTTAGTTTGAATTTAACAATTCGAAGTTCTGTATTTATCTATTACAAGTTCAGATCTTCAAGTTATAATTTGCACTAATAATTTGTATTTAACAAATCTAAGTTCTGTAATTCACCATTACAAGTTCAGATCTTCAAGTTATAATTTGCAATAATAATTAGAAGCCATCAATTTTTAGTTCTGTATTTGACGATTACAAGTTCAGACCTTCAAGTTATAATTTGCAATCACAATTTGTATTTAACATTGCGAAGTTGCGTATTTTTCTATTACAAGTTCACATCTTCAAATTATAATTAGCAATAATAATTAGAAGCTATAAATTTTAAGTTCTGTATTTGACAATTACAAGTTCAGATCTACAAGTTATAATTGGAAATAATAATTTGAATTTAACAAATCTAAGTTCTGTAATTCACTATTACAAGTTCAGATCTTCAAGTTATAATTTACAATAATAATTATAAGCTATCAATTTTAAGTTCTGTATTTGACAATTACTAGTTCAGATCTTCAAGTTATAATTTGAAATAATAATTTGAATTTAACAAATCTTAGTTCTGTATTTGACAATTACAAGTTCAGATCTTCAAGTTATAATTTGCAATAATAATTAGAAGCTATCAATTTTAAGTTCTGTATTTGACAATTACAAGTTCAGATCTTCAAGTTATAATTTGCACTAATAATTTGTATGTAATAATTAGAAGTTCTGTATTTGACAATTACAAGTTCAGATCTTCAAGTTATAATTTGCAATAATAATTTGTATTTAACAATTAGAAGTTCTGTATTTGACTATTACAAGTTCAGATCTTCAAATTATTATTTGCAATCTTAGTTTGAATTTAACAATTCGAAGTTCTGTATTTATCTATTACAAGTTCAGATCTTCAAGTTATAATTTGCACTAATAATTTGTATTTAACAATTAGAAGTTCTGTATTTGACAATTACAAGTTCAGATCTTCAAGTTATAATTTGAAATAATAATTAGAAGCTATCAATTTTAAGTTTTGTATTTGACAATTACAAGTTCAGATCTTCAAGTTATAATTTGCAATAATAATTAGAAGCTATCAATTTTAAGTTCTGTATTTGACAATTACTAGTTCAGATCTTCAAGTTATAATTTGAAATAATAATTTGAATTTAACAAATCTAAGTTCTGTATTTGACAATTACAAGTTCAGATCTTCAAGTTATAATTTGCAATAATAATTAGAAGCTATCAATTTTAAGTTCTGTATTTGACAATTACAAGTTCAGATCTTCAAGTTATAATTTGCACTAATAATTTGTATTTAACAATTAGAAGTTCGTATTTGACAATTACAAGTTCAGATCTTCAAGTTATAATTTGCAATAATAATTAGACGCTATCAATTTTAAGTTCAGTATTTGACAATTACAAGTTCAGATCTTCAAGTTATAATTGGAAATAATAATTTGAATTTAACAAATCTAAGTTCAATAATTCACTATTACAAGTTCAGATCTTCAAGTTATAATTTACAATAATAATTATAAGCTATCAATTTTAAGTTCTGTATTTGACAATTACTAGTTCAGATCTTCGAGTTATAATTTTAAATAATAATTTGAATTTAACAAATCTAAGTTCTGTAATTCACCATTACAAGTTCAGATCTTCAAGTTATAATTTGCAATAATAATTAGAAGCCATCAATTTTTAGTTCTGTATTTGACAATTACAAGTTCAGATCTTCAAGTTATAATTTGCACTAATAATTTTGAATTTAATAATTAGAAGTTATGTATTTCGCAATTACAAGTTCAGATCTTCAAGTTATACTTTGCAATAATAATTAGAAGCTATAAATTTTAAATTCTGTATTTGACAATTACAAGTTCAGATCTTCAAGTTATAATTGGAAATAATAATTTGAATTTAACAAATCTAAGTTCTGTAATTCACTATTACAATTTCAGATCTTCAAGTTATAATTTACAATAATAATTATAAGCTATCAATTTGAAGTTCTGTATTTGACAATTACTAGTTCAGATCTTCAAGTTATAATTTGAAATAATAATTTGAATTTAACAATTAGAAGTTCTGTAATTCACTATTACAAGTTCAGATCTTCAAGTTATAATTTGCAATTAAATTAGAAGCTATCAATTTTAAGTTCTGTATTTGACAATTACAAGTTCAGATCTTCAAGTTATAATTTGCACTAATAATTTGTATTTAATAATTAGAAGTTATGTATTTGACAATTACAAGTTCAGATCTTCAAGTTATAATTTGCAATAATAATTTGTATTTAACAATTAGAAGTTCTGTATTTGACAATTACAAGTTCAGATCTTCAAGTTATAATTTGCAATAATAATTATAAGCTATCAATTTTAAGTTCTGTATTTGACAATTACTAGTTCAGATCTTCAAGTTATAATTTGAAATAGTAATTTGAATTTAACAAATCTAAGTTCTGTAATTCACTATTACAAGTTCAGATCTTCAAGTTATAATTTACAATAATAATTATAAGCCCACAATTTTAAGTTCTGTATTTGACAATTACTAGTTCAGATCTTTAAGTTATAATTTGAAATAATAATTTGAATTTAACAATTAGAAGTTCTGTAATTCACTATTACAAGTTTAGATCTTCAAGTTATAATTTGCAATAATAATTAGAAGCTATCAATTTTAAGTTCTGTATTTGACAATTACAAGTTCAGATCTTCAAGTTATAATTTGCACTAATAATTTGTATTTAACAATTCGAAGTTCTGTATTTGACTATTACAAGTTCAGATCTTCAAGTTATAAATTGAATTATAATTTTAAGCTATCAATTTTAAGTTCTGTATTTGACAATTACTAGTACAGATCTTCAAATTATTATTTGCAATAATAATCAGAAGCTATCAATTTTAAGTTCTGCATTTGACAATTACTAGTTCAGATCTTCTAGTTATAATTTGAAATAATAATTTGAATTTAACAAATCTAAGTTCTGTAATTCACAATTACAAGTTCAGATCTTCAAGTTATAATTTACAATAATAATTAGAAGCTATCAATTTTAAGTTCTGTATTTGACAATTACAAGTTCAGATCTTCAAGTTATAATTTGCACTAATAATTTGTATTTAACAATTCGAAGTTCTGTATTTGACTATTACAAGTTCAGATCTTCCAGTTATAAATTGAATTATAATTTTAAGCTATCAATTTTAAGTTCTGTATTTGACAATTACTAGTACAGATCCTCAAATTATTATTTGCAATAATAATCAGTAGCTTTTAATTTTAAGTTCTGCATTTGACAATTACTAGTTCAGATCTTCAAGTTATAATTTGAAATAATAATTTGAATTTAACAAATCTAAGTTCTGTAAATCACAATTACAAGTTCAGATCTTCAAGTTATAATTTACAATAATAATTAGCAGCTATCAATTTTATGTTCTGTATTTGACAATTACAAGTTCAGATCTTCAAGTTATAATTTGCACTAATAATTTGTATTTTACAATTAGAAGTTCTGTATTTCACAAGTACAAGTTCAGATCTTCAAGTTATAATTTGAAATAATAATTAGAAGCTATCAAATTTAAGTTCTGTATTTGACAATTACAAGTTCAGAGCTTCAAGTTATAATTTGCAATAACAATTAGACGCTATCAATTTTAAGTTCTGTATTTGACAATTACAAGTTCAGATCTTCAAGTTATAATTGTAAATAATAATTAGAATTTAATAAATCTAAGTTCTGTAATTCACTATTACAAGTTCAGATCTTCAAGTTATAATTTACAATAATAATTATAAGCTATCAATTTTAAGTTCTGTATTTGACAATTACTAGTTCAGATCTTCAAGTTATAATTTGAAATAATAATTTGAATTTAACAAATCTAAGTTCTGTAATTCACTATTACAAGTTCAGATCTTCAAGTTATAATTTACAATAATAATTAGAAGCTATCAATTTTAAGTTCTGAATATGACAATTACAAGTTCAGATCTTCAAGTTATAATTTGCAATAATAATTAGAAGCTATCAATTTTAAGTTCTGTATTTGACAATTACTAGTTCAGATCTTCAAGTTATAATTTGAAATAATAATTTGAATTTAACAAATCTAAGTTCTGTATTTGACAATTACAAGTTCAGATCTTCAAGTTATAATTTGCAATAATAATTAGAAGCTATCAATTTTAAGTTCTGTATTTGACAATTACAAGTTCAGATCTTCAAGTTATAATTTGCACTAATAATTTGTATTTAACAATTAGAAGTTCGTATTTGACAATTACAAGTTCAGATCTTCAAGTTATAATTTGCAATAATAATTAGACGCTATCAATTTTAAGTTCAGTATTTGACAATTACAAGTTCAGATCTTCAAGTTATAATTGGAAATAATAATTTGAATTTAACAAATCTAAGTTCAATAATTCACTATTACAAGTTCAGATCTTCAAGTTATAATTTACAATAATAATTATAAGCTATCAATTTTAAGTTCTGTATTTGACAATTACTAGTTCAGATCTTCGAGTTATAATTTTAAATAATAATTTGAATTTAACAAATCTAAGTTCTGTAATTCACCATTACAAGTTCAGATCTTCAAGTTATAATTTGCAATAATAATTAGAAGCCATCAATTTTTAGTTCTGTATTTGACAATTACAAGTTCAGATCTTCAAGTTATAATTTGCACTAATAATTTTGAATTTAATAATTAGAAGTTATGTATTTCGCAATTACAAGTTCAGATCTTCAAGTTATACTTTGCAATAATAATTAGAAGCTATAAATTTTAAATTCTGTATTTGACAATTACAAGTTCAGATCTTCAAGTTATAATTGGAAATAATAATTTGAATTTAACAAATCTAAGTTCTGTAATTCACTATTACAATTTCAGATCTTCAAGTTATAATTTACAATAATAATTATAAGCTATCAATTTGAAGTTCTGTATTTGACAATTACTAGTTCAGATCTTCAAGTTATAATTTGAAATAATAATTTGAATTTAACAATTAGAAGTTCTGTAATTCACTATTACAAGTTCAGATCTTCAAGTTATAATTTGCAATTAAATTAGAAGCTATCAATTTTAAGTTCTGTATTTGACAATTACAAGTTCAGATCTTCAAGTTATAATTTGCACTAATAATTTGTATTTAATAATTAGAAGTTATGTATTTGACAATTACAAGTTCAGATCTTCAAGTTATAATTTGCAATAATAATTTGTATTTAACAATTAGAAGTTCTGTATTTGACAATTACAAGTTCAGATCTTCAAGTTATAATTTGCAATAATAATTATAAGCTATCAATTTTAAGTTCTGTATTTGACAATTACTAGTTCAGATCTTCAAGTTATAATTTGAAATAGTAATTTGAATTTAACAAATCTAAGTTCTGTAATTCACTATTACAAGTTCAGATCTTCAAGTTATAATTTACAATAATAATTATAAGCCCACAATTTTAAGTTCTGTATTTGACAATTACTAGTTCAGATCTTTAAGTTATAATTTGAAATAATAATTTGAATTTAACAATTAGAAGTTCTGTAATTCACTATTACAAGTTTAGATCTTCAAGTTATAATTTGCAATAATAATTAGAAGCTATCAATTTTAAGTTCTGTATTTGACAATTACAAGTTCAGATCTTCAAGTTATAATTTGCACTAATAATTTGTATTTAACAATTCGAAGTTCTGTATTTGACTATTACAAGTTCAGATCTTCAAGTTATAAATTGAATTATAATTTTAAGCTATCAATTTTAAGTTCTGTATTTGACAATTACTAGTACAGATCTTCAAATTATTATTTGCAATAATAATCAGAAGCTATCAATTTTAAGTTCTGCATTTGACAATTACTAGTTCAGATCTTCAAGTTATAATTTGAAATAATAATTTGAATTTAACAAATCTAAGTTCTGTAATTCACAATTACAAGTTCAGATCTTCAAGTTATAATTTACAATAATAATTAGAAGCTATCAATTTTAAGTTCTGTATTTGACAATTACAAGTTCAGATCTTCAAGTTATAATTTGCACTAATAATTTGTATTTAACAATTCGAAGTTCTGTATTTGACTATTACAAGTTCAGATCTTCCAGTTATAAATTGAATTATAATTTTAAGCTATCAATTTTAAGTTCTGTATTTGACAATTACTAGTACAGATCCTCAAATTATTATTTGCAATAATAATCAGTAGCTTTTAATTTTAAGTTCTGCATTTGACAATTACTAGTTCAGATCTTCAAGTTATAATTTGAAATAATAATTTGAATTTAACAAATCTAAGTTCTGTAAATCACAATTACAAGTTCAGATCTTCAAGTTATAATTTACAATAATAATTAGCAGCTATCAATTTTATGTTCTGTATTTGACAATTACAAGTTCAGATCTTCAAGTTATAATTTGCACTAATAATTTGTATTTTACAATTAGAAGTTCTGTATTTCACAAGTACAAGTTCAGATCTTCAAGTTATAATTTGAAATAATAATTAGAAGCTATCAAATTTAAGTTCTGTATTTGACAATTACAAGTTCAGAGCTTCAAGTTATAATTTGCAATAACAATTAGACGCTATCAATTTTAAGTTCTGTATTTGACAATTACAAGTTCAGATCTTCAAGTTATAATTGTAAATAATAATTAGAATTTAATAAATCTAAGTTCTGTAATTCACTATTACAAGTTCAGATCTTCAAGTTATAATTTACAATAATAATTATAAGCTATCAATTTTAAGTTCTGTATTTGACAATTACTAGTTCAGATCTTCAAGTTATAATTTGAAATAATAATTTGAATTTAACAAATCTAAGTTCTGTAATTCACTATTACAAGTTCAGATCTTCAAGTTATAATTTACAATAATAATTAGAAGCTATCAATTTTAAGTTCTGAATATGACAATTACAAGTTCAGATCTTCAAGTTATAATTTGCAATAATAATTTGTATTTAACAATTAGAAGTTCTGTATTTGACAATTACAAGTTCAGATCATCAAGTTATAATTTGAAATAATAATTAGAAGCTATCAATTTTAAGTTCTGTATTTGACAATTACAAGTTGAGATCTTCAAGTTATAATTTGCAATAATAATTAGAAGCTATCAATTTTAAGTTCTGTATTTGACAATTACTAGTTCAGATCTTCAAGTTATAATTAGAAATAATAATTTGAATTTAACAAATCTAAGTTCTGTAATTCACTATTACAAGTTGAGATCTTCAAGTTATAATTTACATAAATAATTAGAAGCTATCAATTTTAAGTTCTGTATTTGACAATTACAAATTCAGATCTTCAAGATATAATTTGCACTAATAATTTGTATTTAACAATTAGAAGTTCTGTATTTGACAATTACAAGTTCAGATCTTCAAGTTATAATTTGAAATAATAATTAGAAGCTATCAATTTTAAGTTTTGTATTTGACAATTACTAGTTCAGATCTTCAAGTTATAATTTGCAATAATAATTAGAAGCTATCAATTTTAAGTTCTGTATTTGACAATTACTAGTTCAGATCTTCAAGTTATAATTTGAAATAATAATTTGCATTTAACAAATCTAAGTTCTGTATTTGACAATTACAAGTTCAGATCTTCAAGTTATAATTTGCAATAATAATTAGAAGCTATCAATTTTAAGTTCTGTATTTGACAATTACAAGTTCAGATCTTCAAGTTATAATTTGCAATAATAATTAGAAGCTATCAATTTTAAGTTCTGTATTTGACAATTACTAGTTCAGATCTCCAAGTTATAATTAGAAATAATAATTTGAATTTAACAAATCTAAGTTCTGTAATTCACTATTACAAGTTCAGATCTTCAAGTTATAATTTACAATTATAATTAGAAGCTATCAATTTTATGTTCTGTATTTGACAATTGCAAGTTCAGATCTTCAAGTTATAATTTGCACTAATAATTTGTATTTAACAATTAGAAGTTCTGTATTTCACAAGTACAAGTTGAGATCTTCAAGTTATAATTTGCAATAATAATTAGAAGTTATCAATTTTAAGTTCTGTATTTGACAATTACAAGTTCAGATCTTCAAGTTATAATTTGCACTAATAATTTGTATTTAATAAATAGAAGTTCTGTATTTGACAATTACAAGTTCATATCTTCAAGTTATAATTTGAAATAATAATTAGAAGCTATCAATTTTAAGTTCTGTATTTGACAATTACAAGTTCAGATCTTCAAGTTATAATTTGCAATAATAATTAGAAGCTATCAATTTTAAGTTCTGTATTTGACAATTACAAGTTCAGATCTTCAAGTTATAATTTGCACTAATAATTTGTATTTAATAATCAGAAGTTCAGTATTTGACAATTACTAGTGCAGATCTTCAAGTTATAATTTGAAATAATAATTTGAATTTAACAAATCTTAGTTCTGTAATTCACTATTACAAGTTCAGATCTTCAAGTTATAATTTGCAATAATAATTAGAAGCTATCAATTTTAAGTTCTGTATTTGACAATTACTAGTTCAGATCTTCAAATTATAATTTGAAATAATAATTTGAATTTAACAAATCTAAGTTCTGTAATTCACTATTACTAGTTCAGATCTTCAAGTTATAATTTGCAATAATAATTAGAAGTTATCAATTTAAGTTCTGTATTTGACAATTACTAGTTCAGATCTTCAAGTTATAATTTGCACTAATAAATTGTATTTAATAAATAGAAGTTCTGTATTTGACAATTACAAGTTCATATCTTCAAGTTATAATTTGAAATAATAATTAGAAGCTATCAATTTTAAGTTCTGTATTTGACAATTACAAGTTCAGATCTTCAAGTTATAATTTGCAATAATAATTAGAAGCTATCAATTTTAAGTTCTGTATTTGACAATTACAAGTTCAGATCTTCAAGTTATAATTTGCACTAATAATTTGTATTTAATAATTAGAAGTTCTGTATTTGACAATTACTAGTTCAGATCTTCAAGTTATAATTTGAAATAATAATTAGAAGCTATCAATTTTAAGTTCTGTATTTGACAATTACAAGTTCAGATCTTCAAGTTATAATTTGCAATAATAATTAGAAGCTATCAATTTTAAGTTCTGTATTTGACAATTACTAGTTCAGATCTTCAAATTATAATTTGAAATAATAATTTGAATTTAACAAATCTAAGTTCTGTAATTCACTATTACAAGTTCAGATCTTCAAGTTATAATTAGCAATAATAATTAGAAGTTATCAATTTTTAGTTCTGTATTTGACAATCACAAGTTCAGATCTTCAAGTTATAATTTGCACTAATAATTTGTATTTAATAAATAGAAGTTCTGTATTTGACAATTACAAGTTCATATCTTCAAGTTATAATTTGAAATAATAATTAGAAGCTATCAATTTTAAGTTCTGTATTTGACAATTACAAGTTCAGATCTTCAAGTTATAATATGCAATAATAATTAGAAGCTATCAATTTTAAGTTCTGTATTTGACAATTACAAGTTCAGATCTTCAAGTTATAATTTGCAATAATAATTAGAAGCTATCAATTTTAAGTTCTGTATTTGACAATTACAAGTTCAGATCTTCAAGTTATAATTTGCACTAATAATTTGTATTTAATAATTAGAAGTTCTGTATTTGACAATTACAAGTTCAGATCTTCAAGTTATAATTAGAAATAATAATTAGAAGCTATCAATTTTAAGTTCTGTATTTGACAATTACAAGTTCAGATCTTCAAGTTATAATTTGCAATAATAATTAGAAGCTATCAATTTTAAGTTCTGTATTTGACAATTACTAGTTCCGATCTTCAAATTATAATTTGAAATAATAATTTGAGTTTAACAAATCTAAGTTCTGTAATTCACTATTACAAGTTCAGATCTTCAAGTTATAATTAGCAATAATAATTAGAAGTTATCAATTTTTAGTTCTGTATTTGACAATCACAAGTTCAGATCTTCAAGTTATAATTTGCACTAATAATTTGTATTTAATAAATAGAAGTTCTGTATTTGACAATTACAAGTTCATATCTTCAAGTTATAATTTGAAATAATAATTAGAAGCTATCAATTTTAAGTTCTGTATTTGACAATTACAAGTTCAGATCTTCAAGTTATAATTTGCAAAAATAATTAGAAGCTATCAATTTTAAGTTCTGTATTTGACAATTACAAGTTCAGATCTTCAAGTTATAATTTGCACTAATAATTTGTATTTAATAATTAGAAGTTCTGTATTTGACAATTACTAGTTCAGATCTTCAAGTTATAATTTGAAATAATAATTTGAATTTAACAAATCTTAGTTCTGTAATTCACTATTACAAGTTCAGATCTTCAAGTTATAATTTGCAATAATAATTAGAAGCTATCAATTTTAAGTTCTGTATTTGACAATAACTAGTTCAGATCTTCAAGTTATAATTTGTAATAATAATTTGAATTTAACAAATCTAAGCTCTGTAATTCACTATTACAAGTTCAGATCTTCAAGTTATAATATACAATAATAATTATAAGCTATCAATTTTAAGTTCTGTATTTGACAATTACTAGTTCAGATCTTCAAGTTATAATTTGCACTAATAATTTATATTTAACAATTCGAAGTTCTGTATTTGACTATTACAAGTTCAGATCTTCAAGTTATAATTTGAATTATAATTTTAAGCTATCAATTTTAAGTTCTGTATTTGACAATTACAAGTACAGATCTTCAAGTTATAATTTGCAAGAATAATTTGAATTTAACAAATCTAAGTTCTGTAATTCACTATTACAAGTTCAGATCTTCAAGTTATAATTTGCAATAATAATTAGAAGCTATCAATTTTAAGTTCTGTATTTGAATATTACAAGCTCAGATCTTCAAGTTATAATTTGAATTATAATTATAAGCTATCAATTTTAAGTTCTGTATTTGTCTATTACAAGTTCAGATCTTCAAATTATAATTTGCAATAATAATTAGAAGCTATCAATTTTAAGTTCTGTATTTGACAATTACTCGTTCAGATCTTCAAGTAATAATTTAAAATAATAATTTGCATTTAACAAATCTAAGTTTTGTAATTCACTATTACAAGTTCAGATCTTCAAGTTATAATTTGCAATAATAATTAGAAGCTATCAATTATAAGTTCTGTATTTGACAATTACAAGTTCAGATCTACAAGTTATAATTTGCACTAATAATTTGTATTTAACAATTAGAAGTTCTGTATTTGACTATTACAAGTTCAGATCTTTAAATTATTATTTGCAATCTTAGTTTGAATTTAACAATTAGAAGTTCTGTATTTTCCTATTACAAGTTCAGATCTTCAAGTTATATTTTACACTAATAATTTGTATTTAACAATTTTAAGTTCGGTATTTGACAATTACAAGTACAGATCTTCAAGATATTATTTGCAATAATAATTAGTCGCTATCAATTTTAAGTTCTGTATTTGACAATTGCAAGTTCAGATCTACAAGTTATAATTTGAAATAATAATTAGAAGCTATCAATTTTAAGTTCTGTATTTGACAATTACAAGTTCAGATCTTCAAGTTATAATTGGCACTAATAATTTGTATTTAATAAATAGAAGTTCTGGATTTGACAATTACAAGTTCATATCTTCAAGTTATAATTTGAAATAATAATTAGAAGCTATCAATTTTAGTTCTGTATTTGACAATTACAAGTTCAGATCTTCAAGTTATAATCTGCAATAATAATTAGAAGCTAACAATTTTAAGTTCTGTATTTGACAATTTCTAGTTCAGATCTTCAAGTTATAATTTGAAATAATAATTACAAGCTATCAATTTTAAGTTCTGTATTTGACAATTACAAGTTCAGATCTTCAAGTTATAATTTGAAATAATAATTACAAGCTATCAATTTTAAGTTCTGTATTTGACAATTACAAGTTCAGATCTTCAAATTATAATTTGCAATAATAATTCGAAGCTATCAATTTTAAGTTCTGTATTTGATAATTACAAGTTCAGATCTTCAAGTTATAATTTGCACTAATAATTTGTATTTAACAATTAGAAGTTCTGTATTTGACTATGACAAGTTCAGATCTTCAAATTATTATTTGCAATCTTAGTTTGAATTTAACAATTCGAAGTTCTGTATTTACCTATTACAAGTTCAGATCTTCAAGTTATAATGTGCACTAATAATATGTATTTAAGTATTCGAAGTTCTGTATTTCACTATTACAAGTTCAGATCTTCAAGTTATAATTTGAATAATAATTATAAGCTATCAAATTTAAGTTCTGTATTTGACAATTACAAGTTCAGATCTTCAAGTTATAATTTGCAATAATAATTAGAAGCTATCAATTTTAAGTTCTGTATTTGACAATTACTAGTTCAGATCTTCAAATTATAATTTGAAATAATAATTTGAATTTAACAAATCTAAGTTCTGTAATTCACTATTACAAGTTCAGATCCTCAAGTTATAATTTGCAATAATAATTAGAAGTTATCAATTTTAAGTTCTGTATTTGACAATTACAAGTTCAGATCTTCAAGTTATAATTTGCACTAATAATTTGTATTTAACAAATAGAAGTTCTGTATTTGACAATTACAAGTTCAGATCTTCTAGTTATAATTTGAAATAATAATTAGAAGCTATCAATTTTAAGTTCTGTATTTGACAATTACAAGTTCAGATCTTCAAGTTATATTTTGCAATAATAATTAGAAGCTATCAATTTTAAGTTCTGTATTTGACAATTACAAGTTCAGATCTTCAAGTTATAATTTGCACTAATAATTTGTATTTAACAATTAGAAGTTCTGTATTTGACTATTACAAGTTCAGATCTTTAAATTATTATTTGCAATCTTAGTTTGAATTTAACAATTAGAAGTTCTGTATTTACCTATTACAAGTTCAGATCTTCAAGTTATAATTTGCACTAATAATTTGTATTTAACAATTCGAAGTTCTGTATTTGACTATTACAAGTTCAGATCTTCAAGTTATAATTTGAACTATAATAATAAGCTATCAGTTTTAAGTTCGGTATTTGACAATTACAAGTACAGATCTTCATGATATTATTTGCAATAATAATTAGACGCTATCAATTTTAAGTTCTGTATTTGACAATTACAAGTTCAGATCTTCAAGTTATAATTTGAAATAATAATTAGAAGCTATCAATTTTAAGTTCAGTATTTGACAATTACAAGTTCAGATCTGCAAGTTATAATTTGCACTAATAATTTGTATTTAATAAATAGAAGTTCTGTATTTGACAATTACAAGTTCATATCTTCAAGTTATAATTTGAAATAATAATTAGAAGCTATCAATTTTAAGTTCTGTATTTGACAATTACACGTTCAGATCATCAAGTTATAATTTGCAATAATAATTAGAAGCTATCAATTTTAGGTTCTGTATTTGACAATTACTAGTTCAGATCTACAATTATAATTTGAAATAATAATTTGAATTTAACAAATCTAAGTTCTGTAATTCACTATTACAAGTTCAGATCTTCAAGTTGTAATTTGCAATAATAATTAGAACCTATCAATTTTAAGTTCTGTATATGACAATTACTAGTTCAGATCTTCAAATTATAATTTGAAATAATAATTTGAATTTAACAAATCTAAGTTCTGTAATTCACTATTACAAGTTCAGATCTTCAAGTTATAATTTGCAATAATAATTAGAAGTTATCAATTTTAAGTTCTGTATTTGACAATTACAAGTTCAGATCTTCAAGTTCTAATTTGCACTAATAATTTGTATTTAATAAACAGAAGTTCTGTATTTGACAATTACAAGTTCATATCTTCCAGTTATAATTTGAAATAATAATTAGAAGCTATCAATTTTAAGTTCTGTATTTGACAATTACAAGTTCAGATCTTCAAGTTATAATTTGCAATAATAATTAGAAGCTATCAATTTTAAGTTCTGTATTTGACAATTACAAGTTCAGATCTTCAAGTTATAATTTGCACTAATAATTTGTATTTAATAATCAGAAGTTCTGTATTTGACAATTACTAGTGCAGATCTTCAAGTTATAATTTGAAATAATAATTTGAATTTAACAAATCTTAGTTCTGTAATTCACTATTACAAGTTCAGATCTTCAAGTTATAATTTGCAATAATAATTAGAAGCTATCAATTTTAAGTTCTGTATTTGACAATTACTAGTTCAGATCTTCAAATTATAATTTGAAATAATAATTTGAATTTAACAAATCTAAGTTCTGTAATTCACTATTACTAGTTCAGATCTTCAAGTTATAATTTGCAATAATAATTAGAAGCTATCAATTTTAAGTTCTGTATTTGACAATTACAAGTTCAGATCTTCAAGTTATAATTTGCACTAATAATTTGTATTTAATAATCAGAAGTTCTGTATTTGACAATTACTAGTGCAGATCTTCAAGTTATAATTTGAAATAATAATTTGAATTTAACAAATCTTAGTTCTGTAATTCACTATTACAAGTTCAGATCTTCAAGTTATAATTTGCAATAATAATTAGAAGCTATCAATTTTAAGTTCTGTATTTGACAATTACAAGTTCAGATCTTCAAGTTATAATTTGCAATAACAATTAGAAGCTATCAATGTTAAGTTCTGTATTTGACAATTACTAGTTCAGATCTTCAAGTTATAATTAAAAATAATAATTTGAATTTAACAAATCTAAGTTCTGTAATTCATTAATACAAGTTCAGATCTTCAAGTTATAATTTACAATAATAATTAGAAGCTATCAATTTTAAGTTCTGTATTTGACAATGATAAGTTCAGATCTTCAAGTTATAATTTGCACTAATAATTTGTATTTAACAATTAGAAGATCTGTATATGACAATTACACGTTCAGATCTTCAAGTTATAATTTGAAATAATAATTAGAAGCTATAAATTTTAAGTTCTGTATTTGACAATTATAAGTTCAGCTCTTCAAGTTATAATTTGCAATAATAATTAGAAGCTATCAATTTTAAGTTCTGTATTTGACAATTACAAGTTCAGATCTTCAAGTTATAATTTGCACTAATAATTTGTATTTAACAATTAGAAGTTCTGTATTTGACAATTAAAAGTTCAGATCTTCAAGTTATAATTTGAAATAATAATTAGAAGCTATTAATTTTAAGTTCTGTATTTGACAATTACTAGTTCAGATCTTCAAGTTATAATTTGCACTAATAATTTGTATTTAACAATTCGAAGTTCTGTATTTGACTATTACAAGTTCAGATCTTCAAGTTATAATTTGAATTATAATTATAAGCTATCAATTTTAAGTTCTGTATTTGACAATTACAAGTACAGATCTTCAAGTTACAATTTGAAATAATAATTTGAATTTAACAAATCTAAGTTCTGTAATTCACTATTACAAGTTCAGATCTTCAAATTATAATTTACAATAATAATTAAAAGCTATCAATTTTAAGTTCTGTATTTGACAATTACAAGTTCAGATCTTCAAGTTATAATTTGCAATAATAATTAGAAGCTTTCAATTTTAAGTTCTGTATTTGACAATTACTAGTTCAGATCTTCAAGTTATAATTTGAAATAATAATTTAATTTAACAAATCTTAGTTCTGTAATTCACTATTACAAGTTCAGATCTTCAAGATATAATTTACAATAATAATTATAAGCTATCAATTTTAAGTTCTGTATTTGACAATTACTAGTTCAGATCTTCAAGTTATAATTTGCAATAATAATTAGAAGCTATCAATTTTAAGTTCTGTATTTGACAATTACAAGTTCAGATCTTCAAGTTATAATTTGCACTAATAATTTGTATTTAATAATTAGAAGTTCTGTATTTGACAATTACAAGTTCAGATCTACAAGTTATAATTTGAAATAATAATCAGAGCTATCAATTTTAAGTTCTGTATTTGACAATTACTAGTTCAGATCTACAAATTATAATTTGAAATAATAATTTGAATTTAACAAATCTAAGTTCTGTAATTCACTATTACAAGTTCAAATCTTTTAGTTATAATTTGCAATAATAATTAGAAGCTATCAATTTTAAGTTCTGTATTTGACAATTACAAGTTCAGATCTTCAAGTTATAATTCGCACTAATAATTTGTATTTAATATTTAGAAGTTCTGTATTTGACAATTACAAGTTCATATCTTCAAGTTAACATTTGAAATAATAATTAGAAGCTATCAATTTTAAGTTCTGTATTTGACAATTACAAGTTCAGATCTTCAAGTTATAATTTGCAATAATAATTAGAAGTTATCAATTTTAAGTTCTGTATTTGACAATTACAAGTTCAGATCTTCAAGTTATAATTTGCACTAATAATTTGTATTTAATAAATAGAAGTTCTGTATTTGACAATTACAAGTTCATATCTTCAAGTTATAATTTGAAATAATAATTTGAAGCTATCAATTTTAAGTTCTGTATTTGACAATTACAAGTTCAGATCTTCAAGTTATAATTTGCAATAATAATTAGAAGCTATCAATTTTAAGTTCTGTATTTGACAATTACAAGTTCAGATCTTCAAGTTATAATTTGCACTAATAATTTGTATTTAATAATTAGAAGTTCTGTATTTGACAATTACTAGTGCAGATCTTCAAGTTATAATTTGAAATAATAATTTGAATTTAACAAATCTTAGTTCTGTAATGCATTATTACAAGTTCAGATCTTCAAGTTATAATTTGCAATAATAATTAGAAGCTTTCAATTTTAAGTTCTGTATTTGACAATTACTAGTTCAGATCTTCAAGTTATAATTTGAAATAATAATTTGAATTTAACAAATCTAAGTTCTGTAATTCACTATTTCAAGTTCAGATCTTCAAGTTATAATTTACAATAATAATTATAAGCTATCAATTTTAAGTTCTGTATTTGTCAATTACTAGTTCAGATCTTCAAGTTATAATTTGCATTAATAATTTGTATTTAACAATTCGAAGTTCTGTAGTTGACTATTACAAGTTCAGATCTTCAAGTTATAATTTGAATTATAATTTTAAGCTATCAATTTTAAGTTCTGTATTTGACAATTACAAGTACAGATTTTCAAGTTATAATTTGAAAAAATAATTTGAATTGAACAAATCTAAGTTCTGTAATTCACTATTACAAGTTCAGATCTTCAAGTTATAATTTGCAATAATAATTAGAAGCTATCAATTTTAAGTTTGTATTTGACTATTACTCGTTCAGATCTTCAAGTTATAATTAGAAATAATAATTTGAATTTAACAAATCTAAGTTTTGTAATTCACTATTACAAGTTCAGATCTTCAAGTTATAATTTGCAATAATAAATAGAAGCTATCAATTTTAAGTTCGGTATTTGACAATTACAAGTTCAGATCTTGAAGTTATAATTTGCACTAATAATTTGTATTTAACAATTAGAAGTTCTGTATTTGACTATTACAAGTTCAGATCTTCAAATTATTATTTGCAATCTTAGTTTGAATTTAACAATTAGAAGCTCTGTATTTACCTATTACAAGTTCAGATCTTCAAGTTATAATTTGCACTAATAATTTGTATTTAACAATTCGAAGTTCTGAATTTGACTATTACAAGTTCAGATCTTCAAGTTATAATTTGAATTATAATTATAAGCTATCAATTTTAAGTTCTGTATTTGACAATTACAAGTACAGATCTTCAAGTTTTTATTTGCAATAATAATTAGAAGCTATCAATTTTAAGTTCTGTATTTGACAATTAAAAGTTCAGATCTTCAAGTTATAATTTGCAATAATAATTAGAAGCTATCAATTTTAAGTTCTGTATTTGACAATTACAAGTTCAGATCTTCAAGTTATAATTTGCAATAATAATTAGAAGCTATCAATTTTAAGTTCTGTATTTGACAATTTCTAGTTCATATCTTCTAATTATAATTTGAAATAATAATTTGAATTTAACAAATCTAAGTTCTGTAATTCACTATTACAAGTTCAGATCTTCAAGTTATAATTTGCAATAATAATTAGAAGTTATCAATTTTAAGTTCTGTATTTGACAATTACTAGTTCAGATCTTCAAGTTATAATTTGCACTAATAATTTGTATTTAATAAATAGAAGTTCTGTATTTAACAATTACAAGTTCATATCTTCAAGTTATAATTTGAAATAATAATTAGAAGCTATTAATTTTAAGTTCTGTATTTGACAATTACAAGTTCAGATCTTCAAGTTATAATTTGCAATAATAATTAGAAGCTATCAATTTTAAGTTCTGTATTTGACAATTACAAGTTCAGATCTTCAAGTTATAATTTGTACTAATAATTTGTATTTAATAATTAGAAGTTCTGTATTTGACAATTACTAGTTCAGATCTTCAAGTTATAATTTGAAATAATAATTTGAATTTAACAAATCTTAGTTCTGTAATTCACTATTACAAGTTCAGATCTTCAAGTTATAATTTGCAATAATAATTAGAAGCTATCAATTTTAAGTTCTGTATTTGACAATTACTAATTCAGATCTACAAGTTATAATTTGAAATAATAATACAAGCTATCAATTTTAAGTTCTGTATTTGACAATTACAAGTTCAGATCTTCAAGTTATAATTTGCAATAATAATTAGAAGCTATCAATTTTAAGGTCTGTATTTGACAATTACAAGTTCAGATCTTCAAGTTATAATTTGCAATAATAATTAGAAGCTATCAATTATAAGTTCTGTATTTGACAATTACAAGTACAGATCTTCAAGTTATTATTTGCAATAATAATTAGAAGCTATCAATTTTAAGTTCTGTATTTGACAATTACAAGTTGAGATCTTCAAGTTATAATTTGAAATAATAATTAGAAGCTATCAATTTTAAGTTCTGTATTTGACAATTACAAGTTCAGATCTTCAAGTTATAATTTGCAATAATAATTAGAAGCTATCAATTTTAAGTTCTGTATTTGACAATTACTAGTTCAGATCTTCAAGTTATAATTTGCACTAATAATTTGTATTTAACAATTAGAAGTTCTGTATTGGACAATTACAAGTTCAGATTTTCAAGTTATAATTTGAAATAATAATTACAAGCTATCAATTTTAAGTTCTGTATTTGACTATTACAAGCTCAGATCTTCAAGTTATAATTTGAATTATAATTATAAGCTATCAATTTTAAGTTCTGTATTTGTCTATTACAAGTTCAGATCTTCAAATTATAATTTGCAATAATAATTAGAAGCTATCAATTTTAAGTTCTGTATTTGACTATTTCTCGTTCAGATCTTCTAGTTATAATTAGAAATAATAATTTGAATTTAACAAATCTAAGTTTTGTAATTCACTATTACAAGTTCAGATCTTCAAGTTATAATTTGCAATAATAATTAGAAGCTATCAATTTTAAGTTCTGTATTTGACAATTACAAGTTCAGATCTTCAAGTTATAATTTGCACTAATAATTTGTATTTAACAATTAGAATTTCTGTATTTGACTATTACAAGTTCAGATCTTCAAATTATTATTTGCAATCTTAGTTTGAATTTAACAATTAGAAGTTCTGTATTTACCTATTACAAGTTCAGATCTTCAAGTTATAATTTGCACTAATAATTTGTATTTAACAATTCGAAGTTCTGAATTTGACTATTACAAGTTCAGATCTTCAAGTAATAATTTGAACTATAATTATAAGCTATCAATTTTAAGTTCTGTATTTGACAATTACAAGTTCAGATCTTCAAGTTATAATTTGAAATAATAATTTGAAGCTATCAATTTTAAGTTCTGTATTTGACAATTACAAGTTCAGATCTTCAAGTTATAATTTGAAATAATAATTAGAAGCTATCAATTTTAAGTTCTGTATTTGACAATTACAAGTTCAGATCTTCAAGTTATAATTTGAAATAATAATTACAAGCTATCCATTTTAAGTTCTGTATTTGACAATTACAAGATCTTCAAGTTATAATTTGCAATAATAATTAGAAGCTATCAATTTTAAGTTCTGTATTTGACAATTACAAGTTCAGATCTTCAAGTTATAATTTGCAATAATAATTTGTATTTAACAATTAGAAGTTCTGTATTTGACAATTACAATTTCAGATCTTCAAGTTATATTTAGAAATAATAATTAGAAGCTATCAATTTTAAGTTCTGTATTTGACAATTACAAGTTCAGATCTTCAAGTTATAATTTTCAATAATAATTAGAAGCTATCAATTTTAAGTTCTGTATTTGACAATTACTAGTTCAGATCTTCAAATTATAATTTGAAATAATAATTTGAATTTAAAAATCTAAGTTCTGTAATTCACTATTACAAGTTCAGATCTTCAAGTTATAATTTGCAATAATAATTAGAAGTTATAAATTTTAAGTTCTGTATTTGACAATTACAAGTTCAGATCTTCAAGTTATAATTTGAAATAATAATTTGAATTTAACAAATCTTAGTTCTGTAATTCACTATTACAAGTTCAGATCTTCAAGTTATAATTTGCAATAATAATTAGAAGCTATCAATTTTAAGTTCTGTATTTGACAATTACTAATTCAGATCTACAAGTTATAATTTGAAATAATAATACAAGCTATCAATTTTAAGTTCTGTATTTGACAATTACAAGTTCAGATCTTCAAGTTATAATTTGCAATAATAATTAGAAGCTATCAATTTTAAGGTCTGTATTTGACAATTACAAGTTCAGATCTTCAAGTTATAATTTGCAATAATAATTAGAAGCTATCAATTATAAGTTCTGTATTTGACAATTACAAGTACAGATCTTCAAGTTATTATTTGCAATAATAATTAGAAGCTATCAATTTTAAGTTCTGTATTTGACAATTACAAGTTGAGATCTTCAAGTTATAATTTGAAATAATAATTAGAAGCTATCAATTTTAAGTTCTGTATTTGACAATTACAAGTTCAGATCTTCAAGTTATAATTTGCAATAATAATTAGAAGCTATCAATTTTAAATTCTGTATTTGACAATTACTAGTTCAGATCTTCAAGTTATAATTTGCACTAATAATTTGTATTTAACAATTAGAAGTTCTGTATTGGACAATTACAAGTTCAGATTTTCAAGTTATAATTTGAAATAATAATTACAAGCTATCAATTTTAAGTTCTGTATTTGACAATTACAAGTTCAGATCTTCAAGTTATAATTTGCATAATTATTTGTATTTAATAATTAGAAGTTCTGTATTTCACAATTACAAGTTCATATCTTCAAGTTATAATTTGAAATAATAATTAGAAGCTATCAATTTTAAGTTCTGTATTTGACAATTACAAGTTCAGATCTTCAAGTTATAATTTGCACTAATAATTTGTATTTAACAATTAGAAGTTCTGTATTTGACAATTAAAAGTTCAGATCTTCAAGTTATAATTTGAAATAATAATTAGAAGCTATTAATTTTAAGTTCTGTATTTGACAATTACTAGTTCAGATCTTCAAGTTATAATTTGCACTAATAATTTGTATTTAACAATTCGAAGTTCTGTATTTGACTATTACAAGTTCAGATCTTCAAGTTATAATTTGAATTATAATTATAAGCTATCAATTTTAAGTTCTGTATTTGACAATTACAAGTACAGATCTTCAAGTTACAATTTGAAATAATAATTTGAATTTAACAAATCTAAGTTCTGTAATTCACTATTACAAGTTCAGATCTTCAAATTATAATTTACAATAATAATTAAAAGCTATCAATTTTAAGTTCTGTATTTGACAATTACAAGTTCAGATCTTCAAGTTATAATTTGCAATAATAATTAGAAGCTATCAATTTTAAGTTCTGTATTTGACAATTACTAGTTCAGATCTTCAAGTTATAATTTGAAATAATAATTTAATTTAACAAATCTTAGTTCTGTAATTCACTATTACAAGTTCAGATCTTCAAGATATAATTTACAATAATAATTATAAGCTATCAATTTTAAGTTCTGTATTTGACAATTACTAGTTCAGATCTTCAAGTTATAATTTGCAATAATAATTAGAAGCTATCAATTTTAAGTTCTGTATTTGACAATTACAAGTTCAGATCTTCAAGTTATAATTTGCACTAATAATTTGTATTTAATAATTAGAAGTTCTGTATTTGACAATTACAAGTTCAGATCTACAAGTTATAATTTGAAATAATAATCAGAGCTATCAATTTTAAGTTCTGTATTTGACAATTACTAGTTCAGATCTACAAATTATAATTTGAAATAATAATTTGAATTTAACAAATCTAAGTTCTGTAATTCACTATTACAAGTTCAAATCTTTTAGTTATAATTTGCAATAATAATTAGAAGCTATCAATTTTAAGTTCTGTATTTGACAATTACAAGTTCAGATCTTCAAGTTATAATTCGCACTAATAATTTGTATTTAATATTTAGAAGTTCTGTATTTGACAATTACAAGTTCATATCTTCAAGTTAACATTTGAAATAATAATTAGAAGCTATCAATTTTAAGTTCTGTATTTGACAATTACAAGTTCAGATCTTCAAGTTATAATTTGCACTAATAATTTGTATTTAATAATTAGAAGTTCTGTATTTGACAATTACTAGTGCAGATCTTCAAGTTATAATTTGCAATAATAATTAGAAGCTATCAATTTTAAGGTCTGTATTTGACAATTACAAGTTCAGATCTTCAAGTTATAATTTGCAATAATAATTAGAAGCTATCAATTATAAGTTCTGTATTTGACAATTACAAGTACAGATCTTCAAGTTATTATTTGCAATAATAATTAGAAGCTATCAATTTTAAGTTCTGTATTTGACAATTACAAGTTGAGATCTTCAAGTTATAATTTGAAATAATAATTAGAAGCTATCAATTTTAAGTTCTGTATTTGACAATTACAAGTTCAGATCTTCAAGTTATAATTTGCAATAATAATTAGAAGCTATCAATTTTAAGTTCTGTATTTGACAATTACTAGTTCAGATCTTCAAGTTATAATTTGCACTAATAATTTGTATTTAACAATTAGAAGTTCTGTATTGGACTATTACAAGCTCAGATCTTCAAGTTATAATTTGAATTATAATTATAAGCTATCAATTTTAAGTTCTGTATTTGTCTATTACAAGTTCAGATCTTCAAATTATAATTTGCAATAATAATTAGAAGCTATCAATTTTAAGTTCTGTATTTGACTATTACTCGTTCAGATCTTCTAGTTATAATTAGAAATAATAATTTGAATTTAACAAATCTAAGTTTTGTAATTCACTATTACAAGTTCAGATCTTCAAGTTATAATTTGCAATAATAATTAGAAGCTATCAATTTTAAGTTCTGTATTTGACAATTACAAGTTCAGATCTTCAAGTTATAATTTGCACTAATAATTTGTATTTAACAATTAGAATTTCTGTATTTGACTATTACAAGTTCAGATCTTCAAATTATTATTTGCAATCTTAGTTTGAATTTAACAATTAGAAGTTCTGTATTTACCTATTACAAGTTCAGATCTTCAAGTTATAATTTGCACTAATAATTTGTATTTAACAATTCGAAGTTCTGAATTTGACTATTACAAGTTCAGATCTTCAAGTTATAATTTGAACTATAATTATAAGCTATCAATTTTAAGTTCTGTATTTGACAATTACAAGTTCAGATCTTCAAGTTATAATTTGAAATAATAATTAGAAGCTATCAATTTTAAGTTCTGTATTTGACAATTACAAGTTCAGATCTTCAAGTTATAATTTGAAATAATAATTAGAAGCTATCAATTTTAAGTTCTGTATTTGACAATTACAAGTTCAGATCTTCAAGTTATAATTTGAAATAATAATTACAAGCTATCCATTTTAAGTTCTGTATTTGACAATTACAAGATCTTCAAGTTATAATTTGCAATAATAATTAGAAGCTATCAATTTTAAGTTCTGTATTTGACAATTTCAAGTTCAGATCTTCAAGTTATAATTTGCAATAATAATTTGTATTTAACAATTAGAAGTTCTGTATTTGACAATTACAATTTCAGATCTTCAAGTTATATTTAGAAATAATAATTAGAAGCTATCAATTTTAAGTTCTGTATTTGACAATTACAAGTTCAGATCTTCAAGTTATAATTTTCAATAATAATTAGAAGCTATCAATTTTAAGTTCTGTATTTGACAATTACTAGTTCAGATCTTCAAATTATAATTTGAAATAATAATTTGAATTTAAAAATCTAAGTTCTGTAATTCACTATTACAAGTTCAGATCTTCAAGTTATAATTTGCAATAATAATTAGAAGTTATCAATTTTAAGTTCTGTATTTGACAATTACAAGTTCAGATCTTCAAGTAATAATTTGCACTAATAATTTGTATTTAATAAATAGAAGTTCTGTATTTGACAATTACAAGTTCATATCTTCAAGTTATAATTTGAAATAATAATTAGAAGCTATCAAATTTAGTTCTGTATTTGACAATTACAAGTTCAGATCTGCAAGTTATAATTTGCAATAATAATTAGAAGCTATCAATTTTAGGTTCTGTATTTGACAATTACTAGTTCAGATCTTCAAATTATAATTTGAAATAATAATTTGAATTTAACAAATCTAAGTTCTGTAATTCACTATTACAAGTTCAGATCTTCAAGTTGTAATTTGCAATAATAATTAGAACCTATCAATTTTAAGTTCTGTATGTGACAATTACTAGTTCAGATCTTCAAATTATAATTTGAAATATTAATTTGAATTTAACAAATCTAAGTTCTGTAATTCACTATTACAAGTTCAGATCTTCAAGTTATAATTTGCAATAATAATTAGAAGTTATCAATTTTAAGTTCTGTATTTGACAATTACAAGTTCAGATCTTCAAGTTATAATTTGCACTAATAATTTGTATTTAATAAATAGAAGTTCTGTATTTGACAATTACAAGTTCATATCTTCAAGTTATAATTTGAAATAATAATTAGAAGCTATCAATTTTAAGTTCTGTATTTGACAATTACAAGTTCAGATCTTCAAGTTATAATTTGCAATAATAATTAGAAGCTATCAATTTTAAGTTCTGTATTTGACAATTACAAGTTCAGATCCTCAAGTTATAATTTGCACTAATAATTTGTATTTAATAATCAGAAGTTCTGTATTTGACAATTACTAGTGCAGATCTTCAAGTTATAATTTGAAATAATAATTTGAATTTAACAAATCTTAGTTCTGTAATTCACTATTACAAGTTCAGATCTTCAAGTTATAATTTGCAATAATAATTAGAAGCTATCAATTTTAAGTTCTGTATTTGACAATTACTAGTTCAGATCTTCAAATTATAATTTGAAATAATAATTTGAATTTAACAAATCTAAGTTCTGTAATTCACTATTACTAGTTCAGATCTTCAAGTTATAATTTGCAATAATAATTAGAAGCTATCAATTTTAAGTTCTGTATTTGACAATTACTAGTTCATATCTTCAAATTATAATTTGAAATAATAATTTGAATTTAACAAATCTAAGTTCTGTAATTCACTATTACAAGTTCAGATCTTCAAGTTATAATTTGCAATAATAATTAGAAGTTATCAATTTTAAGTTCTGTATTTGACAATTACTAGTTCAGATCTTCAAGTTATAATTTGCACTAATAATTTGTATTTAATAAATAGAAGTTCTGTATTTAACAATTACAAGTTCATATCTTCAAGTTATAATTTGAAATAATAATTAGAAGCTATCAATTTTAAGTTCTGTATTTGACAATTACAAGTTCAGATCTTCAAGTTATAATTTGCAATAATAATTAGAAGCTATCAATTTTAAGTTCTGTATTTGACAATTACAAGTTCAGATTTTCAAGTTATAATTTGCACTAATAATTTGTATTTAATAATTAGAAGTTCTGTATTTGACAATTACTAGTTCAGATCTTCAAGTTATAATTTGAAATAATAATTTGAATTTAACAAATCTTAGTTCTGTAATTCACTATTACAAGTTCAGATCTTCAAGTTATAATTTGCAATAATAATTAGAAGCTATCAATTTTAAATTCTGTATTTGACAATTACTAGTTCAGATCTACAAGTTATAATTTGAAATAATAATACAAGCTATCAATTTTAAGTTCTGTATTTGACAATTACAAGTTCAGATCTTCAAGTTATAATTTGCAATAATAATTAGAAGCTATCAATTTTAAGTTCTGTATTTGACAATTACAAGTTCAGATCTTCAAGTTATAATTTGCAATAATAATTAGAAGCTATCAATTTTAAGTTCTGTATTTGACAATTACTAGTTCAGATCTTCAAGTTATAATTTGCACTAATAATTTGTATTTAACAATTAGAAGTTCTGTATTTGACAATTACAAGTTCAGATTTTCAAGTTATAATTTGAAATAATAATTACAAGCTATCAATTTTAAGTTCTGTATTTGACTATTACAAGCTCAGATCTTCAAGTTATAATTTGAATTATAATTATAAGCTATCAATTTTAAGTTCTGTATTTGTCTATTACAAGTTCAGATCTTCAAATTATAATTTGCAATAATAATTAGAAGCTATCAGTTTTAAGTTCTGTATTTGACTATTACTCGTTCAGATCTTCTAGTTATAATTAGAAATAATAATTTGAATTTAACAAATCTAAGTTTTGTAATTCACTATTACAAGTTCAGATCTTCAAGTTATAATTTGCAATAATAATTAGAAGCTATCAATTTTAAGTTCTGTATTTGACAATTACAAGTTCAGATCTTCCAGTTATAATTTGCAGTAATAATTTGTATTTAACAATTAGAATTTCTGTATTTGACTATTACAAGTTCAGATCTTCAAATTATTATTTGCAATCTTAGTTTGAATTTAACAATGAGAAGTTCTGTATTTACCTATTACAAGTTCAGATCTTCAAGTTATAATTTGCACTAATAATTTGTATTTAACAATTCGAAGTTCTGAATTTGACTATTACAAGTTCAGATCTTCAAGTTATAATTTGAACTATAATTATAAGCTATCAATTTTAAGTTCTGTATTTGACAATTACAAGTTCAGATCTTCAAGTTATAATTTGAAATAATAATTAGAAGCTATCAATTTTAAGTTCTGTATTTGACAATTACAAGTTCAGATCTTCAAGTTATAATTTGAAATAATAATTAGAAGCTATCAATTTTAAGTTCTGTATTTGACAATTACAAGTTCAGATCTTCAAGTTATAATTTGAAATAATAATTACAAGCTATCCATTTTAAGTTCTGTATTTGACAATTACAAGTTCAGATCTTCAAGTTATAATTTGCAATAATAATTAGAAGCTATCAATTTTAAGTTCTGTATTTGACAATTACAAGTTCAGATCTTCAAGTTATAATTTGCAATAATAATTAGTATTTAACAATTAGAAGTTCTCTATTTGACAATTACAAGTTCAGATCTTCAAGTTATAATTAGAAATAATAATTAGAGCTATCAATTTTAAGTTCTGTATTTGACAATTACTAGTTCAGATCTTCAAGTTATAATTTTCAATAATAATTAGAAGCTATCAATTTTAAGTTCTGTATTTGACAATTACTAGTTCAGATCTTCAAATTATAATTTGAAATAATAATTTGAATTTAAAAATCTAAGTTCAGTAATTCACTATTACAAGTGCAGATCTTCAAGTTATAATTTGCAATAATAATTAGAAGTTATCAATTTTAAGTTCTGTATTTGACAATTACAAGTTCAGATCTTCAAGTTATAATTTGAAATAATAATTAGAAGCTATCAATTTTAGGTTCTGTATTTGACAATTACTAGTTCAGATCTACAAATTATAATTTGAAATAATAATTTGAATTTAACAAATCTAAGTTCTGTAATTCACTATTACAAGTTCAGATCTTCAAGTTCTAATTTGCAATAATAATTAGAACCTATCAATTTTAAGTTCTGTATGTGACAATTACTAGTTCAGATCTTCAAATTATAATTTGAATTTAACAAATCTAAGTTCTGTAATTCACTATTACAAGTTCAGATCTTCAAGTTATAATTTGCAATAATAATTAGAAGTTATCAATTTTAAGTTCTGTATTTGACAATTACAAGTTCAGATCTTCAAGTTATAATTTGCACTAATAATTTGTATTTAATAAATAGAAGTTCTGTATTTGACAATTACAAGTTCATATCTTCAAGTTATAATTTGAAATAATAATTAGAAGCTATCAATTTTAAGTTCTGTATTTGACAATTACAAGTTCAGATCTTCAAGTTATAATTTGCAATAATAATTAGAAGCTATCAATTTTAAGTTCTGTATTTGACAATTACAAGTTCAGATCTTCAAGTTATAATTTGCACTAATAATTTGTATTTAATAATCAGAAGTTCTGTATTTGACAATTACTAGTGCAGATCTTCAAGTTATAATTTGAAATAATAATTTGAATTTAACAAATCTTAGTTCTGTAATTCACTATTACAAGTTCAGATCTTCAAGTTATAATTTGCAATAATAATTAGAAGCTATCAATTTTAAGTTCTGTATTTGACAATTACTAGTTCAGATCTTCAAATTATAATTTGAAATAATAATTTGAATTTAACAAATCTAAGTTCTGTAATTCACTATTACTAGTTCAGATCTTCAAGTTATAATTTGCAATAATAATTAGAAGTTATCAATTTTAAGTTCTGTATTTGACAATTACTAGTTCAGATCTTCAAGTTATAATTTGCACTAATAAATTGTATTTAATAAATAGAAGTTCTGTATTTGACAATTACAAGTTCATATCTTCAAGTTATAATTTGAAATAATAATTAGAAGCTATCAATTTTAAGTTCTGTATTTGACAATTACAAGTTCAGATCTTCAAGTTATAATTTGCAATAATAATTAGAAGCTATCAATTTTAAGTTCTGTATTTGACAATTACTAGTTCAGATCTTCAAGTTATAATTTGCACTAATAATTTGTATTTAACAATTAGAAGTTCTGTATTTGACAATTACAAGTTCAGATTTTCAAGTTATAATTTGAAATAATAATTACAAGCTATCAATTTTAAGTTCTGTATTTGACTATTACAAGCTCAGATCTTCAAGTTATAATTTGAATTATAATTATAAGCTATCAATTTTAAGTTCTGTATTTGTCTATTACAAGTTCAGATCTTCAAATTATAATTTGCAATAATAATTAGAAGCTATCAGTTTTAAGTTCTGTATTTGACTATTACTCGTTCAGATCTTCTAGTTATAATTAGAAATAATAATTTGAATTTAACAAATCTAAGTTTTGTAATTCACTATTACAAGTTCAGATCTTCAAGTTATAATTTGCAATAATAATTAGAAGCTATCAATTTTAAGTTCTGTATTTGACAATTACAAGTTCAGATCTTCCAGTTATAATTTGCAGTAATAATTTGTATTTAACAATTAGAATTTCTGTATTTGACTATTACAAGTTCAGATCTTCAAATTATTATTTGCAATCTTAGTTTGAATTTAACAATGAGAAGTTCTGTATTTACCTATTACAAGTTCAGATCTTCAAGTTATAATTTGCACTAATAATTTGTATTTAACAATTCGAAGTTCTGAATTTGACTATTACAAGTTCAGATCTTCAAGTTATAATTTGAACTATAATTATAAGCTATCAATTTTAAGTTCTGTATTTGACAATTACAAGTTCAGATCTTCAAGTTATAATTTGAAATAATAATTAGAAGCTATCAATTTTAAGTTCTGTATTTGACAATTACAAGTTCAGATCTTCAAGTTATAATTTGAAATAATAATTAGAAGCTATCAATTTTAAGTTCTGTATTTGACAATTACAAGTTCAGATCTTCAAGTTATAATTTGAAATAATAATTACAAGCTATCCATTTTAAGTTCTGTATTTGACAATTACAAGTTCAGATCTTCAAGTTATAATTTGCAATAATAATTAGAACCTATCAATTTTAAGTTCTGTATTTGACAATTACAAGTTCAGATCTTCAAGTTATAATTTGCACTAATAATTTGTATTTAATAATTAGAAGTTCTGTATTTGACAATTACTAGTTCAGATCTTCAAGTTATAATTTGAAATAATAATTAGAAGCTATCAATTTTAAGTTCTGTATTTGACAATTACAAGTTCAGATCTTCAAGTTATAATTTGCAATAATAATTAGAAGCTATCAATTTTAAGTTCTGTATTTGACAATTACTAGTTCAGATCTTCAAATTATAATTTGAAATAATAATTTGAATTTAACAAATCTAAGTTCTGTAATTCACTATTACAAGTTCAGATCTTCAAGTTATAATTAGCAATAATAATTAGAAGTTATCAATTTTTAGTTCTGTATTTGACAATCACAAGTTCAGATCTTCAAGTTATAATTTGCACTAATAATTTGTATTTAATAAATAGAAGTTCTGTATTTGACAATTACAAGTTCATATCTTCAAGTTATAATTTGAAATAATAATTAGAAGCTATCAATTTTAAGTTCTGTATTTGACAATTACAAGTTCAGATCTTCAAGTTATAATATGCAATAATAATTAGAAGCTATCAATTTTAAGTTCTGTATTTGACAATTACAAGTTCAGATCTTCAAGTTATAATTTGCAATAATAATTAGAAGCTATCAATTTTAAGTTCTGTATTTGACAATTACAAGTTCAGATCTTCAAGTTATAATTTGCACTAATAATTTGTATTTAATAATTAGAAGTTCTGTATTTGACAATTACAAGTTCAGATCTTCAAGTTATAATTAGAAATAATAATTAGAAGCTATCAATTTTAAGTTCTGTATTTGACAATTACAAGTTCAGATCTTCAAGTTATAATTTGCAATAATAATTAGAAGCTATCAATTTTAAGTTCTGTATTTGACAATTACTAGTTCCGATCTTCAAATTATAATTTGAAATAATAATTTGAATTTAACAAATCTAAGTTCTGTAATACACTATTACAAGTTCAGATCTTCAAGTTATAATTAGCAATAATAATTAGAAGTTATCAATTTTTAGTTCTGTATTTGACAATCACAAGTTCAGATCTTCAAGTTATAATTTGCACTAATAATTTGTATTTAATAAATAGAAGTTCTGTATTTGACAATTACAAGTTCATATCTTCAAGTTATAATTTGAAATAATAATTAGAAGCTATCAATTTTAAGTTCTGTATTTGACAATTACAAGTTCAGATCTTCAAGTTATAATTTGCAAAAATAATTAGAAGCTATCAATTTTAAGTTCTGTATTTGACAATTACAAGTTCAGATCTTCAAGTTATAATTTGCACTAATAATTTATATTTAACAATTCGAAGTTCTGTATTTGACTATTACAAGTTCAGATCTTCAAGTTATAATTTGAATTATAATTTTAAGCTATCAATTTTAAGTTCTGTATTTGACAATAACAAGTACAGATCTTCAAGTTATAATTTGCAAGAATAATTTGAATTTAACAAATCTAAGTTCTGTAATTCACTATTACAAGTTCAGATCTTCAAGTTATAATTTGCAATAATAATTAGAAGCTATCAATTTTAAGTTCTGTATTTGAATATTACAAGCTCAGATCTTCAAGTTATAATTTGAATTATAATTATAAGCTATCAATTTTAAGTTCTGTATTTGTCTATTACAAGTTCAGATCTTCAAATTATAATTTGCAATAATAATTAGAAGCTATCAATTTTAAGTTCTGTATTTGACAATTACTCGTTCAGATCTTCAAGTAATAATTTGAAATAATAATTTGAATTTAACAAATCTAAGTTTTGTAATTCACTATTACAAGTTCAGATCTTCAAGTTATAATTTGCAATAATAATTAGAAGCTATCAATTATAAGTTCTGTATTTGACAATTACAAGTTCAGATCTACAAGTTATAATTTGCACTAATAATTTGTATTTAACAATTAGAAGTTCTGTATTTGACTATTACAAGTTCAGATCTTTAAATTATTATTTGCAATCTTAGTTTGAATTTAACAATTAGAAGTTCTGTATTTACCTATTACAAGTTCAGATCTTCAAGTTATATTTTACACTAATAATTTGTATTTAACAATTTTGAGTTCGGTATTTGACAATTACAAGTACAGATCTTCAAGATATTATTTGCAATAATAATTAGTCGCTATCCATTTTAAGTTCTGAATTTGACAATTGCAAGTTCAGATCTACAAGTTATAATTTGAAATAATAATTAGAAGCTATCAATTTTAAGTTCTGTATTTGACAATTACAAGTTCAGATCTTCAAGTTATAATTGGCACTAATAATTTGTATTTAATAAATAGAAGTTCTGGATTTGACAATTACAAGTTCATATCTTCAAGTTATAATTTGAAATAATAATTAGAAGCTATCAATTTTAAGTTCTGTATTTGACAATTACAAGTTCAGATCTTCAAGTTATAATTTGCAATAATAATTCGAAGCTATCAATTTTAAGTTCTGTATTTGATAATTACAAGTTCAGATCTTCAAGTTATAATTTGCACTAATAATTTGTATTTAACAATTAGAAGTTCTGTATTTGACTATGACAAGTTCAGATCTTCAAATTATTATTTGCAATCTTAGTTTGAATTTAACAATTCGAAGTTCTGTATTTACCTATTACAAGTTCAGATCTTCAAGTTATAATGTGCACTAATAATATGTATTTAAGTATTCGAAGTTCTGTATTTCACTATTACAAGTTCAGATCTTCAAGTTATAATTTGAATAATAATTATAAGCTATCAATTTTAAGTTCTGTATTTGACAATTACAAGTTCAGATCTTCAAGTTATAATTTGCAATAATAATTAGAAGCTATCAATTTTAAGTTCTGTATTTGACAATTACAAGTTCAGATCTTCAAGTTATAATTTGCACTAATAATTTGTATTTAACAATTAGAAGTTCTGTATTTGACTATTACAAGTTCAGATCTTTAAATTATTATTTGCAATCTTAGTTTGAATTTAACAATTAGAAGTTCTGTATTTACCTATTACAAGTTCAGATCTTGAAGTTATAATTTGCACTAATAATTTGTATTTAACAATTCGAAGTTCTGTATTTGACTATTACAAGTTCAGATCTTCAAGTTATAATTTGACAAATAATAATAAGCTATCAGTTTTAAGTTCGGTATTTGACAATTACAAGTACAGATCTTCAAGATATTATTTGCAATAATAATTAGACGCTATCAATTTTAAGTTCTGTATTTGACAATTACAAGTTCAGATCTTCAAGTTATAATTTGAAATAATAATTAGAAGCTATCAATTTTAAGTTCAGTATTTGACAATTACAAGTTCAGATCTGCAAGTTATAATTTGCACTAATAATTTGTATTTAATAAATAGAAGTTCTGTATTTGACAATTACAAGTTCATATCTTCAAGTTATAATTTGAAATAATAATTAGAAGCTATCAATTTTAAGTTCTGTATTTGACAATTACAAGTTCAGATCTTCAAGTTATAATTTGCAATAATAATTAGAAGCTATCAATTTTAAGTTCTGTATTTGACAATTTAAAGTTCAGATCTTCAAGTTATAATTAGCACTAATAATTTGTATTTAATAAATAGAAGTTCTGGATTTGACAATTACAAGTTCATATCTTCAAGTTATAATTTGAAATAATAATTAGAAGCTATCAATTTTAAGTTCTGTATTTGACAATTACAAGTTCAGATCTTCAAGTTATAATTTGCACTAATAATTTGTATTTAACAATTAGAAGTTCTGTATTTGACTATGACAAGTTCAGATCTTCAAATTATTATTTGCAATCTTAGTTTGAATTTAACAATTCGAAGTTCTGTATTTACCTATTACAAGTTCAGATCTTCAAGTTATAATGTGCACTAATAATATGTATTTAAGAATTCGAAGTTCTGTATTTCACTATTACAAGTTCAGATCTTCAAGTTATAATTTGAATTTTAATTATAAGCTATCAATTTTAAGTTCTGTATTTGACAATTACAAGTACAGATCTTCAAGTTATTATTTGCAATAATAATTAGAAGCTATCAATTTTAAGTTCTGTATTTGACAATTACAAGTGCAGATCTTCAAGTTATAATTTGAAATAATAATTAGAAGCTAACAATTTTAAGTTCTGTATTTGACAATTTCTAGTTCAGATCTTCAAGTTATAATTTGCACTAATAATTTGTATTTAACAATTAGAAGTTCTGTATTTGACAATTACAAGTTCAGATCTTCAAGTTATAATTTGAAATAATAATTACAAGCTATCAATTTTAAGTTCTGTATTTGACAATTACAAGTTCAGATCTTCAAGTTATAATTTGCAATAATAATTAGAAGCTATCAATTTTAAGTTCTGTATTTGATAATTACAAGTTCAGATCTTCAAGTTATAATTTGCACTAATAATTTGTATTTAACAATTAGAAGTTCTGTATTTGACTATGACAAGTTCAGATCTTCAAATTATTATTTGCAATCTTAGTTTGAATTTAACAATTCGAAGTTCTGTATTTACCTATTACAAGTTCAGATCTTCAAGTTATAATGTGCACTAATAATAAGTATTTAAGAATTCGATGTTCTGTATTTCACTATTACAAGTTCAGATCTTCAAGTTATAATTTGAAATAATAATTAGAAGCTAACAATTTTAAGTTCTGTATTTGACAATTTCTAGTTCAGATCTTCAAGTTATAATTTGCACTAATAATTTGTATTTAACAATTAGAAGTTCTGTATTTGACAATTACAAGTTCAGATCTTCAAGTTATAATTTGAAATAATAATTATAAGCTATCAATTTTAAGTTCTGTATTTGACAATTACAAGTTCAGATCTTCAAGTTATAATTTGCAATAATAATTAGAAGCTATCAATTTTAAGTTCTGTATTTGACAATTACTAGTTCAGATCTTCAAATTATAATTTGAAATAATAATTTGAATTTAACAAATCTAAGTTCTGTAATTCACTATTACAAGTTCAGATCTTCAAGTTATAATTTGCAATAATAATTAGAAGTTACCCAGGTAGCACAAAATATTGCGCAATATTGGAGCATCATTGTGCCAATATTAGAAAATTACGCAATATTGGCAACGTCTAGTCAATATTGGAGCAATATTGCTTGCCATTGTTGCGGCAATAATGGCTAACAATATAGGTGCAATATTGATTACCTATATTGGGACAATATTGTTTATCCACGGTGGGACAATAATTATTATAAACTACATTATTATCCAAATAATATTGAAAATATTGTCCCAAATAACTTTAAAGTTATATTATTAGTGATTGTCATCATTTAGAAAATGTATTGCTACCATATTTCGTAAATTTTCATGTTTTATAGAAATCCAATATTGGTACAAGCTTGCAAGCCAATATTGCGGCATTATTGCTCAGCTATATTGGGACAATATTGCTTAGCAATATTGGAGCATTATTGATTACCAATATTGCGGCAAAAATGGCTAACAATATAGGTGCAATATTACTTACCTATGTTGGGCAATATTATTTACCCACGTTGGTACAATAATTATTATAAACTGCATTCATATTCCAATAATAATTGAAAATATTTTACTAAATAACTGTAAAGTTATATTATTATTGATAGCCATTATTGGAAAATGTATTGCTACCATATTTCGTAAATTTTCATGTTTGATAGAAATCCAATATTGGTACAAGCTTGCAATCCAATATTGCGGCATTATTGCGCAACGCTATTGGGGCAATATTGCCTAGCAATATTGGAGCATTATTGATTACCAATATTGCGGAAAAAATTGCTAACAATATAGGTGCAATATTACTTACCTATATTGGGCAATATTATTTACCCACGTTGGTACAATAATTATTATAAACTGCATTCATATTCCAATAATAATTGAAAATATGTTACTAAATAACTGTAAAGTTATATTATTATTGATTGCCAATATTGGAAAATGCATTGCTACAATATTTCAAAAATTTTCATGTTTTATAGAAATCTAATATTGGTACAAGATAGCGAACCAATATTGCGGCATTATTGCGCAGCTATATTGGGACAATATTGCCTAGCAATATTGGAGCATTAGTGATTACCAATATTGCGGCAGAAATGGCTAACAATATAGGGGCAATATTGCTTACTTATATTGGGTAATATTATTTACCCACGTTGGTACAATAATCTTTATAAACTGCATTAATATCCAAATAAGATTGAAAATATTTTCATAAATAACTGTAAAGTTATGTTATTATTGATTGCCATTATTGGAAAATGCATTGCTACAATATTTCAAAAATTTTCATGTTTTATAGAAATCCAATATTGGTACAAGATAGCGAACCAATATTGCGGCATTATTGCGCAGCTATATTGGGACAATATTGCCTAGCAATATTGGAGCATTATTGATTACCAATATTGCGGCAGAAATGGCTAACAATATAGGGGCAATATTGCTTACTTATATTGGGTAATATTATTTACCCACGTTGGTACAATAATCTTTATAAACTGCATTAATATCCAAATAAGATTGAAAATATTTTCATAAATAACTGTAAAGTTATATTATTATTGATTGCCATTCTTGGAAAATGCATTGCTGCAATATTTCTAAAATTTTCTTGTTTTATAGAAATCCAATATTGGTACAAGATAGCGAACCAATATTGCGGCATAATTGTGCAGCTATATTGGGACAATATTGCCTAGCAATCTTGGAGCATTATTGATTACCAATATTGCGGCAAAAATGGCCAACAATATAGGGGCAATATTGCTTACTTATATTGGGCAATATTATTTACCCACGTTGGTACAATAATCATTATAAACTGCATTAATATCCCAATAAGATTGAAAATATTTTCATAAATAACTTTAAAGTTATATTATTAGTGATTGTCATCATTTGGAAAATGTATTGCTACCATATTTCGTAAATTTTCATGTTTTATAGAAATCCAATATTGGTACAAGCTTGCAATCCAATATTGCGGGATTATTGCGCAGCTATATTGGGACAATATTTAAAAAAAGTTTATAAATGTGTTATTTCTACTTATTGGATTGTATCTTTGTATTTTATTTTGGAAAATATCAATCATAAATATTAAGCAATAATAATTATATAACATTCCTGAAAATGAGATATACATATTATTTTCTTATAGGTAAATTTACCACGTGGTTTCCCGCGGCACTAATCCGTAGTTGCCCTAGTTGTGTGGCCATCACGGAATTTTTGAAAAAGACAATTTTTGGCTAAACAAATTCAGTAAAAAAAATCTTAAACAGTAGGTTTGCTTGCATGTAAAAGACATATTTATATTAAACATGCAGTTAAACCCTCAGCGATAATAATAATATACAGAGCGAAACTGAAAGTAATATATTTTTCAAAATTTTTATAGTTTTTATAAGTTTTATAAAAAATTAAAATGTACACATTTTATTGATGTGTAATTTTTTTGTATTAATATAAATTTTCATAGATGTTAATTGTCCAAATAATAATATTTGAATTCTATCAAATTTTCTTAAAGTGGATCACGTTCTCTGTGTTATTTTGTGCAAATTGTTTTACAAAAATAGCGCGATTCGTGCAATAATTACGATTTATTGACCACGTGGTAAAATAGGCCAAAAGAGGCGGCTCTATGGAGTCGAGTATAGCCGCGAATTTTAGTGCCATGCGAAAAAGGACACCCTAAATACAGTAAAATAATCAAAAATAGATACAAAAAATTTCGGGATGGCTCACAATAAATAGGATGTAAACGATAGGTTTTCGTGCCGTCGCCGCGCCGTAGGACACATTTCTATATACGTATAATGTGAATTATATCATACAAAATAGCATGGGAGAGGGGGGAGTAAAATAAACGTTTTAACCAATTAAACGTTTAAATGCAGTCTCCTTAAACTTAAATTTTCATAACATGGGGGGGGGGGCTAAAATGAACTTCTCAAAATTAAGGAACCTTGATTTAAACGTCTCGTCTGTACAAAAGATTACTCCACTCTAAAGTTGGATTCATGCACTGGCGTTTTGCGATTTTCGTTTTGCAATTTTTAGCGAATGTTGGTTTTGATTGGTTAAATTTCAACTTAGGTTCAAATTTAATATAATATTAAATTTAATAAAATATTAATATTATTCAAAACCCGCTATGTCCGTGGGATTGTACCTTAACACTAATCTAAACAGCTTAAATGAACGTTATGTAAGCTTATAAGTAGTTTTTATTTAATTGAAAACATTTGTCCGAATAACCGACAGTACCCTATTTCAGTTACTACGAAAAAATTTTCTTTTGTTACTTTTTAGGTTTTCCTATGAATGCAATTTATTATGTGAGTAGCTTATTGTATCCTTGTATACAATTTATTATATTGTAGGTACAATCTAAGATTTAAATTATTTCAAAATTTACCTCTTTTGGGCTTTTAAAGCTTAGGGTTTTAGTATTTAAAATTTTAAATACAAATAATAATCAATTGATCTTTGGTTTAAGTAGTGTAACTCGATATTAGGCATATCAATATTTTAGCAAAACCCGAAAAAGTACATACACTTTCCAGAACTGAAATGTTTTGAAGTTAACACAGATCAAATATACAAAAATATATATTAAACGCAAACGTTTTCATCACACTATGCATCATCGGGCGATGAACTAGGTTTTCTATTGAACATTGGTATGATAATATACATCAAAACAGGCAATTTTTAGCCAATGCACAATGAGGAACAAGAAAAAATTAAAACATGTCTTGATTTTTTTTTGTTAAAGTTAAAAATTCTCTTTAGACACCCATGTATAGTACCGCTAGATTGCTATTGCACACTATACTACTACAGTAAAAACTTTTTTTTTAAGAAGACCATATTGATTGAACAAAGCTACCGAGTTTCACTTCTTTTTATTGTTGTATAGCGGTCCACTAATTTTAAAAGATTTAGTATGTTCTGCAGAGTATATCAATTTTTTACACCTAAATATTGTCTTCAGAATGCTAAGTACAAGAAAATATGAAAATGAGATTAAACGGCAAGAATCTAATGAATTAATCAAAAAGTTCTGCCTGAATTTTGAAAAAATTTATGGACTTGGTGAAATGGTTTACAACGTTCATTTTATAAAACATTTAGTTGCAGATACTGTCGACTCAAATTTAAAGTTAGAAGCGATAAGTTGTTTTCCGTTTGAAAATTTACTAGATTCGTTATTGCAATTAATAAGAATTCCCAACAAACAGTTACAACAAATAATATGCAGGATCCAGAAACGAGGTAGTGCTAATTTCGGTTTTACTCCCACAGAAGTTTAAACAGAAGTTTTATAGAAACAATCAAATCGGACGAAAAAAATTGCTTCATATTAACGTACAATAATAAGGTTGCGAAAGTCTCAAAAATTGAAAATGAAATTTTTACAATCAATATGTTCTCTAGTACAATTAATTTTTTTACTAGACCTTTTCCATCAATGCAAGTTGGAATTCATAAAATTTTGAATTTAGGCTAATATGAATATGAGATTTCATTAAAAGAAATAAAATCCATATGTTGGGTAACAGGGGGTAACAGTATTATGATGATTACTTTGTTGCGGTGGAGTTATTACCTCATGTTTAATTTTGTTCTTGCAAATAAAATAAAATTTTTTATTTATATTATTCATATAATAAATTATACCGATTTATACCGACCTAACATAAAATTAACAAAAATTATCATTATTAATAACTTGTTAATAATGATAATCTAGATATCAAGTTTCAACAAGCAGGCGTCGTAGGTCCAACGGTAGAGCGGTAGGGTTTCAAATTCATAGAGCAATCCGGTTCAGGTTCGAATCCCAGGTAAGTTAAAAAAAAGTGTAATTTATATTTCAGTTAATTATCATATTTATAGATACTGCTCAGAAACTTACAATATAGAGAAGAAATGACTAAGGCAATATTATATAATAAATAAAATTAAGTAAGAAAATTTATAAATTAAAAAAATATATAAATAACTATAAAAAAATTTTTTATTTTCAATCGTGGTTAAAGATTGGAAGCGATATTGGGCAATATTTTTTGCAATATTGAGCTATATTGGCATCAATATTGCTTCAATATTGCTATCAATATTGTGGCAACATTGCAAATTGTTCTCATTAGTATATTGCGCTATATAGACATCTTTATTGTACCAATATTGGAAGCGATATAGCCGCAGCATTGAAGGCAATATTGCTTCAAAATTGTGCAATATAGCTATCAATATTGTGGCAACATTGCAAATTGTTCTCATTACTATATTGGGCTACATTGACATCAATATTGCGCTATATTGACATCGATATTGCACCTATATTGGACGCGATATGGCCTCAACATTTAAGACAATATTGCTTCAATATTGCTAGCAATATTGTGGCAACATTGCAAAATGTTCTCATTAGTATATTGTGCTATATTGCTCTAAATATTGCACCAATATTTAAAGTATGACCAGCCAATATTACGTCAATATTGCGTGCTACCTGGGATCAATATTAAGTTCTGTATTTGACAATTACAAGTTCAGATCTTCAAGTTATAATTTGCACTAATAATTTGTATCTAATAATTAGAAGTTCTGTATTTGACAATTACTAGTTCAGATCTTCAAGTTATAACTTGAAATAATAATTTAAATTTAACAAATCTTAGTTCTGTAATTCACTATTACAAGTTCAGATCTTCAAGTTATAATTTTCAATAATAATTAGAAGCTATCAATTTTAAGTTCTGTATTTGACAATTACTAGTTCAGATCTTCAAGTTATAATATGTAATAATAATTTGAATTTAACAAATCTAAGCTCTGTAATTCACTATTACAAGTTCAGATCTTCAAGTTATAATTTACAATAATAATTATAAGCTATCAATTTTAAGTTCTGTATTTGACAATTACTAGTTCAGATCTTCAAGTTATAATTTGCCTAATAATTTATATTTAACAATTCGAAGTTCTGTATTTGACTATTACAAGTTCAGATCTTTAAATTATTATTTGCAATCTTAGTTTGAATTTAACAATTAGAAGTTCTGTATTTACCTATTACAAGTTCAGATCTTCAAGTTATATTTTACACTAATAATTTGTATTTAACAATTCGAAGTTCTGTATTTGACTATTACAAGTTCAGATCTTCAAGTTATAATTTGAACTATAATAATAAGCTATCAATTTTAAGTTCGGTATTTGACAATTACAAGTACAGATCTTCAAGATATTATTTGCAATAATAATTAGACGCTATCAATTTTAAGTTCTGTATTTGACAATTGCAAGTTCAGATCTTCAAGTTATAATTTGAAATAATAATTAGAAGCTATCAATTTTAAGTTCTGTATTTGACAATTACAAGTTCAGATCTTCAAGTTATAATTGGCACTAATAATTTGTATTTAATAAATAGAAGTTCTGGATTTGACAATTACAAGTTCATATCTTCAAGTTATAATTTGAAATAATAATTAGAAGCTATCAATTTTAAGTTCTGTATTTGACAATTACAAGTTAAGATCTTCAAGTTATAATTTGCACTAATAATTTGTATTTAACAATTAGAAGTTCTGTATTTGACTATGACAAGTTCAGATCTTCAAATTATTATTTGCAATCTTAGTTTGAATTTAACAATTCGAAGTTCTGTATTTACCTATTACAAGTTCAGATCTTCAAGTTATAATGTGCACTAATAATATGTATTTAAGAATTCGAAGTTCTGTATTTCACTATTACAAGTTCAGATCTTCAAGTTATAATTTGAATTATAATTATAAGCTATCAATTTTAAGTTCTGTATTTGACAATTACTAATTCAGATCTACAAGTTATAATTTGAAATAATAATACAAGCTATCAATTTTAAGTTCTGTATTTGACAATTACAAGTTCAGATCTTCAAGTTATAATTTGCAATAATAATTAGAAGCTATCAATTTTAAGGTCTGTATTTGACAATTACAAGTTCAGATCTTCAAGTTATAATTTGCAATAATAATTAGAAGCTATCAATTATAAGTTCTGTATTTGACAATTACAAGTACAGATCTTCAAGTTATTATTTGCAATAATAATTAGAAGCTATCAATTTTAAGTTCTGTATTTGACAATTACAAGTTGAGATCTTCAAGTTATAATTTGAAATAATAATTAGAAGCTATCAATTTTAAGTTCTGTATTTGACAATTACAAGTTCAGATCTTCAAGTTATAATTTGCAATAATAATTAGAAGCTATCAATTTTAAGTTCTGTATTTGACAATTACTAGTTCAGATCTTCAAGTTATAATTTGCACTAATAATTTGTATTTAACAATTAGAAGTTCTGTATTGGACAATTACAAGTTCAGATTTTCAAGTTATAATTTGAAATAATAATTACAAGCTATCAATTTTAAGTTCTGTATTTGACTATTACAAGCTCAGATCTTCAAGTTATAATTTGAATTATAATTATAAGCTATCAATTTTAAGTTCTGTATTTGTCTATTACAAGTTCAGATCTTCAAATTATAATTTGCAATAATAATTAGAAGCTATCAATTTTAAGTTCTGTATTTGACTATTACTCGTTCAGATCTTCTAGTTATAATTAGAAATAATAATTTGAATTTAACAAATCTAAGTTTTGTAATTCACTATTACAAGTTCAGATCTTCAAGTTATAATTTGCAATAATAATTAGAAGCTATCAATTTTAAGTTCTGTATTTGACAATTACAAGTTGTAACGCAAACTGCTCAACCAAAGAGTGTACGTGTACCAACGGTACAAATAAGATTAACGCTACAACAGCCACTTGCTTAACCGTAGATGTTCTGTACGCGTTAGCTAGCTTTGTTACCTAAAACGCAGTTCTCGAGAGCGTGGGTGTTTCGGAAAACATCGTGGATTCGGTTCCATTAGGTCCTTTTCATACTCAGAACTCATCTCAGCCAAATGGAAATATTGATGTTAAAGTGGACGCCAGTTGATACAAATAAAACTAAGAAGTAGTGAAGAGTCGATTTATTGTATAAACAAAGATAGAAAAAATAGTTGAGGTCGACATGTTTAATTAATTCACTAAATTAAGAGTAAAACATAAAACACACACATAATCAGCAAGTAAAACTAGCACGTAATTGAGGACTATGTACTAGGAAACAAAAAAATAAAAAAATGGCAAATTTGAAGAACTGACATCTACCTGAAGGGTAAACTCAGTCAAAAAAGTACAGTTGAGTATCCTTGAAGAGGATAACCCAACAAAATCGAAGTTATGCTCCAGCAAAGATTAATCGCACACCGAATTTTAAATACTCAGGATTATTGACTCAAAATAGAACCTGGCACACAGCATCATCAATAAATAAGTATATGCATCTCTATCCGACTTACCCTGAATGCAGTACCACCAATTTCGCGACTCTGCAAGTATGTTTCCTCCGTCAGGACCCTTCGAAATCAACAACATTACTTCATCATTCAATTGGTCCACCATCCAGGAATGAAAGTCTACAAAATAGAGAACACAAAATACTCATTAAAAAATCAACATGCCTGCCAGTTCCAAGACTCATCAAACGAGTAAGTGTGACTACAAATCAATTAATCTTCACGGAAGCATCTTCAAATCTAATCATCTGCTTGAAAGTTGAGGTGTGACATCCCAAAATATAAAGATGGTAAAAGGAAAATCTGCAAAGTTTGGCTCTCCAACTTGAAATGATATTTTGACCCATCCGGTATAAACACTTCACAAGGAAACATCCTCTTGTGAACAAAAACCAACCATCAGGAATCAAAATTCAAAAAGGGTAAAGTAAACCATTCTCGCACTCAAAATATTTCGTCATCCCCCCAATTCTTCCAACAGGTGACGTATTAAAACAACGTCATCGTAAAACCAAAAATAAAGGTAAGAAACCATATGGGTGGATAAAAGATTTCCAACACAGATAAATCTCCATTTCACGACGACGAAAACATAAAGTTGATAAACCAAATAACGAATAATAATTGTAACGAACTACCAGTAACCTGGGTGCTAAAAATAGTTTGTTAAACAAATTAAATTGTACGAAAATATTATATTTACCCGCTAATCCGGCAAAATTAAATGATATTAAAACAAATAGAAACTAAAAATGGACAAACACCAAGATTACACGTCCATTCCTTGCGAAATTTCCGTGTAATCCCGCTTATCAAAACCACACATATTTTCCAAAACTAAAGCGATCCAGCGGCGTAGCTTGAAAAAGAAATGAAACGGTCAAAACTAATTTTGACACGTTACAAAGTTCAGATCTTCAAGTTATAATTTGCACTAATAATTTGTATTTAACAATTAGAATTTCTGTATTTGACTATTACAAGTTCAGATCTTCAAATTATTATTTGCAATCTTAGTTTGAATTTAACAATTAGAAGTTCTGTATTTACCTATTACAAGTTCAGATCTTCAAGTTATAATTTGCACTAATAATTTGTATTTAACAATTCGAAGTTCTGAATTTGACTATTACAAGTTCAGATCTTCAAGTTATAATTTGAACTATAATTATAAGCTATCAATTTTAAGTTCTGTATTTGACAATTACAAGTTCAGATCTTCAAGTTATAATTTGAAATAATAATTAGAAGCTATCAATTTTAAGTTCTGTATTTGACAATTACAAGTTCAGATCTTCAAGTTATAATTTGAAATAATAATTAGAAGCTATCAATTTTAAGTTCTGTATTTGACAATTACAAGTTCAGATCTTCAAGTTATAATTTGAAATAATAATTACAAGCTATCCATTTTAAGTTCTGTATTTGACAATTACAAGATCTTCAAGTTATAATTTGCAATAATAATTAGAAGCTATCAATTTTAAGTTCTGTATTTGACAATTACAAGTTCAGATCTTCAAGTTATAATTTGCAATAATAATTTGTATTTAACAATTAGAAGTTCTGTATTTGACAATTACAATTTCAGATCTTCAAGTTATAATTAGAAATAATAATTAGAAGCTATCAATTTTAAGTTCTGTATTTGACAATTACAAGTTCAGATCTTCAAGTTATAATTTTCAATAATAATTAGAAGCTATCAATTTTAAGTTCTGTATTTGACAATTACTAGTTCAGATCTTCAAATTATAATTTGAAATAATAATTTGAATTTAAAAATCTAAGTTCTGTAATTCACTATTACAAGTTCAGATCTTCAAGTTATAATTTGCAATAATAATTAGAAGTTATCAATTTTAAGTTCTGTATTTGACAATTACAAGTTCAGATCTTCAAGTAATAATTTGCACTAATAATTTGTATTTAATAAATAGAAGTTCTGTATTTGACAATTACAAGTTCATATCTTCAAGTTATAATTTGAAATAATAATTAGAAGCTATCAATTTTAGTTCTGTATTTGACAATTACAAGTTCAGATCTTCAAGTTATAATTTGCAATAATAATTAGAAGCTATCAATTTTAGGTTCTGTATTTGACAATTACTAGTTCAGATCTTCAAATTATAATTTGAAATAATAATTTGAATTTAACAAATCTAAGTTCTGTAATTCACTATTACAAGTTCAGATCTTCAAGTTGTAATTTGCAATAATAATTAGAACCTATCAATTTTAAGTTCTGTATGTGACAATTACTAGTTCAGATCTTCAAATTATAATTTGAAATATTAATTTGAATTTAACAAATCTAAGTTCTGTAATTCACTATTACAAGTTCAGATCTTCAAGTTATAATTTGCAATAATAATTAGAAGTTATCAATTTTAAGTTCTGTATTTGACAATTACAAGTTCAGATCTTCAAGTTATAATTTGCACTAATAATTTGTATTTAATAAATAGAAGTTCTGTATTTGACAATTACAAGTTCATATCTTCAAGTTATAATTTGAAATAATAATTAGAAGCTATCAATTTTAAGTTCTGTATTTGACAATTACAAGTTCAGATCTTCAAGTTATAATTTTCAATAATAATTAGAAGCTATCAATTTTAAGTTCTGTATTTGACAATTACAAGTTCAGATCCTCAAGTTATAATTTGCACTAATAATTTGTATTTAATAATCAGAAGTTCTGTATTTGACAATTACTAGTGCAGATCTTCAAGTTATAATTTGAAATAATAATTTGAATTTAACAAATCTTAGTTCTGTAATTCACTATTACAAGTTCAGATCTTCAAGTTATAATTTGCAATAATAATTAGAAGCTATCAATTTTAAGTTCTGTATTTGACAATTACTAGTTCAGATCTTCAAATTATAATTTGAAATAATAATTTGAATTTAACAAATCTAAGTTCTGTAATTCACTATTACTAGTTCAGATCTTCAAGTTATAATTTGCAATAATAATTAGAAGCTATCAATTTTAAGTTCTGTATTTGACAATTACTAGTTCATATCTTCAAATTATAATTTGAAATAATAATTTGAATTTAACAAATCTAAGTTCTGTAATTCACTATTACAAGTTCAGATCTTCAAGTTATAATTTGCAATAATAATTAGAAGTTATCAATTTTAAGTTCTGTATTTGACAATTACTAGTTCAGATCTTCAAGTTATAATTTGCACTAATAATTTGTATTTAATAAATAGAAGTTCTGTATTTAACAATTACAAGTTCATATCTTCAAGTTATAATTTGAAATAATAATTAGAAGCTATCAATTTTAAGTTCTGTATTTGACAATTACAAGTTCAGATCTTCAAGTTATATATATATACTTTAGCACTACGGGCCCTGCAGACCCATGGCTTGATTCGTCACGTTGTACCACATCTTCCTATTCATGGCTCTATTTCTCCAATCCATAATATGCAAGAATTCCAAATCTTCCTGTACCTCCTTGTTCCATTTTGTCCTCGGTCTACCTCTCCTTCTTCTCACCTCCCTCATGTTTATTCTTAGCATCATGTTGGGTATTCGTTCTTCGCTCATTCTTATCAGATGCCCCAACCATCTGATTCTTTGCGACTTGACTTTTCCAATAATTGTCGTGTCATTGTACAGCTCATACAGCTCTTGGTTGGTACGCCTCAGCCAAGTCCCATCCGTATACTTCCCACCCATTATCTTCCTTAGGATCTTCCTCTCCCACACGTCCAACATGACCTGCTCCTGCTTTCTCAATGTCCAAACCTCGCTTGCGTAAGTTACAACTGGCCTTATTATCGTTTTGTATACCCTGATTTTTGTTGATCTTGAAAACATTTTGCCTGTTAATATTGTCTTTAATGCAAAAGTACATCTGTTCCCCGCCGCAATTCTAGCTCTTATTTCTTCTTCACTTCCAGGTTCTCTCGTCACTAGTGTTCCCAGGTAAGTAAAGGTTTCTACCTCCTCAAATCTGACCACTGTATCATGCGGTAGCTGAACTTGGAGAAAACCGTTTTTCTGAAATGGTGCCCCATTCCACACCATATACTTCGTTTTTGCTTCGTTGACATTGAGACCCATTTTTTGCGCAGCTTTCAAAATGTTTTCGGTGGCCTGTTGTAATTCGTATTTTGTTCGTGCTATTATTGTCATGTCGTCCGCGAAGGCCAGGCATTGGTGTTTATTTCGGAATATTGTACTTTTTCTTCTAATCTTGCTGTCTCGTACTACCTTTTCCAACGCGAAATTGAATAATATCGCCGATAGGGGATCACCCTGTCTCAGTCCGCTGTCGATTTTAAAACTTCTTGATATGATGCCATTCATTTTCACTTTGTTAGTTGTTTCATTTAACGTCATTCTTACAAGTCTTATCAATTTGTTGGGGATTTCTAGTTCCTTAAGTGCTCGGTAGAGTTGTTCTCTCTCAATACTGTCGTACGCTTGTTTGAAGTCGATGAACAGTAGATATGTTGGCAGACTATGTTCGTGACTTATCGCCTGAATCTCCTTAAGAACATAAATTTGGTCCGTCACTGACCTACCTTCTCTGAAACCACTTTGGTACTCGCCTAGTAGTTTTTCTGAATATTGACTCAACCTGTTTTTGATGCATGTAGCTAAGATCTTATATAGGACATTCAGCAGCGCTATTCCTCTGTAATTTTCACACCTTGTTTTGTCACCTTTTTTGTGAAGTGGGCATATCACTGCTTCCCTCCATGATTTTGGCATCTCTTCCTTGTCCCATATTTCGCCAATTAGTTCGTACACCATTTTTTCGACTGTCTCTCCTCCATATTTTACCATTTCTGCCAGAATTTCGTCATCTCCGGCACTCTTATTGTTTTTTAATTTATGTACTATTTGTTGTATATCTTCCATTGTTGGTTTTTCCACACTTGATTCGCTTGCGCTGTCGTTATATGCTTCGCGATTTTCGTTACTACTTGTTGGTTTGTTTAGAAGGTCTTCAAAATATTCCGCCCATCGCTCTATCACGTCAGCTTGACCGCCTACCAAGTTTCCTTCTTTGTCCTTACATATTGATGTTTTCGGATGGTAGCCTCTTCTAACTCTTTTGATGCCCTGGTAAAAATTCCTAATTTCCTTCGCTTTATATTTTTCTTCTATCTTCTCCAGGTTTTGTAGCATATGTTTTCTTTTTTTCGCTCTGATTAGTGCTTTACATGTCTTCTTTTGTATTTCGTATTTGTTTTTGTTTTCTACTGTTTTTGATTGTAACATTATCTTTCTAGTCTTTTCCCGTTTACTAATTTCTTCTTGACATTCCAGGTCGTACCAATCTTTGCTTTTGTGCTTTTCTGTAGCATTTTGTTTGGATACTGCTTTTTTTATGGTACTTATCAAAAACTCTGCTTTTTCCTCTATACTCGTTGGTTTTATTTCGCTCGCTACTACTTCATCGATTGTTTTTATGTATTCATCTTGTATTGTCTTTCTCTGGAATGCAATTTGTAGGGCCTTGCTTGTTTTTGTACCTTCTGCTGATTTATTATTTTTAGGTATTATCTGTTTGAACTTCGCTCCTATCATAAAGTGGTCCGAGTCTATGTCGGGCCCTCTATAAGTTCGTACATTTTTTATACTTGTCTCACTTCTCTTTTCTATCAGCATATGGTCTATTTGATTTGTAGTTTTTCTATCCGGCGTTGTCCACGTTCCCTTGTGTATCTCTTTGTGTTGGTATTTGGTGCTAACAATTCTCATATCATGCTCCATAGCAAAATCGATTAAAAACCTGCCGTTTTCGTTGGTTTCTTCATGTAAACTATATTTCCCAATGGTTGGTCGATATACCATTTCTTTTCCTATCTTAGCATTGCCATCACCTATAACCATTTTCAAATCGTACCTTGGTAACTTTTCATATATCTTATTTAACGCCTCGTAGAATTCTTCCTTTTGTGTTATTTGTTTTTCTTCGGTTGGTGCGTGGAAGTTTATTAAACTTATTTTCCGATATTTACCTTTTAGTCTCAGTGTACATATTCTTTCCGACACAGGTTCGAATTTTATAACCGCAGCCTTTATTCGGTCGCTCACGACCATTCCCACTCCCAATCTTCTGTTAGGTCCACTACTCATAAAAAACGTATAACCCTCGCAGTCAAATATTCCACTGTTTTTATGTTTGGTTTCTTGAAGTGTTAAGATATCAACTCTGTACTTTTTTAGGACTTTTATTAATTGTTTTAACATTTCTTCCCCAAATATGCCCCTAACATTCCAACTAGCTACAAAAATATCATACTCTCTCCCCTTGTCCTTTTCACCCCTTTGTTTTTCCGCTTCGTAACCTAACTCGTTTATTCCGTGTCTCGCCGCTTTTGACATATATTGTTTCTGGTCCCTTTGGTTTGCTAGTTTTTTGATCCTGCTGGCTTACCCATGCATTTCTCCAACTTCCTCGTCGCCGTGTTCCAATCCCAGCGTTCCCCGTTGATAAATATCTTCTTATAGCCAACACTTGCCTTTTTCCCATTGTTTCTCTCTTCCTTTGCCATATTTCTCAGGTTAGCCTGTATTTTCCTTTCCTCCTTTGACAAATCGTCATCAATATAACGATTGGTGCCCTGTAATACTCGTTTAGCCTTCATTACTTCCATCTTATCGACCCATGATTCCATTACAACCACTACAAAGGGGGATATATTCTTTGGTCTTATTAAGTTGGCTCTTTTGATCCTCGAATTGACCTTTAACTCTGTTTTTAAAAACTCTTGTACGTCGTTCCCAAGCTCGTTTTCTCTAAAATTGACTCCTTTTATTACAACATTATTTTTCCTTTCCTTACCTTCCATGCGATCCAATTTTTCCTCGATTGCTGCGATCTTTTCTCTTAAAACAACGTTCTCGTCTCGCAATGTTTTTATTTCATTTTCGTAATTCGATTGGCTTTTTCTTACTTCTTTGATTTCTTTCATCATCTCACCTATCATTTTTTTGATTTCATCCATTTTTTCTGTTTCGCTTCTTACCTTGGGTGGGGTTCTTAAAGTTCTCTTGCTTCGTCTAAAGAGATCAAAATTTGCTGCACGTTTCTTTGTATTACCCTCAGATGCAGATTCCTCGCTATCTATGTTGGATGAAGTTTCCCTCTGATTTGTATCACTCATTAAACCCGCAATAGTTTCTCATGAACCAGGTCGACCCTTCGAAATTCACGACTATCTTTATTTATTAATTTGTCTTTTGTGTTGCCTATATTTTCTATTCACAACTTTTATCTAGCCTTGCAGCGTAGATTACGATTGCACTAGCAATTATATTGAATTTGTTATATTACCTAATTATTAGGGTACTTCCAGATCAAACCTTAACTGTGCTTCTTCTTAGTGTCTTCAAAACGCTCTTACACCTCTTCAACTTTATTAAACTTTATTAAACCTCTCTAATATTCGCTAATTACACTGTGAAAACGGAGTCGTTATTTTACGATATTCACGTTGCTCACAATATCTTGACAATTACAAGTTCAGATCTTCAAGTTATAATTTGCACTAATAATTTGTATTTAATAATTAGAAGTTCTGTATTTGACAATTACTAGTTCAGATCTTCAAGTTATAATTTGAAATAATAATTTGAATTTAACAAATCTTAGTTCTGTAATTCACTATTACAAGTTCAGATCTTCAAGTTATAATTTGCAATAATAATTAGAAGCTATCAATTTTAAATTCTGTATTTGACAATTACTAGTTCAGATCTACAAGTTATAATTTGAAATAATAATACAAGCTATCAATTTTAAGTTCTGTATTTGACAATTACAAGTTCAGATCTTCAAGTTATAATTTGCAATAATAATTAGAAGCTATCAATTTTAAGTTCTGTATTTGACAATTACAAGTTCAGATCTTCAAGTTATAATTTGCAATAATAATTAGAAGCTATCAATTTTAAGTTCTGTATTTGACTATTACTAGTTCAGATCTTCAAGTTATAATTTGCACTAATAATTTGTATTTAACAATTAGAAGTTCTGTATTTGACAATTACAAGTTCAGATTTTCAAGTTATAATTTGAAATAATAATTACAAGCTATCAATTTTAAGTTCTGTATTTGACTATTACAAGCTCAGATCTTCAAGTTATAATTTGAATTATAATTATAAGCTATCAATTTTAAGTTCTGTATTTGTCTATTACAAGTTCAGATCTTCAAATTATAATTTGCAATAATAATTAGAAGCTATCAGTTTTAAGTTCTGTATTTGACTATTACTCGTTCAGATCTTCTAGTTATAATTAGAAATAATAATTTGAATTTAACAAATCTAAGTTTTGTAATTCACTATTACAAGTTCAGATCTTCAAGTTATAATTTGCAATAATAATTAGAAGCTATCAATTTTAAGTTCTGTATTTGACAATTACAAGTTCAGATCTTCCAGTTATAATTTGCAGTAATAATTTGTATTTAACAATTAGAATTTCTGTATTTGACTATTACAAGTTCAGATCTTCAAATTATTATTTGCAATCTTAGTTTGAATTTAACAATGAGAAGTTCTGTATTTACCTATTACAAGTTCAGATCTTCAAGTTATAATTTGCACTAATAATTTGTATTTAACAATTCGAAGTTCTGAATTTGACTATTACAAGTTCAGATCTTCAAGTTATAATTTGAACTATAATTATAAGCTATCAATTTTAAGTTCTGTATTTGACAATTACTAGTTCAGATCTTCAAATTATAATTTGAAATAATAATTTGAATTTAACAAATCTAAGTTCTGTAATTCACTATTACTAGTTCAGATCTTCAAGTTATAATTTGAAATAATAATTAGAAGCTATCAATTTTAGGTTCTGTATTTGACAATTACTAGTTCAGATCTTCAAATTATAATTTGAAATAATAATTTGAATTTAACAAATCTAAGTTCTGTAATTCACTATTACAAGTTCAGATCTTCAAGTTGTAATTTGCAATAATAATTAGAACCTATCAATTTTAAGTTCTGTATGTGACAATTACTAGTTCAGATCTTCAAATTATAATTTGAATTTAACAAATCTAAGTTCTGTAATTCACTATTACAAGTTCAGATCTTCAAGTTATAATTTGCAATAATAATTAGAAGTTATCAATTTTAAGTTCTGTATTTGACAATTACAAGTTCAGATCTTCAAGTTATAATTTGCACTAATAATTTGTATTTAATAAATAGAAGTTCTGTATTTGACAATTACAAGTTCATATCTTCAAGTTATAATTTGAAATAATAATTAGAAGCTATCAATTTTAAGTTCTGTATTTGACAATTACAAGTTCAGATCTTCAAGTTATAATTTGCAATAATAATTAGAAGCTATCAATTTTAAGTTCTGTATTTGACAATTACAAGTTCAGATCTTCAAGTTATAATTTGCACTAATAATTTGTATTTAATAATCAGAAGTTCTGTATTTGACAATTACTAGTGCAGATCTTCAAGTTATAATTTGAAATAATAATTTGAATTTAACAAATCTTAGTTCTGTAATTCACTATTACAAGTTCAGATCTTCAAGTTATAATTTGCAATAATAATTAGAAGCTATCAATTTTAAGTTCTGTATTTGACAATTACTAGTTCAGATCTTCAAATTATAATTTGAAATAATAATTTGAATTTAACAAATCTAAGTTCTGTAATTCACTATTACTAGTTCAGATCTTCAAGTTATAATTTGCAATAATAATTAGAAGTTATCAATTTTAAGTTCTGTATTTGACAATTACTAGTTCAGATCTTCAAGTTATAATTTGCACTAATAAATTGTATTTAATAAATAGAAGTTCTGTATTTGACAATTACAAGTTCATATCTTCAAGTTATGATTTGAAATAATAATTAGAAGCTATCAATTTTAAGTTCTGTATTTGACAATTACAAGTTCAGATCTTCAAGTTATAATTTGCAATAATAATTAGAAGCCATCAATTTTAAGTTCTGTATTTGACAATTACAAGTTCAGATCTTCAAGTTATAATTTGCACTAATAATTTGTATTTAATAATTAGAAGTTCTGTATTTGACAATTACTAGTTCAGATCTTCAAGTTATAATTTGAAATAATAATTAGAAGCTATCAATTTTAAGTTCTGTATTTGACAATTACAAGTTCAGATCTTCAAGTTATAATTTGCAATAATAATTAGAAGCTATCAATTTTAAGTTCTGTATTTGACAATTACTAGTTCAGATCTTCAAATTATAATTTGAAATAATAATTTGAATTTAACAAATCTAAGTTCTGTAATTCACTATTACAAGTTCAGATCTTCAAGTTATAATTAGCAATAATAATTAGAAGTTATCAATTTTTAGTTCTGTATTTGACAATCACAAGTTCAGATCTTCAAGTTATAATTTGCACTAATAATTTGTATTTAATAAATAGAAGTTCTGTATTTGACAATTACAAGTTCATATCTTCAAGTTATAATTTGAAATAATAATTAGAAGCTATCAATTTTAAGTTCTGTATTTGACAATTACAAGTTCAGATCTTCAAGTTATAATTTGCAAAAATAATTAGAAGCTATCAATTTTAAGTTCTGTATTTGACAATTACAAGTTCAGATCTTCAAGTTATAATTTGCACTAATAATTTGTATTTAATAATTAGAAGTTCTGTATTTGACAATTACTAGTTCAGATCTTCAAGTTATAATTTGAAATAATAATTTGAATTTAACAAATCTTAGTTCTGTAATTCACTATTACAAGTTCAGATCTTCAAGTTATAATTTGCAATAATAATTAGAAGCTATCAATTTTAAGTTCTGTATTTGACAATAACTAGTTCAGATCTTCAAGTTATAATTTGTAATAATAATTTGAATTTAACAAATCTAAGCTCTGTAATTCACTATTACAAGTTCAGATCTTCAAGTTATAATATACAATAATAATTATAAGCTATCAATTATAAGTTCTGTATTTGACAATTACTAGTTCAGATCTTCAAGTTATAATTTGCACTAATAATTTATATTTAACAATTCGAAGTTCTGTATTTGACTATTACAAGTTCAGATCTTCAAGTTATAATTTGAATTATAATTTTAAGCTATCAATTTTAAGTTCTGTATTTGACAATTACAAGTACAGATCTTCAAGTTATAATTTGCAAGAATAATTTGAATTTAACAAATCTAAGTTCTGTAATTCACTATTACAAGTTCAGATCTTCAAGTTATAATTTGTAATAATAATTAGAAGCTATCAATTTTAAGTTCTGTATTTGAATATTACAAGCTCAGATCTTCAAGTTATAATTTGAATTATAATTATAAGCTATCAATTTTAAGTTCTGTATTTGTCTATTACAAGTTCAGATCTTCAAATTATAATTTGCAATAATAATTAGAAGCTATCAATTTTAAGTTCTGTATTTGACAATTACTCGTTCAGATCTTCAAGTAATAATTTGAAATAATAATTTTAATTTAACAAATCTAAGTTTTGTAATTCACTATTACAAGTTCAGATCTACAAGTTATAATTTGCACTAATAATTTGTATTTAACAATTAGAAGTTCTGTATTTGACTATTACAAGTTCAGATCTTTAAATTATTATTTGCAATCTTAGTTTGAATTTAACAATTAAAAGTTCTGTATTTACCTATTACAAGTTCAGATCTTCAAGTTATATTTTACACTAATAATTTGTATTTAACAATTTTAAGTTCGGTATTTGACAATTACAAGTACAGATCTTCAAGATATTATTTGCAATAATAATTAGTCGCTATCAATTTTAAGTTCTGTATTTGACAATTGCAAGTTCAGATCTACAAGTTATAATTTGAAATAATAATTAGAAGCTATCAATTTTAAGTTCTGTATTTGACAATTACAAGTTCAGATCTTCAAGTTATAATTTGCACTAATAATTTGTATTTAACAATTAGAAGTTCTGTATTTGACTATGACAAGTACAGATCTTGAAATTATTATTTGCAATCTTAGTTTGAATTTAACAATTCGAAGTTCTGTATTTACCTATTACAAGTTCAGATCTTCAAGTTATAATGTGCACTAATAATATGTATTTAAGAATTCGAAGTTCTGTATTTCACTATTACAAGTTCAGATCTTCAAGTTATAATTTGAATTATAATTATAAGCTATCAATTTTAAGTTCTGTATTTGACAATTACAAGTACAGATCTTCAAGTTATTATTTGCAATAATAATTAGAAGCTATCAATTTTAAGTTCTGTATTTGAATATTACAAGCTCAGATCTTCAAGTTATAATTTGAATTATAATTATAAGCTATCAATTTTAAGTTCTGTATTTGTCTATTACAAGTTCAGATCTTCAAATTATAATTTGCAATAATAATTAGAAGCTATCAATTTTAAGTTCTGTATTTGACAATTACTCGTTCAGATCTTCAAGTAATAATTTGAAATAATAATTTTAATTTAACAAATCTAAGTTTTGTAATTCACTATTACAAGTTCAGATCTACAAGTTATAATTTGCACTAATAATTTGTATTTAACAATTAGAAGTTCTGTATTTGACTATTACAAGTTCAGATCTTTAAATTATTATTTGCAATCTTAGTTTGAATTTAACAATTAGAAGTTCTGTATTTACCTATTACAAGTTCAGATCTTCAAGTTATATTTTACACTAATAATTTGTATTTAACAATTTTAAGTTCGGTATTTGACAATTACAAGTACAGATCTTCAAGATATTATTTGCAATAATAATTAGTCGCTATCAATTTTAAGTTCTGTATTTGACAATTGCAAGTTCAGATCTACAAGTTATAATTTGAAATAATAATTAGAAGCTATCAATTTTAAGTTCTGTATTTGACAATTACAAGTTCAGATCTTCAAGTTATAATTTGCACTAATAATTTGTATTTAACAATTAGAAGTTCTGTATTTGACTATGACAAGTACAGATCTTGAAATTATTATTTGCAATCTTAGTTTGAATTTAACAATTCGAAGTTCTGTATTTACCTATTACAAGTTCAGATCTTCAAGTTATAATGTGCACTAATAATATGTATTTAAGAATTCGAAGTTCTGTATTTCACTATTACAAGTTCAGATCTTCAAGTTATAATTTGAATTATAATTATAAGCTATCAATTTTAAGTTCTGTATTTGACAATTACAAGTACAGATCTTCAAGTTATTATTTGCAATAATAATTAGAAGCTATCAATTTTAAGTTCTGTATTTGACAATTACAAGTGCAGATCTTCAAGTTATAATTTGAAATAATAATTAGAAGCTATCAATTTTAAGTTCTGTATTTGACAATTACAAGTTCAGATCTTCAAGTTATAATCTGCAATAATAATTAGAAGCTAACAATTTTAAGTTCTGTATTTGACAATTTCTAGTTCAGATCTTCAAGTTATAATTTGCACTAATAATTTGTATTTAACAATTAGAAGTTCTGTATTTGACAATTACAAGTTCAGATCTTCAAGTTATAATTTGAAATAATAATTACAAGCTATCAATTTTAAGTTCTGTATTTGACAATTACAAGTTCAGATCTTCAAGTTATAATTTGCAATAATAATTCGAAGCTATCAATTTTAAGTTCTGTATTTGATAATTACAAGTTCAGATCTTCAAGTTATAATTTGCACTAATAATTTGTATTTAACAATTAGAAGTTCTGTATTTGACTATGACAAGTTCAGATCTTCAAATTATTATTTGCAATCTTAGTTTGAATTTAACAATTCGAAGTTCTGTATTTACCTATTACAAGTTCAGATCTTCAAGTTATAATGTGCACTAATAATATGTATTTAAGTATTCGAAGTTCTGTATTTCACTATTACAAGTTCAGATCTTCAAGTTATAATTTGAATAATAATTATAAGCTATCAATTTTAAGTTCTGTATTTGACAATTACAAGTTCAGATCTTCAAGTTATAATTTGCAATAATAATTAGAAGCTATCAATTTTAAGTTCTGTATTTGACAATTACTAGTTCAGATCTTCAAATTATAATTTGAAATAATAATTTGAATTTAACAAATCTAAGTTCTGTAATTCACTATTACAAGTTCAGATCCTCAAGTTATAATTTGCAATAATAATTAGAAGTTATCAATTTTAAGTTCTGTATTTGACAATTACAAGTTCAGATCTTCAAGTTATAATTTGCACTAATAATTTGTATTTAACAAATAGAAGTTCTGTATTTGACAATTACAAGTTCAGATCTTCTAGTTATAATATGAAATAATAATTAGAAGCTATCAATTTTAAGTTCTGTATTTGACAATTACAAGTTCAGATCTTCAAGTTATATTTTGCAATAATAATTAGAAGCTATCAATTTTAAGTTCTGTATTTGACAATTACAAGTTCAGATCTTCAAGTTATAATTTGCACTAATAATTTGTATTTAACAATTAGAAGTTCTGTATTTGACTATTACAAGTTCAGATCTTTAAATTATTATTTGCAATCTTAGTTTGAATTTAACAATTAGAAGTTCTGTATTTACCTATTACAAGTTCAGATCTTCAAGTTATAATTTGAAATAATAATTAGAAGCTATAATTTTAGGTTCTGTATTTGACAATTACTAGTTCAGATCTTCAAATTATAATTTGAAATAATAATTTGAATTTAACAAATCTAAGTTCTGTAATTCACTATTACAAGTTCAGATCTTCAAGTTGTAATTTGCAATAATAATTAGAACCTATCAATTTTAAGTTCGGTATGTGACAATTACTAGTTCAGATCTTCAAATTATAATTTGAATTTAACAAATCTAAGTTCTGTAATTCACTATTACAAGTTCAGATCTTCAAGTTATAATTTGCAATAATAATTAGAAGTTATCAATTTTAAGTTCTGTATTTGACAATTACAAGTTCAGATCTTCAAGTTATAATTTGCACTAATAATTTGTATTTAATAAATAGAAGTTCTGTATTTGACAATTACAAGTTCATATCTTCAAGTTATAATTTGAAATAATAATTAGAAGCTATCAATTTTAAGTTCTGTATTTGACAATTACAAGTTCAGATCTTCAAGTTATAATTTGCAATAATAATTAGAAGCTATCAATTTTAAGTTCTGTATTTGTCAATTACAAGTTCAGATCTTCAAGTTATAATTTGCACTAATAATTTGTATTTAATAATCAGAAGTTCTGTATTTGACAATTACTAGTGCAGATCTTCAAGTTATAATTTGAAATAATAATTTGAATTTAACAAATCTTAGTTCTGTAATTCACTATTACAAGTTCAGATCTTCAAGTTATAATTTGCAATAATAATTAGAAGCTATCAATTTTAAGTTCTGTATTTGACAATTACTAGTTCAGATCTTCAAATTATAATTTGAAATAATAATTTGAATTTAACAAATCTAAGTTCTGTAATTCACTATTACTAGTTCAGATCTTCAAGTTATAATTTGCAATAATAATTAGAAGTTATCAATTTTAAGTTCTGTATTTGACAATTACTAGTTCAGATCTTCAAGTTATAATTTGCACTAATAAATTGTATTTAATAAATAGAAGTTCTGTATTTGACAATTACAAGTTCATATCTTCAAGTTATAATTTGAAATAATAATTAGAAGCTATCAATTTTAAGTTCTGTATTTGACAATTACAAGTTCAGATCTTCAAGTTATAATATGCAATAATAATTAGAAGCTATCAATTTTAAGTTCTGTATTTGACAATTACAAGTTCAGATCTTCAAGTTATAATTTGCAATAATAATTAGAAGCTATCAATTTTAAGTTCTGTATTTGACAATTACAAGTTCAGATCTTCAAGTTATAATTTGCACTAATAATTTATATTTAATAATTAGAAGTTCTGTATTTGACAATTACAAGTTCAGATCTTCAAGTTATAATTAGAAATAATAATTAGAAGCTATCAATTTTAAGTTCTGTATTTGACAATTACAAGTTCAGATCTTCAAGTTATAATTTGCAATAATAATTAGAAGCTATCAATTTTAAGTTCTGTATTTGACAATTACTAGTTCCGATCTTCAAATTATAATTTGAAATAATAATTTGAATTTAACAAATCTAAGTTCTGTAATTCACTATTACAAGTTCAGATCTTCAAATTATAATTAGCAATAATAATTAGAAGTTATCAATTTTTAGTTCTGTATTTGACAATCACAAGTTCAGATCTTCAAGTTATAATTTGCACTAATAATTTGTATTTAATAAATAGAAGTTCTGTATTTGACAATTACAAGTTCATATCTTCAAGTTATAATTTGAAATAATAATTAGAAGCTATCAATTTTAAGTTCTGTATTTGACAATTACAAGTTCAGATCTTCAAGTTATAATTTGCAACAATAATTAGAAGCTATCAATTTTAAGTTCTGTATTTGACAATTACAAGTTCAGATCTTCAAGTTATAATTTGCACTAATAATTTGTATTTAATAATTAGAAGTTCTGTATTTGACAATTACTAGTTCAGATCTTCAAGTTATAATTTGAAATAATAATTTGAATTTAACAAATCTTAGTTCTGTAATTCACTATTACAAGTTCAGATCTTCAAGTTATAATTTGCAATAATAATTAGAAGCTATCAATTTTAAGTTCTGTATTTGACAATAACTAGTTCAGATCTTCAAGTTATAATTTGTAATAATAATTTGAATTTAACAAATCTAAGCTCTGTAATTCACTATTACAAGTTCAGATCTTCAAGTTATAATATACAATAATAATTATAAGCTATCAATTTTAAGTTCTGTATTTGACAATTACTAGTTCAGATCTTCAAGTTATAATTTGCACTAATAATTTATATTTAACAATTCGAAGTTCTGTATTTGACTATTACAAGTTCAGATCTTCAAGTTATAATTTGAATTATAATTTTAAGCTATCAATTTTAAGTTCTGTATTTGACAATTACAAGTACAGATCTTCAAGTTATAATTTGAAATAATAATTTGAATTTAACAAATCTAAGTTCTGTAATTCACTATTACAAGTTCAGATCTTCAAGTTATAATTTGCAATAATAATTAGAAGCTATCAATTTTAAGTTCTGTATTTGAATATTACAAGCTCAGATCTTCAAGTTATAATTTGAATTATAATTATAAGCTATCAATTTTAAGTTCTGTATTTGTCTATTACAAGTTCAGATCTTCAAATTATAATTTGCAATAATAATTAGAAGCTATCAATTTTAAGTTCTGTATTTGACAATTACTCGTTCAGATCTTCAAGTAATAATTTGAAATAATAATTTGAATTTAACAAATCTAAGTTTTGTAATTCACTATTACAAGTTCAGATCTTCAAGTTATAATTTGCAATAATAATTAGAAGCTATCAATTATAAGTTCTGTATTTGACAATTACAAGTTCAGATCTACAAGTAATAATTTGCACTAATAATTTGTATTTAACAATTAGAAGTTCTGTATTTGACTATTACAAGTTCAGATCTTTAAATTATTATTTGCAATCTTAGTTTGAATTTAACAATTAGAAGTTCTGTATTTACCTATTACAAGTTCAGATCTTCAAGTTATATTTTACACTAATAATTTGTATTTAACAATTTTAAGTTCGGTATTTGACAATTACAAGTACAGATCTTCAAGATATTATTTGCAATAATAATTAGTCGCTATAAATTTTAAGTTCTGTATTTGACAATTGCAAGTTCAGATCTACAAGTTATAATTTGAAATAATAATTAGAAGCTATCAATTTTAAGTTCTGTATTTGACAATTACAAGTTCAGATCTTCAAGTTATAATTGGCACTAATAATTTGTATTTAATAAATAGAAGTTCTGGATTTGACAATTACAAGTTCATATCTTCAAGTTATAATTTGAAATAATAATTAGAAGCTATCAATTTTAAGTTCTGTATTTGACAATTACAAGTTCAGATCTTCAAGTTATAATTTGCACTAATAATTTGTATTTAACAATTAGAAGTTCTGTATTTGACTATGACAAGTTCAGATCTTGAAATTATTATTTGCAATCTTAGTTTGAATTTAACAATTCGAAGTTCTGTATTTACCTATTACAATTTCAGATCTTCAAGTTATAATGTGCACTAATAATATGTATTTAAGAATTCGAAGTTCTGTATTTCACTATTACAAGTTCAGATCTTCAAGTTATAATTTGAATTATAATTATAAGCTATCAATTTTAAGTTCTGTATTTGACAATTACAAGTACAGATCTTCAAGTTATTATTTGCAATAATAATTAGAAGCTATCAATTTTAAGTTCTGTATTTGACAATTACAAGTGCAGATCTTCAAGTTATAATTTGAAATAATAATTAGAAGCTATCAATTTTAAGTTCTGTATTTGACAATTACAAGTTCAGATCTTCAAGTTATAATCTGCAATAATAATTAGAAGCTAACAATTTTAAGTTCTGTATTTGACAATTTCTAGTTCAGATCTTCAAGTTATAATTTGCACTAATAATTTGTATTTAACAATTAGAAGTTCTGTATTTGACAATTACAAGTTCAGATCTTCAAGTTATAATTTGAAATAATAATTACAAGCTATCAATTTTAAGTTCTGTATTTGACAATTACAAGTTCAGATCTTCAAGTTATAATTTGCAATAATAATTCGAAGCTATCAATTTTAAGTTCTGTATTTGATAATTACAAGTTCAGATCTTCAAGTTATAATTTGCACTAATAATTTGCATTTAACAATTAGAAGTTCTGTATTTGACTATGACAAGTTCAGATCTTCAAATTATTATTTGCAATCTTAGTTTGAATTTAACAATTCGAAGTTCTGTATTTACCTATTACAAGTTCAGATCTTCAAGTTATAATGTGCACTAATAATATGTATTTAAGTATTCGAAGTTCTGTATTTCACTATTACAAGTTCAGATCTTCAAGTTATAATTTGAATAATAATTATAAGCTATCAATTTTAAGTTCTGTATTTGACAATTACAAGTTCAGATCTTCAAGTTATAATTTGCAATAATAATTAGAAGCTATCAATTTTAAGTTCTGTATTTGACAATTACTAGTTCAGATCTTCAAATTATAATTTGAAATAATAATTTGAATTTAACAAATCTAAGTTCTGTAATTCACTATTACAAGTTCAGATCCTCAAGTTATAATTTGCAATAATAATTAGAAGTTATCAATTTTAAGTTCTGTATTTGACAATTACAAGTTCAGATCTTCAAGTTATAATTTGCACTAATAATTTGTATTTAACAAATAGAAGTTCTGTATTTGACAATTACAAGTTCAGATCTTCTAGTTATAATTTGAAATAATAATTAGAAGCTATCAATTTTAAGTTCTGTATTTGACAATTACAAGTTCAGATCTTCAAGTTATATTTTGCAATAATAATTAGAAGCTATCAATTTTAAGTTCTGTATTTGACAATTACAAGTTCAGATCTTCAAGTTATAATTTGCACTAATAATTTGTATTTAACAATTAGAAGTTCTGTATTTGACTATTACAAGTTCAGATCTTTACATTATTATTTGCAATCTTAGTTTGAATTTAACAATTAGAAGTTCTGTATTTACCTATTACAAGTTCAGATCTACAAGTTATAATTTGCACTAATAATTTGTATTTAACAATTAGAAGTTCTGTATTTGACTATTACAAGTTCAGATCTTCAAGTTATAATTTGCAATAATAATTAGTCGCTATCAATTTTAAGTTCTGTATTTGACAATTGCAAGTTCAGATCTACAAGTTATAATTTGAAATAATAATTAGAAGCTATAAATTTTAAGTTCTGTATTTGACAATTACAAGTTCAGATCTTCAAGTTATAATTGGCACTAATAATTTGTATTTAATAAATAGAAGTTCTGGATTTGACAATTACAAGTTCATATCTTCAAGTTATAATTTGAAATAATAATTAGAAGCTATCAATTTTAAGTTCTGTATTTGACAATTACAAGTTCAGATCTTCAAGTTATAATTTGCACTAATAATTTGTATTTAACAATTAGAAGTTCTGTATTTGACTATGACAAGTTCAGATCTTGAAATTATTATTTGCAATCTTAGTTTGAATTTAACAATTCGAAGTTCTGTATTTACCTATTACAAGTTCAGATCTTCAAGTTATAATGTGCACTAATAATATGTATTTAAGAATTCGAAGTTCTGTATTTCACTATTACAAGTTCAGATCTTCAAGTTATAATTTGAATTATAATTATAAGCTATCAATTTTAAGTTCTGTATTTGACAATTACAAGTACAGATCTTCAAGTTATTATTTGCAATAATAATTAGAAGCTATCAATTTTAAGTTCTGTATTTGACAATTACAAGTGCAGATCTTCAAGTTATAATTTGAAATAATAATTAGAAGCTATCAATTTTAAGTTCTGTATTTGACAATTACAAGTTCAGATCTTCAAGTTATAATCTGCAATAATAATTAGAAGCTAACAATTTTAAGTTCTGTATTTGACAATTTCTAGTTCAGATCTTCAAGTTATAATTTGCACTAATAATTTGTATTTAACAATTAGAAGTTCTGTATTTGACAATTACAAGTTCAGATCTTCAAGTTATAATTTGAAATAATAATTACAAGCTATCAATTTTAAGTTCTGTATTTGACAATTACAAGTTCAGATCTTCAAGTTATAATTTGCAATAATAATTCGAAGCTATCAATTTTAAGTTCTGTATTTGATAATTACAAGTTCAGATCTTCAAGTTATAATTTGCACTAATAATTTGTATTTAACAATTAGAAGTTCTGTATTTGACTATGACAAGTTCAGATCTTCAAGTTATAATTTGAATTATAATTATAAGCTATCAATTTTAAGTTCTGTATTTGACAATTACAAGTTCAGATCTTCAAGTTATAATTTGAAATAATAATTAGAAGCTATCAATTTTAAGTTCAGTATTTGACAATTACAAGTTCAGATCTGCAAGTTATAATTTGCACTAATAATTTGTATTTAATAAATAGAAGTTCTGTATTTGACAATTACAAGTTCATATCTTCAAGTTATAATTTGAAATAATAATTAGAAGCTATCAATTTTAAGTTCTGTATTTGACAATTACACGTTCAGATCATCAAGTTATAATTTGCAATAATAATTAGAAGCTATCAATTTTAGGTTCTGTATTTGACAATTACTAGTTCAGATCTACAATTATAATTTGAAATAATAATTTGAATTTAACAAATCTAAGTTCTGTAATTCACTATTACAAGTTCAGATCTTCAAGTTGTAATTTGCAATAATAATTAGAACCTATCAATTTTAAGTTCTGTATATGACAATTACTAGTTCAGATCTTCAAATTATAATTTGAAATAATAATTTGAATTTAACAAATCTAAGTTCTGTAATTCACTATTACAAGTTCAGATCTTCAAGTTATAATTTGCAATAATAATTAGAAGTTATCAATTTTAAGTTCTGTATTTGACAATTACAAGTTCAGATCTTCAAGTTATAATTTGCAATAATAATTAGAAGCTATCAATTTTAAGTTCTGTATTTGACAATTACAAGTTCAGATCTTCAAGTTATAATTAGCACTAATAATTTGTATTTAATAATTAGTAGTTCTGTATTTGACAATTACTAGTTCAGATCTTCAAGTTATAATTAGCACTAATAATTTGTATTTAATAATTAGTAGTTCTGTATTTGACAATTACTAGTTCAGATCTTCAAGTTATAATTTGAAATAATAATTAGAACCTATCAATTTTAAGTTCTGTATATGACAATTACTAGTTCAGATCTTCAAGTTATAATTTGCAATAATAATTAGAAGCTATCAGTTTTAAGTTCTGTATTTGACTATTACTCGTTCAGATCTTCTAGTTATAATTAGAAATAATAATTTGAATTTAACAAATCTAAGTTTTGTAATTCACTATTACAAGTTCAGATCTTCAAGTTATAATTTGCAATAATAATTAGAAGCTATCAATTTTAAGTTCTGTATTTGACAATTACAAGTTCAGATCTTCCAGTTATAATTTGCAGTAATAATTTGTATTTAACAATTAGAATTTCTGTATTTGACTATTACAAGTTCAGATCTTCAAATTATTATTTGCAATCTTAGTTTGAATTTAACAATGAGAAGTTCTGTATTTACCTATTACAAGTTCAGATCTTCAAGTTATAATTTGCACTAATAATTTGTATTTAACAATTCGAAGTTCTGAATTTGACTATTACAAGTTCAGATCTTCAAGTTATAATTTGAACTATAATTATAAGCTATCAATTTTAAGTTCTGTATTTGACAATTACAAGTTCAGATCTTCAAGTTATAATTTGAAATAATAATTAGAAGCTATCAATTTTAAGTTCTGTATTTGACAATTACAAGTTCAGATCTTCAAGTTATAATTTGAAATAATAATTAGAAGCTATCAATTTTAAGTTCTGTATTTGACAATTACAAGTTCAGATCTTCAAGTTATAATTTGAAATAATAATTACAAGCTATCCATTTTAAGTTCTGTATTTGACAATTACAAGTTCAGATCTTCAAGTTATAATTTGCAATAATAATTAGAAGCTATCAATTTTAAGTTCTGTATTTGACAATTACAAGTTCAGATCTTCAAGTTATAATTTGCAATAATAATTAGTATTTAACAATTAGAAGTTCTCTATTTGACAATTACAAGTTCAGATCTTCAAGTTATAATTAGAAATAATAATTAGAGCTATCAATTTTAAGTTCTGTATTTGACAATTACTAGTTCAGATCTTCAAGTTATAATTTTCAATAATAATTAGAAGCTATCAATTTTAAGTTCTGTATTTGACAATTACTAGTTCAGATCTTCAAATTATAATTTGAAATAATAATTTGAATTTAAAAATCTAAGTTCTGTAATTCACTATTACAAGTGCAGATCTTCAAGTTATAATTTGCAATAATAATTAGAAGTTATCAATTTTAAGTTCTGTATTTGACAATTACAAGTTCAGATCTTCAAGTTATAATTTGAAATAATAATTAGAATTTAACAAATCTAAGTTCTGTATTTGACAATTACAAGTTCAGATCTTCAAGTTATAATATGCAATAATAATTAGAAGCTATCAATTTTAAGTTCTGTATTTGACAATTACAAGTTCAGATCTTCAAGTTATAATTTGCAATAATAATTAGAAGCTATTAATTTTAAGTTCTGTATTTGACAATTACAAGTTCAGATCTTCAAGTTATAATTTGCACTAATAATTTGTATTTAATAATTAGAAGTTCTGTATTTGACAATTACAAGTTCAGATCTTCAAGTTATAATTAGAAATAATAATTAGAAGCTATCAATTTTAAGTTCTGTATTTGACAATTACAAGTTCAGATCTTCAAGTTATAATTTGCAATAATAATTAGAAGCTATCAATTTTAAGTTCTGTATTTGACAATTACTAGTTCCGATCTTCAAATTATAATTTGAAATAATAATTTGAATTTAACAAATCTAAGTTCTGTAATTCACTATTACAAGTTCAGATCTTCAAGTTATAATTAGCAATAATAATTAGAAGTTATCAATTTTTAGTTCTGTATTTCACAATCACAAGTTCAGATCTTCAAGTTATAATTTGCACTAATAATTTGTATTTAATAAATAGAAGTTCTGTATTTGACAATTACAAGTTCATATCTTCAAGTTATAATTTGAAATAATAATTAGAAGCTATCAATTTTAAGTTCTGTATTTGACAATTACAAGTTCAGATCTTCAAGTTATAATTTGCAAAAATAATTAGAAGCTATCAATTTTAAGTTCTGTATTTGACAATTACAAGTTCAGATCTTCAAGTTATAATTTGCACTAATAATTTGTATTTAATAATTAGAAGTTCTGTATTTGACAATTACTAGTTCAGATCTTCAAGTTATAATTTGAAATAATAATTTGAATTTAACAAATCTTAGTTCTGTAATTCACTATTACAAGTTCAGATCTTCAAGTTATAATTTGCAATAATAATTAGAAGCTATCAATTTTAAGTTCTGTATTTGACAATAACTAGTTCAGATCTTCAAGTTATAATTTGTAATAATAATTTGAATTTTACAAATCTAAGCTCTGTAATTCACTATTACAAGTTCAGATCTTCAAGTTATAATATACAATAATAATTATAAGCTATCAATTTTAAGTTCTGTATTTGACAATTACTAGTTCAGATCTTCAAGTTATAATTTGCACTAATAATTTATATTTAACAATTCGAAGTTCTGTATTTGACTATTACAAGTTCAGATCTTCAAGTTATAATTTGAATTATAATTTTAAGCTATCAATTTTAAGTTCTGTATTTGACAATTACAAGTACAGATCTTCAAGTTATAATTTGCAAGAATAATTTGAATTTAACAAATCTAAGTTCTGTAATTCACTATTACAAGTTCAGATCTTCAAGTTATAATTTGCAATAATAATTAGAAGCTATCAATTTTAAGTTCTGTATTTGAATATTACAAGCTCAGATCTTCATGTTATAATTTGAATTATAATTATAAGCTATCAATTTTAAGTTCTGTATTTGTCTATTACAAGTTCAGATCTTCAAATTATAATTTGCAATAATAATTAGAAGCTATCAATTTTAAGTTCTGTATTTGACAATTACTCGTTCAGATCTTCAAGTAATAATTTGAAATAATAATTTTAATTTAACAAATCTAAGTTTTGTAATTCACTATTACAAGTTCAGATCTACAAGTTATAATTTGCACTAATAATTTGTATTTAACAATTAGAAGTTCTGTATTTGACTATTACAAGTTCAGATCTTTAAATTATTATTTGCAATCTTAGTTTGAATTTAACAATTAGAAGTTCTGTATTTACCTATTACAAGTTCAGATCTTCAAGTTATATTTTACACTAATAATTTGTATTTAACAATTTTAAGTTCGGTATTTGACAATTACAAGTACAGATCTTCAAGATATTATTTGCAATAATAATTAGTCGCTATCAATTTTAAGTTCTGTATTTGACAATTGCAAGTTCAGATCTACAAGTTATAATTTGAAATAATAATTAGAAGCTATCAATTTTAAGTTCTGTATTTGACAATTACAAGTTCAGATCTTCAAGTTATAATTTGCACTAATAATTTGTATTTAACAATTAGAACTTCTGTATTTGACTATGACAAGTTCAGATCTTGAAATTATTATTTGCAATCTTAGTTTGAATTTAACAATTCGAAGTTCTGTATTTACCTATTACAAGTTCAGATCTTCAAGTTATAATGTGCACTAATAATATGTATTTAAGAATTCGAAGTTCTGTATTTCACTATTACAAGTTCAGATCTTCAAGTTATAATTTGAATTATAATTATAAGCTATCAATTTTAAGTTCTGTATTTGACAATTACAAGTACAGATCTTCAAGTTATTATTTGCAATAATAATTAGAAGCTATCAATTTTAAGTTCTGTATTTGACAATTACAAGTGCAGATCTTCAAGTTATAATTTGAAATAATAATTAGAAGCTATCAATTTTAAGTTCTGTATTTGACAATTACAAGTTCAGATCTTCAAGTTATAATCTGCAATAATAATTAGAAGCTAACAATTTTAAGTTCTGTATTTGACAATTTCTAGTTCAGATCTTCAAGTTATAATTTGCACTAATAATTTGTATTTAACAATTAGAAGTTCTGTATTTGACAATTACAAGTTCAGATCTTCAAGTTATAATTTGAAATAATAATTACAAGCTATCAATTTTAAGTTCTGTATTTGACAATTACAAGTTCAGATCTTCAAGTTATAATTTGCAATAATAATTCGAAGCTATCAATTTTAAGTTCTGTATTTGATAATTACAAGTTCAGATCTTCAAGTTATAATTTGCACTAATAATTTGTATTTAACAATTAGAAGTTCTGTATTTGACTATGACAAGTTCAGATCTTCAAATTATTATTTGCAATCTTAGTTTGAATTTAACAATTCGAAGTTCTGTATTTACCTATTACAAGTTCAGATCTTCAAGTTATAATGTGCACTAATAATATGTATTTAAGTATTCGAAGTTCTGTATTTCACTATTACAAGTTCAGATCTTCAAGTTATAATTTGAATAATAATTATAAGCTATCAATTTTAAGTTCTGTATTTGACAATTACAAGTTCAGATCTTCAAGTTATAATTTGCAATAATAATTAGAAGCTATCAATTTTAAGTTCTGTATTTGACAATTACTAGTTCAGATCTTCAAATTATAATTTGAAATAATAATTTGAATTTAACAAATCTAAGTTCTGTAATTCACTATTACAAGTTCAGATCCTCAAGTTATAATTTGCAATAATAATTAGAAGTTATCAATTTTAAGTTCTGTATTTGACAATTACAAGTTCAGATCTTCAAGTTATAATTTGCACTAATAATTTGTATTTAACAAATAGAAGTTCTGTATTTGACAATTACAAGTTCAGATCTTCTAGTTATAATTTGAAATAATAATTAGAAGCTATCAATTTTAAGTTCTGTATTTGACAATTACAAGTTCAGATCTTCAAGTTATATTTTGCAATAATAATTGGAAGCTATCAATTTTAAGTTCTGTATTTGACAATTACCAGTTCAGATCTTCAAGTTATAATTTGCACTAATAATTTGTATTTAACAATTAGAAGTTCTGTATTTGACTATTACAAGTTCAGATCTTTAAATTATTATTTGCAATCTTAGTTTGAATTTAACAATTAGAAGTTCTGTATTTACCTATTACAAGTTCAGATCTTCAAGTTATAATTTGAAATAATAATTAGAAGCTATCAATTTTAGGTTCTGTATTTGACAATTACTAGTTCAGATCTTCAAATTATAATTTGAAATAATAATTTGAATTTAACAAATCTAAGTTCTGTAATTCACTATTACAAGTTCAGATCTTCAAGTTGTAATTTGCAATAATAATTAGAACCTATCAATTTTAAGTTCGGTATGTGACAATTACTAGTTCAGATCTTCAAATTATAATTTGAATTTAACAAATCTAAGTTCTGTAATTCACTATTACAAGTTCAGATCTTCAAGTTATAATTTGCAATAATAATTAGAAGTTATCAATTTTAAGTTCTGTATTTGACAATTACAAGTTCAGATCTTCAAGTTATAATTTGCACTAATAATTTGTATTTAATAAATAGAAGTTCTGTATTTGACAATTACAAGTTCATATCTTCAAGTTATAATTTGAAATAATAATTAGAAGCTATCAATTTTAAGTTCTGTATTTGACAATTACAAGTTCAGATCTTCAAGTTATAATTTGCAATAATAATTAGAAGCTATCAATTTTAAGTTCTGTATTTGACAATTACAAGTTCAGATCTTCAAGTTATAATTTGCACTAATAATTTGTATTTAATAATCAGAAGTTCTGTATTTGACAATTACTAGTGCAGATCTTCAAGTTATAATTTGAAATAATAATTTGAATTTAACAAATCTTAGTTCTGTAATTCACTATTACAAGTTCAGATCTTCAAGTTATAATTTGCAATAATAATTAGAAGCTATCAATTTTAAGTTCTGTATTTGACAATTACTAGTTCAGATCTTCAAATTATAATTTGAAATAATAATTTGAATTTAACAAATCTAAGTTCTGTAATTCACTATTACTAGTTCAGATCTTCAAGTTATAATTTGCAATAATAATTAGAAGTTATCAATTTTAAGTTCTGTATTTGACAATTACTAGTTCAGATCTTCAAGTTATAATTTGCACTAATAAATTGTATTTAATAAATAGAAGTTCTGTATTTGACAATTACAAGTTCATATCTTCAAGTTATAATTTGAAATAATAATTAGAAGCTATCAATTTTAAGTTCTGTATTTGACAATTACAAGTTCAGATCTTCAAGTTATAATTTGCACTAATAATTTGTATTTAATAAATAGAAGTTCTGTATTTGACAATTACAAGTTCATATCTTCAAGTTATAATTTGAAATAATAATTAGAAGCTATCAATTTTAAGTTCTGTATTTGACAATTACAAGTTCAGATCTTCAAGTTATAATTTGAAATAATAATTAGAAGCTATCAATTTTAAGTTCTGTATTTGACAATTACAAGTTCAGATCTTCAAGTTATAATTTGCAATAATAATTAGAAGCTATCAATTTTAAGTTCTGTATTTGACAATTACTAGTTCCGATCTTCAAATTATAATTTGAAATAATAATTTGAATTTAACAAATCTAAGTTCTGTAATTCACTATTACAAGTTCAGATCTTCAAGTTATAATTAGCAATAATAATTAGAAGTTATCAATTTTTAGTTCTGTATTTGACAATCACAAGTTCAGATCTTCAAGTTATAATTTGCACTAATAATTTGTATTTAATAAATAGAAGTTCTGTATTTGACAATTACAAGTTCATACCTTCAAGTTATAATTTGAAATAATAATTAGAAGCTATCAATTTTAAGTTCTGTATTTGACAATTACAAGTTCAGATCTTCAAGTTATAATTTGCAACAATAATTAGAAGCTATCAATTTTAAGTTCTGTATTTGACAATTACTAGTTCAGATCTTCAAGTTATAATTTGCACTAATAATTTGTATTTAATAATTAGAAGTTCTGAATTTGACAATTACTAGTTCAGATCTTCAAGTTATAATTTGAAATAATAATTTGAATTTAACAAATCTTAGTTCTGTAATTCACTATTACAAGTTCAGATCTTCAAGTTATAATTTGCAATAATAATTAGAAGCTATCAATTAGAAGTTCTGTATTTGACAATAACTAGTTCAGATCTTCAAGTTATAATTTGTAATAATAATTTGAATTTAACAAATCTAAGCTCTGTAATTCACTATTACAAGTTCAGATCTTCAAGTTATAATATACAATAATAATTATAAGCTATCAATTTTAAGTTCTGTATTTGACAATTACTAGTTCAGATCTTCAAGTTATAATTTGCACTAATAATTTATATTTAACAATTCGAAGTTCTGTATTTGACTATTACAAGTTCAGATCTTCAAGTTATAATTTGAATTATAATTTTAAGCTATCAATTTTAAGTTCTGTATTTGACAATTACAAGTACAGATCTTCAAGTTATAATTTGCAAGAATAATTTGAATTTAACAAATCTAAGTTCTGTAATTCACTATTACAAGTTCAGATCTTCAAGTTATAATTTGCAATAATAATTAGAAGCTATCAATTTTAAGTTCTGTATTTGAATATTACAAGCTCAGATCTTCAAGTTATAATTTGAATTATAATTATAAGCTATCAATTTTAAGTTCTGTATTTGTCTATTACAAGTTCAGATCTTCAAATTATAATTTGCAATAATAATTAGAAGCTATCAATTTTAAGTTCTGTATTTGACAATTACTCGTTCAGATCTTCAAGTAATAATTTGAAATAATAATTTTAATTTAACAAATCTAAGTTTTGTAATTCACTATTACAAGTTCAGATCTACAAGTTATAATTTGCACTAATAATTTGTATTTAACAATTAGAAGTTCTGTATTTGACTATTACAAGTTCAGATCTTTAAATTATTATTTGCAATCTTAGTTTGAATTTAACAATTAGAAGTTCTGTATTTACCTATTACAAGTTCAGATCTTCAAGTTATATTTTACACTAATAATTTGTATTTAACAATTTTAAGTTCGGTATTTGACAATTACAAGTACAGATCTTCAAGATATTATTTGCAATAATAATTAGTCGCTATCAATTTTAAGTTCTGTATTTGACAATTGCAAGTTCAGATCTACAAGTTATAATTTGAAATAATAATTAGAAGCTATCAATTTTAAGTTCTGTATTTGACAATTACAAGTTCAGATCTTCAAGTTATAATTTGCACTAATAATTTGTATTTAACAATTAGAACTTCTGTATTTGACTATGACAAGTTCAGATCTTGAAATTATTATTTGCAATCTTAGTTTGAATTTAACAATTCGAAGTTCTGTATTTACCTTTACAAGTTCAGATCTTCAAGTTATAATGTGCACTAATAATATGTATTTAAGAATTCGAAGTTCTGTATTTCACTATTACAAGTTCAGATCTTCAAGTTATAATTTGAATTATAATTATAAGCTATCAATTTTAAGTTCTGTATTTGACAATTACAAGTACAGATCTTCAAGTTATTATTTGCAATAATAATTAGAAGCTATCAATTTTAAGTTCTGTATTTGACAATTACAAGTGCAGATCTTCAAGTTATAATTTGAAATAATAATTAGAAGCTATCAATTTTAAGTTCTGTATTTGACAATTACAAGTTCAGATCTTCAAGTTATAATCTGCAATAATAATTAGAAGCTAACAATTTTAAGTTCTGTATTTGACAATTTCTAGTTCAGATCTTCAAGTTATAATTTGCACTAATAATTTGTATTTAACAATTAGAAGTTCTGTATTTGACAATTACAAGTTCAGATCTTCAAGTTATAATTTGAAATAATAATTACAAGCTATCAATTTTAAGTTCTGTATTTGACAATTACAAGTTCAGATCTTCAAGTTATAATTTGCAATAATAATTCGAAGCTATCAATTTTAAGTTCTGTATTTGATAATTACAAGTTCAGATCTTCAAGTTATAATTTGCACTAATAATTTGTATTTAACAATTAGAAGTTCTGTATTTGACTATGACAAGTTCAGATCTTCAAATTATTATTTGCAATCTTAGTTTGAATTTAACAATTCGAAGTTCTGTATTTACCTATTACAAGTTCAGATCTTCAAGTTATAATGTGCACTAATAATATGTATTTAAGTATTCGAAGTTCTGTATTTCACTATTACAAGTTCAGATCTTCAAGTTATAATTTGCACTAATAATTTGTATTTAACAATTAGAAGTTCTGTATTTGACAATTACAAGTTCAGATCTTCAAGTTATAATTTGAAATAATAATTACAAGCTATCAATTTTAAGTTCTGTATTTGACAATTACAAGTTCAGATCTTCAAGTTATAATTTGCAATAATAATTCGAAGCTATCAATTTTAAGTTCTGTATTTGATAATTACAAGTTCAGATCTTCAAGTTATAATTTGCACTAATAATTTGTATTTAACAATTAGAAGTTCTGTATTTGACTATGACAAGTTCAGATCTTCAAATTATTATTTGCAATCTTAGTTTGAATTTAACAATTCGAAGTTCTGTATTTACCTATTACAAGTTCAGATCTTCAAGTTATAATGTGCACTAATAATATGTATTTAAGTATTCGAAGTTCTGTATTTCACTATTACAAGTTCAGATCTTCAAGTTATAATTTGAATAATAATTATAAGCTATCAATTTTAAGTTCTGTATTTGACAATTACAAGTTCAGATCTTCAAGTTATAATTTGCAATAATAATTAGAAGCTATCAATTTTAAGTTCTGTATTTGACAATTACTAGTTCAGATCTTCAAATTATAATTTGAAATAATAATTTGAATTTAACAAATCTAAGTTCTGTAATTCACTATTACAAGTTCAGATCCTCAAGTTATAATTTGCAATAATAATTAGAAGTTATCAATTTTAAGTTCTGTATTTGACAATTACAAGTTCAGATCTTCAAGTTATAATTTGCACTAATAATTTGTATTTAACAAATAGAAGTTCTGTATTTGACAATTACAAGTTCAGATCTTCTAGTTATAATTTGAAATAATAATTAGAAGCTATCAATTTTAAGTTCTGTATTTGACAATTACAAGTTCAGATCTTCAAGTTATATTTTGCAATAATAATTAGAAGCTATCAATTTTAAGTTCTGTATTTGACAATTACCAGTTCAGATCTTCAAGTTATAATTTGCACTAATAATTTGTATTTAACAATTAGAAGTTCTGTATTTGACTATTACAAGTTCAGATCTTTAAATTATTATTTGCAATCTTAGTTTGAATTTAACAATTAGAAGTTCTGTATTTACCTATTACAAGTTCAGATCTTCAAGTTATAATTTGAAATAATAATTAGAAGCTATCAATTTTAGGTTCTGTATTTGACAATTACTAGTTCAGATCTTCAAATTATAATTTGAAATAATAATTTGAATTTAACAAATCTAAGTTCTGTAATTCACTATTACAAGTTCAGATCTTCAAGTTGTAATTTGCAATAATAATTAGAACCTATCAATTTTAAGTTCGGTATGTGACAATTACTAGTTCAGATCTTCAAATTATAATTTGAATTTAACAAATCTAAGTTCTGTAATTCACTATTACAAGTTCAGATCTTCAAGTTATAATTTGCAATAATAATTAGAAGTTATCAATTTTAAGTTCTGTATTTGACAATTACAAGTTCAGATCTTCAAGTTATAATTTGCACTAATAATTTGTATTTAATAAATAGAAGTTCTGTATTTGACAATTACAAGTTCATATCTTCAAGTTATAATTTGAAATAATAATTAGAAGCTATCAATTTTAAGTTCTGTATTTGACAATTACAAGTTCAGATCTTCAAGTTATAATTTGCAATAATAATTAGAAGCTATCAATTTTAAGTTCTGTATTTGACAATTACAAGTTCAGATCTTCAAGTTATAATTTGCACTAATAATTTGTATTTAATAATCAGAAGTTCTGTATTTGACAATTACTAGTGCAGATCTTCAAGTTATAATTTGAAATAATAATTTGAATTTAACAAATCTTAGTTCTGTAATTCACTATTACAAGTTCAGATCTTCAAGTTATAATTTGCAATAATAATTAGAAGCTATCAATTTTAAGTTCTGTATTTGACAATTACTAGTTCAGATCTTCAAATTATAATTTGAAATAATAATTTGAATTTAACAAATCTAAGTTCTGTAATTCACTATTACTAGTTCAGATCTTCAAGTTATAATTTGCAATAATAATTAGAAGTTATCAATTTTAAGTTCTGTATTTGACAATTACTAGTTCAGATCTTCAAGTTATAATTTGCACTAATAAATTGTATTTAATAAATAGAAGTTCTGTATTTGACAATTACAAGTTCATATCTTCAAGTTATAATTTGAAATAATAATTAGAAGCTATCAATTTTAAGTTCTGTATTTGACAATTACAAGTTCAGATCTTCAAGTTATAATTTGCAATAATAATTAGAAGCTATCAATTTTAAGTTCTGTATTTGACAATTACAAGTTCAGATCTTCAAGTTATAATTTGCACTAATAATTTGTATTTAATAATTAGAAGTTCTGTATTTGACAATTACTAGTTCAGATCTTCAAGTTATAATTTGAAATAATAATTAGAAGCTATCAATTTTAAGTTCTGTATTTGACAATTACAAGTTCAGATCTTCAAGTTATAATTTGCAATAATAATTAGAAGCTATCAATTTTAAGTTCTGTATTTGACAATTACTAGTTCAGATCTTCAAATTATAATTTGAAATAATAATTTGAATTTAACAAATCTAAGTTCTGTAATTCACTATTACAAGTTCAGATCTTCAAGTTATAATTAGCAATAATAATTAGAAGTTATCAATTTTTAGTTCTGTATTTGACAATCACAAGTTCAGATCTTCAAGTTATAATTTCCACTAATAATTTGTATTTAATAAATAGAAGTTCTGTATTTGACAATTACAAGTTCATATCTTCAAGTTATAATTTGAAATAATAATTAGAAGCTATCAATTTTAAGTTCTGTATTTGACAATTACAAGTTCAGATCTTCAAGTTATAATATGCAATAATAATTAGAAGCTATCAATTTTAAGTTCTGTATTTGACAATTACAAGTTCAGATCTTCAAGTTATAATTTGCAATAATAATTAGAAGCTATCAATTTTAAGTTCTGTATTTGACAATTACAAGTTCAGATCTTCAAGTTATAATTTGCACTAATTATTTGTATTTAATAATTAGAAGTTCTGTATTTGACAATTACTAGTTCAGATCTTCAAGTTATAATTTGAAATAATAATTAGAAGCTATCAATTTTAAGTTCTGTATTTGACAATTACAAGTTCAGATCTTCAAGTTATAATTTGCAATAATAATTAGAAGCTATCAATTTTAAGTTCTGTATTTGACAATTACTAGTTCCGATCTTCAAATTATAATTTGAAATAATAATTTGAATTTAACAAATCTAAGTTCTGTAATTCACTATTACAAGTTCAGATCTTCAAGTTATAATTAGCAATAATAATTAGAAGTTATCAATTTTTAGTTCTGTATTTGACAATCACAAGTTCAGATCTTCAAGTTATAATTTGCACTAATAATTTGTATTTAATAAATAGAAGTTCTGTATTTGACAATTACAAGTTCATATCTTCAAGTTATAATTTGAAATAATAATTAGAAGCTATCAATTTTAAGTTCTGTATTTGACAATTACAAGTTCAGATCTTCAAGTTATAATTTGCAACAATAATTAGAAGCTATCAATTTTAAGTTCTGTATTTGACAATTACTAGTTCAGATCTTCAAGTTATAATTTGCACTAATAATTTGTATTTAATAATTCGAAGTTCTGTATTTGACAATTACTAGTTCAGATCTTCAAGTTATAATTTGAAATAATAATTTGAATTTAACAAATCTTAGTTCTGTAATTCACTATTACAAGTTCAGATCTTCAAGTTATAATTTGCAATAATAATTAGAAGCTATCAATTTTAAGTTCTGTATTTGACAATAACTAGTTCAGATCTTCAAGTTATAATTTGTAATAATAATTTGAATTTAACAAATCTAAGCTCTGTAATTCACTATTACAAGTTCAGATCTTCAAGTTATAATATACAATAATAATTATAAGCTATCAATTTTAAGTTCTGTATTTGACAATTACTAGTTCAGATCTTCAAGTTATAATTTGCACTAATAATTTATATTTAACAATTCGAAGTTCTGTATTTGACTATTACAAGTTCAGATCTTCAAGTTATAATTTGAATTATAATTTTAAGCTATCAATTTTAAGTTCTGTATTTGACAATTACAAGTACAGATCTTCAAGTTATAATTTGCAAGAATAATTTGAATTTAACAAATCTAAGTTCTGTAATTCACTATTACAAGTTCCGATCTTCAAGTTATAATTTGCAATAATAATTAGAAGCTATCAATTTTAAGTTCTGTATTTGAATATTACAAACTCAGATCTTCAAGTTATAATTTGAATTATAATTTTAAGCTATCAATTTTAAGTTCTGTATTTGTCTATTACAAGTTCAGATCTTCAAATTATAATTTGCAATAATAATTAGAAGCTATCAATTTTAAGTTCTGTATTTGACAATTACTCGTTCTGATCTTCAAGTAATAATTTGAAATAATAATTTGAATTTAACAAATCTAAGTTTTGTAATTCACTATTACAAGTTCAGATCTTCAAGTTATAATTTGCAATAATAATTAGAAGCTATCAATTATAAGTTCTGTATTTGACAATTACAAGTTCAGATCTACAAGTTATAATTTGCACTAATAATTTGTATTTAACAATTAGAAGTTCTGTATTTGACTATTACAAGTTCAGATCTTTAAATTATTATTTGCAATCTTAGTTTGAATTTAACAATTAGAAGTTCTGTATTTACCTATTACAAGTTCAGATCTTCAAGTTATATTTTACACTAATAATTTGTATTTAACAATTTTAAGTTCGGTATTTGACAATTACAAGTACAGATCTTCAAGATATTATTTGCAATAATAATTAGTCGCTATAAATTTTAAGTTCTGTATTTGACAATTGCAAGTTCAGATCTACAAGTTATAATTTGAAATAATAATTAGAAGCTATCAATTTTAAGTTCTGTATTTGACAATTACAAGTTCAGATCTTCAAGTTATAATTGGCACTAATAATTTGTAATTAATAAATAGAAGTTCTGGATTTGACAATTACAAGTTCATATCTTCAAGTTATAATTTGAAATAATAATTAGAAGCTATCAATTTTAAGTTCTGTATTTGACAATTACAAGTTCAGATCTTCAAGTCATAATTTGCACTAATAATTTGTATTTAACAATTAGAAGTTCTGTATTTGACTATGACAAGTTCAGATCTTGAAATTATTATTTGCAATCTTAGTTTGAATTTCACAATTCGAAGTTCTGTATTTACCTATTACAAGTTCAGATCTTCAAGTTATAATGTGCACTAATAATATGTATTTAAGAATTCGAAGTTCTGTATTTCACTATTACAAGTTCAGATCTTCAAGTTATAATTTGAATTATAATTATAAGCTATCAATTTTAAGTTCTGTATTTGACAATTACAAGTACAGATCTTCAAGTTATTATTTGCAATAATAATTAGAAGCTATCAATTTTAAGTTCTGTATTTGACAATTACAAGTGCAGATCTTCAAGTTATAATTTGAAATAATAATTAGAAGCTATCAATTTTAAGTTCTGTATTTGACAATTACAAGTTCAGATCTTCAAGTTATAATCTGCAATAATAATTAGAAGCTAACAATTTTAAGTTCTGTATTTGACAATTTCTAGTTCAGATCTTCAAGTTATAATTTGCACTAATAATTTGTATTTAACAATTAGAAGTTCTGTATTTGACAATTACAAGTTCAGATCTTCAAGTTATAATTTGAAATAATAATTACAAGCTATCAATTTTAAGTTCTGTATTTGACAATTACAAGTTCAGATCTTCAAGTTATAATTTGCAATAATAATTCGAAGCTATCAATTTTAAGTTCTGTATTTGATAATTACAAGTTCAGATCTTCAAGTTATAATTTGCACTAATAATTTGTATTTAACAATTAGAAGTTCTGTATTTGACTATGACAAGTTCAGATCTTCAAATTATTATTTGCAATCTTAGTTTGAATTTAACAATTCGAAGTTCTGTATTTACCTATTACAAGTTCAGATCTTCAAGTTATAATGTGCACTAATAATATGTATTTAAGTATTCGAAGTTCTGTATTTCACTATTACAAGTTCAGATCTTCAAGTTATAATTTGAATAATAATTATAAGCTATCAATTTTAAGTTCTGTATTTGACAATTACAAGTTCAGATCTTCAAGTTATAATTTGCAATAATAATTAGAAGCTATCAATTTTAAGTTCTGTATTTGACAATTACTAGTTCAGATCTTCAAATTATAATTTGAAATAATAATTTGAATTTAACAAATCTAAGTTCTGTAATTCACTATTACAAGTTCAGATCCTCAAGTTATAATTTGCAATAATAATTAGAAGTTATCAATTTTAAGTTCTGTATTTGACAATTACAAGTTCAGATCTTCAAGTTATAATTTGCACTAATAATTTGTATTTAACAAATAGAAGTTCTGTATTTGACAATTACAAGTTCAGATCTTCTAGTTATAATTTGAAATAATAATTAGAAGCTATCAATTTTAAGTTCTGTATTTGACAATTACAAGTTCAGATCTTCAAGTTATATTTTGCAATAATAATTAGAAGCTATCAATTTTAAGTTCTGTATTTGACAATTACAAGTTTAGATCTTCAAGTTATAATTTGCACTAATAATTTGTATTTAACAATTAGAAGTTCTGTATTTGACTATTACAAGTTCAGATCTTTAAATTATTATTTGCAATCTTAGTTTGAATTTAACAATTAGAAGTTCTGTATTTACCTATTACAAGTTCAGATCTTCAAGTTATAATTTGCACTAATAATTTGTATTTAACAATTCGAAGTTCTGTATTTGACTATTACAAGTTCAGATCTTCAAGTTATAATTTGAACTATAATAATAAGCTATCAGTTTTAAGTTCGGTATTTGACAATTACAAGTACAGATCTTCAAGATATTATTTGCAATAATAATTAGTCGCTATCAATTTTAAGTTCTGTATTTGACAATTGCAAGTTCAGATCTACAAGTTATAATTTGAAATAATAATTAGAAGCTATCAATTTTAAGTTCTGTATTTGACAATTACAAGTTCAGATCTTCAAGTTATAATTGGCACTAATAATTTGTATTTAATAAATAGAAGTTCTGGATTTGACAATTACAAGTTCATATCTTCAAGTTATAATTTGAAATAATAATTAGAAGCTATCAATTTTAAGTTCTGTATTTGACAATTACAAGTTCAGATCTTCAAGTTATAATTTGCACTAATAATTTGTATTTAACAATTAGAAGTTCTGTATTTGACTATGACAAGTTCAGATCTTGAAATTATTATTTGCAATCTTAGTTTGAATTTAACAATTCGAAGTTCTGTATTTACCTATTACAAGTTCAGATCTTCAAGTTATAATGTGCACTAATAATATGTATTTAAGAATTCGAAGTTCTGTATTTCACTATTACAAGTTCAGATCTTCAAGTTATAATTTGAATTATAATTATAAGCTATCAATTTTAAGTTCTGTATTTGACAATTACAAGTACAGATCTTCAAGTTATTATTTGCAATAATAATTAGAAGCTATCAATTTTAAGTTCTGTATTTGACAATTACAAGTGCAGATCTTCAAGTTATAATTTGAAATAATAATTAGAAGCTATCAATTTTAAGTTCTGTATTTGACAATTACAAGTTCAGATCTTCAAGTTATAATCTGCAATAATAATTAGAAGCTAACAATTTTAAGTTCTGTATTTGACAATTTCTAGTTCAGATCTTCAAGTTATAATTTGCACTAATAATTTGTATTTAACAATTAGAAGTTCTGTATTTGACAATTACAAGTTCAGATCTTCAAGTTATAATTTGAAATAATAATTACAAGCTATCAATTTTAAGTTCTGTATTTGACAATTACAAGTTCAGATCTTCAAGTTATAATTTGCAATAATAATTCGAAGCTATCAATTTTAAGTTCTGTATTTGATAATTACAAGTTCAGATCTTCAAGTTATAATTTGCACTAATAATTAGTATTTAACAATTAGAAGTTCTGTATTTGACTATGACAAGTTCAGATCTTCAAATTATTATTTGCAATCTTAGTTTGAATTTAACAATTCGAAGTTCTGTATTTACCTATTACAAGTTCAGATCTTCAAGTTATAATGTGCACTAATAATATGTATTTAAGTATTCGAAGTTCTGTATTTCACTATTACAAGTTCAGATCTTCAAGTTATAATTTGAATAATAATTATAAGCTATCAATTTTAAGTTCTGTATTTGACAATTACAAGTTCAGATCTTCAAGTTATAATTTGCAATAATAATTAGAAGCTATCAATTTTAAGTTCTGTATTTGACAATTACTAGTTCAGATCTTCAAATTATAATTTGAAATAATAATTTGAATTTAACAAATCTAAGTTCTGTAATTCACTATTACAAGTTCAGATCCTCAAGTTATAATTTGCAATAATAATTAGAAGTTATCAATTTTAAGTTCTGTATTTGACAATTACAAGTTCAGATCTTCAAGTTATAATTTGCACTAATAATTTGTATTTAACAAATAGAAGTTCTGTATTTGACAAATTCAAGTTCAGAGCTTCTAGTTATAATTTGAAATAATAATTAGAAGCTATCAATTTTAAGTTCTGTATTTGACAATTACAAGTTCAGATCTTCAAGTTATATTTTGCAATAATAATTAGAAGCTATCAATTTTAAGTTCAGTATTTGACAATTACAAGTTCAGATCTTCAAGTTGTAATTTGCAATAATAATTAGAACCTATCAATTTTAAGTTCTGTATATGACAAGTACTAGTTCAGATCTTCAAATTATAATTTGAAATAATAATTTGAATTTAACAAATCTAAGTTCTGTAATTCACTATTACAAGTTCAGATCTTCAAGTTATAATTTGCAATAATAATTAGAAGTTATCAATTTTAAGTTCTGTATTTGACAATTACAAGTTCAGATCTTCAAGTTATAATTTGCAATAATAATTAGAAGCTATCAATTTTAAGTTCTGTATTTGACAATTACAAGTTCAGATCTTCAAGTTATAATTTGCAATAATAATTAGAAGCTATCAATTTTAAGTTCTGTATTTGACAAGTACTAGTTCAGATCTTCAAATTATAATTTGAAATAATAATTTGAATTTAAGAAATCTAAGTTCTGTAATTCACTATTACAAGTTCAGATCTTCAAGTTATAATTAGCACTAATAATTTGTATTTAATAATTAGTAGTTCTGTATTTGACAATTACTAGTTCAGATCTTCAAGTTATAATTAGCACTAATAATTTGTATTTAATAATTAGTAGTTCTGTATTTGACAATTACTAGTTCAGATCTTCAAGTTATAATTTGAAATAATAATTAGAAGCTATCAATTTTAAGTTCTGTATTTGACAAGTACTAGTTCAGATCTTCAAATTATAATTTGAAATAATAATTTGAATTTAAGAAATCTAAGTTCTGTAATTCACTATTACAAGTTCAGATCTTCAAGTTATAATTAGCAATAATAATTAGAAGTTATCAATTTTTAGTTCCGTATTTGACAATCACAAGTTCAGATCTTCAAGTTATAATTTGCACTAATAATTTGTATTTAATAAATAGAAGTTCTGTATTTGACAATTACAAGTTCATATCTTCAAGTTATAATTTGAAATAATAATTAGAAGCTATCAATTTTAAGTTCTGTATTTGACAATTACAAGTTCAGATCTTCAAGTTATAATTTGCAATAATAATTAGAAGCTATCAATTTTAAGTTCTGTATTTGACAATAATTACAAGTTCAGATCTTCAAATTATAATTTGCAATAATAATTAGAAGCTATCAATTTTAAGTTCTGTATTTGACAATTACAAGTTCAGATCTTCAAGTTATAATTTGCACTAATAATTTGTATTTAATAATTAGAAGTTCTGTATTTGACAATTACAAGTTCAGATCTTCAAGTTATAATTAGAAATAATAATACGAGCTATCAATTTTAAGTTCTGTATTTGACAATTACAAGTTCAGATCTTCAAGTTATAATTTGCAATAATAATTAGAAGCTATCAATTTTAAGTTCTGTATTTGACAATTACTAGTTCCGATCTTCAAATTAAAATTTGAAATAATAATTTGAATTTAACAAATCTAAGTTCTGTAATTCACTATTACAAGTTCAGATCTTCAAGTTATAATTAGCAATAATAATTAGAAGTTATCAATTTTTAGTTCTGTATTTGACAATCACAAGTTCAGATCTTCAAGTTATAATTTGCACTAATAATTTGTATTTAATAAATAGAAGTTCTGTATTTGACAATTACAAGTTCATATCTTCAAGTTATAATTTGAAATAATAATTAGAAGCTATCAATTTTAAGTTCTGTATTTGACAATTACAAGTTCAGATCTTCAAGTTATAATTTGCAATATTAATTAGTAGCTATCAATTTTAAGTTCTGTATTTGACAATTACAAGTTCAGATCTTCAAGTTATAATTTGCACTAATAATTTGTATTTAATAATTGGAAGTTCTGTATTTGACAATTACTAGTTCAGATCTTCAAGTTAAAATTTGAAATAATAATTTGAATTTAACAAATCTAAGTTCTGTAATTCACTATTACAAGTTCAGATCTTCAAGTTATAATTTGCAATAATAATTAGAAGTTATCAATTTTAAGTTCTGTATTTGACAATTACAAGTTCAGATCTTCAAGTTATAATTTGCAATAATAATTAGAAGCTATCAATTTTAAGTTCTGTATTTGACAATTACAAGTTCAGATCTTCAAGTTATAATTTGCAATAATAATTAGAAGCTATCAATTTTAAGTTCTGTATTTGACAAGTACTAGTTCAGATCTTCAAATTATAATTTGAAATAATAATTTGAATTTAAGAAATCTAAGTTCTGTAATTCACTATTACAAGTTCAGATCTTCAAGTTATAATTAGCACTAATAATTTGTATTTAATAATTAGTAGTTCTGTATTTGACAATTACTAGTTCAGATCTTCAAGTTATAATTAGCACTAATAATTTGTATTTAATAATTAGTAGTTCTGTATTTGACAATTACTAGTTCAGATCTCCAAGTTATAATTAGAAATAATAATTAGAAGCTATCAATTTTAAGTTCTGTATTTGACAATTACTAGTTCCGATCTTCAAATTAAAATTTAGAATAATAATTTGAATTTAACAAATCTAAGTTCTGTAATTCACTATTACAAGTTCAGATCTTCAAGTTATAATTAGCAATAATAATTAGAAGTTATCAATTTTTAGTTCTGTATTTGACAATCACAAGTTCAGATCTTCAAGTTATAATTTGCACTAATAATTTGTATTTAATAAATAGAAGTTCTGTATTTGACAATTACAAGTTCATATCTTCAAGTTATAATTTGAAATAATAATTAGAAGCTATCAATTTTAAGTTCTGTATTTGACAATTACAAGTTCAGATCTTCAAGTTATAATTTGCAATAATAATTAGTAGCTATCAATTTTAAGTTCTGTATTTGACAATTACAAGTTCAGATCTTCAAGTTATAATTTGCACTAATAATTTGTATTTAATAATTGGAAGTTCTGTATTTGACAATTACTAGTTCAGATCTTCAAGTTATAATTTGAAATAATAATTACAAGCTATCAATTTTAAGTTCTGTATTTGACAATTACAAGTTCAGATCTTCAAGTTATAATTTGCAATAATAATTCGAAGCTATCAATTTTAAGTTCTGTATTTGATAATTACAAGTTCAGATCTTCAAGTTATAATTTGCACTAATAATTAGTATTTAACAATTAGAAGTTCTGTATTTGACTATGACAAGTTCAGATCTTCAAATTATTATTTGCAATCTTAGTTTGAATTTAACAATTCGAAGTTCTGTATTTACCTATTACAAGTTCAGATCTTCAAGTTATAATGTGCACTAATAATATGTATTTAAGTATTCGAAGTTCTGTATTTCACTATTACAAGTTCAGATCTTCAAGTTATAATTTGAATAATAATTATAAGCTATCAATTTTAAGTTCTGTATTTGACAATTACAAGTTCAGATCTTCAAGTTATAATTTGCAATAATAATTAGAAGCTATCAATTTTAAGTTCTGTATTTGACAATTACTAGTTCAGATCTTCAAATTATAATTTGAAATAATAATTTGAATTTAACAAATCTAAGTTCTGTAATTCACTATTACAAGTTCAGATCCTCAAGTTATAATTTGCAATAATAATTAGAAGTTATCAATTTTAAGTTCTGTATTTGACAATTACAAGTTCAGATCTTCAAGTTATAATTTGCACTAATAATTTGTATTTAACAAATAGAAGTTCTGTATTTGACAAATTCAAGTTCAGAGCTTCTAGTTATAATTTGAAATAATAATTAGAAGCTATCAATTTTAAGTTCTGTATTTGACAATTACAAGTTCAGATCTTCAAGTTATATTTTGCAATAATAATTAGAAGCTATCAATTTTAAGTTCAGTATTTGACAATTACAAGTTCAGATCTTCAAGTTGTAATTTGCAATAATAATTAGAACCTATCAATTTTAAGTTCTGTATATGACAAGTACTAGTTCAGATCTTCAAATTATAATTTGAAATAATAATTTGAATTTAACAAATCTAAGTTCTGTAATTCACTATTACAAGTTCAGATCTTCAAGTTATAATTTGCAATAATAATTAGAAGTTATCAATTTTAAGTTCTGTATTTGACAATTACAAGTTCAGATCTTCAAGTTATAATTTGCAATAATAATTAGAAGCTATCAATTTTAAGTTCTGTATTTGACAATTACAAGTTCAGATCTTCAAGTTATAATTTGCAATAATAATTAGAAGCTATCAATTTTAAGTTCTGTATTTGACAAGTACTAGTTCAGATCTTCAAATTATAATTTGAAATAATAATTTGAATTTAAGAAATCTAAGTTCTGTAATTCACTATTACAAGTTCAGATCTTCAAGTTATAATTAGCACTAATAATTTGTATTTAATAATTAGTAGTTCTGTATTTGACAATTACTAGTTCAGATCTTCAAGTTATAATTAGCACTAATAATTTGTATTTAATAATTAGTAGTTCTGTATTTGACAATTACTAGTTCAGATCTTCAAGTTATAATTTGAAATAATAATTAGAAGCTATCAATTTTAAGTTCTGTATTTGACAAGTACTAGTTCAGATCTTCAAATTATAATTTGAAATAATAATTTGAATTTAAGAAATCTAAGTTCTGTAATTCACTATTACAAGTTCAGATCTTCAAGTTATAATTAGCAATAATAATTAGAAGTTATCAATTTTTAGTTCCGTATTTGACAATCACAAGTTCAGATCTTCAAGTTATAATTTGCACTAATAATTTGTATTTAATAAATAGAAGTTCTGTATTTGACAATTACAAGTTCATATCTTCAAGTTATAATTTGAAATAATAATTAGAAGCTATCAATTTTAAGTTCTGTATTTGACAATTACAAGTTCAGATCTTCAAGTTATAATTTGCAATAATAATTAGAAGCTATCAATTTTAAGTTCTGTATTTGACAATAATTACAAGTTCAGATCTTCAAATTATAATTTGCAATAATAATTAGAAGCTATCAATTTTAAGTTCTGTATTTGACAATTACAAGTTCAGATCTTCAAGTTATAATTTGCACTAATAATTTGTATTTAATAATTAGAAGTTCTGTATTTGACAATTACAAGTTCAGATCTTCAAGTTATAATTAGAAATAATAATTAGAAGCTATCAATTTTAAGTTCTGTATTTGACAATTACAAGTTCAGATCTTCAAGTTATAATTTGCAATAATAATTAGAAGCTATCAATTTTAAGTTCTGTATTTGACAATTACTAGTTCCGATCTTCAAATTAAAATTTGAAATAATAATTTGAATTTAACAAATCTAAGTTCTGTAATTCACTATTACAAGTTCAGATCTTCAAGTTATAATTAGCAATAATAATTAGAAGTTATCAATTTTTAGTTCTGTATTTGACAATCACAAGTTCAGATCTTCAAGTTATAATTTGCACTAATAATTTGTATTTAATAAATAGAAGTTCTGTATTTGACAATTACAAGTTCATATCTTCAAGTTATAATTTGAAATAATAATTAGAAGCTATCAATTTTAAGTTCTGTATTTGACAATTACAAGTTCAGATCTTCAAGTTATAATTTGCAATAATAATTAGTAGCTATCAATTTTAAGTTCTGTATTTGACAATTACAAGTTCAGATCTTCAAGTTATAATTTGCACTAATAATTTGTATTTAATAATTGGAAGTTCTGTATTTGACAATTACTAGTTCAGATCTTCAAGTTATAATTTGAAATAATAATTTGAATTTAACAAATCTAAGTTCTGTAATTCACTATTACAAGTTCAGATCTTCAAGTTATAATTTGCAATAATAATTAGAAGTTATCAATTTTAAGTTCTGTATTTGACAATTACAAGTTCAGATCTTCAAGTTATAATTTGCAATAATAATTAGAAGCTATCAATTTTAAGTTCTGTATTTGACAATTACAAGTTCAGATCTTCAAGTTATAATTTGCAATAATAATTAGAAGCTATCAATTTTAAGTTCTGTATTTGACAAGTACTAGTTCAGATCTTCAAATTATAATTTGAAATAATAATTTGAATTTAAGAAATCTAAGTTCTGTAATTCACTATTACAAGTTCAGATCTTCAAGTTATAATTAGCACTAATAATTTGTATTTAATAATTAGTAGTTCTGTATTTGACAATTACTAGTTCAGATCTTCAAGTTATAATTAGCACTAATAATTTGTATTTAATAATTAGTAGTTCTGTATTTGACAATTACTAGTTCAGATCTTCAAGTTATAATTTGAAATAATAATTAGAAGCTATCAATTTTAAGTTCTGTATTTGACAAGTACTAGTTCAGATCTTCAAATTATAATTTGAAATAATAATTTGAATTTAAGAAATCTAAGTTCTGTAATTCACTATTACAAGTTCAGATCTTCAAGTTATAATTAGCAATAATAATTAGAAGTTATCAATTTTTAGTTCCGTATTTGACAATCACAAGTTCAGATCTTCAAGTTATAATTTGCACTAATAATTTGTATTTAATAAATAGAAGTTCTGTATTTGACAATTACAAGTTCATATCTTCAAGTTATAATTTGAAATAATAATTAGAAGCTATCAATTTTAAGTTCTGTATTTGACAATTACAAGTTCAGATCTTCAAGTTATAATTTGCAATAATAATTAGAAGCTATCAATTTTAAGTTCTGTATTTGACAATAATTACAAGTTCAGATCTTCAAATTATAATTTGCAATAATAATTAGAAGCTATCAATTTTAAGTTCTGTATTTGACAATTACAAGTTCAGATCTTCAAGTTATAATTTGCACTAATAATTTGTATTTAATAATTAGAAGTTCTGTATTTGACAATTACAAGTTCAGATCTTCAAGTTATAATTAGAAATAATAATTAGAAGCTATCAATTTTAAGTTCTGTATTTGACAATTACAAGTTCAGATCTTCAAGTTATAATTTGCAATAATAATTAGAAGCTATCAATTTTAAGTTCTGTATTTGACAATTACTAGTTCCGATCTTCAAATTAAAATTTGAAATAATAATTTGAATTTAACAAATCTAAGTTCTGTAATTCACTATTACAAGTTCAGATCTTCAAGTTATAATTAGCAATAATAATTAGAAGTTATCAATTTTTAGTTCTGTATTTGACAATCACAAGTTCAGATCTTCAAGTTATAATTTGCACTAATAATTTGTATTTAATAAATAGAAGTTCTGTATTTGACAATTACAAGTTCATATCTTCAAGTTATAATTTGAAATAATAATTAGAAGCTATCAATTTTAAGTTCTGTATTTGACAATTACAAGTTCAGATCTTCAAGTTATAATTTGCAATAATAATTAGTAGCTATCAATTTTAAGTTCTGTATTTGACAATTACAAGTTCAGATCTTCAAGTTATAATTTGCACTAATAATTTGTATTTAATAATTGGAAGTTCTGTATTTGACAATTACTAGTTCAGATCTTCAAGTTATAATTTGAAATAATAATTTGAATTTAACAAATCTTAGTTCTGTAATTCACTATTACAAGTTCAGATCTACAAGTTATAATTTGCAATAATAATTAGAAGCTATCAATTTTAAGTTCTGTATTTGACAATTACTAGTTCAGATCTTCAAGTTATAATTTGTAATAATAATTTGAATTTAACAAATCTAAGCTCTGTAATTCACTATTACAATTTCAGATCTTCAAGTTATAATTTACAATAATAATTATAAGCTATCAATTTTAAGTTCTGTATTTGACAATTACTAGTTCAGATCTTCAAGTTATAATTTGCACTAATAATTTATATTTAACAATTCGAAGTTCTGTATTTGACTATTACAAGTTCAGATCTTCAAGTTATAATTTGAATTATAATCTTAAGCTATCAATTTTAAGTTCTGTATTTGACAATTACAAGTACAGATCTTCAAGTTATAATTTGCAAGAATAATTTGAATTTAACAAATCTAAGTTCTGTAATTCACTATTACAAGTTCAGATCTTCAAGTTATAATTTGCAATAATAATAAGAGGCTATCAATTTTAAGTTCTGTATTTGAATATTACAAGCTCAGATCCTAAAGTTATAATTTGAATTATAATTATAAGCTATCAATTTTAAGTTCTGTATTTGTCTATTACAAGTTCAGATCTGCAAATTATAATTTGCAATAATAATTAGAAGCTATCAATTTTAAGTTCTGTATTTGACAATTACTCGTTCAGATCTTCAAGTTATAATTTGAAATAATAATTTGAATTTAACAAATCTAAGTTTTGTAATTCACTATTACAAGTTCAGATCTTCAAGTTATAATTTGCAATAATAATTAGAAGCTATCAATTTTAAGTTCTGTATTTGACAATTACAAGTTCAGATCTACAAGTTATAATTTGCACTAATAATTTGTATTTAACAATTAGAAGTTCTGTATTTGATTATTACAAGTTCAGATCTTTAAATTATTATTTGCAATCTTAGTTTGAATTTAACAATTAGAAGTTCTGTATTTACCTATTACAAGTTCAGATCTTCAAGTTATATTTTACACTAATAATTTGTATTTAACAATTCGAAGTTCTGTATTTGACTATTACAAGTTCAGATCTTCAAGTTATAATTTGAACTATAATAATAAGCTATCAATTTTAAGTTCGGTATTTGACAATTACAAGTACAGATCTTCAAGATATTATTTGCAATAATAATTAGACGCTATCAATTTTAAGTTCTGTATTTGACAATTGCAAGTTCAGATCTTCAAGTTATAATTTGAAATAATAATTAGAAGCTATCAATTTTAAGTTCTGTATTTGACAATTACAAGTTCAGATCTTCAAGTTATAATTGGCACTAATAATTTGTATTTAATAAATAGAAGTTCTGGATTTGACAATTACAAGTTCATATCTTCAAGTTATAATTTGAAATAATAATTAGAAGCTATCAATTTTAAGTTCTGTATTTGACAATTACAAGTTCAGATCTTCAAGTTATAATTTGCACTAATAATTTGTATTTAACAATTAGAAGTTCTGTATTTGACTATGACAAGTTCAGATCTTCAAATTATTATTTGCAATCTTAGTTTGAATTTAACAATTCGAAGTTCTGTATTTACCTATTACAAGTTCAGATCTTCAAGTTATAATGTGCACTAATAATATGTATTTAAGAATTCGAAGTTCTGTATTTCACTATTACAAGTTCAGATCTTCAAGTTATAATTTGAATTATAATTATAAGCTATCAATTTTAAGTTCTGTATTTGACAATTACAAGTACAGATCTTCAAGTTATAATTTGAAATAATAATTTGTATTTAACAATTAGAAGTTCTGTATTTGACAATTACAAGTTCAGATCTTCAAGTTATAATTTGAAATAATAATTACAAGCTATCAATTTTAAGTTCTGTATTTGACAATTACAAGTTCAGATCTTCAAGTTATAATTTGCAATAATAATTAGAAGCTATCAATTTTAAGTTCTGTATTTGATAATTACAAGTTCAGATCTTCAAGTTATAATTTGCACTAATAATTTGTATTTAACAATTAGAAGTTCTGTATTTGACTATGACAAGTTCAGATCTTCAAATTATTATTTGCAATCTTAGTTTGAATTTAACAATTCGAAGTTCTGTATTTACCTATTACAAGTTCAGATCTTCAAGTTATAATGTGCACTAATAATAAGTATTTAAGAATTCGATGTTCTGTATTTCACTATTACAAGTTCAGATCTTCAAGTTATAATTTGAATTATAATTATAAGCTATCAATTTTAAGTTCTGTATTTGACAATTACAAGTTCAGATCTTCAAGTTATAATTTGCAATAATAATTAGAAGCTATCAATTTTAAGTTCTGTAATTGACAATTACTAGTTCAGATCTTCAAATTATAATTTGAAATAATAATTTGAATTTAACAAATCTAAGTTCTGTAATTCACTATTACAAGTTCAGATCTTCAAGTTATAATTTGCAATAATAATTAGAAGTTATCAATATTAAGTTCTGTATTTGACAATTACAAGTTCAGATCTTCAAGTTATAATTTGCACTAATAATTTGTATCTAATAATTAGAAGTTCTGTATTTGACAATTACTAGTTCAGATCTTCAAGTTATAACTTGAAATAATAATTTGAATTTAACAAATCTTAGTTCTGTAATTCACTATTACAAGTTCAGATCTTCAAGTTATAATTTTCAATAATAATTAGAAGCTATCAATTTTAAGTTCTGTATTTGACAATTACTAGTTCAGATCTTCAAGTTATAATTTGTAATAATAATTTGAATTTAACAAATCTAAGCTCTGTAATTCACTATTACAAGTTCAGATCTTCCAGTTATAATTTACAATAATAATTATAAGCTATCAATTTTAAGTTCTGTATTTGACAATTACTAGTTCAGATCTTCAAGTTATAATTTGCCTAATAATTTATATTTAACAATTCGAAGTTCTGTATTTGACTATTACAAGTTCAGATCTTTAAATTATTATTTGCAATCTTAGTTTGAATTTCACAATTCGAAGTTCTGTATTTACCTATTACAAGTTCAGATCTTCAAGTTATAATGTGCACTAATAATATGTATTTAAGAATTCGAAGTTCTGTATTTCACTATTACAAGTTCAGATCTTCAAGTTATAATTTGAATTATAATTATAAGCTATCAATTTTAAGTTCTGTATTTGACAATTACAAGTACAGATCTTCAAGTTATTATTTGCAATAATAATTAGAAGCTATCAACTTTAAGTTCTGTATTTGACAATTACAAGTGCAGATCTTCAAGTTATAATTTGAAATAATAATTAGAAGCTATCAATTTTAAGTTCTGTATTTGACAATTACAAGTTCAGATCTTCAAGTTATAAGCTGCAATAATAATTAGAAGCTAACAATTTTAAGTTCTGTATTTGACAATTTCTAGTTCAGATCTTCAAGTTATAATTTGCACTAATAATTTGTATTTAACAATTAGAAGTTCTGTATTTGACAATTACAAGTTCAGATCTTCAAGTTATAATTTGAAATAATAATTACAAGCTATCAATTTTAAGTTCTGTATTTGACAATTACAAGTTCAGATCTTCAAGTTATAATTTGCAATAATAATTCGAAGCTATCAATTTTAAGTTCTGTATTTGATAATTACAAGTTCAGTTCTTCAAGTTATAATTTGCACTAATAATTTGTATTTAACAATTAGAAGTTCTGTATTTGACTATGACAAGTTCAGATCTTCAAATTATTATTTGCAATCTTAGTTTGAATTTAACAATTCGAAGTTCTGTATTTACCTATTACAAGTTCAGATCTTCAAGTTATAATGTGCACTAATAATATGTATTTAAGAATTCGAAGTTCTGTATTTCACTATTACAAGTACAGATCTTCAAGTTATAATTTGAATTATAATTATAAGCTATCAATTTTAAGTTCTGTATTTGACAATTACAAGTTCAGATCTTCAAGTTATAATTTGCAATAATAATTAGAAGCTATCAATTTTAAGTTCTGTATTTGACAATTACTAGTATTCAGATCTTCAAATTATAATTTGAAATAATAATTTGAAATTAACAAATCTAAGTTCTGTAATTCACTATTACAAGTTCAGATCTTCAAGTTATAATTTGCAATAATAATTAGAAGCTATCAATTTTAAGTTCTGTATTTGACAATTACTAGTTCAGATCTTCAAGTTATAATTTGTAATAATAATTTGAATTTAACAAATCTAAGCTCTGTAATTCACTATTACAAGTTCAGATCTTCAAGTTATAATTTACAATAAAAATTATAAGCTATCAATTTTAAGTTCTGTATTTGACAATTACTAGTTCAGATCTTCAAGTTATAATTTGCACTAATAATTTATATTTAACAATTCGAAGTTCTGTATTTGACTATTACAAGTTCAGACCAAAGTTATAATTTGAATTATAATTTTAAGCTATCAATTTTAAGTTCTGTATTTGACAATTACAAGTACAGATCTTCAAGTTATAATTTGCAAGAATAATTTGAATTTAACAAATCGAAGTTCTGTAATTCACTATTACAAGTTCAGATCTTCAAGTTATAATTTGCTATAATAATTAGAAGCTATCAATTTTAAGTTCTGTATTTGAATATTACAAGCTCAGATCTTCAAGTTATAATTTGAATTATAATTATAAGCTATCAATTTTAAGTTCTGTATTTGACAATTACTAGTTCAGATCTTCAAATTATAATTTGAAATAATAATTTGAATTTAAAAATCTAAGTTCTGTAATTCACTATTACAAGTTCAGATCCTCAAGTTATAGTTTGCAATAATAATTAGAAGTTATCAATTTTAAGTTCTGTATTTGACAATTACAAGTTCAGATCTTCAAGTTATAATTTGCACTAATAATTTGTATTTAATAAATAGAAGTTCTGTATTTGACAATTACAAGTTCATATCTTCAAGTTATAATTTGAAATAATAATTAGAAGCTATCAATTTTTAGTTCTGTATTTGACAATTACAAGTTCAGATCTTCAAGTTATAATTTGCAATAATAATTAGAAGCTATCAATTTTAAGTTCTGTATTTGACAATTACAAGTTCAGATCTTCAAGTTATAATTTGCACTAATAATTTGTATTTAATAATTAGAAGTTCTGTATTTGACAATTACTAGTTCAGATCTTCAAGTTATAATTTGAAATAATAATTTGAATTTAACAAATCTTAGTTCTGTAATTCACTATTACAAGTTCAGATCTTCAAGTTATAATTTGCAATAATAATTAGAAGCTATCAATTTTAAGTTCTGTATTTGACAATTACTAGTTCAGATCTTCAAGTTATAATTTGAAATAATAATTTGAATCTAACAAATCTAAGTTCTGTAATTCACTATTACAAGTTCAGATCTTCAAGTTATAATTTGCAATAATAATTAGAAGCTATCAATTTTAAGTTCTGTATTTGACTATTACAAGCTCAGATCTTCAAGTTATAATTTGAACTATAATTATAAGCTATCAATTTTAAGTTCTGTATTTGTCTAATACAAGTTCAGATCTTCAAATTATAATTTGCAATAATAATTAGAAGCTATCAATTTTAAGTTCTGTATTTGACAATTACTCGTTCAGATCTTCAAGTTATAATTTGAAATAATAATTAGAATTTAACAAATCTAAGTTTTATAATTCACTATTACAAGTTCAGATATTCAAGTTATAATTTGCAATAATAATTAGAAGCTATCAATTTTAAGTTCTGTATTTGACAATTACAAGTTCAGATCTTCAAGTTATAATTTGCACTAATAATTTGTATTTAACAATTAGAAGTTCTGTATTTGACTATTACAAGTTCAGATCTTCAAATTAGTATTTGCAATCTTAGTTTGAATTTAACAATTAGAAGTTCTGTATTTACCTATTACAAGTTCAGATCTTCAAGTTATAATTTGAACTATAATTATAATCTATCAATTTTAAGTTCGGTATTTGACAATTACAAGTACAGATCTTCAAGATATTATTTGCAATAATAATTAGAAGCCATCAATTTTAAGTTCTGTATTTGACAATTACAAGATCAGATCTTCAAGTTATAATTTGAAATAATAATTAGAAGCTATCAATTTTAAGTTCTGTATTTGACAATTACAAGTTCAGATCTTCAAGTTATAATTTGCAATAATAATTAGAAGCTATCAATTTTAAGTTCTGTATTTGACAATTACAAGTTCAGATCTTCAAGTTATAATTTGCACTAATAATTTGTATTTAACAATTAGAAGTTTTGTATTTGACTATTACAAGTACAGATCTTCAAATTATTATTTGCAATCTTAGTTAGAATTTAACAATTAGAAGTTCTGTATTTACCTATTACAAGTTCAGATCTTGAAGTTATAATTTGCATTAATAATTTGTATTTAACAATTCGTAGTTCTGAATTTGACTATTACAAGTTCAGATCTTCAAGTTATAATTTGAACTATAATTATAAGCTATCAATTTTAAGTTCTGTATTTGACAATTACAAGTACAGATCTTCAAGATATTATTTGCAATAATAATTAGAAGCTATCAATTTTAAGTTCTGTATTTGACAATTACAAGTTCAGATCTTCAAGTTATAATTTGAAATAATAATTAGAAGCTATCAATTTTAAGTTCTGTATTTGACAATTACAAGTTCAGATCTTCAAGTTATAATTTGCAATAATAATTAGAAGCTATCAATTTTAAGTTCTGTATTTGACAATTACTAGTTCAGATCTTCAAGTTATAATTTGAAATAGTAATTTGAATTTAACAAATCTAAGTTCTGTAATTCACTATTACCAGTTCAGATCTTCAAGTTATAATTTACAATAATAATTAGAAGCTATCAATTTTAAGTTCTGTATTTGACTATTACAAGTTCAGATCTTCAAATTATTATTTGCAATCTTAGTTTGAATTTAACAATTCAAAGTTCTGTACTTACCTATTACAAGTTCAGATCTTCAAGTTATAATTTGCACTAATAATTTGTAATTAACAATTCCAAGTTCTGTATTTGACTATTACAAGTTCAGATCTTCAAGTTATAATTTGAATTATAATTATAAGCTATCAATTTTAAGTTCTGTATTTGACAATTACAAGTACAGATCTTCAAATTATTATTTGCAATAATAATTAGAAGCTATCAATTTTAAGTTCTGTATTTGACAATTACAAGCTCAGATCTTCAAGTTATAATTTGAATTATAATTATAAGCTATCAATTTTAAGTTCTGTATTTGTCTATTACAAGTTCAGATCTTCAAATTATAATTTGCAATAATAATTAGAAGCTATCAATTTTAAGTTCTGTATTTGACTATTACTCGTTCAGATCTTCAAGTTATAATTAGAAATAATAATTTGAATTTAACAAATCTAAGTTTTGTAATTCACTATTACAAGTTCAGATCTTCAAGTTATAATTTGCAATAATAATTAGAAGCTATCAATTTTAAGTTCTGTATTTGACAATTACAAGTTCAGATCTTCAAGTTATAATTTGCACTAATATATTGTATTTAACAATTAGAAGTTCTGTATTTGACTATTACAAGTTCAGATCTTCAAATTATTATTTGCAATCTTAGTTTGAATTTAACAATTAGAAGTTCTGTATTTACCTATTACAAGTTCAGATCTTCAAGTTATAATTTGCACTAATAATTTGTATTACACAATTCGAAGTTCTGAATTTGACTATTACAAGTTCAGATCTTAAAGTTATAATTTGAACTATAATTATAAGCTATCAATTTTAAGTTCTGTATTTGACAATTACAAGTATAGATCTTCAAGATATTATTTGCAATAATAATTAGAAGATATCAATTTTAAGTTCTGTATTTGACAATTACAAGTTCAGATCTTCAAGTTATAATTTGAAATAATAATTAGAAGCTATCAATTTTAAGTTCTGTATTTGACAATTACAAGTTCAGATCTTCAAGTTATAATTTGAAATAATAATTACAAGCTATCCATTTTAAGTTCTGTATTTGACAATTACTAGTTCAGATCTTCAAATTATAATTTGAAATAATAATTTGAATTTAAAAATCTAAGTTCTGTAATTCACTATTACAAGTTCAGATCTTCAAGTTATAATTTGCAATAATAATTAGAAGTTATCAGTTTTAAGTTCTGTATTTGACAATTACAAGTTCAGAACTTCAAGTTATAATTTGCACTAATAATTTGTATTTAATAAATAGAAGTTCTGTATTTGACAATTACAAGTTCATATCTTCAAGTTATAATTTGAAATAATGATTAGCAGCTATCAATTTTAAGTTCTGTATTTGACAATTACAAGTTCAGATCTTCAAGTTATAATTTGCAATAATAATTAGAAGCTATCAATTTTAAGTTCTGTATTTGACAATTACAAGTTCAGATCTTCAAGTTATAATTTGCACTAATAATTTGAATTAAATAATTAGAAGTTCTGTATTTAACAATTACTAGTTCAGATCTTCAAGTTATAATTTGAAATAATAATTTGAATTTAACAAATCTTAGTTCTGTAATTCACTATTACAAGTTCAGATCTTCAAGTTATAATTTGCAATAATAATTAGAAGCTATCAATTTTAAGTTCTGTATTTGACAAATACTAGTTCAGATCTTCAAGTTATAATTTGAAATAATAATTTGAATTTAACAAATCTAAGTTCTGTAATTCACAATTACAAGTTCAGATCTTCAAGTTATAATTTACAATAATAATTATAAGCTATAAATCTTAAGTTCTGTATTTGACAATTACTAGTTCAGATCTTCAAGTTATAATTTGCACTAATAATTTGTATTTAACAATTCGAAGTTCTGTATTTCACTATTACAAGTACAGATCTTCAAGTTATAATTTGAATTATAATTATAAGCTATCAATTTTAAGTTCTGTATTTGACAATTACAAGTTCAGATCTTCAAGTTATAATTTGCAATAATAATTAGAAGCTATCAATTTTAAGTTCTGTATTTGACAATTACTAGTATTCAGATCTTCAAATTATAATTTGAAATAATAATTTGAAATTAACAAATCTAAGTTCTGTAATTCACTATTACAAGTTCAGATCTTCAAGTTATAATTTGCAATAATAATTAGAAGCTATCAATTTTAAGTTCTGTATTTGACAATTACTAGTTCAGATCTTCAAGTTATAATTTGTAATAATAATTTGAATTTAACAAATCTAAGCTCTGTAATTCACTATTACAAGTTCAGATCTTCAAGTTATAATTTACAATAAAAATTATAAGCTATCAATTTTAAGTTCTGTATTTGACAATTACTAGTTCAGATCTTCAAGTTATAATTTGCACTAATAATTTATATTTAACAATTCGAAGTTCTGTATTTGACTATTACAAGTTCAGACCAAAGTTATAATTTGAATTATAATTTTAAGCTATCAATTTTAAGTTCTGTATTTGACAATTACAAGTACAGATCTACAAGTTATAATTTGCAAGAATAATTTGAATTTAACAAATCGAAGTTCTGTAATTCACTATTACAAGTTCAGATCTTCAAGTTATAATTTGCTATAATAATTAGAAGCTATCAATTTTAAGTTCTGTATTTGAATATTACAAGCTCAGATCTTCAAGTTATAATTTGAATTATAATTATAAGCTATCAATTTTAAGTTCTGTATTTGTCTATTACAAGTTCAGATCTTCAAATTATAATTTGCAATAATAATTAGAAGCTATCAATTTTAAGTTCTGTATTTGACAATTACTCGTTCAGATCTTCAAGTTATAATTTGAAATAATAATTTGAATTTAACAAATCTAAGTTTTGTAATTGACTATTACAAGTTCAGATCTTCAAGTTATAATTTGCAATCTTAGTTTGAATTTAACAATTCGAAGTTCTGTATTTGACTATTACAAGTTCAGATCTTCAAGTTATAATTTGAATTATAATTTTAAGCTATCAATGTTAAGTTCTGTATTTGACAATTACAAGTACAGATCTTCAAGTTATAATTTGAAAGAAAAATTTGAATTTAACAAATCTAAGTTCTGTAATTCACTATTACAAGTTCAGATCTTCAAGTTATAATTTGCAATAATAATTAGAAGCTATCAATTTTAAGTTCTGTATTTGACTATTACAAGCTCAGATCTGCAAGTTATAATTTGAACTATAATTATAAGCTATCAATTTTAAGTTCTGTATTTGTCTATTACAAGTTCAGATCTTCATATTATAATTTGCAATAATAATTAGAAGCTATCAATTTTAAGTTCTGTATTTGACAATTACTCGTTCAGATCTTCAAGTTATAATTTGAAATAATAATTTGAATTTAACAAATCTAAGTTTTGTAATTCACTATTACAAGTTCAGATCTTCAAGTTATAATTTGCAATAATAATTAGAAGCTATCAATTTTAAGTTCTGTATTTGACAATTACAAGTTCAGATCTTCAAGTTATAATTTGCACTAATAATTTGTATTTAACAATTAGAAGTTCTGTATTTGACTATTACAAGTTCAGATCTTCAAATTAGTATTTGCAATCTTAGTTTGAATTTAACAATTAGAAGTTCTGTATTTACCTATTACTAGTTCAGATCTTCAAGTTATAATTTGAACTATAATTATAAACTATCAATTTTAAGTTCGGTATTTGACAATTACAAGTACAGATCTTTAAGTTATAATTTGAACTATAATTATAATCTATCAATTTTAAGTTCGGTATTTGACAATTACAAGTACAGATCTTCAAGATATTATTTGCAATAATAATTAGAAGCCATCAATTTTAAGTTCTGTATTTGACAATTACAAGATCAGATCTTCAAGTTATAATTTGAAATAATAATTAGAAGCTATCAATTTTAAGTTCTGTATTTGACAATTACAAGTTCAGATCTTCAAGTTATAATTTGCACTAATAATTTGTATTTAACAATTAGAAGTTTTGTATTTGACTATTACAAGTACAGATCTTCAAATTATTATTTGCAATCTTAGTTAGAATTTAACAATTAGAAGTTCTGTATTTACCTATTACAAGTTCAGATCTTGAAGTTATAATTTGCATTAATAATTTGTATTTAACAATTCGTAGTTCTGAATTTGACTATTACAAGTTCAGATCTTCAAGTTATAATTTGAACTATAATTATAAGCTATCAATTTTAAGTTCTGTATTTGACAATTACAAGTACAGATCTTCAAGATATTATTTGCAATAATAATTAGAAGCTATCAATTTTAAGTTCTGTATTTGACAATTACAAGTTCAGATCTTCAAGTTATAATTTGAAATAATAATTAGAAGCTATCAATTTTAAGTTCTGTATTTGACAATTACAAGTTCAGATCTTCAAGTTATAATTTGCAATAATAATTAGAAGCTATCAATTTTAAGTTCTGTATTTGACAATTACTAGTTCAGATCTTCAAGTTATAATTTGAAATAGTAATTTGAATTTAACAAATCTAAGTTCTGTAATTCACTATTACCAGTTCAGATCTTCAAGTTATAATTTACAATAATAATTAGAAGCTATCAATTTTAAGTTCTGTATTTGACTATTACAAGTTCAGATCTTCAAATTATTATTTGCAATCTTAGTTTGAATTTAACAATTCAAAGTTCTGTACTTACCTATTACAAGTTCAGATCTTCAAGTTATAATTTGCACTAATAATTTGTAATTAACAATTCCAAGTTCTGTATTTGACTATTACAAGTTCAGATCTTCAAGTTATAATTTGAATTATAATTATAAGCTATCAATTTTAAGTTCTGTATTTGACAATTACAAGTACAGATCTTCAAATTATTATTTGCAATAATAATTAGAAGCTATCAATTTTAAGTTCTGTATTTGACAATTACAAGCTCAGATCTTCAAGTTATAATTTGAATTATAATTATAAGCTATCAATTTTAAGTTCTGTATTTGTCTATTACAAGTTCAGATCTTCAAATTATAATTTGCAATAATAATTAGAAGCTATCAATTTTAAGTTCTGTATTTGACTATTACTCGTTCAGATCTTCAAGTTATAATTAGAAATAATAATTTGAATTTAACAAATCTAAGTTTTGTAATTCACTATTACAAGTTCAGATCTTCAAGTTATAATTTGCAATAATAATTAGAAGCTATCAATTTTAAGTTCTGTATTTGACAATTACAAGTTCAGATCTTCAAGTTATAATTTGCACTAATATATTGTATTTAACAATTAGAAGTTCTGTATTTGACTATTACAAGTTCAGATCTTCAAATTATTATTTGCAATCTTAGTTTGAATTTAACAATTAGAAGTTCTGTATTTACCTATTACAAGTTCAGATCTTCAAGTTATAATTTGCACTAATAATTTGTATTACACAATTCGAAGTTCTGAATTTGACTATTACAAGTTCAGATCTTAAAGTTATAATTTGAACTATAATTATAAGCTATCAATTTTAAGTTCTGTATTTGACAATTACAAGTATAGATCTTCAAGATATTATTTGCAATAATAATTAGAAGATATCAATTTTAAGTTCTGTATTTGACAATTACAAGTTCAGATCTTCAAGTTATAATTTGCAATAATAATTAGAAGCTATCAATTTTAAGTTCTGTATTTGACAATTACTAGTTCAGATCTTCAAATTATAATTTGAAATAATAATTTGAATTTAAAAATCTAAGTTCTGTAATTCACTATTACAAGTTCAGATCCTCAAGTTATAGTTTGCAATAATAATTAGAAGTTATCAATTTTAAGTTCTGTATTTGACAATTACAAGTTCAGATCTTCAAGTTATAATTTGCACTAATAATTTGTATTTAATAAATAGAAGTTCTGTATTTGACAATTACAAGTTCATATCTTCAAGTTATAATTTGAAATAATAATTAGAAGCTATCAATTTTTAGTTCTGTATTTGACAATTACAAGTTCAGATCTTCAAGTTATAATTTGCAATAATAATTAGAAGCTATCAATTTTAAGTTCTGTATTTGACAATTACAAGTTCAGATCTTCAAGTTATAATTTGCACTAATAATTTGTATTTAATAATTAGAAGTTCTGTATTTGACAATTACTAGTTCAGATCTTCAAGTTATAATTTGAAATAATAATTTGAATTTAACAAATCTTAGTTCTGTAATTCACTATTACAAGTTCAGATCTTCAAGTTATAATTTGCAATAATAATTAGAAGCTATCAATTTTAAGTTCTGTATTTGACAATTACTAGTTCAGATCTTCAAGTTATAATTTGAAATAATAATTTGAATCTAACAAATCTAAGTTCTGTAATTCACTATTACAAGTTCAGATCTTCAAGTTATAATTTGCAATAATAATTAGAAGCTATCAATTTTAAGTTCTGTATTTGACTATTACAAGCTCAGATCTTCAAGTTATAATTTGAACTATAATTATAAGCTATCAATTTTAAGTTCTGTATTTGTCTAATACAAGTTCAGATCTTCAAGTTATAATTTGCAATAATAATTAGAAGCTATCAATTTTAAGTTCTGTATTTGACAATTACAAGTTCAGATCTTCAAGTTATAATTTGCACTAATAATTTGTATTTAACAATTAGAAGTTTTGTATTTGACTATTACAAGTACAGATCTTCAAATTATTATTTGCAATCTTAGTTAGAATTTAACAATTAGAAGTTCTGTATTTACCTATTACAAGTTCAGATCTTGAAGTTATAATTTGCATTAATAATTTGTATTTAACAATTCGTAGTTCTGAATTTGACTATTACAAGTTCAGATCTTCAAGTTATAATTTGAACTATAATTATAAGCTATCAATTTTAAGTTCTGTATTTGACAATTACAAGTACAGATCTTCAAGATATTATTTGCAATAATAATTAGAAGCTATCAATTTTAAGTTCTGTATTTGACAATTACAAGTTCAGATCTTCAAGTTATAATTTGAAATAATAATTAGAAGCTATCAATTTTAAGTTCTGTATTTGACAATTACAAGTTCAGATCTTCAAGTTATAATTTGCAATAATAATTAGAAGCTATCAATTTTAAGTTCTGTATTTGACAATTACTAGTTCAGATCTTCAAGTTATAATTTGAAATAGTAATTTGAATTTAACAAATCTAAGTTCTGTAATTCACTATTACCAGTTCAGATCTTCAAGTTATAATTTACAATAATAATTAGAAGCTATCAATTTTAAGTTCTGTATTTGACTATTACAAGTTCAGATCTTCAAATTATTATTTGCAATCTTAGTTTGAATTTAACAATTCAAAGTTCTGTACTTACCTATTACAAGTTCAGATCTTCAAGTTATAATTTGCACTAATAATTTGTAATTAACAATTCCAAGTTCTGTATTTGACTATTACAAGTTCAGATCTTCAAGTTATAATTTGCAATAATAATTAGAAGCTATCAATTTTAAGTTCTGTATTTGACAATTACAAGCTCAGATCTTCAAGTTATAATTTGAATTATAATTATAAGCTATCAATTTTAAGTTCTGTATTTGTCTATTACAAGTTCAGATCTTCAAATTATAATTTGCAATAATAATTAGAAGCTATCAATTTTAAGTTCTGTATTTGACTATTACTCGTTCAGATCTTCAAGTTATAATTAGAAATAATAATTTGAATTTAACAAATCTAAGTTTTGTAATTCACTATTACAAGTTCAGATCTTCAAGTTATAATTTGCAATAATAATTAGAAGCTATCAATTTTAAGTTCTGTATTTGACAATTACAAGTTCAGATCTTCAAGTTATAATTTGCACTAATATATTGTATTTAACAATTAGAAGTTCTGTATTTGACTATTACAAGTTCAGATCTTCAAATTATTATTTGCAATCTTAGTTTGAATTTAACAATTAGAAGTTCTGTATTTACCTATTACAAGTTCAGATCTTCAAGTTATAATTTGCACTAATAATTTGTATTACACAATTCGAAGTTCTGAATTTGACTATTACAAGTTCAGATCTTAAAGTTATAATTTGAACTATAATTATAAGCTATCAATTTTAAGTTCTGTATTTGACAATTACAAGTATAGATCTTCAAGATATTATTTGCAATAATAATTAGAAGATATCAATTTTAAGTTCTGTATTTGACAATTACAAGTTCAGATCTTCAAGTTATAATTTGAAATAATAATTAGAAGCTATCAATTTTAAGTTCTGTATTTGACAATTACAAGTTCAGATCTTCAAGTTATAATTTGAAATAATAATTACAAGCTATCCATTTTAAGTTCTGTATTTGACAATTACTAGTTCAGATCTTCAAATTATAATTTGAAATAATAATTTGAATTTAAAAATCTAAGTTCTGTAATTCACTATTACAAGTTCAGATCTTCAAGTTATAATTTGCAATAATAATTAGAAGTTATCAGTTTTAAGTTCTGTATTTGACAATTACAAGTTCAGAACTTCAAGTTATAATTTGCACTAATAATTTGTATTTAATAAATAGAAGTTCTGTATTTGACAATTACAAGTTCATATCTTCAAGTTATAATTTGAAATAATAATTAGCAGCTATCAATTTTAAGTTCTGTATTTGACAATTACAAGTTCAGATCTTCAAGTTATAATTTGCAATAATAATTAGAAGCTATCAATTTTAAGTTCTGTATTTGACAATTACAAGTTCAGATCTTCAAGTTATAATTTGCACTAATAATTTGAATTAAATAATTAGAAGTTCTGTATTTAACAATTACTAGTTCAGATCTTCAAGTTATAATTTGAAATAATAATTTGAATTTAACAAATCTTAGTTCTGTAATTCACTATTACAAGTTCAGATCTTCAAGTTATAATTTGCAATAATAATTAGAAGCTATCAATTTTAAGTTCTGTATTTGACAATTACTAGTTCAGATCTTCAAGTTATAATTTGAAATAATAATTTGAATTTAACAAATCTAAGTTCTGTAATTCACAATTACAAGTTCAGATCTTCAAGTTATAATTTACAATAATAATTATAAGCTATAAATCTTAAGTTCTGTATTTGACAATTACTAGTTCAGATCTTCAAGTTATAATTTGCACTAATAATTTGTATTTAACAATTCGAAGTTCTGTATTTGACTATTACAAGTTCAGATCTTCAAGTTATAATTTGAATTATAATTTTAAGCTATCAATTTTAAGTTCTGTATTTGACAATTACAAGTTCAGATCTTCAAGTTATAATTTGCACTAATAATTTGTATTTAATAATTAGAAGTTCTGTATTTGACAATTACAAGTTCATATTGGCAAGTTATAATTTGAAATAATAATTAGAAGCTATCAATTTTAAGTTCCGGATTTGACAATTACAAGTTCAGATCTTCAAGTTATAATTTGCAATAATAATTAGAAGCTATCAATTTTAAGTTCTGTATTTGACAATTACAAGTTCAGATCTTCAAGTTATAATTTGCACTAATAATTTGTATTTAATAATTAGAAGTTCTGTATTTGACAATTACTAGTTCAGATCTTCAAGTTATAATTTGAAATAATAATTTGAATTTAACAAATCTTAGTTCTGTAATTCACTATTACAAGTTCAGATCTTCAAGTTATAATTTACAATAATAATTATAAGCTATCAATTTTAAGTTCTGTATTTGACAATTACTAGTTCAGATCTTCAAGTTATAATTTGCACTAATAATTTGTATTTAACCATTCGAAGTTCTGTATTTGACTATTACAAGTTCAGATCTTCAAGTTATAATTTGAATTATAATTATAAGCTATCAATTTTAAGTTCTGTATTTGACAGCTCTAATCAGGAACTGAAAAAGATGTTAACCGATAATAAAAATCAAGGTATTAGAAAATTCTTAGAAAATCTCTCACCCACAGAATCGACGGACTACTCCCTGTGGAAAGTTACGAAAAAAATCAAACAACCCCAAAACAAACAACCACCAATTCGAACACGAGAAGGCAACTGGGCAAGAAGGGCTGAAGAAAAAGTCAATACTTTTGCAGAACATCTTCGCAACGTTTTCACACCATTCCCAATGGAAACCCTACCAGAGGAAGAAAAATTCATACATGAATTCCTAGAAGCACCTTATCAAATGGACGTTCCCATTAAACCCATGAAAGTAGCAGAGGTAAAATCGTGCATAATGAACAGCATTAACCCAAAGAAAACACCGGGGTACGATCTGATAACAGGAAGGGTTCTGAAAGAGCTACCACCAGTGGGAACGAAAATGATAACTATCATATTCAATGCCATACTTAGATTGGGTTACTTCCCCTCACAATGGAAGGTGGCCCAAATAATCATGATACCAAAACCTGGAAAGGATCCAACGGATGCTGCGTCTTATCGTCCGATCAGTCTCTTGCCTGTTTTGTCCAAGGTGTTTGAAAAAAATTTTGTGGCTAAGCTCAAACCACTCCTTGAAGAAAGCCATTTAACACCTAACCATCAATTTGGATTTCGACAAAATCATTCCACCATCGAACAAGTACACAGAGTTGTTAGGAGGATAAGAGAAGATCTGGAACACAAGCGATACTGTTCGGCGGCTTTTTTGGATATCTCCCAGGCCTTTGATAAGGTGTGGCATGCGGGATTGGTCTACAAGATCAAGAGCAACTTACCTCATCCATATTGTCAACTATTGCGGTCTTACTTAACTAACAGACACTTCCTCGTGAAATGTGGGGACGCATATTCCACTCTGGTTCCCATATCATCTGGTGTACCTCAGGGCAGTGTGCTTGGCCCGTTTTTGTACATACTGTATACTTCTGATCTGCCAACTAGCACCAACACCGAAATAGCCACCTTTGCAGATGACACTGCAATAATGGCCTCACATCAGGACCCAGGCGTGGCATCTAGATACCTACAAAAACACCTTGGTGAAGTGGATAAGTGGCTTAAGATGTGGCGGATCAAAGCCAACAGCACAAAATCTACCCATATTACGTTTACCTTGAGGAGGGGGACATGTCCGGTGGTCTCATTAAACAACATTCCTCTCCCGCAAAGTGATGAAGTCAAATATCTCGGTATTCATCTAGACAGACGCCTGACATGGACGAAACACATCTGGAAGAAGCGGTTGAAGCTGGGCCATGTCTACCGCAAAGTGTTGTGGTTAATGAGTAGGAACTCCAATCTCAGCATGGAAAATAAACTCCTAATTTATAAAGCAATCATCAAACCTGTGTGGATATATGGAATCCAGTTATGGGGTTCTGCTAGTGCATCAAATATCTTAAGATTACAGCGCTTCCAATCTAAAACACTGCGGGCGATTTGCAATGCACCCTGGTACGTCCCAAACGAAGTCATCCATCGTGATATGTGCATGGCTACGGTCAAGGAGGAAATTGCATCTAAAAGCGAAAAGTATCAACACAGACTCAGCGCTCATCCTAACATCTTGGCTTCAAGTCTTCTTATCGCCCCCAATATTAGAAGACTAAAGAGGCTTGACCCTCTAGACTTGGCCCAGCGAACCTAATTAGTAATTAGTGACCTAAATAACTTTATTTATGACCACAATAAAACAATGTAAAAATGTAAATGTTTTAGCAATCATTATGAGGCTTACCGATGGGTCAGCTTCATCCATGTTATTTTCTTAGTCAAGTAATAATGCTTATTGTTATTTATTTAACAGATTGTATTAAATTCTAGGAAGTTAATAAAAAAAAAAAAAAAAAAAAAGTATTTGACAATTACAAGTACCGATCTTCAAGTTATAATTTGAAATAATAATTTGAATTTAACAAATCTAAGTTCTGTAATTCAGTATTACAAGTTCAGATCTTCAAGTTATAATTTGCAATAATAATTAGAAACTATCAATTTTAAGTTCTGTATTTGACAATTACTAGTTCAGATCTTCAAGTTACAATTTGAAATAATAATTTGAATTTAACAAATCTAAGTTCTGTAATTCACTATTACAAGTTCAGATCTTCAAGTTATAATTTACAATAATAATTAAAAGCTATCAATTTTAAGTTCTGTATTTGACAATTACAAGTTCAGATCTTCAAGTTATAATTTGCAATAATAATTAGAAGCTATCAATTTTAAGTTCTGTATTTAACAATTACTAGTTCAGATCTGCAAGTTATAATTTGAAATAATAATTTGAATTTAACAAATCTAAGTTCTGTAATTCACTATTACAAGTTCAGATCTTCAAGATATAATTTACAATAATAATTATAAGCTATCAATTTTAAGTTCTGTATTTGACAATTACTAGTTCAGATCTTCAAGTTATAATTTGAAATAATAATTTGAATTTAACAAATCTAAGTTCTGTAATTCACTATTACTCGTTCAGATCTTCAAGTTATAATTAGAAATAATAATTTTAATTTAACAAATCTAAGTTTTGTAATTCACTATTACAAGTTCAGATCTTCAAGTTATAATTTGCAATAATAAGTAGAAGCTATCAATTTTAAGTTCTGTATTTGACAATTACAAGTTCAGATCTTCAAGTTATAATTTGCACTAATAATTTGTATTTAACAATTAGAAGTTCTGTATTTGACTATTACAAGTTCAGATCTTCAAATTATTATTTGCAATCTTAGATTGAATTTAACAATTAGAAGTTCTGTATTTACCTATTACAAGTTCAGATCTTCAAGTTATAATTTGCACTAATAATTTGTATTACACAATTCGAAGTTCTGAATTTGACTATTACAAGTTCAGATCTTAAAGTTATAATTTGAACTATAATTATAAGCTATCAATTTTAAGTTCTGTATTTGACAATTACAAGTACAGATCTTCAAGATATTATTTGCAATAATAATTAGAAGCTATCAATTTTAAGTTCTGTATTTGACAATTGCAAGTTCAGATCTGCAAGTTATAATTTGCAATAATAATTAGAAGCTATCAATTTTAAGTTCTGTACTTGACAATTACAAGTTCAGATCTTCAAGTTATAATTTGCAATAATAATTAGAAGCTATCAATTTTAAGTTCTGTATTTGACAATTAGAAGTTCAGATCATCAAGTTATAATTTGAATTATAATTATAAGCTATCAATTTTAAGTTCTGTATTTGACAATTACAAGTACAGATCTTCAAGTTATTATTTGCAATAATAATTAGAAGCTATCAATTTTAAGTTCTGTATTTGACAATTACAAGTTGAGATCTTCAAGTTATAATTTGAAATAATAATTAGAAGCTATCAATTTTAAGTTCTGTATTTGACAATTACAAGTTCAGATCTACAAGTTATAATTTGCAATAATAATTAGAAGCTATCAATTTTAAGTTCTGTATTTGACAATTACTAGTTCAGATCTTCAAGTTATAATTTGCACTAATAATTTGTATTTAACAATTAGAAGTTCTGTATTTGACAATTACAAGTTCAGATTTTCAAGTTATAATTTGAAATAATAATTACAAGCTATCAATTTTAAGTTCTGTATTTGACTATTACAAGCTCAGATCTTCAAGTTATAATTTGAGTTATAATTATAAGCTATCAATTTTAAGTTCTGTATTTGTCTATTACAAGTTCAGATCTTCAAATTATAATTTGCAATAATAATTAGAAGCTATCAATTTTAAGTTCTGTATTTGACTATTACTCGTTCAGATCTTCAAGTTATAATTAGAAATAATAATTTGAATTTAACAAATCTAAGTTTTGTAATTCACTATTACAAGTTCAGATCTTCAAGTTATAATTTGCAATAATAATTAGAAGCTATCAATTTTAAGATCTGTATTTGACATTTACAAGTTCAGATCTTCAAGTTATAATTTGCACTAATAATTTGTATTTAACAATTAGAAGTTCTGTATTTGACTATTACAAGTTCAGATCTTCAAATTATTATTTGCAGTCTTAGTTTGAATTTAACAATTAGAAGTTCTGTATTTACCTATTACAAGTTCAGATCTTCAAGTTATAATTTGCACTAATAATTTGTATTACACAATTCGAAGTTCTGAATTTGACTATTACAAGTTCAGATCTTAAAGTTATAATTTGAACTATAATTATAAGCTATCAATTTTAAGTTCTGTATTTGACAATTACAAGTACAGATCTTCAAGATATTATTTGCAATAATAATTAGAAGCTATCAATTTTAAGTTCTGTATTTGACAATTACAAGTTCAGATCTTCAAGTTATAATTTGAAATAATAATTAGAAGCTATCAATTTTAAGTTCTGTATTTGACAATTACAAGTTCAGATCTTCAAGTTATAATTTGCACTAATAATTTGTATTTAACAATTAGAAGTTCTGTATTTGACTATTACAAGTTCAGATCTTCAAATTATTATTTGCAATCTTAGATTGAATTTAACAATTAGAAGTTCTGTATTTACCTATTACAAGTTCAGATCTTCAAGTTATAATTTGCACTAATAATTTGTATTACACAATTCGAAGTTCTGAATTTGACTATTACAAGTTCAGATCTTAAAGTTATAATTTGAACTATAATTATAAGCTATCAATTTTAAGTTCTGTATTTGACAATTACAAGTACAGATCTTCAAGATATTATTTGCAATAATAATTAGAAGCTATCAATTTTAAGTTCTGTATTTGACAATTCGTGGGTTCAGTACTAGAACTAGATAACTGAAAATTGATAGTTTTGAGATATTGGCGAAAATAGATTTTTCCATGATATTTTCATTGTTTTCTTTAAAATAAAGAGTTATAATTGGAATATTTTTACTATAACTTATGAAGGCGGTTATAATGGAGTAAAAATAATTACTCTCATGGAAATTAAAAATAATTATATGTTTTAATTAATTAAATTGTAAGATATCTAGTTGTAGCCCTTGCTTAATGTGATTTTTTATTCTTACTTGCCCACATATCTAGTTTTAGCACTAACTAAATGTGAGTTTCTTTTCGTACAATTTATACTATTACACAGGAAATAAAGAAAATGATTATAAAAAAAAATTTATTAAATCATTCATCAACATCGTTATCTGTATAACCAAGGCTTTCGTAAAAATTATAGTAAATCCTACTTATTGCCTGTGGTTTTATGGCAAACAATGACATCAAGTCATCGTACTTCCTTTTGGTGATCTTTCTGTTTTCGTTTAATGGTTTTAATGGATGGATTGTTGATCTTAGTCGAGTATTCTTGTTGCAGTCTACTTCTTTAAAATCTTCATCTTCAAAGCTTTCTTTAAATTTAAAATGATTTGGAAGCGTTGACTCAAATCTTATCCACGACATTTTCTGCCAGTGGACAGCTTCCCCACTGGTATCTTTTTTGCGCACATTTAATTGGGTTTGGACGTAATGTTTCCAATCAGTGAACTCATTCATGTCCACTACAGTATAAGGTTTGTGGCCCTTTTTACGCGCACTGCGGGCTATTGCTTTCCAGTCCTCTGGCCAATAAACCTTTCCTACCCTTTTAAATTCCGACCCAATAGCTGAATGCATTGAATCGCATTCCATTTCACTATGCCCGGAAGTCAAAAATTTTAAATTAATATTTCTGAGCTTTTGACGATGGTTTATTGCGTAAATGCACATTCCTGCAACAAATTGGTTGAGGTTTTGCCCTCCGCAGCGATCACTGAAGCACCGAATTTCTTCTACATAATCTGGGAGCGATTCAAAATATTTATAGAGGCAAGATGCGATTTCGCAGCTTCCTCTTCCACCCTGCCCCTCATGCCACATGAAACAAACCCCTTCGTTCGTCACAACATTATAAACGGTAAAGTTATAGGATGCCAATCTCCTTTTGTAAAAGAAAGCATTATTTGTGGGATCCGAGGGAACCATAAGGACCTGCTGGAGATCAAAGTTTAGCGATACAATCTTTCCCTCAGACGCTGCAGCTTCAGTTTTGTCTTTCCTTTTGTTGTCTCGAGCAATGTTTTTTCTTTTGATGTGATCATCATACTCCGGTACATCGCTGGGAGAATCACTATGTGCTACACAAATGCGACACTGATCCTTTCTAGGACGGTGAAATCCCAAATTATATTTTTCGAGAAATACGTTTCTGTATGCGTATTCTTTGGCCTTCTCGTTATTGTTTTCCTCACACCATACTGTATACAATCTATACATCATCCTTATGTTTAAATCGGATTGCAAATATTTTCTCTCCGTATCCGATCTGCAGTAGTGCGATGGCACAACTGGAAAAGATTCGATGTGTGCTTTAATATTCTGTATTACTTGAGGATTTATTATTGATTTTGGATGACACCCTCTTGAATCACCGCCAGAAGTATTAGCTGTTGAACGCTTTGCAACAGCTATGTCCACTACACCCTTTTTTATTCCCAATGTATTAATAAACATTGTTTTGCAAACACTTACTCTAGCTCCATCAACTGGCAAGAAGAAGAAACAGCTAAACTTCCTCTTAGATGAATCATCCCCCGTTGTTTTAACCTTTGTTGGTTTTTTATCAATATTGCTTAATATGAAATCGCGTTGCCTTGTGTAATTTCCCAAAGCATAATATTCATTAAAAATTGCCAATCGATGTTCTTCACTCACTTTACATTTGCGTTTACACGTATCTTTACAAGAAGGCCCCATATTTATCTTTGGTACAACGACACCCTTTGCATTGACATACTCCTGTCCATGTATTCTTTTCCTTCTTAAAACATTTCGTTTCCAGGTTTCTGGGTTTCTCTTTCTTTTTCTAGGCTTTTCAGATACCATTGGGTGTTCCTCCATTCCTTCCAAATCCACTGACTCGGGATCTGGTTCAGAATCACTTAACTCACCACGCAGATCAGGTACATAATCTGATTCATCACCAGAAAAGTCTGTATTAAAAAATAAATTGATTAATTTATTGGTTAATCACACATTGAAATTATAATAATTACCAGTAGCTGCTTCGGAACCGCTAACCTCGGGATCTGAAGATGGATTTCCTGGATTTTCCAAATTGACTTCTACAGAATTATTGCCAAAAGATTCTGTAAGAAAATCAAAACATTACTAAATAGTTACTCGAACAATAAATTAAATTGTAACAATAATACCTGTGGCTGTATTCGTAATGTTCTCCATTTCAATGGGTTCATTTTCCAATAACTCTGTATTTGACGTTGAATTGCAGGATTTATCAGCGAATTTTGCCCTCATAACATCTAAAAACGATAGTGCTTGACTTAAAATAATGTTTCATAACAATTTTAAAAGAATGCAGCTATAAACTATAGCAGTAAACACCGTTAAATTAAAAGAAAAAAATAAAATGTACAAATAAAAATAACTAAAAAAAAATAAAGCACTTACCTCCATTTTGCAACGCTAATTGAAGAATAACCTTTGTCCTCGTATTCATTTTGTTCAAAAATAATAATACTTTTAATACTAAATTATAAACTAACAGTAGTAACTAAATAGTATTATACACTTAAACACATAAAATTCAACATTTATCTAGTGTATAGTTGAAATCACCACTAGGTATCTTCAATACTTCCGCCATCTACCCATGCCAAAATTAGACATCTCAAGTTATCCACTTTTGACACTAGGGTGGTATATGCAACAAATTTTGTAACAAGTAGATATCTTTAGTTACCTACTTATTACAATAAATATTTTGTTGATTTTATAGTTGTCTAGTAATAGAACACCCTATTAAGAGGGGAAGGGGGCATCGTACACTTATCTACTTTTAGCAGTTGATAGATCATCTCATAGTCAGTTACCTGATGTAGATAACTCAAAAGCGCAAAAAATCGAGTTATCTAGTTCTAGTACTGAACCCACGAATTGCAAGTTCAGATCTGCAAGTTATAATTTGCAATAATAATTAGAAGCTATCAATTTTAAGTTCTGTACTTGACAATTACAAGTTCAGATCTTCAAGTTATAATTTGCAATAATAATTAGAAGCTATCAATTTTAAGTTCTGTATTTGACAATTAGAAGTTCAGATCATCAAGTTATAATTTGAATTATAATTATAAGCTATCAATTTTAAGTTCTGTATTTGACAATTACAAGTACAGATCTTCAAGTTATTATTTGCAATAATAATTAGAAGCTATCAATTTTAAGTTCTGTATTTGACAATTACAAGTTGAGATCTTCAAGTTATAATTTGAAATAATAATTAGAAGCTATCAATTTTAAGTTCTGTATTTGACAATTACAAGTTCAGATCTACAAGTTATAATTTGCAATAATAATTAGAAGCTATCAATTTTAAGTTCTGTATTTGACAATTACTAGTTCAGATCTTCAAGTTATAATTTGCACTAATAATTTGTATTTAACAATTAGAAGTTCTGTATTTGACAATTACAAGTTCAGATTTTCAAGTTATAATTTGAAATAATAATTACAAGCTATCAATTTTAAGTTCTGTATTTGACTATTACAAGCTCAGATCTTCAAGTTATAATTTGAGTTATAATTATAAGCTATCAATTTTAAGTTCTGTATTTGTCTATTACAAGTTCAGATCTTCAAATTATAATTTGCAATAATAATTAGAAGCTATCAATTTTAAGTTCTGTATTTGACTATTACTCGTTCAGATCTTCAAGTTATAATTAGAAATAATAATTTGAATTTAACAAATCTAAGTTTTGTAATTCACTATTACAAGTTCAGATCTTCAAGTTATAATTTGCAATAATAATTAGAAGCTATCAATTTTAAGATCTGTATTTGACATTTACAAGTTCAGATCTTCAAGTTATAATTTGCACTAATAATTTGTATTTAACAATTAGAAGTTCTGTATTTGACAATTACAAGTTCAGATCTTCAAGTTATAATTTGCAATAATAATTAGAAGCCATCAATTTTAAGTTCTGTATTTGACAATTACTAGTTCAGATCTACAAATTATAATTTGAAATAATAATTTGAATTTAAAAATCTAAGTTCTGTAATTCACTATTACAAGTTCAGATCTTCAAGTTATAATTTGCAATAATAATTAGAAGTTATCAATTTTAAGTTCTGTATTTGACAATTACAAGTTCAGATCTTCAAGTTATAATTTGCACTAATAATTTGTATTTTATAAATAGAAGTTCTGTATTTGACAATTACAAGTTCATATCTTCAAGTTATAATTTGAAATAATAATTAACAGCTATCAATTTTAAGTTCTGTATTTGACAATTACAAGTTCAGATCTTCAAGTTATAATTTGCAATAATAATTAGAAGCTATCAATTTTAAGTTCTGTATTTGACAATTACAAGTTCAGATCTTCAAGTTATAATTTGAATTATAATTTTAAGCTATCAATTTTAAGTTCTGTATTTGACAATTACAAGTTCAGATCTTCAAGTTATAATTTGCACTAATAATTTGTATTTAATAATTAGAAGTTCTGTATTTGACAATTACAAGTTCATATTTGCAAGTTATAATGTGAAATAATAATTAGAAGCTATCAATTTTAAGTTCCGGATTTGACAATTACAAGTTCAGATCTTCAAGTTATAATTTGCAATAATAATTAGAAGCTATCAATTTTAAGTTCTGTATTTGACAATTACAAGTTCAGATCTTCAAGTTATAATTTGCACTAATAATTTGTATTTAATAATTAGAAGTTCTGTATTTGACAATTACTAGTTCAGATCTTCAAGTTATAATTTGAAATAATAATTTGAATTTAACAAATCTTAGTTCTGTAATTCACTATTACAAGTTCAGATCTTCAAGTTATAATTTGCAATAATAATTAGAAGCTATCAATTTTAAGTTCTGTATTTGACAATTACTAGTTCAGATCTTCAAGTTATAATTTGAAATAATAATTGGAATTTAACAAATCTTAGTTCTGTAATTCACTATTACAAGTTCAGATCTTCAAGTTATAATTTGCAATAATAATTAGAAGCTATCAATTTTAAGTTCTGTATTTGACAATTACTAGTTCAGATCTTCAAGTTACAATTTGAAATAATAATTTGAATTTAACAAATCTAAGTTCTGTAATTCACTATTACAAGTTCAGATCTTCAAGTTATAATTTAAAATAATAATTAAAAGCTATCAATTTTAAGTTCTGTATTTGACAATTACAAGTGCAGATCTACAAGTTATAATTTGCAATAATAATTAGAAGCTATCAATTTTAAGTTCTGTATTTGACAATTACTAGTTCAGATCTGCAAGTTATAAATTGAAATAATAATTTGAATTTAACAAATCTAAGTTCTGTAATTCACTATTACAAGTTCAGATCTTCAAGATATAATTTACAATAATAATTATAAGCTATCAATTTTAAGTTCTGTATTTGACAATTACAAGTTGAGATCTTCAAGTTATAATTTGAAATAATAATTAGAAGCTATCAATTTTAAGTTCTGTATTTGACAATTACAAGTTCAGATCTACAAGTTATAATTTGCAATAATAATTAGAAGCTATCAATTTTAAGTTCTGTATTTGACAATTACTAGTTCAGATCTTCAAGTTATAATTTGCACTAATAATTTGTATTTAACAATTAGAAGTTCTGTATTTGACAATTACAAGTTCAGATTTTCAAGTTATAATTTGAAATAATAATTACAAGCTATCAATTTTAAGTTCTGTATTTGACTATTACAAGCTCAGATCTTCAAGTTATAATTTGAGTTATAATTATAAGCTATCAATTTTAAGTTCTGTATTTGTCTATTACAAGTTCAGATCTTCAAATTATAATTTGCAATAATAATTAGAAGCTATCAATTTTAAGTTCTGTATTTGACTATTACTCGTTCAGATCTTCAAGTTATAATTAGAAATAATAATTTGAATTTAACAAATCTAAGTTTTGTAATTCACTATTACAAGTTCAGATCTTCAAGTTATAATTTGCAATAATAATTAGAAGCTATCAATTTTAAGATCTGTATTTGACATTTACAAGTTCAGATCTTCAAGTTATAATTTGCACTAATAATTTGTATTTAACAATTAGAAGTTCTGTATTTGACTATTACAAGTTCAGATCTTCAAATTATTATTTGCAATCTTAGTTTGAATTTAACAATTAGAAGTTCTGTATTTACCTATTACAAGTTCAGATCTTCAAGTTATAATTTGCACTAATAATTTGTATTACACAATTCGAAGTTCTGAATTTGACTATTACAAGTTCAGATCTTAAAGTTATAATTTGAACTATAATTATAAGCTATCAATTTTAAGTTCTGTATTTGACAATTACAAGTACAGATCTTCAAGATATTATTTGCAATAATAATTAAAAGCTATCAATTTTAAGTTCTGTATTTGACAATTACAAGTTCAGATCTTCAAGTTATAATTTGCAATAATAATTAGAAGCTATCAATTTTTAGTTCTGTATTTGACAATTACAAGTTCAGATCTTCAAGTTATAATTTGCACTAATAATTTGTATTTAACAATTAGAAGTTCTGTATTTGACAATTACAAGTTCAGATCTTCAAGTTATAATTAGAAATAATTATTAGAAGCTATCAATTTTAAGTTCTGTATTTGACAATTACAAGTTCAGATCTTCAAGTTATAATTTGCAATAATAATTAGAAGCCATCAATTTTAAGTTCTGTATTTGACAATTACTAGTTCAGATCTACAAATTATAATTTGAAATAATAATTTGAATTTAAAAATCTAAGTTCTGTAATTCACTATTACAAGTTCAGATCTTCAAGTTATAATTTGCAATAATAATTAGAAGTTATCAATTTTAAGTTCTGTATTTGACAATTACAAGTTCAGATCTTCAAGTTATAATTTGCACTAATAATTTGTATTTTATAAATAGAAGTTCTGTATTTGACAATTACAAGTTCATATCTTCAAGTTATAATTTGAAATAATAATTAACAGCTATCAATTTTAAGTTCTGTATTTGACAATTACAAGTTCAGATCTTCAAGTTATAATTTGCAATAATAATTAGAAGCTATCAATTTTAAGTTCTGTATTTGACAATTACAAGTTCAGATCTTCAAGTTATAATTTGCACTAATAATTTGTATTTAATAATTTTAAGTTCTGTATTTGACAATTACTAGTTCAGATATTCAAGTTATAATTTGAACTAATAATTTGAATTTAACAAATCTTAGTTCTGTAATTCACTATTACAAGTTCAGATCTTCAAGTTATAATTTGAATTATAATTTTAAGCTATCAATTTTAAGTTCTGTATTTGACAATTACAAGTTCAGATCTTCAAGTTATAATTTGCACTAATAATTTGTATTTAATAATTAGAAGTTCTGTATTTGACAATTACAAGTTCATATTTGCAAGTTATAATGTGAAATAATAATTAGAAGCTATCAATTTTAAGTTCCGGATTTGACAATTACAAGTTCAGATCTTCAAGTTATAATTTGCAATAATAATTAGAAGCTATCAATTTTAAGTTCTGTATTTGACAATTACAAGTTCAGATCTTCAAGTTATAATTTGCACTAATAATTTGTATTTAATAATTAGAAGTTCTGTATTTGACAATTACTAGTTCAGATCTTCAAGTTATAATTTGAAATAATAATTTGAATTTAACAAATCTTAGTTCTGTAATTCACTATTACAAGTTCAGATCTTCAAGTTATAATTTGCAATAATAATTAGAAGCTATCAATTTTAAGTTCTGTATTTGACAATTACTAGTTCAGATCTTCAAATTATAATTTGAAATAATAATTGGAATTTAACAAATCTTAGTTCTGTAATTCACTATTACAAGTTCAGATCTTCAAGTTATAATTTGCAATAATAATTAGAAGCTATCAATTTTAAGTTCTGTATTTGACAATTACTAGTTCAGATCTTCAAGTTACAATTTGAAATAATAATTTGAATTTAACAAATCTAAGTTCTGTAATTCACTATTACAAGTTCAGATCTTCAAGTTATAATTTAAAATAATAATTAAAAGCTATCAATTTTAAGTTCTGTATTTGACAATTACAAGTGCAGATCTACAAGTTATAATTTGCAATAATAATTAGAAGCTATCAATTTTAAGTTCTGTATTTGACAATTACTAGTTCAGATCTGCAAGTTATAAATTGAAATAATAATTTGAATTTAACAAATCTAAGTTCTGTAATTCACTATTACAAGTTCAGATCTTCAAGATATAATTTACAATAATAATTATAAGCTATCAATTTTAAGTTCTGTATTTGACAATTACTAGTTCAGATCTTCAAGTTATAATTTGAAATAATAATTTGAATTTAACAAATCTAAGTTCTGTAATTCACTATTACAAGTTCAGATCTTCAAGTTATAATTTGCAATAATAATTAGAAGCTATCAATTTTAAGTTCAGTATTTGACTATTACAAGCTCAGATATTCAAGTTATAATTTGAATTATACTTATAAGCTATCAATTTTAAGTTCTGTATTTTTCTATTACAAGTTCAGATCTTCAAATTATAATTTGCAATAATAATTAGAAGCTATCAATTTTAAGTTCTGTATTTGACTATTACTCGTTCAGATCTTCAAGTTTTAATTAGCAATAATAATTAGAAGCTATCAATTTTAAGTTCTGTATTTTACAATTACTAGTTCAGATCATCAAGTTATAATTTGCACTAATAATTTGTATTTAACAATTAGAAGTTCTCTATTTGACAATTACAAGTTCAGATCTTCAAGTTATAATTAGAAATAATAATTAGAAGCTATCAATTTTAAGTTCTGTATTTGACAATTACAAGTTCAGATCTTCAAGTTATAATTTGCAGTAATAATTAGAAGCTATCAATTTTAAGTTCTGTATTTGACAATTACTAGTTCAGATTTTCAAATTATAATTTGAAATAATAATTTGAATTTAACAAATCTAAGGTCTGTAATTCACTATTACAAGTTCAGATCTTCAAGTTATAATTTGAAAAAATAATTAGAAGCTATCAATTTTAAGTTCTGTATTTGACAATTACAAGTTCAGATCTTCAAGTTATAATTTGCAATAATAATTAGAAGCTATCAATTTTAAGTTCTGTATTTGACAATTACAAGTTCAGATCTTCAAGTTATAATTTGCACTAATAATTTGTATTTAATAATTAGAAGTTCTGTATTTCACAATTACTAGTTCAGATCTTCAAGTTATAATTTGAAATAATAATTTGAATTTAACAAATCTTAGTTCTGTAATTCACTATTACAAGTTCAGATCTTCAAGTTATAATTTTCAATAATAATTAGAAGCTATCAATTTTAAGTTCTGTATTTGACAATTACTAGTTCAGATCTTCAAGTTATAATTTGCACTAATAATTTGTATTTAACAATTCGAAGTTCTGTATTTGACTATTACAAGTTCAGATCTTCAAGTTATAATTTGAATTATAATTTTAAGCTATCAATTTTAAGTTCTGTATTTGACAATTACAAGTACAGATCTTCAAGTTATAATTTGAAAGAATAATTTGAATTTAACAAATCTAAGTTCTGTAATTCACTATTACAAGTTCAGATCTTCAAGTTATAATTTGCAATAATAATTAGAAGCTATCAATTTTAAGTTCTGTATTTGACTATTACAAGCTCAGATCTTCAAGTTATAATTTGAATTATAATTATAAGCTATCAATTTTAAGTTCTGTATTTGTCTATTACAAGTTCAGATCTTCAAATTATAATTTGCAATAATAATTAGAAGCTATCAATTTTAAGTTCTGTATTTGACAATTACTCGTTCAGATCTTCAAGTTATAATTTGAAATAATAATTTGAATTTAACAAATCTAAGTTTTGTAATTCACTATTACAAGTTCAGATCTTCAAGTTATAATTTGCAATAATAATTAGAAGCTGTCAATTTTAAGTTCTGTATTTGACAATTACAAGTTCAGATCTTCAAGTTATAATTTGCACTAATAATTTGTATTTAACAATTAGAAGTTCTGTATTTGACTATTACAAGTTCAGATCTTCAAATTAGTATTTGCAATCTTAGTTTGAATTTAACAATTAGAGGTTCTGTATTTACCTATTACAAGTTCAGATCTTCAAGTTATAATTTGCACTAATAATTTGTATTTAACAATTCGAAGTTCTGTATTTGACTATTACAAGTTCAGATCTTCACGTTATAATTTGAACTATAAATATAAGCTATCAATTTTAAGTTCGGTATTTGACAATTACAAGTACAGATCTTCAAGATATTAATTGCAATAATAATTAGAAGGTAACAATTTTAAGTTCTGTATTTGACAATTACAAGTTCAGATCTTCAAGTTATAATTTGAAATAATAATTAGAAGCTATCAATTTTAAGTTCTGTATTTGACAATTACAAGTTCAGATCTTCAAGTTATAATTTGCACTAATAATTTGTATTTAATAATTAGAAGTTCTGTATTTGACAATTACAAGTTCATACCTTCAAGTTATAATTTGAAATAATAATTACAAGCTATCAATTTTAAGTTCTGTATTTGACAATTACAAGTTCAGATCTTCAAGTTATAATTTGCAATAATAATTAGAAGCTATCAATTTTAAGATCTGTATTTGACAATTACAAGTTCAGATCTTCAAGTTATAATTTGCAATAATAATTAGAAGCTATCAATTGTAAATTCTGTATTTGACAATTACAAGTTCAGATCTTCAAGTTGTAATTTGAAATAATAATTAGAAGCTATCAATTTTAAGTTCTGTATTTGACAATTACAAGTTCAGATCTTCTAGTTATAATTTGAAATAATAATTAGAAATTATCAATTTTAAGTTCTGTATTTGACAATTACAAGTTCAGATCTTCAAGTTATAATTTGCAATAATAATTAGAAGCTATCAATTTTAAGTTCTGTATTTGACAATTACAAGTTCAGATCTTCAAGTTATAATTTGCACTAATAATTTGTATTTAATAACTAGAAGTTCTGTATTTGACAATTACTAGTTCAGATCTTCAAGTTATAATTTGAAATAATAATTTGAATTTAACAAATCGTAGTTCTGTAATTCACAATTACAAGTTCAGATCTTCAAGTTATAATTTGCAATAATAATTAGAAGCTATCAATTTTAAGTTCTGTATTTGACAATTACAAGTTCAGATCTTCAAGTTATAATTTGCACTAATAATTTGTATTTAATAACTAGAAGTACTGTATTTGACAATTACTAGTTCAGATCTTCAAGTTATAATTTGAAATAATAATTTGAATTTAACAAATCGTAGTTCTGTAATTCACAATTACAAGTTCAGATCTTCAAGTTATAATTTGCAATAATAATTAGAAGCTATCAATTTTAAGATCTGTATTTGACAATTACAAGTTCAGATCTTCAAGTTATAATTTGCAATAATAATTAGAAGCTATCAATTTTAAGTTCTGTATTTGACAATTACTAGTTCAGATCTTCAAGTTATAATTTGCAATATAAATTAGAAGCTATCAATTTTAAGTTCTGTATTTGACTATTACAAGCTCAGATCTTCAAGTTATAATTTGAATTATAATTATAAGCTATCAATTATAAGTTCTGTATTTGTCTATTACAAGTTCAGATCTTCAAATTATAATTTGCAATAATAATTAAAAGCTATCAATTTTAAGTTCTGTATTTGACAATTACTCGTTCAGATCTTCAAGTAATAATTTGAAATAATAATTTGAATTTAACAAATCTAAGTTTTGTAATACACTATTACAAGTGCAGATCTTCAAGTTATAATTTGCAATAATAATTAGAAGCTATCAATTTTAAGTTCTGTATTTGACAATTACAAGTTCAGATCTTCAAGTTATAATTTGCACTAATAATTTGTATTTAACAATTAGAAGTTCTGTATTTGACTATTACAAATTCAGATCTTCAAATTATTATTTGCTATCTTAGTTTGAATTTAACAATTAGAAGTTCTGTATTTACCTATTACAAGTTCAGATCTTCTAGTTATAATTTGAAATAATAATTACAAGCTATCCATTTTAAGTTCTGTATTTGACAATTACAAGTTCAGATCTTCAAGTTATAATTTGCAATAATAATTAGAAGCTATTAATTTTAAGTTCTGAATTTGACAATTACAAGTTCAGATCTTCAAGTTATAATTTGCACTAATAATTTGTATTTAACAATTAGAAGATCTGTATTTGACAATTACAAGTTCAGATCTTCAAGTTATAATTAGAAATAATAATTAGAAGCTATCAATTTTAAGTTCTGTATTTGACAATTACAAGTTCAGATCTTCAAGTTATAATTTGCAACAATAATTAGAAGCTATCAATTTTAAGTTCTGTATTTGACAATTACAAGTTCAGATTTACAAATTATAATTTGAAATAATAATTTGAATTTAACAAATCTAAGTTCTGTAATTCACTATTACAAGTTCAGATCTTCAAGTTATAATGTGAAATAATATTTAGAAGCTATCAATTTTAAGTTCTGTATTTGACAATTACAAGTTCAGATCTTCAAGTTATAATTTGCAATATTAATTAGAAGCTATCAATTTTAAGTTCTGTATTTGACAATTACTCGTTCATATCTTCAAGTTATAATTGGAAATAATAATTTGAATTAAACAAATCTAAGTTTTGTAATTCACTATTACAAGTTCAGATCTTCAAGTTATAATTTGCAATAATAATTAGAAGCTGTCAATTTTAAGTTCTGTATTTGACAATTACAAGTTCAGATCTTCAAGTTATAATTTGCACTAATAATTTGTATTTCACAATTAGAAGTTCTGTATTTGACTATTACAAGTTCAGATCTTCAAATTAGTATTTGCAATCTTAGCTTGAATTTAACAATTAGAAGTTCTGTATTTACCTATTACAAGTTCAGATCTTCAAGTTATAATTTGCACTAATAATTTGTATTTAACAATTCGAAGTTCTGTATTTGACTATTACAAGTTCAGATCTTCAAGTTATAATTTGAACTATAATTATAAGCTATCAATTTTAAGTTCGGTATTTGACAATTACAAGTACAGATCTTCTAGATTATAATTGCAATAATAATTAGAAGCTATCAATTTTAAGTTCTGTATTTGACAATTACAAGTTCAGATCTTCAAGTTATAATATGAAATAATAATTAGAAGCTATCAATTTTAAGTTCTGTATTTGACAATTACAAGTTCAGATCTTCAAGTTATAATTTGCAATAATAATTAGAATCTATCAATTTTAAGTTCTGTATTTGACAATTACTAGTTCAGATCTTCAAGTTATAATTTGAAATAGTAATTTGAATTTAACAAATCTAAGTTCTGTAATTCACTATTACCAGTTCAGATCTTCAAGTTATAATTTACAATAATAGTTAGAAGCTATCAATTTTAAGTTCCGTATTTGACAATTACAAGTTCAGATTTTCAAGTTATAATTTGAAATAATAATTACAAGCTATCAATTTTAAGTTCTGTATTTGACAATTACAAGTTCAGATCTTCAAGTTATAATTTGCAATAATAATTAGAAGCTATCAATTTTAAGTTCTGTATTTGACAATTACAAGTTCAGATCTTCAAGTTATAATTTGCACTAATAATTTGTATTTAATAACTAGAAGTTCTGTATTTGACAATTACTAGTTCAGATCTTCAAGTTATAATTTGAAATAATAATTTGAATTTAACAAATCGTAGTTCTGTAATTCACAATTACAAGTTCAGATCTTCAAGTTATAATTTGCAATAATAATTAGAAGCTATCAATTTTAAGATCTGTATTTGACAATTACAAGTTCAGATCTTCAAGTTATAATTTGCAATAATAATTAGAAGCTATCAATTTTAAGTTCTGTATTTGACAATTACTAGTTCAGATCTTCAAGTTATAATTTGCACTAATAATTTGTATTTAACAATTCGAAGTTCTGTATTTGACAATTACAAGTTCAGATCTTCAAGTTATAATTTGAAATAATAATTTGAATTTAACAAAACTAAGTTCTGTAATTCACTATTACAAGTTCAGATCTTCAAGCTATAATTTACAATAATAATTATAAGCTATCAATTTTAAGTTCTGTATTTGACAATTACTAGTTCAGATCTTCAAGTTATAATTTGAAATAATAATTTGTATTTAACAATTCGAAGTTCTGAATTTGACTATTACAAGTTCAGATCTTCAAGTTATAATTTGAACTATAATTATAAGCTTACAATTTTAAGTTCTGTATTTGACAATTACAAGTACAGATCTTCAAGATATTATTTGCAATAATAATTAGAAGCTATCAATTTTAAGTTCTGTATTTGACAATTACAAGTACAGATCTTCAAGTTGTAATTTGAAATAATAATTAGAAGCTATCAATTTTAAGTTCTGTATTTGACAATTACAAGTTCAGATCTTCTAGTTATAATTTGAAATAATAATTACAAGCTATCCATTTTAAGTTCTGTATTTGACAATTACAAGTTCAGATCTTCAAGTTATAATTTGCAATAATAATTAGAAGCTATTAATTTTAAGTTCTGAATTTGACAATTACAAGTTCAGATCTTCAAGTTATAATTTGCACTAATAATTTGTATTTAACAATTAGAAGTTCTGTATTTGACAATTACAAGTTCAGATCTTCAAGTTATAATTAGAAATAATAATTAGAAGCTATCAATTTTAAGTTCTGTATTTGACAATTACAAGTTCAGATCTTCAAGTTATAATTTGCAACAATAATTAGAAGCTATCAATTTTAAGTTCTGTATTTGACAATTACAAGTTCAGATTTACAAATTATAATTTGAAATAATAATTTGAATTTAACAAATCTAAGTTCTGTAATTCACTATTACAAGTTCAGATCTTCAAGTTATAATGTGAAATAATATTTAGAAGCTATCAATTTTAAGTTCTGTATTTGACAATTACAAGTTCAGATCTTCAAGTTATAATTTGCAATATTAATTAGAAGCTATCAATTTTAAGTTCTGTATTTGACAATTACTCGTTCATATCTTCAAGTTATAATTGGAAATAATAATTTGAATTTAACAAATCTAAGTTTTGTAATTCACTATTACAAGTTCAGATCTTCAAGTTATAATTTGCAATAATAATTAGAAGCTGTCAATTTTAAGTTCTGTATTTGACAATTACAAGTTCAGATCTTCAAGTTATAATTTGCACTAATAATTTGTATTTCACAATTAGAAGTTCTGTATTTGACTATTACAAGTTCAGATCTTCAAATTAGTATTTGCAATCTTAGCTTGAATTTAACAATTAGAAGTTCTGTATTTACCTATTACAAGTTCAGATCTTCAAGTTATAATTTGCACTAATAATTTGTATTTAACAATTCGAAGTTCTGTATTTGACTATTACAAGTTCAGATCTTCAAGTTATAATTTGAACTATAATTATAAGCTATCAATTTTAAGTTCGGTATTTGACAATTACAAGTACAGATCTTCTAGATTATAATTGCAATAATAATTAGAAGCTATCAATTTTAAGTTCTGTATTTGACAATTACAAGTTCAGATCTTCAAGTTATAATATGAAATAATAATTAGAAGCTATCAATTTTAAGTTCTGTATTTGACAATTACAAGTTCAGATCTTCAAGTTATAATTTGCAATAATAATTAGAATCTATCAATTTTAAGTTCTGTATTTGACAATTACTAGTTCAGATCTTCAACTTATAATTTGAAATAGTAATTTGAATTTAACAAATCTAAGTTCTGTAATTCACTATTACCAGTTCAGATCTTCAAGCTATAATTTACAATAATAGTTAGAAGCTATCAATTTTAAGTTCCGTATTTGACAATTACAAGTTCAGATTTTCAAGTTATAATTTGAAATAATAATTACAAGCTATCAATTTTAAGTTCTGTATTTGACAATTACAAGTTCAGATCTTCAAGTTATAATTTGCAATAATAATTAGAAGCTATCAATTTTAAGTTCTGTATTTGACAATTACAAGTTCAGATCTTCAAGTTATAATTTGCACTAATAATTTGTATTTAACAATTTGTAGTTCTGTATTTGACAATTACAAGTTCAGATCTTCAAGTTATAATTTGAAATAATAATTACAAGCTATCAATTTTAAGTTCTGTATTTGACAATTACAAGTTCAGATCTTCAAGTTATAATTTGCAGTAATAATTAGAAGCTATCAATTTTAAGTTCTGTATTTGACAATTACTAGTTCAGATTTTCAAATTATAATTTGAAATAATAATTTGAATTTAACAAATCTAAGTTCTGTAATTCACTATTACAAGTTCAGATCTTCAAGTTATAATTTGAAAAAATAATTAGAAGCTATCAATTTTAAGTTCTGTATTTGACAATTACAAGTTCAGATCTTCAAGTTATAATTTGCAATAATAATTAGAAGCTATCAATTTTAAGTTCTGTATTTGACAATTACAAGTTCAGATCTTCAAGTTATAATTTGAAATAATAATTACAAGCTATCAATTTTAAGTTCTGTATTTGACAATAACAAGTTCAGATCTTCAAGTTATAATTTGCAGTAATAATTAGAAGCTATCAATTTTAAGTTCTGTATTTGACCATTACTAGTTCAGATTTTCAAATTATAATTTGAAATAATAATTTGAATTTAACAAATCTAAGTTCTGTAATTCACTATTACAAGTTCAGATCTTCAAGTTATAATTTGAAAAAATAATTTGAAGCTATCAATTTTAAGTTCTGTATTTGACAATTACAAGTTCAGATCTTCAAGTTATAATTTGCACTAATAATTTGTATTTAATAACTAGAAGTTCTGTATTTGACAATTACTAGTTCAGATCTTCAAGTTATAATTTGAAATAATAATTTGAATTTAACAAATCGTAGTTCTGTAATTCACAATTACAAGTTCAGATCTTCAAGTTATAATTTGCAATAATAATTAGAAGCTATCAATTTTAAGTTCTGTATTTGACAATTACAAGTTCAGATCTTCAAGTTATAATTTGCAATATTAATTAGAAGCTATCAATTTTAAGTTCTGTATTTGACAATTACTCGTTCATATCTTCAAGTTATAATTTGAAATAATAATTTGAATTTAACAAATCTAAGTTTTGTAATTCACTATTACAAGTTCAGATCTTCAAGTTATAATTTGAACTATAATTATAAGCTATCAATTTTAAGTTCGGTATTTGACAATTACAAGTACAGATCTTCTAGATTATAATTGCAATAATAATTAGAAGCTATCAATTTTAAGTTCTGTATTTGACAATTACAAGTTCAGATCTTCAAGTTATAATATGAAATAATAATTAGAAGCTATCAATTTTAAGTTCTGTATTTGACAATTACAAGTTCAGATCTTCAAGTTATAATTTGCAATAATAATTAGAATCTATCAATTTTAAGTTCTGTATTTGACAATTACTAGTTCAGATCTTCAAGTTATAATTTGAAATAGTTATTTGAATTTAACAAATCTAAGTTCTGTAATTCACTATTACCAGTTCAGATCTTCAAGTTATAATTTACAATAATAATTAGAAGCTATCAATTTTAAGTTCCGTATTTGACAATTACAAGTTCAGATTTTCAAGTTATAATTTGAAATAATAATTACAAGCTATCAATTTTAAGTTCTGTATTTGACAATTACAAGTTCAGATCTTCAAGTTATAATTTGCAATAATAATTAGAAGCTATCAATTTTAAGTTCTGTATTTGACAATTACAAGTTCAGATCTTCAAGTTATAATTTGCACTAATAATTTGTATTTAACAATTAGAAGTTCCCTATTTGACAATTACAAGTTCAGATCTTCAAGTTATAATTTGCAATAATAATTAGAAGCTATCAATTTTAAGTTCTGTATTTGACAATTACAAGTTCAGATCTTCAAGTTATAATTTGCACTAATAATTTGTATTTAATAATTAGAAGTTCTGTATTTGACAATTACTAGTTCAGATCTTCAAGTTATAATTTGAAATAATAATTTGAATTTAACAAATCTTAGTTCTGTAATTCACTATTACAAGTTCAGATCTTCAAGTTATAATTTGCAATAATAATTAGAAGCTATCAATTTTAAGTTCTGTATTTGATAATTACTAGTTCAGATCTTCAAGTTATAATTTGCAATATAAATTAGAAGCTATCAATTTTAAGTTCTGTATTTGACTATTACAAGCTCAGATCTTCAAGTTATAATTTGAATTATAATTATAAGCTATCAATTATAAGTTCTGTATTTGTCTATTACAAGTTGAGATCTTCAAATTATAATTTGCAATAATAATTAAAAGCTATCAATTTTAAGTTCTGTATTTGACAATTACTCGTTCAGATCTTCAAGTAATAATTTGAAATAATAATTTGAATTTAACAAATCTAAGTTTTGTAATACACTATTACAAGTGCAGATCTTCAAGTTATAATTTGCAATAATAATTAGAAGCTATCAATTTTAAGTTCTGTATTTGACAATTACAAGTTCAGATCTTCAAGTTATAATTTGCACTAATAATTTGTATTTAACAATTAGAAGTTCTGTATTTGACTATTACAAATTCAGATCTTCAAATTATTATTTGCTATCTTAGTTTGAATTTAACAATTAGAAGTTCTGTATTTACCTATTACAAGTTCAGATCTTCAAGTTATAATTTGCACTAATAATTTGTACTTAACAATTCGAAGTTCTGTATTTGACTATTACAAGTTCAGATCTTCAAGTTATAATTTGTACTATAATTATAAGCTATCAATTTTAAGTTCGGTATTTGACAATTACAAGTACAGATCTACAAGATATTATTTGCAATAATAATTAGAAGCTATCAATTTTAAGTTCAGTATTTGACAATTACAAGTTCAGATCTTCAAGTTATAATTTGAAATAATAATTAGAAGCTAACAATTTTAAGTTCTGTATTTGACAATTACAAGTTCAGATCTTCAAGTTATAATTTGCAATAATAATTAGAAGCTTTCAATTTTAAGTTCTGTATTTGACAATTACTAGTTCAGATCTTCAAGTTATAATTTGCACTAATAATTTGTATTTAACAATTCGAAGTTCTGTATTTGACTATTACAAGTTCAGATCTTCAAGTTATAATTTGAATTATAATTATAAGCTATCAATTTTAAGTTTTGTATTTGACAACTACAAGTACAGATCTTCAAATTATTATTTGCAATAATAATTAGAAGCTATCAATTTTAAGTTCTGTATTTGACAATTACAAGTTCAGATCTTCAAGTTATAATTTGAAATAATAATACAAGCTATCAATTTTAAGTTCTGTATTTGACAATTACAAGTTCAGATCTTCAAGTTATAATTTGCAATAATAATTAGAAGCTATCAATTTTAAGTTCTGTATTTGACAATTACAAGTTCAGATCTTCAAGTTATAATTAGAAATAATAATTAGAAGCTATCAATTTTAAGTTCTGTATTTGACAATTACTAGTTCAGATCTACAAATTATAATTTGAAATAATAATTAGAAGCTATCAATTTTAAGTTCTGTATTTGACAATTACAAGTTCAGATCTTCAAGTTATAATTTGCAATAATAATTAGAAGCTATCAATTTTAAGTTCTGTATTTGACAATTACAAGTTCAGATCTTCAAGTTATAATTTGCACTAATAATTTGTATTTAATAATTAGAAGTTCTGTATTTGACAATTACTAGTTCAGATCTTCAAGTTATAATTTGAAATAATAATTTGAATTTAACAAATCTAAGTTCTGTAATTCACTATTACAAGTTCAGATCTTCAAGTTATAATTTACAATAATAATTAGAAGCTATCAATTTTAAGTTCTGTATTTGACATTTACAAGTTCAGATCTTCAAGTCTTAATTTGCACTAATAATTTGTATTTAACAATTAGAAGTTCCCTATTTGACAATTACAAGTTCAGATCTTCAAGTTATAATTAGAAATAATAATTAGAAGCTATCAATTTTAAGTTCTGTATTTGACAATTACAAGTTCAGATCTTCAAGTTATAATTTGCAATAATAATTAGAAGCTATCAATTTTAAGTTCTGTATTTGACAATTACAAGTTCAGATCTTCAAGTTATAATTTGCACTAATAATTTGTATTTAATAATTAGAAGTTCTGTATTTGACAATTACTAGTTCAGATCTTCAAGTTATAATTTGAAATAATAATTTGAATTTAACAAATCTTAGTTCTGTAATTCACTATTACAAGTTCAGATCTTCAAGTTATAATTTGCAATAATAATTAGAAGCTATCAATTTTAAGTTCTGTATTTGACAATTACTAGTTCAGATCTTCAAGTTATAATTTGCAATATAAATTAGAAGCTATCAATTTTAAGTTCTGTATTTGACTATTACAAGCTCAGATCTTCAAGTTATAATTTGAATTATAATTATAAGCTATCAATTATAAGTTCTGTATTTGTCTATTACAAGTTCAGATCTTCAAATTATAATTTGCAATAATAATTAAAAGCTATCAATTTTAAGTTCTGTATTTGACAATTACTCGTTCAGATCTTCAAGTAATAATTTGAAATAATAATTTGAATTTAACAAATCTAAGTTTTGTAATACACTATTACAAGTGCAGATCTTCAAGTTATAATTTGCAATAATAATTAGAAGCTATCAATTTTAAGTTCTGTATTTGACAATTACAAGTTCAGATCTTCAAGTTATAATTTGCACTAATAATTTGTATTTAACAATTAGAAGTTCTGTATTTGACTATTACAAATTCAGATCTTCAAATTATTATTTGCTATCTTAGTTTGAATTTAACAATTAGAAGTTCTGTATTTACCTATTACAAGTTCAGATCTTCAAGTTATAATTTGCACTAATAATTTGTACTTAACAATTCGAAGTTCTGTATTTGACTATTACAAGTTCAGATCTTCAAGTTATAATTTGAACTATAATTATAAGCTATCAATTTTAAGTTCGGTATTTGACAATTACAAGTACAGATCTTCAAGATATTATTTGCAATAATAATTAGAAGCTATCAATTTTAAGTTCAGTATTTGACATTTACAAGTTCAGATCTTCAAGTTATAATTTGAAATAATAATTAGAAGCTAACAATTTTAAGTTCTGTATTTGACAATTACAAGTTCAGATCTTCAAGTTATAATTTGCAATAATAATTAGAAGCTTTCAATTTTAAGTTCTGTATTTGACAATTACTAGTTCAGATCTTCAAGTTATAATTTGCACTAATAATTTGTATTTAACAATTCGAAGTTCTGTATTTGACTATTACAAGTTCAGATCTTCAAGTTATAATTTGAATTATAATTATAAGCTATCAATTTTAAGTTTTGTATTTGACAATTACAAGTACAGATCTTCAAATTATTATTTGCAATAATAATTAGAAGCTATCAATTTTAAGTTCTGTATTTGACAATTACAAGTTCAGATCTTCAAGTTATAATTTGAAATAATAATACAAGCTATCAATTTTAAGTTCTGTATTTGACAATTACAAGTTCAGATCTTCAAGTTATAATTTGCAATAATAATTAGAAGCTATCAATTTTAAGTTCTGTATTTGACAATTACAAGTTCAGATCTTCAATTTATAATTTGCACTAATAATTTGTATTTAACAATTGGAAGTTCTGTATTTTACAATTACAAGTTCAGATCTTCAAGTTATAATTTGAAATAATAATTAGAAGCTATCAATTTTAAGTTCTGTATTTGACTATTACAAGTTCAGATCTACAAGTTATAATTTGCAATAATAATTAGAAGCTATCAATTTTAAGTTCTGTATTTGACAATTACTAGTTCAGATCTTCAAATTATAATTTGAAATAATAATTTGAATTTAACAAATCTAAGTTCTGTAATTCACTATTACAAGTTCAGATCTTCAAGTTATAATTTGCAATAATAATTAGAAGCTATCAATTTTAAGTTCTGTATTTGACAATTACAAGTTCAGATCTTCAAGTTATAATTTGCACTAATAATTTGTATTTAATAATTAGAAGTTCTGTATCTGACAATTACTAGTTCATATCTTCAAGTTATAATTTGAAATAATATTTAGAAGCTATCAATTTTAAGTTCTGTATTTGACAATTACAAGTTCAGATCTTCAAGTTATAATTTGCAATAATAATTAGAAGCTATCAATTTTAAGTTCTGTATTTGACAATTACAAGTTCAGATCTTCAAGTTATAATTTGCAATAATAATTAGAAGCTATCAATTTTAAGTTCTGTATTTGACAATTACTAGTTCAGATCTTCAAGTTATAATTTGCACTAATAATTTGTATTTAACAATTAGAAGTTCTGTATTTGACTATTACAAGTTCAGATCTTCAAATTATTATTTGCAATAATAATTATAAGCTATCAATTTAAGTTCTGTATTTGACAATTACTAGTTCAGATCTTCAAGTTATAATTTTAAATAATAATTTGAATTTAACAAATCTAAGTTTTGTAATTCACTATTACAAGTTCAGATCTGCAAGTTATAATTTGAATAATAATTAGAAACTATCAATTTTGAGTTCTGTATTTGACAATTACAAGTTCAGATCTTCAGGTTATAATTTGCACTAATAATTTGTATTTAACAATTCGAAGTTCTGTATTTGACTATTACAAGTTCAGATCTTCAAGTTATAAATTGAATTATAATTTTAAGCTATCAATTTTAAGTTCTGTATTTGACAATTACAAGTTCAGATCTTCAAGTTATAATTTACAATAATAATTAGAAGCTATCAATTTTAAGTTCTGTATTTGATATTTACAAGTTCAGATCTTCAAGTCTTAATTTGCACTAATAATTTGTATTTAACAATTAGAAGTTCCCTATTTGACAATTACAAGTTCAGATCTTCAAGTTATAATTAGAAATAATAATTAGAAGCTATCAATTTTAAGTTCTGTATTTGACAATTACAAGTTCAGATCTTCAAGTTATAATTTGCAATAATAATTAGAAGCTATCAATTTTAAGTTCTGTATTTGACAATTACAAGTTCAGATCTTCAAGTTATAATTTGCACTAATAATTTGTATTTAATAATTAGAAGTTCTGTATTTGACAATTACTAGTTCAGATCTTCTAGTTATAATTTGAAATAATAATTTGAATTTAACAAATCTTAGTTCTGTAATTCACTATTACAAGTTCAGATCTTCAAGTTATAATTTGCAATAATAATTAGAAGCTATCAATTTTAAGTTCTGTATTTGATAATTACTAGTTCAGATCTTCAAGTTATAATTTGCAATATAAATTAGAAGCTATCAATTTTAAGTTCTGTATTTGACTATTACAAGCTCAGATCTTCAAGTTTAATTTGAATTATAATTATAAGCTATCAATTATAAGTTCTGTATTTGTCTATTACAAGTTGAGATCTTCAAATTATAATTTGCAATAATAATTAAAAGCTATCAATTTTAAGTTCTGTATTTGACAATTACTCGTTCAGATCTTCAAGTAATAATTTGAAATAATAATTTGAATTTAACAAATCTAAGTTTTGTAATACACTATTACAAGTGCAGATCTTCAAGTTATAATTTGCAATAATAATTAGAAGCTATCAATTTTAAGTTCTGTATTTGACAATTACAAGTTCAGATCTTCAAGTTATAATTTGCACTAATAATTTGTATTTAACAATTAGAAGTTCTGTATTTGACTATTACAAATTCAGATCTTCAAATTATTATTTGCTATCTTAATTTGAATTTAACAATTAGAAGTTCTGTATTTACCTATTACAAGTTCAGATCTTCAAGTTATAATTTGCACTAATAATTTGTACTTAACAATTCGAAGTTCTGTATTTGACTATTACAAGTTCAGATCTTCAAGTTATAATTTGAACTATAATTATAAGCTATCAATTTTAAGTTCGGTATTTGACAATTACAAGTACAGATCTACAAGATATTATTTGCAATAATAATTAGAAGCTATCAATTTTAAGTTCAGTATTTGACAATTACAAGTTCAGATCTTCAAGTTATAATTTGAAATAATAATTAGAAGCTAACAATTTTAAGTTCTGTATTTGACAATTACAAGTTCAGATCTTCAAGTTATAATTTGCAATAATAATTAGAAGCTTTCAATTTTAAGTTCTGTATTTGACAATTACTAGTTCAGATCTTCAAGTTATAATTTGCACTAATAATTTGTATTTAACAATTCGAAGTTCTGTATTTGACTATTACAAGTTCAGATCTTCAAGTTATAATTTGAATTATAATTATAAGCTATCAATTTTAAGTTTTGTATTTGACAACTACAAGTACAGATCTTCAAATTATTATTTGCAATAATAATTAGAAGCTATCAATTTTAAGTTCTGTATTTGACAATTACAAGTTCAGATCTTCAAGTTATAATTTGAAATAATAATACAAGCTATCAATTTTAAGTTCTGTATTTGACAATTACAAGTTCAGATCTTCAAGTTATAATTTGCAATAATAATTAGAAGCTATCAATTTTAAGTTCTGTATTTGACAATTACAAGTTCAGATCTTAAATAATAATTAGAAGCTATCAATTTTAAGTTCTGTATTTGACAATTACTAGTTCAGATCTACAAATTATAATTTGAAATAATAATTAGAAGCTATCAATTTTAAGTTCTGTATTTGACAATTACAAGTTCAGATCTTCAAGTTATAATTTGCAATAATAATTAGAAGCTATCAATTTTAAGTTCTGTATTTGACAATTACAAGTTCAGATCTTCAAGTTATAATTTGCACTAATAATTTGTATTTAATAATTAGAAGTTCTGTATTTGACAATTACTAGTTCAGATCTTCAAGTTATAATTTGAAATAATAATTTGAATTTAACAAATCTTAGTTCTGTAATTCACTATTACAAGTTCAGATCTTCAAGTTATAATTTGCAATAATAATTAGAAGCTATCAATTTTAAATTCTGTATTTGACAATTACTAGTTCAGATCTTCAAGTTATATTTTGAAATAATAATTTGAATTTAACAAATCTAAGTTCTGTAATTCACTATTACAAGTTCAGATCTTCAAGTTATAATTTGCAATATAAATTAGAAGCTATCAATTTTAAGTTCTGTATTTGACTATTACAAGCTCAGATCTTCAAGTTATAATTTGAATTATAATTATAAGCTATCAATTATAAGTTCTGTATTTGTCTATTACAAGTTCAGATCTTCAAATTATAATTTGCAATAATAATTAGAAGCTATCAATTTTAAGTTCTGTATTTGACAATTACTCGTTCAGATCTTCAAGTAATAATTTGAAATAATAATTTGAATTTAACAAATCTAAGTTTTGTAATTCACTATTACAAGTTCAGATCTTCAAGTTATAATTTGCAATAATAATTAGAAGCTATCAATTTTAAGTTCTGTATTTGACAATTACAAGTTCAGATCTTCAAGTTATAATTTGCACTAATAATTTGTATTTAACAATTAGAAGTTCAGTATTTGACTATTACAAGTTCAGATCTTCAAATTATTATTTGCAATCTTAGTTTGAATTTAACAATTCGAAGTTCTGTATTTACGTATTACAAGTTCAGATCTTCAAGTTATAATTTGCACTAATAATTTGTATTTAACAATTCGAAGTTCTGTATTTGACTATTACAAGTTCAGATCTTCAAGTTATAATTTGAACTATAATTATAAGCTATCAATTTTAAGTTCGGTATTTGACAATTACAAGTACAGATCTTCAAGATATTATTTGCAATAATCATTAGAAGTTATCAATTTTAAGTTCTGTATTTGACAATTACAAGTTCAGATCTTCAAGTTATAATTTGCACTAATAATTTGTATTTAATAAATAGAAGTTCTGTATTTGACAATTACAAGTTCATATCTTCAAGTTATAATTTGAAATAATAATTAGAAGCTATCAATTTTAAGTTCTGTATTTGACAATTACAAGTTCAGATCTTCAAGTTATAATTTGCAATAATAATTAGAAGTTATCAATTTTAAGTTCTGTATTTGACAATTACAAGTTCAGATCTTCAAGTTATAATTTGCACTAATAATTTGTATTTAATAAATAGAAGTTCTGTATTTGACAATTACAAGTTCATATCTTCAAGTTATAATTTGAAATCATAATTAGAAGCTATCAATTTTAAGTTCTGTATTTGACAATTACAAGTTCAGATCTTCAAGTTATAATTTGCAATAGTAATTAGAAGCTATCAATTTTAAGTTCTGTATTTGACAATTACTAGTTCAGATCTTCAAGTTATAATTTGAAATAATAATTTGAATTTAACAAATCTTAGTTCTGTATTTGACAATTACTAATTCAGATCTTCAAGTTATAATTTGCACTAATAATTTGTATTTAACATTTCGAAGTTCTGTATTATACTATTACAAGTTCAGATCTTCAAGTTATAATTTGAAATAATAATTTGAATTTAACAAATCTAAGTTCTGTAATTCACTATTACAAGTTCAGATCTTCAAGTTATAATTTACAATAATAATTAGAAGCTATCAATTTTAAGTTCTGAATTTGACATTTACAAGTTCAGATCTTCAAGTCTTAATTTGCACTAATAATTTGTATTTAACAATTAGAAGTTCCCTATTTGACAATTACAAGTTCAGATCTTCAAGTTATAATTTGAAATAATAATTAGAAGCTATCAATTTTAAGTTCTGTATTTGACAATTACAAGTTCAGATCTTCAAGTTATAATTTGCAATAATAATTAGAAGCTATCAATTTTAAGTTCTGTATTTGACAATTACAAGTTCAGATCTTCAAGTTATAATTTGCACTAATAATTTGTATTTAATAATTAGAAGTTCTGTATTTGACAATTACTAGTTCAGATCTTCAAGTTATAATTTGAAATAATAATTTGAATTTAACAAATCTTAGTTCTGTAATTCACTATTACAAGTTCAGATCTTCAAGTTATAATTTGCAATAATAATTAGAAGCTATCAATTTTAAGTTCTGTATTTGACAATTACTAGTTCAGATCTTCAAGTTATAATTTGCAATATAAATTAGAAGCTATCAATTTTAAGTTCTGTATTTGACTATTACAAGCTCAGATCTTCAAGTTATAATTTGAATTATAATTATAAGCTATCAATTATAAGTTCTGTATTTGTCTATTACAAGTTCAGATCTTCAAATTATAATTTGCAATAATAATTAAAAGCTATCAATTTTAAGTTCTGTATTTGACAATTACTCGTTCAGATCTTCAAGTAATAATTTGAAATAATAATTTGAATTTAACAAATCTAAGTTTTGTAATACACTATTACAAGTGCAGATCTTCAAGTTATAATTTGCAATAATAATTAGAAGCTATCAATTTTAAGTTCTGTATTTGACAATTACAAGTTCAGATCTTCAAGTTATAATTTGCACTAATAATTTGTATTTAACAATTAGAAGTTCTGTATTTGACTATTACAAATTCAGATCTTCAAATTATTATTTGCTATCTTAGTTTGAATTTAACAATTAGAAGTTCTGTATTTACCTATTACAAGTTCAGATCTTTAAGTTATAATTTGCACTAATAATTTGTATTTAACAATTAGAAGTTCTGTATTTGACTATTACAAATTCAGATCTTCAAATTATTATTTGCTATCATAGTTTGAATTTAACAATTAGAAGTTCTGTATTTACCTATTACAAGTTCAGATCTTCAAGTTATAATTTGCAATAATAATTAGAAGCTATCAATTTTAAGTTCTGTATTTGACAATTACTAGTTCAGATCTTCAAGTTATAATTTGAAATAATAATTTGAATTTAACAAATCTAAGTTCTGTAATTCACTATTACAAGTTCAGATCTTCAAGTTATAATTTGCAATATAAATTAGAAGCTATCAATTTTAAGTTCTGTATTTGACTATTACAAGCTCAGATCTTCAAGTTATAATTTGAATTATAATTATAAGCTATCAATTATAAGTTCTGTATTTGTCTATTACAAGTTCAGATCTTCAAATTATAATTTGCAATAATAATTAGAAGCTATCAATTTTAAGTTCTGTATTTGACAATTACTCGTTCAGATCTTCAAGTAATAATTTGAAATAATAATTTGAATTTAACAAATCTAAGTTTTGTAATTCACTATTACAAGTTCAGATCTTCAAGTTATAATTTGCAATAATAATTAGAAGCTATCAATTTTAAGTTCTGTATTTGACAATTACAAGTTCAGATCTTCAAGTTATAATTTGCACTAATAATTTGTATTTAACAATTAGAAGTTCTGTATTTGACTATTACAAGTTCAGATCTTCAAATTATTATTTGCAATCTTAGTTTGAATTTAACAATTAGAAGTTCTGTATTTACCTATTACAAGTTCAGATCTTCAAGTTATAATTTGCACTAATAATTTGTATTTAACAATTCGAAGTTCTGTATTTGACTATTACAAGTTCAGATCTTCAAGTTATAATTTGAACTATAATTATAAGCTATCAATTTTAAGTTAGGTATTTGACAATTACAAGTACAGATCTTCAAGATATTATTTGCAATAATCATTAGAAGTTATCAATTTTAAGTTCTGTATTTGACAATTACAAGTTCAGATCTTCAAGTTATAATTTGCACTAATAATTTGTATTTAATAAATAGAAGTTCTGTATTTGACAATTACAAGTTCATATCTTCAAGTTATAATTTGAAATAATAATTAGAAGCTATCAATTTTAAGTTCTGTATTTGACAATTACAAGTTCAGATCTTCAAGTTATAATTTGCAATAATAATTAGAAGTTATCAATTTTAAGTTCTGTATTTGACAATTACATGTTCAGATCTTCAAGTTATAATTTGCACTAATAATTTGTATTTAATAAATAGAAGTTCTGTATTTGACAATTACAAGTTCATATCTTCAAGTTATAATTTGAAATAATAATTAGAAGCTATCAATTTTAAGTTCTGTATTTGACAATTACAAGTTCAGATCTTCAAGTTATAATTTGAAATAATAATTACAAGCTATCCATTTTAAGTTCTGTATTTGACAATTACAAGTTCAGATCTTCAAGTTATAATTTGCAATAATAATTAGAAGCTATCAATTTTAAGTTGTGTATTTGACAATTACAAGTTCAGATCTTCAAGTTATAATGTGCACTAATAATTTGTATTTAACAATTAGAAGTTCTGTATTTGACAATTACAAGTTCAGATCTTCAAGTTATAATTAGAAATAATAATTAGAAGCTATCAATTTTAAGTTCTGTATTTGACAATTACTAGTTCAGATCTACAAATTATAATTTGAAATAATAATTAGAAGCTATCAATTTTAAGTTCTGTATTTGACAATTACAAGTTCAGATCTTCAAGTTATAATTTGCAATAATAATTAGAAGCTATCAATTTTAAGTTCTGTATTTGACAATTACAAGTTCAGATCTTCAAGTTATAATTTGCACTAATAATTTGTATTTAATAATTAGAAGTTCTGTATTTGACAATTACTAGTTCAGATCTTCAAGTTATAATTTGAAATAATAATTTGAATTTAACAAATCTTAGTTCTGTAATTCACTATTACAAGTTCAGATCTTCAAGTTATAATTTGCAATAATAATTAGAAGCTATCAATTTTAAGTTCTGTATTTGACAATTACTAGTTCAGATCTTCAAGTTATAATTTGAAATAATAATTTGAATTTAACAAATCTAAGTTCTGTAATTCACTATTACAAGTTCAGATCTTCAAGTTATAATTTGCAATATAAATTAGAAGCTATCAATTTTAAGTTCTGTATTTGACTATTACAAGCTCAGATCTTCAAGTTATAATTTGAATTATAATTATAAGCTATCAATTATAAGTTCTGTATTTGTCTATTACAAGTTCAGATCTTCAAATTATAATTTGCAATAATAATTAGAAGCTATCAATTTTAAGTTCTGTATTTGACAATTACTCGTTCAGATCTTCAAGTAATAATTTGAAATAATAATTTGAATTTAACAAATCTAAGTTTTGTAATTCACTATTACAAGTTCAGATCTTCAAGTTATAATTTGCAATAATAATTAGAAGCTATCAATTTTAAGTTCTGTATTTGACAATTACAAGTTCAGATCTTCAAGTTATAATTTGCACTAATAATATGTATTTCACAATTAGAAGTTCTGTATTTGACTATTACAAGTTCAGATCTTCAAATTATTATTTGCAATCTTAGTTTGAATTTAACAATTAGAAGTTCTGTATTTACCTATTACAAGTTCAGATCTTCAAGTTATAATTTGCACTAATAATTTGTATTTAACAATTCGAAGTTCTGTATTTGACTATTACAAGTTCAGATCTTCAAGTTATAATTTGAACTATAATTATAAGCTATCAATTTTAAGTTCGGTATTTGACAATTACAAGTACAGATCTTCAAGATATTATTTGCAATAATCATTAGAAGTTATCAATTTTAAGTTCTGTATTTGACAATTACAAGTTCAGATCTTCAAGTTATAATTTGCACTAATAATTTGTATTTAATAAATAGAAGTTCTGTATTTGACAATTACAAGTTCATATCTTCAAGTTATAATTTGAAATAATAATTAGAAGCTATCAATTTTAAGTTCTGTATTTGACAATTACAAGTTCAGATCTTCAAGTTATAATTTGCAATAATAATTAGAAGTTATCAATTTTAAGTTCTGTATTTGACAATTACATGTTCAGATCTTCAAGTTATAATTTGCACTAATAATTTGTATTTAATAAATAGAAGTTCTGTATTTGACAATTACAAGTTCATATCTTCAAGTTATAATTTGAAATAATAATTAGAAGCTATCAATTTTAAGTTCTGTATTTGACAATTACAAGTTCAGATCTTCAAGTTATAATTTGAAATAATAATTACAAGCTATCCATTTTAAGTTCTGTATTTGACAATTACAAGTTCAGATCTTCAAGTTATAATTTGCAATAATAATTAGAAGCTATCAATTTTAAGTTGTGTATTTGACAATTACAAGTTCAGATCTTCAAGTTATAATGTGCACTAATAATTTGTATTTAACAATTAGAAGTTCTGTATTTGACAATTACAAGTTCAGATCTTCAAGTTATAATTAGAAATAATAATTAGAAGCTATCAATTTTAAGTTCTGTATTTGACAATTACTAGTTCAGATCTACAAATTATAATTTGAAATAATAATTAGAAGCTATCAATTTTAAGTTCTGTATTTGACAATTACAAGTTCAGATCTTCAAGTTATAATTAAAATAATAATTAGAAGCTATCAATTTTAAGTTCTGTATTTGACAATTACAAGTTCAGATCTTCAAGTTATAATTTGCACTAATAATTTGTATTTAATAATTAGAAGTTCTGTATTTGACAATTACTAGTTCAGATCTTCAAGTTATAATTTGAAATAATAATTTGAATTTAACAAATCTTAGTTCTGTAATTCACTATTACAAGTTCAGATCTTCAAGTTATAATTTGCAATAATAATTAGAAGCTATCAATTTTAAGTTCTGTATTTGACAATTACTAGTTCAGATCTTCAAGTTATAATTTGAAATAATAATTTGAATTTAACAAATCTAAGTTCTGTAATTCACTATTACAAGTTCAGATCTTCAAGTTATAATTTGCAATATAAATTAGAAGCTATCAATTTTAAGTTCTGTATTTGACTATTACAAGCTCAGATCTTCAAGTTATAATTTGAATTATAATTATAAGCTATCAATTATAAGTTCTGTATTTGTCTATTACAAGTTCAGATCTTCAAATTATAATTTGCAATAATAATTAGAAGCTATCAATTTTAAGTTCTGTATTTGACAATTACTCGTTCAGATCTTCAAGTAATAATTTGAAATAATAATTTGAATTTAACAAATCTAAGTTTTGTAATTCACTATTACAAGTTCAGATCTTCAAGTTATAATTTGCAATAATAATTAGAAGCTATCAATTTTAAGTTCTGTATTTGACAATTACAAGTTCAGATCTTCAAGTTATAATTTGCACTAATAATTTGTATTTAACAATTCGAAGTTCTGTATTTGACTATTACAAGTTCAGATCTTCAAGTTATAATTTGAACTATAATTATAAGCTATCAATTTTAAGTTCGTTATTTGACAATTACAAGTACAGATCTTCAAGATATTATTTGCAATAATCATTAGAAGTTATCAATTTTAAGTTCTGTATTTGACAATTACAAGTTCAGATCTTCAAGTTATAATTTGCACTAATAATTGGTATTTAATAAATAGAAGTTCTGTATTTGACAATTACAAGTTCATATCTTCAAGTTATAATTTGAAATAATAATTAGAAGCTATCAATTTTAAGTTCTGTATTTGACAATTACAAGTTCAGATCTTCAAGTTATAATTTGCAATAATAATTAGAAGTTATCAATTTTAAGTTCTGTATTTGACAATTACAAGTTCAGATCTTCAAGTTATAATTTGCACTAATAATTTGTATTTAATAAATAGAAGTTCTGTATTTGACAATTACAAGTTCATATCTTCAAGTTATAATTTGAAATCATAATTAGAAGCTATCAATTTTAAGTTCTGTATTTGACAATTACAAGTTCAGATCTTCAAGTTATAATTTGCAATAGTAATTAGAAGCTATCAATTTTAAGTTCTGTATTTGACAATTACTAGTTCAGATCTTCAAGTTATAATTTGAAATAATAATTTGAATTTAACAAATCTTAGTTCTGTATTTGACAATTACTAGTTCAGATCTTCAAGTTATAATTTGCACTAATAATTTGTATTTAACATTTCGAAGTTCTGTATTTGACTATTACAAGTTCAGATCTTCAAGTTATAATTTGAAATAATAATTTGAATTTAACAAATCTAAGTTCTGTAATTCACTATTACAAGTTCAGATCTTCAAGTTATAATTTACAGTAATAATTAGAAGCTATCAATTCTAAGTTCTGTATTTGACATTTACAAGTTCAGATCTTCAAGTCTTAATTTGCACTAATAATTTGTATTTAACAATTAGAAGTTCCCTATTTGACAATTACAAGTTCAGATCTTCAAGTTATAATTAGAAATAATAATTAGAAGCTATCAATTTTAAGTTCTGTATTTGACAATTACAAGTTCAGATCTTCAAGTTATAATTTGCAATAATAATTAGAAGCTATCAATTTTAAGTTCTGTATTTGACAATTACAAGTTCAGATCTTCAAGTTATAATTTGCACTAATAATTTGTATTTAATAATTAGAAGTTCTGTATTTGACAATTACTAGTTCAGATCTTCAAGTTATAATTTGAAATAATAATTTGAATTTAACAAATCTTAGTTCTGTAATTCACTATTACAAGTTCAGATCTTCAAGTTATAATTTGCAATAATAATTAGAAGCTATCAATTTTAAGTTCTGTATTTGACAATTACTAGTTCAGATCTTCAAGTTATAATTTGCAATATAAATTAGAAGCTATCAATTTTAAGTTCTGTATTTGACTATTACAAGCTCAGATCTTCAAGTTATAATTTGAATTATAATTATAAGCTATCAATTATAAGTTCTGTATTTGTCTATTACAAGTTCAGATCTTCAAATTATAATTTGCAATAATAATTAGAAGCTATCAATTTTAAGTTCTGTATTTGACAATTACTCGTTCAGATCTTCAAGTAATAATTTGAAATAATAATTTGAATTTAACAAATCTAAGTTTTGTAATTCACTATTACAAGTTCAGATCTTCAAGTTATAATTTGCAATAATAATTAGAAGCTATCAATTTTAAGTTCTGTATTTGACAATTACTAGTTCAGATCTTCAAGTTATAATTTGAAATAATAATTTGAATTTAACAAATCTTAGTTCTGTATTTGACAATTACTAGTTCAGATCTTCAAGTTATAATTTGCACTAATAATTTGTATTTAACATTTCGAAGTTCTGTATTTGACTATTACAAGTTCAGATCTTCAAGTTATAATTTGAAATAATAATTTGAATTTAACAAATCTAAGTTCTGTAATTCACTATTACAAGTTCAGATCTTCAAGTTATAATTTACAATAATAATTAGAAGCTATCAATTTTAAGTTCTGTATTTGACATTTACAAGTTCAGATCTTCAAGTTATAATTAGAAATAATAATTAGAAGCTATCAATTTTAAGTTCTGTATTTGACAATTACAAGTTCAGATCTTCAAGTTATAATTTGCAATAATAATTAGAAGCTATCAATTTTAAGTTCTGTATTTGACAATTACAAGTTCAGATCTTCAAGTTATAATTTGCACTAATAATTTGTATTTAATAATTAGAAGTTCTGTATTTGACAATTACTAGTTCAGATCTTCAAGTTATAATTTGAAATAATAATTTGAATTTAACAAATCTTAGTTCTGTAATTCACTATTACAAGTTCAGATCTTCAAGTTATAATTTGCAATAATAATTAGAAGCTATCAATTTTAAGTTCTGTATTTGACAATTACTAGTTCAGATCTTCAAGTTATAATTTGCAATATAAATTAGAAGCTATCAATTTTAAGTTCTGTATTTGACTATTACAAGCTCAGATCTTCAAGTTATAATTTGAATTATAATTATAAGCTATCAATTATAAGTTCTGTATTTGTCTATTACAAGTTCAGATCTTCAAATTATAATTTGCAATAATAATTAAAAGCTATCAATTTTAAGTTCTGTATTTGACAATTACTCGTTCAGATCTTCAAGTAATAATTTGAAATAATAATTTGAATTTAACAAATCTAAGTTTTGTAATACACTATTACAAGTGCAGATCTTCAAGTTATAATTTGCAATAATAATTAGAAGCTATCAATTTTAAGTTCTGTATTTGACAATTACAAGTTCAGATCTTCAAGTTATAATTTGCACTAATAATTTGTATTTAACAATTAGAAGTTCTGTATTTGACTATTACAAATTCAGATCTTCAAATTATTATTTGCTATCTTAGTTTGAATTTAACAATTAGAAGTTCTGTATTTACCTATTACAAGTTCAGATCTTCAAGTTATAATTTCCACTAATAATTTGTACTTAACAATTCGAAGTTCTGTATTTGACTATTACAAGTTCAGATCTTCAAGTTATAATTTGAACTATAATTATAAGCTATCAATTTTAAGTTCGGTATTTGACAATTACAAGTACAGATCTTCAAGATATTATTTGCAATAATAATTAGAAGCTATCAATTTTAAGTTCAGTATTTGACAATTACAAGTTCAGATCTTCAAGTTATAATTTGAAATAATAATTAGAAGCTAACAATTTTAAGTTCTGTATTTGACAATTACAAGTTCAGATCTTCAAGTTATAATTTGCAATAATAATTAGAAGCTTTCAATTTTAAGTTCTGTATTTGACAATTACTAGTTCAGATCTTCAAGTTATAATTTGCACTAATAATTTGTATTTAACAATTCGAAGTTCTGTATTTGACTATTACAAGTTCAGATCTTCAAGTTATAATTTGAATTATAATTATAAGCTATCAATTTTAAGTTTTGTATTTGACAACTACAAGTACTGATCTTCAAATTATTATTTGCAATAATAATTAGAAGCTATCAATTTTAAGTTCTGTATTTGACAATTACAAGTTCAGATCTTCAAGTTATAATTTGAAATAATAATACAAGCTATCAATTTTAAGTTCTGTATTTGACAATTACAAGTTCAGATCTTCAAGTTATAATTTGCAATAATAATTAGAAGCTATCAATTTTAAGTTCTGTATTTGACAATTACAAGTTCAGATCTTCAAGTTATAATTTGCACTAATAATTTGTATTTAACAATTGGAAGTTCTGTATTTTACAATTACAAGTTCAGATCTTCAAGTTATAATTTGAAATAAAAATTAGAAGCTATCAATTTTAAGTTCTGTATTTGACTATTACAAGTTCAGATCTTCAAGTTATAATTTGCAATAATAATTAGAAGCTATCAATTTTAAGTTCTGTATTTGACAATTACTAGTTCAGATCTTCAAATTATAATTTGAAATAATAATTTGAATTTAACAAATCTAAGTTCTGTAATTCACTATTACAAGTTCAGATCTTCAAGTTATAATTTGCAATAATAATTAGAAGCTATCAATTTTAAGTTCTGTATTTGACAATTACAAGTTCAGATCTTCAAGTTATAATTTGCACTAATAATTTGTATTTAATAATTAGAAGTTCTGTATCTGACAATTACTAGTTCATATCTTCAAGTTATAATTTGAAATAATATTTAGAAGCTATCAATTTTAAGTTCTGTATTTGACAATTACAAGTTCAGATCTTCAAGTTATAATTTGCAATAATAATTAGAAGCTATCAATTTTAAGTTCTGTATTTGACAATTACAAGTTCAGATCTTCAAGTTATAATTTGCAATAATAATTAGAAGCTATCAATTTTAAGTTCTGTATTTGACAATTACTAGTTCAGATCTTCAAGTTATAATTTGCACTAATAATTTGTATTTAACAATTAGAAGTTCTGTATTTGACTATTACAAGTTCAGATCTTCAAATTATTATTTGCAATAATAATTATAAGCTATCAATTTAAGTTCTGTATTTGACAATTACTAGTTCAGATCTTCAAGTTTTAATTTTAAATAATAATTTGAATTTAACAAATCTAAGTTTTGTAATTCACTATTACAAGTTCAGATCTGCAAGTTATAATTTGCAATAATAATTAGAAACTATCAATTTTGAGTTCTGTATTTGACAATTACAAGTTCAGATCTTCAGGTTATAATTTGCACTAATAATTTGTATTTAACAATTCGAAGTTCTGTATTTGACTATTACAAGTTCAGATCTTCAAGTTATAAATTGAATTATAATTTTAAGCTATCAATTTTAAGTTCTGTATTTGACAATTACAAGTACATATCTTCAAATTATTATTTGCAATAATAATTAGAAGCTATCAATTTTAAGTTCTGCATTTGACAATTAAAAGTTCAGATCTTCAAGTTAAAATTTGCAATAATAATTAGAACTATCAATTTTAAGTTCTGTATTTGACAATTACAAGTTCAGATCTTCCAGTTATAATTTGCACTAATAATTTGTATTTAATAATTAGAAGTTCTGTATTTGACAATTACAAGTTCAGATCTTCAAGTTATAATTTGCACTAATAATTTGTATTTAACAATTAGAAGTTCTGTATTAGACTATTACAAGTGCAGATCTTCAAATTATTATTTGCAATCTTAGTTTGAATTTAACAATTCGAAGTTCTGTATTTACATATTACAAGTTCAGATCTTCAAGTTATAATTTGAAATAATAATTAGAAGCTATCAATTTTAAGTTCTGTATTTGGCAATTACAAGTTCAGATCTTCAAGTTATAATTTGAAATAATAATTAGAAGCTATCAATTTTAAGTTCTGTATATGACAATTACTAGTTCAGATCTTCAAGTTATAATTTGAAATAATAAGTTGAATTTAACAAATCTAAGTTCTGTAATTCACTATTACAAGTTCAGATCTTTAAGTTATAATTTACAATAATAATTAGAAGCTATCAATTTTAAGTTCTGTATTTGACAATTACTAGTTCAGATCTTCAAGTTATAATTTGAAATAATAATTTGAATTTAACAAATCTAAGTTCTGTAATTCACTATTACAAGTTCAGATCTTCAAGTTATAATTTACAATAATAATTAGAAGCTATCAATTTTAAGTTCTGTATTTGACAATTACAAGTTCAGATCTTCAAGTTATAATTTGCACTAATAATTTGTATTTAACAATTACAAGTTTTGTATTTGACAATTACCAGTTCAGATCTTCAAGTTATAATTTGAAATAATAATTAGAAGCTATCAATTTTAAGTTCTGTATTTGACAATTATAAGTTCAGCTCTTCAAGTTATAATTTGCAATAATAATTAGAAGCTATCAATTTTATGTTCTGTATTTGACAATTACTAGTTCAGATCTGCAAGTTATAATTCGAAATAATAATTTGAATTTAACAAATCTAAGTTCTGTAATTCACTATTACAAGTTCAGATCTTTAAGTTATAATTTACAATAATAATTAGAAGCTATCAATTTTAAGTTCTGTATTTGACAATTACAAGTTCAGATCTTCAAGTTATAATTTGCACTAATAATTTGTATGTAACAATTAGAAGTTCTGTATTTGACAATTACCAGTTCAGATCTTCTAGTTATAAATTGTAATAATAATTAGATGCTATCAATTTTAAGTTTTGTATTTGACAATTACAAGTTCAGATCTTCAAGTTATAATTTGCACTAATAATTTGTATTTAACAATTAGAAGTTCTGTATTAGACTATTACAAGTGCAGATCTTCAAATTATTATTTGCAATCTTAGTTTGAATTTAACAATTCGAAGTTCTGTATTTACATATTACAAGTTCAGATCTTCAAGTTATAATTTGAAATAATAATTAGAAGCTATCAATTTTAAGTTCTGTATTTGGCAATTACAAGTTCAGATCTTCAAGTTATAATTTGAAATAATAATTAGAAGCTATCAATTTTAAGTTCTGTATATGACAATTACTAGTTCAGATCTTCAAGTTATAATTTGAAATAATAATTTGAATTTAACAAATCTAAGTTCTGTAATTCACTATTACAAGTTCAGATCTTTAAGTTATAATTTACAATAATAATTAGAAGCTATCAATTTTAAGTTCTGTATTTGACAATTACAAGTTCAGATCTTCAAGTTATAATTTGCACTAATAATTTGTATGTAACAATTAGAAGTTCTGTATTTGACAATTACCAGTTCAGATCTTCTAGTTATAAATTGTAATAATAATTAGATGCTATCAATTTTAAGTTTTGTATTTGACAATTACAAGTTCAGATCTTCAAGTTATAATTTGCAATAATAATTAGAAGCTATCAATTTTAAGTTCTGTATTTGACAATTACTAGTTCAGATCTACAAGTTATAATTTGAAATAATAATTTGAATTTAACAAATCGAAGTTCTGTAATTCACTATTACAAGTTCAGATCTTCAAGTTATAATTTACATTAATAATTATAAGCTATCAATTATAAGTTCTGTATTTGACAATTACTAGTTCAGATCTTCAAGTTATAATTTGCAATAATAATAAGAAGCTATCAATTTTAAGTTCTGTATTTGACAATTACTAGTTCAGATCTTCAAGTTATAATTTGAAATAATAATTTGAATTTAACAAATCTAAGTTCTGTAATTCACTATTAAAAGATCAGATCTTCAAGTTATATTTTACAATAATAATTAGAAGCTATCAATTTTAAGTTCTGTATTTGACAATTACAAGTTCAGATCTTCAAGTTATAATTTGCACTAATAATTTGTATTTAACAATTAGAAGTTCTTTATTTGACAATTACTAGTTCAGATCTTCAAGTTATAATGTTAAATAATAATTAGAAGCTATCAATTTTAAGTTCTGTATTTGACAATTACAAGTTCAGATCTTCAAGTTATAATTTGCAATAATAATTAGAAGCTATCAATTTTAAGTTCTGTATTTGACAATTACTAGTTCAGATCTTCAAGTTATAATTTGAAATAATAATTTGAATTTAACAAATCTAAGTTCTGTAATTCACTATTACAAGTTCAGATCTTCAAGTTATATTTTACAATAATAATTATAAGCTATCAATTTTAAGTTCTGTATTTGACAATTACAAGTTGAGATCTTCAAGTTATAATTTGAAATATTAATTAGAAGCTATCAATTTTAAGTTCTGTATTTGACAATTACAAGTTCAGATCTTCAAGTTATAATTTGCACTAATAATTTGAATTTAACAATTATAAGTTCTGTATTTGACAACTACAAGTTCAGATTTTCAAGTTATAATTTGAAATAATAATTAGAAGCTATCAATTTTAAGTTCTGTATTTGACAATTACAAGTTCAGATCTTCAAGTTATAATTTGGAATAATAATTAGAAGCTATCAATTTTAAGTTCTGTATTTGACAATTACAAGTTCAGATCTTCAAGTTATAATTTGCATAATAATTTGTATTTAATAATTAGAAGTTCTGTATTTGACAATTACAAGTTCATATCTTCAAGTTATAATTTGTAATAATAATTAGAAGCTATCAATTTTAAGTTATGTATATGACAATTACAAGTTCAGATCTTCAAGTTATAATTTGCAATAATAATTAGAAGCTATCAATTTTAAGTTCTGTATTTGACAATTACAAGTTCAGATCTTCAAGTTATAATTTGCACTAATAATTTGTATTTAATAATTAGAAGTTCTGTATTTGACAATTACTAGTTCAGATCTTCAAGTTATAATTTGAAATAATAATTTGAATTTAACAAATCTTAGTTCTGTAATTCACTATTACAAGTTCAGATCTTCAAGTTATAATTTGCAATAATAATTAGAAGCTATCAATTTTAAGTTCTGTATTTGACAATTAGTAGTTCAGATCTTCAAGTTATAATTTGAAATAATAATTTGAATTTAACAAATCTAAGTTCTGTAATTCACTATTACAAGTTCAGATCTTCAAGTTATAATTTACAATAATAATTATAAGTTATCAATTTTAAGTTCTGTATTTGACAATTACTAGTTCAGATCTTCAAGTTATAATTTGCACTAATAATTTGTATTTAACAATTCGAAGTTCTGTATTTGACTATTACAAGTTCAGATCTTCAAGTTATAATTTGAATTATAATTATAAGCTATCAATTTTAAGTTCTGTATTTGACAATTACAAGTACAGATCTTCAAGTTATAATTTGAAATAATTATTTGAATTTAACAAATCTAAGTTCTGTGATTCACTATTACAAGTTCAGATCTTCAAGTTATAATTTGCAATAATAATTAGAAGCTATCAATTTTAAGTTCTGTATTTGACAATTACTAGTTCAGATCTTCAAGTTACAATTTGAAATAATAATTTGTATTTAACAAATCTAAGTTCTGTAATTCACTATTACAAGTTCAGATCTTCAAGTTATAATTTACAATAATAATTAAAAGCTATCAATTTTAAGTTCTGTATTTGACAATTACAAGTTCAAATCTTCAAGTTATAATTTGCAATAATAATTAGAAGCTATCAATTTAAAGTTCTGTATTTGACAATTACTAGTTCAGATCTTCAAGTTATAATTTGAAATAATAATTTGAATTTAACAAATCTAAGTTCTGTAATTCACTATTACAAGTTCAGATCTTCAAGATATAATTTACAATAATAATTATAAGCTATCATTTTTAAGTTCTGTATTTGACAATTACTAGTTCAGATCTTCAAGTTATAATTTGAAATAATAATTTGAATTTAACAAATCTAAGGTCTGTAATTCACTATTACAAGTTCAGATCTTCAAGTTATAATTTGCAATAATAATTAGAAGCTATCAATTTTAAGTTCTGTATTTGACAATTACAAGTTCAGATCTTCAAGTTATAATTTGCACTAAAATTTGTATTTAATAATTAGAAGTTCTGTATTTGACAATTACAAGTTCAGATCTACAAGTTATAATTTGAAATAATAATTAGAGCTATCAATTTTAAGTTCTGTATTTGACAATTACAAGTTCAGATCTACAAGTTATAATTTACAATAATAATTATAAGCTATCAATTTTTAGTTCTGTATTTGACAATTACTAGTTCAGTTCTTCAAGTTATAATTTGAAATAATAATTAGAATTTAACAAATATAAGTTCTGTAATTCACTATTACAAGTTCAGATCTTCAAGTTATAATTTGCAATAATAATTAGAAGCTATCAATTTTAAGTTCTGTATTTGACAATTACAAGTTCAGATCTTCAAGTTATAATTTGCACTAATAATTTGTATTTAACAATTAGAAGTTCTGTATTTGACTATTACAAGTTCAGATCTTCAAATTATTATTTGCAATCTTAGTTTGAATTTAACAATTCGAAGTTCTGTATTTACGTATTACAAGTTCAGATCTTCAAGATATAATTTGCACTAATAATTTGTATTTAACAATTCGTAATTCTGTATTTGACTATTACAAGTTCAGATCTTCAAGTTATAATTTGAATTATAATTATTTCTTTATTATTATTTGCAATAATAATTAGAAGCTATCAATTATAAGTTCTGTATTTGACAATTACTAGTTCAGATCTTCAAGTTATAATTAAAAATAATAATTTGAATTTAACAAATCTAAGTTCTGTAATTCATTAATACAAGTTCAGATCTTCAAGTTATAATTTACAATAATAATTAGAAGCTATCAATTTTAAGTTCTGTATTTGACAATTATAAGTTCAGATCTTCAAGTTATAATTTGCACTAATAATTTGTATTTAACAATTAGAAGTTCTGTATATGACAATTACACGTTCAGATCTTTAAGTTATAATTTGAAATAATAATTAGAAGCTATAAATTTTAAGTTCTGTATTTGACAATTATAAGTTCAGCTCTTCAAGTTATAATTTGCAATAATAATTAGAAGCTATCAATTTTAAGTTCTGTATTTGACAATTACTAGTTCAGATCTGCAAGTTATAATTTGAAATAATAATTTGAATTTAACAAATCTAAGTTCTGTAATTCACTATTACAAGTTCAGATCTTCAAGTTATAATTTACAATAATAATTATAAGCTATCAATTTTAAGTTCTGTATTTGACAATTACAAGTTCAGATCTTCAAGTTATAATTTGCATAATAATTTGTATTTAATAATTAGAAGTTCTTTATTTCACAATTACAAGTTCATATCTTCAAGTTATAATTTGAAATAATAATTAGAAGCTATCAATTTTAAGTTCTGTAATTGACAATTACAAGTTCAGATCTTCAAGTTATAATTAGCAATAATAATTAGATGCTATCAATTTTAAGTTCTGTATTTGACAATTACAAGTTCAGATCTTCAAGTTATAATTTGCACTAATAATTTGTATTTAATAATTAGAAGTTCTGTATTTGACAATTACTAGTTCAGATCTTCAAGTTATAATTTGTAATAATAATTTGAATTTAACAAATCTAAGTTCTGTAATTCACTATTACAAGTTCAGATCTTCAAGTTATAATTTACTATAATAATTATAAGCTATCAATTTTAAGTTCTGTATTTGACAATTACTAGTTCAGATCTTCAAGTTATAATTTGCACTAATAATTTGTATTTAACAATTCGAAGTTCTGTATTTGACTATTACAAGTTCAGATCTTCAAGTTATAATTTGAATTATAATTATAAGCTATCAATTTTAAGTTCTGTATTTGACAATTACAAGTACAGATCTTCAAGTTATAATTTGAAATAATTATTTGAATTTAACAAATCCAAGTTCTGTAATTCACTATTACAAGTTCAGATCTTCAAGTTATAATTTGCAATAATAATTAGAAGCTATCAATTTTAAGTTCTGTATTTGACAATTACTAGTTCAGATCTTCAAGTTACAATTTGAAATAATAATTTGTATTTAACAAATCTCAGTTCTGTAATTCACTATTACAAGTTCAGATCTTCAAGTTATAATTTACAATAATAATTAAAAGCTATCAATTTTAAGTTCTGTATTTGACAATTACAAGTTCAAATCTTCAAGTTATAATTTGCAATAATAATTAGAAGCTATCAATTTAAAGTTCTGTATTTGACAATTACTAGTTCAGATCTTCAAGTTATAATTAAAAATAATAATTTGAATTTAACAAATCTAAGTTCTGTAATTCATTAATACAAGTTCAGATCTTCAAGTTATAATTTACAATAATAATTAGAAGCTATCAATTTTAAGTTCTGTATTTGTCAATTATAAGTTCAGATCTTCAAGTTATAATTTGCACTAATAATTTGTATTTAACAATTAGAAGTTCTGTATATGACAATTACACGTTCAGATCTTTAAGTTATAATTTGAAATAATAATTAGAAGCTATAAATTTTAAGTTCTGTATTTGACAATTATAAGTTCAGCTCTTCAAGTTATAATTTGCAATAATAATTAGAAGCTATCAATTTTAAGTTCTGTATTTGACAATTACTAGTTCAGATCTGCAAGTTATAATTTGAAATAATAATTTGAATTTAACAAATCTAAGTTCTGTAATTCACTATTACAAGTTCAGATCTTCAAGTTATAATATACAATAATAATTATAAGCTATCAATTTTAAGTTCTGTATTTGACAATTACAAGTTCAGATCTTCAAGTTATAATTTGCATAATAATTTGTATTTAATAATTAGAAGTTCTTTATTTCACAATTACAAGTTCATATCTTCAAGTTATAATTTGAAATAATAATTAGAAGCTATCAATTTTAAGTTCTGTAATTGACAATTACAAGTTCAGATCTTCAAGTTATAATTTGCAATAATAATTAGATGCTATCAATTTTAAGTTCTGTATTTGACAATTACAAGTTCAGATCTTCAAGTTATAATTTGCACTAATAATTTGTATTTAATAATTAGAAGTTCTGTATTTGACAATTACTAGTTCAGATCTTCAAGTTATAATTTGTAATAATAATTTGAATTTAACAAATCTAAGTTCTGTAATTCACTATTACGAGTTCAGATCTTCAAGTTATAATTTACTATAATAATTATAAGCTACCAATTTTAAGTTCTGTATTTGACAATTACTAGTTCAGATCTTCAAGTTATAATTTGCACTAATAATTTGTATTTAACAATTCGAAGTTCTGTATTTGACTATTACAAGTTCAGATCTTCAAGTTATAATTTGAATTATAATTATAAGCTATCAATTTTAAGTTCTGTATTTGACAATTACAAGTACAGATCTTCAAGTTATAATTTGAAATAATTATTTGAATTTAACAAATCCAAGTTCTGTAATTCACTATTACAAGTTCAGATCTTCAAGTTATAATTTGCAATAATAATTAGAAGCTATCAATTTTAAGTTCTGTATTTGACAATTACTAGTTCAGATCTTCAAGTTACAATTTGAAATAATAATTTGTATTTAACAAATCTAAGTTCTGTAATTCACTATTACAAGTTCAGATCTTCAAGTTATAATTTACAATAATAATTAAAAGCTATCAATTTTAAGTTCTGTATTTGACAATTACAAGTTCAAATCTTCAAGTTATAATTTGCAATAATAATTAGAAGCTATCAATTTAAAGTTCTGTATTTGACAATTACTAGTTCAGATCTTCAAGTTATACTTTGAAATAATAATTTGAATTTAACAAATCTAAGTTCTGTAATTCACTATTACAAGTTCAGATCTTCAAGATATAATTTACAATAATAATTATAAGCTATCATTTTTAAGTTCTGTATTTGACAATTACTAGTTCAGATCTTCAAGTTATAATTTGAAATAATAATTTGAATTTAACAAATCTAAGGTCTGTAGTTCACTATTACAAGTTCAGATCTTCAAGTTATAATTTGCAATAATAATTAGAAGCTATCAATTTTAAGTTCTGTATTTGACAATTACAAGTTCAGATCTTCAAGTTATAATTTGCACTAAAATTTGTATTTAATAATTAGAAGTTCTGTATTTGACAATTACAAGTTCAGATCTACAAGTTATAATTTGATATAATAATTAGAGCTATCAATTTTAAGTTCTGTATTTGACAATTACAAGTTCAGATCTACAAGTTATAATTTACAATAATAATTATAAGCTATCAATTTTTAGTTCTGTATTTGACAATTACTAGTTCAGATCTTCAAGTTATAATTTGAACTAATAATTTGAATTTAACAAATATAAGTTCTGTAATTCACTATTACAAGTTCAGATCTTCAAGTTATAATTTGCAATAATAATTAGAAGCTATCAATTTTAAGTTCTGTATATGACAATTACAAGTTCAGATCTTCAAGTTATAATTTGCACTAATAATTTGTATTTAACAATTAGAAGTTCTGTATTTGACTATTAGAAGTTCAGATCTTCAAATTATTATTTGCAATCTTAGTTTGAATTTAACAATTCGAAGTTCTGTATTTACGTATTACAAGTTCAGATCTTCAAGTTATAATTTGCACTAATAATTTGTATTTAACAATTCGTAATTCTGTATTTGACTATTACAAGTTCAGATCTTCAAGTTATAATTTGAATTATAATTATAAGCTATCAATTTTAAGTTCTGTATTTGACAATTACAAGTACAGATCTTCAAATTATTATTTGCAATAATAATTAGAAGCTATCAATTTTAAGTTCTGCATTTGACAATTACAAGTTCAGATCTTCAAGTTATTATTTGCAATAATAATTAGAAGCTATAAATTTTAAGTTCTGTATTTGACAATTACAAGTTCAGATCTTCAAGTTATAATTTGCAATAACAATTAGAAGCTAACAATGTTAAGTTCTGTATTTGACAATTACTAGTTCAGATCTTCAAGTTATAATTAAAAATAATAATTTGAATTTAACAAATCTAAGTTCTGTAATTCATTAATACAAGTTCAGATCTTCAAGTTATAATTTACAATAATAATTAGAAGCTATCAATTTTAAGTTCTGTATATGACAATTACACGTTCAGATCTTCAAGTTATAATTTGAAATAATAATTAGAAGCTATAAATTTTAAGTTCTGTATTTGACAATTATAAGTTCAGCTCTTCAAGTTATAATTTGCAATAATAATTAGAAGCTATCAATTTTAAGTTCTGTATTTGACAATTACTAGTTTAGATCTGCAAGTTATAATTTGAAATAATAATTTGAATTTAACAAATCTAAGTTCTGTAATTCACTATTACAAGTTCAGATCTTCAAGTTATAATTTACAATAATAATTATAAGCTATCAATTTTAAGTTCTGTATTTGACAATTACAAGTTCAAATCTTCCAGTTATAATTTGCAATAATAATTAGAAGCTATCAATTTAAAGTTCTGTATTTGACAATTACTAGTTCAGATCTTCAAGTTATAATTTGAAATAATAATTTGAATTTAACAAATCTAAGTTCTGTAATTCACTATTACAAGTTCAGATCTTCAAGATATAATTTACAATAATAATTATAAGCTATCAATTTTAAGTTCTGTATTTGACAATTACTAGTTCAGATCTGCAAGTTATAATTTGAAATAATAATTTGAATTTAACAAATCTAAGTTCTGTAATTCACTATTACAAGTTCAGATCTTCAAGTTATAATTTACAATAATAATTATAAGCTATCAATTTTAAGTTCTGTATTTGACAATTACAAGTTCAGATCTTCAAGTTATAATTTGCATAATAATTTGTATTGAATAATTAGAAGTTCTGTATTTCACAATTACAAGTTCATATCTTCAAGTTATAATTTGAAATAATAATTAGAAGCTATCAATTTTAAGTTCTGTATTTGACAATTACAAGTTCAGATCTTCAAGTTATAATTTGCACTAATAATTTGTATTTAATAATTAGAAGTTCTGTATTTGACAATTACTAGTTCAGATCTTCAAGTTATAATTTGAAATAATAATTTGAATTTAACAAATCTTAGTTCTGTAATTCACTATTACAAGTTCAGATCTTCAAGTTATAATTTGCAATAATAATTAGTAGCTTTCAATTTTAAGTTCTGTATTTGACGATTAGTAGTTCAGATCTTCAAGGTATAATTTGTAATAATAATTAGAATTTAACAAATCTAAGTTCTGTAATTCACTATTACAAGTTCAGATCTTCAAGTTATAATTTACAATAATAATTATAAGCTATCAATTTTAAGTTCAGTATTTGACAATTACAAGTTCAGATCTTCAAGTTATAATTTGCACTAATAATTTGAATTTAACAAATCTTAGTTCTGTAATTCACTATTACAAGTTCAGATCTTCAAGTTATAATTTGCAATAATAATTAGAAGCTATCAATTTTAAGTTCTGTATTTGACAATTAGTAGTTCAGATCTTCAAGTTATAATTTGTAATAATAATTTGAATTTAACAAATCTAAGTTCTGTATTTCACAATTACAAGTTCATATCCTCATGTTATAATTTGAAATAATAATTAGAAGCTATCAATTTTAAGTTCTGTATTTGACAATTACAAGATCAGATCTACAAGTTATAATTTACAATAATAATTATAAGCTATCAATTTTTAGTTCTGTATTTGACAATTACTAGTTCAGATCTTCAAGTTATAATTTGAAATAATAATTTGAATTTAACAAATATAAGTTCTGTAATTCACTATTACAAGTTCAGATCTTCAAATTATTATTTGCAATAATAATTATAAGCTATCAATTTTAAGTTCTGTATTTGACAATTACAAGTTCAGATCTTCAAGTTATAATTTACACTAATAATTTGTATTTAACAATTAGAAGTTCTGTATTTGACTATTACAAGTTCAGATCTTCAAATTATTATTTGCAATCTTAGTTTGAATTTAACAATTCGAAGTTCTGTATTTACGTATTACAAGTTCAGATCTTCAAGTTATAATTTGCACTAATAATTTGTATTTAACAATTCGTAATTCTGTATTTGACTATTACAAGTTCAGATCTTCAAGTTATAATTTGAATTATAATTATAAGCTATCAATTTTAAATTCTGTATTTGACAATTACAAGTACAGATCTTCAAATTATTATTTGCAATAATAATTAGAAGCTATCAATTTTAAGTTCTGCATTTGACAATTACAAGTTCAGATCTTCAAGTTATTATTTGCAATAATAATTAGAAGCTATAAATTTTAAGTTCTGTATTTGACAATTACAAGTTCAGATCTTCAAGTTATAATTTGCAATAACAATTAGAAGCTATCAATGTTAAGTTCTGTATTTGACAATTACTAGTTCAGATCTTCAAGTTATAATTAAAAATAATAATTTGAATTTAACAAATATAAGTTCTGTAATTCATTAATACAAGTTCAGATCTTCAAGTTATAATTTACAATAATAATTAGAAGCTATCAATTTTAAGTTCTGTATTTGACAATTATAAGTTCAGATCTTCAAGTTATAATTTGAATTATAATTATAAGCTATCTATTTTAAATTCTGTATTTGACAATTACAAGTACAGATCTTCAAATTATTATTTGCAATAATAATTAGAAGCTATCAATTTTTAGTTCTGCATTTGACAATTACAAGTTCAGATCTTCAAGTTATAATTTGCAATAACAATTAGAAGCTATCAATGTTAAGTTCTGTATTTGACAATTACTAGTTCAGATCTTCAAGTTATAATTAAAAATAATAATTTGAATTTAACAAATATAAGTTCTGTAATTCATTAATACAAGTTCAGATCTTCAAGTTATAATTTACAATAATAATTAGAAGCTATCAATTTTAAGTTCTGTATTTGACAATTATAAGTTCAGATCTTCAAGTTATAATTTGCACTAATAATTTGTATTTAACAATTAGAAGTTCTGTATATGACAATTACACGTTCAGATCTTCAAGTTATAATTGGAAATAATAATTAGAAGCTATAAATTTTAAGTTCTGTATTTGACAATTATAAGTTCAGCTCTTCAAGTTATAATTTGCAATAATAATTAGAAGCTATCAATTTTAAGTTCTGTATTTGACAATTACTAGTTCAGATCTGCAAGTTATAATTTGAAATAATAATTTGAATTTAACAAATCTAAGTTCTGTAATTCACTATTACAAGTTCAGATCTTCAAGTTATAATTTACAATAATAATTATAAGCTATCAATTTTAAGTTCTGTATTTGACAATTACAAGTTCAGATCTTCAAGTTATAATTTGCATAATAATTTTATATTTAATAATTAGAAGTTCTGTATTTCACAATTACAAGTTCATATCTTCAAGTTATAATTTGAAATAATAATTAGAAGCTATCAATTTTAAGTTCTGTATTTGATAATTACAAGTTCAGATCTTCAAGTTATAATTTGCAATAATAATTAGATGCTATCAATTTTAAGTTCTGTATTTGACAATTACAAGTTCAGATCTTCAAGTTATAATTTGCACTGATAATTTGTATTTAATAATTAGAAGTTCTGTATTTGACAATTACTAGTTCAGATCTTCAAGTTAGAATTTGTAATAATAATTTGAATTTAACAAATCTAAGTTCTGTAATTCACTATTACAAGTTCAGATCTTCAAGTTATAATTTACAATAATAATTATAAGCTATCAATTTTAAGTTCTGTATTTGACAATTACTAGTTCAGATCTTCAAGTTATAATTTGCACTAATAATTTGTATTTAACAATTCGAAGTTCTGTATTTGACTATTACAAGTTCAGATCTTCAAGTTATAATTTGAATTATAATTATAAGCTATCAATTTTAAGTTCTGTATTTGACAATTACAAGTACAGATCTTCAAGTTATAATTTGAAATAATTATTTGAATTTAACAAATCCAAGTTCTGTAATTCACTATTACAAGTTCAGATCTTCAAGTTATAATTTGCAATAATAATTAGAAGCTATCAATTTTAAGTTCTGTATTTGACAATTACTAGTTCAGATCTTCAAGTTACAATTTGAAATAATAATTTGTATTTAACAAATCTAAGTTCTGTAATTCACTATTACAAGTTCAGATCTACAAGTTATAATTTACAATAATAATTAAAAGCTATCAATTTTAAGTTCTGCATTTGACAATTACAAGTTCAAATCTTCAAGTTATAATTTGCAATAATAATTAGAAGCTATCAATTTAAAGTTCTGTATTTGACAATTACTAGTTCAGATCTTCAAGTTATAATTTTAAATAATAATTTGAATTTAACAAATCTAAGTTCTGTAATTCACTATTACAAGTTCAGATCTTCAAGATTTAATTTACAATAATAATTATAAGCTATCATTTTTAAGTTCTGTATTTGACAATTACTAGTTCAGATCTTCAAGTTATAATTTGAAATAATAATTTGAATTTAACAAATCTAAGCTCTGTAATTCACTATTACAAGTTAAGATCTTCAAGTTATAATTTGCAATAATAATTAGAAGCTATCAATTTTAAGTTCTGTATTTGACAATTACAAGTTCAGATCTTCAAGTTATAATTTGCACTAAAATTTGTATTTAATAATTAGAAGTTCTGTATTTGACAATTACAAGTTCAGATCTACAAGTTATAATTTGAAATAATAATTAGAGCTATCAATTTTAAGTTCTGTATTTGACAATTACAAGTTCAGATCTACAAGTTATAATTTACAAAAATAATTATAAGTTATCAATTTTTAGTTCTGTATTTGACAATTACTAGTTCAGATCTTCAAGTTATAATTTGAAATAATAATTTGAATTTAACAAATATAAGTTCTGTAATTCACTATTACAAGTTCAGATCTTCAAGTTATAATTTGCAATAATAATTAGAAGCTATCAATTTTAAGTTCTGTATTTGACAATTACAAGTTCAGATCTTCAAGTTACAATTTGCACTAATAATTTGTATTTAATAATTAGAAGTTCTGTATTTGACTATTAGAAGTTCAGATCTTCTAATTATTATTTGCAATCTTAGTTTGAATTTAACAATTCGAAGTTCTGTATTTACGTATTACAAGTTCAGATCTTCAAGTTATAATTTGCACTAATAATTTGTATTTAACAATTCGTAATTCTGTATTTGACTATTACAAGTTCAGATCTTCAAGTTATAATTTGAATTGTAATTATAAGCTATCAATTTTAAGTTCTGTATTTGACAATTACAAGTACAGATCTTCAAATTATTATTTGCAATAATAATTAGAAGCTATCAATTTTAAGTTCTGCATTTGACAATTACAAGTTCAGATCTTCAAGTTATAATTAAAAATAATAATTTGAATTTAAGAAATCTAAGTTCTGTAATTCATTAATACAAGTTCAGATCTTCAAGTTATAATTTAGAATAATAATTAGAAGCTATCAATTTTAAGTTCTGTATTTGACAATTGCAAGTTCAGATCTTCAAGTTATAATTTGCACTAATAATTTGTATTTAATAATTAGAAGTTCTGTATTTCACAATTACAAGTTCATATCTTCAAGTTATAATTTGAAATAATAATTAGAAGCTATCAATTTTAAGTTCTGTATTTGACAATTACAAGTTCAGATCTTCAAGTAATAATTTGCAATAATAATTAGATGCTATCAATTTTAAGTTCTGTATTTGACAATTACAAGTTCAGATCTTCAAGTTATAATTTGCACTAATCATTTGTATTTAATAATTAGAAGTTCTGTATTTGACAATTACTAGTTCAGATCTTCAAGTTATAATTTGAAATAATAATTTGAATTTAACAAATCTTAGTTCTGTAATTCACTATTACAAGTTCAGATCTTCAAGTTATAATTTGCAATAATAATTAGAAGCTTTCAATTTTAAGTTCTGTATTTGACGATTAGTAGTTCAGATCTTCAAGGTATAATTTGTAATAATAATTAGAATTTAACAAATCTAAGTTCTGTAATTCACTATTACAAGTGCAGATCTTCAAGTTATAATTTACAATAATAATTATAAGCTATCAATTTTAAGTTCTGTATTTGACAATTACAAGTTCAGATCTTCAAGTTATAATTTGCACTAATAATTTGAATTTAACAAATCTTAGTTCTGTAATTCACTATTACAAGTTCAGATCTTCAAGTTATAATTTGCAATAATAATTAGAAGCTATCAATTTTAAGTTCTGTATTTGACAATTAGTAGTTCAGATCTTCAAGTTATAATTTGTAATAATAATTTGAATTTAACAAATCTAAGTTCTGTAATTCACTATTACTAGTTCAGATCTTCAAGTTATAATTTGCACTAATAATTTGTATTTAACAATTCGAACTTCTGTATTTGACTATTACAAGTTCAGATCTTCAAGTTATAATTTGAATTATAATTATAAGCTATCACTTTTAAGTTCTGTATTTGACAATTACAAGTACAGATCTTCAAGTTATAATTTGAAATAATTATTTGAATTTAACAAATCTAAGGTCTGTAATTCACTATTACAAGTTCAGATCTTCAAGTTATAATTTGCAATAATAATTAGAAGCTATCAATTTTAAGTTCTGTATTTGACAATTACTAGTTCAGATCTTCAAGTTACAATTTGAAATAATAATTTGTATTTAACAAATCTAAGTTCTGTAATTCACTATTACAAGTTCAGATCTTCAAGTTATAATTTACAATAATAATTAAAAGCTATCAATTTTAAGTTCTGTATTTGACAATTACAAGTTCAAATCTTCAAGTTATAATTTGCAATAATAATTAGAAGCTATCAATTTAAAGTTCTGTATTTGACAATTACTAGTTCAGATCTTCAAGTTATAATTTGAAATAATAATTTGAATTTAACAAATCTAAGTTCTGTAATTCACTATTACAAGTTCAGATCTTCAAGATATAATTTACAATAATAATTATAAGCTATCATTTTTAAGTTCTGTATTTGACAATTACTAGTTCAGATTATCAAGTTATAATTTGAAATAATAATTTGAATTTAACAAATCTAAGGTCTGTAATTCACTATTACAAGTTCAGATCTTCAAGTTATAATTTGCAATAATAATTAGAAGCTATCAATTTTAAGTTCTGTATTTGACAATTACAAGTTCAGATCTTCAAGCTATAATTTGCACTAAAATTTGTATTTAATAATTAGAAGTTCTGTATTTGACAATTACAAGTTCAGATCTACAAGTTATAATTTGAAATAATAATTAGAGCTATCAATTTTAAGTTCTGTATTTGACAATTACAAGTTCAGATCTACAAGTTATAATTTACAATAATAATTATAAGCTATCAATTTTTAGTTCTGTATTTGACAATTACTAGTTCAGATCTTCAAGTTATAATTTGAAATAATAATTTGAATTTAACAAATATAAGTTCTGTAATTCACTATTACAAGTTCAGATCTTCAAGTTATAATTTGCAATAATAATTAGAAGCTATCAATTTTAAGTTCTGTATTTGACAATTACAAGTTCAGATCTTCAAGTTATAATTTGCACTAATAATTTGTATTTAACAATTAGAAGTTCTGTATTTGACTATTAGAAGTTCAGATCTTCAAATTATTATTTGCAATCTTAGTTTGAATTTAACAATTCGAAGTTCTGTATTTACGTATTACAAGTTCAGATCTTCAAGTTATAATTTGCACTAATAATTTGTATTTAACAATTCGTAATTCTGTATTTGACTATTACAAGTTCAGATCTTCAAGTTATAATTTGAATTATAATTATAAGCTATCAATTTTAAGTTCTGTATTTGACAATTACAAGTACAGATCTTCAAATTATTATTTGCAATAATAATTAGTAGCTATCAATTTTAAGTTCTGCATTTGACAATTACAAGTTCAGATCTTCAAGTTATTATTTGCAATAATAATTAGAAGCTATAAATTTTAAGTTCTGTATTTGACAATTACAAGTTCAGATCTTCAAGTTATAATTTGCAATAACAATTAGAAGCTATCAATGTTAAGTTCTGTATTTGACAATTACTAGTTCAGATCTTCAAGTTATAATTAAAAATAAAAATTTGAATTTAACAAATCTAAGTTCTGTAATTCATTAATACAAGTTCAGATCTTCAAGTTATAATTTACAATAATAATTAGAAGCTATCAATTTTAAGTTCTGTATATGACAATTACACGTTCAGATCTTCAAGTTATAATTTGAAATAATAATTAGAAGCTATAAATTTTAAGTTCTGTATTTGACAATTATAAGTTCAGCTCTTCAAGTTATAATTTGCAATAATAATTAGAAGCTATCAATTTTAAGTTCTGTATTTGACAATTACTAGTTCAGATCTGCAAGTTATAATTTGAAATAATAATTTGAATTTAACAAATCTAAGTTCTGTAATTCACTATTACAAGTTCAGATCTTCAAGTTATAATTTACAATAATAATTATAAGCTATCAATTTTAAGTTCTGTATTTGACAATTACAAGTTCAGATCTTCAAGTTATAATTTGCATAATAATTTGTATTGAATAATTAGAAGTTCTGTATTTCACAATTACAAGTTCATATCTTCAAGTTATAATTTGAAATAATAATTAGAAGCTATCAATTTTAAGTTCTGTATTTGACAATTACAAGTTCAGATCTTCAAGTTATAATTTGCACTAATAATTTGTATTTAATAATTAGAAGTTCTGTATTTGACAATTACTAGTTCAGATCTTCAAGTTATAATTTGAAATAATAATTTGAATTTAACAAATCTTAGTTCTGTAATTCACTATTACAAGTTCAGATCTTCAAGTTATAATTTGCAATAATAATTAGTAGCTTTCAATTTTAAGTTCTGTATTTGACGATTAGTAGTTCAGATCTTCAAGGTATAATTTGTAATAATAATTAGAATTTAACAAATCTAAGTTCTGTAATTCACTATTACAAGTTCAGATCTTCAAGTTATAATTTACAATAATAATTATAAGCTATGAATTTTAAGTTCAGTATTTGACAATTACAAGTTCAGATCTTCAAGTTATAATTTGCACTAATAATTTGAATTTAACAAATCTTAGTTCTGTAATTCACTATTACAAGTTCAGATCTTCAAGTTATAATTTGCAATAATAATTAGAAGCTATCAATTTTAAGTTCTGTATTTGACAATTAGTAGTTCAGATCTTCAAGTTATAATTTGTAATAATAATTTGAATTTAACAAATCTAAGTTCTGTATTTCACAATTACAAGTTCATATCCTCATGTTATAATTTGAAATAATAATTAGAAGCTATCAATTTTAAGTTCTGTATTTGACAATTACAAGTTCAGATCTACAAGTTATAATTTACAATAATAATTATAAGCTATCAATTTTTAGTTCTGTATTTGACAATTACTAGTTCAGATCTTCAAGTTATAATTTGAAATAATAATTTGAATTTAACAAATATAAGTTCTGTAATTCACTATTACAAGTTCAGATCTTCAAATTATTATTTGCAATAATAATTATAAGCTATCAATTTTAAGTTCTGTATTTGACAATTACAAGTTCAGATCTTCAAGTTATAATTTGCACTAATAATTTGTATTTAACAATTAGAAGTTCTGTATTTGACTATTACAAGTTCAGATCTTCAAATTATTATTTGCAATCTTAGTTTGAATTTAACAATTCGAAGTTCTGTATTTACGTATTACAAGTTCAGATCTTCAAGTTATAATTTGCACTAATAATTTGTATTTAACAATTCGTAATTCTGTATTTGACTATTACAAGTTCAGATCTTCAAGTTATAATTTGAATTATAATTATAAGCTATCAATTTTAAATTCTGTATTTGACAATTACAAGTACAGATCTTCAAATTATTATTTGCAATAATAATTAGAAGCTATCAATTTTAAGTTCTGCATTTGACAATTACAAGTTCAGATCTTCAAGTTATTATTTGCAATAATAATTAGAAGCTATAAATTTTAAGTTCTGTATTTGACAATTACAAGTTCAGATCTTCAAGTTATAATTTGCAATAACAATTAGAAGCTATCAATGTTAAGTTCTGTATTTGACAATTACTAGTTCAGATCTTCAAGTTATAATTAAAAATAATAATTTGAATTTAACAAATATAAGTTCTGTAATTCATTAATACAAGTTCAGATCTTCAAGTTATAATTTACAATAATAATTAGAAGCTATCAATTTTAAGTTCTGTATTTGACAATTATAAGTTCAGATCTTCAAGTTATAATTTGAATTATAATTATAAGCTATCAATTTTAAATTCTGTATTTGACAATTACAAGTACAGATCTTCAAATTATTATTTGCAATAATAATTAGAAGCTATCAATTTTTAGTTCTGCATTTGACAATTACAAGTTCAGATCTTCAAGTTATTATTTGCAATAATAATTAGAAGCTATAAATTTTAAGTTCTGTATTTGACAATTGTCAACTTGTAATTACAAGTTCAGATCTTCAAGTTATAATTTGCAATAACAATTAGAAGCTATCAATGTTAAGTTCTGTATTTGACAATTACTAGTTCAGATCTTCAAGTTATAATTAAAAATAATAATTTGAATTTAACAAATATAAGTTCTGTAATTCATTAATACAAGTTCAGATCTTCAAGTTATAATTTACAATAATAATTAGAAGCTATCAATTTTAAGTTCTGTATTTGACAATTATAAGTTCAGATCTTCAAGTTATAATTTGCACTAATAATTTGTATTTAACAATTAGAAGTTCTGTATATGACAATTACACGTTCAGATCTTCAAGTTATAATTGGAAATAATAATTAGAAGCTATAAATTTTAAGTTCTGTATTTGACAATTATAAGTTCAGCTCTTCAAGTTATAATTTGCAATAATAATTAGAAGCTATCAATTTTAAGTTCTGTATTTGACAATTACTAGTTCAGATCTGCAAGTTATAATTTGAAATAATAATTTGAATTTAACAAATCTAAGTTCTGTAATTCACTATTACAAGTTCAGATCTTCAAGTTATAATTTACAATAATAATTATAAGCTATCAATTTTAAGTTCTGTATTTGACAATTACAAGTTCAGATCTTCAAGTTATAATTTGCATAATAATTTTATATTTAATAATTAGAAGTTCTGTATTTCACAATTACAAGTTCATATCTTCAAGTTATAATTTGAAATAATAATTAGAAGCTATCAATTTTAAGTTCTGTATTTGATAATTACAAGTTCAGATCTTCAAGTTATAATTTGCAATAATAATTAGATGCTATCAATTTTAAGTTCTGTATTTGACAATTACAAGTTCAGATCTTCAAGTTATAATTTGCACTGATAATTTGTATTTAATAATTAGAAGTTCTGTATTTGACAATTACTAGTTCAGATCTTCAAGTTAGAATTTGTAATAATAATTTGAATTTAACAAATCTAAGTTCTGTAATTCACTATTACAAGTTCAGATCTTCAAGTTATAATTTACAATAATAATTATAAGCTATCAATTTTAAGTTCTGTATTTGACAATTACTAGTTCAGATCTTCAAGTTATAATTTGCACTAATAATTTGTATTTAACAATTCGAAGTTCTGTATTTGACTATTACAAGTTCAGATCTTCAAGTTATAATTTGAATTATAATTATAAGCTATCAATTTTAAGTTCTGTATTTGACAATTACAAGTACAGATCTTCAAGTTATAATTTGAAATAATTATTTGAATTTAACAAATCCAAGTTCTGTAATTCACTATTACAAGTTCAGATCTTCAAGTTATAATTTGCAATAATAATTAGAAGCTATCAATTTTAAGTTCTGTATTTGACAATTACTAGTTCAGATCTTCAAGTTACAATTTGAAATAATAATTTGTATTTAACAAATCTTAGTTCTGTAATTCACTATTACAAGTTCAGATCTACAAGTTATAATTTACAATAATAATTAAAAGCTATCAATTTTAAGTTCTGCATTTGACAATTACAAGTTCAAATCTTCAAGTTATAATTTGCAATAATAATTAGAAGCTATCAATTTAAAGTTCTGTATTTGACAATTACTAGTTCAGATCTTCAAGTTATAATTTTAAATAATAATTTGAATTTAACAAATCTAAGTTCTGTAATTCACTATTACAAGTTCAGATCTTCAAGATTTAATTTACAATAATAATTATAAGCTATCATTTTTAAGTTCTGTATTTGACAATTACTAGTTCAGATCTTCAAGTTATAATTTGAAATAATAATTTGAATTTAACAAATCTAAGCTCTGTAATTCACTATTACAAGTTAAGATCTTCAAGTTATAATTTGCAATAATAATTAGAAGCTATCAATTTTAAGTTCTGTATTTGACAATTACAAGTTCAGATCTTCAAGTTATAATTTGCACTAAAATTTGTATTTAATAATTAGAAGTTCTGTATTTGACAATTACAAGTTCAGATCTACAAGTTATAATTTGAAATAATAATTAGAGCTATCAATTTTAAGTTCTGTATTTGACAATTACAAGTTCAGATCTACAAGTTATAATTTACAATAATAATTATAAGTTATCAATTTTTAGTTCTGTATTTGACAATTACTAGTTCAGATCTTCAAGTTATAATTTGAAATAATAATTTGAATTTAACAAATATAAGTTCTGTAATTCACTATTACAAGTTCAGATCTTCAAGTTATAATTTGCAATAATAATTAGAAGCTATCAATTTTAAGTTCTGTATTTGACAATTACAAGTTCAGATCTTCAAGTTACAATTTGCACTAATAATTTGTATTTAATAATTAGAAGTTCTGTATTTGACTATTAGAAGTTCAGATCTTCTAATTATTATTTGCAATCTTAGTTTGAATTTAACAATTCGAAGTTCTGTATTTACGTATTACAAGTTCAGATCTTCAAGTTATAATTTGCACTAATAATTTGTATTTAACAATTCGTAATTCTGTATTTGACTATTACAAGTTCAGATCTTCAAGTTATAATTTGAATTGTAATTATAAGCTATCAATTTTAAGTTCTGTATTTGACAATTACAAGTACAGATCTTCAAATTATTATTTGCAATAATAATTAGAAGCTATCAATTTTAAGTTCTGCATTTGACAATTACAAGTTCAGATCTTCAAGTTATAATTAAAAATAATAATTTGAATTTAAGAAATCTAAGTTCTGTAATTCATTAATACAAGTTCAGATCTTCAAGTTATAATTTAGAATAATAATTAGAAGCTATCAATTTTAAGTTCTGTATTTGACAATTGCAAGTTCAGATCTTCAAGTTATAATTTGCACTAATAATTTGTATTTAATAATTAGAAGTTCTGTATTTCACAATTACAAGTTCATATCTTCAAGTTATAATTTGAAATAATAATTAGAAGCTATCAATTTTAAGTTCTGTATTTGACAATTACAAGTTCAGATCTTCAAGTTATAATTTGCAATAATAATTAGATGCTATCAATTTTAAGTTCTGTATTTGACAATTACAAGTTCAGATCTTCAAGTTATAATTTGCACTAATCATTTGTATTTAATAATTAGAAGTTCTGTATTTGACAATTACTAGTTCAGATCTTCAAGTTATAATTTGAAATAATAATTTGAATTTAACAAATCTTAGTTCTGTAATTCACTATTACAAGTTCAGATCTTCAAGTTATAATTTGCAATAATAATTAGAAGCTTTCAATTTTAAGTTCTGTATTTGACGATTAGTAGTTCAGATCTTCAAGGTATAATTTGTAATAATAATTAGAATTTAACAAATCTAAGTTCTGTAATTCACTATTACAAGTGCAGATCTTCAAGTTATAATTTACAATAATAATTATAAGCTATCAATTTTAAGTTCTGTATTTGACAATTACAAGTTCAGATCTTCAAGTTATAATTTGCACTAATAATTTGAATTTAACAAATCTTAGTTCTGTAATTCACTATTACAAGTTCAGATCTTCAAGTTATAATTTGCAATAATAATTAGAAGCTATCAATTTTAAGTTCTGTATTTGACAATTAGTAGTTCAGATCTTCAAGTTATAATTTGTAATAATAATTTGAATTTAACAAATCTAAGTTCTGTAATTCACTATTACTAGTTCAGATCTTCAAGTTATAATTTGCACTAATAATTTGTATTTAACAATTCGAACTTCTGTATTTGACTATTACAAGTTCAGATCTTCAAGTTATAATTTGAATTATAATTATAAGCTATCAATTTTAAGTTCTGTATTTGACAATTACAAGTACAGATCTTCAAGTTATAATTTGAAATAATTATTTGAATTTAACAAATCTAAGTTCTGTAATTCACTATTACAAGTTCAGATCTTCAAGTTATAATTTGCAATAATAATTAGAAGCTATCAATTTTAAGTTCTGTATTTGACAATTACTAGTTCAGATCTTCAAGTTACAATTTGAAATAATAATTTGTATTTAACAAATCTAAGTTCTGTAATTCACTATTACAAGTTCAGATCTTCAAGTTATAATTTGCATAATAATTTGTATTTAATAATTAGAAGTTCTGTATTTCACAATTACAAGTTCATATCTTCAAGTTATAATTTGAAATAATAATTAGAACCTATCAATTTTAAGTTCTGTATTTGACAATTACAAGTTCAGATCTTCAAGTTATAATTTGCAATAATAATTAGATGCTATCAATTTTAAGTTCTGTATTTGACAATTACAAGTTCAGATCTTCAAGTTATAATTTGCAATAAAAATTAGAAGCTTTCAATTTTAAGTTCTGTATTTGACGATTAGTAGTTCAGATCTTCAAGGTATAATTTGTAATAATAATTAGAATTTAACAAATCTAAGTTCTGTAATTCACTATTACAAGTGCAGATCTTCAAGTTATAATTTACAATAATAATTATAAGCTATCAATTTTAAGTTCTGTATTTGACAATTACAAGTTCAGATCTTCAAGTTATAATTTGCACTAATAATTTGAATTTAACAAATCTTAGTTCTGTAATTCACTATTACAAGTTCAGATCTTCAAGTTATAATTTGCAATAATAATTAGAAGCTATCAATTTTAAGTTCTGTATTTGACAATTAGTAGTTCAGATCTTCAAGTTATAATTTGTAATAATAATTTGAATTTAACAAATCTAAGTTCTGTAATTCACTATTACTAGTTCAGATCTTCAAGTTATAATTTGCACTAATAATTTGTATTTAACAATTCGAACTTCTGTATTTGACTATTACAAGTTGAGATCTTCAAGTTATAATTTGAATTATAATTATAAGCTATCAATTTTAAGTTCTGTATTTGACAATTACAAGTACAGATCTTCAAGTTATAATTTGAAATAATTATTTGAATTTAACAAATCTAAGTTCTGTAATTCACTATTACAAGTTCAGATCTTCAAGTTATAATTTGCAATAATAATTAGAAGCTATCAATTTTAAGTTCTGTATTTGACAATTACTAGTTCAGATCTTCAAGTTACAATTTGAAATAATAATTTGTATTTAACAAATCTAAGTTCTGTAATTCACTATTACAAGTTCAGATCTTCAAGTTATAATTTACAATAATAATTAAAAGCTATCAATTTTAAGTTCTGTATTTGACAATTACAAGTTCAAATCTTCAAGTTATAATTTGCAATAATAATTAGAAGCTATCAATTTAAAGTTCTGTATTTGACAATTACTAGTTCAGATCTTCAAGTTATAATTTGAAATAATAATTTGAATTTAACAAATCTAAGTTCTGTAATTCACTATTACAAGTTCAGATCTTCAAGATATAATTTACAATAATAATTATAAGCTATCATTTTTAAGTTCTGTATTTGACAATTACTAGTTCAGATTATCAAGTTATAATTTGAAATAATAATCTGAATTTAACAAATCTAAGGTCTGTAATTCACTATTACAAGTTCAGATCTTCAAGTTATAATTTGCAATAATAATTAGAAGCTATCAATTTTAAGTTCTGTATTTGACAATTACAAGTTCAGATCTTCAAGTTATAATTTGCACTAAAATTTGTATTTAATAATTAGAAGTTCTGTATTTGACAATTACAAGTTCAGATCTACAAGTTATAATTTGAAATAATAATTAGAGCTATCAATTTTAAGTTCTGTATTTGACAATTACAAGTTCAGATCTACAAGTTATAATTTACAATAATAATTATAAGCTATCAATTTTTAGTTCTGTATTTGACAATTACTAGTTCAGATCTTCAAGTTATAATTTGAACTAATAATTTGAATTTAACAAATATAAGTTCTGTAATTCACTATTACAAGTTCAGATCTTCAAGTTATAATTTGCAATAATAATTAGAAGCTATCAATTTTAAGTTCTGTATATGACAATTACAAGTTCAGATCTTCAAGTTATAATTTGCACTAATAATTTGTATTTAACAATTAGAAGTTCTGTATTTGACCATTAGAAGTTCAGATCTTCAAATTATTATTTGCAATCTTAGTTTGAATTATCAATTCGAAGTTCTGTATTTACGTATTACAAGTTCAGATCTTCAAGTTATAATTTGCACTAATAATTTGTATTTAACAATTCGTAATTCTGTATATGACTATTACAAGTTCAGATCTTCAAGTTATAATTTGAATTATAATTTTAAGCTATCAATTTTAAGTTCTGTATTTGACAATTACAAGTACAGATCTTCAAATTATTATTTGCAATAATAATTAGAAGCTATCAATTTTAAGTTCTGCATTTGACAATTACAAGTTCAGATCTTCAAGTTATTATTTGCAATAATAATTAGAAGCTATAAATTTTAAGTTCTGTATTTGACAATTACAAGTTCAGATCTTCAAGTTATAATTTGCAATAACAATTAGAAGCTATCAATGTTAAGTTCTGTATTTGACAATTACTAGTTCAGATCTTCAAGTTATAATTAAAAATAAAAATTTGAATTTAACAAATCTAAGTTCTGTAATTCATTAATACAAGTTCAGATCTTCAAGTTATAATTTACAATAATAATTAGAAGCTATCAATTTTAAGTTCTGTATATGACAATTACACGTTCAGATCTTCAAGTTATAATTTGAAATAATAATTAGAAGCTATAAATTTTAAGTTCTGTATTTGACAATTATAAGTTCAGCTCTTCAAGTTATAATTTGCAATAATAATTAGAAGCTATCAATTTTAAGTTCTGTATTTGACAATTACTAGTTCAGATCTGCAAGTTATAATTTGAAATAATAATTTGAATTTAACAAATCTAAGTTCTGTAATTCACTATTACAAGTTCAGATCTTCAAGTTATAATTTACAATAATAATTATAAGCTATCAATTTTAAGTTCTGTATTTGACAATTACAAGGTCAGATCTTCAAGTTATAATTTGCATAATAATTTGTATTGAATAATTAGAAGTTCTGTATTTCACAATTACAAGTTCATATCTTCAAGTTATAATTTGAAATAATAATTAGAAGCTATCAATTTTAAGTTCTGTATTTGACAATTACAAGTTCAGATCTTCAAGTTATAATTTGCACTAATAATTTGTATTTAATAATTAGAAGTTCTGTATTTGACAATTACTAGTTCAGATCTTCAAGTTATAATTTGAAATAATAATTTGAATTTAACAAATCTTAGTTCTGTAATTCACTATTACAAGTTCAGATCTTCAAGTTATAATTTGCAATAATAATTAGAAGCTTTCAATTTTAAGTTCTGTATTTGACGATTAGTAGTTCAGATCTTCAAGGTATAATTTGTAATAATAATTAGAATTTAACAAATCTAAGTTCTGTAATTCACTATTACAAGTGCAGATCTTCAAGTTATAATTTACAATAATAATTATAAGCTATCAATTTTAAGTTCTGTATTTGACAATTAGTAGTTCAGATCTTCAAGTTATAATTTGTAATAATAATTTGAATTTAACAAATCTAAGTTCTGTAATTCACTATTACTAGTTCAGATCTTCAAGTTATAATTTGCACTAATAATTTGTATTTAACAATTCGAACTTCTGTATTTGACTATTACAAGTTGAGATCTTCAAGTTATAATTTGAATTATAATTATAAGCTATCAATTTTAAGTTCTGTATTTGACAATTACAAGTACAGATCTTCAAGTTATAATTTGAAATAATTATTTGAATTTAACAAATCTAAGTTCTGTAATTCACTATTACAAGTTCAGATCTTCAAGTTATAATTTGCAATAATAATTAGAAGCTATCAATTTTAAGTTCTGTATTTGACAATTACTAGTTCAGATCTTCAAGTTACAATTTGAAATAATAATTTGTATTTAACAAATCTAAGTTCTGTAATTCACTATTACAAGTTCAGATCTTCAAGTTATAATTTACAATAATAATTAAAAGCTATCAATTTTAAGTTCTGTATTTGACAATTACAAGTTCAAATCTTCAAGTTATAATTTGCAATAATAATTAGAAGCTATCAATTTAAAGTTCTGTATTTGACAATTACTAGTTCAGATCTTCAAGTTATAATTTGAAATAATAATTTGAATTTAACAAATCTAAGTTCTGTAATTCACTATTACAAGTTCAGATCTTCAAGATATAATTTACAATAATAATTATAAGCTATCATTTTTAAGTTCTGTATTTGACAATTACTAGTTCAGATTATCAAGTTATAATTTGAAATAATAATCTGAATTTAACAAATCTAAGGTCTGTAATTCACTATTACAAGTTCAGATCTTCAAGTTATAATTTGCAATAATAATTAGAAGCTATCAATTTTAAGTTCTGTATTTGACAATTACAAGTTCAGATCTTCAAGTTATAATTTGCACTAAAATTTGTATTTAATAATTAGAAGTTCTGTATTTGACAATTACAAGTTCAGATCTACAAGTTATAATTTGAAATAATAATTAGAGCTATCAATTTTAAGTTCTGTATTTGACAATTACAAGTTCAGATCTACAAGTTATAATTTACAATAATAATTATAAGCTATCAATTTTTAGTTCTGTATTTGACAATTAGTAGTTCAGATCTTCAAGTTATAATTTGAACTAATAATTTGAATTTAACAAATATAAGTTCTGTAATTCACTATTACAAGTTCAGATCTTCAAGTTATAATTTGCAATAATAATTAGAAGCTATCAATTTTAAGTTCTGTATATGACAATTACAAGTTCAGATCTTCAAGTTATAATTTGCACTAATAATTTGTATTTAACAATTAGAAGTTCTGTATTTGACTATTAGAAGTTCAGATCTTCAAATTATTATTTGCAATCTTAGTTTGAATTATCAATTCGAAGTTCTGTATTTACGTATTACAAGTTCAGATCTTCAAGTTATAATTTGCACTAATAATTTGTATTTAACAATTCGTAATTCTGTATATGACTATTACAAGTTCAGATCTTCAAGTTATAATTTGAATTATAATTTTAAGCTATCAATTTTAAGTTCTGTATTTGACAATTACAAGTACAGATCTTCAAATTATTATTTGCAATAATAATTAGAAGCTATCAATTTTAAGTTCTGCATTTGACAATTACAAGTTCAGATCTTCAAGTTATTATTTGCAATAATAATTAGAAGCTATAAATTTTAAGTTCTGTATTTGACAATTACAAGTTCAGATCTTCAAGTTATAATTTGCAATAACAATTAGAAGCTATCAATGTTAAGTTCTGTATTTGACAATTACTAGTTCAGATCTTCAAGTTATAATTAAAAATAAAAATTTGAATTTAACAAATCTAAGTTCTGTAATTCATTAATACAAGTTCAGATCTTCAAGTTATAATTTACAATAATAATTAGAAGCTATCAATTTTAAGTTCTGTATATGACAATTACACGTTCAGATCTTCAAGTTATAATTTGAAATAATAATTAGAAGCTATAAATTTTAAGTTCTGTATTTGACAATTATAAGTTCAGCTCTTCAAGTTATAATTTGCAATAATAATTAGAAGCTATCAATTTTAAGTTCTGTATTTGACAATTACTAGTTCAGATCTGCAAGTTATAATTTGAAATAATAATTTGAATTTAACAAATCTAAGTTCTGTAATTCACTATTACAAGTTCAGATCTTCAAGTTATAATTTACAATAATAATTATAAGCTATCAATTTTAAGTTCTGTATTTGACAATTACAAGGTCAGATCTTCAAGTTATAATTTGCATAATAATTTGTATTGAATAATTAGAAGTTCTGTATTTCACAATTACAAGTTCATATCTTCAAGTTATAATTTGAAATAATAATTAGAAGCTATCAATTTTAAGTTCTGTATTTGACAATTACAAGTTCAGATCTTCAAGTTATAATTTGCACTAATAATTTGTATTTAATAATTAGAAGTTCTGTATTTGACAATTACTAGTTCAGATCTTCAAGTTATAATTTGAAATAATAATTTGAATTTAACAAATCTTAGTTCTGTAATTCACTATTACAAGTTCAGATCTTCAAGTTATAATTTGCAATAATAATTAGAAGCTTTCAATTTTAAGTTCTGTATTTGACGATTAGTAGTTCAGATCTTCAAGGTATAATTTGTAATAATAATTAGAATTTAACAAATCTAAGTTCTGTAATTCACTATTACAAGTTCAGATCTTCAAGTTATAATTTACAATAATAATTATAAGTTATCAATTTTAAGTTCAGTATTTGACAATTACAAGTTCAGATCTTCAAGTTATAAATTGCACTAATAATTTGAATTTAACAAATCTTAGTTCTGTAATTCACTATTACAAGTTCAGATCTTCAAGTTATAATTTGCAATAATAATTAGAAGCTATCAATTTTAAGTTCTGTATTTGACAATTAGTAGTTCAGATCTTCAGGTTATAATTTGTAATAATAATTTGAATTTAACAAATCTAAGTTCTGTATTTCACAATTACAAGTTCATATCCTCATGTTATAATTTGAAATAATAATTAGAAGCTATCAATTTTAAGTTCTGTATTTGACAATTACAAGTTCAGATCTACAAGTTATAATTTACAATAATAATTATAAGCTATCAATTTTTAGTTCTGTATTTGACAATTACTAGTTCAGATCTTCAAGTTATAATTTGAAATAATAATTTGAAGTTAACAAATATAAGTTCTGTAATTCACTATTACAAGTTCAGATCTTCAAATTATTATTTGCAATAATAATTATAAGCTATCAATTTTAAGTTCTGTATTTGACAATTACAAGTTCAGATCTTCAAGTTATAATTTGCACTAATAATTTGTATTTAACAATTAGAAGTTCTGTATTTGACTATTACAAGTTCAGATCTTCAAATTATTATTTGCAATCTTAGTTTGAATTTAACAATTCGAAGTTCTGTATTTACGTATTACAAGTTCAGATCTTCAAGTTATAATTTGCACTAATAATTTGTATTTAACAATTCGTAATTCTGTATTTGATATTACAAGTTCAGATCTTCAAGTTATAATTTGAATTATAATTATAAGCTATCAATTTTAAATTCTGTATTTGACAATTACAAGTACAGATCTTCAAATTATTATTTGCAATAATAATTAGAAGCTATCAATTTTAAGTTCTGCATTTGACAATTACAAGTTCAGATCTTCAAGTTATTATTTGCAATAATAATTAGAAGCTATAAATTTTAAGTTCTGTATTTGACAATTACAAGTTCAGATCTTCAAGTTATAATTTGCAATAACAATTAGAAGCTATCAATGTTAAGTTCTGTATTTGACAATTACTAGTTCAGATCTTCAAGTTATAATTAAAAATAATAATTTGAATTTAACAAATATAAGTTCTGTAATTCATTAATACAAGTTCAGATCTTCAAGTTATAATTTACAATAATAATTAGAAGCTATCAATTTTAAGTTCTGTATTTGACAATTATAAGTTCAGATCTTCAAGTTATAATTTGCACTAATAATTTGTATTTAACAATTAGAAGTTCTGTATATGACAATTACACGTTCAGATCTTCAAGTTATAATTGGAAATAATAATTAGAAGCTATAAATTTTAAGTTCTGTATTTGACAATTATAAGTTCAGCTCTTCAAGTTATAATTTGCAATAATAATTAGAAGCTATCAATTTTAAGTTCTGTATTTGACAATTACTAGTTCAGATCTGCAAGTTATAATTTGAAATAATAATTTGAATTTAACAAATCTAAGTTCTGTAATTCACTATTACAAGTTCAGATCTTCAAGTTATAATTTACAATAATAATTATAAGCTATCAATTTTAAGTTCTGTATTTGACAATTACAAGTTCAGATCTTCAAGTTATAATTTGCATAATAATTTTATATTTAATAATTAGAAGTTCTGTATTTCACAATTACAAGTTCATATCTTCAAGTTATAATTTGAAATAATAATTAGAAGCTATCAATTTTAAGTTCTGTATTTGACAATTACAAGTTCAGATCTTCAAGTTATAATTTGCAATAATAATTAGATGCTATCAATTTTAAGTTCTGTATTTGACAATTACAAGTTCAGATCTTCAAGTTATAATTTGCACTGATAATTTGTATTTAATAATTAGAAGTTCTGTATTTGACAATTACTAGTTCAGATCTTCAAGTTAGAATTTGTAATAATAATTTGAATTTAACAAATCTAAGTTCTGTAATTCACTATTACAAGTTCAGATCTTCAAGTTATAATTTACAATAATAATTATAAGCTATCAATTTTAAGTTCTGTATTTGACAATTACTAGTTCAGATCTTCAAGTTATAATTTGCACTAATAATTTGTATTTAACAATTCGAAGTTCTGTATTTGACTATTACAAGTTCAGATCTTCAAGTTATAATTTGAATTATAATTATAAGCTATCAATTTTAAGTTCTGTATTTGACAATTACAAGTACAGATCTTCAAGTTATAATTTGAAATAATAATTTGTATTTAACAAATCTAAGTTCTGTAATTCACTATTACAAGTTCAGATCTACAAGTTATAATTTACAATAATAATTAAAAGCTATCAATTTTAAGTTCTGCATTTGACAATTACAAGTTCAAATCTTCAAGTTATAATTTGCAATAATAATTAGATGCTATCAATTTAAAGTTCTGTATTTGACAATTACTAGTTCAGATCTTCAAGTTATAATTTTAAATAATAATTTGAATTTAACAAATCTAAGTTCTGTAATTCACTATTACAAGTTCAGATCTTCAAGATATAATTTACAATAATAATTATAAGCTATCATTTTTAAGTTCTGTATTTGACAATTACTAGTTCAGATCTTCAAGTTATAATTTGAAATAATAATTTGAATTTAACAAATCTAAGCTCTGTAATTCACTATTACAAGTTAAGATCTTCAAGTTATAATTTGCAATAATAATTAGAAGCTATCAATTTTAAGTTCTGTATTTGACAATTACAAGTTCAGATCTTCAAGTTATAATTTGCACTAAAATTTGTATTTAATAATTAGAAGTTCTGTATTTGACAATTACAAGTTCAGATCTACAAGTTATAATTTGAAATAATAATTAGAGCTATCAATTTTAAGTTCTGTATTTGACAATTACAAGTTCAGATCTACAAGTTATAATTTACAATAATAATTATAAGTTATCAATTTTTAGTTCTGTATTTGACAATTACTAGTTCAGATCTTCAAGTTATAATTTGAAATAATAATTTGAATTTAACAAATATAAGTTCTGTAATTCACTATTACAAGTTCAGATCTTCAAGTTATAATTTGCAATAATAATTAGAAGCTATCAATTTTAAGTTCTGTATTTGACAATTACAAGTTCAGATCTTCAAGTTACAATTTGCACTAATAATTTGTATTTAACAATTAGAAGTTCTGTATTTGACTATTAGAAGTTCAGATCTTCTAATTATTATTTGCAATCTTAGTTTGAATTTAACAATTCGAAGTTCTGTATTTACGTATTACAAGTTCAGATCTTCAAGTTATAATTTGCACTAATAGTTTGTATTTAACAATTCGTAATTCTGTATTTGACTATTACAAGTTCAGATCTTCAAGTTATAATTTGAATTGTAATTATAAGCTATCAATTTTAAGTTCTGTATTTGACAATTACAAGTACAGATCTTCAAATTATTATTTGCAATAATAATTAGAAGCTATCAATTTTAAGTTCTGCATTTGACAATTACAAGTTCAGATCTTCAAGTTATAATTAAAAATAATAATTTGAATTTAAGAAATCTAAGTTCTGTAATTCATTAATACAAGTTCAGATCTTCAAGTTATAATTTACAATAATAATTAGAAGCTATCAATTTTAAGTTCTGTATTTGACAATTGCAAGTTCAGATCTACAAGTTATAATTTGCACTAATAATTTGTATTTAATAATTAGAAGTTCTGTATTTCACAATTACAAGTTCATATCTTCAAGTTATAATTTGAAATAATAATTAGAAGCTATCAATTTTAAGTTCTGTATTTGACAATTACAAGTTCAGATCTTCAAGTTATAATTTGCAATAATAATTAGATGCTATCAATTTTAAGTTCTGTATTTGACAATTACAAGTTCAGATCTTCAAGTTATAATTTGCACTAATCATTTGTATTTAATAATTAGAAGTTCTGTATTTGACAATTACTAGTTCAGATCTTCAAGTTATAATTTGAAATAATAATTTGAATTTAACAAATCTTAGTTCTGTAATTCACTATTACAAGTTCAGATCTTCAAGTTATAATTTGCAATAATAATTAGAAGCTTTCCATTTTAAGTTCTGTATTTGACGATTAGTAGTTCAGATCTTCAAGGTATAATTTGTAATAATAATTAGAATTTAACAAATCTAAGTTCTGTAATTCACTATTACAAGTGCAGATCTTCAAGTTATAATTTACAATAATAATTATAAGCTATCAATTTTAAGTTCTGTATTTGACAATTACAAGTTCAGATCTTCAAGTTATAATTTGCACTAATAATTTGAATTTAACAAATCTTAGTTCTGTAATTCACTATTACAAGTTCAGATCTTCAAGTTATAATTTGCAATAATAATTAGAAGCTATCAATTTTAAGTTCTGTATTTGACAATTAGTAGTTCAGATCTTCAAGTTATAATTTGTAATAATAATTTGAATTTAACAAATCTAAGTTCTGTAATTCACTATTACTAGTTCAGATCTTCAAGTTATAATTTGCACTAATAATTTGTATTTAACAATTCGAACTTCTGTATTTGACTATTACAAGTTCAGATCTTCAAGTTATAATTTGAATTATAATTATAAGCTATCACTTTTAAGTTCTGTATTTGACAATTACAAGTACAGATCTTCAAGTTATAATTTGAAATAATTATTTGAATTTAACAAATCTAAGTTCTGTAATTCACTATTACAAGTTCAGATCTTCAAGTTATAATTTGCAATAATAATTAGAAGCTATCAATTTTAAGTTCTGTATTTGACAATTACTAGTTCAGATCTTCAAGTTACAATTTGAAATAATAATTTGTATTTAACAAATCTAAGTTATGTAATTCACTATTACAAGTTCAGATCTTCAAGTTATAATTTACAATAATAATTAAAAGCTATCAATTTTAAGTTCTGTATTTGACAATTACAAGTTCAAATCTTCAAGTTATAATTTGCAATAATAATTAGAAGCTATCAATTTAAAGTTCTGTATTTGACAATTACTAGTTCAGATCTTCAAGTTATAATTTGTAATAATAATTTGAATTTAACAAATTTAAGTTCTGTAATTCACTATTACTAGTTCAGATCTTCAAGTTATAATTTGCACTAATAATTTGAATTTAACAAATCTTAGTTCTGTAATTCACTATTACAAGTTCAGATCTTCAAGTTATAATTTGCAATAATAATTAGAAGCTATCAATTTTAAGTTCTGTATTTGACAATTAGTAGTTCAGATCTTCAAGTTATAATTTGAACTAATAATTTGAATTTAACAAATATAAGTTCTGTAATTCACTATTACAAGTTCAGATCTTCAAGTTATAATTTGCAATAATAATTAGAAGCTATCAATTTTAAGTTCTGTATATGACAATTACAAGTTCAGATCTTCAAGTTATAATTTGCACTAATAATTTGTATTTAACAATTAGAAGTTCTGTATTTGACTATTAGAAGTTCAGATCTTCAAATTATTATTTGCAATCTTAGTTTGAATTATCAATTCGAAGTTCTGTATTTACGTATTACAAGTTCAGATCTTCAAGTTATAATTTGCACTAATAATTTGTATTTAACAATTCGTAATTCTGTATATGACTATTACAAGTTCAGATCTTCAAGTTATAATTTGAATTATAATTTTAAGCTATCAATTTTAAGTTCTGTATTTGACAATTACAAGTACAGATCTTCAAATTATTATTTGCAATAATAATTAGAAGCTATCAATTTTAAGTTCTGCATTTGACAATTACAAGTTCAGATCTTCAAGTTATTATTTGCAATAATAATTAGAAGCTATAAATTTTAAGTTCTGTATTTGACAATTACAAGTTCAGATCTTCAAGTTATAATTTGCAATAACAATTAGAAGCTATCAATGTTAAGTTCTGTATTTGACAATTACTAGTTCAGATCTTCAAGTTATAATTAAAAATAAAAATTTGAATTTAACAAATCTAAGTTCTGTAATTCATTAATACAAGTTCAGATCTTCAAGTTATAATTTACAATAATAATTAGAAGCTATCAATTTTAAGTTCTGTATATGACAATTACACGTTCAGATCTTCAAGTTATAATTTGAAATAATAATTAGAAGCTATAAATTTTAAGTTCTGTATTTGACAATTATAAGTTCAGCTCTTCAAGTTATAATTTGCAATAATAATTAGAAGCTATCAATTTTAAGTTCTGTATTTGACAATTACTAGTTCAGATCTGCAAGTTATAATTTGAAATAATAATTTGAATTTAACAAATCTAAGTTCTGTAATTCACTATTACAAGTTCAGATCTTCAAGTTATAATTTACAATAATAATTATAAGCTATCAATTTTAAGTTCTGTATTTGACAATTACAAGTTCAGATCTTCAAGTTATAATTTGCATAATAATTTGTATTGAATAATTAGAAGTTCTGTATTTCACAATTACAAGTTCATATCTTCAAGTTATAATTTGAAATAATAATTAGAAGCTATCAATTTTAAGTTCTGTATTTGACAATTACAAGTTCAGATCTTCAAGTTATAATTTGCACTAATAATTTGTATTTAATAATTAGAAGTTCTGTATTTGACAATTACTAGTTCAGATCTTCAAGTTATAATTTGAAATAATAATTTGAATTTAACAAATCTTAGTTCTGTAATTCACTATTACAAGTTCAGATCTTCAAGTTATAATTTGCAATAATAATTAGAAGCTTTCAATTTTAAGTTCTGTATTTGACGATTAGTAGTTCAGATCTTCAAGGTATAATTTGTAATAATAATTAGAATTTAACAAATCTAAGTTCTGTAATTCACTATTACAAGTTCAGATCTTCAAGTTATAATTTACAATAATAATTATAAGCTATCAATTTTAAGTTCAGTATTTGACAATTACAAGTTCAGATCTTCAAGTTATAAATTGCACTAATAATTTGAATTTAACAAATCTTAGTTCTGTAATTCACTATTACAAGTTCAGATCTTCAAGTTATAATTTGCAATAATAATTAGAAGCTATCAATTTTAAGTTCTGTATTTGACAATTAGTAGTTCAGATCTTCAAGTTATAATTTGTAATAATAATTTGAATTTAACAAATCTAAGTTCTGTATTTCACAATTACAAGTTCATATCCTCATGTTATAATTTGAAGTAATAATTAGAAGCTATCAATTTTAAGTTCTGTATTTGACAATTACAAGTTCAGATCTACAAGTTATAATTTACAATAATAATTATAAGCTATCAATTTTTAGTTCTGTATTTGACAATTACTAGTTCAGATCTTCAAGTTATAATTTGAAATAATAATTTGAATTTAACAAATATAAGTTCTGTAATTCACTATTACAAGTTCAGATCTTCAAATTATTATTTGCAATAATAATTATAAGCTATCAATTTTAAGTTCTGTATTTGACAATTACAAGTTCAGATCTTCAAGTTATAATTTGCACTAATAATTTGTATTTAACAATTAGAAGTTCTGTATTTGACTATTACAAGTTCAGATCTTCAAGTTATAATTTGCACTAATAATTTGTATTTAACAATTCGTAATTCTGTATTTGACTATTACAAGTTCAGATCTTCAAGTTATAATTTGAATTATAATTATAAGCTATCAATTTTAAATTCTGTATTTGACAATTACAAGTACAGATCTTCAAATTATTATTTGCAATAATAATTAGAAGCTATCAATTTTAAGTTCTGCATTTGACAATTACAAGTTCAGATCTTCAAGTTATTATTTGCAATAATAATTAGAAGCTATAAATTTTAAGTTCTGTATTTGACAATTACAAGTTCAGATCTTCAAGTTATAATTTGCAATAACAATTAGAAGCTATCAATGTTAAGTTCTGTATTTGACAATTACTAGTTCAGATCTTCAAGTTATAATTAAAAATAATAATTTGAATTTAACAAATATAAGTTCTGTAATTCATTAATACAAGTTCAGATCTTCAAGTTATAATTTACAATAATAATTAGAAGCTATCAATTTTAAGTTCTGTATTTGACAATTATAAGTTCAGATCTTCAAGTTATAATTTGCACTAATAATTTGTATTTAACAATTAGAAGTTCTGTATATGACAATTACACGTTCAGATCTTCAAGTTATAATTGGAAATAATAATTAGAAGCTATAAATTTTAAGTTCTGTATTTGACAATTATAAGTTCAGCTCTTCAAGTTATAATTTGCAATAATAATTAGAAGCTATCAATTTTAAGTTCTGTATTTGACAATTACTAGTTCAGATCTGCAAGTTATAATTTGAAATAATAATTTGAATTTAACAAATCTAAGTTCTGTAATTCACTATTACAAGTTCAGATCTTCAAGTTATAATTTACAATAATAATTATAAGCTATCAATTTTAAGTTCTGTATTTGACAATTACAAGTTCAGATCTTCAAGTTATAATTTGCATAATAATTTTATATTTAATAATTAGAAGTTCTGTATTTCACAATTACAAGTTCATATCTTCAAGTTATAATTTGAAATAATAATTAGAAGCTATCAATTTTAAGTTCTGCATTTGACAATTACAAGTTCAGATCTTCAAGTTATAATTTGCAATAATAATTAGATGCTATCAATTTTAAGTTCTGTATTTGACAATTACAAGTTCAGATCTTCAAGTTATAATTTGCACTGATAATTTGTATTTAATAATTAGAAGTTCTGTATTTGACAATTACTAGTTCAGATCTTCAAGTTAGAATTTGTAATAATAATTTGAATTTAACAAATCTAAGTTCTGTAATTCACTATTACAAGTTCAGATCTTCAAGTTATAATTTACAATAATAATTATAAGCTATCAATTTTAAGTTCTGTATTTGACAATTACTAGTTCAGATCTTCAAGTTATAATTTGCACTAATAATTTGTATTTAACAATTCGAAGTTCTGTATTTGACTATTACAAGTTCAGATCTTCAAGTTATAATTTGAATTATAATTATAAGCTATCAATTTTAAGTTCTGTATTTGACAATTACAAGTACAGATCTTCAAGTTATAATTTGAAATAATAATTTGTATTTAACAAATCTAAGTTCTGTAATTCACTATTACAAGTTCAGATCTACAAGTTATAATTTACAATAATAATTAAAAGCTATCAATTTTAAGTTCTGCATTTGACAATTACAAGTTCAAATCTTCAAGTTATAATTTGCAATAATAATTAGATGCTATCAATTTAAAGTTCTGTATTTGACAATTACTAGTTCAGATCTTCAAGTTATAATTTTAAATAATAATTTGAATTTAACAAACCTAAGTTCTGTAATTCACTATTACAAGTTCAGATCTTCAAGATATAATTTACAATAATAATTATAAGCTATCATTTTTAAGTTCTGTATTTGACAATTACTAGTTCAGATCTTCAAGTTATAATTTGAAATAATAATTTGAATTTAACAAATCTAAGCTCTGTAATTCACTATTACAAGTTAAGATCTTCAAGTTATAATTTGCAATAATAATTAGAAGCTATCAATTTTAAGTTCTGTATTTGACAATTACAAGTACAGATCTTCAAGTTATAATTTGAAATAATAATTTGTATTTAACAAATCTAAGTTCTGTAATTCACTATTACAAGTTCAGATCTACAAGTTATAATTTACAATAATAATTAAAAGCTATCAATTTTAAGTTCTGCATTTGACAATTACAAGTTCAAATCTTCAAGTTATAATTTGCAATAATAATTAGATGCTATCAATTTAAAGTTCTGTATTTGACAATTACTAGTTCAGATCTTCAAGTTATAATTTTAAATAATAATTTGAATTTAACAAATCTAAGCTCTGTAATTCACTATTACAAGTTAAGATCTTCAAGTTATAATTTGCACTAAAATTTGTATTTAATAATTAGAAGTTCTGTATTTGACAATTACAAGTTCAGATCTACAAGTTATAATTTGAAATAATAATTAGAGCTATCAATTTTAAGTTCTGTATTTGACAATTACAAGTTCAGATCTACAAGTTATAATTTACAATAATAATTATAAGTTATCAATTTTTAGTTCTGTATTTGACAATTACTAGTTCAGATCTTCAAGTTATAATTTGAAATAATAATTTGAATTTAACAAATATAAGTTCTGTAATTCACTATTACAAGTTCAGATCTTCAAGTTATAATTTGCAATAATAATTAGAAGCTATCAATTTTAAGTTCTGTATTTGACAATTACAAGTTCAGATCTTCAAGTTACAATTTGCACTAATAATTTGTATTTAACAATTTGAAGTTCTGTATTTGACTATTAGAAGTTCAGATCTTCTAATTATTATTTGCAATCTTAGTTTGAATTTAACAATTCGAAGTTCTGTATTTACGTATTACAAGTTCAGATCTTCAAGTTATAATTTGCACTAATAATTTGTATTTAACAATTCGTAATTCTGTATTTGACTATTACAAGTTCAGATCTTCAAGTTATAATTTGAATTGTAATTATAAGCTATCAATTTTAAGTTCTGTATTTGACAATTACAAGTACAGATCTTCAAATTATTATTTGCAATAATAATTAGAAGCTATCAATTTTAAGTTCTGCATTTGACAATTACAAGTTCAGATCTTCAAGTTATAATTAAAAATAATAATTTGAATTTAAGAAATCTAAGTTCTGTAATTCATTAATACAAGTTCAGATCTTCAAGTTATAATTTACAATAATAATTAGAAGCTATCAATTTTAAGTTCTGTATTTGACAATTGCAAGTTCAGATCTTCAAGTTATAATTTGCACTAATAATTTGTATTTAATAATTAGAAGTTCTGTATTTCACAATTACAAGTTCATATCTTCAAGTTATAATTTGAAATAATAATTAGAAGCTATCGATTTTAAGTTCTGTATTTGACAATTACAAGTTCAGATCTTCAAGTTATAATTTGCAATAATAATTAGATGCTATCAATTTTAAGTTCTGTATTTGACAATTACAAGTTCAGATCTTCAAGTTATAATTTGCACTAATCATTTGTATTTAATAATTAGAAGTTCTGTATTTGACAATTACTAGTTCAGATCTTCAAGTTATAATTTGAAATAATAATTTGAATTTAACAAATCTTAGTTCTGTAATTCACTATTACAAGTTCAGATCTTCAAGTTATAATTTGCAATAATAATTAGAAGCTTTCCATTTTAAGTTCTGTATTTGACGATTAGTAGTTCAGATCTTCAAGGTATAATTTGTAATAATAATTAGAATTTAACAAATCTAAGTTCTGTAATTCACTATTACAAGTGCAGATCTTCAAGTTATAATTTACAATAATAATTATAAGCTATCAATTTTAAGTTCTGTATTTGACAATTACAAGTTCAGATCTTCAAGTTATAATTTGCACTAATAATTTGAATTTAACAAATCTTAGTTCTGTAATTCACTATTACAAGTTCAGATCTTCAAGTTATAATTTGCAATAATAATTAGAAGCTATCAATTTTAAGTTCTGTATTTGACAATTAGTAGTTCAGATCTTCAAGTTATAATTTGTAATAATAATTTGAATTTAACAAATCTAAGTTCTGTAATTCACTATTACTAGTTCAGATCTTCAAGTTATAATTTGCACTAATAATTTGTATTTAACAATTCGAACTTCTGTATTTGACTATAACAAGTTCAGATCTTCAAGTTATAATTTGAATTGTAATTATAAGCTATCACTTTTAAGTTCTGTATTTGACAATTACTAGTTCAGATCTTCAAGTTACAATTTGAAATAATAATTTGTATTTAACAAATCTAAGTTATGTAATTCACTATTACAAGTTCAGATCTTCAAGTTATAATTTACAATAATAATTAAAAGCTATCAATTTTAAGTTCTGTATTTGACAATTACAAGTTCAAATCTTCAAGTTATAATTTGCAATAATAATTAGAAGCTATCAATTTAAAGTTCTGTATTTGACAATTACTAGTTCAGATCTTCAAGTTATAATTTGAAATAATAATTTGAATTTAACAAATCTAAGTTCTGTAATTCACTATTACAAGTTCAGATCTTCAAGATATAATTTACAATAATAATTATAAGCTATCATTTTTAAGCTCTGTATTTGACAATTACTAGTTCAGATTATCAAGTTATAATTTGAAATAATAATTTGAATTTAACAAATCTAAGGTCTGTAATTCACTATTACAAGTTCAGATCTTCAAGTTATAATTTGCAATAATAATTAGAAGCTATCAATTTTAAGTTCTGTATTTGACAATTACAAGTTCAGATCTTCAAGCTATAATTTGCACTAAAATTTGTATTTAATAATTAGAAGTTCTGTATTTGACAATTACAAGTTCAGATCTACAAGTTATAATTTGAAATAATAATTAGAGCTATCAATTTTAAGTTCTGTATTTGACAATTACAAGTTCAGATCTACAAGTTATAATTTACAATAATAATTATAAGCTATCAATTTTTAGTTCTGTATTTGACAATTACTAGTTCAGATCTTCAAGTTATAATTTGAAATAATAATTTGAATTTAACAAATATAAGTTCTGTAATTCACTATTACAAGTTCAGATCTTCAAGTTATAATTTGCAATAATAATTAGAAGCTATCAATTTTAAGTTCTGTATTTGACAATTACAAGTTCAGATCTTCAAGTTATAATTTGCACTAATAATTTGTATTTAACAATTAGAAGTTCTGTATTTGACTATTAGAAGTTCAGATCTTCAAATTATTATTTGCAATCTTAGTTTGAATTTAACAATTCGAAGTTCTGTATTTACGTATTACAAGTTCAGATCTTCAAGTTATAATTTGCACTAATAATTTGTATTTAACAATTCGTAATTCTGTATTTGACTATTACAAGTTCAGATCTTCAAGTTATAATTTGAATTATAATTATAAGCTATCAATTTTAAGTTCTGTATTTGACAATTACAAGTACAGATCTTCAAATTATTATTTGCAATAATAATTAGTAGCTATCAATTTTAAGTTCTGCATTTGACAATTACAAGTTCAGATCTTCAAGTTATTATTTGCAATAATAATTAGAAGCTATAAATTTTAAGTTCTGTATTTGACAATTACAAGTTCAGATCTTCAAGTTATAATTTGAAATAATAATTAGAAGCTATCAATTTTAAGTTCTGTATTTGACAATTACAAGTTCCGATCTACAAGTTATAATTTACAATAATAATTATAAGCTATTAATTTTTAGTTCTGTATTTGACAATTACTAGTTCAGATCTTCAAGTTATAATTTGAAATATTAATTTGAATTTAACAAATATAAGTTCTGTAATTCACTATTACAAGTTCAGATCTTCAAGTTATAATTTGCAATAATAATTAGAAGCTATCAATTTTAAGTTCTGTATTTGACAATTACAAGTACAGATCTTCAAATTATTATTTGCAATAATAATTAGAAGCTATCAATTTTAAGTTCTGCATTTGACAATTACAAGTTCAGATCTTCAAGTTATTATTTGCAATAATAATTAGAAGCTATCAATTTTAAGTTCTGTATTTGACAATTATAAGTTCAGATCGTCAAGTTATAATTTGCACTAATAATTTGTATTTAACAATTAGAAGTTCTGTATATGACAATTACACGTTCAGATCTTCAAGTTATAATTTGAAATAATAATTAGAAGCTATAAATTTTAAGTTCTGTATTTGACAATTATAAGTTCAGCTCTTCAAGTTATAATAATAATTAGAAGCTATCAATTTTAAGTTCTGTATTTGACAATTAGTAGTTCAGAACTTCAAGTTATAATTTGTAATAATAATTTGAATTTAACAAATCTAAGTTCTGTATTTCACAATTACAAGTTCATATCTTCAAGTTATAATTTGAAATAATAATTAGAAGCTATCAATTTTAAGTTCTGTATTTGACAATTACAAGTTCAGATCTACAAGTTATAATTTAAAATAATAATTATAAGCTATCAATTTTTAGTTCTGTATTTGACAATTACTAGTTCAGATCTTCAAGTTATAATTTGAAATAATAATTTGAATTTAACAAATATAAGTTCTGTAATTCACTATTACAAGTTCAGATCTTCAAGTTATAATTTGCAATAATAATTAGAAGCTATCAATTTTAAGTTCTGTATTTGACAATTATAAGTTCAGATCGTCAAGTTATAATTTGCACTAATAATTTGTATTTAACAATTAGAAGTTCTGTATATGACAATTACACGTTCAGATCTTCAAGTTATAATTTGAAATAATAATTAGAAGCTATAAATTTTAAGTTCTGTATTTGACAATTATAAGTTCAGCTCTTCAAGTTATAATAATAATTAGAAGCTATCAATTTTAAGTTCTGTATTTGACAATTAGTAGTTCAGATCTTCAAGTTATAATTTGTAATAATAATTTGAATTTAACAAATCTAAGTTCTGTATTTCACAATTACAAGTTCATATCTTCAAGTTATAATTTGAAATAATAATTAGAAGCTATCAATTTTAAGTTCTGTATTTGACAATTACAAGTTCAGATCTACAAGTTATAATTTAAAATAATAATTATAAGCTATCAATTTTTAGTTCTGTATTTGACAATTACTAGTTCAGATCTTCAAGTTATAATTTGAAATAATAATTTGAATTTAACAAATATAAGTTCTGTAATTCACTATTACAAGTTCAGATCTTCAAGTTATAATTTGCAATAATAATTAGAAGCTATCAATTTTAAGTTCTGTATTTGACAATTACAAGTTCAGATCTTCAAGTTATAATTTGCACTAATAATTTGTATTTAACAATTAGAAGTTCTGTATTTGACAATTACAAGTTCAGATCTTCAAATTATTATTTGCAATCTTAGTTTGAATTTAACAATTCGAAGTTCTGTATTTACGTATTACAAGTTCAGATCTTCAAGTTATAATTTGCACTAATAATTTGTATTTAACAATTCGTAATTCTGTATTTGACTATTACAAGTTCAGATCTTCAAGTTATAATTTGAATTATAATTATAAGCTATCAATTTTAAGTTCTGTATTTGACAATTACAAGTACAGATCTTCAAGTTATTATTTGCAATAATAATTAGAAGCTATAAATTTTAAGTTCTGTATTTGACAATTACAAGTTCAGATCTTCAAGTTATAATTTGCAAAAACAATTAGAAGCTTTCAATGTTAAGTTCTGTATTTGACAATTATAAGTTCAGATCTTCAAGTTATAATTTGCACTAATAATTTGTATTTAACAATTAGAAGTTCTGTATATGACAATTACACGTTCAGATCTTCAAGTTATAATTTGAAATAATAATTAGAAGCTATAAATTTTAAGTTCTGCATTTGACAATTATAAGTTCAGCTCTTCAAGTTATAATTTGCAATAATAATTAGAAGCTATCAATTTTAAGTTCTGTATTTGACAATTACTAGTTCAGAACTGCAAGTTATAATTTGAAATAATAATTTGAATTTAACAAATCTAAGTTCTGTAATTCACTATTACAAGTTCAGATCTTCAAGTTATAATTTACAATAATAATTATAAGCTATCAATTTTAAGTTCTGTATTTGACAATTACAAGTTCAGATCTTCAAGTTATAATTTGCATAATAATTTGTATTTAATAATTAGAAGTTCTGTATTTCACAATTACAAGTTCATATCTTCAAGTTATAATTGCAATAATAATTGGAAGCTATCAATTTTAAGTTCTGTATTTGACAATTACAAGTTCAGATCTTCAAGTTATAATTTGCAATAATAATTTGTATTTAATAATTAGAAGTTCTGTATTTGACAATTACTAGTTCAGATCTTCAAGTTATAATTTGAAATAATAATTTGAATTTAACAAATCTTAGTTCTGTAATTCACTATTACAAGTTCAGATCTTCAAGTTATAATTTGCAATAATAATTAGAAGCTATCAATTTTAAGTTCTGTATTTGACAATTAGTAGTTCAGATCTTCAAGTTATAATTTGTAATAATAATTTGAATTTAACAAATCTAAGTTCTGTAATTCACTATTACTAGTTCAGATCTTCAAGTTATAATTTGCACTAGTAATTTGTATTTAACAATTCGAAGTTCTGTATTTGACTATTACAAGTTCAGATCTTCAAGTTATAATTTGAATTATAATTATAAGCTATCAATTTTAAGTTCTGTATTTGACAATTACAAGTACAGATCTTCAAGTTATAATTTGAAATAATTATTTGAATTTAACAAATCTAAGTTCTGTAATTCACTATTACAAGTTCAGATCTTCAAGTTATAATTTGCAATAATAATTAGAAGCTATCAATTTTAAGTTCTGTATTTGACAATTACTAGTTCAGATCTTCAAGTTACAATTTGAAATAATAATTTGTATTTAACAAATCTAAGTTCTGTAATTCACTATTACAAATTCAGATCTTCAAGTTATAATTTACAATTATAATTAAAAGCTATCAATTTTAAGTTCTGTATTTGACAATTACAAGTTCAGATCTTCAAGTTATAATTTGCAATAATAATTAGAAGCTATCAATTTTAAGTTCTGTATTTGACAATTACTAGTTCAGATCTTCAAGTTATAATTTGAAATAATAATTTGAATTTAACAAATCTAAGTTCTGTAATTCACTATTACAAGTTCAGATCTTCAAGATATAATTTACAATAATAATTATAAGCTATCATTTTTAAGTTCTGCATTTGACAATTACTAGTTCAGATCTTCAAGTTATAATTTGAAATAATAATTTGTATTTAACAAATCTAAGTTCTGTAATTCACTATTACAAGTTCAGATCTTCAAGTTATAATTTGCAATAATAATTAGAAGCTATCAATTTTAAGTTCTGTATTTGACAATTACAAGTTCGGATCTTCAAGCTATAATTCGCACTAAAATTTGTATTTAATAATTAGAAGTTCTGTATTTGACAATTACAAGTTCAGATTTACAAGTTATAATTTGAAATAATAATTAGAGCTATCTATTTTAAGTTCTGTATTTGACAATTACAAGTTCAGATCTACAAGTTATAATTTACAATAATAATTATAAGCTATCAATTTTTAATTCTGTATTTTACAATTACTAGTTCAGATCTTCAAGTTATAATTTGAAATAATAATTTGAATTTAAGAAATATAAGTTCTGTAATTCACTATTACAAGTTCAGATCTTCAAGTTATAATTTGCAATAATAATTAGAAGCTATCAATTTTAAGTTCTGTATTTGACAATTACAAGTTCAGATCTACAAGTTATAATTTGCACTAATAATTTGTATTTAACAATTAGAAGTTCTGTATTTGACTATTACAAGTTCAGATCTTCAAATTATTATTTGCAATCTTCGTTTGAATTTAACAATTCGAAGTTCTGTATTTACGTATTACAAGTTCAGATCTTCAAGTTATAATTTGCACTAATAATTTGTATTTAACAATTCGTAATTCTGTATTTGACTATTACAAGTTCAGATCTTCAAGTTATAATTTGAATTATAATTATAAGCTATCAATTATAAGTTCTGTATTTGACAATTACAAGTACAGATCTTCAAATTATTATTTGCAATATTAATTAGAAGATATCAATTTTAAGTTCCGTATTTGACAATTACAAGTTCAGATCTTCAAGTTATAATTTGCAATAACAATTAGAAGCTATCAATGTTAAGTTCTGTATTTGACAATTACTAGTTCAGATCTTCAAGTTATAATTAAAAATAATAATTTGAATTTAACAAATCTAAGTTCTGTAATTCATTAATACAAGGTCAGATCTTCAAGTTATAATTTACAATAATAATTAGAAGCTATCAATTTTAAGTTCTGTATTTGACAATTATAAGTTCAGATCTTCAAGTTATAATTTGCACTAATAATTTGTATTTAACAATTAGAAGTTCTGTATATCACAATTACACGTTCAGATCTTCAAGTTATAATTTGAAATAATAATTAGAAGCTATCAATTTTAAGTTTTCTATTTGACAATTATAAGTTCAGATCATCAAGTTATAATTTGCAATAATAATTAGAAGCTATCAATTTTAAGTTCTGTATTTGACAATTACAAGTTCAGATCTTCAAGTTATAATTTGCACTAATAATTTGTATTTACAATTAGAAGTTCTGTATTTGACAATTAAAAGTTCAGATCTTCAAGTTATAATTTGCAATAATAATTAGAAGCTATCAATTTTAAGTTCTGTATTTGACAATTACTAGTTCAGATCTTCAAGTTATAATTTGAAATAATAATTTGAATTTAACAAATCTAAGTTCTGTAATTCACTATTACAAGTTCAGATCTTCAAGATATAATTTACAATAATAATTATAAGCTATCATTTTTAAGTTCTGTATTTGACAATTACTAGTTCAGATCTTCAAGTTATAATTTGAAATAATAATTTGAATTTAACAAATCTAAGTTCTGTAATTCACTATTACAAGTTCAGATCTTCAAGGTATAATTTGCAATAATAATTAGAAGCTATCAATTTTAAGTTCTGTATTTGACAATTACAAGTTCGGATCTTCAAGCTATAATTCGCACTAAAATTTGTATTTAATAATTAGAAGTTCTGTATTTGACAATTACAAGTTCAGATTTACAAGTTATAATTTGAAATAATAATTAGAGCTATCTATTTTAAGTTCTGTATTTGACAATTACAAGTTCAGATCTACAAGTTATAATTTACAATAATAATTATAAGCTATCAATTTTTAGTTCTGTATTTTACAATTACTAGTTCAGATCTTCAAGTTATAATTTGAAATAATAATTTGAATTTAAGAAATATAAGTTCTGTAATTCACAATTACAAGTTCAGATCTTCAAGTTATAATTTGCAATAATAATTAGAAGCTATCAATTTTAAGTTCTGTATTTGACAATTACAAGTTCAGATCTACAAGTTATAATTTGCACTAATAATTTGTATTTAACAATTAGAAGTTCTGTATTTGACTATTACAAGTTCAGATCTTCCAATTATTATTTGCAATCTTAGTTTGAATTTAACAATTCGAAGTTCTGTATTTACGTATTACAAGTTCAGATCTTCAAGTTATAATTTGCACTAATAATTTGTATTTAACAATTCGTAATTCTGTATTTGACTATTACAAGTTCAGATCTTCAAGTTATAATTTGAATTATAATTATAAGCTATCAATTTTAAGTTCTGTATTTGACAATTACAAGTACAGATCTTCAAATTATTATTTGCAATATTAATTAGAAGATATCAATTTTAAGTTCTGCATTTGACAATTACAAGTTCAGATCTTCAAGTTATTATTTGCAATAATAATTAGAAGCTATCAATTTTAAGTTCTCTATTTGACAATTACAAGTTCAGATCTACAAGTTATAATTTGAAATAATAATTAGTAGCTATAAATTTTAAGTTCCGTATTTGACAATTACAAGTTCAGATCTTCAAGTTATAATTTGCAATAACAATTAGAAGCTATCAATGTTAAGTTCTGTATTTGACAATTACTAGTTCAGATCTTCAAGTTATAATTAAAAATAATAATTTGAATTTAACAAATCTAAGTTCTGTAATTCATTAATACAAGGTCAGATCTTCAAGTTATAATTTACAATAATAATTAGAAGCTATCAATTTTAAGTTCTGTATTTGACAATTATAAGTTCAGATCTGCAAGTTATAATTTGCACTAATAATTTGTATTTAACAATTAGAAGTTCTGTATATGACAATTACACGTTCAGATCTTCAAGTTATAATTTGAAATAATAATTAGAAGCTATCAATTTTAAGTTCTCTATTTGACAATTATAAGTTCAGATCATCAAGTTATAATTTGCAATAATAATTAGAAGCTATCAATTTTAAGTTCTGTATTTGACAATTACTAGTTCAGATCTACAAGTTATAATTTGCACTAATAGTTTGTATTTAACAATTAGAAGTTCTGTATTTGACTATGACAAGTTCAGATCTTCAAATTATTATTTGCAATCTTAGTTTGAATTTAACAATTCGAAGTTCTGTATTTACCTATTACAAGTTCAGATCTTCAAGTTATAATATGCACTAATAATTTGTATTTAAGAATTCGAAGTTCTGTATTTGACTATTACAAGTTCAGATCTTCAAGTTATAATTTGAATTATAATTATAAGCTATCAATTTTAAGTTCTGTATTTGACAATTACAAGTACAGATCTTCAAGTTATTATTTGCAATAATAATTAGAAGCTATCAATTTTAAGTTCTGTATTTGACAATTACAAGTTCAGATCTTCAAGTTATAATTAGAAATAATAATTAGAAGCTATCAATTTGAAGTTCTGTATTTGACAATTACAAGTTCAGATCTTCAAGTTATAATTTGCAGTAATAATTAGAAGCTAACAATTTTAAGTTCTGTATTTGACAATTACTAGTTCAGATCTTCAAGTTATAATTTGCACTAATAATTTGTATTTAACAATTAGTAGTTCTGTATTTGACAATTACAAGTTCAGATCTTCAAGTTATAATTTGAAATAATAATTACAAGCTATCAATTTTAAGTTCAGTATTTGACAAGTACAAGTTCAGATCTTCACGTTATCATTTGCAATAATAATTAGAAGCTATCAATTTTAAGTTCTGTATTTGACAATTACAAGTTCAGATCTTCAAGTTATAATTTGCACTAATAATTTGTATTTAACAATTAGAAGTTCTGTATTTGACAATTAAAAGTTCAGATCTTCAAGTTATAATTTGAAATAATAATTAGAAGCTATTAATTTTAAGTTCTGTATTTGACAATTACTAGTTCAGATCTTCAAGTTATAATTTGCACTAATAATTTGTATTTAACAATTCGAAGTTCTGTATTTGACTATTACAAGTTCAGATCTTCAAGTTATAATTTGAATTATAATTATAAGCTATCAATTTTAAGTTCTGTATTTGACAATTACAAGTACAGATCTTCAAGTTATAATTTGAAATAATAATTTGAATTTAACAAATCTAAGTTCTGTAATTCACTATTACAAGTTCAGATCTTCAAGTTATAATTTGCAATAATAATTAGAAGCTATCAATTTTAAGTTCTGTATTTGACAATTACTAGTTCAGATCTTCAAGTTACAATTTGAAATAATAATTTGAATTTAACAAATCTAAGTTCTGTAATTCACTATTACAAGTTCAGATCTTCAAATTATAATTTACAATAATAATTAAAAGCTATCAATTTTAAGTTCTGTATTTGACAATTACCAGTTCAGATCTTCAAGTTATAATTTGCAATAATAATTTGAATTTAACAAATCTAAGTTCTGTAATTCACTATTACAAGTTCAGATCTTCAAATTATAATTTACAATAATAATTAAAAGCTATCAATTTTAAGTTCTGTATTTGACAATTACTAGTTCAGATCTTCAAGTTACAATTTGAAATAATAATTTGAATTTAACAAATCTAAGTTCTGTAATTCACTATTACAAGTTCAAATCTTTTAGTTATAATTTGCAATAATAATTAGAAGCTATCAATTTTAAGTTCTGTATTTGACAATTACAAGTTCAGATCTTCAAGTTATAATTCGCACTAATAATTTGTATTTAATAATTAGAAGTTCTGTATTTGACAATTACAAGTTCATATCTTCAAGTTAACATTTGAAATAATAATTAGAAGCTATCAATTTTAAGTTCTGTATTTGACAATTACAAGTTCAGATCTTCAAGTTATAATTTGCAATAATAATTAGAAGCTATCAATTTTGAGTTCTGTATTTGAAAATTACAAGTTCAGATCTTCAAGTTATAATTTGTACTAATAATTTGTAGTTAACAATTAGAAGTTCTGTATTTGACTATGACAAGTTCAGATCTTCAAATTATTATTTGCAATCTTAGTTTGAATTTAACAATTCGAAGTTCTGTATTTACCTATTACAAGTTCAGATCTTCAAGTTATAATTTGCACTAATAATTTGTATTTAAGAATTCGAAGTTCTGTATTTGACTATTACAAGTTCAGATCTTCAAGTTATAATTTGAATTATAATTATAAGCTATCAATTTTAACTTCTGTATTTGACAATTACAAGTACAGATCTTCAAATTATTATTTGCAATAATAATTAGAAGCTATCAATTTTAAGTTCTGCATTTGACAATTACAAGTTCAGATCTGCAATAATAATTAGAAGCTATCAATTTTAAGTTCTGTATTTGACAATTACAAGTTCAGATCTTCAAGTTATAATTTGAAATAATAATTAGAAGCTATCAATTTTAAGTTCTGTATTTGACAATTACAAGTTCAGATCTTCAAGTTATAATTTGAAATAATAATTACAAGCTATCAATTTTAAGTTCTGTATTTGACAAGTACAAGTTCAGATCTTCAAGTTATCATTTGCAATAATAATTAGAAGCTATCAATTTTAAGTTCTGTATTTGACAATTACAAGTTCAGATCTTCAAGTTATAATTTGAAATAATAATTAGAAGCTATCAATTTTAAGTTCTGTATTTAACAATTACAAGTTCAGATCTTCAAGTTATAATTTGAAATAATAATTACAAGCTATCAATTTTAAGTTCTGTATTTGACAAGTACAAGTTCAGATCTTCAAGTTATCATTTGCAATAATAATTAGAAGCTATCAATTTTAAGTTCTGTATTTGACAATTACAAGTTCAGATCTTCAAGTTATAATTTGCACTAATAGTTTGTATTTAACAATTAGAAGTTCTGTATTTGACTATGACAAGTTCAGATCTTCAAATTATTATTTGCAATCTTAGTTTGAATTTAACAATTCGAAGTTCTGTATTTACCTATTACAAGTTCAGATCTTCAAGTTATAATATGCACTAATAATTTGTATTTAAGAATTCGAAGTTCTGTATTTGACTATTACAAGTTCAGATCTTCAAGTTATCATTTGCAATAATAATTAGAAGCTATCAATTTTAAGTTCTGTATTTGACAATTACAAGTTCAGATCTTCAAGTTATAATTTGAAATAATAATTAGAAGCTATCAATTTTAAGTTCTGTATTTAACAATTACAAGTTCAGATCTTCAAGTTATAATTTGAAATAATAATTACAAGCTATCAATTTTAAGTTCTGTATTTGACAAGTACAAGTTCAGATCTTCAAGTTATCATTTGCAATAATAATTAGAAGCTATCAATTTTAAGTTCTGTATTTGACAATTACAAGTTCAGATCTTCAAGTTATAATTTGCACTAATAGTTTGTATTTAACAATTAGAAGTTCTGTATTTGACTATGACAAGTTCAGATCTTCAAATTATTATTTGCAATCTTAGTTTGAATTTAACAATTCGAAGTTCTGTATTTACCTATTACAAGTTCAGATCTTCAAGTTATAATATGCACTAATAATTTGTATTTAAGAATTCGAAGTTCTGTATTTGACTATTACAAGTTCAGATCTTCAAGTTATAATTTGAATTATAATTATAAGCTATCAATTGTAAGTTCTGTATTTGACAATTACAAGTACAGATCTTCAAGTTATTATTTGCAATAATAATTAGAAGCTATCAATTTTAAGTTCTGTATTTGACAATTACAAGTTCAGATCTTCAAGTTATAATTAGAAATAATAATTAGAAGCTATCAATTTTAAGTTCTGTATTTGACAATTACAAGTTCAGATCTTCAAGTTATAATTTGCAATAATAATTAGAAGCTAACAATTTTAAGTTCTGTATTTGACAATTACTAGTTCAGATCTTCAAGTTATAATTTGCACTAATAATTTGTATTTAACAATTAAAAGTTCTGTATTTGACAATTACAAGTTCAGATCTTCAAGTTATAATTTGAAATAATAATTACAAGCTATCAATTTTAAGTTCTGTATTTGACAAGTACAAGTTCAGATCTTCAAGTTATCATTTGCAATAATAATTAGAAGCTATCAATTTTAAGTTCTGTATTTGACAATTACAAGTTCAGATCTTCAAGTTATAATTTGCACTAATAATTTGTATTTAACAATTAGAAGTTCTGTATTTGACAATTAAAAGTTCAGATCTTCAAGTTATAATTTGAAATAATAATTAGAAGCTATTAATTTTAAGTTCTGTATTTGACAATTACAAGTACAGATCTTCAAGTTATAATTTGAAATATAAATTTGAATTTAACAAATCTAAGTTCTGTAATTCACTATTACAAGTTCAGATCTTCAAGTTATAAATTGCAATAATAATTAGAAGCTATCAATTTTAAGTTCTGTATTTGACAATTACTAGTTCAGATCTTCAAGTTACAATTTGAAATAATAATTTGAATTTAACAAATCTAAGTTCTGTAATTCACTATTACAAGTTCAGATCTTCAAATTATAATTTACAATAATAATTAAAAGCTATCAATTTTAAGTTCTGTATTTGACAATTACAAATTCAGATCTTCAAGTTATAATTTGCAATAATAATTAGAAGCTATCAATTTTAAGTTCTGTATTTGACAATTACTAGATCAGATCTTCAAGTTATAATTTGAAATAATAATTTAATTTAACAAATCTTAGTTCTGTAATTCACTATTACAAGTTCAGATCTTCAAGATATAATTTACAATAATAATTATAAGCTATCAATTTTAAGTTCTGTATTTGACAATTACTAGTTCAGATCTACAAGTTATAATTTGCACTAATAGTTTGTATTTAACAATTAGAAGTTCTGTATTTGACTATGACAAGATCAGATCTTCAAATTATTATTTGCAATCTTAGTTTGAATTTAACAATTCGAAGTTCTGTATTTACCTATTACAAGTTCAGATCTTCAAGTTATAATATGCACTAATAATTTGTATTTAAGAATTCGAAGTTCTGTATTTGACTATTACAAGTTCAGATCTTCAAGTTATAATTTGAATTATAATTATAAGCTATCAATTGTAAGTTCTGTATTTGACAATTACAAGTACAGATCTTCAAGTTATTATTTGCAATAATAATTAGAAGCTATCAATTTTAAGTTCTGTATTTGACAATTACAAGTTCAGATCTTCAAGTTATAATTAGAAATAATAATTAGAAGCTATCAATTTTAAGTTCTGTATTTGACAATTACAAGTTCAGATCTTCAAGTTATAATTTGCAATAATAATTAGAAGCTAACAATTTTAAGTTCTGTATTTGACAATTACTAGTTCAGATCTTCAAGTTATAATTTGCACTAATAATTTGTATTTAACAATTAAAAGTTCTGTATTTGACAATTACAAGTTCAGATCTTCAAGTTATAATTTGAAATAATAATTACAAGCTATCAATTTTAAGTTCTGTATTTGACAAGTACAAGTTCAGATCTTCAAGTTATCATTTGCAATAATAATTAGAAGCTATCAATTTTAAGTTCTGTATTTGACAATTACAAGTACAGATCTTCAAGTTATAATTTGAAATATAAATTTGAATTTAACAAATCTAAGTTCTGTAATTCACTATTACAAGTTCAGATCTTCAAGTTATAATTTGCAATAATAATTAGAAGCTATCAATTTTAAGTTCTGTATTTGACAATTACTAGTTCAGATCTTCAAGTTACAATTTGAAATAATAATTTGAATTTAACAAATCTAAGTTCTGTAATTCACTATTACAAGTTCAGATCTTCAAATCATAATTTACAATAATAATTAAAAGCTATCAATTTTAAGTTCTGTATTTGACAATTACAAATTCAGATCTTCAAGTTATAATTTGCAATAATAATTAGAAGCTATCAATTTTAAGTTCTGTATTTGACAATTACTAGATCAGATCTTCAAGTTATAATTTGAAATAATAATTAGAAGCTATCAATTTTGAGTTCTGTATTTGACAATTACAAGTTCAGATCTTCAAGTTATAATTTGCACTAATAATTTGTAGTTAACAATTAGAAGTTCTGTATTTGACTATGACAAGTTCAGATCTTCAAATTATTATTTGCAATCTTAGTTTGAATTTAACAATTCGAAGTTCTGTATTTACCTATTACAAGTTCAGATCTTCAAGTTATAATTTACAATAATAATTATAAGCTATCAATTTTAAGTTCTGTATTTGACAATTACAAGTTCAGATCTTCAAGTTATAATTTGCATAATTATTTGTATTTAATAATTAGAAGTTCTGTATTTCACAATTACAAGTTCATATCTTCAAGTTATAATTTGAAATAATAATTAGAAGCTATCAATTTTAAGTTCTGTATTTGACAATTACAAGTTCAGATCTTCAAGTTATAATTTGCACTAATAATTTGTATTTAACAATTAGAAGTTCTGTATTTGACAATTAAAAGTTCAGATCTTCAAGTTATAATTTGAAATAATAATTAGAAGCTATTAATTTTAAGTTCTGTATTTGACAATTACTAGTTCAGATCTTCAAGTTATAATTTGCACTAATAATTTGTATTTAACAATTCGAAGTTCTGTATTTGACTATTACAAGTTCAGATCTTCAAGTTATAATTTGAATTATAATTATAAGCTATCAATTTTAAGTTCTGTATTTGACAATTACAAGTACAGATCTTCAAGTTATAATTTGAAATAATAATTTGAATTTAACAAATCTAAGTTCTGTAATTCACTATTACAAGTTCAGATCTTCAAGTTATAATTTGCAATAATAATTAGAAGCTATCAATTTTAAGTTCTGTATTTGACAATTACTAGTTCAGATCTTCAAGTTACAATTTGAAATAATAATTTGAATTTAACAAATCTAAGTTCTGTAATTCACTATTACAAGTTCAGATCTTCAAATTATAATTTACAATAATAATTATAAGCTATCAATTTTAAGTTCTGTATTTGACAATTACAAGTTCAGATCTTCAAGTTATAATTTGCAATAATAATTAGAAGCTATCAATTTTAAGTTCTGTATTTGACAATTACTAGTTCAGATCTTCAAGTTATAATTTGAAATAATAATTTAATTTAACAAATCTTAGTTCTGTAATTCACTATTACAAGTTCAGATCTTCAAGATATAATTTACAATAATAATTATAAGCTATCAATTTTAAGTTCTGTATTTGACAATTACTAGTTCAGATCTTCAAGTTATAATTTGCAATAATAATTAGAAGCTATCAATTTTAAGTTCTGTATTTGACAATTACAAGTTCAGATCTTCAAGTTATAATTTGCACTAATAATTTGTATTTAATAATTAGAAGTTCTGTATTTGACAATTACCAGTTCAGATCTACAAGTTATAATTTGAAATAATAATCAGAGCTATCAATTTTAAGATCTGTATTTGACAATTTCTAGTTCAGATCTACAAATTATAATTTGAAATAATAATTTGAATTTAACAAATCTAAGTTCTGTAATTCACTATTACAAGTTCAAATCTTTTAGTTATAATTTGCAATAATAATTAGAAGCTATCAATTTTAAGTTCTGTATTTGACAATTACAAGTTCAGATCTTCAAGTTATAATTCGCACTAATAATTTGTATTTAATAATTAGAAGTTCTGTATTTGACAATTACAAGTTCATATCTTCAAGTTAACATTTGAAATAATAATTAGAAGCTATCAATTTTAAGTTCTGTATTTGACAATTACAAGTTCAGATCTTCAAGTTATAATTTGCAATAATAATTAGAAGCTATCAATTTTGAGTTCTGTATTTGAAAATTACAAGTTCAGATCTTCAAGTTATAATTTGCACTAATAATTTGTAGTTAACAATTAGAAGTTCTGTATTTGACTATGACAAGTTCAGATCTTCAAATTATTATTTGCAATCTTAGTTTGAATTTAACAATTCGAAGTTCTGTATTTACCTATTACAAGTTCAGATCTTCAAGTTATAATTTGCACTAATAATTTGTATTTAAGAATTCGAAGTTCTGTATTTGACTATTACAAGTTCAGATCTTCAAGTTATAATTTGAATTATAATTATAAGCTATCAATTTTAACTTCTGTATTTGACAATTACAAGTACAGATCTTCAAATTATTATTTGCAATAATAATTAGAAGCTATCAATTTTAAGTTCTGCATTTGACAATTACAAGTTCAGATCTGCAATAATAATTAGAAGCTATCAATTTTAAGTTCTGTATTTGACAATTACAAGTTCAGATCTTCAAGTTATAATTTGAAATAATAATTAGAAGCTATCAATTTTAAGTTCTGTATTTGACAATTACAAGTTCAGATCTTCAAGTTATAATTTGAAATAATAATTACAAGCTATCAATTTTAAGTTCTGTATTTGACAAGTACAAGTTCAGATCTTCAAGTTATCATTTGCAATAATAATTAGAAGCTATCAATTTTAAGTTCTGTATTTGACAATTACAAGTTCAGATCTACAAGTTATAATTTGAAATAGTAATTAGAAGCTATCAATTTTAAGTTCTGTATTTGACAATTACAAGTTCAGATCTTCAAGTTATAATTTGAAATAATAATTACAAGCTATCAATTTTAAGTTCTGTATTTGACAAGTACAAGTTCAGATCTTCAAGTTATCATTTGCAATAATAATTAGAAGCTATCAATTTTAAGTTCTGTATTTGACAATTACAAGTTCAGATCTTCAAGTTATAATTTGCACTAATAATTTGTATTTAACAATTCGAAGTTCTGTATTTGACTATTACAAGTTCAGATCTTCAAGTTATAATTTGAATTATAATTATAAGCTATCAATTTTAAGTTCTGTATTTGACAATTACAAGTACAGATCTTCAAGTTATAATTTGAAATAATAATTTGAATTTAACAAATCTAAGTTCTGTAATTCACTATTACAAGTTCAGATCTTCAAGTTATAATTTGCAATAATAATTAGAAGCTATCAATTTTAAGTTCTGTATTTGACAATTACTAGTTCAGATCTTCAAGTTATAATTTGAAATAATAATTTGAATTTAACAAATCTTAGTTCTGTAATTCACTATTACAAGTTCAGATCTTCAAGTTATAATTTGCAATAATAATTAGAAGCTTTCAATTTTAAGTTCTGTATTTGACAATTACTAGTTCAGATCTACAAGTTATAATTTGCACTAATAGTTTGTATTTAACAATTAGAAGTTCTGTATTTGACTATGACAAGTTCAGATCTTCAAATTATTATTTGCAATCTTAGTTTGAATTTAACAATTCGAAGTTCTGTATTTACCTATTACAAGTTCAGATCTTCAAGTTATAATATGCACTAATAATTTGTATTTAAGAATTCGAAGTTCTGTATTTGACTATTACAAGTTCAGATCTTCAAGTTATAATTTGCAATAATAATTAGAAGCTAACAATTTTAAGTTCTGTATTTGACAATTACTAGTTCAGATCTTCAAGTTATAATTTGCACTAATAATTTGTATTTAACAATTAGAAGTTCTGTATTTGACAATTACAAGTTCAGATCTTCAAGTTATAATTTGAAATAATAATTACAAGCTATCAATTTTAAGTTCTGTATTTGACAAGTACAAGTTCAGATCTTCAAGTTATCATTTGCAATAATAATTAGAAGCTATCAATTTTAAGTTCTGTATTTGACAATTACTAGTTCAGATCTTCAAGTTACAATTTGAAATAATAATTTGAATTTAACAAATCTAAGTTCTGTAATTCACTATTACAAGTTCAGATCTTCAAATTATAATTTACAATAATAATTAAAAGCTATCAATTTTAAGTTCTGTATTTGACAATTACAAATTCAGATCTTCAAGTTATAATTTGCAATAATAATTAGAAGCTATCAATTTTAAGTTCTGTATTTGACAATTACTAGTTCAGATCTTCAAGTTATAATTTGAAATAATAATTTAATTTAACAAATCTTAGTTCTGTAATTCACTATTACAAGTTCAGATCTTCAAGATATAATTTACAATAATAATTATAAGCTATCAATTTTAAGTTCTGTATTTGACAATTACTAGTTCAGATCTTCAAGTTATAATTTGCAATAATAATTAGAAGCTATCAATTTTAAGTTCTGTATTTGACAATTACAAGTTCAGATCTTCAAGTTATAATTTGCACTAATAATTTGTATTTAATAATTAGAAGTTCTGTATTTGACAATTACAACTTCAGATCTACAAGTTATAATTTGAAATAATAATCAGAGCTATCAATTTTAAGTTCTGTATTTGACAATTACTAGTTCAGATCTACAAATTATAATTTGAAATAATAATTTGAATTTAACAAATCTAAGTTCTGTAATTCACTATTACAAGTTCAAATCTTTTAGTTATAATTTGCTATAATAATTAGAAGCTATCAATTTTACGTTCTGTATTTGACAATTACAAGTTCAGATCTTCAAGTTATAATTCGCACTAATAATTTGTATTTAATAATTAGAAGTTCTGTATTTGACAATTACAAGTTCATATCTTCAAGTTAACATTTGAAATAATAATTAGAAGCTATCAATTTTAAGTTCTGTATTTGACAATTACAAGTTCAGATCTTCAAGTTATAATTTGCAATAATAATTAGAAGCTATCAATTTTGAGTTCTGTATTTGACAATTACAAGTTCAGATCTTCAAGTTATAATTTGCACTAATAATTTGTAGTTAACAATTAGAAGTTCTGTATTTGACGATGACAAGTTCAGATCTTCAAATTATTATTTGCAATCTTAGTTTGAATTTAACAATTCGAAGTTCTGTATTTACCTATTACAAGTTCAGATCTTCAAGTTATAATTTGCACTAATAATTTGTATTTAAGAATTCGAAGTTCTGTATTTGACTATTACAAGTTCAGATCTTCAAGTTATAATTTGAATTATAATTATAAGCTATCAATTTTAACTTCTGTATTTGACAATTACAAGTTCAGATCTACAAGTTATTATTTGCAATAATAATTAGAAACTATCAATTTTAAGTTCTGTATTTGACAATTACAAGTTCAGATCTTCAAGTTATAATTTGAAATAATAATTAGAAGCTATCAATTTTAAGTTCTGTATTTGACAATTATAGTTCAGATCTTCAAGTTATAATTTGAAATAATAATTACAAGCTATCAATTTTAAGTTCTGTATTTGACAAGTACAAGTTCAGATCTTCAAGTTATCATTTGCAATAATAATTAGAAGCTATCAATTTTAAGTTCTGTATTTGACAATTACAAGTTCAGATCTTCAAGTTATAATTTGCACTAATAATTTGTATTTAACAATTAGAAGTTCTGTATTTGACAATTAAAAGTTCATATCTTCAAGTTTTAATTTGAAATAATAATTAGAAGCTATTAATTTTAAGTTCTGTATTTGACAATTACTAGTTCAGATCTTCAAGTTATAATTTGCACTAATAATTTGTATTTAACAATTCGAAGTTCTGTATTTGACTATTACAAGTTCAGATCTTCAAGTTATAATTTGAATTATAATTATAAGCTATCAATTTTAAGTTCTGTATTTGACAATTACAAGTTCAGATCTTCAAGTTATAATTTGCACTAATAATTTGTATTTAACAATTAGAAGTTCTGTATTTGACTATTAGAAGTTCAGATCTTCTAATTATTATTTGCAATCTTAGTTTGAATTTAACAATTCGAAGTTCTGTATTTACGTATTACAAGTTCAGATCTTCAAGTTATTATTTGCAATAATAATTAGAAGCTATAAATTTTAAGTTCTGTATTTGACAATTACAAGTTCAGATCTTCAAGTTATAATTTGCAATAACAATTAGAAGCTATCAATGTTAAGTTCTGTATTTGACAATTACTAGTTCAGATCTTCAAGTTATAATTAAAAATAATAATTTGAATTTAACAAATCTAAGTTCTGTAATTCATTAATACAAGTTCAGATCTTCAAGTTATAATTTACAATAATAATTAGAAGCTATCAATTTTAAGTTCTGCATTTGACAATTATAAGTTCAGATCTTCAAGTTATAATTTGCACTAATAATTTGTATTTAACAATTAGAAGATCTGTATATGACAATTACACGTTCAGATCTTCAAGATATAATTTACAATAATAATTATAAGCTATCAATTTTAAGTTCTGTATTTGACAATTACTAGTTCAGATCTTCAAGTTATAATTTGCAATAATAATTAGAAGCTATCAATTTTAAGTTCTGTATTTAACAATTACAAGTTCAGATCTTCAAGTTATAATTTGAAATAATAATTACAAGCTATCAATTTTAAGTGCTGTATTTGACAAGTACAAGTTCAGATCTTCAAGTTATCATTTGCATTAATAATTAGAAGCTATCAATTTTAAGTTCTGCTTTTGACAATTACAAGTTCAGATCTACAAGTTATTATTTGCAATAATAATTAGAAGCTATCAATTTTAAGTTCTGTATTTGACAATTACAAGTTCAGATCTTCAAGTTATAATTTGAAATAATAATTAGAAGCTATCAATTTTAAGTTCTGTATTTGACAATTACAAGTTCAGATCTTCAAGTTATAATTTGAAATAATAATTACAAGCTATCAATTTTAAGTTCTGTATTTGACAAGTACAAGTTCAGATCTTCAAGTTATCATTTGCAATAATAATTAGAAGCTATCAATTTTAAGTTCTGTATTTGACAATTACAAGTTCAGATCTTCAAGTTATAATTTGCACTAATAATTTGTATTTAACAATTAGAAGTTCTGTATTTGACAATTAAAAGTTCAGATCTTCAAGTTATAATTTGAAATAATAATTAGAAGCTATTAATTTTAAGTTCTGTATTTGACAATTACTAGTTCAGATCTTCAAGTTACAATTTGCACTAATAATTTGTATTTAACAATTCGAAGTTCTGTATTTGACTATTACAAGTTCAGATCTTCAAGTTATAATTTGAATTATAATTATAAGCTATCAATTTTAAGTTCTGTATTTGACAATTACAAGTTCAGATCTTCAAGTTATAATTTGCACTAATAATTTGTATTTAACAATTAGAAGTTCTGTATTTGACTATTAGAAGTTCAGATCTTCTAATTATTATTTGCAATCTTAGTTTGAATTTAACAATTCGAAGTTCTGTATTTACGTATTACAAGTTCAGATCTTCAAGTTATAATTTGCACTAATAATTTGTATTTAACAATTCGTAATTCTGTATTTGACTATTACAAGTTCAGATCTTCAAGTTATAATTTGAATTTTAATTATAAGCTATCAATTTTAAGTTCTGTATTTGACAATTACAAGTACAGATCTTCAAATTATTATTTGCAATAATAATTAGAAGCTATCAATTTTAAGTTCTGCATTTGACAATTACAAGTTCAGATCTTCAAGTTATTATTTGCAATAATAATTAGAAGCTATAAATTTTAAGTTCTGTATTTGACAATTACAAGTTCAGATCTTCAAGTTATAATTTCCAATAACAATTAGAAGCTATCAATGTTAAGTTCTGTATTTGACAATTACTAGTTCAGATCTTCAAGTTATAATTAAAAATAATAATTTGAATTTAACAAATCGAAGTTCTGTAATTCATTAATACAAGTTCAGATCTTCAAGTTATAATTTGCAATAATAATTAGAAGCTATCAATTTTAAGTTCTGTATTTGACAATTACTAGTTCAGATCTTCAAGTTACAATTTGAAATAATAATTTGAATTTAACAAATCTAAGTTCTGTAATTCACTATTACAAGTTCAGATCTTCAAATTATAATTTACAATAATAATTAAAAGCTATCAATTTTAAGTTCTGTATTTGACAATTACAAGTTCAGATCTTCAAGTTATAATTTGCAATAATAATTAGAAGCTATCAATTTTAAGTTCTGTATTTGACAATTACTAGTTCAGATCTTCAAGTTATAATTTGAAATAATAATTTAATTTAACAAATCTTAGTTCTGTAATTCACTATTACAAGTTCAGATCTTCAAGATATAATTTACAATAATAATTATAAGCTATCAATTTTAAGTTCTGTATTTGACAATTACTAGTTCAGATCTTCAAGTTATAATTTGCAATAATAATTAGAAGCTATCAATTTTAAGTTCTGTATTTGACAATTACAAGTTCAGATCTTCAAGTTATAATTTGCACTAATAATTTGTATTTAATAATTAGAAGTTCTGTATTTGACAATTACAAGTTCAGATCTACAAGTTATAATTTGAAATAATAATCAGAGCTATCAATTTTAAGTTCTGTATTTGACAATTACTAGTTCAGATCTACAAATTATAATTTGAAATAATAATTTGAATTTAACAAATCTAAGTTCTGTAATTCACTATTACAAGTTCAAATCTTTTAGTTATAATTTGCAATAATAATTAGAAGCTATCAATTTTAAGTTCTGTATTTGACAATTACAAGTTCAGATCTTCAAGTTATAATTCGCACTAATAATTTGTATTTAATAATTAGAAGTTCTGTATTTGACAATTACAAGTTCATATCTTCAAGTTAACATTTGAAATAATAATTAGAAGCTATCAATTTTAAGTTCTGTATTTGACAATTACTAGTTCAGATCTGCAAGTTATAATTTGAAATAATAATTTGAATTTAACAAATCTAAGTTCTGTAATTCACTATTACAAGTTCAGATCTTCAAGTTATAATTTACAATAATAATTATAAGCTATCAATTTTAAGTTCTGTATTTGACAATTACAAGTTCAGATCTTCAAGTTATAATTTGCATAATAATTTGTATTTAATAATTAGAAGTTCTGTATTTCACAATTACAAGTTCATATCTTCAAGTTATAATTTGAAATAATAATTAGAAGCTATCAATTTTAAGTTCTGTATTTGACAATTACTAGTTCAGATCTTCAAGTTATAATTTGCAATAATAATTAGAAGCTATCAATTTTAAGTTCTGTATTTGACAATTACTAGTTCAGATCTGCAAGTTATAATTTGAAATAATAATTTGAATTTAACAAATCTAAGTTCTGTAATTCACTATTACAAGTTCAGATCTTCAAGTTATAATTTACAATAATAATTATAAGCTATCAATTTTAAGTTCTGTATTTGACAATTACAAGTTCAGATCTTCAAGTTATAATTTGCATAATAATTTGTATTTAATAATTAGAAGTTCTGTATTTCACAATTACAAGTTCATATCTTCAAGTTATAATTTGAAATAATAATTAGAAGCTATCAATTTTAAGTTCTGTATTTGACAATTACAAGTTCAGATCTTCAAGTTATAATTTGCACTAATAATTTGTATTTAATAATTAGAAGTTCTGTATTTGACAATTACTAGTTCAGATCTTCAAGTTATAATTTGAAATAATAATTTGAATTTAACAAATCTTAGTTCTGTAATTCACTATTCAAGTTCATATCTTCAAGTTATAATTTGCAATAATAATTATAAGCTATCAATTTTAAGTTCTGTATTTGACAATTACAAGTTCAGATCTTCAAGTTATAATTTGAAATAATAATTAGAAGCTATCAATTTTAAGTTCTGTATTTGACAATTACAAGTTCAGATCTTCAAGTTATAATTTGAAATAATAATTTGTATTTAATAATTAGAAGTTCTGTATTTGACAATTACAAGTTCAGATCTACAAGTTATAATTTGAAATAATAATCAGAGCTATCAATTTTAAGTTCTGTATTTGACAATTACTAGTTCAGATCTACAAATTATAATTTGAAATAATAATTTGAATTTAACAAATCTAAGTTCTGTAATTCACTATTACAAGTTCAAATCTTTTAGTTATAATTTGCAATAATAATTAGAAGCTATCAATTTTAAGTTCTGTATTTGACAATTACTAGTTCAGATCTTCAAGTTATAATTTGAAATAATAATTTAATTTAACAAATCTTAGTTCTGTAATTCACTATTACAAGTTCAGATCTTCAAGATATAATTTACAATAATAATTATAAGCTATCAATTTTAAGTTCTGTATTTGACAATTACTAGTTCAGATCTTCAAGTTATAATTTGCAATAATAATTAGAAGCTATCAATTTTAAGTTCTGTATTTGACAATTACAAGTTCAGATCTTCAAGTTATAATTTGCACTAATAATTTGTATTTAATAATTAGAAGTTCTGTATTTGACAATTACAAGTTCAGATCTACAAGTTATAATTTGAAATAATAATCAGAGCTATCAATTTTAAGTTCTGTATTTGACAATTACTAGTTCAGATCTACAAATTATAATTTGAAATAATAATTTGAATTTAACAAATCTAAGTTCTGTAATTCACTATTACAAGTTCAAATCTTTTAGTTATAATTTGCAATAATAATTAGAAGCTATCAATTTTAAGTTCTGTATTTGACAATTACTAGTTCAGATCTTCAAGTTATAATTTGAAATAATAATTTAATTTAACAAATCTTAGTTCTGTAATTCACTATTACAAGTTCAGATCTTCAAGATATAATTTACAATAATAATTATAAGCTATCAATTTTAAGTTCTGTATTTGACAATTACTAGTTCAGATCTTCAAGTTATAATTTGCAATAATAATTAGAAGCTATCAATTTTAAGTTCTGTATTTGACAATTACAAGTTCAGATCTTCAAGTTATAATTTGCACTAATAATTTGTATTTAATAATTAGAAGTTCTGTATTTGACAATTACAAGTTCAGATCTACAAGTTATAATTTGAAATAATAATCAGAGCTATCAATTTTAAGTTCTGTATTTGACAATTACTAGTTCAGATCTACAAATTATAATTTGAAATAATAATTTGAATTTAACAAATCTAAGTTCTGTAATTCACTATTACAAGTTCAAATCTTTTAGTTATAATTTGCAATAATAATTAGAAGCTATCAATTTTAAGTTCTGTATTTGACAATTACAAGTTCAGATCTTCAAGTTATAATTCACACTAATAATTTGTATTTAATAATTAGAAGTTCTGTATTTGACAATTACAAGTTCATATTTTCAAGTTAACATTTGAAATAATAATTAGAAGCTATCAATTTTAAGTTCTGTATTTGACAATTACAAGTTCATATCTTCAAGTTATAATTTGCAATAATAATTAGAAGCTATCAATTTTGAGTTCTGTATTTGACAATTACAAGTTCAGATCTTCAAGTTATAATTTGCACTAATAATTAAGTTAACAATTAGAAGTTCTGTATTTGACTATGACAAGTTCAGATCTTCAAATTATTATTTGCAATCTTAGTTTGAATTTAACAATTCGAAGTTCTGTATTTACCTATTACAAGTTCAGATCTTCAAGTTATAATTTGCACTAATAATTTGTATTTAAGAATTCGAAGTTCTGTATTTGACTATTACAAGTTCAGATCTGCATGTTATAATTTGAATTATAATTATAAGCTATCAATTTTACCTTCTGTATTTGACAATTACAAGTACAGATCTTCAAATTATTATTTGCAATAATAATTAGAAGTTATCAATTTTAAGTTCTGCATTTGACAATTACAAGTTCAGATCTACAAGTTATTATTTGCAATTATAATTAGAAGCTATCAATTTTAAGTTCTGTATTTGACAATTACAAGTTCAGATCTTCAAGTTATAATTTGAAATAATAATTAGAAGCTATCAATTTTAAGTTCTGTATTTGACAATTACAAGTTCAGATCTTCAAGTTATAATTTGAAATAATAATTACAAGCTATCAATTTTAAGTTCTGTATTTGACAAGTACAAGTTCAGATCTTCAAGTTATCATTTGCAACAATAATTAGAAGCTATCAATTTTAAGTTCTGTATTTGACAATTACAAGTTCAGATCTTCAAGTTATAATTTGCACTAATAATTTGTATTTAACAATTAGAAGTTCTGTATTTGACAATTAAAAGTTCAGATCTTCAAGTTATAATTTGAAATAATAATTAGAAGCTATTAATTTTAAGTTCTGTATTTGACAATTACTAGTTCAGATCTTCAAGTTATAATTTGCACTAATAATTTGTATTTAACAATTCGAAGTTCTGTATTTGACTATTACAAGTTCAGATCTTCAAGTTATAATTTGCAATAATAATTAGAAGCTATCAATTTTGAGTTCTGTATTTGACAATTACAAGTTCAGATCTTCAAGTTATAATTTGCACTAATAATTTGTAGTTAACAATTAGAAGTTGTGTATTTGACTATGACAAGTTCAGATCTTCTAATTATTATTTGCAATCTTAGTTTGAATTTAACAATTCGAAGTTCTGTATTTACGTATTACAAGTTCAGATCTTCAAGTTATAATTTGCACTAATGATTTGTATTTAACAATTCGTAATTCTGTATTTGACTATTACAAGTTCAGATCTTCAAGTTATAATTTGAATTATAATTATAAGCTATCAATTTTAAGTTCTGTATTTGACAATTACAAGTACAGATCTTCAAATTATTATTTGCAATAATAATTAGAAGCTATCATTTTAAGTTCTGCATTTGACAATTACAAGTTCAGATCTTCAAGTTATTATTTGCAATAATAATTAGAAGCTATAAATTTTAAGTTCTGTATTTGACAATTACAAGTTCAGATCTTCAAGTTATAATTTGCAATAACAATTAGAAGCTATCAATGTTAAGTTCTGTATTTGACAATTACTAGTTCAGATCTTCAAGTTATAATTAAAAATAATAATTTGAATTTAACAAATCTAAGTTCTGTAATTCATTAATACAAGTTCAGATCTTCAAGTTATAATTTACAATAATAATTAGAAGCTATCAATTTTAAGTTCTGCATTTGACAATTATAAGTTCAGATCTTCAAGTTATAATTTGCACTAATAATTTGTATTTAACAATTAGAAGATCTGTATATGACAATTACACGTTCAGATCTTCAAGTTATAATTTGAAATAATAATTAGAAGCTATAAATTTTAAGTTCTGTATTTGACAATTATAAGTTCAGCTCTTCAAGTTATAATTTGCAATAATAATTAGAAGCTATCAATTTTAAGTTCTGTATTTGACAATTACTAGTTCAGATCTGCAAGTTATAATTTGAAATAATAATTTAAATTTAACAAATCTAAGTTCTGTAATTCACTATTACAAGTTCCGATCTTCAAGTTATAATTTACAATAATAATTATAAGCTATCAATTTTAAGTTCTGTATTTGACAATTACAAGTTCAGATCTTCAAGTTATAATTTGCATAATAATTTGTATTTAATAATTAGAAGTTCTGTATTTCACAATTACAAGTTCATATCTTCAAGTTATAATTTGAAATAATAATTAGAAGCTATCAATTTTAAGTTCTGTATTTGACAATTACAAGTTCAGATCTTCAAGTTATAATTTGCACTAATAATTTGTATTTAATAATTAGAAGTTCTGTATTTGACAATTACTAGTTCAGATCTTCAAGTTATAATTTGAAATAATAATTTGAATTTAACAAATCTTAGTTCTGTAATTCACTATTACAAGTTCATATCTTCAAGTTATAATTTGCAATAATAATTATAAGCTATCAATTTTAAGTTCTGTATTTGACAATTACAAGTTCAGATCTTCAAGTTATAATTTGAAATAATAATTAGAAGCTATCAATTTTAAGTTCTGTATTTGACAATTACAAGTTCAGATCTTCAAGTTATAATTTGAAATAATAATTTGTATTTAATAATTAGAAGTTCTGTATTTGACAATTACAAGTTCAGATCTACAAGTTATAATTTGAAATAATAATCAGAGCTATCAATTTTAAGTTCTGTATTTGACAATTACTAGTTCAGATCTACAAATTATAATTTGAAATAATAATTTGAATTTAACAAATCTAAGTTCTGTAATTCACTATTACAAGTTCAAATCTTTTAGTTATAATTTGCAATAATAATTAGAAGCTATCAATTTTAAGTTCTGTATTTGACAATTACTAGTTCAGATCTTCAAGTTATAATTTGAAATAATAATTTAATTTAACAAATCTTAGTTCTGTAATTCACTATTACAAGTTCAGATCTTCAAGATATAATTTACAATAATAATTATAAGCTATCAATTTTAAGTTCTGTATTTGACAATTACTAGTTCAGATCTTCAAGTTATAATTTGCAATAATAATTAGAAGCTATCAATTTTAAGTTCTGTATTTGACAATTACAAGTTCAGATCTTCAAGTTATAATTTGCACTAATAATTTGTATTTAATAATTAGAAGTTCTGTATTTGACAATTACAAGTTCAGATCTACAAGTTATAATTTGAAATAATAATCAGAGCTATCAATTTTAAGTTCTGTATTTGACAATTACTAGTTCAGATCTACAAATTATAATTTGAAATAATAATTTGAATTTAACAAATCTAAGTTCTGTAATTCACTATTACAAGTTCAAATCTTTTAGTTATAATTTGCAATAATAATTAGAAGCTATCAATTTTAAGTTCTGTATTTGACAATTACAAGTTCAGATCTTCAAGTTATAATTCGCACTAATAATTTGTATTTAATAATTAGAAGTTCTGTATTTGACAATTACAAGTTCATATCTTCAAGTTAACATTTGCAACAATAATTAGAAGCTATCAATTTTAAGTTCTTCATTTGACAATTACAAGTTCAGATCTACAAGTTATTATTTGCAATAATAATTAGAAGCTATCAATTTTAAGTTCTGTATTTGACAATTACCAGTTCAGATCTTCAAGTTATAATTTGAAATAATAATTAGAAGCTATCAATTTTAAGTTCTGTATTTGACAATTACAAGTTCAGATCTTCAAGTTATAATTTGAAATAATAATTACAAGCTATCAATTTTAAGTTCTGTATTTGACAAGTACAAGTTCAGATCTTCAAGTTATCATTTGCAACAATAATTAGAAGCTATCAATTTTAAGTTCTGTATTTGACAATTACAAGTTCAGATCTTCAAGTTATAATTTGCACTAATAATTTGTATTTAACAATTAGAAGTTCTGTATTTGACAATTAAAAGTTCAGATCTTCAAGTTATAATTTGAAATAATAATTAGAAGCTATTAATTTTAAGTTCTGTATTTGACAATTACTAGTTCAGATCTTCAAGTTATTATTTGCAATAATAATTAGAAGCTATAAATTTTAAGTTCTGTATTTGACAATTACAAGTTCAGATCTTCAAATTATTATTTGCAATAATAATTAGTAGCTATCAATTTTAAGTTCTGCATTTGACAATTACAAGTTCAGATCTTCAAGTTATTATTTGCAATAATAATTAGAAGCTATAAATTTTAAGTTCTGTATTTGACAATTACAAGTTCAGATCTTCAAGTTATAATTTGCAATAACAATTAGAAGCTATCAATGTTAAGTTCTGTATTTGACAATTACTAGTTCAGATCTTCAAGTTATAATTAAAAATAATAATTTGAATTTAACAAATCTAAGTTCTGTAATTCATTAATACAAGTTCAGATCTTCAAGTTATAATTTACAATAATAATTAGAAGCTATCAATTTTAAGTTCTGCATTTGACAATTACAAGTTCAGATCTTCAAGTTATTATTTGCAATAATAATTAGAAGCTATAAATTTTAAGTTCTGTATTTGACAATTATAAGTTCAGCTCTTCAAGTTATAATTTGCAATAATAATTAGAAGCTATCAATTTTAAGTTCTGTGTTTGACAATTACTAGTTCAGATCTGCAAGTTATAATTTGAAATAATAATTTGAATTTAACAAATCTAAGTTCTGTAATTCACTATTACAAGTTCAGATCTTCAAGTTATAATTTACAATAATAATTATAAGCTATCAATTTTAAGTTCTGTATTTGACAATTACAAGTTCAGATCTTCAAGTTATAATTTGCATAATAATTTGTATTTAATAATTAGAAGTTCTGTATTTCACAATTACAAGTTCATATCTTCAAGTTATAATTTGAAATAATAATTAGAAGCTATCAATTTTAAGTTCTGTATTTGACAATTACAAGTTCAGATCTTCAAGTTATAATTTGCACTAATAATTTGTATTTAATAATTAGAAGTTCTGTATTTGACAATTACTAATTCAGATCTTCAAGTTATAATTTGAAGTAATAATTTGAATTTAACAAATCTTAGTTCTGTAATTCACTATTACAAGTTCATAGCTTGAAGTTATAATTTGCAATAATAATTATAAGCTATCAATTTTAAGTTCTGTATTTGACAATTACAAGTTCAGATCTTCAAGTTATAATTTGAAATAATAATTAGAAGCTATCAATTTTAAGTTCTGTATTTGACAATTACAAGTTCAGATCTTCAAGTTATAATTTGCACTAATAAATTGTATTTAATAATTAGAAGTTCTGTATTTGACAATTACAAGTTCAGATCTACAAGTTATAATTTGAAATAATAATCAGAGCTATCAATTTTAAGTTCTGTATTTGACAATTACTAGTTCAGATCTACAAATTATAATTTGAAATAATAATTTGAATTTAACAAATCTAAGTTCTGTAATTCACTATTACAAGTTCAAATTTTTTAGTTATAATTTGCAATAATAATTAGAAGCTATCAATTTTAAGTTCTGTATTTGACAATTACAAGTTCAGATCTTCAAGTTATAATTCGCACTAATAATTTGTATTTAATAATTAGAAGTTCTGTATTTGACAATTACAAGTTCATATCTTCAAGTTAACATTTGAAATAATAATTAGAAGCTATCAATTTTAAGTTCTGTATTTGACAATTACAAGTTCAGATCTTCAAGTTATAATTTGCAATAATAATTAGAAGCTATCAATTTTGAGTTCTGTATTTGACAATTACAAGTTCAGATCTTCAAGTTATAATTTGCACTAATAATTTGTAGTTAACAATTAAAAGTTCTGTATTTGACTATGACAAGTTCAGATCTTCAAATTATTATTTGCAATCTTAGTTTGAATTTAACAATTCGAAGTTCTGTATTTACCTATTACAAGTTCAGATCTTCAAGTTATAATTTGCACTAATAATTTGTATTTAAGAATTCGAAGTTCTGTATTTGACTATTACAAGTTCAGATCTTCAAGTTATAATTTGAATTATAATTATAAGCTATCAATTTTAAGTTCTGTATTTGACAATTACAAGTACAGATCTTCAAATTATTATTTGCAATAATAATTAGAAGCTATCAATTTTAAGTTCTGCATTTGACAATTACAAGTTCAGATCTTCAAGTTATTATTTGCAATAATAATTAGAAGCTATAAATTTTAAGTTCTGTATTTGACAATTACAAGTTCAGATCTTCAAGTTATAATTTGCAATAACAATTAGAAGCTATCAATGTTAAGTTCTGTATTTGACAATTACTAGTTCAGATCTTCAAGTTATAATTAAAAATAATAATTTGAATTTAACAAATCTAAGTTCTGTAATTCATTAATACAAGTTCAGATCTTCAAGTTATAATTTACAATAATAATTAGAAGCTATCAATTTTAAGTTCTGCATTTGACAATTATAAGTTCAGATCTTCAAGTTATAATTTGCACTAATAATTTGTATTTAACAATTAGAAGATCTGTATATGACAATTACACGTTCAGATCTTCAAGTTATAATTTGAAATAATAATTAGAAGCTATAAATTTTAAGTTCTGTATTTGACAATTATAAGTTCAGCTCTTCAAGTTATAATTTGCAATAATAATTAAAAGCTATCAATTTTAAGTTCTGTATTTGACAATTACTAGTTCAGATCTGCAAGTTATAATTTGAAATAATAATTTGAATTTAACAAATCTAAGTTCTGTAATTCACTATTACAAGTTCAGATCTTCAAGTTATAATTTGCAATAATAATTAGAAGCTATCAATTTTAAGTTCTGTATTTGACAATTACTAGTTCAGATCTTCAAGTTATAATTTGAAATAATAATTTAATTTAACAAATCTTAGTTCTGTAATTCACTATTACAAGTTCAGATCTTCAAGATATAATTTACAATAATAATTATAAGCTATCAATTTTAAGTTCTGTATTTGACAATTACTAGTTCAGATCTTCAAGTTATAATTTGCAATAATAATTAGAAGCTATCAATTTTAAGTTCTGTATTTGACAATTACAAGTTCAGATCTTCAAGTTATAATTTGCACTAATAATTTGTATTTAATAATTAGAAGTTCTGTATTTGACAATTACAAGTTCAGATCTACAAGTTATAATTTGAAATAATAATCAGAGCTATCAATTTTAAGTTCTGTATTTGACAATTACTAGTTCAGATCTACAAATTATAATTTGAAATAATAATTTGAATTTAACAAATCTAAGTTCTGTAATTCACTATTACAAGTTCAAATCTTTTAGTTATAATTTGCAATAATAATTAGAAGCTATCAATTTTAAGTTCAGTATTTGACAATTACAAGTTCAGTTCTTCAAGTTATAATTCGCACTAATAATTTGTATTTAATAATTAGAAGTTCTGTATTTGACAATTACAAGTTCAGATCTACAAGTTATAATTTGAAATAATAATCAGAGCTATCAATTTTAAGTTCTGTATTTGACAATTACTAGTTCAGATCTACAAATTATAATTTGAAATAATAATTTGAATTTAACAAATCTAAGTTCTGTAATTCACTATTACAAGTTCAAATCTTTTAGTTATAATTTGCAATAATAATTAGAAGCTATCAATTTTAAGTTCTGTATTTGACAATTACAAGTTCAGTTCTTCAAGTTATAATTCGCACTAATAATTTGTATTTAATAATTAGAAGTTCTGTATTTGACAATTACAAGTTCATATCTTCAAGTTAACATTTGATATAATAATTAGAAGCTATCAATTTTAAGTTCTGTATTTGACAATTACAAGTTCAGATCTTCAAGTTATAATTTGCAATAATAATTAGAAGCTATCAATTTTGAGTTCTCTATTTGACAATTACAAGTTCAGATCTTCAAGTTATAATTTGCACTAATAATTTGTAGTTAACAATTAGAAGTTCTGTATTTGACTATGACAAGTTCAGATCTTCAAATTATTATTTGCAATCTTAGTTTGAATTTAACAATTCGAAGTTCTGTATTTACCTATTACAAGTTCAGATCTTCAAGTTATAATTTGCACTAATAATTTGTATTTAAGAATTCGAAGTTCTGTATTTGACTATTACAAGTTCAGATCTTCAAGTTATAATTTGAATTATAATTATAAGCTATCAATTTTAACTTCTGTATTTGACAATTACAAGTACAGATCTTCAAATTTTTATTTGCAATAATAATTAGAAGCTATCAATTTTAAGTTCTGCATTTGACAATTACAAGTTCAGATCTACAAGTTATTATTTGCAATAATAATTAGAAGCTATCAATTTTAAGTTCTGTATTTGACAATTACAAGTTCAGATCTTCAAGGTATAATTTGTAATAATAATTAGAATTTAACAAATCTAAGTTCTGTAATTCACTATTACAAGTTCAGATCTTCAAGTTATAATTTACAATAATAATTATAAGCTATCAATTTTAAGTTCTGTATTTGACAATTACAAGTTCAGATCTTCAAGTTATAATTTGAAATAATAATTAGAAGCTATTAATTTTAAGTTCTGTATTTGACAATTACTAGTTCAGATCTTCAAGTTATAATTTGCACTAATAATTAGAAGCTATCAATTTTAAGTTCTGTATTTGACAATTAGTAGTTCAGATCTTCAAGTTATAATTTGTAATAATAATTTGAATTTAACAAATCTAAGTTCTGTAATTCACTATTACTAGTTCAGATCTTCAAGTTATAATTTGCACTAATAATTTGTATTTAACAATTCGAAGTTCTGTATTTGACTATTACAAGTTCAGATCTTCAAGTTATAATTTGAATTATAATTATAAGCTATCAATTTTAAGTTCTGTATTTGACAATTACAAGTACAGATCTTCAAGTTATAATTTGAAATAATTATTTGAATTTAACAAATCTAAGTTCTGTAATTCACTATTACAAGTTCAGATCTTCAAGTTATAATTTGCAATAATAATTAGAAGCTATCAATTTTAAGTTCTGTATTTGACAATTACTAGTTCAGATCTTCAAGTTACAATTTGAAATAATAATTTGTATTTAACAAATCTAAGTTCTGTAATTCACTATTACAAATTCAGATCTTCAAGTTATAATTTACAATTATAATTAAAAGCTATCAATTTTAAGTTCTGTATTTGACAATTACAAGTTCAGATCTTCAAGTTATAATTTGCAATAATAATTAGAAGCTATCAATTTTAAGTTCTGTATTTGACAATTACTAGTTCAGATCTTCAAGTTATAATTTGAAATAATAATTTGAATTTAACAAATCTAAGTTCTGTAATTCACTATTACAAGTTCAGATCTTCAAGATATAATTTACAATAATAATTATAAGCTATCATTTTTAAGTTCTGTATTTGACAATTACTAGTTCAGATCTTCAAGTTATAATTTGAAATAATAATTTGAATTTAACAAATCTAAGTTCTGTAATTCACTATTACAAGTTCAGATCTTCAAGTTATAGTTTGCAATAATAATTAGAAGCTATCAATTTTAAGTTCTGTATTTGACAATTACTAGTTCAGATCTACAAGTTATAATTTGCACTAATAATTTGTATTTAACAATTAGAAGTTCTGTATTTGACTATGACAAGTTCAGATCTTCAAATTATTATTTGCAATCTTAGTTTGAATTTAACAATTCGAAGTTCTGTATTTACCTATTACAAGTTCAGATCTTCAAGTTATAATTTGCACTAATAATTTGTATTTAAGAATTCGAAGTTCTGTATTTGAATATTACAAGTTCAGATCTTCAAGTTATAATTTGAATTATAATTATAAGCTATCAATTTTAAGTTCTGTATTTGACAATTACAAGTACAGATCTTCAAGTTATTATTTGCAATAATAATTAGAAGCTATCAATTTTAAGTTCTGTATTTGACAATTACAAGTTCAGATCTTCAAGTTATAATTAGAAATAATAATTAGAAGCTATCAATTTTAAGTTCTGTATTTGACAATTACAAGTTCAGATCTTCAAGTTATAATTTGCAATAATAATTAGAAGCTAACAATTTTAAGTTCTGTATTTGACAATTAGTAGTTCCGATCTTCAAGTTATAATTTGCACTAATAATTTGTATTTAACAATTAGAAGTTCTGTATTTGACAATTACAAGTTCAGATCTTCAAGTTATAATTTGAAATAATAATTACAAGCTATCAATTTTAAGTTCTGTATTTGACAAGTACAAGTTCAGATCTTCAAGTTATCATTTGCAATAATAATTAGAAGCTAGCAATTTTAAGTTCTGTATTTGACAATTACAAGTTCAGATCTTCAAGTTATAATTTGCACTAATAATTTGTATTTAACAATTAGAAGTTCTGTATTTGACAATTAAAAGTTCAGATCTTCAAGTTATAATTTGAAATAATAATTAGAAGCTATTAATTTTAAGTTCTGTATTTGACAATTACTAGTTCAGATCTTCAAGTTATAATTTGCACTAATAATTTGTATTTAACAATTCGAAGTTCTGTATTTGACTATTACAAGTTCAGATCCACAAGTTATAATTTGAATTATAATTATAAGCTATCAATTTTAAGTTCTGTACTTGACAATTACAAGTACAGATCTTCAAGTTATAATTTGAAATAATAATTTGAATTTAACAAATCTAAGTTCTGTAATTCACCATTACAAGTTCAGATCTTCAAGTTATAATTTGCACTAATAATTTGTATTTAAGAATTCGAAGTTCTGTATTTGACTATTACAAGTTCAGATCTTCAAGTTATAATTTGAATTATAATTATAAGCTATCAATTTTAACTTCTGTATTTGACAATTACAAGTACAGATCTTCAAATTATTATTTGCAATAATAATTAGAAGCTATCAATTTTAAGTTCTGCATTTGACAATTACAAGTTCAGATCTACAAGTTATTATTTGCAATAATAATTAGAAGCTATCAATTTTAAGTTCTGTATTTGACAATTACAAGTTCAGATCTTCAAGTTATAATTTGAAATAATAATTAGAAGCTATCAATTTTAAGTTCTGTATTTGACAATTACAAGTTCAGATCTTCAAGTTATAATTTGAAATAATAATTACAAGCTATCAATTTTAAGTTCTGTATTTGACAAGTACAAGTTCAGATCTTCAAGTTATCATTTGCAATAATAATTAGAAGCTATCAATTTTAAGTTCTGTATTTGAAAATTACAAGTTCAGATCTTAAAGTTATAATTTGCACTAATAATTTGTATTTAACAATTAGAAGTTCTGTATTTGACAATTAAAAGTTCAGATCTTCAAGTTATAATTTGAAATAATAATTAGAAGCTATTAATTTTAAGTTCTGTATTTGACAATTACTAGTTCAGATCTTCAAGTTATAATTTGCACTAATAATTTGTATTTAACAATTCGAAGTTCTGTATTTGACTATTACAAGTTCAGATCTTCAAGTTATAATTTGAATTATAATTATAAGCTATCAATTTTAAGTTCTGTATTTGACAATAACAAGTTCAGATCTTCAAGTTATAATTTGCACTAATAATTTGTATTTAACAATTAGAAGTTCTGTATTTGACTATTAGAAGTTCAGATCTTCTAATTATTATTTGCAATCTTAGTTTGAATTTAACAATTCGAAGTTCTGTATTTACGTATTACAAGTTCAGATCTTCAAGTTATAATTTGCACTAATAATTTGTATTTAACAATTCGTAATTCTGTATTTGACTATTACAAGTTCAGATCTTCAAGTTATAATTTGAATTATAATTATAAGCTATCAATTTTAAGTTCTGTATTTGACAATTACAAGTACAGATCTTCAAATTATTATTTGCAATAATAATTAGAAGTTATCAATTTTAAGTTCTGCATTTGACAATTACAAGTTCAGATCTTCAAGTTATTATTTGCAATAATAATTAGAAGCTATAAATTTTAAGTTCTGTATTTGACAATTACAAGTTCAGATCTTCAAGTTATAATTTGCAATAACAATTAGAAGCTATCAATGTTAAGTTCTGTATTTGACAATTACTAGTTCAGATCTTCAAGTTATAATTAAAAATAATAATTTTAATTTAACAAATCTAAGTTCTGTAATTCATTAATACAAGTTCAGATCTTCAAGTTATAATTTACAATAATAATTAGAAGCTATCAATTTTAAGTTCTGCATTTGACAATTATAAGTTCAGATCTTCAAGTTATAATTTGCACTAATAATTTGTATTTAACAATTAGAAGATCTGTATATGACAATTACACGTTCAGATCTTCAAGTTATAATTTGAAATAATAATTAGAAGCTATAAATTTTAAGTTCTGTATTTGACAATTATAAGTTCAGCTCTTCAAGTTATAATTTGCAATAATAATTAGAAGCTATCAATTTTAAGTTCTGTATTTGACAATTACTAGTTCAGATCTGCAAGTTATAATTTGAAATAATAATTTGAATTTAACAAATCTAAGTTCTGTAATTCACTATTACAAGTTCAGATCTTCAAGTTATAATTTGCAATAATAATTAGAAGCTATCAATTTTAAGTTCTGTATTTGACAATTACTAGTTCAGATCTTCAAGTTATAATTTGAAATAATAATTTAATTTAACAAATCTTAGTTCTGTAATTCACTATTACAAGTTCGGATCTTCAAGATATAATTTACAATAATAATTATAAGCTATCAATTTTAAGTTCTGTATTTGACAATTACTAGTTCAGATCTTCAAGTTATAATTTGCAATAATAATTAGAAGCTATCAATTTTAAGTTCTGTATTTGACAATTACAAGTTCAGATCTTCAAGTTATAATTTCACTAATAATTTGTATTTAATAATTAGAAGTTCTGTATTTGACAATTACAAGTTCAGATCTACAAGTTATAATTTGAAATAATAATCAGAGCTATCAATTTTAAGTTCTGTATTTGACAATTACTAGTTCAGATCTACAAATTATAATTTGTAATAATAATTTGAATTTAACAAATCTAAGTTCTGTAATTCACTATTACAAGTTCAAATCTTTTAGTTATAATTTGCAATAATAATTAGAAGCTATCAATTTTAAGTTCTGTATTTGACAATTACAAGTTCAGTTCTTCAAGTTATAATTCGCACTAATAATTTGTATTTAATAATTAGAAGTTCTGTATTTGACAATTACAAGTTCATATCTTCAAGTTAACATTTGAAATAATAATTAGAAGCTATCAATTTTAAGTTCTGTATTTGACAATTACAAGTTCAGATCTTCAAGTTATAATTTGCAATAATAATTAGAAGCTATCAATTTTGAGTTCTGTATTTGACAATTACAAGTTCAGATCTTCAAGTTATAATTTGCACTAATAATTTGTAGTTAACAATTAGAAGTTCTGTATTTGACTATGACAAGTTCAGATCTTCAAATTATTATTTGCAATCTTAGTTTGAATATAACAATTCGAAGTTCTGTATTTACCTATTACAAGTTCAGATCTTCAAGTTATAATTTGCACTAATAATTTGTATTTAAGAATTCGAAGTTCTGTATTTGACTATTACAAGTTCAGATCTTCAAGTTATAATTTGAATTATAATTATAAGCTATCAATTTTAACTTCTGTATTTGACAATTACAAGTACAGATCTTCAAATTATTATTTGCAATAATAATTAGAAGCTATCAATTTTAAGTTCTGCATTTGACAATTACAAGTTCAGATCTTCAAGTTATTATTTGCAATAATAATTAGAAGCTATAAATTTTAAGTTCTGTATTTGACAATTACAAGTTCAGATCTTCAAGTTATAATTTGCAATAACAATTAGAAGCTATCAATGTTAAGTTCTGTATTTGACAATTACTAGTTCAGATCTACAAGTTATAATTTGCACTAATAATTTGTATTTAACAATTAGAAGTTCTGTATTTGACTATGAATAGTTCAGATCTTCAAATTATTATTTGCAATCTTAGTTTGAATTTAACAATTCGAAGTTCTGTATTTACCTATTACAAGTTCAGATCTTCAAGTTATAATTTGCACTAATAATTTGTATTTAAGAATTCGAAGTTCTGTATTTGACTATTACAAGTTCAGATCTTCAAGTTATAATTTGAATTATAATTATAAGCTATCAATTTTAAGTTCTGTATTTGACAATTACAAGTACAGATCTTCAAGTTATTATTTGCAATAATAATTAGAAACTATCAATTTTAAGTTCTGTATTTGACAATTACAAGTTCAGATCTTCAAGTTATAATTAGAAATAATAATTACAAGCTATCAATTTTAAGTTCTGTATTTGACAATTACAAGTTCAGATCTTCAAGTTATAATTTGCAATAATAATTAGAAGCTAACAATTTTAAGTTCTGTATTTGACAATTACTAGTTCAGATCTTCAAGTTATAATTTGCACTAATAATTTGTATTTAACAATTAGAAGTTCTGTATTTGACAATTACAAGTTCAGATCTTCAAGTTATAATTTGAAATAATAATTACAAGCTATCAATTTTAAGTTCTGTATTTGACAAGTACAAGTTCAGATCTTCAAGTTATCATTTGCAATAATAATTAGAAGCTATCAATTTTAAGTTCTGTATCTGACAATTACAAGTTCAGATCTTCAAGTTATAATTTGCACTAATAATTTGTATTTAACAATTAGAAGTTCTGTATTTGACAATTAAAAGTTCAGATCTTCAAGTTATAATTTGAAATAATAATTAGAAGCTATTAATTTTAAGTTCTGTATTTGACAATTACTAGTTCAGATCTTCAAGTTATAATTTGCACTAATAATTTGTATTTAACAATTCGAAGTTCTGTATTTGACTATTAAAAGTTCAGATCTACAAGTTATAATTTGAATTATAATTATAAGCTATCAATTTTAAGTTCTGTATTTGACAATTACAAGTACAGATCTTCAAGTTATAATTTGAAATAATAATTTGAATTTAACAAATCTAAGTTCTGTAATTCACCATTACAAGTTCAGATCTTCAAGTTATAATTTGCAATAATAATTAGAAGCTATCAATTTTAAGTTCTGTATTTGACAATTACTAGTTCAGATCTTCAAGTTACAATTTGAAATAAAAATTTGAATTTAACAAATCTAAGTTCTGTAATTCACTATTACAAGTTCAGATCTTCAAGTTATAATTTGCACTAATAATTTGTATTTAATAATTAGAAGTTCTGTATTTGACAATTACAAGTTCAGATCTACAAGTTATAATTTGAAATAATAATTAGAGCTATCAATTTTAAGTTCTGTAATTGACAATTACTAGTTCAGATCTACAAATTATAATTTGAAATAATAATTTGAATTTAACAAATCTAAGTTCTGTAATTCACTATTACAAGTTCAAATCTTTTAGTTATAATTTGCAATAATAATTAGAAGCTATCAATTTTAAGTTCTGTATTTGACAATTACAAGTTCAGATCTTCAAGTTATAATTTGCAATAATAATTAGAAGCTATCAATTTTAAGTTCTGTATTTGACAATTACAAGCTCAGATCTTCAAGTTATAATTTGCAATAATAATTAGAAGCTATCAATTTTGAGTTCTGTATTTGACAATTACAAGTTCAGATCTTCAAGTTATAATTTGCACTAATAATTTGTAGTTAACAATTAGAAGTTCTGTATTTGACTATGACAAGTTCAGATCTTCAAATTATTATTTGCAATCTTAGTTTGAATTTAACAATTCGAAGTTCTGTATTTACCTATTTCAAGTTCAGATCTTCAAGTTATAATTTGCACTAATAATTTGTATTTAAGAATTCGAAGTTCTGTATTTGACTATTACAAGTTCAGATCTTCAAGTTATAATTTGAATTATAATTATAAGCTATCAATTTTAAATTTTGTATTTGACAATTACAAGTACAGATCTTCAAATTATTATTTGCAATAATAATTAGAAGCTATCAATTTTAAGTTCTGCATTTGACAATTACAAGTTCAGATCTTCAAGTTATTATTTGCAATAATAATTAGAAGCTATCAATTTTAAGTTCTGTATTTGACAATTACAAGTTCAGATCTTCAAGTTATAATTTGAAATAATAATTAGAAGCTATCAATTTTAAGTTCTGTATTTGACAATTACAAGTTCAGATCTTCAAGTTATAATTTGCAATAATAATTAGAAGCTATCAATTTTAAGTTCTGTATTTGACAATTACAAGTTCAGATCTTCAAGTTATAATTTGCACTAATAATTTGTATTTAACAATTAGAAGTTCTGTATTAGACAATTACAAATTCAGATCTTCAAGTTATAATTTGAAATAATAATTAGAAGCTATCAATTTTAAGTTCTGCATTTGACAAAATTACAAGTTCAGATCTTCAAGTTATTATTTGCAATAATAATTAGAAGCTATCAATTTTAAGTTCTGTATTTGACAATTACAAGTTCAGATCTTCAAGTTATAATTTGAAATAATAATTTGAATTTAACAAATCTATGTTCTGTAATTCACTATTACAAGTTCAGATCTTCAAGTTATAATTTACAATAAAAATTATAAGCTATCAATTTTAAGATCTGTATTTGACAATTACAAGTTCAGATCTTCAAGTTATAATTTGCAATAATAATTAGAAGCTATCAATTTTAAGTTCTGTATTTGACAATTACTAGTTCAGATCTTCAAGTTATAATTTGAAATAATAATTTGAATTTAACAAATCTAAGTTCTGTAATTCACTATTACAAGTTCAGATCTTCAAGTTATAATATGCAATAATAATTAGAAGCTATCAATTTTAAGTTCTGTATTTGACAATTACAAGTTCAGATCTGCAAGTTATAATTTGCACTAATAATTTTTATTTAAAAATTCGAAGTTCTGTATTTGACTATTACAAGTTCAGATTTTCAAGTTATAATTTGAATTATAATTATAAGCTATCAATTTTAAGTTCTGTATTTGACAATTACAAGTATAGATCTACAAATTATTATTTGCAATAATAATTAGAAGCTATCAATTTTAAGTTCTGCATTTGACAAAATTACAAGTTCAGATCTTCAAGTTATTACTTGCAATAATAATTAGAAGCTATCAATTTTAAGTTCTCTATTTGACAATTATAAGTTCAGATCATCAAGTTATAATTTGCAATAATAATTAGAAGCTATCAATTTTAAGTTCTGTATTTGACAATTACTAGTTCAGATCTACAAGTTATAATTTGCACTAATAATTTGTATTTAACAATTAGAAGTTCTGTATTTGACTATGAATAGTTCAGATCTTCAAATTATTATTTGCAATCTTAGTTTGAATTTAACAATTCGAAGTTCTGTATTTACCTATTACAAGTTCAGATCTTCAAGTTATAATTTGCACTAATAATTTGTATTTAACAATTAGAAGTTCTGTATTTGACAATTACAAGTTCAGATCTTCAAGTTATAATTTGAAATAATAATTACAAGCTATCAATTTTAAGTTCTGTATTTGACAAGTACAAGTTCAGATCTTCAAGTTATCATTTGCAATAATAATTAGAAGCTATCAATTTTAAGTTCTGTATTTGACAATTACAAGTTCAGATCTTCAAGTTATAATTTGCACTAATAATTTGTATTTAACAATTAGAAGTTCTGTATTTGACAATTAAAAGTTCAGATCTTCAAGTTATAATTTGAAATAATAATTAGAAGCTATTAATTTTAAGTTCTGTATTTGACAATTACTAGTTCAGATCTTCAAGTTATAATTTGCACTAATAATTTGTATTTAACAATTCGAAGTTCTGTATTTGACTATTACAAGTTCAGATCTTCAAGTTATAATTTGAATTATAATTATAAGCTATCAATTTTAAGTTCTGTATTTGACAATTACAAGTACAGATCTTCAAGTTATAATTTGAAATAATAATTTGAATTTAACAAATCTAAGTTCTGTAATTCACTATTACAAGTTCAGATCTTCAAGTTATAATTTGCAATAATAATTAGAAGCTATCAATTTTAAGTTCTGTATTTGACAATTACTAGTTCAGATCTTCAAGTTACAATTTGAAATAATAATTTGAATTTAACAAATCTAAGTTCTGTAATTCACTATTACAAGTTCAGATCTTCAAGTTATAATTTACAATAATAATTAAAAGCTATCAATTTTAAGTTCTGTATTTGACAATTACAAGTTCAGATCTTCAAGTTATAATTTGCAATAATAATTAGAAGCTATCAATTTTAAGTTCTGTATTTGACAATTACTAGTTCAGAACTTCAAGTTATAATTTGAAATAATAATTTAATTTAACAAATCTAAGTTCTGTAATTCACTATTACAAGTTCAGATCTTCAAGATATAATTTACAATAATAATTATAAGCTATCAATTTTAAGTTCTGTATTTGACAATTACTAGTTCAGATCTTCAAGTTATAATTTGCAATAATAATTAGAAGCTATCAATTTTAAGTTCTGTATTTGACAATTACAAGTTCAAATCTTCAAGTTATAATTTGTACTAATAATTTGTATTTAATAATTAGAAGTTCTGTATTTGACAATTACAAGTTCAGATCTACAAGTTATAATTTGAAATAATAATTAGAGCTATCAATTTTAAGTTCTGTATTTGACAATTACTAGTTCAGATCTACAAATTATAATTTGAAATAATAATTTGAATTTAACAAATCTAAGTTCTGTAATTCACTATTACAAGTTCAAATCTTTTAGTTATAATTTGCAATAATAATTAGAAGCTATCAATTTTAAGTTCTGTATTTGACAATTACAAGTTCAGATCTTCAAGTTATAATTTGCAATAATAATTAGAAGCTATCAATTTTAAGTTCTGTATTTGACAATTACAAGTTCAGATCTTCAAGTTATAATTTGCAATAATAATTAGAAGCTATCAATTTTGAGTTCTGTATTTGACAATTACAAGTTCAGATCTTCAAGTTATAATTTGCACTAATAATTTGTAGTTAACAATTAGAAGTTCTGTATTTGACTATGACAAGTTCAGATCTTCAAATTATTATTTGCAATCTTAGTTTGAATTTAACAATTCGAAGTTCTGTATTTACCTATTTCAAGTTCAGATCTTCAAGTTATAATTTGCACTAATAATTTGTATTTAAGAATTCGAAGTTCTGTATTTGACTATTACAAGTTCAGATCTTCAAGTTATAATTTGAATTATAATTATAAGCTATCAATTTTAAATTTTGTATTTGACAATTACAAGTACAGATCTTCAAATTATTATTTGCAATAATAATTAGAAGCTATCAATTTTAAGTTCTGCATTTGACAATTACAAGTTCAGATCTTCAAGTTATTATTTGCAATAATAATTAGAAGCTATCAATTTTAAGTTCTGTATTTGACAATTACAAGTTCAGATCTTCAAGTTATAATTTGAAATAATAATTAGAAGCTATCAATTTTAAGTTCTGTATTTGACAATTACAAGTTCAGATCTTCAAGTTATAATTTGCAATAATAATTAGAAGCTATCAATTTTAAGTTCTGTATTTGACAATTACAAGTTCAGATCTTCAAGTTATAATTTGCACTAATAATTTGTATTTAACAATTAGAAGTTCTGTATTAGACAATTACAAATTCAGATCTTCAAGTTATAATTTGAAATAATAATTAGAAGCTATCAATTTTAAGTTCTGCATTTGACAAAATTACAAGTTCAGATCTTCAAGTTATTATTTGCAATAATAATTAGAAGCTATCAATTTTAAGTTCTGTATTTGACAATTACAAGTTCAGATCTTCAAGTTATAATTTGAAATAATAATTTGAATTTAACAAATCTATGTTCTGTAATTCACTATTACAAGTTCAGATCTTCAAGTTATAATTTACAATAAAAATTATAAGCTATCAATTTTAAGATCTGTATTTGACAATTACAAGTTCAGATCTTCAAGTTATAATTTGCAATAATAATTAGAAGCTATCAATTTTAAGTTCTGTATTTGACAATTACTAGTTCAGATCTTCAAGTTATAATTTGAAATAATAATTTGAATTTAACAAATCTAAGTTCTGTAATTCACTATTACAAGTTCAGATCTTCAAGTTATAATATGCAATAATAATTAGAAGCTATCAATTTTAAGTTCTGTATTTGACAATTACAAGTTCAGATCTGCAAGTTATAATTTGCACTAATAATTTTTATTTAAAAATTCGAAGTTCTGTATTTGACTATTACAAGTTCAGATTTTCAAGTTATAATTTGAATTATAATTATAAGCTATCAATTTTAAGTTCTGTATTTGACAATTACAAGTATAGATCTACAAATTATTATTTGCAATAATAATTAGAAGCTATCAATTTTAAGTTCTGCATTTGACAAAATTACAAGTTCAGATCTTCAAGTTATTACTTGCAATAATAATTAGAAGCTATCAATTTTAAGTTCTCTATTTGACAATTATAAGTTCAGATCATCAAGTTATAATTTGCAATAATAATTAGAAGCTATCAATTTTAAGTTCTGTATTTGACAATTACTAGTTCAGATCTACAAGTTATAATTTGCACTAATAATTTGTATTTAACAATTAGAAGTTCTGTATTTGACTATGAATAGTTCAGATCTTCAAATTATTATTTGCAATCTTAGTTTGAATTTAACAATTCGAAGTTCTGTATTTACCTATTACAAGTTCAGATCTTCAAGTTATAATTTGCACTAATAATTTGTATTTAACAATTAGAAGTTCTGTATTTGACAATTACAAGTTCAGATCTTCAAGTTATAATTTGAAATAATAATTACAAGCTATCAATTTTAAGTTCTGTATTTGACAAGTACAAGTTCAGATCTTCAAGTTATCATTTGCAATAATAATTAGAAGCTATCAATTTTAAGTTCTGTATTTGACAATTACAAGTTCAGATCTTCAAGTTATAATTTGCAATAATAATTAGAAGCTATCAATTTTAAGTTCTGTATTTGACAATTACAAGTTCAGATCTTCAAGTTATAATTTGCACTAATAATTTGTATTTAACAATTAGAAGTTCTGTATTTGACAATTACAAATTCAGATCTTCAAGTTATAATTTGAAATAATAATTAGAAGCTATCAATTTTAAGTTCTGCATTTGACAAAATTACAAGTTCAGATCTTCAAGTTATTATTTGCAATAATAATTAGAAGCTATCAATTTTAAGTTCTGTATTTGACAATTACAAGTTCAGATCTTCAAGTTATAATTTGAAATAATAATTTGAATTTAACAAATCTAAGTTCTGTAATTCACTATTACAAGTTCAGATCTTCAAGTTATAATTTACAATAATAATTATAAGCTATCAATTTTAAGTTCTGTATTTGACAATTACAAGTTCAGATCTTCAAGTTATAATTTGCAATAATAATTAGAAGCTATCAATTTTAAGTTCTGTATTTGACAATTACTAGTTCAGATCTTCAAGTTATAATTTGAAATAATAATTTGAATTTAACAAATCTAAGTTCTGTAATTCACTATTACAAGTTCAGATCTTCAAGTTATAATATGCACTAATAATTAGAAGCTATCAATTTTAAGTTCTGTATTTGACAATTACAAGTTCAGATCTGCATGTTATAATTTGCACTAATAATTTTTACTTACCAATTCGAAGTTCTGTATTTGACTATTACAAGTTCAGATCTTCAAGTTATAATTTGAATTATAATTATAAGCTATCAATTTTAAGTTCTGTATTTGACAATTACAAGTATAGATCTACAAATTATTATTTGCAATAATAATTAGAAGCTATCAATTTTAAGTTCTGCATTTGACAAAATTACAAGTTCAGATCTTCAAGTTATTATTTGCAATAATAATTAGAAGCTATCAATTTTAAGTTCTGTATTTCACAATTACAAGTTCAGATCTTCAAGTTATAATTTGAAATAATAATTTGAATTTAACAAATCTAAGTTCTGTAATTCACTATTACAAGTTCAGATCTTCAAGTTATAATTTACAATAATAATTACAAGCTATCAATTTTAAGTTCTGTATTTGACTATTACAAGCTCAGATCTTCAAGTTATAATTTGAATTATAATTATAAGCTATCAATTTTAAGTTCTGTATTTGACAATTACAAGTTCAGATCTTCAAGTTATTATTTGCAATAATAATTAGAAGCTATCAATTATAAGTTCTGTATTTGACAATTACAAGTTCAGATCTTCAAGTTATAATTTGAAATAATAATTTGAATTTAACAAATCTAAGTTCTGTAATTCACTATTACAAGTTCAGATCTTCAAGTTATAATTTACAATAATAATTATAAGCTATCAATTTTAAGTTCTGTATTTGACAATTACAAGTTCAGATCTTCAAGTTATAATTTGCAATAATAATTAGAAGCTATCAATTTTAAGTTCTGTACTTGACAATTACTAGTTCAGATCTTCAAGTTATAATTTGAAATAATAATTTGAATTTAACAAATCTAAGTTCTGTAATTCACTATTACAAGTTCAGATCTTCAAGTTATAATATGCAATAATAATTAGAAGCTATCAATTTTAATTTCTGTATTTGACAATTACAAGTTCAGATCTGCAAGTTATAATTTGCACTAATAATTTTTATTTAACAATTCGAAGTTCTGTATTTGACTATTACAAGTTCAGATCTTCAAGTTATAATTTGAATTATAATTATAAGCTATCAATTTTAAGTTCTGTATTTGACAATTACAAGTATAGATCTACAAATTATTATTTGCAATAATAATTAGAAGCTATCAATTTTAAGTTCTGCATTTGACAAAATTACAAGTTCAGATCTTCAAGTTATTATTTGCAATAATAATTAGAAGCTATCAATTTTAAGTTCTGTATTTGACAATTACAAGTTCAGATCTTCAAGTTATAATTTGAAGTAATAATTTGAATTTAACAAATCTAAGTTCTGTAATTTACTATTACAAGTTCAGATCTTCAAGTTATAATTTACAATAATAATTATAAGCTATCAATTTTAAGTTCTGTATTTGACAATTACAAGTTCAGATCTTCAAGTTATAATTTGCAATAATAATCAGAAGCTATCAATTTTAAGTTCAGTATTTGACAATTACTAGTTCAGATCTTCAAATTATAATTTGAGATAATAATTTGAATTTGACATATCTAAGTTCTGTAATTCACTATTACAAGTTCAGATCTTCAAGTTATAATTTACAATAATAATTAGAAGCTATCAATTTTAAGTTCTGTATTTGACAATAACAAGTTCAGATCTACAAGTTATAATTTGCACTAATAATTTGTATTTAACAATTAGAAGTTCTGTATTTGACAATTACTAGTTCAGATCTTCAAGTTATAATTTGAAATAATAATTTGAATTTAACAAATCTAAGTTCTGTAATTCACTATTACAAGTTCAGATCTTCAAGTTATAATATGCACTAATAATTAGAAGCTATCAATTTTAAGTTCTGTATTTGACAATTACAAGTTCAGATCTGCATGTTATAATTTGCACTAATAATTTTTACTTACCAATTCGAAGTTCTGTATTTGACTATTACAAGTTCAGATCTTCAAGTTATAATTTGAATTATAATTATAAGCTATCAATTTTAAGTTCTGTATTTGACAATTACAAGTATAGATCTACAAATTATTATTTGCAATAATAATTAGAAGCTATCAATTTTAAGTTCTGCATTTGACAAAATTACAAGTTCAGATCTTCAAGTTATTATTTGCAATAATAATTAGAAGCTATCAATTTTAAGTTCTGTATTTGACAATTACAAGTTCAGATCTTCAAGTTATAATTTGAAATAATAATTTGAATTTAACAAATCTAAGTTCTGTAATTCACTATTACAAGTTCAGATCTTCAAGTTATAATTTACAATAATAATTAGAAGCTATCAATTTTAAGTTCTGTATTTGACTATTACAAGCTCAGATCTTCAAGTTATAATTTGAATTATAATTATAAGCTATCAATTTTAAGTTCTGTATTTGACAATTACAAGTTCAGATCTTCATGTTATTATTTGCAATAATAATTAGAAGCTATCAATTATAAGTTCTGTATTTGACAATTACAAGTTCAGATCTTCAAGTTATAATTTGAAATAATAATTTGAATTTAACAAATCTAAGTTCTGTAATTCACTATTACAAGTTCAGATCTTCAAGTTATAATTTACAATAATAATTATAAGCTATCAATTTTAAGTTCTGTATTTGACAATTACAAGTTCAGATCTTCAAGTTATAATTTGCAATAATAATTAGAAGCTATCAATTTTAAGTTCTGTACTTGACAATTACTAGTTCAGATCTTCAAGTTATAATTTGAAATAATAATTTGAATTTAACAAATCTAAGTTCTGTAATTCACTATTACAAGTTCAGATCTTCAAGTTATAATATGCAATAATAATTAGAAGCTATCAATTTTAATTTCTGTATTTGACAATTACAAGTTCAGATCTGCAAGTTATAATTTGCACTAATAATTTTTATTTAACAATTCGAAGTTCTGTATTTGACTATTACAGGTTCAGATCTTCAAGTTATAATTTGAATTATAATTATAAGCTATCAATTTTAAGTTCTGTATTTGACAATTACAAGTATAGATCTACAAATTATTATTTGCAATAATAATTAGAAGCTATCAATTTTAAGTTCTGCATTTGACAAAATTACAAGTTCAGATCTTCAAGTTATTATTTGCAATAATAATTAGAAGCTATCAATTTTAAGTTCTGTATTTGACAATTACAAGTTCAGATCTTCAAGTTATAATTTGAAGTAATAATTTGAATTTAACAAATCTAAGTTCTGTAATTTACTATTACAAGTTCAGATCTTCAAGTTATAATTTACAATAATAATTATAAGCTATCAATTTTAAGTTCTGTATTTGACAATTACAAGTTCAGATCTTCAAGTTATAATTTGCAATAATAATCAGAAGCTATCAATTTTAAGTTCAGTATTTGACAATTACTAGTTCAGATCTTCAAGTTATAATTTGAGATAATAATTTGAATTTGACATATCTAAGTTCTGTAATTCACTATTACAAGTTCAGATCTTCAAGTTATAATTTACAATAATAATTAGAAGCTATCAATTTTAAGTTCTGTATTTGACAATAACAAGTTCAGATCTACAAGTTATAATTTGCACTAATAATTTGTATTTAACAATTAGAAGTTCTGTATTTGACAATTACTAGTTCAGATCTTCAAGTTATAATTTGAAATAATAATTTGAGTTTAACAAATCTACGTTCTGTAATTCACTATTACAAGTGCAGATCTACAAGTTATAATTTACAATAATAATTACAAGCTATCAATTTTAAGTTCTGTATTTGACTATTACAAGCTCAGATCTTCAAGTTATAATTTGAATTATAATTATAAGCTATCAATTTTAAGTTCTGTATTTGACAATTACAAGTTCAGATCTTCAAGTTATTATTTGCAATAATAATTAGAAGCTATCAATTTTAAGTTCTGTATTTGACAATTACAAGTTCAGATGTTCAAGTTATAATTTGAAATAATAATTTGAATTTAACAAATCTAAGTTCTGTAATTCACTATTACAAGTTCAGATCTTCAAGTTATAATTTACAATAATAATTATAAGCTATCAATTTTAAGTTCTGTATTTGACAATTACAAGTTCAGATCTTCAAGTTATAATTTGCAATAATAATTTGAGTTTAACAAATCTACGTTCTGTAATTCACTATTACAAGTGCAGATCTACAAGTTATAATTTACAATAATAATTACAAGCTATCAATTTTAAGTTCTGTATTTGACTATTACAAGCTCAGATCTTCAAGTTATAATTTGAATTATAATTATAAGCTATCAATTTTAAGGTCTGTATTTGACAATTACAAGTTCAGATCTTCAAGTTATTATTTGCAACAATAATTAGAAGCTATCAATTTTAAGTTCTGTATTTGACAATTACAAGTTCAGATCTTCAAGTTATAATTTGAAATAATAATTTGAATTTAACAAATCTAAGTTCTGTAATTCACTATTACAAGTTCAGATCTTCAAGTTATAATTTACAATAATAATTATAAGCTATCAATTTTAAGTTCTGTATTTGACAATTACAAGTTCAGATCTTCAAGTTATAATTTGCAATAATAATTAGAAGCTATCAATTTTAAGTTCTGTATTTGACAATTACTAGTTCAGATCTTCAAGTTATAATTTGAAATAATAATTTGAATTTAACAAATCTAAGTTCTGTAATTCACTATTACAAGTTCAGATCTTCAAGTTATAATATGCAATAATAATTAGAAGCTAACAATTTTAAGTTCTGTATTTGACAATTACAAGTTCAGATCTGCAAGTTATTATTTGCACAAATAATTTTTATTTAACAATTCGAAGTTCTGTATTTGACTATTACAAGTTCAGATCTGCAAGTTATTATTTGCACAAATAATTTTTATTTAACAATTCGAAGTTCTGTATTTGACTATTACAAGCTCAGATCTTCAAGTTATAATTTGAATTATAATTATAAGCTATCAATTTTAAGGTCTGTATTTGACAATTACAAGTTCAGATCTTCAAGTTATTATTTGCAATAATAATTAGAAGCTATCAATTTTAAGTTCTGTATTTGACAATTACAAGTTCAGATCTTCAAGTTATAATTTGAAATAATAATTTGAATTTAACAAATCTAAGTTCTGTAATTCACTATTACAAGTTCAGATCTTCAAGTTATAATTTACAATAATAATTATAAGCTATCAATTTTAAGTTCTGTATTTGACAATTACAAGTTCAGATCTTCAAGTTATAATTTGCAATAATAATTAGAAGCTATCAATTTTAAGTTCTGTATTTGACAATTACTTGTTCAGATCTTCAAGTTATAATTTGAAATAATAATTTGAATTTAACAAATCTAAGTTCTGTAATTCACTATTACAAGTTCAGATCTTCAAGTTATAATATGCAATAATAATTAGAAGCTAACAATTTTAAGTTCTGTATTTGACAATTACAAGTTCAGATCTGCAAGTTATTATTTGCACAAATAATTTTTATTTAACAATTCGAAGTTCTGTATTTGACTATTACAAGTTCAGATCTTCAAGTTATAATTTGAATTATAATTATAAGCTATCAATTTTAAGTTCTGTATTTGACAATTACAAGTTCAGATCTTCAAGTTATAATTTGAAGTAATAATTTGAATTTAACAAATCTAAGTTCTGTAATTCACTATTACAAGTTCAGATCTTCAAGTTATAATTTACAATAATAATTATAAGCTATCAATTTTAAGTTCTGTATTTGACAATAACAAGTTCAGATCTACAAGTTATAATTTGCACTAATAATTTGTATTTAACAATTAGAAGTTCTGTATTTGACAATTACTAGTTCAGATCTTCAAGTTATAATTTGAGTTTAACAAATCTACGTTCTGTAATTCACTATTACAAGTGCAGATCTACAAGTTATAATTTACAATAATAATTAGAAGCTATCAATTTTAAGTTCTGTATTTGACTATTACAAGCTCAGATCTTCAAGTTATAATTTGAATTATAATTATAAGGTATCAATTTTAAGTTCTGTATTTGACAATTTCTAGTTCAGATCGTCAAGTTATAATGTGAACTAATAATTTGAATTTAACAAATCTAAGTTCTGTAATTCACTATTACAAGTTCAGATCTTCAAGTTATAATTTGCAATAATAATTAGAAGCTATCAATATTAAGTTCTGTATTTGACAATTACAAGTTCAGATTTCCAAGTTATAATTTGCACTAATAATTTGTATTTAAGAATTTTAAGTTCTGTATTTGACAATTACTAGTTCAGATCTTCTAGTTATAATTTGAAATAATAATTTGTATTTAACAAATCTAAGTTCTGTAATTCACTATTACAAGTTCAGATCTACAAGTTATAATATGCAATAATAATTAGAAGCTATCAATTTTAAGTTCTGTATTTGACAATTACAAGTTCAGATCTTCAAGTTATAATTTGCACTAATAATTTGTATTTAACAATTCGAAGTTCTGTATTTGACTATTACAAGTTCAGATCTTCAAGTTATAATTTGAATTATAATTATAAGCTATCAATTTTAAGTTCTGTATTTGACAATTACAAGTACAGATCTTCAAATTATTATTTGCAATAATAATTAGAAGCTATCAATTTTAAGTTCTGTATTTGACAATTACAAGTTCAAATCTTCAAGTTATAATTGGCAATAATAATTTGAGTTTAACAAATCTACGTTCTGTAATTCACTATTACAAGTGCAGATCTACAAGTTATAATTTACAATAATAATTACAAGCTATCAATTTTAAGTTCTGTATTTGACTATTACAAGCTCAGATCTTCAAGTTATAATTTGAATTATAATTATAAGCTATCAATTTTAAGGTCTGTATTTGACAATTACAAGTTCAGATCTTCAAGTTATTATTTGCAATAATAATTAGAAGCTATCAATTTTAAGTTCTGTATTTGACAATTACAAGTTCAGATCTTCAAGTTATAATTTGAAATAATAATTTGAATTTAACAAATCTAAGTTATGTAATTCACTATTACAAGTTCAGATCTTCATGTTATAATTTACAATAATAATTATAAGCTGTCAATTTTAAGTTCTGTATTTGACAATTACAAGTTCAGATCTTCAAGTTATAATTTGCAATAATAATTAGAAGCTATCAATTTTAAGTTCTGTATTTGACAATTACTAGTTCAGATCTTCAAGTTATAATTTGAAATAATAATTTGAATTTAACAAATCTAAGTTCTGTAATTCACTATTACAAGTTCAGATCTTCAAGTTATAATATGCAATAATAATTAGAAGCTAACAATTTTAAGTTCTGTATTTGACAATTACAAGTTCAGAACTGCAAGTTATTATTTGCACTAATAATTTTTATTTAACAATTCGAAGTTCTGTATTTGACTATTACAAGTTCAGATCTTCAAGTTATAATTTGAATTATAATTATAAGCTATCAATTTTAAGTTCTGTATTTGACAATTACAAGTATAGATCTACAAATTATTATTTGCAATAATAATTAGAAGCTATCAATTTTAAGTTCTGCATTTGACAAAATTACAAGTTCAGATCTTCAAGTTATTATTTGCAATAATAATTAGAAGCTATCAATTTTAAGTTCTGTATTTGACAATTACAAGTTCAGATCTTCAAGTTATAATTTGAAGTAATAATTTGAATTTAACAAATCCAAGTTCTGTAATTCACTATTACAAGTTCAGATCTTCAAGTTATAATTTACAATAATAATTATAAGCTATCAATTTTAAGTTCTGTATTTGACAATAACAAGTTCAGATCTACAAGTTATAATTTGCACTAATAATTTGTATTTAACAATTAGAAGTTCTGTATTTGACAATTACTAGTTCAGATCTTCAAGTTATAATTTGAGTTTAACAAATCTACGTTCTGTAATTCACTATTACAAGTGCAGATCTATTATTTATTATTTACAATAATAATTAGAAGCTATCAATTTTAAGTTCTGTATTTGACTATTACAAGCTCAGATCTTCAAGTTATAATTTGAATTATAATTATAAGGTATCAATTTTAAGTTCTGTATTTGACAATTTCTAGTTCAGATCGTCAAGTTATAATTTGAACTAATAATTTGAATTTAACAAATCTAAGTTCTGTAATTCACTATTACAAGTTCAGATCTTCAAGTTATAATTTGCAATAATAATTAGAAGCTATCAATATTAAGTTCTGTATTTGACAATTACAAGTTCAGATCTTCAAGTTATAATTTGCACTAATAATTTGTATTTAAGAATTTTAAGTTCTGTATTTGACAATTACTAGTTCAGATCTTCTAGTTATAATTTGAAATAATAATTTGTATTTAACAAATCTAAGTTCTGTAATACACTATTACAAGTTCAGATCTACAAGTTATAATATGCAATAATAATTAGAAGCTATCAATTTTAAGTTCTGTATTTGACAATTACAAGTTCAGATCTTCAAGTTATAATTTGCACTAATAATTTGTATTTAACAATTCGAAGTTCTGTATTTGACTATTACAAGTTCAGATCTTCAAGTTATAATTTGAATTATAATTATAAGCTATCAATTTTAAGTTCTGTATTTGACAATTACAAGTTCAGATCTTCAAGTTATTATTTGCAATAATAATTAGAAGCTATCAATTTTAAGTTCTGTATTTGACAATTACAAGTTCAGATCTTCAAGTTATAATTTGAAATAATAATTTGAATTTAACAAAACTAAGTTCTGTAATTCACTATTACAAGTTCAGATCTTCAAGTTATAATTTACAATAATAATTATAAGCTATCAATTTTAAGTTCTGTATTTGACAATTACAAGTTCAGATCTTCAAGTTATAATTTGCAATAATAATTTGAGTTTAACAAATCTACGTTCTGTAATTCACTATTACAAGTGCAGATCTACAAGTTATAATTTACAATAATAATTACAAGCTATCAATTTTAAGTTCTGTATTTGACTATTACAAGCTCAGATCTTCAAGTTATAATTTGAATTATAATTATAAGCTATCAATTTTAAGGTCTGTATTTGACAATTACAAGTTCAGATCTTCAAGTTATTATTTGCAACAATAATTAGAAGCTATCAATTTTAAGTTCTGTATTTGACAATTACAAGTTCAGATCTTCAAGTTATAATTTGAAATAATAATTTGAATTTAACAAATCTAAGTTCTGTAATTCACTATTACAAGTTCAGATCTTCAAGTTATAATTTACAATAATAATTATAAGCTATCAATTTTAAGTTCTGTATTTGACAATTACAAGTTCAGATCTTCAAGTTATAATTTGCAATAATAATTAGAAGCTATCAATTTTAAGTTCTGTATTTGACAATTACTAGTTCAGATCTTCAAGTTATAATTTGAAATAATAATTTGAATTTAACAAATCTAAGTTCTGTAATTCACTATTACAAGTTCAGATCTTCAAGTTATAATATGCAATAATAATTAGAAGCTAACAATTTTAAGTTCTGTATTTGACAATTACAAGTTCAGATCTGCAAGTTATTATTTGCACAAATAATTTTTATTTAACAATTCGAAGTTCTGTATTTGACTATTACAAGTTCAGATCTGCAAGTTATTATTTGCACAAATAATTTTTATTTAACAATTCGAAGTTCTGTATTTGACTATTACAAGCTCAGATCTTCAAGTTATAATTTGAATTATAATTATAAGCTATCAATTTTAAGGTCTGTATTTGACAATTACAAGTTCAGATCTTCAAGTTATTATTTGCAATAATAATTAGAAGCTATCAATTTTAAGTTCTGTATTTGACAATTACAAGTTCAGATCTTCAAGTTATAATTTGAAATAATAATTTGAATTTAACAAATCTAAGTTCTGTAATTCACTATTACAAGTTCAGATCTTCAAGTTATAATTTACAATAATAATTATAAGCTATCAATTTTAAGTTCTGTATTTGACAATTACAAGTTCAGATCTTCAAGTTATAATTTGCAATAATAATTAGAAGCTATCAATTTTAAGTTCTGTATTTGACAATTACTTGTTCAGATCTTCAAGTTATAATTTGAAATAATAATTTGAATTTAACAAATCTAAGTTCTGTAATTCACTATTACAAGTTCAGATCTTCAAGTTATAATATGCAATAATAATTAGAAGCTAACAATTTTAAGTTCTGTATTTGACAATTACAAGTTCAGATCTGCAAGTTATTATTTGCACAAATAATTTTTATTTAACAATTCGAAGTTCTGTATTTGACTATTACAAGTTCAGATCTTCAAGTTATAATTTGAATTATAATTATAAGCTATCAATTTTAAGTTCTGTATTTGACAATTACAAGTTCAGATCTTCAAGTTATAATTTGAAGTAATAATTTGAATTTAACAAATCTAAGTTCTGTAATTCACTATTACAAGTTCAGATCTTCAAGTTATAATTTACAATAATAATTATAAGCTATCAATTTTAAGTTCTGTATTTGACAATAACAAGTTCAGATCTACAAGTTATAATTTGCACTAATAATTTGTATTTAACAATTAGAAGTTCTGTATTTGACAATTACTAGTTCAGATCTTCAAGTTATAATTTGAGTTTAACAAATCTACGTTCTGTAATTCACTATTACAAGTGCAGATCTACAAGTTATAATTTACAATAATAATTAGAAGCTATCAATTTTAAGTTCTGTATTTGACTATTACAAGCTCAGATCTTCAAGTTATAATTTGAATTATAATTATAAGGTATCAATTTTAAGTTCTGTATTTGACAATTTCTAGTTCAGATCGTCAAGTTATAATTTGAACTAATAATTTGAATTTAACAAATCTAAGTTCTGTAATTCACTATTACAAGTTCAGATCTTCAAGTTATAATTTGCAATAATAATTAGAAGCTATCAATATTAAGTTCTGTATTTGACAATTACAAGTTCAGATTTCCAAGTTATAATTTGCACTAATAATTTGTATTTAAGAATTTTAAGTTCTGTATTTGACAATTACTAGTTCAGATCTTCTAGTTATAATTTGAAATAATAATTTGTATTTAACAAATCTAAGTTCTGTAATTCACTATTACAAGTTCAGATCTACAAGTTATAATATGCAATAATAATTAGAAGCTATCAATTTTAAGTTCTGTATTTGACAATTACAAGTTCAGATCTTCAAGTTATAATTTGCACTAATAATTTGTATTTAACAATTCGAAGTTCTGTATTTGACTATTACAAGTTCAGATCTTCAAGTTATAATTTGAATTATAATTATAAGCTATCAATTTTAAGTTCTGTATTTGACAATTACAAGTACAGATCTTCAAATTATTATTTGCAATAATAATTAGAAGCTATCAATTTTAAGTTCTGTATTTGACAATTACAAGTTCAAATCTTCAAGTTATAATTTGCAATAATAATTTGAGTTTAACAAATCTACGTTCTGTAATTCACTATTACAAGTGCAGATCTACAAGTTATAATTTACAATAATAATTACAAGCTATCAATTTTAAGTTCTGTATTTGACTATTACAAGCTCAGATCTTCAAGTTATAATTTGAATTATAATTATAAGCTATCAATTTTAAGGTCTGTATTTGACAATTACAAGTTCAGATCTTCAAGTTATTATTTGCAATAATAATTAGAAGCTATCAATTTTAAGTTCTGTATTTGACAATTACAAGTTCAGATCTTCAAGTTATAATTTGAAATAATAATTTGAATTTAACAAATCTAAGTTATGTAATTCACTATTACAAGTTCAGATCTTCAAGTTATAATTTACAATAATAATTATAAGCTGTCAATTTTAAGTTCTGTATTTGACAATTACAAGTTCAGATCTTCAAGTTATAATTTGCAATAATTATTAGAAGCTATCAATTTTAAGTTCTGTATTTGACAATTACTAGTTCAGATCTTCAAGTTATAATTTGAAATAATAATTTGAATTTAACAAATCTAAGTTCTGTAATTCACTATTACAAGTTCAGATCTTCAAGTTATAATATGCAATAATAATTAGAAGCTAACAATTTTAAGTTCTGTATTTGACAATTACAAGTTCAGATCTGCAAGTTATTATTTGCACTAATACTTTTTATTTAACAATTCGAAGTTCTGTATTTGACTATTACAAGTTCAGATCTTCAAGTTATAATTTGAATTATAATTATAAGCTATCAATTTTAAGTTCTGTATTTGACAATTACAAGTATAGATCTACAAATTATTATTTGCAATAATAATTAGAAGCTATCAATTTTAAGTTCTGCATTTGACAAAATTACAAGTTCAGATCTTCAAGTTATTATTTGCAATAATAATTAGAAGCTATCAATTTTAAGTTCTGTATTTGACAATTACAAGTTCAGATCTTCAAGTTATAATTTGAAGTAATAATTTGAATTTAACAAATCTAAGTTCTGTAATTCACTATTACAAGTTCAGATCTTCAAGTTATAATTTACAATAATAATTATAAGCTATCAATTTTAAGTTCTGTATTTGACAATAACAAGTTCAGATCTACAAGTTATAATTTGCACTAATAATTTGTATTTAACAATTAGAAGTTCTGTATTTGACAATTACTAGTTCAGATCTTCAAGTTATAATTTGAGTTTAACAAATCTACGTTCTGTAATTCACTATTACAAGTGCAGATCTATTATTTATTATTTACAATAATAATTAGAAGCTATCAATTTTAAGTTCTGTATTTGACTATTACAAGCTCAGATCTTCAAGTTATAATTTGAATTATAATTATAAGGTATCAATTTTAAGTTCTGTATTTGACAATTTCTAGTTCAGATCGTCAAGTTATAATTTGAACTAATAATTTGAATTTAACAAATCTAAGTTCTGTAATTCACTATTACAAGTTCAGATCTTCAAGTTATAATTTGCAATAATAATTAGAAGCTATCAATATTAAGTTCTGTATTTGACAATTACAAGTTCAGATCTTCAAGTTATAATTTGCACTAATAATTTGTATTTAAGAATTTTAAGTTCTGTATTTGACAATTACTAGTTCAGATCTTCTAGTTATAATTTGAAATAATAATTTGTATTTAACAAATCTAAGTTCTGTAATACACTATTACAAGTTCAGATCTACAAGTTATAATATGCAATAATAATTAGAAGCTATCAATTTTAAGTTCTGTATTTGACAATTACAAGTTCAGATCTTCAAGTTATAATTTGCACTAATAATTTGTATTTAACAATTCGAAGTTCTGTATTTGACTATTACAAGTTCAGATCTTCAAGTTATAATTTGAATTATAATTATAAGCTATCAATTTTAAGTTCTGTATTTGACAATTACAAGTACAGATCTTCAAATTATTATTTGCAATAATAATTAGAAGCTATCAATTTTAAGTTCTGTATTTGACAATTACAAGTTCAAATCTTCAAGTTATAATTTGAAATAATAATTTGTATTTAACAAATCTAAGTTCTGTAATTCAATATTCCAAGTTCAGATCTTCAAGTTATAATTTACAATAATAATTATAAGCTATCAATTTTAAGTTCTGTATTTGACATTTACTAGTTCAGATCTTCAAGTTATAATTTGAAATAATAATTTGAATTTAACAAATCTAAGTTCTGTAATGCACTATTACAAGTTCAGATCTTCAAGTTATAAATTGAATTATAATTTTAAGCTATCAATTTTAAGTTCTGTATTTGACAATTACAAGTACAGATCTTCAAATTATTATTTGCAATAATAATTAGAAGCTATCAATTTTAAGTTCTGCATTTGACAATTAAAAGTTCAGATCTTCAAGTTATAATTTGAAATAATAATTAGAAGCTATCAATTTTAAGTTCTGTATATGTCAATTACTAGTTCAGATCTTCAAGTTATAATTTGAAATAATAATTTGAATTTAACAAATCTAAGTTCTGTAATTCACTATTACAAGTTCAGATCTTCAAGTTATAATTTACAATAATAATTATAAGCTATCAATTTTAAGTTCTGTATTTGACAATTACAAGTTCAGATCTTCAAGTTATAATTTGCAATAATAATCAGAAGCTATCAATTTTAAGTTCAGTATTTGACAATTACTAGTTCAGATCTTCAAGTTATAATTTGAGATAATAATTTGAATTTGACATATCTAAGTTCTGTAATTCACTATTACAAGTTCAGATCTTCAAGTTATAATTTACAATAATAATTAGAAGCTATCAATTTTAAGTTCTGTATTTGACAATAACAAGTTCAGATCTACAAGTTATAATTTGCACTAATAATTTGTATGTAACAATTAGAAGTTCTGTATTTGACAATTTCTAGTTCAGATCTTCAAGTTATAATTTGAAATAATAATTTGAGTTTAACAAATCTACGTTCTGTAATTCACTATTACAAGTGCAGATCTACAAGTTATAATTTACAATAATAATTACAAGCTATCAATTTTAAGTTCTGTATTTGACTATTACAAGCTCAGATCTTCAAGTTATAATTTGAATTATAATTATAAGCCATCAATTTTAAGTTCTGTATTTGACAATTACAAGTTCAGATCTTCAAGTTATTATTTGCAATAATAATTAGAAGCTATCAATTTTAAGTTCTGTATTTGACAATTACAAGTTCAGATCTTCAAGTTATAATTTGAAATAATAATTTGAATTTAACAAATCTAAGTTCTGTAATTCACTATTACAAGTTCAGATCTTCAAGTTATAATATGCAATAATAATTAGAAGCTATCAATTTTAAGTTCTGTATTTGACAATTACAAGTTCAGATCTGCAAGTTATAATTTGCACTAATAATTTTTATTTAACAATTCGAAGTTCTGTATTTGATTATTACAAGTTCAGATCTTCAAGTTATAATTTGAATTATAATTATAAGCTATCAATTTTAAGTTCTGTATTTGACAATTACAAGTATAGATCTACAAATTATTATTTGCAATAATAATTAGAAGCTATCAATTTTAAGTTCTGCATTTGACAAAATTACAAGTTCAGAACTTCAAGTTATTATTTGCAATAATAATTAGAAGCTATCAATTTTAAGTTCTGTATTTGACAATTACAAGTTCAGATCTTCAAGTTATAATTTGAAATAATAATTTGAATTTAACAAATCTAAGTTCTGTAATTCACTATTACAAGTTCAGATCTTCAAGTTATAATTTACAATAATAATTATAAGCTATCAATTTTAAGTTCTGTATTTGACAATTACAAGTTCAGATCTTCAAGTTATTATTTGCAATAATAATTAGAAGCTATCAATTTTAAGTTCTGTATTTGACAATTACAAGTTCAGATCTTCAAGTTATAATTTACAATAATAATTATAAGCTATCAATTTTAAGTTCTGTATTTGACAATTACAAGTTCAGATCTTCAAGTTATAATTTACAATAATAATTAGAAGCTATCAATTTTAAGTTCTGTATTTGACAATTACTAGTTCAGATCTTCAAGTTATAATTTGAAATAATAATTTGAATTTAACAAATCTAAGTTCTGTAAATCACTATTACAAGTTCAGATCTTCAAGTTATAATTTGAATTATAATTATAAGCTATCAATTTTAAGTTCTGTATTTGACAATTACAAGTATAGATCTACAAATTATTATTTGCAATAATAATTAGAAGCTATCAATTTTAAGTTCTGCATTTGACAAAATTACAAGTTCAGATCTTCAAGTTATTATTTGCAATAATAATTAGAAGCTATCAATTTTAAGTTCTGTATTTGACAATTACAAGTTCAGATCTTCAAGTTATAATTTGAAGTAATAATTTGAATTTAACAAATCTAAGTTCTGTAATTCACTATTACAAGTTCAGATCTTCAAGTTATAATTTACAATAATAATTATAAGCTATCAATTTTAAGTTCTGTATTTGACAATAACAAGTTCAGATCTACAAGTTATAATTTGCACCAATAATTTGTATTTAACAATTAGAAGTTCTGTATTTGACAATTACTAGTTCAGATCTTCAAGTTATAATTTGAGTTTAACAAATCTACGTTCTGTAATTCACTATTACAAGTGCAGATCTACAAGTTATAATTTACAATAATAATTAGAAGCTATCAATTTTAAGTTCTGTATTTGACTATTACAAGCTCAGATCTTCAAGTTATAATTTGAATTATAATTATAAGGTATCAATTTTAAGTTCTGTATTTGACAATTTCTAGTTCAGATCGTCAAGTTATAATTTGAACTAATAATTTGAATTTAACAAATCTAAGTTCTGTAATTCACTATTACAAGTTCAGATCTTCAAGTTATAATTTGCAATAATAATTAGAAGCTATCAATATTAAGTTCTGTATTTGACAATTACAAGTTCAGATCTTCAAGTTATAATTTGCACTAATAATTTGTATTTAAGAATTTTAAGTTCTGTATTTGACAATTACTAGTTCAGATCTTCTAGTTATAATTTGAAATAATAATTTGTATTTAACAAATCTAAGTTCTGTAATTCACTATTACAAGTTCAGATCTACAAGTTATAATATGCAATAATAATTAGAAGCTATCAATTTTAAGTTCTGTATTTGACAATTACAAGTTCAGATCTTCAAGTTATAATTTGCACTAATAATTTGTATTTAACAATTCGAAGTTCTGTATTTGACTATTACAAGTTCAGATCTTCAAGTTATAATTTGAATTATAATTATAAGCTATCAATTTTAAGTTCTGTATTTGACAATTACAAGTACAGATCTTCAAATTATTATTTGCAATAATAATTAGAAGCTATCAATTTTAAGTTCTGTATTTGACAATTACAAGTTCAAATCTTCAAGTTATAATTTGAAATAATAATTTGTATTTAACAAATCTAAGTTCTGTAATGCACTATTCCAAGTTCAGATCTTCAAGTTATAATTTGCAATAATAATTATAAGCTATCAATTTTAAGTTCTGTATTTGACAATTACTAGTTCAGATCTTCAAGTTATAATTTGAAATAATAATTTGAATTTAACAAATCTAAGTTCTGTAATGCACTATTACAAGTTCAGATCTTCAAGTTATAAATTGAATTATAATTTTAAGCTATCAATTTTAAGTTCTGTATTTGACAATTACAAGTACAGATCTTCAAATTATTATTTGCAATAATAATTAGAAGCTATCAATTTTAAGTTCTGCATTTGACAATTAAAAGTTCAGATCTTCAAGTTATAAATTGAATTATAATTTTAAGCTATCAATTTTAAGTTCTGTATTTGACAATAACAAGTACAGATCTTCAAATTATTATTTGCAATAATAATTAGAAGCTATCAATTTTAAGTTCTGTATTTGACAATTACTAGTTCAGATCTTCAAGTTATAATTTGAAATAATAATTTGAATTTAACAAATCTAAGTTCTGTAATTCACTATTACAAGTTCAGTTCTTCAAGTTATAATATGCAATAATAATTAGAAGCTATCAATTTTAAGTTCTGTATTTGACAATTACAAGTTCAGATCTGCAAGTTATAATTTGCACTAATAATTTTTATTTAACAATTCGAAGTTCTGTATTTTACTATTACAAGTTCAGATCTTCAAGTTATAATTTGAATTATAATTATAAGCTATCAATTTTAAGTTCTGTATTTGACAATTACAAGTATAGATCTACAAATTATTATTTGCAATAATAATTAGAAGCTATCAATTTTAAGTTCTGCATTTGACAAAATTACAAGTTCAGATCTTCAAGTTATTATTTGCAATAATACTTAGAAGCTATCAATTTTAAGTTCTGTATTTGACAATTACAAGTTCAGATCTTCAAGTTATAATTTACAATAATAATTATAAGCTATCAATTTTAAGTTCTGTATTTGACAATTACAAGTTCAGATCTTCAAGTTATAATTTACAATAATAATTAGAAGCTATCAATTTTAAGTTCTGTATTTGACAATTACTAGTTCAGATCTTCAAGTTATAATTTGAAATAATAATTTGAATTTAACAAATCTAAGTTCTGTAAATCACTATTACAAGTTCAGATCTTCAAGTTATAATTTGAATTATAATTATAAGCTATCAATTTTAAGTTCTGTATTTGACAATTACAAGTATAGATCTACAAATTATTATTTGCAATAATAATTAGAAGCTATCAATTTTAAGTTCTGCATTTGATAAAATTACAAGTTCAGATCTTCAAGTTATTATTTGCAATAATAATTAGAAGCTATCAATTTTAAGTTCTGTATTTGACAATTACAAGTTCAGATCTTCAAGTTATAATTTGAAGTAATAATTTGAATTTAACAAATCTAAGTTCTGTAATTCACTATTACAAGTTCAGATCTTCAAGTTATAATTTACAATAATAATTATAAGCTATCAATTTTAAGTTCTGTATTTGACAATAACAAGTTCAGATCTACAAGTTATAATTTGCACCAATAATTTGTATTTAACAATTAGAAGTTCTGTATTTGACAATTACTAGTTCAGATCTTCAAGTTATAATTTGAGTTTAACAAATCTACGTTCTGTAATTCACTATTACAAGTGCAGATCTACAAGTTATAATTTACAATAATAATTAGAAGCTATCAATTTTAAGTTCTGTATTTGACTATTACAAGCTCAGATCTTCAAGTTATAATTTGAATTATAATTATAAGGTATCAATTTTAAGTTCTGTATTTGACAATTTCTAGTTCAGATCGTCAAGTTATAATTTGAACTAATAATTTGAATTTAACAAATCTAAGTTCTGTAATTCACTATTACAAGTTCAGATCTTCAAGTTATAATTTGCAATAATAATTAGAAGCTATCAATATTAAGTTCTGTATTTGACAATTACAAGTTCAGATCTTCAAGTTATAATTTGCACTAATAATTTGTATTTAAGAATTTTAAGTTCTGTATTTGACAATTACTAGTTCAGATCTTCTAGTTATAATTTGAAATAATAATTTGTATTTAACAAATCTAAGTTCTGTAATTCACTATTACAAGTTCAGATCTACAAGTTATAATATGCAATAATAATTAGAAGCTATCAATTTTAAGTTCTGTATTTGACAATTACAAGTTCAGATCTTCAAGTTATAATTTGCACTAATAATTTGTATTTAACAATTCGAAGTTCTGTATTTGACTATTACAAGTTCAGATCTTCAAGTTATAATTTGAATTATAATTATAAGCTATCAATTTTAAGTTCTGTATTTGACAATTACAAGTACAGATCTTCAAATTATTATTTGCAATAATAATTAGAAGCTATCAATTTTAAGTTCTGTATTTGACAATTACAAGTTCAAATCTTCAAGTTATAATTTGAAATAATAATTTGTATTTAACAAATCTAAGTTCTGTAATGCACTATTCCAAGTTCAGATCTTCAAGTTATAATTTGCAATAATAATTATAAGCTATCAATTTTAAGTTCTGTATTTGACAATTACTAGTTCAGATCTTCAAGTTATAATTTGAAATAATAATTTGAATTTAACAAATCTAAGTTCTGTAATGCACTATTACAAGTTCAGATCTTCAAGTTATAAATTGAATTATAATTTTAAGCTATCAATTTTAAGTTCTGTATTTGACAATTACAAGTACAGATCTTCAAATTATTATTTGCAATAATAATTAGAAGCTATCAATTTTAAGTTCTGCATTTGACAATTAAAAGTTCAGATCTTCAAGTTATAAATTGAATTATAATTTTAAGCTATCAATTTTAAGTTCTGTATTTGACAATTACAAGTACAGATCTTCAAATTATTATTTGCAATAATAATTAGAAGCTATCAATTTTAAGTTCTGTATTTGACAATTACTAGTTCCGATCTTCAAGTTATAATTTGAAATAATAATTTGAATTTAACAAATCTAACTTCTGTAATTCACTATTACAAGTTCAGTTCTTCAAGTTATAATATGCAATAATAATTAGAAGCTATCAATTTTAAGTTCTGTATTTGACAATTACAAGTTCAGATCTGCAAGTTATAATTTGCACTAATAATTTTTATTTAACAATTCGAAGTTCTGTATTTTACTATTACAAGTTCAGATCTTCAAGTTATAATTTGAATTATAATTATAAGCTATCAATTTTAAGTTCTGTATTTGACAATTACAAGTATAGATCTACAAATTATTATTTGCAATAATAATTAGAAGCTATCAATTTTAAGTTCTGCATTTGACAAAATTACAAGTTCAGATCTTCAAGTTATTATTTGCAATAATACTTAGAAGCTATCAATTTTAAGTTCTGTATTTGACAATTACAAGTTCAGATCTTCAAGTTATAATTTGAAATAATAATTTGAATTTAACAAATCTAAGTTCTGTAATTCACTATTACAAGTTCAGATCTTCAAGTTATAATTTACAATAATAATTATAAGCTATCAATTTTAAGTTCTGTATTTGACAATTACAAGTTCAGATCTTCAAGTTATAATTTGCAATAATAATTAGAAGCTATCAATTTTAAGTTCTGTACTTGACAATTACTAGTTCAGATCTTCAAGTTATAATTTGAAATAATAATTTGAATTTAACAAATCTAAGTTCTGTAATTCACTATTACAAGTTCAGATCTTCAAGTTATAATATGCAATAATAATTAGAAGCTATCAATTTTAAGTTCTGTATTTGACAATTACAAGTTCAGATCTGCAAGTTATAATTTGCACTAATAATTTTTATTTAACAATTCGAAGTTCTGTATTTGACTATTACAAGTTCAGATCTTCAAGTTATAATTTGAATTATAATTATAAGCTATCAATTTTAAGCTCTGTATTTGACAATTACAAGTATAGATCTACAAATTATTATTTGCAATAATAATTAGAAGCTATCAATTTTAAGTTCTGCATTTGACAAAATTACAAGTTCAGAACTTCAAGTTATTATTTGCAATAATAATTAGAAGCTATCAATTTTAAGTTCTGTATTTGACAATTACAAGTTCAGATCTTCAAGTTATAATTTGCAATAATAATTAGAAGCTATCAATTTTAAGTTCTGTACTTGACAATTACTAGTTCAGATCTTCAAGTTATAATTTGAAATAATAATTTGAATTTAACAAATCTAAGTTCTGTAATTCACTATTACAAGTTCAGATCTTCAAGTTATAATATGCAATAATAATTAGAAGCTATCAATTTTAAGTTCTGTATTTGACAATTACAAGTTCAGATCTGCAAGTTATAATTTGCACTAATAATTTTTATTTAACAATTCGAAGTTCTGTATTTGACTATTACAAGTTCAGATCTTCAAGTTATAATTTGAATTATAATTATAAGCTATCAATTTTAAGTTCTGTATTTGACAATTACAAGTATAGATCTACAAATTATTATTTGCAATAATAATTAGAAGCTATCAATTTTAAGTTCTGCATTTGACAAAATTACAAGTTCAGAACTTCAAGTTATTATTTGCAATAATAATTAGAAGCTATCAATTTTAAGTTCTGTATTTGACAATTACAAGTTCAGATCTTCAAGTTATAATTTGAAGTAATAATTTGAATTTAACAAATCTAAGTTCTGTAATTCACTATTACAAGTTCAGATCTTCAAGTTATAATTTACAATAATAATTATAAGCTATCAATTTTAAGTTCTGTATTTGACAATTACAAGTTCAGATCTTCAAGTTATAATTTGCAATAATAATCAGAAGCTATCAATTTTAAGTTCAGTATTTGACAATTACTAGTTCAGATCTTCAAGTTATAATTTGAGATAATAATTTGAATTTGACATATCTAAGTTCTGTAATTCACTATTACAAGTTCAGATCTTCTAGTTATAATTTACAATAATAATTAGAAGCTATCAATTTTAAGTTCTGTATTTGACAATAACAAGTTCAGATCTACAAGTTATAATTTGCACTAATAATTTGTATTTAACAATTAGAAGTTCTGTATTTGACAATTACTAGTTCAGATCTTCAAGTTATAATTTGAAATAATAATTTGAGTTTAACAAATCTACGTTCTGTAATTCACTATTACAAGTGCAGATCTACAAGTTATAATTTACAATAATAATTACAAGCTATCAATTTTAAGTTCTGTATTTGACTATTACAAGCTCAGATCTACAAGTTATAATTTGAATTATAATTATAAGCTATCAATTTTAAGTTCTGTATTTGACAATTACAAGTTCAGATCTTCAAGTTATTATTTGCAATAATAATTAGAAGCTATCAATTTTAAGTTCTGTATTTGACAATTACAAGTTCAGATCTTCAAGTTATAATTTACAATAATAATTATAAGCTATCAATTTTAAGTTCTGTATTTGACAATTACAAGTTCAGATCTTCAAGTTATAATTTACAATAATAATTAGAAGCTATCAATTTTAAGTTCTGTATTTGACAATTACTAGTTCAGATCTTCAAGTTATAATTTGAAATAATAATTTGAATTTAACAAATCTAAGTTCTGTAAATCACTATTACAAGTTCAGATCTTCAAGTTATAATTTGAATTATAATTATAAGCTATCAATTTTAAGTTCTGTATTTGACAATTACAAGTATAGATCTACAAATTATTATTTGCAATAATAATTAGAAGCTATCAATTTTAAGTTCTGCATTTGACAAAATTACAAGTTCAGATCTTCAAGTTATAATTTACAATAATAATTATAAGCTATCAATTTTAAGTTCTGTATTTGACAATAACAAGTTCAGATCTACAAGTTATAATTTGCACCAATAATTTGTATTTAACAATTAGAAGTTCTGTATTTGACAATTACTAGTTCAGATCTTCAAGTTATAATTTGAGTTTAACAAATCTACGTTCTGTAATTCACTATTACAAGTGCAGATCTACAAGTTATAATTTACAATAATAATTAGAAGCTATCAATTTTAAGTTCTGTATTTGACTATTACAAGCTCAGATCTTCAAGTTATAATTTGAATTATAATTATAAGGTATCAATTTTAAGTTCTGTATTTGACAATTTCTAGTTCAGATCGTCAAGTTATAATTTGAACTAATAATTTGAATTTAACAAATCTAAGTTCTGTAATTCACTATTACAAGTTCAGATCTTCAAGTTATAATTTGCAATAATAATTAGAAGCTATCAATATTAAGTTCTGTATTTGACAATTACAAGTTCAGATCTTCAAGTTATAATTTGCACTAATAATTTGTATTTAAGAATTTTAAGTTCTGTATTTGACAATTACTAGTTCAGATCTTCTAGTTATAATTTGAAATAATAATTTGTATTTAACAAATCTAAGTTCTGTAATTCACTATTACAAGTTCAGATCTACAAGTTATAATATGCAATAATAATTAGAAGCTATCAATTTTAAGTTCTGTATTTGACAATTACAAGTTCAGATCTTCAAGTTATAATTTGCACTAATAATTTGTATTTAACAATTCGAAGTTCTGTATTTGACTATTACAAGTTCAGATCTTCAAGTTATAATTTGAATTATAATTATAAGCTATCAATTTTAAGTTCTGTATTTGACAATTACAAGTACAGATCTTCAAATTATTATTTGCAATAATAATTAGAAGCTATCAATTTTAAGTTCTGTATTTGACAATTACAAGTTCAAATCTTCAAGTTATAATTTGAAATAATAATTTGTATTTAACAAATCTAAGTTCTGTAATGCACTATTCCAAGTTCAGATCTTCAAGTTATAATTTGCAATAATAATTATAAGCTATCAATTTTAAGTTCTGTATTTGACAATTACTAGTTCAGATCTTCAAGTTATAATTTGAAATAATAATTTGAATTTAACAAATCTAAGTTCTGTAATGCACTATTACAAGTTCAGATCTTCAAGTTATAAATTGAATTATAATTTTAAGCTATCAATTTTAAGTTCTGTATTTGACAATTACAAGTACAGATCTTCAAATTATTATTTGCAATAATAATTAGAAGCTATCAATTTTAAGTTCTGCATTTGACAATTAAAAGTTCAGATCTTCAAGTTATAAATTGAATTATAATTTTAAGCTATCAATTTTAAGTTCTGTATTTGACAATTACAAGTACAGATCTTCAAATTATTATTTGCAATAATAATTAGAAGCTATCAATTTTAAGTTCTGTATTTGACAATTACTAGTTCCGATCTTCAAGTTATAATTTGAAATAATAATTTGAATTTAACAAATCTAACTTCTGTAATTCACTATTACAAGTTCAGTTCTTCAAGTTATAATATGCAATAATAATTAGAAGCTATCAATTTTAAGTTCTGTATTTGACAATTACAAGTTCAGATCTGCAAGTTATAATTTGCACTAATAATTTTTATTTAACAATTCGAAGTTCTGTATTTTACTATTACAAGTTCAGATCTTCAAGTTATAATTTGAATTATAATTATAAGCTATCAATTTTAAGTTCTGTATTTGACAATTACAAGTATAGATCTACAAATTATTATTTGCAATAATAATTAGAAGCTATCAATTTTAAGTTCTGCATTTGACAAAATTACAAGTTCAGATCTTCAAGTTATTATTTGCAATAATACTTAGAAGCTATCAATTTTAAGTTCTGTATTTGACAATTACAAGTTCAGATCTTCAAGTTATAATTTGAAATAATAATTTGAATTTAACAAATCTAAGTTCTGTAATTCACTATTACAAGTTCAGATCTTCAAGTTATAATTTACAATAATAATTATAAGCTATCAATTTTAAGTTCTGTATTTGACAATTACAAGTTCAGATCTTCAAGTTATAATTTGCAATAATAATTAGAAGCTATCAATTTTAAGTTCTGTACTTGACAATTACTAGTTCAGATCTTCAAGTTATAATTTGAAATAATAATTTGAATTTAACAAATCTAAGTTCTGTAATTCACTATTACAAGTTCAGATCTTCAAGTTATAATATGCAATAATAATTAGAAGCTATCAATTTTAAGTTCTGTATTTGACAATTACAAGTTCAGATCTGCAAGTTATAATTTGCACTAATAATTTTTATTTAACAATTCGAAGTTCTGTATTTGACTATTACAAGTTCAGATCTTCAAGTTATAATTTGAATTATAATTATAAGCTATCAATTTTAAGTTCTGTATTTGACAATTACAAGTATAGATCTACAAATTATTATTTGCAATAATAATTAGAAGCTATCAATTTTAAGTTCTGCATTTGACAATTACAAGTTCAGATCTTCAAGTTATAATTTGAAGTAATAATTTGAATTTAACAAATCTAAGTTCTGTAATTCACTATTACAAGTTCAGATCTTCAAGTTATAATTTACAATAATAATTATAAGCTATCAATTTTAAGTTCTGTATTTGACAATTACAAGTTCAGATCTTCAAGTTATAATTTGCAATAATAATCAGAAGCTATCAATTTTAAGTTCAGTATTTGACAATTACTAGTTCAGATCTTCAAGTTATAATTTGAGATAATAATTTGAATTTGACATATCTAAGTTCTGTAATTCACTATTACAAGTTCAGATCTTCTAGTTATAATTTACAATAATAATTAGAAGCTATCAATTTTAAGTTCTGTATTTGACAATAACAAGTTCAGATCTACAAGTTATAATTTGCACTAATAATTTGTATTTAACAATTCGAAGTTCTGTATTTGACTATTACAAGTTCAGATCTTCAAGTTATAATTTGAATTATAATTATAAGCTATCAATTTTAAGTTCTGTATTTGACAATTACAAGTATAGATCTACAAATTATTATTTGCAATAATAATTAGAAGCTATCAATTTTAAGTTCTGTATTTGACAATTACAAGTTCAGATCTTCAAGTTATAATTTGAAGTAATAATTTGAATTTAACAAATCTAAGTTCTGTAATTCACTATTACAAGTTCAGATCTTCAAGTTATAATTTACAATAATAATTATAAGCTATCAATTTTAAGTTCTGTATTTGACAATTACAAGTTCAGATCTTCAAGTTATAATTTGCAATAATAATCAGAAGCTATCAATTTTAAGTTCAGTATTTGACAATTACTAGTTCAGATCTTCAAGTTATAATTTGAGATAATAATTTGAATTTGACATATCTAAGTTCTGTAATTCACTATTACAAGTTCAGATCTTCTAGTTATAATTTACAATAATAATTAGAAGCTATCAATTTTAAGTTCTGTATTTGACAATAACAAGTTCAGATCTACAAGTTATAATTTGCACTAATAATTTGTATTTAACAATTAGAAGTTCTGTATTTGACAATTACTAGTTCAGATCTTCAAGTTATAATTTGAAATAATAATTTGAGTTTAACAAATCTACGTTCTGTAATTCACTATTACAAGTGCAGATCTACAAGTTATAATTTACAATAATAATTACAAGCTATCAATTTTAAGTTCTGTATTTGACTATTACAAGCTCAGATCTACAAGTTATAATTTGAATTATAATTATAAGCTATCAATTTTAAGTTCTGTATTTGACAATTACAAGTTCAGATCTTCAAGTTATTATTTGCAATAATAATTAGAAGCTATCAATTTTAAGTTCTGTATTTGACAATTACAAGTTCAGATCTTCAAGTTATAATTTACAATAATAATTATAAGCTATCAATTTTAAGTTCTGTATTTGACAATTACAAGTTCAGATCTTCAAGTTATAATTTACAATAATAATTATAAGCTATCAATTTTAAGTTCTGTATTTGACAATTACAAGTTCAGATCTTCAAGTTATAATTTGCAATAATAATCAGAAGCTATCAATTTTAAGTTCAGTATTTGACAATTACTAGTTCAGATCTTCAAGTTATAATTTGAGATAATAATTTGAATTTGACATATCTAAGTTCTGTAATTCACTATTACAAGTTCAGATCTTCTAGTTATAATTTACAATAATAATTAGAAGCTATCAATTTTAAGTTCTGTATTTGACAATAACAAGTTCAGATCTACAAGTTATAATTTGCACTAATAATTTGTATTTAACAATTAGAAGTTCTGTATTTGACAATTACTAGTTCAGATCTTCAAGTTATAATTTGAAATAATAATTTGAGTTTAACAAATCTACGTTCTGTAATTCACTATTACAAGTGCAGATCTACAAGTTATAATTTACAATAATAATTACAAGCTATCAATTTTAAGTTCTGTATTTGACTATTACAAGCTCAGATCTACAAGTTATAATTTGAATTATAATTATAAGCTATCAATTTTAAGTTCTGTATTTGACAATTACAAGTTCAGATCTTCAAGTTATTATTTGCAATAATAATTAGAAGCTATCAATTTTAAGTTCTGTATTTGACAATTACAAGTTCAGATCTTCAAGTTATAATTTACAATAATAATTATAAGCTATCAATTTTAAGTTCTGTATTTGACAATTACAAGTTCAGATCTTCAAGTTATAATTTACAATAATAATTAGAAGCTATCAATTTTAAGTTCTGTATTTGACAATTACTAGTTCAGATCTTCAAGTTATAATTTGAAATAATAATTTGAATTTAACAAATCTAAGTTCTGTAAATCACTATTACAAGTTCAGATCTTCAAGTTATAATTTGAATTATAATTATAAGCTATCAATTTTAAGTTCTGTATTTGACAATTACAAGTATAGATCTACAAATTATTATTTGCAATAATAATTAGAAGCTATCAATTTTAAGTTCTGCATTTGACAAAATTACAAGTTCAGATCTTCAAGTTATTATTTGCAATAATAATTAGAAGCTATCAATTTTAAGTTCTGTATTTGACAATTACAAGTTCAGATCTTCAAGTTATAATTTGAAGTAATAATTTGAATTTAACAAATCTAAGTTCTGTAATTCACTATTACAAGTTCAGATCTTCAAGTTATAATTTACAATAATAATTATAAGCTATCAATTTTAAGTTCTGTATTTGACAATAACAAGTTCAGATCTACAAGTTATAATTTGCACCAATAATTTGTATTTAACAATTAGAAGTTCTGTATTTGACAATTACTAGTTCAGATCTTCAAGTTATAATTTGAGTTTAACAAATCTACGTTCTGTAATTCACTATTACAAGTGCAGATCTACAAGTTATAATTTACAATAATAATTAGAAGCTATCAATTTTAAGTTCTGTATTTGACTATTACAAGCTCAGATCTTCAAGTTATAATTTGAATTATAATTATAAGGTATCAATTTTAAGTTCTGTATTTGACAATTTCTAGTTCAGATCGTCAAGTTATAATTTGAACTAATAATTTGAATTTAACAAATCTAAGTTCTGTAATTCACTATTACAAGTTCAGATCTTCAAGTTATAATTTGTAATAATAATTAGAAGCTATCAATATTAAGTTCTGTATTTGACAATTACAAGTTCAGATCTTCAAGTTATAATTTGCACTAATAATTTGTATTTAAGAATTTTAAGTTCTGTATTTGACAATTACTAGTTCAGATCTTCTAGTTATAATTTGAAATAATAATTTGTATTTAACAAATCTAAGTTCTGTAATTCACTATTACAAGTTCAGATCTACAAGTTATAATATGCAATAATAATTAGAAGCTATCAATTTTAAGTTCTGTATTTGACAATTACAAGTTCAGATCTTCAAGTTATAATTTGCACTAATAATTTGTATTTAACAATTCGAAGTTCTGTATTTGACTATTACAAGTTCAGATCTTCAAGTTATAATTTGAATTATAATTATAAGCTATCAATTTTAAGTTCTGTATTTGACAATTACAAGTACAGATCTTCAAATTATTATTTGCAATAATAATTAGAAGCTATCAATTTTAAGTTCTGTATTTGACAATTACAAGTTCAAATCTTCAAGTTATAATTTGAAATAATAATTATAAGCTATCAATTTTAAGTTCTGTATTTGACAATTACTAGTTCAGATCTTCAAGTTATAATTTGAAATAATAATTTGAATTTAACAAATCTAAGTTCTGTAATGCACTATTACAAGTTCAGATCTTCAAGTTATAAATTGAATTATAATTTTAAGCTATCAATTTTAAGTTCTGTATTTGACAATTACAAGTACAGATCTTCAAATTATTATTTGCAATAATAATTAGAAGCTATCAATTTTAAGTTCTGCATTTGACAATTAAAAGTTCAGATCTTCAAGTTATAAATTGAATTATAATTTTAAGCTATCAATTTTAAGTTCTGTATTTGACAATTACAAGTACAGATCTTCAAATTATTATTTGCAATAATAATTAGAAGCTATCAATTTTAAGTTCTGTATTTGACAATTACTAGTTCAGATCTTCAAGTTATAATTTGAAATAATAATTTGAATTTAACAAATCTAAGTTCTGTAATTCACTATTACAAGTTCAGTTCTTCAAGTTATAATATGCAATAATAATTAGAAGCTATCAATTTTAAGTTCTGTATTTGACAATTACAAGTACAGATCTTCAAATTATTATTTGCAATAATAATTATAAGCTATCAATTTTAAGTTCTGTACTTGACAATTACTAGTTCAGATCTTCAAGTTATAATTTGAAATAATAATTTGAATTTAACAAATCTAAGTTCTGTAATTCACTATTACAAGTTCAGATCTTCAAGTTATAATATGCAATAATAATTAGAAGCTATCAATTTTAAGTTCTGTATTTGACAATTACAAGTTCAGATCTGCAAGTTATAATTTGCACTAATAATTTTTATTTAACAATTCGAAGTTCTGTATTTGACTATTACAAGTTCAGATCTTCAAGTTATAATTTGAATTATAATTATAAGCTATCAATTTTAAGTTCTGTATTTGACAATTACAAGTATAGATCTACAAATTATTATTTGCAATAATAATTAGAAGCTATCAATTTTAAGTTCTGCATTTGACAAAATTACAAGTTCAGAACTTCAAGTTATTATTTGCAATAATAATTAGAAGCTATCAATTTTAAGTTCTGTATTTGACAATTACAAGTTCAGATCTTCAAGTTATAATTTGAAGTAATAATTTGAATTTAACAAATCTAAGTTCTGTAATTCACTATTACAAGTTCAGATCTTCAAGTTATAATTTACAATAATAATTATAAGCTATCAATTTTAAGTTCTGTATTTGACAATTACAAGTTCAGATCTTCAAGTTATAATTTGCAATAATAATCAGAAGCTATCAATTTTAAGTTCAGTATTTGACAATTACTAGTTCAGATCTTCAAGTTATAATTTGAGATAATAATTTGAATTTGACATATCTAAGTTCTGTAATTCACTATTACAAGTTCAGATCTTCTAGTTATAATTTACAATAATAATTAGAAGCTATCAATTTTAAGTTCTGTATTTGACAATAACAAGTTCAGATCTACAAGTTATAATTTGCACTAATAATTTGTATTTAACAATTAGAAGTTCTGTATTTGACAATTACTAGTTCAGATCTTCAAGTTATAATTTGAAATAATAATTTGAGTTTAACAAATCTACGTTCTGTAATTCACTATTACAAGTGCAGATCTACAAGTTATAATTTACAATAATAATTACAAGCTATCAATTTTAAGTTCTGTATTTGACTATTACAAGCTCAGATCTACAAGTTATAATTTGAATTATAATTATAAGCTATCAATTTTAAGTTCTGTATTTGACAATTACAAGTTCAGATCTTCAAGTTATTATTTGCAATAATAATTAGAAGCTATCAATTTTAAGTTCTGTATTTGACAATTACAAGTTCAGATCTTCAAGTTATAATTTGAAATAATAATTTGAATTTAACAAATCTAAGTTCTGTAATTCACTATTACAAGTTCAGATCTTCAAGTTATAATTTACAATAATAATTATAAGCTATCAATTTTAAGTTCTGTATTTGACAATTACAAGTTCAGATCTTCAAGTTATAATTTACAATAATAATTAGAAGCTATCAATTTTAAGTTCTGTATTTGACAATTACTAGTTCAGATCTTCAAGTTATAATTTGAAATAATAATTTGAATTTAACAAATCTAAGTTCTGTAAATCACTATTACAAGTTCAGATCTTCAAGTTATAATATGCAATAATAATTAGAAGCTATCAATTTTAAGTTCTGTATTTGACAATTACAAGTTCAGATCTGCAAGTTATAATTTGCACTAATAATTTTTATTTAACAATTCGAAGCTCTGTATTTGACTATTACAAGTTCAGATCTTCAAGTTATAATTTGAATTATAATTATAAGCTATCAATTTTAAGTTCTGTATTTGACAATTACAAGTATAGATCTACAAATTATTATTTGCAATAATAATTAGAAGCTATCAATTTTAAGTTCTGCATTTGACAAAATTACAAGTTCAGATCTTCAAGTTATTATTTGCAATAATAATTAGAAGCTATCAATTTTAAGTTCTGTATTTGACAATTACAAGTTCAGATCTTCAAGTTATAATTTGAAGTAATAATTTGAATTTAACAAATCTAAGTTCTGTAATTCACTATTACAAGTTCAGATCTTCAAGTTATAATTTACAATAATAATTATAAGCTATCAATTTTAAGTTCTGTATTTGACAATAACAAGTTCAGATCTACAAGTTACAATTTTCACTAATAATTTGTATTTAACAATTAGAAGTTCTGTATTTGACAATTACTAGTTCAGATCTTCAAGTTATAATTTGAGTTTAACAAATCTACGTTCTGTAATTCACTATTACAAGTGCAGATCTACAAGTTATAATTTACAATAATAATTAGAAGCTATCAATTTTAAGTTCTGGATTTGACTATTACAAGCTCAGATCTTCAAGTTATAATTTGAATTATAATTATAAGGTATCAATTTTAAGTTCTGTATTTGACAATTTCTAGTTCAGATCGTCAAGTTATAATTTGACCTAATAATTTGAATTTAACAAATCTAAGTTCTGTAATTCACTATTACAAGTTCAGATCTTCAAGTTATAATTTGCACTAATAATTTGTATTTAACAATTCGAAGTTCTGTATTTGACTATTACAAGTTCAGATCTTCAAGTTATAATTTGAATTATAATTATAAGCTATCAATTTTAAGTTCTGTATTTGACAATTACAAGTACAGATCTTCAAATTATTATTTGCAATAATAATTAGAAGCTATCAATTTTAAGTTCTGTATTTGACAATTACAAGTTCAAATCTTCAAGTTATAATTTGAAATAATAATTTGTATTTAACAAATCTAAGTTCTGTAATTCACTATTCCAAGTTCAGATCTTCAAGTTATAATTTACAATAATAATTATAAGCTATCAATTTTTAGTTCTGTATTTGACAATTACTAGTTCAGATCTTCAAGTTATAATTTGAAATAATAATTTGAATTTAACAAATCTAAGTTCTGTAATGCACTATTACAAGTTCAGATCTTCAAGTTATAAATTGAATTATAATTTTAAGCTATCAATTTTAAGTTCTGTATTTGACAATTACAAGTACAGATCTTCAAATTATTATTTGCAATAATAATTAGAAGCTATCAATTTTAAGTTCTGCATTTGACAATTAAAAGTTCAGATCTTCAAGTTATAATTTGAAATAATAATTAGAAGCTATCAATTTTAAGTTCTGTATATGTCAATTACTAGTTCAGATCTTCAAGTTATAATTTGAAATAATAATTTGAATTTAACAAATCTAAGTTCTGTAATTCACTATTACAAGTTCAGATCTTTAAGTTATAATTTACAATAATAATTAGAAGCTATCAATTTTAAGTTCTGTATTTGACAATTACAAGTTCAGATCTTCAAGTTATAATTTGCACTAATAATTTGTATGTAACCATTAGAAGTTCTGTATTTGACAATTACCAGTTCAGATCTTCTAGTTATAAATTGTAATAATAATTAGATGCTATCAATTTTAAGTTTTGTATTTGACAATTACAAGTTCAGATCTTCGAGTTATAATTTGCAATAATAATTAGAAGCTATCGATTTTAAGTTCTGTATTTGACAATTACTAGTTCAGATCTTCAAGTTATAATTTGAAATAATAATTTGAATTTAACAAATCGAAGTTCTGTAATTCACTATTACAAGTTCAGATCTTCAAGTTATAATTTACAATAATAATTATAAGCTATCAATTTTAAGTTCTGTATTTGACAATTACTAGTTCAGATCTTCAAGTTATAATTTGCACTAATAATTTGTATTTAACAATTAGAAGTTCCTTATTTGACAATTACAAGTTCAGATCTTCAAGTTATAATTTGATATAATAATTTATTAGAAGCTATCAATTTTAAGTTCTGTATTTGACAATTACAAGTTCAGATCTACAAGTTATAATTTGCAATAATAATTAGAAGCTATCAATTTTAAGTTCTGTATTTGACAATTACTAGTTCAGATCTACAAGTTATAATTTTAAATAATAATTTGAATTTAACAAATCGAAGTTCTGTAATTCACTATTACAAGTTCAGATCTTCAAGTTATAATTTACAATAATAATTATAAGATATCAATTTTAAGTTCTGTATTTGACAATTACTAGTTCAGATCTTCAAGTTATAATTTCAAATAATAATTTGAATTTAACAAATCTAAGTTCTGTAATTCACTATTACAAGTTCAGATCTTCAAGTTATAATTTGCATTAATAATTAGAATTTAACAAATCTAAGTTCTGCAGTTCACTATTACAAGTTCAGATCTTCAAGTTATAATTTGCAATAATAATTAGAAGCTATCAATTTTAAGTTCTGTATTTGACAATTACTAGTTCAGATCTTCAAGTTATAATTTGCACTAATAATTTGTATTTAATAATTATAAGTTCTGTATTTGACAATTACTAGTTCAGATCTTCAAGTTATAATTTGCACTAATAATTTCTATTTAACAATTAGAAGTTCTGTATTTGACTATTACAAGTTCAGATCTTCAAATAATTATTTGCAATCTTAGTTAGAATTTAATAATTCGAAGTTCTGTATTTACGTATTACAAGTTCAGATCTTCAAGTTATAATTTGCACTAATAATTTGTATTTAACAATTCGTAATTCTGTATTTGACAATTACAAGTTCAGATCTTCAAGTTATAATTTGCAATAATAATTAGAAGCTATCAATTATAAGTTCTGTATTTGACAATTACAAGTTCAGATCTTCAAGTTATAATTTGCACTAATAATTTGTATTTAACAATTAGAAGTTCTGTATTTGACTATTACAAGTTCAGATCTTCAAATAATTATTTGCAATCTTAGTTAGAATTTAATAATTCGAAGTTCTGTATTTACGTATTACAAGTTCAGATCTTCAAGTTATAATTTGCACTAATAATTTGTATTTAACAATTCGTAATTCTGTATTTGACAATTACAAGTTCAGATCTTCAAGTTATAATTTGCAATAATAATTAGAAGCTATCAATTTTAAGTTCTGTATTTAACAATTACTAGTTCAGATCTTCAAGTTATAATTTGAAATAATAATTAGAATTTAACAAATCTAAGTTCTGTAATTCACTATTACAAGTTCAGATCTTCAAGTTATAATTTACAATAATAATTATAAGCTATCAATTTTAAGTTCTGTATTTGACAATTACTAGTTCAGATCTTCAAGTTATAATTTGAAATAATAATTAGAAGCTATCAATTTTAAGTTCTGTATTTGACAATTACAAGTTCAGATCTTCAAGTTATCATTTGCACTAATAATTTGTATTTAACAATTAGAAGTTCTGTATTTGACAATTACAAGTTCAGATTTTAAAGTTATAATTTGAAATAATAATTACAAGCTATCAATTTTAAGTTCTGTATTTGACAATTACAAGTTCAGATCTTCAAGTTATAATTTGCAATAATAATTAGAAGCTATCAATTTTAAGTTCTGTATTTGACAATTACAAGTTCAGATCTTCAAGTTATAATTTGCACTAATAATTTGTATTTAACAATTAGAAGTTCTGTATTTGACAATTACAAGTTCAGATCTTCAAGTTATAATTTGAAATAATAATTAGAAGCTATCAATTTTAAGTTCTGTATTTGACAATTTCAAGTTCATATCTTCAAGTTATAATTTGAAATAATAATTAGAAGCTATCAATTTTAAGTTATGTATTTGACAATTACAAGTTCAGATCTTCAAGTTATAATTTCCAATAATAATTTGAAGCTATCAATTTTAAGTTCTGTATTTGACAATTACAAGTTCAGATCTTCAAGTTATAATTTGCAATAATAATTAGAAGCTATCAATTATAAGTTCTGTATTTGACAATTACAAGTTCAGATCTTCAAGTTATAATTTGCACTAATAATTTGTATTTAACAATTAGAAGTTCTGTATTTGACAATTACAAGTTCAGATCTTCAAGTTATAATTTGAAATAATAATTAGAAGCTATCAATTTTAAGTTCTGCATTTGACAAAATTACAAGTTCAGATCTTCAAGTTATTATTTGCAATAATAATTAGAAGCTATCAATTTTAAGTTCTGTATTTGACAATTACTAGTTCAGATCTTCAAGTTATAATTTGAAATAATAATTTGAATTTAACAAATCTAAGTTCTGTAATTCACTATTACAAGTTCAGATCTTCAAGTTATAATTTACAATAATAATTATAAGCTATCAATTTTAAGTTCTGTATTTGACAATTACAAGTTCAGATCTTCAAGTTATAATTTGAATTATAATTATAAGCTATCAATTTTAAGTTCTGTATTTGACAATTACAAGTATAGATCTACAAATTATTATTTGCAATAATAATTAGAAGCTATCAATTTTAAGTTCTGCATTTGACAAAATTACAAGTTCAGATCTTCAAGTTATTATTTGCAATAATAATTAGAAGCTATCAATTTTAAGTTCTGTATTTGACAATTACAAGTTCAGATCTTCAAGTTATAATTTGAAATAATAATTTGAATTTAACAAATCTAAGTTCTGTAATTCACTATTACAAGTTCAGATCTTCAAGTTATAATTTACAATAATAATTATAAGCTATCAATTTTTAGTTCTGTATTTGACAATTACAAGTTCAGATCTTCAAGTTATAATTTGCAATAATAATCAGAAGCTATCAATTTTAAGTTCTGTATTTGACAATTACAAGTATAGATCTACAAATTATTATTTGCAATAATAATTATAAGCTATCAATTTTAAGTTCTGTATTTGACAATTACAAGTTCAGATCTTCAAGTTATAATTTGAAATAATGATTTGAATTTAACAAATCTAAGTTCTGTAATTCACTATTACAAGTTCAGATCTTCAAGTTATAATTTACAATAATAATTATAAGCTATCAATTTTAAGGTCTGTATTTGACAATTACAAGTTCAGATCTACAAGTTATAATATGCAATAATAATTAGAAGCTATCAATTTTAAGTTCTGTATTTGACAATTACTAGTTCAGATCTTCAAGTTATAATTTGCACTAATAATTTGTATTTAATAATTATAAGTTCTGTATTTGACAATTACTAGTTCAGATCTTCAAGTTATAATTTGCACTAATAATTTCTATTTAACAATTAGAAGTTCTGTATTTGACTATTACAAGTTCAGATCTTCAAATAATTATTTGCAATCTTAGTTAGAATTTAATAATTCGAAGTTCTGTATTTACGTATTACAAGTTCAGATCTTCAAGTTATAATTTGCACTAATAATTTGTATTTAACAATTCGTAATTCTGTATTTGACAATTACAAATTCAGATCTTCAAGTTATAATTTGCAATAATAATTAGAAGCTATCAATTATAAGTTCTGTATTTGACAATTACAAGTTCAGATCTTCAAGTTATAATTTGCACTAATAATTTGTATTTAACAATTAGAAGTTCTGTATTTGACTATTACAAGTTCAGATCTTCAAATAATTATTTGCAATCTTAGTTAGAATTTAATAATTCGAAGTTCTGTATTTACGTATTACAAGTTCAGATCTTCAAGTTATAATTTGCACTAATAATTTGTATTTAACAATTCGTAATTCTGTATTTGACAATTACAAGTTCAGATCTTCAAGTTATAATTTGCAATAATAATTAGAAGCTATCAATTTTAAGTTCTGTATTTAACAATTACTAGTTCAGATCTTCAAGTTATAATTTGAAATAATAATTAGAATTTAACAAATCTAAGTTCTGTAATTCACTATTACAAGTTCAGATCTTCAAGTTATAATTTACAATAATAATTATAAGCTATCAATTTTAAGTTCTGTATTTGACAATTACTAGTTCAGATCTTCAAGTTATAATTTGAAATAATAATTAGAAGCTATCAATTTTAAGTTCTGTATTTGACAATTACAAGTTCAGATCTTCAAGTTATCATTTGCACTAATAATTTGTATTTAACAATTAGAAGTTCTGTATTTGACAATTACAAGTTCAGATTTTAAAGTTATAATTTGAAATAATAATTACAAGCTATCAATTTTAAGTTCTGTATTTGACAATTACAAGTTCAGATCTTCAAGTTATAATTTGCAATAATAATTAGAAGCTATCAATTTTAAGTTCTGTATTTGACAATTACAAGTTCAGATCTTCAAGTTATAATTTGCACTAATAATTTGTATTTAACAATTAGAAGTTCTGTATTTGACAATTACAAGTTCAGATCTTCAAGTTATAATTTGAAATAATAATTAGAAGCTATCAATTTTAAGTTCTGTATTTGACAATTTCAAGTTCATATCTTCAAGTTATAATTTGAAATAATAATTAGAAGCTATCAATTTTAAGTTATGTATTTGACAATTACAAGTTCAGATCTTCAAGTTATAATTTCCAATAATAATTAGAAGCTATCAATTTTAAGTTCTGTATTTGACAATTACAAGTTCAGATCTTCAAGTTATAATTTGCAATAATAATTAGAAGCTATCAATTATAAGTTCTGTATTTGACAATTACAAGTTCAGATCTTCAAGTTATAATTTGCACTAATAATTTGTATTTAACAATTAGAAGTTCTGTATTTGACAATTACAAGTTCAGATCTTCAAGTTATAATTTGAAATAATAATTAGAAGCTATCAATTTTAAGTTCTGCATTTGACAAAATTACAAGTTCAGATCTTCAAGTTATTATTTGCAATAATAATTAGAAGCTATCAATTTTAAGTTCTGTATTTGACAATTACTAGTTCAGATCTTCAAGTTATAATTTGAAATAATAATTTGAATTTAACAAATCTAAGTTCTGTAATTCACTATTACAAGTTCAGATCTTCAAGTTATAATTTACAATAATAATTATAAGCTATCAATTTTAAGTTCTGTATTTGACAATTACAAGTTCAGATCTTCAAGTTATAATTTGAATTATAATTATAAGCTATCAATTTTAAGTTCTGTATTTGACAATTACAAGTATAGATCTACAAATTATTATTTGCAATAATAATTAGAAGCTATCAATTTTAAGTTCTGCATTTGACAAAATTACAAGTTCAGATCTTCAAGTTATTATTTGCAATAATAATTAGAAGCTATCAATTTTAAGTTCTGTATTTGACAATTACAAGTTCAGATCTTCAAGTTATAATTTGAAATAATAATTTGAATTTAACAAATCTAAGTTCTGTAATTCACTATTACAAGTTCAGATCTTCAAGTTATAATTTACAATAATAATTATAAGCTATCAATTTTTAGTTCTGTATTTGACAATTACAAGTTCAGATCTTCAAGTTATAATTTGCAATAATAATCAGAAGCTATCAATTTTAAGTTCTGTATTTGACAATTACAAGTATAGATCTACAAATTATTATTTGCAATAATAATTATAAGCTATCAATTTTAAGTTCTGTATTTGACAATTACAAGTTCAGATCTTCAAGTTATAATTTGAAATAATGATTTGAATTTAACAAATCTAAGTTCTGTAATTCACTATTACAAGTTCAGATCTTCAAGTTATAATTTACAATAATAATTATAAGCTATCAATTTTAAGGTCTGTATTTGACAATTACAAGTTCAGATCTACAAGTTATAATATGCAATAATAATTAGAAGCTATCAATTTTAAGTTCTGTATTTGACAATTACTAGTTCAGATCTTCAAGTTATAATTTCAAATAATAATTTGAATTTAACAAATCTAAGTTCTGTAATTCACTATTACAAGTTCAGATCTTCAAGTTATAATTTGCATTAATAATTAGAATTTAACAAATCTAAGTTCTGCAGTTCACTATTACAAGTTCAGATCTTCAAGTTATAATTTGCAATAATAATTAGAAGCTATCAATTTTAAGTTCTGTATTTGACAATTACTAGTTCAGATCTTCAAGTTATAATTTGCACTAATAATGTGTATTTAATAATTATAAGTTCTGTATTTGACAATTACTAGTTCAGATCTTCAAGTTATAATTTGCACTAATAATTTCTATTTAACAATTAGAAGTTCTGTATTTGACTATTACAAGTTCAGATCTTCAAATAATTATTTGCAATCTTAGTTAGAATTTAATAATTCGAAGTTCTGTATTTACGTATTACAAGTTCAGATCTTCAAGTTATAATTTGCACTAATAATTTGTATTTAACAATTCGTAATTCTGTATTTGACAATTACAAGTTCAGATCTTCAAGTTATAATTTGCAATAATAATTAGAAGCTATCAATTATAAGTTCTGTATTTGACAATTACAAGTTCAGATCTTCAAGTTATAATTTGCACTAATAATTTGTATTTAACAATTAGAAGTTCTGTATTTGACTATTACAAGTTCAGATTTTCAAATAATTATTTGCAATCTTAGTTAGAATTTAATAATTCGAAGTTCTGTATTTACGTATTACAAGTTCAGATCTTCAAGTTATAATTTGCACTAATAATTTGTATTTAACAATTCGTAATTCTGTATTTGACAATTACAAGTTCAGATCTTCAAGTTATAATTTGCAATAATAATTAGAAGCTATCAATTTTAAGTTCTGTATTTAACAATTACTAGTTCAGATCTTCAAGTTATAATTTGAAATAATAATTAGAATTTAACAAATCTAAGTTCTGTAATTCACTATTACAAGTTCAGATCTTCAAGTTATAATTTACAATAATAATTATAAGCTATCAATTTTAAGTTCTGTATTTGACAATTACTAGTTCAGATCTTCAAGTTATAATTTGAAATAATAATTAGAAGCTATCAATTTTAAGTTCTGTATTTGACAATTACAAGTTCAGATCTTCAAGTTATCATTTGCACTAATAATTTGTATTTAACAATTAGAAGTTCTGTATTTGACAATTACAAGTTCAGATTTTAAAGTTATAATTTGAAATAATAATTACAAGCTATCAATTTTAAGTTCTGTATTTGACAATTACAAGTTCAGATCTTCAAGTTATAATTTGCAATAATAATTAGAAGCTATCAATTTTAAGTTCTGTATTTGACAATTACAAGTTCAGATCTTCAAGTTATAATTTGAATTATAATTATAAGCTATCAATTTTAAGTTCTGTATTTGACAATTACAAGTATAGATCTACAAATTATTATTTGCAATAATAATTAGAAGCTATCAATTTTAAGTTCTGCATTTGACAAAATTACAAGTTCAGATCTTCAAGTTATTATTTGCAATAATAATTAGAAGCTATCAATTTTAAGTTCTGTATTTGACAATTACAAGTTCAGATCTTCAAGTTATAATTTGAAATAATAATTTGAATTTAACAAATCTAAGTTCTGTAATTCACTATTACAAGTTCAGATCTTCAAGTTATAATTTACAATAATAATTATAAGCTATCAATTTTTAGTTCTGTATTTGACAATTACAAGTTCAGATCTTCAAGTTATAATTTGCAATAATAATCAGAAGCTATCAATTTTAAGTTCTGTATTTGACAATTACAAGTATAGATCTACAAATTATTATTTGCAATAATAATTATAAGCTATCAATTTTAAGTTCTGTATTTGACAATTACAAGTTCAGATCTTCAAGTTATAATTTGAAATAATAATTTGAATTTAACAAATCTAAGTTCTGTAATTCACTATTACAAGTTCAGATCTTCAAGTTATAATTTACAATAATAATTATAAGCTATCAATTTTAAGTTCTGTATTTGACAATTACAAGTTCAGATCTACAAGTTATAATATGCAATAATAATTAGAAGCTATCAATTTTAAGTTCTGTATTTGACAATTACAAGTTCAGATCTTCAAGTTATAATTTGCACTAATAATTTTTATTTAACAATTCGAAGTTCTGTATTTGACTATTACAAGTTCAGATGTTCAAGTTATAATTTGAATTATAATTATTAGCTATCAATTTTAAGTTCTGTATTTGACAATTACAAGTACAGATCTTCAAATTATTATTTGCAATAATAATTACAAGTTATCAATTTTAAGTTCTGTATTTGACAATTACATGTTCAAATCTTCAAGTTATAATTTGAAATAATAATTTGTATTTAACAAATCTAAGTTCTGTAATTCACTATTCCAAGTTCAGATCTTCAAGTTATAATTTACAATAATAATTATAAGCTATCAATTTTAAGTTCTGTATTTGACAATTACTAGTTCAGATCTTCAAGTTATAATTTACAATAATAATTATAAGCTATCAATTTTAAGTTCTGTATTTGACAATTACAAGTTCAGATCTTCAAGTTATAATTTGCAATAATAATCAGAAGCTATCAATTTTAAGTTCAGTATTTGACAATTACTAGTTCAGATCTTCAAGTTATAATTAGAGATAATAATTTGAATTAGACATATCTAAGTTCTGTAATTCAATATTACAAGTTCAGATCTTCAAGTTATAATTTACAATAATAATTAGAAGCTATCAATTTTAAGTTCTGTATTTGACAATTACTAGTTCAGATCTTCAAGTTATAATTTACAATAATAATTATAAGCTATCAATTTTAAGTTCTGTATTTGACTATTACAAGCTCAGATCTTCAAGTTATAATTTGAATTATAATTATAAGCTATCAATTTTAAGTTCTGTATTTGACAATTACTAGTTCAGATCGTCAAGTTATAATTTGAACTAATAATTTGAATTTAACAAATCTAAGTTCTGTAATTCACTATTACTAGTTCAGATCTTCAAGTTATAATTTGCAATAATAATTAGAAGCTATCAATTTTAAGTTCTGTATTTGACAATTACAAGTTCAGATCTTCAAGTTATAATTTGAAATATTAATTAGAAGCTATCAATTTTAAGTTCTGTATTTGACAATTACAAGTTCAGATCTTCAAGTTATAATTTGCAATAATAATTAGAAGCTATCAATTTTAAGTTCTGTATTTGACAATTACTAGTTCAGATCTTCAAGTTATAATTTGCACTAATAATTTGTATTTAACAATTAGAAGTTCTGTATTTGACAATTACAAGTTCAGATTTTAAAGTTATAATTTGAAATAATAATTACAAGCTATCAATTTTAAGTTCTGTATTTGACAATTACAAGTTCAGATCATCAAGTTATAATTTGCAATAATAATTAGAAGCTATCAATTTTAAGTTCTGTATTTGACAATTACAAGTTCAGATCTTCAAGTTATAATTTGCACTAATAATTTGTATTTAACAATTAGAAGTTCTGTATTTGACAATTACAAGTTCAGATCTTCAAGTTATAATTTGAAATAATAATTAGAAGCTATCAATTTTAAGTTCTGTATTTGACAATTACAAGTTCAGATCTTCAAGTTATAATTTGCAATAATAATTAGAAGCTATCAATTTTAAGTTCTGTATTTGACAATTACAAGTTCAGATCTTCAAGTTATAATTTGCAATAATAATTAGAAGCTATCAATTTTAAGTTCTGTATTTGACAATTACAAGTTCAGATCTTCAAGTTATAATTTGCACTAATAATTTGTATTTAACAATTAGAAGTTCTGTATTTGACAATTACAAGTTCAGATCTTCAAGTTATAATTTGAAATAATAATTAGAAGCTATCAATTTTAAGTTCTGCATTTGACAAAATTACAAGTTCAGATCTTCAAGTTATTATTTGCAATAATAATTAGAAGCTATCAATTTTAAGTTCTGTATTTGACAATTACTAGTTCAGATCTTCAAGTTATAATTTGAAATAATAATTTGAATTTAACAAATCTAAGTTCTGTAATTCACTATTACAAGTTCAGATCTTCAAGTTATAATTTACAATAATAATTATAAGCTATCAATTTTAAGTTCTGTATTTGACAATTACTAGTTCAGATCTTCAAGTTATAATTTGCAATAATAATTAGAAGCTATCAATTTTAAGTTCTGTATTTGACAATTACAAGTATAGATCTACAAATTATTATTTGCAATAATAATTAGAAGCTATCAATTTTAAGTTCTGCATTTGACAAAATTACAAGTTCAGATCTTCAAGTTATTATTTGCAATAATAATTAGAAGCTATCAATTTTAAGTTCTGTATTTGACAATTACAAGTTCAGATCTTCAAGTTATAATTTGAAATAATAATTTGAATTTAACAAATCTAAGTTCTGTAATTCACTATTACAAGTTCAGATCTTCAAGTTATAATTTACAATAATAATTATAAGCTATCAATTTTAAGTTCTGTATTTGACAATTACAAGTTCAGATCTTCAAGTTATAATCTGCAATAATAATCAGAAGCTATCAATTTTAAGTTCAGTATTTGACAATTACTAGTTCAGATCTTCAAGTTATAATTAGAGATAATAATTTGAATTTGACATATCTAAGTTCTGTAATTCACTATTATAAGTTCAGATCTTCAAGTTATAATTTACAATAATAATTAGAAGCTATCAATTTTAAGTTCTGTATTTGACAATAACAAGTTCAGATCTACAAGTTATAATTTGCACTAATAATTTGTATTTAACAATTACAAGTTCTGTATTTGACAATTACTAGTTCAGATCTTCAAGTTATAATTTGAAATAATAATTTGAGTTTAACAAATCTACGTTCTGTAATTCACTATTACAAGTGCAGATCTACAAGTTATAATTTACAATAATAATTAGAAGCTATCAATTTTAAGTTCTGTATTTGACTATTACAAGTTCAGATCTTCAAGTTATAATTTGAATTTTAATTATTAGCTATCAATTTTAAGTTCTGTATTTGACAATTACTAGTTCAGATCTTCAAATTATTATTTGCAATAATAATTATAAGCTATCAATTTTAAGTTCTGTATTTGACAATTACAAGTTCAGATCTTCAAGTTATAATTTGCAATAATAATCAGAAGCTATCAATTTTAAGTTCAGTATTTGACAATTACTAGTTCAGATCTTCAAGTTATAATTAGAGATAATAATTTGAATTTGACATATCGAAGTTCTGTAATTCACTATTACAAGTTCAGATCTTCAAGTTATAATTTACAATAATAATTAGAAGCTATCAATTTTAAGTTCTGTATTTGACAATAACAAGTTCAGATCTACAAGTTATAATTTGCACTAATAATTTGTATTTAACAATTAGAAGTTCTGTATTTGACAATTACTAGTTCAGATCTTCAAGTTATAATTTGAAATAATAATTTGAGTTTAACAAATCTACGTTCTGTAATTCACTATTACAAGTGCAGATCTACAAGTTATAATTTACAATAATAATTAGAAGCTATCAATTTTAAGTTCTGTATTTGACTATTACAAGCTCAGATCTTCAAGTTATAATTTGAATTATAATTATAAGCTATCAATTTTAAGTTCTGTATTTGACAATTACTAGTTCAGATAGTCAAGTTATAATTTGAACTAATAATTTGAATTTAACAAATCTAAGTTCTGTAACTCACTATTACAAGTTCAGATCTTCAAGTTATAATTTGCAATAATAATTAGAAGCTATCAATTTTAAGTTCTGTATTTGACAATTACAAGTTCAGATCTTCAAGTTATAATTTGCACTAATAATTTGTATTTAAGAATTCGAAGTTCTGTATTTGACTATTACAAGTTCAGATCTTCAAGTTATAATTTGAATTATAATTATTAGCTATCAATTTTAAGTTCTGTATTTGACAATTACAAGTACAGATCTTCAAATTATTATTTGCAATAATAATTAGAAGTTATCAATTTTAAGTTCTGTATTTTACAATTACAAGTTCAAATCTTCAAGTTATAATTTGAAATAATAATTTGTATTTAACAAATCTAAGTTCTGTAATTCACTATTCCAAGTTCAGATCTTCAAGTTATAATTTGCAATAATAATTAGAAGTTATCAATTTTAAGTTCTGTATTTGACAATTACAAGTTCAGATCTTCAAGTTATAATTTGCACTAATAATTTGTATTTAATAAATAGAAGTTCTGTATTTGACAATTACAAGTTCATATCTTCAAGTTATAATTTGAAATAATAATTAGAAGCTATCAATTTTAAGTTCTGTATTTGACAATTACAAGTTCAGATCTTCAAGTTATAATTTGCAATAATAATTAGAAGCTATCAATTTTAAGTTCTGTGTTTGACAATTACAAGTTCAGATCTTCAAGTTATAATTTGCACTAATAATTTGTGTTTAATAATTAGAAGTTCTGTATTTGACAATTACTAGTTCAGATCTTCAAGTTATAATTTGAAATAATAATTTGAATTTAACAAATCTAAGTTCTGTTATTCACTATTACAAGTTCAGATCTTCAAGTTATAATTTACAATAATAATTATAAGCTATCAATTTTAAGTTCTGTATTTGACAATTACTAGTTCAGATCTTCAAGTTATAATTTGCACTAATAATTTGTATTTAACAATTCGAAGTTCTGTATTTGACTATTACAAGTTCAGATCTTCAAGTTATAATTTGAAATAATAATTACAAGCTATCCATTTTAAGTTCTGTATTTGACAATTACAAGTTCAGATCTTCAAGTTATAATTTGCAATAATAATTAGAAGCTATCAATTTTAAGTTCTGTATTTGACAATTACAAGTTCAGATCTTTAAGTTATAATTTGCACTAATAATTTCTATTTAATAAATAGAAGTTCTGTATTTGACAATTACAAGTTCATATCTTCAAGTTATAATTTGAAATAATAATTAGAAGCTATCAATTTTAAGTTCTGTATTTGACAATTACAAGTTCAGATCTTCAAGTTATAATTTGCAATAATAATTAGAAGCTATCAATTTTAAGTTCTGTATTTGACAATTACAAGTTCAGATCTTTAAGTTATAATTTGCACTAATAATTTGTATTTAATAATTAGAAGTTCTGTATTTGACAATTACTAGTTCAGGTCTTCAAGATATAATTTGTAATAATAATTTGCATTTAACAAATCTTAGTTCTGTAATTCACTACTACAAGTTCAGATCTTCAAGTTATAATTTGCAATAATAATTAGAAGCTATCAATTTTAAGTTCTGTATTTGACAATTACTAGTTCAGATCTTCAAGTTATAATTTGAAATAATAATTTGAATTTAACAAATCTAAGTTCTGTAATTCACTATTACAAGTTCAGATCTTCAAGTTATAATTTGCACTAATAATTTGTATTTAACAATTAGAAGTTCTGTATTTGATTATTACAAGTTAAGATCTTCAAATAATTATTTGCAATCTTAGTTTGAATTTAATAATTCGAAGTTCTGTATTTACGTATTACAAGTTCAGATCTTCAAGTTATAATTTGAATTATAATTATAAGCTATCAATTTTAAGTTCTGTATTTGACAATTACTAGTTCAGATCTACAAGTTATAATTTGTAATTATAATTAGTAGCTATCAATTTTAAGTTCTGTATTTGACAATTACCAGTTCAGATCTTCAAGTTATAATTTGCAATAACAATTAGAAGCTATCAATTTTAAGTTCTGTATTTGACAATTACTAGTTCAGATCTTCAAGTTATAATTTGAAATAAAATTTGAATTTAACAAATCTAAGTTCTGTAATTCACTAATACAAGTTCTGATCTTCAAGTTATAATTTACAATAATAATTAGAAGCTATCAATTTTAAGTTCTGTATTTAACAATTACAAGTTCAGATCTTGAAGTTATAATTTGCAATAATAATTGGAAGCTATCAATTTTAAGTTCTGTAATTCACTATTACAAGTTCAGATCTTCAAGTTATAATTTGCAATAATAATTAGAAGCTATCAATTTTAAGTTCTGTATTTGACAATTACAAGTTCAGATCTTCAAGTTATAATTTGCACTAATAATTTGTATTTAAGAATTTTAAGTTCTGTATTTGACAATTACTAGTTCAGATCTTCTAGTTATAATTTGAAATAATAATTTGTATTTAACAAGTCTAAGTTCTGTAATTCACTATTACAAGTTCAGATCTACAAGTTATAATATGCAATAATAATTAGAAGCTATCAATTTTAAGTTCTGTATTTGACAATTACAAGTTCAGATCTTCAAGTTATATTTTGCACTAATAATTTTTATTTAACAATTCGAAGTTCTGTATTTGACTATTACAAGTTCAGATCTTCAAGTTATAATTTGAATTATAATTATTAGCTATCAATTTTAAGTTCTGTATTTGACAATTACAAGTACAGATCTTCAAATTATTATTTGCAATAATAATTAGAAGTTATCAATTTTAAGTTCTGTATTTTACAATTACAAGTTCAAATCTTCAAGTTATAATTTGAAATAATAATTTGTATTTAACAAATCTAAGTTCTGTAATTCACTATTCCAAGTTCAGATCTTCAAGTTATAATTTACAATAATAATTATAAGCTATCAATTTTAAGTTCTGTATTTGACAATTACTAGTTCAGATCTTCAAGTTATAATTTGAAATAATAATTTGTATTTAACAAATCTAAGTTCTGTAATTCACTATTACAAGTTCAGATCTTCAAGTCATAAATTGAATTATAATTTTAAGCTATCAATTTTAAGTTCTGTATTTGACAATTACAAGTACAGATCTTCAAATTATTATTTGCAATAATAATTAGAAGCTATCAATTTTAAGTTCTGCATTTGACAATTAAAAGTTCAGATCTTCAAGTTATTATTTGCAATAATAATTAGAAGCTATCAATTTTAAGTTCTGTATTTGACAATTACAAGTTCAGATCTTCAAGTTATAATTTGAAATAATAATTAGAAGCTATCAATATTAAGTTCTCTATATGACAATTACTAGTTCAGATCTTCAAGTTATAATTTGAAATAATAATTAGAAGCTATCAATTATAAGTTCTGTATTTGACAATTACAAGTTCAGATCTACAAGTTATAATTTGTAATTATAATTAGTAGCTATCAATTTTAAGTTCTGTATTTGACTATTACAAGCTCAGATCTTCAAGTTATAATTTGAATTATAATTATAAGCTATCAATTTTAAGTTCTGTATTTGACAATTACTAGTTCAGATAGTCAAGTTATAATTTGAACTAATAATTTGAATTTAACAAATCTAAGTTCTGTAACTCACTATTACAAGTTCAGATCTTCAAGTTATAATTTGCAATAATAATTAGAAGCTATCAATTTTAAGTTCTGTATTTGACAATTACAAGTTCAGATCTTCAAGTTATAATTTGCACTAATAATTTGTATTTAAGAATTTTAAGTTCTGTATTTGACAATTACTTGTTCAGATCTTCTAGTTATAATTTGAAATAATAATTTGTATTTAACAAGTCTAAGTTCTGTAATTCACTATTACAAGTTCAGATCTACAAGTTATAATATGCAATAATAATTAGAAGCTATCAATTTTAAGTTCTGTATTTGACAATTACAAGTTCAGATCTTCAAGTTATAATTTGCACTAATAATTTTTATTTAACAATTCGAAGTTCTGTATTTGACTATTACAAGTTCAGATCTTCAAGTTATAATTTGAATTATAATTATTAGCTATCAATTTTAAGTTCTGTATTTGACAATTACAAGTACAGATCTTCAAATTATTATTTGCAATAATAATTAGAAGTTATCAATTTTAAGTTCTGTATTTTACAATTACAAGTTCAAATCTTCAAGTTATAATTTGAAATAATAATTTGTATTTAACAAATCTAAGTTCTGTAATTCACTATTCCAAGTTCAGATCTTCAAGTTATAATTTGCAATAATAATTAGAAGTTATCAATTTTAAGTTCTGTATTTGACAATTACAAGTTCAGATCTTCAAGTTATAATTTGCACTAATAATTTGTATTTAATAAATAGAAGTTCTGTATTTGACAATTACAAGTTCATATCTTCAAGTTATAATTTGAAATAATAATTAGAAGCTATCAATTTTAAGTTCTGTATTTGACAATTACAAGTTCAGATCTTCAAGTTATAATTTGCAATAATAATTAGAAGCTATCAATTTTAAGTTCTGTGTTTGACAATTACAAGTTCAGATCTTCAAGTTATAATTTGCACTAATAATTTGTATTTAATAATTAGAAGTTCTGTATTTGACAATTACTAGTTCAGATCTTCAAGTTATAATTTGAAATAATAATTTGAATTTAAGAAATCTTAGTTCTCTAATTCACTATTACAAGTTCAGATCTTCAAGTTATAATTTGCAATAATAATTAGAAGCTATCAATTTTAAGTTCTGTATTTGACAATTACTAGTTCACATCTTCAAGTTATAATTTGAAATAATAATTTGAATTTAACAAATCTAAGTTCTGTTATTCACTATTACAAGTTCAGATCTTCAAGTTATAATTTACAATAATAATTATAAGCTATCAATTTTAAGTTCTGTATTTGACAATTACTAGTTCAGATCTTCAAGTTATAATTTGCACTAATAATTTGTATTTAACAATTCGAAGTTCTGTATTTAACTATTACAAGTTCAGATCTTCAAGTTATAATTTGAAATAATAATTACAAGCTATCCATTTTAAGTTCTGTATTTGACAATTACAAGTTCAGATCTTCAAGTTATAATTTGCAATAATAATTAGAAGCTATCAATTTTAAGTTCTGTATTTGACAATTACAAGTTCAGATCTTTAAGTTATAATTTGCACTAATAATTTCTATTTAATAAATAGAAGTTCTGTATTTGACAATTACAAGTTCATATCTTCAAGTTATAATTTGAAATAATAATTAGAAGCTATCAATTTTAAGTTCTGTATTTGACAATTACAAGTTCAGATCTTCAAGTTATAATTTGCAATAATAATTAGAAGCTATCAATTTTAAGTTCTGTATTTGACAATTACAAGTTCAGATCTTTAAGTTATAATTTGCACTAATAATTTGTATTTAATAATTAGAAGTTCTGTATTTGACAATTACTAGTTCAGGTCTTCAAGATATAATTTGTAATAATAATTTGCATTTAACAAATCTTAGTTCTGTAATTCACTACTACAAGTTCAGATCTTCAAGTTATAATTTGCAATAATAATTAGAAGCTATCAATTTTAAGTTCTGTATTTGACAATTACTAGTTCAGATCTTCAAGTTATAATTTGAAATAATAATTTGAATTTAACAAATCTAAGTTCTGTAATTCACTATTACAAGTTCAGATCTTCAAGTTATAATTTGCACTAATAATTTGTATTTAACAATTAGAAGTTCTGTATTTGATTATTACAAGTTCAGATCTTCAAATAATTATTTGCAATCTTAGTTTGAATTTAATAATTCGAAGTTCTGTATTTACGTATTACAAGTTCAGATCTTCAAGTTATAATTTGAATTATAATTATAAGCTATCAATTTTAAGTTCTGTATTTGACAATTACTAGTTCAGATCTACAAGTTATAATTTGTAATTATAATTAGTAGCTATCAATTTTAAGTTCTGTATTTGACAATTACCAGTTCAGATCTTCAAGTTATAATTTGCAATAACAATTAGAAGCTATCAATTTTAAGTTCTGTATTTGACAATTACTAGTTCAGATCTTCAAGTTATAATTTGAAATAAAATTTGAATTTAACAAATCTAAGTTCTGTAATTCACTAATACAAGTTCTGATCTTCAAGTTATAATTTACAATAATAATTAGAAGCTATCAATTTTAAGTTCTGTATTTAACAATTACAAGTTCAGATCTTGAAGTTATAATTTGCAATAATAATTAGAAGCTATCAATTTTAAGTTCTGTAATTCACTATTACAAGTTCAGATCTTCAAGTTATAATTTGCAATAATAATTAGAAGCTATCAATTTTAAGTTCTGTATTTGACAATTACAAGTTCAGATCTTCAAGTTATAATTTGCACTAATAATTTGTATTTAAGAATTTTAAGTTCTGTATTTGACAATTACTAGTTCAGATCTTCTAGTTATAATTTGAAATAATAATTTGTATTTAACAAGTCTAAGTTCTGTAATTCACTATTACAAGTTCAGATCTACAAGTTATAATATGCAATAATAATTAGAAGCTATCAATTTTAAGTTCTGTATTTGACAATTACAAGTTCAGATCTTCAAGTTATATTTTGCACTAATAATTTTTATTTAACAATTCGAAGTTCTGTATTTGACTATTACAAGTTCAGATCTTCAAGTTATAATTTGAATTATAATTATTAGCTATCAATTTTAAGTTCTGTATTTGACAATTACAAGTACAGATCTTCAAATTATTATTTGCAATAATAATTAGAAGTTATCAATTTTAAGTTCTGTATTTTACAATTACAAGTTCAAATCTTCAAGTTATAATTTGAAATAATAATTTGTATTTAACAAATCTAAGTTCTGTAATTCACTATTCCAAGTTCAGATCTTCAAGTTATAATTTACAATAATAATTATAAGCTATCAATTTTAAGTTCTGTATTTGACAATTACTAGTTCAGATCTTCAAGTTATAATTTGAAATAATAATTTGTATTTAACAAATCTAAGTTCTGTAATTCACTATTACAAGTTCAGATCTTCAAGTCATAAATTGAATTATAATTTTAAGCTATCAATTTTAAGTTCTGTATTTGACAATTACAAGTACAGATCTTCAAATTATTATTTGCAATAATAATTAGAAGCTATCAATTTTAAGTTCTGCATTTGACAATTAAAAGTTCAGATCTTCAAGTTATTATTTGCAATAATAATTAGAAGCTATCAATTTTAAGTTCTGTATTTGACAATTACAAGTTCAGATCTTCAAGTTATAATTTGAAATAATAATTAGAAGCTATCAATATTAAGTTCTGTATATGACAATTACTAGTTCAGATCTTCAAGTTATAATTTGAAATAATAATTTGAATTTAACAAATCTAAGTTCTGTAATTCATTATTACAAGTTCATATCTTTAAGTTATAATTTACAATAATAATTAGAAGCTATCAATTTTAAGTTCTGTATTTGACAATTACAAGTTCAGATCTTCAAGTTATAATTTGAAATAATAATTTGAATTTAACAAATCTAAGTTCTGTTATTCACTATTACAAGTTCAGATCTTCAAGTTATAATTTGAATTATAATTATAAGCTATCAATTTTAAGTTCTGTATTTGACAATTACTAGTTCAGATCTACAAGTTATAATTTGTAATTATAATTAGTAGCTATCAATTTTAAGTTCTGTATTTGACAATTACCAGTTCAGATCTTCAAGTTATAATTTGCAATAACAATTAGAAGCTATCAATTTTAAGTTCTGTATTTGACAATTACTAGTTCAGATCTTCAAGTTATAATTTGAAATAAAATTTGAATTTAACAAATCTAAGTTCTGTAATTCACTAATACAAGTTCTGATCTTCAAGTTATAATTTACAATAATAATTAGAAGCTATCAATTTTAAGTTCTGTATTTAACAATTACAAGTTCAGATCTTGAAGTTATAATTTGCAATAATAATTAGAAGCTATCAATTTTAAGTTCTGTAATTCACTATTACAAGTTCAGATCTTCAAGTTATAATTTGCAATAATAATTAGAAGCTATCAATTTTAAGTTCTGTATTTGACAATTACAAGTTCAGATCTTCAAGTTATAATTTGCACTAATAATTAGTATTTAGGAATTTTAAGTTCTGTATTTGACAATTACTAGTTCAGATCTTCTAGTTATAATTTGAAATAATAATTTGTATTTAACAAGTCTAAGTTCTGTAATTCACTATTACAAGTTCAGATCTACAAGTTATAATATGCAATAATAATTAGAAGCTATCAATTTTAAGTTCTGTATTTGACAATTACAAGTTCAGATCTTCAAGTTATATTTTGCACTAATAATTTTTATTTAACAATTCGAAGTTCTGTATTTGACTATTACAAGTTCAGATCTTCAAGTTATAATTTGAATTATAATTATTAGCTATCAATTTTAAGTTCTGTATTTGACAATTACAAGTACAGATCTTCAAATTATTATTTGCAATAATAATTAGAAGTTATCAATTTTAAGTTCTGTATTTTACAATTACAAGTTCAAATCTTCAAGTTATAATTTGAAATAATAATTTGTATTTAACAAATCTAAGTTCTGTAATTCACTATTCCAAGTTCAGATCTTCAAGTTATAATTTACAATAATAATTATAAGCTATCAATTTTAAGTTCTGTATTTGACAATTACTAGTTCAGATCTTCAAGTTATAATTTGAAATAATAATTTGTATTTAACAAATCTAAGTTCTGTAATTCACTATTACAAGTTCAGATCTTCAAGTCATAAATTGAATTATAATTTTAAGCTATCAATTTTAAGTTCTGTATTTGACAATTACAAGTACAGATCTTCAAATTATTATTTGCAATAATAATTAGAAGCTATCAATTTTAAGTTCTGCATTTGACAATTAAAAGTTCAGATCTTCAAGTTATTATTTGCAATAATAATTAGAAGCTATCAATTTTAAGTTCTGTATTTGACAATTACAAGTTCAGATCTTCAAGTTATAATTTGAAATAATAATTAGAAGCTATCAATATTAAGTTCTGTATATGACAATTACTAGTTCAGATCTTCAAGTTATAATTTGAAATAATAATTTGAATTTAACAAATCTAAGTTCTGTAATTCATTATTACAAGTTCAGATCTTTAAGTTATAATTTACAATAATAATTAGAAGCTATCAATTTTAAGTTCTGTATTTGACAATTACAAGTTCAGATCTTCAAGTTATAATTTGAAATAATAATTTGAATTTAACAAATCTAAGTTCTGTTATTCACTATTACAAGTTCAGATCTTCAAGTTATAATTTACAATAATAATTATAAGCTATCAATTTTAAGTTCTGTATTTGACAATTACTAGTTCAGATCTTCAAGTTATAATTTGCACTAATAATTAGTATTTATCAATTCGAAGTTCTGTATTTGACTATTACAAGTTCAGATCTTCAAGTTATAATTTGAAATAATAATTACAAGCTATCCATTTTAAGTTCTGTATTTGACAATTACAAGTTCAGATCTTCAAGTTATAATTTGCAATAATAATTAGAAGCTATCAATTATAAGTTCTGTATTTGACAATTACAAGTTCAGATCTTTAAGTTATAATTTGCACTAATAATTTGTATTTAATAAATAGAAGTTCTGTATTTGACAATTACAAGTTCATATCTTCAAGTTATAATTTGAAATAATAATTAGAAGCTATCAATTTTAAGTTCTGTATTTGACAATTACAAGTTCAGATCTTCTAGTTATAATTTGAAATAATAATTTGTATTTATCAAGTCTAAGTTCTGTAATTCACTATTACAAGTTCAGATCTACAAGTTATAATATGCAATAATAATTAGAAGCTATCAATTTTAAGTTCTGTATTTGACAATTACAAGTTCAGATCTTCAAGTTATAATTTGCACTAATAATTTTTATTTAACAATTCGAAGTTCTGTATTTGACTATTACAAGTTCAGATCTTCAAGTTATAATTTGAATTATAATTATTAGCTATCAATTTTAAGTTCTGTATTTGACAATTACAAGTACAGATCTTCAAATTATTATTTGCAATAATAATTAGAAGTTATCAATTTTAAGTTCTGTATTTTACAATTACAAGTTCAAATCTTCAAGTTATAATTTGAAATAATAATTTGTATTTAACAAATCTAAGTTCTGTAATTCACTATTCCAAGTTCAGATCTTCAAGTTATAATTTGCAATAATAATTAGAAGTTATCAATTTTAAGTTCTGTATTTGACAATTACAAGTTCAGATCTTCAAGTTATAATTTGCACTAATAATTTGTATTTAATAAATAGAAGTTCTGTATTTGACAATTACAAGTTCATATCTTCAAGTTATAATTTGAAATAATAATTAGAAGCTATCAATTTTAAGTTCTGTATTTGACAATTACAAGTTCAGATCTTCAAGTTATAATTTGCAATAATAATTAGAAGCTATCAATTTTAAGTTCTGTGTTTGACAATTACAAGTTCAGATCTTCAAGTTATAATTTGCACTAATAATTTGTATTTAATAATTAGAAGTTCTGTATTTGACAATTACTAGTTCAGATCTTCAAGTTATAATTTGAAATAATAATTTGAATTTAAGAAATCTTAGTTCTGTAATTCACTATTACAAGTTCAGATCTTCAAGTTATAATTTGCAATAATAATTAGAAGCTATCAATTTTAAGTTCTGTATTTGACAATTACTAGTTCACATCTTCAAGTTATAATTTGAAATAATAATTTGAATTTAACAAATCTAAGTTCTGTTATTCACTATTACAAGTTCAGATCTTCAAGTTATAATTTACAATAATAATTATAAGCTATCAATTTTAAGTTCTGTATTTGACAATTACTAGTTCAGATCTTCAAGTTATAATTTGCACTAATAATTTGTATTTAACAATTCGAAGTTCTGTATTTGACTATTACAAGTTCAGATCTTCAAGTTATAATTTGAAATAATAATTACAAGCTATCCATTTTAAGTTCTGTATTTGACAATTACAAGTTCAGATCTTCAAGTTATAATTTGCAATAATAATTAGAAGCTATCAATTTTAAGTTCTGTATTTGACAATTACAAGTTCAGATCTTTAAGTTATAATTTGCACTAATAATTTGTATTTAATAAATAGAAGTTCTGTATTTGACAATTACAAGTTCATATCTTCAAGTTATAATTTGAAATAATAATTAGAAGCTATCAATTTTAAGTTCTGTATTTGACAATTACAAGTTCAGATCTTCAAGTTATAATTTGCAATAATAATTAGAAGCTATAAATTTTAAGTTCTGTATTTGACAATTACAAGTTCAGATCTTCAAGTTATAATTTGCACTAATAATTTGTATTTAATAATTAGAAGTTCTGTATTTGACAATTACTAGTTCAGGTCTTCAAGATATAATTTGTAATAATAATTTGCATTTAACAAATCTTAGTTCTGTAATTCACTACTACAAGTTTAGATCTTCAAGTTATAATTTACAATAATAATTATAAGCTATCAATTTTAAGTTCTGTATTTGACAATTACTAGTTCAGATCTTCAAATTATAATTTGAAATAATAATTTGAATTTAACAAATCTAAGTTCTGTAATTCACTATTACAAGTTCAGATCTTCAAGTTATAATTTGCACTAATAATTTGTATTTAACAATTAGAAGTCAGTATTTGATTATTACAAGTTCAGATCTTCAAATAATTATTTGCAATCTTAGTTTGAATTTAATAATTCGAAGTTCTGTATTTACGTATTACAAGTTAAGATCTTCAAGTTATAATTTGCACTAATGATTTGTATTTAACAATTCGTAATTCTGTATTTGACTATTACAAGTTCAGATCTCCTAGTTATAATTTGAATTATAATTATAAGCTATCAATTTTAAGTTCTGTATTTGACAATTACTAGTTCAGATCTACAAGTTATAATTTGTAATTATAATTAGTAGCTATCAATTTTAAGTTCTGTATTTGACAATTACCAGTTCAGATCTTCAAGTTATAATTTGCAATAACAATTAGAAGCCATCAATTTTAAGTTCTGTATTTGACAATTACTAGTTGAGATCTTCAAGTTATAATTTGAAATAAAATTTGAATTTAACAAATCTAAGTTCTGTAATTCACTAATACAAGTTCAGATCTTCAAGTTATAATTTACAATAATAATTAGAAGCTATCAATTTTAAGTTCTGTATTTGACAATTACAAGTTCAGATCTTGAAGTTATAATTTGCAATAATAATTAGAAGCTATCAATTTTAAGTTCTGTAATTCACTATTACAAGTTCAGATCTTCAAGTTATAATTTGCAATAATAATTAGAAGCTATCAATTTTAAGTTCTGTATTTGACAATTACAAGTTCAGATCTTCAAGTTATAATTTGCACTAATAATTTGTATTTAAGAATTTTAAGTTCTGTATTTGACAATTACTAGTTCAGATCTTCTAGTTATAATTTGAAATAATAATTTGTATTTAACAAGTCTAAGTTCTGTAATTCACTATTACAAGTTCAGATCTACAAGTTATAATATGCAATAATAATTAGAAGCTATCAATTTTAAGTTCTGTATTTGACAATTACAAGTTCAGATCTTCAAGTTATAATTTGCACTAATAATTTTTATTTAACAATTCGAAGTTCTGTATTTGACTATTACAAGTTCAGATCTTCAAGTTATAATTTGAATTATAATTATTAGCTATCAATTTTAAGTTCTGTATTTGACAATTACAAGTACAGATCTTCAAATTATTATTTGCAATAATAATTAGAAGTTATCAATTTTAAGTTCTGTATTTTACAATTACAAGTTCAAATCTTCAAGTTATAATTTGAAATAATAATTTGTATTTAACAAATCTAAGTTCTGTAATTCACTATTCCAAGTTCAGATCTTCAAGTTATAATTTACAATAATAATTATAAGCTATCAATTTTAAGTTCTGTATTTGACAATTACTAGTTCAGATCTTCAAGTTATAATTTGAAATAATAATTTGAATTTAACAAATCTAAGTTCTGTAATTCACTATTATAAGTTCAGATCTTCAAGTCATAAATTGAATTATAATTTTAAGCTATCAATTTTAAGTTCTGTATTTGACAATTACAAGTACAGATCTTCAAATTAATATTTGCAATAATAATTAGAAGCTATCAATTTTAAGTTCTGCATTTGACAATTAAAAGTTCAGATCTTCAAGTTATTATTTGCAATAATAATTAGAAGCTATCAATTATAAGTTCTGTATTTGACAATTACAAGTTCAGATCTTCAAGTTATAATTTGAAATAATAATTAGAAGCTATCAATATTAAGTTCTGTATATGACAATTACTAGTTCAGATCTTCAAGTTATAATTTGAAATAATAATTTGAATTTAACAAATCTAAGTTCTGTAATTCATTATTACAAGTTCAGATCTTTAAGTTATAATTTACAATAATAATTAGAAGCTATCAATTTTAAGTTCTGTATTTGACAATTACAAGTTCAGATCTTCAAGTTATAATTTGAAATAATAATTTGAATTTAACAAATGTAAGTTCTGTTATTCACTATTACAAGTTCAGATCTTCAAGTTATAATTTACAATAATAATTATAAGCTATCAATTTTAAGTTCTGTATTTGACAATTACTAGTTCAGATCTTCAAGTTATAATTTGCACTAATAATTTGTATTTAACAATTCGTAATTCTGTATTTGACTATTACAAGTTCAGATCTTCTAGTTATAATTTGAATTATAATTATAAGCTATCAATTTTAAGTTCTGTATTTGACAATTACTAGTTCAGATCTACAAGTTATAATTTGTAATTATAATTAGTAGCTATCAATTTTAAGTTCTGTATTTGACAATTACCAGTTCAGATCTTCAAGTTATAATTTGCAATAACAATTAGAAGCTATCAATTTTAAGTTCTGTATTTGACAATTACTAGTTCAGATCTTCAAGTTATAATTTGAAATAAAATTTGAATTTAACAAATCTAAGTTCTGTAATTCACTAATACAAGTTCAGATCTTCTAGTTATAATTTACAATAATAATTAGAAGCTATCAATTTTAAGTTCTGTATTTGACAATTACAAGTTCAGATCTTGAAGTTATAATTTGCAATAATAATTAGAAGCTATCAATTTTAAGTTCTGTAATTCACTATTACAAGTTCAGATCTTCAAGTTATAATTTGCAATAATAATTAGAAGCTATCAATTTTAAGTTCTGTATTTGACAATTACAAGTTCAGATCTTCAAGTTATAATTTGCACTAATAATTTGTATTTAAGAATTTTAAGTTCTGTATTTGACAATTACTAGTTCAGATCTTCTAGTTATAATTTGAAATAATAATTTGTATTTAACAAGTCTAAGTTCTGTAATTCACTATTACAAGTTCAGATCTACAAGTTATAATATGCAATAATAATTAGAAGCTATCAATTTTAAGTTCTGTATTTGACAATTACAAGTTCAGATCTTCAAGTTATAATTGGCACTAATAATTTTTATTTAACAATTCGAAGTTCTGTATTTGACTATTACAAGTTCAGATCTTCAAGTTATAATTTGAATTATAATTATTAGCTATCAATTTTAAGTTCTGTATTTGACAATTACAAGTACAGATCTTCAAATTATTATTTGCAATAATAATTAGAAGTTATCAATTTTAAGTTCTGTATTTTACAATTACAAGTTCAAATCTTCAAGTTATAATTTGAAATAATAATTTGAATTTAACAAATCTAAGTTCTGTAATTCACTATTATAAGTTCAGATCTTCAAGTCATAAATTGAATTATAATTTTAAGCTATCAATTTTAAGTTCTGTATTTGACAATTACAAGTACAGATCTTCAAATTATTATTTGCAATAATAATTAGAAGCTATCAATTTTAAGTTCTGCATTTGACAATTAAAAGTTCAGATCTTCAAGTTATTATTTGCAATAATAATTAGAAGCTATCAATATTAAGTTCTGTATATGACAATTACTAGTTCAGATCTTCAAGTTATAATTTGAAATAATAATTTGAATTTAACAAATCTAAGTTCTGTAATTCATTATTACAAGTTCAGATCTTTAAGTTATAATTTACAATAATAATTAGAAGCTATCAATTTTAAGTTCTGTATTTGACAATTACAAGTTCAGATCTTCAAGTTATAATTTGAAATAATAATTTGAATTTAACAAATCTAAGTTCTGTTATTCACTATTACAAGTTCAGATCTTCAAGTTATAATTTACAATAATAATTATAAGCTATCAATTTTAAGTTCTGTATTTGACAATTACTAGTTCAGATCTTCAAGTTATAATTTGCACTAATAATTTGTATTTAACAATTCGAAGTTCTGTATTTGACTATTACAAGTTCAGATCTTCAAGTTATAATTTGAAATAATAATTACAAGCTATCCATTTTAAGTTCTGTATTTGACAATTACAAGTTCAGATCTTCAAGTTATAATTTGCAATAATAATTAGAAGCTATCAATTTTAAGTTCTGTATTTGACAATTACAAGTTCAGATCTTTAAGTTATAATTTGCACTAATAATTTGTATTTAATAAATAGAAGTTCTGTATTTGACAATTACAAGTTCATATCTTCAAGTTATAATTTGAAATAATAATTAGAAGCTATCAATTTTAAGTTCTGTATTTGACAATTACAAGTTCAGATCTTCAAGTTATAATTTGCAATAATAATTAGAAGCTATCAATTTTAAGTTCTGTATTTGACAATTACAAGTTCAGATCTTCAAGTTATAATTTGCACTAATAATTTGTATTTAATAATTAGAAGTTCTGTATTTGACAATTACTAGTTCAGATCTTCAAGATATAATTTGTAATAATAATTTGCATTTAACAAATCTTAGTTCTGTAATTCACTACTACATGTTCAGATCTTCAAGTTATAATTTGCAATAATAATTAGAAGCTATCAATTTTAAGTTCTGTATTTGACAATTACTAGTTCAGATCTACAAGTTATAATTTGAAATAATAATTTGAATTTAACAAATCTAAGTTCTGTAATTCACTATTACAAGTTCAGATCTTCAAGTTATAATTTGCACTAATAATTTGTATTTAACAATTAGAAGTTCTGTATTTGACTATTACAAGTTCAGATCTTCAAATAATTATTTGCAATCTTAGTTTGAATTTAATAATTCGAAGTTCTGTATTTACCTATTACAAGTTCAGATCTTCAAGTTATAATTTGCACTAATAATTTGTATTTAACAATTCGTAATTCTGTATTTGACTATTACAAGTTCAGATCTTCTAGTTATAATTTGAATTATAATTATAAGCTATCAATTTTAAGTTCTGTATTTGACAATTACTAGTTCAGATCTACAAGTTATAATTTGTAATTATAATTAGTAGCTATCAATTTTAAGTTCTGTATTTGACAATTACCAGTTCAGATCTTCAAGTTATAATTTGCAATAACAATTAGAAGCTATCAATTTTAAGTTCTGTATTTGACAATTACTAGTTCAGATCTTCAAGTTATAATTTGAAATAAAATTTGAATTTAACAAATCTAAGTTCTGTAATTCACTAATACAAGTTCAGATCTTCTAGTTATAATTTACAATAATAATTAGAAGCTATCAATTTTAAGTTCTGTATTTGACAATTACAAGTTCAGATCTTGAAGTTATAATTTGCAATAATAATTAGAAGCTATCAATTTTAAGTTCTGTAATTCACTATTACAAGTTCAGATCTTCAAGTTATAATTTGCAATAATAATTAGAAGCTATCAATTTTAAGTTCTGTATTTGACAATTACAAGTTCAGATCTTCAAGTTATAATTTGCACTAATAATTTGTATTTAAGAATTTTAAGTTCTGTATTTGACAATTACTAGTTCAGATCTTCTAGTTATAATTTGAAATAATAATTTGTATTTAACAAGTCTAAGTTCTGTAATTCACTATTACAAGTTCAGATCTACAAGTTATAATATGCAATAATAATTAGAAGCTATCAATTTTAAGTTCTGTATTTGACAATTACAAGTTCAGATCTTCAAGTTATAATTGGCACTAATAATTTTTATTTAACAATTCGAAGTTCTGTATTTGACTATTACAAGTTCAGATCTTCAAGTTATAATTTGAATTATAATTATTAGCTATCAATTTTAAGTTCTGTATTTGACAATTACAAGTACAGATCTTCAAATTATTATTTGCAATAATAATTAGAAGTTATCAATTTTAAGTTCTGTATTTTACAATTACAAGTTCAAATCTTCAAGTTATAATTTGAAATAATAATTTGAATTTAACAAATCTAAGTTCTGTTATTCACTATTACAAGTTCAGATCTTCAAGTTATAATTTACAATAATAATTATAAGCTATCAATTTTAAGTTCTGTATTTGACAATTACTAGTTCAGATCTTCAAGTTATAATTTGCACTAATAATTTGTATTTAACAATTTGAAGTTCTGTATTTGACTATTACAAGTTCAGATCTAAAGTTATAATTTGAAATAATAATTACAAGCTATCCATTTTAAGTTCTGTATTTGACAATTACAAGTTCAGATCTTCAAGTTATAATTTGCAATAATAATTAGAAGCTATCAATTTTAAGTTCTGTATTTGACAATTACAAGTTCAGATCTTTAAGTTATAATTTGCACTAATAATTTGTATTTAATAAATAGAAGTTCTGTATTTGACAATTACAAGTTCATATCTTCAAGTTATAATTTGAAATAATAATTAGAAGCTATCAATTTTAAGTTCTGTATTTGACAATTACAAGTTCAGATCTTCAAGTTATAATTTGCAATAATAATTAGAAGCTATCAATTTTAAGTTCTGTATTTGACAATTACTAGTTCAGATCTACAAGTTATAATTTGAAATAATAATTTGAATTTAACAAATCTAAGTTCTGTAATTCACTATTACAAGTTCAGATCTTCAAGTTATAATTTGCACTAATAATTTGTATTTAACAATTAGAAGTTCTGTATTTTACTATTACAAGTTCAGATCTTCAAATAATTATTTGCAATCTTAGTTTGAATTTAATAATTCGAAGTTCTGTATTTACGTATTACAAGTTCAGATCTTCAAGTTATAATTTGCACTAATAATTTGTATTTAAGAATTTTAAGTTCTGTATTTGACAATTACTAGTTCAGATCTTCTAGTTATAATTTGAAATAATAATTTGTATTTAACAAGTCTAAGTTCTGTAATTCACTATTACAAGTTCAGATCTACAAGTTATAATATGCAATAATAATTAGAAGCTATCAATTTTAAGTTCTGTATTTGACAATTACAAGTTCAATTCTTCAAGTTATAATTGGCACTAATAATTTTTATTTAACAATTCGAAGTTCTGTATTTGACTATTACAAGTTCAGATCTTCAAGTTATAATTTGAATTATAATTATTAGCTATCAATTTTAAGTTCTGTATTTGACAATTACAAGTACAGATCTTCAAATTATTATTTGCAATAATAATTAGAAGTTATCAATTTTAAGTTCTGTATTTTACAATTACAAGTTCAAATCTTCAAGTTATAATTTGAAATAATAATTTGAATTTAACAAATCTAAGTTCTGTTATTCACTATTACAAGTTTAGATCTTCAAGTTATAATTTACAATAATAATTATAAGCTATCAATTTTAAGTTCTGTATTTGACAATTACTAGTTCAGATCTTCAAGTTATAATTTGCACTAATAATTTGTATTTAACAATTCGAAGTTCTGTATTTGACTATTACAAGTTCAGATCTTCAAGTTATAATTTGAAATAATAATTACAAGCTATCCATTTTAAGTTCTGTATTTGACAATTACAAGTTCAGATCTTCAAGTTATAATTTGCAATAATAATTAGAAGCTATCAATTTTATGTTCTGTATTTGACAATTACAAGTTCAGATCTTTAAGTTATAATTTGCACTAATAATTTGTATTTAATAAATAGAAGTTCTGTATTTGACAATTACAAGTTCATATCTTCAAGTTATAATTTGAAATAATAATTAGAAGCTATCAATTTTAAGTTCTGTATTTGACAATTACAAGTTCAGATCTTCAAGTTATAATTTGCAATAATAATTAGAAGCTATCAATTTTAAGTTCTGTATTTGACAATTACAAGTTCAGATCTTCAAGTTATAATTTGCACTAATAATTTGTATTTAATAATTAGAAGTTCTGTATTTGACAATTACTAGTTCAGATCTTCAAGATATAATTTGTAATAATAATTTGCATTTAACAAATCTTAGTTCTGTAATTCACTACTACAAGTTCAGATCTTCAAGTTATAATTTGCAATAATAATTAGAAGCTATCAATTTTAGGTTCTGTATTTGACAATTACTAGTTCAGATCTTCAAGTTATAATTTGAAATAATAATTTGAATTTAACAAATCTAAGTTCTGTAATTCACTATTACAAGTTCAGATCTTCAAGTTATAATTTGCACTAATAATTTGTATTTAACAATTAGAAGTTCTGTATTTGACTATTACAAGTTCAGATCTTCAAATAATTATTTGCAATCTTAGTTAGAATTTAATAATTCGAAGTTCTGTATTTACGTATTACAAGTTCAGATCTTCAAGTTATAATTTGCACTAATAATTTGTATTTAACAATTCGTAATTCTGTATTTGACTATTACAAGTTCAGATCTTCTAGTTATAATTTGAATTATAATTATAAGCTATCAATTTTAAGTTCTGTATTTGACAATTACAAGTTCAGATCTTCAAGTTATAATTTGCACTAATAATTTTTATTTAATAATTAGAAGTTCTGTATTTGACAATTACTAGTTCAGATCTTCAAGATATAATTTGTAATAATAATTTGCATTTAACAAATCTTAGTTCTGTAATTCACTACTACAAGTTCAGATCTTCAAGTTATAATTTGCAATAATAATTAGAAGCTATCAATTTTAAGTTCTGTATTTGACAATTACAAGTTCAGATCTTCAAGTTATAATTTGCACTAATAATTTGTATTTAATAATTAGAAGTTCTGTATTTGACAATTACTAGTTCAGATCTTCAAGATATAATTTGTAATAATAATTTGCATTTAACAAATCTTAGTTCTGTAATTCACTACTACAAGTTCAGATCTTCAAGTTATAATTTGCAATAATAATTAGAAGCTATCAATTTTAGGTTCTGTATTTGACAATTACTAGTTCAGATCTTCAAGTTATAATTTGAAATAATAATTTGAATTTAACAAATCTAAGTTCTGTAATTCACTATTACAAGTTCAGATCTTCAAGTTATAATTTGCACTAATAATTTGTATTTAACAATTAGAAGTTCTGTATTTGACTATTACAAGTTCAGATCTTCAAATAATTATTTGCAATCTTAGTTAGAATTTAATAATTCGAAGTTCTGTATTTACGTATTACAAGTTCAGATCTTCAAGTTATAATTTGCACTAATAATTTGTATTTAACAATTCGTAATTCTGTATTTGACTATTACAAGTTCAGATCTTCTAGTTATAATTTGAATTATAATTATAAGCTATCAATTTTAAGTTCTGTATTTGACAATTACAAGTTCAGATCTTCAAGTTATAATTTGCACTAATAATTTTTATTTAATAATTAGAAGTTCTGTATTTGACAATTACTAGTTCAGATCTTCAAGATATAATTTGTAATAATAATTTGCATTTAACAAATCTTAGTTCTGTAATTCACTACTACAAGTTCAGATCTTCAAGTTATAATTTGCAATAATAATTAGAAGCTATCAATTTTAAGTTCTGTATTTGACAATTACTAGTTCAGATCTTCAAGTTATAATTTGAAATAATAATTTGAATTTAACAAATCTAAGTTCTGTAATTCACTATTACAAGTTCAGATCTTCAAGTTATAATTTGCACTAATAATTTGTATTTAACAATTAGAAGTTCTGTATTTGACCATTACAAGTTCAGATCTTCAAATAATTATTTGCAATCTTAGTTTGAATTTAATAATTCGAAGTTCTGTATTTACGTATTACAAGTTCAGATCTTCAAGTTATAATTTGCACTAATAATTTGTATTTAACAATTCGTAATTCTGTATTTGACTATTACAAGTTCAGATCTTCTAGTTATAATTTGAATTATAATTATAAGCTATCAATTTTAAGTTCTGTATTTGACAATTACTAGTTCAGATCTTCAAGTTATAATTTGAAATAATAATTTGAATTTAACAAATCTAAGTTCTGTAATTCATTATTACAAGTTCAGATCTCTAAGTTATAATTTACTATAATAACTAGAAACTATCAATTTTAAGTTCTGTATTTGACAATTACAAGTTCAGATCTTCAAGTTATAATTTGCAATAATAATTATAAGCTATCAATTTTAAGTTCTGTATTTGACAATTACAAGTTCATATCTTCAAGTTATAATTTGAAATAATAATTAGAAGCTATCAATTTTAAGTTCTGTATTTGACAATTACAAGTTCAGATCTTCAAGTTATAATTTGCAATAATAATTAGAAGCTATCAATTTTAAGTTCTGTATTTGACAATTACAAGTTCAGATCTTCAAGTTATAATTTGCACTAATAATTTGTATTTAATAATTAAAAGTTCTGTATTTGACCATTACTAGTTCAGATCTTCAAGTTATAATTTGAAATAATAATTTGAATTTAAGAAATCTTAGTTCTGTAATTCACCATTACAAGTTCAGATCTTCAAGTTATAATTTGCAATAATAATTAGAAGCTATCAATTTTAAGTTCTGTATTTGACAATTACTAGTTCACATCTTCAAGTTATAATTTGAAATAATAATTTGAATTTAACCAATCTAAGTTCTGTTATTCACTATTACAAGTTCAGATCTTCAAGTTATAATTTGCACTAATAATTTGTATTTAACAATTCGAAGTTCTGTATTTGACTATTAGAAGTTCAGATCTTCAAGTTATAATTTGAAATAATAATTACAAGCTATCCATTTTAAGTTCTGTATTTGACAATTACAAGTTCAGATCTTCAAGTTATAATTTGCAATAATAATTAGAAGCTATCAATTTTAAGTTCTGTATTTGACAATTACAAGTTCAGATCTTTAAGTTATAATTTGCACTAATAATTTGTATTTAATAAATAGAAGTTCTGTATTTGACAATTACAAGTTCATATTTTCAAGTTATAATTTGAAATAATAATTAGAAGCTATCAATTTTAAGTTCTGTATTTGACAATTACAAGTTCAGATCTTCAAGTTATAATTTGCAATAATAATCAGAAGCTATCAATTTTAAGTTCTGTATTTGACAATTACAAGTTCAGATCTTCAAGTTATAATTTGCACTAATAATTTGTATTTAATAATTAGAAGTTCTGTATTTGACAATTACTAGTTCAGATCTTCAAGATATAATTTGTAATAATAATTTGCATTTAACAAATCTTAGTTCTGTAATTCACTACTACAAGTTCAGATCTTCAAGTTATAATTTGCAATAATAATTAGAAGCTATCAATTTTAAGTTCTGTATTTGACAATTACTAGTTCAGATCTTCAAGTTATAATTTGAAATAATAATTTGAATTTAACAAATCTAAGTTCTGTAATTCACTATTACAAGTTCAGATCTTCAAGTTATAATTTGCACTAATAATTTGTATTTAACAATTAGAAGTTCTGTATTTGACTATTACAAGTTCAGATCTTCAAATAATTATTTGCAATCTTAGTTTGAATTTAATAATTCGAAGTTCTGTATTTACGTATTACAAGTTCAGATCTTCAAGTTATAATTTGCACTAATAATTTGTATTTAACAATTCGTAATTCTGTATTTGACTATTACAAGTTCAGATCTTCTAGTTATAATTTGAATTATAATTATAAGCTATCAATTTTAAGTTCTGTATTTGACAATTACTAGTTCAGATCTACAAGTTATAATTTGTAATTATAATTAGTAGCTATCAATTTTAAGTTCTGTATTTGACAATTACCAGTTCAGATCTTCAAGTTATAATTTGCAATAACAATTAGAAGCTATCAATTTTAAGTTCTGTATTTGACAATTACTAGTTCAGATCTTCAAGTTATAATTTGAAATAAAATTTGAATTTAACAAATCTAAGTTCTGTAATTCACTAATACAAGTTCAGATCTTCAAGTTATAATTTACAATAATAATTAGAAGCTATCAATTTTAAGTTCTGTATTTGACAATTACAAGTTCAGATCTTCAAGTTATAATTTGCAATAATAATTAGAAGCTATCAATTTTAAGTTCTGTATTTGACAATTACTAGTTCAGATCTTCAAGTTATAATTTGAAATAATAATTTGAATTTAACAAATCTAAGTTCTGTAATTCACTATTACAAGTTCAGATCTTCAAGTTATAATTTACAATAATAATTATAAGCTATCAATTTTAAGTTCTGTATTTGACAATTACAAGTTGAGATCTTCAAGTTATAATTTGAAATATTAATTAGAAGCTATCAATTTTAAGTTCTGTATTTGACAATTACAAGTTCAGATCTTCAAGTTATAATTTGCAATAATAATTAGAAGCTATCAATTTTAAGTTCTGTATTTGACAATTACTAGTTCAGATCTTCAAGTTATAATTTGCACTAATAATTTGTATTTAACAATTAGAAGTTCTGTATTTGACAATTACAAGTTCAGATTTTAAAGTTATAATTTGAAATAATAATTACAAGCTATCAATTTTAAGTTCTGTATTTGACAATTACAAGTTCAGATCTTCAAGTTATAATTTGCAATAATAATTAGAAGCTATCAATTTTAAGTTCTGTATTTGACAATTACAAGTTCAGATCTTCAAGTTATAATTTGCAATAATAATTAGAAGCTATCAATTTTAAGTTCTGTATTTGACAATTACTAGTTCAGATCTTCAAATTATAATTTGCACTAATAATTTGTATTTAACAATTAGAAGTTCTGTATTTGACAATTACTAGTTCAGAACTTCTAGTTATACTTTGAAATAATAATTTGAGTTTAACAAATCTACGTTCTGTAATTCACTATTACAAGTGCAGATCTACAAGTTATAATTTACAATAATAATTAGAAGCTATCAATTTTAAGTTCTGTATTTGACTATTACAAGCTCAGATCTTCAAGTTATAATTTGAATTATAATTATAAGCTATCAATTTTAAGTTCTGTATTTGACAATTACTAGTTCAGATCGTCAAGTTATAATTTGAACTAATAATTTGAATTTAACAAATCTAAGTTCTGTAATTCACTATTACAAGTTCAGATCTTCAAGTTATAATTTGCAATAATAATTAGAAGCTATCAATTTTAAGTTCTGTATTTGACAATTACAAGTTCAGATCTTCAAGTTATAATTTGCACTAATAATTTGTATTTAAGAATTTTAAGTTCTGTATTTGACAATTACTAGTTCAGATCTTCTAGTTATAATTTGAAATAATAATTTGTATTTAACAAATCTAAGTTCTGTAATTCACTCTTACAAGTTCAGATCTACAAGTTATAATATGCAATAATAATTAGAAGCTATCAATTTTAAGTTCTGTATTTGACAATTACAAGTTCAGATCTTCAAGTTATAATTTGCACTAATAATTTTTATTTAACAATTCGAAGTTCTGTATTTGACTATTACAAGTTCAGATCTTCAAGTTATAATTTGAATTATAATTATTAGCTATCAATTTTAAGTTCTGTATTTGACAATTACAAGTACAGATCTTCAAATTATTATTTGCAATAATAATTAGAAGTTATCAATTTTAAGTTCTGTATTTGACAATTACAAGTTCAAATCTTCAAGTTATAATTTGAAATAATAATTTGTATTTAACAAATCTAAGTTCTGTAATTCACTATTCCAAGTTCAGATCTTCAAGTTATAAATTGAATTATAATTTTAAGCTATCAATTTTAAGTTCTGTATTTGACAATTACAAGTACTGATCTTCAAATTATTATTTGCAATAATAATTAGAAGCTATCAATTTTAAGTTCTGCATTTGACAATTAAAAGTTCAGATCTTCAAGTTATTATTTGCAATAATAATTAGAAGCTATCAATTTTAAGTTCTGTATTTGACAATTACAAGTTCAGATCTTCAAGTTATAATTTGAAATAATAATTAGAAGCTATCAATTTTAAGTTCTGTATATGACAATTACTAGTTCAGATCTTCAAGTTATAATTTGAAATAATAATTTGAATTTAACAAATCTAAGTTCTGTAATTCATTATTACAAGTTCAGATCTTTAAGTTATAATTTACAATAATAATTAGAAGCTATCAATTTTAAGTTCTGTATTTGACAATTACAAGTTCAAATCTTCAAGTTATAATTTGCAATAATAATTAGAAGCTATCAATTTTAAGTTCTGTATTTGACAATTACTAGTTCAGATCTTCTAATTAAATTTTGAAATAATAATTTGAATTTATCAAATCTAAGTTCTATAATTCACTATTACAAGTTCAGATCTTCAAGTTATAATTTGCAATAATAATTAGAAGTTATCAATTTTAAGTTCTGTATTTGACAATTACAAGTTCAGATCTTCAAGTTATAATTTGCACTAATAATTTGTATTTAATAAATAGAAGTTCTGTATTTGACAATTACAAGTTCATATCTTCAAGTTATAATTTGAAATAATAATTAGAAGCTATCAATTTTAAGTTCTGTATTTGACAATTACAAGTTCACATCTTCAAGTTATAATTTGCAATAATAATTAGAAGCTATCAATTTTAAGTTCTGTATTTGACAATTACAAGTTCAGATCTTCAAGTTATAATTTGCACTAATAATTTGTATTTAATAATTAGAAGTTCTGTATTTGACAATTACTAGTTCAGATCTTCAAGTTATAATTTGAAATAATAATTTGAATTTAAGAAATCTTAGTTCTGTAATTCACTATTACAAGTTCAGATCTACAAGTTATAATTTGCAATAATAATTAGAAGCTATCAATTTTAAGTTCTGTATTTGACAATTACTAGTTCAGATCTTCAAGTTATAATTTGAAATAATAATTTGAATTTAACAAATCTAAGTTCTGTTATTCACTATTACAAGTTCAGATCTTCAAGTTATAATTTACAATAATAATTATAAGCTATCAATTTTAAGTTCTGTATTTGACAATTACTAGTTCAGATCTTCAAGTTATAATTTGCACTAATAATTTGTATTTAACAATTCGAAGATCTGTATTTGACTATTACAAGTACAGATCTTCAAGTTATAATTTGAAATAATAATTACAAGCTATCCATTTTAAGTTCTGTATTTGACAATTACAAGTTCAGATCTTCAAGTTATAATTTGCAATAATAATTAGAAGCTATCAATTTTAAGTTCTGTATTTGACAATTACAAGTTCAGATCTTCAAGTTATAATTTGCACTAATAATTTGTATTTAATAATTAGAAGTTCTGTATTTGACAATTACTAGTTCAGATCTTCAAGATATAATTTGTAATAATAATTTGAATTTAACAAATCTTAGTTCTGTAATTCACTACTACAAGTTCAGATCTTCAAGTTATAATTTGCAATAATAATTAGAAGCTATCAATTTTAAGTTCTGTATTTGACAATTACTAGTTCAGATCTTCAAGTTATAATTTGAAATAATAATTTGAATTTAACAAATCTAAGTTCTGTAATTCACTATTACAAGTTCAGATCTTCAAGTTATAATTTACAATAATAATTATAAGCTATCAATTTTAAGTTCTGTATTTGACAATTACAAGTTCAGATCTTCAAGTTATAATTTGCACTAATAATTTGTATTTAATAATTAGAAGTTCTGTATTTGACAATTACTAGTTCAGATCTTCAAGTTATAATTTGAAATAATAATTTGAATTTAACAAATCTAAGTTCTGTAAGTCACTATTACAAGTTCAGATCTTCAAGTTATAATTGGAAATAATAATTAGAAGCTATCAATTTTAAGTTCTGTATTTGACAATTACAAGTTCAGATCTTCAAGTTATAATTTGCAATAATAATTAGAAGCTATCAATTTTAAGTTCTGTATTTGACAATTACTAGTTCAGATCTTCAAGTTATAATTTGAAATAATAATTTGAATTTAACAAATCTAAGTTCTGTAAGTCACTATTAAAAGTTCAGAAGTTCAGATGTTCAAGTTATAATTTGCAATAATAATTAGAAGCTATCAATTTTAAGTTCTGTATTTCACAATTACAAGTTCAGATCTTCAAGTTATAATTTACAATAATAATTATAAGCTATCAATTTTAAGTTCTGTATTTGACAATTACTAGTTCAGATCTTCAAGTTATAATTTGCACTAATAATTTGTATTGAACAATTCGAAGTTCTGTATTTGACTATTACAAGTTCAGATCTTCAAGTTATAATTTGAAATAATAATTACAAGCTATCCATTTTAAGTTCTGTATTTGAAAATTACAAGTTCAGATCTTCAAGTTATAATTTGCAATAATAATTAGAAGCTATCAATTTTAAGTTCTGTATTTGACAATTACAAGTTCAGATCTTCAAGTTATAATTTGCACTAATAATTTGTATTTAACAATTAGAAGTTCTGTATTTGACAATTACAAGTTCAGATCTTCAAGTTATAATTAGAAATAATAATTAGAAGCTATCAATTTTAAGTTCTGTATTTGACAATTACAAGTTCAGATCTTCAAGTTATAATTTGCAATAATAATTAGAAGCTATCAATTTTAAGTTCTGTATTTGACAATTACTAGTTCAGATCTTCAAATTATAATTTGACTTTAACAAATCTAAGTTCTGTAATTCATTATTACAAGTTCAGATCTTCAAGTTATAATTAGCAATAATAATTAGAAGTTATCAATTTTAAGTTCTGTATTTGACAACTACAAGTTCAGATCTTCAAGTTATAATTTGCACTAATAATTTGTATTTAATAAATAGAAGTTCTGTATTTGACAATTACAAGTTCATATCTTCAAGTTATATTTTGAAATAATAATTAGAAGCTATCAATTTTAAGTTCTGTATTTGACAATTACAAGTTCAGATCTTCAAGTTATAATTTGCAATAATAATTAGAAGCTATCAATTTTAAGTTCTGTATTTGACAATTACAAGTTCAGATCTTCAAGTTATAATTTGCACTAATAATTTGTATTTAATAATTAGAAGTTCTGTATTTGACAATTACTAGTTCAGATCTTCAAGATATAATTTGTAATAATAATTTGAATTTAACAAATCTTAGTTCTGTAATTCACTACTACAAGTTCAGATCTTCAAGTTATAATTTGCAATAATAATTAGAAGCTATCAATTTTAAGTTCTGTATTTGACAATTACTAGTTCAGATCTTCAAGTTATAATTTGAAATAATAATTTGAATTTAACAAATCTAAGTTCTGTAATTCACTATTACAAGTTGAGATCTTCAAGTTATAATTTGCAATAATAATTAGAAGCTATCAATTTTAAGTTCTGTATTTGACTATTACTCGTTCAGATCTTCAAGTTATAATTAGAAATAATAATTTGAATTTAACAAATCTAAGTTTTGTAATTCACTATTACAAGTTCAGATCTTCAAGTTATAATTTGCAATAATAATTAGAAGCTATCAATTTTAAGTTCTGTATTTGACAATTACAAGTTCAGATCTTCGAGTTATAATTTGCACTAATAATTTGTATTTAACAATTAGAAGTTCTGTATTTGAATATTACAAGTTCAGATCTTCAAATTATTATTTGCAATCTTAGTTTGAATTTAACAATTAGAAGTTCTGTATTTACCTATTACAAGTTCAGATCTTCAAGTTATAATTTGCACTAATAATTTTTATTTAACAATTCGAAGTTCTGAATTTGACTATTACAAGTTCAGATCGTCAAGTTATAATTTGAACTATAATTATAAGCTATCAATTTTAAGTTCTGTATTTGACAATTACAAGTTCAGATCTTCAAGTTATAATTTGAAATAATAATTAGAAGCTATCAATTTTAAGTTCTGTATTTGACAATTACAAGTTCAGATCTTCAAGTTATAATTTGAAATAATAATTACAAGCTATCCATTTTAAGTTCTGTATTTGACAATTACAAGTTCAGATCTTCAAGTTATAATTTGCACTAATAATTCGTATTTAACAATTAGAAGTTCTGTATTTGACAATTACAAGTTCAGATCTTCAAGTTATAATTTACAATAATAATTAGAAGCTATCAATTTTAAGTTCTGTATTTGACAATTACTTGTTCAGATCTTCAAGTTATAATTTGAAATAATAATTTGAATTTAACAAATCTAAGTTCTGTAATTCACTATTACAAGTTCAGATCTTCAAGTTATAATTTACAATAATAATTAGAAGCTATCAATTTTAAGTTCTGTATTTGACAATTACAAGTTCAGATCTTCAAGTTATAATTTGCACTAATAATTTGTATTTAATAATTAGAAGTTCTGTATTTCACAATTACTAGTTCAGATCTTCTAGTTATAATTTGAAATAATAATTTGAATTTAACAAATCTAAGTTCTGTAAGTCACTATTACAAGTTCAGATCTTCAAGTTATAATTGGAAATAATAATTAGAAGCTATCAATTTTAAGTTCTGTATTTGACAATTACAAGTTCAGATCTTCAAGTTATAATTTGCAATAATAATTAGAAGCTATCAATTTTAAGTTCTGTATTTGACAATTACTAGTTCAGATCTTCAAGTTATAATTTGAAATAATAATTTGAATTTAACAAATCTAAGTTCTGTAAGTCACTATTAAAAGTTCAGAAGTTCAGATGTTCAAGTTATAATTTGCAATAATAATTAGAAGCTATCAATTTTAAGTTCTGTATTTGACAATTACAAGTTCAGATCTTCAAGTTATAATTTGCACTAATAATTTGTATTTAATAATTAGAAGTTCTGTATTTGACAATTACTAGTTCAGATCTTCAAGTTATAATTTGAAATAATAATTTGAATTTAACAAATCTAAGTTCTGTAAGTCACTATTACAAGTTCAGATCTTCAAGTTATAATTTGCAATAATAATTAGAAGCTATCAATTTTAAGTTCTGTATTTGACTATTACTCGTTCAGATCTTCAAGTTATAATTAGAAATAATAATTTGAATTTAACAAATCTAAGTTTTGTAATTCACTATTACAAGTTCAGATCTTCAAGTTATAATTTGCAATAATAATTAGAAGCTATCAATTTTAAGTTCTGTATTTGACAATTACTAGTTCAGATCTTCAAGTTATAATTTGAAATAATAATTTGAATTTAACAAATCTAAGTTCTGTAAGTCACTATTACAAGTTCAGATCTTCAAGTTATAATTTGCAATAATAATTAGAAGCTATCAATTTTAAGTTCTGTATTTGACTATTACTCGTTCAGATCTTCAAGTTATAATTAGAAATAATAATTTGAATTTAACAAATCTAAGTTTTGTAATTCACTATTACAAGTTCAGATCTTCAAGTTATAATTTGCAATAATAATTAGAAGCTATCAATTTTAAGTTCTGTATTTGACAATTACAAGTTCAGTTCTTCGAGTTATAATTTGCACTAATAATTTGTATTTAACAATTAGAAGTTCTGTATTTGACTATTACAAGTTCAGATCTTCAAATTATTATTTGCAATCTTAGTTTGAATTTAACAATTAGATGTTCTGTATTTACCTATTACAAGTTCAGATCTTCAAGTTATAATTTGCACTAATAATTTTTATTTAACAATTCGAAGTTCTGAATTTGACTATTACAAGTTCAGATCGTCAAGTTATAATATGAACTATAATTATAAGCTATCAATTTTAAGTTCTGTATTTGACAATTACAAGTTCAGATCTTCAAGTTATAATTTGAAATAATAATTAGAAGCTATCAATTTTAAGTTCTGTATTTGACAATTACAAGTTCAGATCTTCAAGTTATAATTTGAAATAATAATTACAAGCTATCCATTTTAAGTTCTGTATTTGACAATTACAAGTTCAGATCTTCAAGTTATAATTTGCACTAATAATTTGTATTTAACAATTAGAAGTTCTGTATTTGACAATTACAAGTTCAGATCTTCAAGTTATAATTTACAATAATAATTAGAAGCTATCAATTTTAAGTTCTGTATTTGACAATTACTTGTTCAGATCTTCAAGTTATAATTTGAAATAATAATTTGAATTTAACAAATCTAAGTTCTGTAATTCACTATTACAAGTTCAGATCTTCAAGTTATAATTTACAATAATAATTATAAGCTATCAATTTTAAGTTCTGTATTTGACAATTACAAGTTCAGATCTTCAAGTTATAATTTGCACTAATAATTTGTATTTAATAATTAGAAGTTCTGTATTTGACAATTACTAGTTCAGATCTTCAAGTTATAATTTGAAATAATAATTTGAATTTAACAAATCTAAGTTCTGTAAGTCACTATTACAAGTTCAGATCTTCAAGTTATAATTGGAAATAATAATTAGAAGCTATCAATTTTAAGTTCTGTATTTGACAATTACAAGTTCAGATCTTCAAGTTATAATTTGCAATAATAATTAGAAGCTATCAATTATAAGTTCTGTATTTGACAATTACTAGTTCAGATCTTCAAGTTATAATTTGAAATAATAATTTGAATTTAACAAATCTAAGTTCTGTAAGTCACTATTAAAAGTTCAGAAGTTCAGATGTTCAAGTTATAATTTGCAATAATAATTAGAAGCTATCAATTTTAAGTTCTGTATTTGACTATTACTCGTTCAGATCTTCAAGTTATAATTAGAAATAATAATTTGAATTTAACAAATCTAAGTTTTGTAATTCACTATTACAAGTTCAGATCTTCAAGTTATAATTTGCAATAATAATTAGAAGCTATCAATTTTCAGTTCTGTATTTGACAATTACAAGTTCAGATCTTCGAGTTATAATTTGCACTAATAATTTGTATTTAACAATTAGAAGTTCTGTATTTGACTATTACAAGTTCAGATCTTCACATTATTATTTGCAATCTTAGTTTGAATTTAACAATTAGAAGTTCTGTATTTACCTATTACAAGTTCAGATCTTCAAGTTATAATTTGCACTAATAATTTTTATTTAACAATTCGAAGTTCTGAATTTGACTATTACAAGTTCAGATCGTCAAGTTATAATTTGAACTATAATTATAAGCTATCAATTTTAAGTTCTGTATTTGACAATTACAAGTTCAGATCTTCAAGTTATAATTTGAAATAATAATTAGAAGCTATCAATTTTAAGTTCTGTATTTGACAATTACAAGTTCAGATCTTCAAGTTATAATTTGAAATAATAATTACAAGCTATCCATTTTAAGTTCTGTATTTCACAATTACTAGTTCAGATCTTCAAGTTATAATTTGCACTAATAATTTGTATTTAACAATTAGAAGTTCTGTATTTGACAATTACAAGTTCAGATCTTCAAGTTATAATTTACAATAATAATTATAAGCTATCAATTTTAAGTTCTGTATTTGACAATTACTAGTTCAGATCTTCAAGTTATAATTTGCACTAATAATTTGTATTGAACAATTCGAAGTTCTGTATTTGACTATTACAAGTTCAGATCTTCAAGTTATAATTTGAAATAATAATTACAAGCTATCCATTTTAAGTTCTGTATTTGACAATTACAAGTTCAGATCTTCAAGTTATAATTTGCAATAATAATTAGAAGCTATCAATTTTAAGTTCTGTATTTGACAATTACAAGTTCAGATCTTCAAGTTATAATTTGCACTAATAATTTGTATTTAACAATTAGAAGTTCTGTATTTGACAATTACAAGTTCAGATCTTCAAGTTATAATTAGAAATAATAATTAGAAGCTATCAATTTTAAGTTCTGTATTTGACAATTACAAGTTCAGATCTTCAAGTTATAATTTGCAATAATAATTAGAAGCTATCAATTTTAAGTTCTGTATTTGACAATTACTAGTTCAGATCTTCAAATTATAATTTGAAATAATAATTTGACTTTAACAAATCTAAGTTCTGTAATTCATTATTACAAGTTCAGATCTTCAAGTTATAATTAGCAATAATAATTAGAAGCTATCAATTTTAAGTTCTGTATTTGACAATTACAAGTTCAGATCTTCAAGTTATAATTTGCAATAATAATTAGAAGCTATCAATTTTAAGTTCTGTATTTGACAATTACTAGTTCAGATCTTCAAATTATAATTTGAAATAATAATTTGACTTTAACAAATCTAAGTTCTGTAATTCATTATTACAAGTTCAGATCTTCAAGTTATAATTAGCAATAATAATTAGAAGTTATCAATTTTAAGTTCTGTATTTGACAACTACAAGTTCATATCTTCAAGTTATAATTTGAAATAATAATTAGAAGCTATCAATTTGAAGTTCTGTATTTGACAATTACAAGTTCAGATCTTCAAGTTATAATTTGCAATAATAATTAGAAGCTATCAATTTTAAGTTCTGTATTTGACAATTACAAGTTCAGATCTTCAAGTTATAATTTGCACTAATAATTTGTATTTAATAATTAGAAGTTCTGTATTTGACAATTACTAGTTCAGATCTTCAAGATATAATTTGTAATTATAATTTGAATTTAACAAATCTTAGTTCTGTAATTCACTACTACAAGTTCAGATCTTCAAGTTATAATTTGCAATAATAATTAGAAGCTATCAATTTTAAGTTCTGTATTTGACAATTACTAGTTCAGATCTTCAAGTTATAATTTGAAATAATAATTTGAATTTAACAAATCTAAGTTCTGTAATTCACTATTACAAGTTGAGATCTTCAAGTTATAATTTGCAATAATAATTAGAAGCTATCAATTTTAAGTTCTGTATTTGACAATTACAAGTTCAGATCTTCAAGTTATAATTTGAAATAATAATTTGTATTTAACAATTAGAAGTTCTGTATTTGACAATTACAAGTTCAGATCTTCAAGTTATAATTTACAATAATAATTAGAAGCTATCAATTTTAAGTTCTGTATTTGACAATTACTTGTTCAGATCTTCAAGTTATAATTTGAAATAATAATTTGAATTTAACAAATCTAAGTTCTGTAATTCACTATTACAAGTTCAGATCTGCAAGTTATAATTTACAATAATAATTATAAGCTATCAATTTTAAGTTCTGTATTTGACAATTACAAGTTCAGATCTTCAAGTTATAATTTGCACTAATAATTTGTATTTAATAATTAGAAGTTCTGTATTTGACAATTACTAGTTCAGATCTTCAAGTTATAATTTGAAATAATAATTTGAATTTAACAAATCTAAGTTCTGTAAGTCACTATTACAAGTTCAGATCTTCAAGTTATAATTGGAAATAATAATTAGAAGCTATCAATTTTAAGTTCTGTATTTGACAATTACAAGTTCAGATCTTCAAGTTATAATTTGCAATAATAATTAGAAGCTATCAATTTTAAGTTCTGTATTTGACAATTACTAGTTCAGATCTTCAAGTTATAATTTGAAATAATAATTTGAATTTAACAAATCTAAGTTCTGTAAGTAACTATTAAAAGTTCAGAAGTTCAGATGTTCAAGTTATAATTTGCAATAATAATTAGAAGCTATCAATTTTAAGTTCTGTATTTGACAATTACTAGTTCAGATCTTCAAATTATAATTTGAAATAATAATTTGACTTTAACAAATCTAAGTTCTGTAATTCATTATTACAAGTTCAGATCTTCAAGTTATAATTAGCAATAATAATTAGAAGTTATCAATTTTAAGTTCTGTATTTGACAACTACAAGTTCAGATCTTCAAGTTATAATTTGCACTAATAATTTGTATTTAATAAATAGAAGTTCTGTATTTGACAATTACAAGTTCATATCTTCAAGTTATAATTTGAAATAATAATTAGAAGCTATCAATTTTAAGTTCTGTATTTGACAATTACAAGTTCAGATCTTCAAGTTATAATTTGCAATAATAATTAGAAGCTATCAATTTTAAGTTCTGTATTTGACAATTACAAGTTCAGATCTTCAAGTTATAATTTGCACTAATAATTTGTATTTAATAATTAGAAGTTCTGTATTTGACAATTACTAGTTCAGATCTTCAAGATATAATTTGTAATAATAATTTGAATTTAACAAATCTTAGTTCTGTAATTCACTACTACAAGTTCAGATCTTCAAGTTATAATTTGCAACAATAATTAGAAGCTATCAATTTTAAGTTCTGTATTTGACAATTACTAGTTCAGATCTTCAAGTTATAATTTGAAATAATAATTTGAATTTAACAAATCTAAGTTCTGTAATTCACTATTACAAGTTGAGATCTTCAAGTTATAATTTGCAATAATAATTAGAAGCTATCAATTTTAAGTTCTGTATTTGACTATTACTCGTTCAGATCTTCAAGTTATAATTAGAAATAATAATTTGAATTTAACAAATCTAAGTTTTGTAATTCACTATTACAAGTTCAGATCTTCAAGTTATAATTTGCAATAATAATTAGAAGCTATCAATTTTAAGTTCTGTATTTGACAATTACAAGTTCAGATCTTCGAGTTATAATTTGCACTAATAATTTGTATTTAACAATTAGAAGTTCTGTATTTGACTATTACAAGTTCAGATCTTCAAATTATTATTTGCAATCTTAGTTTGAATTTAAAAATTAGAAGTTCTGTATTTACCTATTACAAGTTCAGATCTTCAAGTTATAATTTGCACTAATAATTTTTATTTAACAATTCGAAGTTCTGAATTTGACTATTACAAGTTCAGATCGTCAAGTTATAATTTGAACTATAATTATAAGCTATCAATTTTAAGTTCTATATTTGACAATTACAAGTTCAGATCTTCAAGTTATAATTTGAAATAATAATTAGAAGCTATCAATTTTAAGTTCTGTATTTGACAATTACAAGTTCAGATCTTCAAGTTATAATTTGAAATAATAATTACAAGCTATCCATTTTAAGTTCTGTATTTGACAATTACAAGTTCAGATCTTCAAGTTATAATTTGCACTAATAATTCGTATTTAACAATTAGAAGTTCTGTATTTGACAATTACAAGTTCAGATCTTCAAGTTATAATTTACAATAATAATTAGAAGCTATCAATTTTAAGTTCTGTATTTGACAATTACTTGTTCAGATCTTCAAGTTATAATTTGAAATAATAATTTGAATTTAACAAATCTAAGTTCTGTAATTTACTATTACAAGTTCAGATCTTCAAGTTATAATTTACAATAATAATTATAAGCTATCAATTTTAAGTTCTGTATTTGACAATTACAAGTTCAGATCTTCAAGTTATAATTTGCACTAATAATTTGTATTTAATAATTAGAAGTTCTGTATTTGACAATTACTAGTTCAGATCTTCAAGTTATAATTTGAAATAATAATTTGAATTTAACAAATCTAAGTTCTGTAAGTCACTATTACAAGTTCAGATCTTCCAGTTATAATTGGAAATAATAATTAGAAGCTATCAATTTTAAGTTCTGTATTTGACAATTACAAGTTCAGATCTTCAAGTTATAATTTGCAATAATAATTAGAAGCTATCAATTTTAAGTTCTGTATTTGACAATTACTAGTTCAGATCTTCAAGTTATAATTTGAAATAATAATTTGAATTTAACAAATCTAAGTTCTGTAAGTCACTATTAAAAGTTCAGAAGTTCAGATGTTCAAGTTATGATTTGCAATAATAATTAGAAGCTATCAATTTTTAGTTCTGTATTTGACAATTACAAGTTCAGATCTTCGAGTTATAATTTGCACTAATAATTTGTATTTAACAATTAGAAGTTCTGTATTTGACTATTACAAGTTCAGATCTTCAAATTATTATTTGCAATCTTAGTTTGCATTTAACAATTAGAAGTTCTGTATTTACCTATTACAAGTTCAGATCTTCAAGTTATAATTTGCACTAATAATTTTTATTTAACAATTCGAAGTTCTGAATTTGACTATTACAAGTTCAGATCGTCAAGTTATAATTTGAACTATAATTATAAGCTATCAATTTTAAGTTCTGTATTTGACAATTACAAGTTCAGATCTTCAAGTTATAATTTGAAATAATAATTAGAAGCTATCAATTTTAAGTTCTGTATTTGACAATTACAAGTTCAGATCTTCAAGTTATAATTTACAATAATAATTATAAGCTATCAATTTTAAGTTGTGTATTTGACAATTACTAGTTCAGATCTTCAAGTTATAATTTGCACTAATAATTTGTATTGAACAATTCGAAGTTCTGTATTTGACTATTACAAGTTCAGATCTTCAAGTTATAATTTGAAATAATAATTACAAGCTATCCATTTTAAGTTCTGTATTTGACAATTACAAGTTCAGATCTTCAAGATATAATTTGCAATAATAATTAGAAGCTATCAATTTTAAGTTCTGTATTTGACAATTACAAGTTCAGATCTTCAAGTTATAATTTGCACTAATAATTTGTATTTAACAATTAGAAGTTCTGTATTTGACAATTACAAGTTCAGATCTTCAAGTTATAATTAGAAATAATAATTAGAAGCTATCAATTTTAAGTTCTGTATTTGACAATTACAAGTTCAGATCTTCAAGTTATAATTTGCAATAATAATTAGAAGCTATCAATTTTAAGTTCTGTATTTGACAATTACTAGTTCAGATCTTCAAATTATAATTTGAAATAATAATTTGACTTTAACAAATCTAAGTTCTGTAATTCATTATTACAAGTTCAGATCTTATAGTTATAATTAGCAATAATAATTAGAAGTTATCAATTTTAAGTTCTGTATTTGACAACTACAAGTTCAGATCTTCAAGTTATAATTTGCACTAATAATTTGTATTTAATAAATAGAAGTTCTGTATTTGACAATTACAAGTTCATATCTTCAAGTTATAATTTGAAATAATAATTAGAAGCTATCAATTTTAAGTTCTGTATTTGACAATTACAAGTTCAGATCTTCAAGTTATAATTTGCAATAATAATTAGAAGCTATCAATTTTAAGTTCTGTATTTGACAATTACAAGTTCAGATCTTCAAGTTATAATTTGCACTAATAATTTGTATTTAATAATTAGAAGTTCTGTATTTGACAATTACTAGTTCAGATCTTCAAGATATAATTTGTAATAATAATTTGAATTTAACAAATCTTAGTTCTGTAATTCACTACTACAAGTTCAGATCTTCAAGTTATAATTTGCAATAATAATTAGAAGCTATCAATTTTAAGTTCTGTATTTGACAATTACTAGTTCAGATCTTCAAGTTATAATTTGAAATAATAATTTGAATTTAACAAATCTAAGTTCTGTAATTCACTATTACAAGTTCAGATCTTCAAGTTATAATTTGCAATAATAATTAGAAGCTATCAATTTTAAGTTCTGTATTTGACTATTACTCGTTCAGATCTTCAAGTTATAATTAGAAATAATAATTTGAATTTAACAAATCTAAGTTTTGTAATTCACTATTAGAAGTTCAGATCTTCAAGTTATAAATTGCAATAATAATTAGAAGCTATCAATTTTAAGTTCTGTATTTGACAATTACAAGTTCAGATCTTCGAGTTATAATTTGCACTAATAATTTGTATTTAACAATTAGAAGTTCTGTATTTGACTATTACAAGTTCAGATCTTCATATTATTATTTGCAATCTTAGTTTGAATTCAACAATTAGAAGTTCTGTATTTACCTATTACAAGTTCAGATCTTCAAGTTATAATTTGCACTAATAATTTTTTTTTAACAATTAGAAGTTCTGTATTTGACAATTACAAGTTCAGATCTTCAAGTTATAATTTACAATAATAATTAGAAGCTATCAATTTTAAGTTCTGTATTTGACAATTACTTGTTCAGATCTTCAAGTTATAATTTGAAATAATAATTTGAATTTAACAAATCTAAGTTCTGTAATTCACTATTACAAGTTCAGATCTTCAAGTTATAATTTACAATAATAATTATAAGCTATCAATTTTAAGTTCTGTATTTGACAATTACAAGTTCAGATCTTCAAGTTATAATTTGCACTAATAATTTGTATTTAATAATTAGAAGTTCTGTATTTGACAATTACTAGTTCAGATCTTCAAGTTATAATTTGAAATAATAATTTGAATTTAACAAATCTAAGTTCTGTAAGTCACTATTACAAGTTCAGATCTTCAAGTTATAATTGGAAATAATAATTAGAAGCTATCAATTTTAAGTTCTGTATTTGACAATTACAAGTTCAGATCTTCAAGTTATAATTTGCAATAATAATTAGAAGCTATCAATTTTAAGTTCTGTATTTGACAATTACTAGTTCAGATCTTCAAGTTATAATTTGAAATAATAATTTGAATTTAACAAATCTAAGTTCTGTAAGTCACTATTAAAAGTTCAGAAGTTCAGATGTTCAAGTTATAATTTGCAATAATAATTAGAAGCTATCAATTTTAAGTTCTGTATTTGACTATTACTCGTTCAGATCTTCAAGTTATAATTAGAAATAATAATTTGAATTTAACAAATCTAAGTTTTGTAATTCACTATTACAAGTTCAGATCTTCAAGTTATAATTTGCAATAATAATTAGAAGCTATCAATTTTCAGTTCTGTATTTGACAATTACAAGTTCAGATCTTCGAGTTATAATTTGCACTAATAATTTGTATTTAACAATTAGAAGTTCTGTATTTGACTATTACAAGTTCAGATCTTCAAATTATTATTTGCAATCTTAGTTTGAATTTAACAATTAGAAGTTCTGTATTTACCTATTACAAGTTCAGATCTTCAAGTTATAATTTGCACTAATAATTTTTATTTAACAATTCGAAGTTCTGAATTTGACTATTACAAGTTCAGATCGTCAAGTTATAATTTGAACTATAATTATAAGCTATCAATTTTAAGTTCTGTATTTGACAATTACAAGTTCAGATCTTCAAGTTATAATTTGAAATAATAATTAGAAGCTATCAATTTTAAGTTCTGTTTTTGACAATTACAAGTTCAGATCTTCAAGTTATAATTTGAAATAATAATTACAAGCTATCCATTTTAAGTTCTGTATTTCACAATTACAAGTTCAGAACTTCAAGTTATAATTTGCACTAATAATTTGTATTTAACAATTAGAAGTTCTGTATTTGACAATTACAAGTTCAGATCTTCAAGTTATAATTTACAATAATAATTATAAGCTATCAATTTTAAGTTCTGTATTTGACAATTACTAGTTCAGATCTTCAAGTTATAATTTGCACTAATAATTTGTATTGAACAATTCGAAGTTCTGTATTTGACTATTACAAGTTCAGATCTTCAAGTTATAATTTGAAATAATAATTACAAGCTATCCATTTTAAGTTCTGTATTTGACAATTACAAGTTCAGATCTTCAAGTTATAATTTGCAATAATAATTAGAAGCTATCAATTTTAAGTTCTGTATTTGACAATTACAAGTTCAGATCTTCAAGTTATAATTTGCACTAATAATTTGTATTTAACAATTAGAAGTTCTGTATTTGACAATTACAAGTTCAGATCTTCAAGTTATAATTAGAAATAATAATTAGAAGCTATCAATTTTAAGTTCTGTATTTGACAATTACAAGTTCAGATCTTCAAGTTATAATTTGCAATAATAATTAGAAGCTATCAATTTTAAGTTCTGTATTTGACAATTACAAGTTCAGATCTTCAAGTTATAATTTGCAATAATAATTAGAAGCTATCAATTTTAAGTTCTGTATTTGACAATTACTAGTTCAGATCTTCAAATTATAATTTGAAATAATAATTTGACTTTAACAAATCTAAGTTCTGTAATTCATTATTACAAGTTCAGATCTTCAAGTTATAATTAGCAATAATAATTAGAAGTTATCAATTTTAAGTTCTGTATTTGACAATTACAAGTTCAGATCTTCAAGTTATAATTAGAAATAATAATTAGAAGCTATCAATTTTAAGTTCTGTATTTGACAATTACAAGTTCAGATCTTCAAGTTATAATTTGCAATAATAATTAGAAGCTATCAATTTTAAGTTCTGTATTTGACAATTACTAGTTCAGATCTTCAAGTTATAATTTGAAATAATAATTTGAATTTAACAAATCTAAGTTCTGTAATTCACTATTACAAGTTCAGATCTTCAAGTTATAATTTGCAATAATAATTAGAAGCTATCAATTTTAAGTTCTGTATTTGACTATTACTCGTTCAGATCTTCAAGTTATAATTAGAAATAATAATTTGAATTTAACAAATCTAAGTTTTGTAATTCACTATTACAAGTTCAGATCTTCAAGTTATAATTTGCAATAATAATTAGAAGCTATCAATTTTAAGTTCTGTATTTGACAATTACAAGTTCAGATCTTCGAGTTATAATTTGCACTAATAATTTGTATTTAACAATTAGAAGTTCTGTATTTGACTATTACAAGTTCAGATCTTCAAATTATTATTTGCAATCTTAGTTTGAATTTAACAATTAGAAGTTCTGTATTTACCTATTACAAGTTCAGATCTTCAAGTTATAATTTGCACTAATAATTTTTATTTAACAATTCGAAGTTCTGAATTTGACTATTACAAGTTCAGATCGTCAAGTTATAATTTGAACTATAATTATAAGCTATCAATTTTAAGTTCTGTATTTGACAATTACAAGTTCAGATCTTCAAGTTATAATTTGAAATAATAATTAGAAGCTATCAATTTTAAGTTCTGTATTTGACAATTACAAGTTCAGATCTACAAGTTATAATTTGAAATAATAATTACAAGCTATCCATTTTAAGTTCTGTATTTGACAATTACAAGTTCAGATCTTCAAGTTATAATTAGCACTAATAATTTGTATTTAACAATTAGAAGTTCTGTATTTGACAATTACAAGTTCAGATCTTCAAGTTATAATTTACAATAATAATTAGAAGCTATCAATTTTAAGTTCTGTATTTGACAATTACTTGTTCAGATCTTCAAGTTATAATTTGAAATAATAATTTGAATTTAACAAATCTAAGTTCTGTAATTCACTATTACAAGTTCAGATCTTCAAGTTATAATTTACAATAATAATTATAAGCTATCAATTTTATGTTCTGTATTTGACAATTACAAGTTCAGATCTTCAAGTTATAATTTGCACTAATAATTTGTATTTAATAATTAGAAGTTCTGTATTTGACAATTACTAGTTCATATCTTCAAGTTATAATTTGAAATAATAATTTGAATTTAACAAATCTAAGTTCTGTAAGTCACTATTACAAGTTCAGATCTTCAAGTTATAATTGGAAATAATAATTAGAAGCTATCAATTTTAAGTTCTGTATTTGACAATTACAAGTTCAGATCTTCAAGTTATAATTTGCAATAATAATTAGAAGCTATCAATTTTAAGTTCTGTATTTGACAATTACTAGTTCAGATCTTCAAGTTATAATTTGAAATAATAATTTGAATTTAACAAATCTAAGTTCTGTAAGTCACTATTATAAGTTCAGAAGTTCAGATGTTCAAGTTATAATTTGCAATAATAATTAGAAGCTATCAATTTTAAGTTCTGTATTTGACTATTACTCGTTCAGATCTTCAAGTTATAATTAGAAATAATAATTTGAATTTAACAAATCTAAGTTTTGTAATTCACTATTACAAGTTCAGATCTTCAAGTTATAATTTGCAATAATAATTAGAAGCTATCAATTTTCAGTTCTGTATTTGACAATTACAAGTTCAGATCTTCGAGTTATAATTTGCACTAATAATTTGTATTTAACAATTAGAAGTTCTGTATTTGACTATTACAAGTTCAGATCTTCAAATTATTATTTGCAATCTTAGTTTGAATTTAACAATTAGAAGTTCTGTATTTACCTATTACAAGTTCAGATCTTCAAGTTATAATTTGCACTAATAATTTTTATTTAACAATTCGAAGTTCTGAATTTGACTATTACAAGTTCAGATCGTCAAGTTATAATTTGAACTATAATTATAAGCTATCAATTTTAAGTTCTGTATTTGACAATTACAAGTTCAGATCTTCAAGTTATAATTTGAAATAATAATTAGAAGCTATCAATTTTAAGTTCTGTATTTGACAATTACAAGTTCAGATCTTCAAGTTATAATTTGAAATAATAATTACGAGCTATCCATTTTAAGTTCTGTATTTCACAATTACAAGTTCAGATCTTCAAGTTATAATTTGCACTAATAATTTGTATTTAACAATTAGAAGTTCTGTATTTGACAATTACAAGTTCAGATCTTCAAGTTATAATTTGAAATAATAATTACAAGCTATCCATTTTAAGTTCTGTATTTGACAATTACAAGTTCAGATCTTCAAGTTATAATTTGCAATAATAATTAGAAGCTATCAATTTTAAGTTCTGTATTTGACAATTACAAGTTCAGATCTTCAAGTTATAATTTGCACTAATAATTTGTATTTAACAATTAGAAGTTCTGTATTTGACAATTACAAGTTCAGATCTTCAAGTTATAATTAGAGATAATAATTAGAAGCTATCAATTTTAAGTTCTGTATTTGACAATTACAAGTTCAGATCTTCAAGTTATAATTTGCAATAATAATTAGAAGCTATCAATTTTAAGTTCTGTATTTGACAACTACTAGTTCAGATCTTCAAATTATAATTTGAAATAATAATTTGACTTTAACAAATCTAAGTTCTGTAATTCATTATTACAAGTTCAGATCTTCAAGTTATAATTAGCAATAATAATTAGAAGTTATCAATTTTAAGTTCTGTATTTGACAACTACAAGTTCAGATCTTCAAGTTATAATTTGCACTAATAATTTGTATTTAACAATTTGAAGTTCTGTATTTAACAATTACAAGTTCAGATCTTCAAGTTATAATTTGCAATAATAATTAGAAGCTATCAATTTTAAGTTCTGTATTTGACAATTACTAGTTCAGATCTTCAAGTTATAATTTGAAATAATAATTTGAATTTAACAAATCTAAGTTCTGTAATTCACGATTACAAGTTCAGATCTTCAAGTTATAACTTACAATAATAATTAGAAGCTATCAATTTTAAGTTCTGTATTTGACAATTACAAGTTCAGATCTTCTAGTTATAATTTGCAATAATAATTTGTATTTAACAATTTGAAGTTCTGTATTTAACAATTACAAGTTCAGATCTTCAAGTTATAATTTGCAATAATAATTAGAAGCTATCAATTTTAAGTTCTGTATTTGACAATTACAAGTTCAGATCTTCAAGTTATAATTTGAAATAATAATTAGAAGCTATCAATTTTAAGTTCTGTATTTGACAATTACAAGTTCAGATCTTCTAGTTATAATTTGCAATAATAATTAGAAGCTATCAATTTTAAGATCTGTATTTGACAATTACTAGTTCAGAACTTCAAGTTATAATTTGCAATAATAATTTGTATTTAACAATTAGAAGTTCTGTATTTGACTATTACAAGTTAAGATCTTCGAATTATTATTTGCAATCTTAGTTTGAATTTAACAATTCGAAGTTCTGTATTTTCCTATTACAGGTTCAGATCTTCAAGTTATAATTTGCAATCACAATTTGTATTTAACAATGCTAAGTTGCGTATTTGTCTATTACAAGTTCAGATCTTCAAATTATAATTTGCAATAATAATTAGAAGCTATCAATTTTAAGTTCTGTATTTGACAATTACAAGTTCAGATCTTCAAGTTATTATTTGCAATAATAATTTGAAGCTATCAATTTTAAGTTCTGTATTTCACAATTACAAGTTCAGATCTTCAAGTTATAATTTACAATAATAATTAGAAGCTATCAATTTTAAGTTCTGTATTTGACAATTACAAGTTCAGATCTTCAAGTTATAATTTGCAATAATAATTAGAAGCTATCAATTTTAAGTTCTGTATTTGATAATTACTAGTTCAGATCTTCAAGTTATAATTTGAAATAATAATTTGAATTTATCAAATCTAAGTTCTGTAATTCACTATTACAAGTTCAGATGTTCAAGTTATAATTTACAATAATAATTAGAAGCTATCAATTTTAAGTGCTGTATTTGACAATTACAAGTTCAGATCTTCTAGTTATAATTTGCACTAATAATTTGTATTTAACAATTTGAAGTTCTGTATTTAACAATTACAAGTTCAGATCTTCAAGTTATAATTTGCAATAATAATTAGAAGCTATCAATTTTAAGTTCTGTATTTGACAATTACTAGTTCAGATCTTCAAGTTATAATTTGAAATAATAATTTGAATTTAACAAATCTAAGTTCTGTAATTCACGATTACAAGTTCAGATCTTCAAGTTATAACTTACAATAATAATTAGAAGCTATCAATTTTAAGTTCTGTATTTGACAATTACAAGTTCAGATCTTCAAGTTATAATTTGCAATAATAATTAGAAGCTATCAATTTTAAGTTCTGTATTTGACAATTACAAGTTCAGATCTTCAAGTTATAATTTGAAATAATAATTAGAAGCTATCAATTTTAAGTTCTGTATTTGACAATTACAAGTTCAGATCTTCTAGTTATAATTTGCAATAATAATTAGAAGCTATCAATTTTAAGATCTGTATTTGACAATTACTAGTTCAGAACTACAAGTTATAATTTGCAATAAAAATTTGTATTTAACAATTAGAAGTTCTGTATTTGTCTATTACAAGTTCAGATCTTCGAATTATTATTTGCAATCTTAGTTTGAATTTAACAATTCGAAGTTCTGTATTTTCCTATTACAGGTTCAGATCTTCAAGTTATAATTTGCAATCACAATTTGTATTTAACAATGCTAAGTTGCGTATTTGTCTATTACAAGTTCAGATCTTCAAATTATATTTTGCAATAATAATTAGAAGCTATCAATTTTAAGTTCTGTATTTGACAATTACAAGTTCAGATCTTCAAGTTATTATTTGCAATAATAATTAGAAGCTATCAATTTTAAGTTCTGTATTTCACAATTACAAGTTCAGATCTTCAAGTAATAATTTACAATAATAATTAGAAGCTATCAATTTTAAGTTCTGTATTTGACAATTACAAGTTCAGATCTTCAAGTTATAATTTGCAATAATAATTAGAAGCTATCAATTTTAAGTTCGGTATTTGACAATTACTAGTTCAGATCTTCAAGTTATAATTTGAAATAATAATTTGAATTTATCAAATCTAAGTTCTGTAATTCACTATTACAAGTTCAGATGTTCAAGTTATAATTTACAATAATAATTAGAAGCTATCAATTTTAAGTGCTGTATTTGACAATTACAAGTTCAGATCTTCTAGTTATAATTTGCACTAATAATTTGTATTTAACAATTTGAAGTTCTGTATTTAACAATTACAAGTTCAGATCTTCAAGTTATAATTTGCAATAATAATTAGAAGCTATCAATTTTAAGTTCTGTATTTGACAATTACTAGTTCAGATCTTCAAGTTATAATTTGAAATAATAATTTGAATTTAACAAATCTAAGTTCTGTAATTCACGATTACAAGTTCAGATCTTCAAGTTATAACTTACAATAATAATTAGAAGCTATCAATTTTAAGTTCTGTATTTGACAATTACAAGTTCAGATCTTCAAGTTATAATTTGCAATAATAATTAGAAGCTATCAATTTTAAGTTCTGTATTTGACAATTACAAGTTCAGATCTTCTAGTTATAATTTGCAATAATAATTAGAAGCTATCAATTTTAAGATCTGTATTTGACAATTACTAGTTCAGAACTTCAAGTTATAATTTGCAATAAAAATTTGTATTTAACAATTAGAAGTTCTGTATTTGACTATTACAAGTTCAGATCTTCGAATTATTATTTGCAATCTTAGTTAGAATTTAACAATTCGAAGTTCTGTATTTTCCTATTACAGGTTCAGATCTTCAAGTTATAATTTGCAATCACAATTTGTATTTAACAATGCTAAGTTGCGTATTTGTCTATTACAAGTTTAGATCTTCAAATTATATTTTGCAATAATAATTAGAAGCTATCAATTTTAAGTTCTGTATTTGACAATTACAAGTTCAGATCTTCAAGTTATTATTTGCAATAATAATTAGAAGCTATCAATTTTAAGTTCTGTATTTCACAATTACAAGTTCAGATCTTCAAGTTATAATTTACAATAATAATTAGAAGCTATCAATTTTAAGTTCTGTATTTGACAATTACAAGTTCAGATCTTCAAGTTATAATTTGCAATAATAATTAGAAGCTATCAATTTTAAGTTCGGTATTTGACAATTACTAGTTCAGATCTTCAAGTTATAATTTGAAATAATAATATGAATTTATCAAATCTAAGTTCTGTAATTCACTATTACAAGTTCAGATCTTCAAGTTATAATTTACAATAATAATTAGAAGCTATCAATTTTAAGTGCTGTATTTGACAATTCAAAGTTCAGATCTTCTAGTTATAATTTGCACTAATAATTTGTATTTAACAATTTGAAGTTCTGTATTTAACAATTACAAGTTCAGATCTTCAAGTTATAATTTGCAATAATAATTAGAAGCTATCAATTTTAAGTTCTGTATTTGACAATTACTAGTTCAGATCTTCAAGTTATAATTTGAAATAATAATTTGAATTTAACAAATCTAAGTTCTGTAATTCACGATTACAAGTTCAGATCTTCAAGTTATAACTTACAATAATAATTAGAAGCTATCAATTTTAAGTTCTGTATTTGACAATTACAAGTTCAGATCTTCAAGTTATAATTTGCAATAATAATTAGAAGCTATTAATTTTAAGTTCTGTATTTGACAATTACAAGTTCAGATCTTCAAGTTATAATTTGAAATAATAATTAGAAGCTATCAATTTTATGTTCTGTATTTGACAATTACAAGTTCAGATCTTCAAGTTATAATTTGCAATAATAATTAGAAGCTATCAATTTTAAGTTCTGTATTTGACAATTACAAGTTCAGATCTCCAAGTTATAATTTGCAATAATTATTAGAAGCTATCAATTTTAAGTTCTGTATTTGACAATTACTAGTTCAGATCTTCAAGTTATATTTTGAAATAATAATTAGAATTTAACAAATCTAAGTTCTGTAATTCACTATTACAAGTTCAGATCTTCAAGTTATAATTTACAATAATAATTAGAAGCTATCAATTTTAAGTTCTGTATTTGACAATTACAAGTTCAGATCTTCAAGTTATAATTTGCACTAATAATTCGTATTTAACAATTTGAAGTTCTGTATTTGACAATTACAAGTTCAGATCTTCAAGTTATAATTTGCAATAATAATTAGAAGCTATCAATTTTATGTTCTGTATTTGACAATTACAAGTTCAGATCTTCAAGTTATAATTTGAAATAATAATTAGAAGCTCTCAATTTTAAGTTCTGTATTTGACAATTACAGGTTCAGATCTTCAAGTTATAATTTGCAATCACAATTTTTATTTAACAATGCTAAGTTGCGTATTTGTCTATTACAAGTTCAGATCTTCAAATTATAATTTGCAATAATAATTAGAAGCTATCAATTTTAAGTTCTGAATTTGACAATTACAAGTTCAGATCTTCAAGTTATTATTTGCAATAATAATTAGAAGCTATCACTCTTAAGTTCTGTATTTGACAATTACAAGTTCAGATCTTCAAGTTATAATTTACAATAATAATTAGAAGCTATCAATTTTAAGTTCTGTATTTGACAATTACAAGTTCAGATCTTCAAGTTATAATTTGCAATAATAATTAGAAGCTATCAATTTTAAGTTCTGCATTTGACAATTACTAGTTCAGATCTTCAAGTTATAATTTGAAATAATAATTTGAATTTAACAAATCTAAGTTCTGTAATTCATGATTACAAGTTCAGATCTTCAAGTTATAACTTACAATAATAATTAGAAGCTATCAATTTTAAGTTCTGTATTTGACAATAACAAGTTCAGATCTTCAAGTTATAATTTGCAATAATAATTAGAAGCTATTAATTTTAAGTTCTGTATTTGACAATTACAAGTTCAGATCTTCAAGTTATAATTTGCAATAATAATTAGAAGCTATCAATTTTAAGTTCTGAATTTGACAATTACAAGATCAGATCTTCAAGTTATTATTTGCAATAATAATTAGAAGCTATCAATCTTAAGTTCTGTATTTGACAATTACAAGTTCAGATCTTCAAGTTATAATTTGAAATAATAATTAGAAGCTATCAATTTTATGTTCTGTATTTGACAATTACAAGTTCAGATCTTCAAGTTATAATTCGCAATAATAATTAGAAGCTATCAATTTTAAGTTCTGTATTTGACAATTACAAGTTCAGATCTTCAAGTTATAATTTTCAATAATTATTAGAAGCTATCAATTTTAAGTTCTGTATTTGACAATTACTAGTTCAGATCTTCAAGTTATATTTTGAAATAATAATTTGAATTTAACAAATCTAAGTTCTGTAATTCACTATTACAAGTTCAGATCTTCAAGTTATAATTTACAATAATAATTAGAAGCTATCAATTTTAAGTTCTGTATTTGACAATTACAAGTTCAGATCTTCAAGTTATAATTTGCACTAATAATTTGTATTTAACAATTAGAAGTTCTGTATTTGACAATTACAAGTTCAGATCTTCAAGTTATAATTTGCAATAATAATTAGAAGCTATCAATTTTAAGTTCTGTATTTGACAATTACAAGTTCAGATCTTCAAGTTATAATTTGATATAATAATTAGAAGCTATCAATTTTAAGTTCTGTATTTGACAATTACAAGTTCAGATCTTCTAGTTATAATTTGCAATAATAATTAGAAGCTATCAATTTTAAGATCTGTATTTGACAATTACTAGTTCAGAACTTCAAGTTATAATATGCACTAATAATTTGTATTTAACAATTAGAAGTTCTGTATTTGATTATTACAAGTTCAGATCTTCGAATTATTATTTGCAATCTTAGTATGAATTTAACAATTCGAAGTTCTGTATATTCCTATTACAGGTTCAGATCTTCCAGTTATAATTTGCAATCACAATTTGTATTTAACAATGCTAAGTTGCGTATTTGTCTATTACAAGTTCAGATCTTCAAATTATAATTTGCAATAATAATTAGAAGCTATCAATTTTAAGTTCTGTATTTGACAATTACAAGTTCAGATCTTCAAGTTATAATTTGCAATAATAATTAGAAGCTATCAATTTTAAGTTCTGTATTTGACAATTACTAGTTCAGATCTTCAAGTAATAATTTGAAATAATAATTTGTATTTAACAATGCTAAGTTGCGTATTTGTCTATTACAAGTTCAGATCTTCAAATTATAATTTGCAATAATAATTAGAAGCTATCAATTTTAAGTTCTGTATTTGACAATTACAAGTTCAGATCTTCAAGTTATTATTTGCAATAATAATTAGAAGCTATCAATTTTAAGTTCTGTATTTGACAATTACAGGTTCAGATCTTCAAGTTATAATTTGCAATCACAATTTGTATTTAACAATGCTAAGTTGCGTATTTGTCTATTACAAGTTCAGATCTTCAAATTATAATTTGCAATAATAATTAGAAGCTATCAATTTTAAGTTCTGTATTTGACAATTACAAGTTCAGATCTTCAAGTTATTATTTGCAATAATAATTAGAAGCTATCAATTTTAAATTCTGTATTTAACAATTACAAGTTCAGATCTTCAAGTTATAATATGCAATAATAATTAGAAGCTATCAATTTTAAGTTCTGTATTTGACAATTACTAGTTCAGATCTTCAAGTTATAATTTGAAATAATAATTTGAATTTTACAAATCTAAGTTCTGTAATTCACTATTACAAGTTCAGATCTTCAAGTTATAATTTACAATAATAATTAGAAGCTATCAATTTTAAGTTCTGTATTTGACAATTACAAGTTCAGATCTTCAAGTTATAATTTGCAATAATAATTAGAAGCTATTAATTTTAAGTTCTGTATTTGACAATTACAAGTTCTGATCTTCAAGTTATAATTTGAAATAATAATTAGAAGCTATCAATTTTATGTTCTGTATTTGACAATTACAAGTTCAGATCTTCAAGTTATAATTTGCAATAATAATTAGAAGCTATCCATTTTAAGTTCTGTATTTGACAATTACAAGTTCAAATCTTCAAGTTATAATTTGCAATAATAATTAGAAGCTATCAATTTTATGTTCTGTATTTGACAATTACTAGTTCAGATCTCCAAGTTATTATTTGCAATAATAATTAGAAGCTATCAATTTTAAGTTCTGTATTTGACAATTACAAGTTCAGATCTTCAAGTTATAATTTACAATAATAATTAGAAGCTATCCATTTTAAGTTCTGTATTTGACAATTACAAGTTCAGATCTACAAGTTATAATTTGCACTAATAATTTGTATTTAACAATTTTAAGTTCTGTATTTGACAATTACTAGTTCAGATCTTCAAGTTATAATTTGAAATAATAATTTGAATTTAACAAATCTAAGTTCTGTAATTCACTATTACAAGTTCAGATCTTCAAGTTATAATTTACATAATAATTAGAAGCTATCAATTTTAAGTTCTGTATTTGACAATTACAAGTTCAGATCTTCAAGTTATTATTTGCAATAATAATTAGAAGCTATCAATTTTAAGTTCTGTATTTGACAATTACTAGTTCAGATCTTCAAGTTATAATTTGCACTAATAATTTGTATTTAACAATTAGAAATTCTGTATTTGACTATTACAAGTTCCGATCTTCGAATTATTATTTGCAATCTTAGTTTGAATTTAACAATTCGAAGTTCTGTATTTACCTATTACAGGTTCAGATCTTCAAGTTATAATTTGCAATCACAATTTGTATTTAACAATGCTAAGTTGCGTATTTGTCTATTACAAGTTCAGATCTTCAAATTATAATTTGCAATAATAATTAGAAGCTATCAATTTTAAGTTCTGTATTTGACAATTACAAGTTCAGATCTTCAAGTTATTATTTGCAATAATAATTAGAAGCTATCAATTTTAAGTTCTGTATTTGACAATTACAAGTTCAGATCTTGAAGTTATAATTTACAATAATAATTAGAAGCTATCAATTTTAAGTTCTGTATTTGACAATTACTAGTTCAGATCTTCAAGTTATATTTTGAAATAATAATTTGAATTTAACAAATCTAGGTTCTGTAATTCACTATTACAAGTTCAGATCTTCAAGTTATAATTTACAATAATAATTAGAAGCTATCAATTTTAAGTTCTGTAGTTGACAATTACAAGTTCAGATCTTCAAGTTATAATTTGAAATAATAATTAGAAGCTATCAATTTTAAGTTCTGTATTTGACAATTACAAGTTCAGATCTTCTAGTTATAATTTGCAATAATAATTAGAAGCTATCAATTTTAAGATCTGTATTTGACAATTACTAGTTCAGAACTTCAAGTTATAATTTGCACTAATAATTAGTATTTAACAATTAGAAGTTCTGTATTTGACAATTACTAGTTCAGATTTTCAAATTATAATTTGCACTAATGATTTGTATTTAACAATTAGAAGTTCTGTATTTGACTATTACAAGTTCAGATCTTCGAATTATTATTTGCAATAATAATTAGAAGCTATCAATTTTAAGTTCTGTATTTGACTATTACAAGTTCAGATCTTCAAGTTATTATTTGCAATTATAATTAGAAGCTATCAATTTTAAGTTCTGTATTTGACAATTACAAGTTCAGATCTTCAAGTTATAATTTACAATAATAATTAGAAGCTATCAATTTTAAGTTCTGTATTTGACAATTACAAGTTCAGATCTTCAAGTTATAATTTGCAATAGTAATTAGAAGCTATCAATTTTAAGTTCTGTATTTGACAATTACTAGTTCAGATCTTCAAGTTATAATTTGAAATAATAATTTGAATTTATCAAATCTAAGTTCTGTAATTCACTATTACAAGTTCAGATCTTCAAGTTATAATTTACAATAATAATTAGAAGCTATCAATTTTAAGTGCTGTATTTGACAATTACAAGTTCAGATCTTCTAGTTATAATTTGCACTAATAATTTGTATTTAACAATTTGAAGTTCTGTATTTAACAATTACTAGTTCAGATCTTCAAGTTATAATTTGCAATAATAATTAGAAGCAATCAATTTTAAGTTCTGTATTTGACAATTACAAGTTCAGATCTTCAAGTTATAATTTACAATAATAATTAGAAGCTATCAATTTTAAGTTCTGTATTTGACAATTACTAGTTCAGATCTTCAAGTTATAATTTGCACTAATAATTTGTATTTAACAATTAGAAGTTCTGTATTTGACTATTACAAGTTCAGATCTTCGAATTATTATTTGCAATCTTAGTTTGAATTTAACAATTCGAAGTTCTGTATTTACCTATTACAGGTTCAGATCTTCAAGTTATAATTTGCAATCACAATTTGTATTTAACAATGCTAAGTTGCGTATTTATCTATTACAAGTTCAGATCTTCAAATTATATTTTGCAATAATAATTAGAAGCTATCAATTATAAGTTCTGTATTTGACAATTACAAGTTCAGATCTTCAAGTTATTATTTGCAATAATAATTAGAAGCTATCAATTTTAAGTTCTGTATTTGACAATTACAAGTTCAGATCTTCAAGTTATAATTTACAATAATAATTAGAAGCTATCAATTTTAAGTTCTGTATTTGACAATTACAAGTTCAGATCTTCAAGATATAATTTGCAATAGTAATTAGAAGCTATCAATTTTAAGTTCTGTATTTGACAATTACTAGTTCAGATCTTCAAGTTATAATTTGAAATAATAATTTGAATTTAACAAATCTAAGTTCTGTAATTCACTATTACAAGTTCAGATCTTCAAGTTATAATTTTAATAATAATTAGAAGCTATCAATTTTAAGTTCTGTATTTGACAATTACAAGTTCAGATCTTCTAGTTATAATTTGCTCTAATAATTTGTATTTAACAATTAGAAGTTCTGTATTTGACAATTACAAGTTCAGATCTTCAAGTTTTAATTTGCAATAATAATTAGAAGCTATCAATTTTAAGTTCTGTATTTGACAATTACAAGTTCAGATCTTCAAGTTATAATTTGATATAATAATTAGAAGCTATCAATTTTAAGTTCTGTATTTGACAATTACAAGTTCAGATCTTGAAGTTATAATTTACAATAATAATTAGAAGCTATCAATTTTAAGTTCTGTATTTGACAATTACTAGTTCAGATCTTCAAGTTATATTTTGAAATAATAATTTGAATTTAACAAATCTAGGTTCTGTAATTCACTATTACAAGTTCAGATCTTCAAGTTATAATTTACAATAATAATTAGAAGCTATCAATTTTAAGTTCTGTAGTTGACAATTACAAGTTCAGATCTTCAAGTTATTATTTGCAATAATAATTAGAAGCTATCAATTTTAAGTTCTGTATTTGACAATTACTAGTTCAGATCTTCAAGTAATAATTTGAAATAATAATTTGTATTTAACAATGCTAAGTTGCGTATTTGTCTATTACAAGTTCAGATCTTCAAATTATAATTTGCAATAATAATTAGAAGCTATCAATTTTAAGTTCTGTATTTGACAATTACAAGTTCAGATCTTCAAGTTATTATTTGCAATAATAATTAGAAGCTATCAATTTTAAGTTCTGTATTTGACAATTACAGGTTCAGATCTTCAAGTTATAATTTGCAATCACAATTTGTATTTAACAATGCTAAGTTGCGTATTTGTCTATTACAAGTTCAGATCTTCAAATTATAATTTGCAATAATAATTAGAAGCTATCAATTTTAAGTTCTGTATTTGACAATTACAAGTTCAGATCTTCAAGTTATTATTTGCAATAATAATTAGAAGCTATCAATTTTAAATTCTGTATTTAACAATTACAAGTTCAGATCTTCAAGTTATAATATGCAATAATAATTAGAAGCTATCAATTTTAAGTTCTGTATTTGACAATTACTAGTTCAGATCTTCAAGTTATAATTTGAAATAATAATTTGAATTTTACAAATCTAAGTTCTGTAATTCACTATTACAAGTTCAGATCTTCAAGTTATAATTTACAATAATAATTAGAAGCTATCAATTTTAAGTTCTGTATTTGACAATTACAAGTTCAGATCTTCAAGTTATAATTTGCAATAATAATTAGAAGCTATTAATTTTAAGTTCTGTATTTGACAATTACAAGTTCTGATCTTCAAGTTATAATTTGAAATAATAATTAGAAGCTATCAATTTTATGTTCTGTATTTGACAATTACAAGTTCAGATCTTCAAGTTATAATTTGCAATAATAATTAGAAGCTATCCATTTTAAGTTCTGTATTTGACAATTACAAGTTCAAATCTTCAAGTTATAATTTGCAATAATAATTAGAAGCTATCAATTTTATGTTCTGTATTTGACAATTACTAGTTCAGATCTCCAAGTTATTATTTGCAATAATAATTAGAAGCTATCAATTTTAAGTTCTGTATTTGACAATTACAAGTTCAGATCTTCAAGTTATAATTTACAATAATAATTAGAAGCTATCCATTTTAAGTTCTGTATTTGACAATTACAAGTTCAGATCTTCAAGTTATAATTTGCAATAATAATTAGAAGCTATCAATTTTAAGTTCTGTATTTGACAATTACTAGTTCAGATCTTCAAGTTATAATTTGAAATAATAATTTGAATTTAACAAATCTAAGTTCTGTAATTCACTATTACAAGTTCAGATCTTCAAGTTATAATTTACAATAATAATTAGAAGCTATCAATTTTAAGTTCTGTATTTGACAATTACAAGTTCAGATCTTCAAGTTATTATTTGCAATAATAATTAGAAGCTATCAATTTTAAGTTCTGTATTTGACAATTACTAGTTCAGATCTTCAAGTTATAATTTGCACTAATAATTTGTATTTAACAATTAGAAATTCTGTATTTGACTATTACAAGTTCCGATCTTCGAATTATTATTTGCAATCTTAGTTTGAATTTAACAATTCGAAGTTCTGTATTTACCTATTACAGGTTCAGATCTTCAAGTTATAATTTGCAATCACAATTTGTATTTAACAATGCTAAGTTGCGTATTTGTCTATTACAAGTTCAGATCTTCAAATTATAATTTGCAATAATAATTAGAAGCTATCAATTTTAAGTTCTGTATTTGACAATTACAAGTTCAGATCTTCAAGTTATTATTTGCAATAATAATTAGAAGCTATCAATTTTAAGTTCTGTATTTGACAATTACAAGTTCAGATCTTGAAGTTATAATTTACAATAATAATTAGAAGCTATCAATTTTAAGTTCTGTATTTGACAATTACTAGTTCAGATCTTCAAGTTATATTTTGAAATAATAATTTGAATTTAACAAATCTAGGTTCTGTAATTCACTATTACAAGTTCAGATCTTCAAGTTATAATTTACAATAATAATTAGAAGCTATCAATTTTAAGTTCTGTAGTTGACAATTACAAGTTCAGATCTTCAAGTTATAATTTGAAATAATAATTAGAAGCTATCAATTTTAAGTTCTGTATTTGACAATTACAAGTTCAGATCTTCTAGTTATAATTTGCAATAATAATTAGAAGCTATCAATTTTAAGATCTGTATTTGACAATTACTAGTTCAGAACTTCAAGTTATAATTTGCACTAATAATTAGTATTTAACAATTAGAAGTTCTGTATTTGACAATTACTAGTTCAGATTTTCAAATTATAATTTGCACTAATGATTTGTATTTAACAATTAGAAGTTCTGTATTTGACTATTACAAGTTCAGATCTTCGAATTATTATTTGCAATAATAATTAGAAGCTATCAATTTTAAGTTCTGTATTTGACTATTACAAGTTCAGATCTTCAAGTTATTATTTGCAATTATAATTAGAAGCTATCAATTTTAAGTTCTGTATTTGACAATTACAAGTTCAGATCTTCAAGTTATAATTTACAATAATAATTAGAAGCTATCAATTTTAAGTTCTGTATTTGACAATTACAAGTTCAGATCTTCAAGTTATAATTTGCAATAGTAATTAGAAGCTATCAATTTTAAGTTCTGTATTTGACAATTACTAGTTCAGATTTTCAAATTATAATTTGCACTAATGATTTGTATTTAACAATTAGAAGTTCTGTATTTGACTATTACAAGTTCAGATCTTCAAATTATATTTTGCAATAATAATTAGAAGCTATCAATTATAAGTTCTGTATTTGACAATTACAAGTTCAGATCTTCAAGTTATTATTTGCAATAATAATTAGAAGCTATCAATTTTAAGTTCTGTATTTGACAATTACAAGTTCAGATCTTCAAGTTATAATTTACAATAATAATTAGAAGCTATCAATTTTAAGTTCTGTATTTGACAATTACAAGTTCAGATCTTCAAGTTATAATTTGCAATAGTAATTAGAAGCTATCAATTTTAAGTTCTGTATTTGACAATTACTAGTTCAGATCTTCAAGTTATAATTTGAAATAATAATTTGAATTTAACAAATCTAAGTTCTGTAATTCACTATTACAAGTTCAGATCTTCAAGTTATAATTTTAATAATAATTAGAAGCTATCAATTTTAAGTTCTGTATTTGACAATTACAAGTTCAGATCTTCTAGTTATAATTTGCTCTAATAATTTGTATTTAACAATTAGAAGTTCTGTATTTGACAATTACAAGTTCAGATCTTCAAGTTTTAATTTGCAATAATAATTAGAAGCTATCAATTTTAAGTTCTGTATTTGACAATTACAAGTTCAGATCTTCAAGTTATAATTTGATATAATAATTAGAAGCTATCAATTTTAAGTTCTGTATTTGACAATTACAAGTTCAGATCTTGAAGTTATAATTTACAATAATAATTAGAAGCTATCAATTTTAAGTTCTGTATTTGACAATTACTAGTTCAGATCTTCAAGTTATATTTTGAAATAATAATTTGAATTTAACAAATCTAGGTTCTGTAATTCACTATTACAAGTTCAGATCTTCAAGTTATAATTTACAATAATAATTAGAAGCTATCAATTTTAAGTTCTGTAGTTGACAATTACAAGTTCAGATCTTCAAGTTATAATTTGAAATAATAATTAGAAGCTATCAATTTTAAGTTCTGTATTTGACAATAACAAGTTCAGATCTTCTAGTTATAATTTGCAATAATAATTAGAAGCTATCAATTTTAAGATCTGTATTTGACAATTACTAGTTCAGAACTTCAAGTTATAATTTGCACTAATAATTAGTATTTAACAATTAGAAGTTCTGTATTTGACAATTACTAGTTCAGATTTTCAAATTATAATTTGCACTAATGATTTGTATTTAACAATTAGAAGTTCTGTATTTGACTATTACAAGTTCAGATCTTCGAATTATTATTTGCAATAATAATTAGAAGCTATCAATTTTAAGTTCTGTATTTGACTATTACAAGTTCAGATCTTCAAGTTATTATTTGCAATTATAATTAGAAGCTATCAATTTTAAGTTCTGTATTTGACAATTACAAGTTCAGATCTTCAAGTTATAATTTACAATAATAATTAGAAGCTATCAATTTTAAGTTCTGTATTTGACAATTACAAGTTCAGATCTTCAAGTTATAATTTGCAATAGTAATTAGAAGCTATCAATTTTAAGTTCTGTATTTGACAATTACTAGTTCAGATCTTCAAGTTATAATTTGAAATAATAATTTGAATTTATCAAATCTAAGTTCTGTAATTCACTATTACAAGTTCAGATCTTCAAGTTATAATTTACAATAATAATTAGAAGCTATCAATTTTAAGTGCTGTATTTGACAATTACAAGTTCAGATCTTCTAGTTATAATTTGCACTAATAATTTGTATTTAACAATTTGAAGTTCTGTATTTAACAATTACTAGTTCAGATCTTCAAGTTATAATTTGCAATAATAATTAGAAGCAATCAATTTTAAGTTCTGTATTTGACAATTACAAGTTCAGATCTTCAAGTTATAATTTACAATAATAATTAGAAGCTATCAATTTTAAGTTCTGTATTTGACAATTACTAGTTCAGATCTTCAAGTTATAATTTGCACTAATAATTTGTATTTAACAATTTTAAGTTCTGTATTTGACAATTACAAGTTCAGATCTTCAAGTTATAATTTACAATAATAATTAGAAGCTATCAATTTTAAGTTCTGTATTTGACAATTACAAGTTCAGATCTTCTAGTTATAATTTGCAATAATAATTAGAAGCTATCAATTTTAAGATCTGTATTTGACAATTACTAGTTCAGAACTTCAAGTTATAATATGCACTAATAATTTGTATTTAACAATTAGAAGTTCTGTATTTGATTATTACAAGTTCAGATCTTCTAATTATTATTTGCAATCTTAGTTTGAATTTAACAATTCGAAGTTCTGTATATTCCTATTACAGGTTCAGATCTTCCAGTTATAATTTGCAATCACAATTTGTATTTAACAATGCTAAGTTGCGTATTTGTCTATTACAAGTTCAGATCTTCAAATTATAATTTGCAATAATAATTAGAAGCTATCAATTTTAAGTTCTGTATTTGACAATTACAAGTTCAGATCTTCAAGTTATAATTTGCAATAATAATTAGAAGCTATCAATTTTAAGTTCTGTATTTGACAATTACTAGTTCAGATCTTCAAGTAATAATTTGAAATAATAATTTGTATTTAACAATGCTAAGTTGCGTATTTGTCTATTACAAGTTCAGATCTTCAAATTATAATTTGCAATAATAATTAGAAGCTATCAATTTTAAGTTCTGTATTTGACAATTACAAGTTCAGATCTTCAAGTTATTATTTGCAATAATAATTAGAAGCTATCAATTTTAAGTTCTGTATTTGACAATTACAGGTTCAGATCTTCAAGTTATAATTTGCAATCACAATTTGTATTTAACAATGCTAAGTTGCGTATTTGTCTATTACAAGTTCAGATCTTCAAATTATAATTTGCAATAATAATTAGAAGCTATCAATTTTAAGTTCTGTATTTGACAATTACAAGTTCAGATCTTCAAGTTATTATTTGCAATAATAATTAGAAGCTATCAATTTTAAATTCTGTATTTAACAATTACAAGTTCAGATCTTCAAGTTATAATATGCAATAATAATTAGAAGCTATCAATTTTAAGTTCTGTATTTGACAATTACTAGTTCGGATCTTCAAGTTATAATTTGAAATAATAATTTGAATTTAACAAATCTAAGTTCTGTAATTCACTATTACAAGTTCAGATCTTCAAGTTATAATTTACAATAATAATTAGAAGCTATCAATTTTAAGTTCTGTATTTGACAATTACAAGTTCAGATCTTCAAGTTATAATTTGCAATAATAATTAGAAGCTATTAATTTTAAGTTCTGTATTTGACAATTACAAGTTCTGATCTTCAAGTTATAATTTGAAATAATAATTAGAAGCTATCAATTTTATGTTCTGTATTTGACAATTACAAGTTCAGATCTTCAAGTTATAATTTGCAATAATAATTAGAAGCTATCCATTTTAAGTTCTGTATTTGACAATTACAAGTTCAGATCTTCAAGTTATAATTTGCAATAATAATTAGAAGCTATCAATTTTAAGTTCTGTATTTGACAATTACTAGTTCAGATCTCCAAGTTATTATTTGCAATAATAATTAGAAGCTATCAATTTTAAGTTCTGTATTTGACAATTACAAGTTCAGATCTTCAAGTTATAATTTACAATAATAATTAGAAGCTATCCATTTTAAGTTCTGTATTTGACAATTACAAGTTCAGATCTTCAAGTTATAATTTGCAATAATAATTAGAAGCTATCAATTTTAAGTTCTGTATTTGACAATTACTAGTTCAGATCTTCAAGTTATAATTTGAAATAATAATTTGAATTTAACAAATCTAAGTTCTGTAATTCACTATTACAAGTTCAGATCTTCAAGTTATAATTTACAATAATAATTAGAAGCTATCAATTTTAAGTTCTGTATTTGACAATTACAAGTTCAGATCTTCAAGTTATTATTTGCAATAATAATTAGAAGCTATCAATTTTAAGTTCTGTATTTGACAATTACAGGTTCAGATCTTCAAGTTATAATTTGCAATCACAATTTGTATTTAACAATGCTAAGTTGCGTATTTGTCTATTACAAGTTCAGATCTTCAAATTATAATTTGCAATAATAATTAGAAGCTATCAATTTTAAGTTCTGAATTTGACAATTACAAGTTCAGATCTTCAAGTTATTATTTGCAATAATAATTAGAAGCTATCACTCTTAAGTTCTGTATTTGACAATTACAAGTTCAGATCTTCAAGTTATAATTTACAATAATAATTAGAAGCTATCAATTTTAAGTTCTGTATTTGACAATTTCAAGTTCAGATCTTCAAGTTATAATTTGCAATAATAATTAGAAGCTATCAATTTTAAGTTCTGCATTTGACAATTACTAGTTCAGATCTTCAAGTTATAATTTGAAATAATAATTTGAATTTAACAAATCTAAGTTCTGTAATTCATGATTACAAGTTCAGATCTTCAAGTTATAACTTACAATAATAATTAGAAGCTATCAATTTTAAGTTCTGTATTTGACAATAACAAGTTCAGATCTTCAAGTTATAATTTGCAATAATAATTAGAAGCTATTAATTTTAAGTTCTGTATTTGACAATTACAAGTTCAGATCTTCAAGTTATAATTTGCAATAATAATTAGAAGCTATCAATTTTAAGTTCTGAATTTGACAATTACAAGATCAGATCTTCAAGTTATTATTTGCAATAATAATTAGAAGCTATCAATCTTAAGTTCTGTATTTGACAATTACAAGTTCAGATCTTCAAGTTATAATTTGCAATCACAATTTGTATTTAACAATGCTAAGTTGCGTATTTATCTATTACAAGTTCAGATCTTCAAATTATATTTTGCAATAATAATTAGAAGCTATCAATTATAAGTTCTGTATTTGACAATTACAAGTTCAGATCTTCAAGTTATTATTTGCAATAATAATTAGAAGCTATCAATTTTAAGTTCTGTATTTGACAATTACAAGTTCAGATCTTCAAGTTATAATTTACAATAATAATTAGAAGCTATCAATTTTAAGTTCTGTATTTGACAATTACAAGTTCAGATCTTCAAGATATAATTTGCAATAGTAATTAGAAGCTATCAATTTTAAGTTCTGTATTTGACAATTACTAGTTCAGATCTTCAAGTTATAATTTGAAATAATAATTTGAATTTAACAAATCTAAGTTCTGTAATTCACTATTACAAGTTCAGATCTTCAAGTTATAATTTTAATAATAATTAGAAGCTATCAATTTTAAGTTCTGTATTTGACAATTACAAGTTCAGATCTTCTAGTTATAATTTGCTCTAATAATTTGTATTTAACAATTAGAAGTTCTGTATTTGACAATTACAAGTTCAGATCTTCAAGTTTTAATTTGCAATAATAATTAGAAGCTATCAATTTTAAGTTCTGTATTTGACAATTACAAGTTCAGATCTTCAAGTTATAATTTGATATAATAATTAGAAGCTATCAATTTTAAGTTCTGTATTTGACAATTACAAGTTCAGATCTTGAAGTTATAATTTACAATAATAATTAGAAGCTATCAATTTTAAGTTCTGTATTTGACAATTACTAGTTCAGATCTTCAAGTTATATTTTGAAATAATAATTTGAATTTAACAAATCTAGGTTCTGTAATTCACTATTACAAGTTCAGATCTTCAAGTTATAATTTACAATAATAATTAGAAGCTATCAATTTTAAGTTCTGTAGTTGACAATTACAAGTTCAGATCTTCAAGTTATTATTTGCAATAATAATTAGAAGCTATCAATTTTAAGTTCTGTATTTGACAATTACTAGTTCAGATCTTCAAGTAATAATTTGAAATAATAATTTGTATTTAACAATGCTAAGTTGCGTATTTGTCTATTACAAGTTCAGATCTTCAAATTATAATTTGCAATAATAATTAGAAGCTATCAATTTTAAGTTCTGTATTTGACAATTACAAGTTCAGATCTTCAAGTTATTATTTGCAATAATAATTAGAAGCTATCAATTTTAAGTTCTGTATTTGACAATTACAGGTTCAGATCTTCAAGTTATAATTTGCAATCACAATTTGTATTTAACAATGCTAAGTTGCGTATTTGTCTATTACAAGTTCAGATCTTCAAATTATAATTTGCAATAATAATTAGAAGCTATCAATTTTAAGTTCTGTATTTGACAATTACAAGTTCAGATCTTCAAGTTATTATTTGCAATAATAATTAGAAGCTATCAATTTTAAATTCTGTATTTAACAATTACAAGTTCAGATCTTCAAGTTATAATATGCAATAATAATTAGAAGCTATCAATTTTAAGTTCTGTATTTGACAATTACTAGTTCAGATCTTCAAGTTATAATTTGAAATAATAATTTGAATTTTACAAATCTAAGTTCTGTAATTCACTATTACAAGTTCAGATCTTCAAGTTATAATTTACAATAATAATTAGAAGCTATCAATTTTAAGTTCTGTATTTGACAATTACAAGTTCAGATCTTCAAGTTATAATTTGCAATAATAATTAGAAGCTATTAATTTTAAGTTCTGTATTTGACAATTACAAGTTCTGATCTTCAAGTTATAATTTGAAATAATAATTAGAAGCTATCAATTTTATGTTCTGTATTTGACAATTACAAGTTCAGATCTTCAAGTTATAATTTGCAATAATAATTAGAAGCTATCCATTTTAAGTTCTGTATTTGACAATTACAAGTTCAAATCTTCAAGTTATAATTTGCAATAATAATTAGAAGCTATCAATTTTATGTTCTGTATTTGACAATTACTAGTTCAGATCTCCAAGTTATTATTTGCAATAATAATTAGAAGCTATCAATTTTAAGTTCTGTATTTGACAATTACAAGTTCAGATCTTCAAGTTATAATTTACAATAATAATTAGAAGCTATCCATTTTAAGTTCTGTATTTGACAATTACAAGTTCAGATCTTCAAGTTATAATTTGCAATAATAATTAGAAGCTATCAATTTTAAGTTCTGTATTTGACAATTACTAGTTCAGATCTTCAAGTTATAATTTGAAATAATAATTTGAATTTAACAAATCTAAGTTCTGTAATTCACTATTACAAGTTCAGATCTTCAAGTTATAATTTACAATAATAATTAGAAGCTATCAATTTTAAGTTCTGTATTTGACAATTACAAGTTCAGATCTTCAAGTTATTATTTGCAATAATAATTAGAAGCTATCAATTTTAAGTTCTGTATTTGACAATTACTAGTTCAGATCTTCAAGTTATAATTTGCACTAATAATTTGTATTTAACAATTAGAAATTCTGTATTTGACTATTACAAGTTCCGATCTTCGAATTATTATTTGCAATCTTAGTTTGAATTTAACAATTCGAAGTTCTGTATTTACCTATTACAGGTTCAGATCTTCAAGTTATAATTTGCAATCACAATTTGTATTTAACAATGCTAAGTTGCGTATTTGTCTATTACAAGTTCAGATCTTCAAATTATAATTTGCAATAATAATTAGAAGCTATCAATTTTAAGTTCTGTATTTGACAATTACAAGTTCAGATCTTCAAGTTATTATTTGCAATAATAATTAGAAGCTATCAATTTTAAGTTCTGTATTTGACAATTACAAGTTCAGATCTTGAAGTTATAATTTACAATAATAATTAGAAGCTATCAATTTTAAGTTCTGTATTTGACAATTACTAGTTCAGATCTTCAAGTTATATTTTGAAATAATAATTTGAATTTAACAAATCTAGGTTCTGTAATTCACTATTACAAGTTCAGATCTTCAAGTTATAATTTACAATAATAATTAGAAGCTATCAATTTTAAGTTCTGTAGTTGACAATTACAAGTTCAGATCTTCAAGTTATAATTTGAAATAATAATTAGAAGCTATCAATTTTAAGTTCTGTATTTGACAATTACAAGTTCAGATCTTCTAGTTATAATTTGCAATAATAATTAGAAGCTATCAATTTTAAGATCTGTATTTGACAATTACTAGTTCAGAACTTCAAGTTATAATTTGCACTAATAATTAGTATTTAACAATTAGAAGTTCTGTATTTGACAATTACTAGTTCAGATTTTCAAATTATAATTTGCACTAATGATTTGTATTTAACAATTAGAAGTTCTGTATTTGACTATTACAAGTTCAGATCTTCGAATTATTATTTGCAATAATAATTAGAAGCTATCAATTTTAAGTTCTGTATTTGACTATTACAAGTTCAGATCTTCAAGTTATTATTTGCAATTATAATTAGAAGCTATCAATTTTAAGTTCTGTATTTGACAATTACAAGTTCAGATCTTCAAGTTATAATTTACAATAATAATTAGAAGCTATCAATTTTAAGTTCTGTATTTGACAATTACAAGTTCAGATCTTCAAGTTATAATTTGCAATAGTAATTAGAAGCTATCAATTTTAAGTTCTGTATTTGACAATTACTAGTTCAGATCTTCAAGTTATAATTTGAAATAATAATTTGAATTTATCAAATCTAAGTTCTGTAATTCACTATTACAAGTTCAGATCTTCAAGTTATAATTTACAATAATAATTAGAAGCTATCAATTTTAAGTGCTGTATTTGACAATTACAAGTTCAGATCTTCTAGTTATAATTTGCACTAATAATTTGTATTTAACAATTTGAAGTTCTGTATTTAACAATTACTAGTTCAGATCTTCAAGTTATAATTTGCAATAATAATTAGAAGCAATCAATTTTAAGTTCTGTATTTGACAATTACAAGTTCAGATCTTCAAGTTATAATTTACAATAATAATTAGAAGCTATCAATTTTAAGTTCTGTATTTGACAATTACTAGTTCAGATCTTCAAGTTATAATTTGCACTAATAATTTGTATTTAACAATTAGAAGTTCTGTATTTGACTATTACAAGTTCAGATCTTCGAATTATTATTTGCAATCTTAGTTTGAATTTAACAATTCGAAGTTCTGTATTTACCTATTACAGGTTCAGATCTTCAAGTTATAATTTGCAATCACAATTTGTATTTAACAATGCTAAGTTGCGTATTTATCTATTACAAGTTCAGATCTTCAAATTATATTTTGCAATAATAATTAGAAGCTATCAATTATAAGTTCTGTATTTGACAATTACAAGTTCAGATCTTCAAGTTATTATTTGCAATAATAATTAGAAGCTATCAATTTTAAGTTCTGTATTTGACAATTACAAGTTCAGATCTTCAAGTTATAATTTACAATAATAATTAGAAGCTATCAATTTTAAGTTCTGTATTTGACAATTACAAGTTCAGATCTTCAAGTTATAATTTGCAATAGTAATTAGAAGCTATCAATTTTAAGTTCTGTATTTGACAATTACTAGTTCAGATCTTCAAGTTATAATTTGAAATAATAATTTGAATTTAACAAATCTAAGTTCTGTAATTCACTATTACAAGTTCAGATCTTCAAGTTATAATTTTAATAATAATTAGAAGCTATCAATTTTAAGTTCTGTATTTGACAATTACAAGTTCAGATCTTCTAGTTATAATTTGCTCTAATAATTTGTATTTAACAATTAGAAGTTCTGTATTTGACAATTACAAGTTCAGATCTTCAAGTTTTAATTTGCAATAATAATTAGAAGCTATCAATTTTAAGTTCTGTATTTGACAATTACAAGTTCAGATCTTCAAGTTATAATTTGATATAATAATTAGAAGCTATCAATTTTAAGTTCTGTATTTGACAATTACAAGTTCAGATCTTGAAGTTATAATTTACAATAATAATTAGAAGCTATCAATTTTAAGTTCTGTATTTGACAATTACTAGTTCAGATCTTCAAGTTATATTTTGAAATAATAATTTGAATTTAACAAATCTAGGTTCTGTAATTCACTATTACAAGTTCAGATCTTCAAGTTATAATTTACAATAATAATTAGAAGCTATCAATTTTAAGTTCTGTAGTTGACAATTACAAGTTCAGATCTTCAAGTTATAATTTGAAATAATAATTAGAAGCTATCAATTTTAAGTTCTGTATTTGACAATAACAAGTTCAGATCTTCTAGTTATAATTTGCAATAATAATTAGAAGCTATCAATTTTAAGATCTGTATTTGACAATTACTAGTTCAGAACTTCAAGTTATAATTTGCACTAATAATTAGTATTTAACAATTAGAAGTTCTGTATTTGACAATTACTAGTTCAGATTTTCAAATTATAATTTGCACTAATGATTTGTATTTAACAATTAGAAGTTCTGTATTTGACTATTACAAGTTCAGATCTTCGAATTATTATTTGCAATAATAATTAGAAGCTATCAATTTTAAGTTCTGTATTTGACTATTACAAGTTCAGATCTTCAAGTTATTATTTGCAATTATAATTAGAAGCTATCAATTTTAAGTTCTGTATTTGACAATTACAAGTTCAGATCTTCAAGTTATAATTTACAATAATAATTAGAAGCTATCAATTTTAAGTTCTGTATTTGACAATTACAAGTTCAGATCTTCAAGTTATAATTTGCAATAGTAATTAGAAGCTATCAATTTTAAGTTCTGTATTTGACAATTACTAGTTCAGATCTTCAAGTTATAATTTGAAATAATAATTTGAATTTATCAAATCTAAGTTCTGTAATTCACTATTACAAGTTCAGATCTTCAAGTTATAATTTACAATAATAATTAGAAGCTATCAATTTTAAGTGCTGTATTTGACAATTACAAGTTCAGATCTTCTAGTTATAATTTGCACTAATAATTTGTATTTAACAATTTGAAGTTCTGTATTTAACAATTACTAGTTCAGATCTTCAAGTTATAATTTGCAATAATAATTAGAAGCAATCAATTTTAAGTTCTGTATTTGACAATTACAAGTTCAGATCTTCAAGTTATAATTTACAATAATAATTAGAAGCTATCAATTTTAAGTTCTGTATTTGACAATTACTAGTTCAGATCTTCAAGTTATAATTTGCACTAATAATTTGTATTTAACAATTTTAAGTTCTGTATTTGACAATTACAAGTTCAGATCTTCAAGTTATAATTTACAATAATAATTAGAAGCTATCAATTTTAAGTTCTGTATTTGACAATTACAAGTTCAGATCTTCTAGTTATAATTTGCAATAATAATTAGAAGCTATCAATTTTAAGATCTGTATTTGACAATTACTAGTTCAGAACTTCAAGTTATAATATGCACTAATAATTTGTATTTAACAATTAGAAGTTCTGTATTTGATTATTACAAGTTCAGATCTTCTAATTATTATTTGCAATCTTAGTTTGAATTTAACAATTCGAAGTTCTGTATATTCCTATTACAGGTTCAGATCTTCCAGTTATAATTTGCAATCACAATTTGTATTTAACAATGCTAAGTTGCGTATTTGTCTATTACAAGTTCAGATCTTCAAATTATAATTTGCAATAATAATTAGAAGCTATCAATTTTAAGTTCTGTATTTGACAATTACAAGTTCAGATCTTCAAGTTATAATTTGCAATAATAATTAGAAGCTATCAATTTTAAGTTCTGTATTTGACAATTACTAGTTCAGATCTTCAAGTAATAATTTGAAATAATAATTTGTATTTAACAATGCTAAGTTGCGTATTTGTCTATTACAAGTTCAGATCTTCAAATTATAATTTGCAATAATAATTAGAAGCTATCAATTTTAAGTTCTGTATTTGACAATTACAAGTTCAGATCTTCAAGTTATTATTTGCAATAATAATTAGAAGCTATCAATTTTAAGTTCTGTATTTGACAATTACAGGTTCAGATCTTCAAGTTATAATTTGCAATCACAATTTGTATTTAACAATGCTAAGTTGCGTATTTGTCTATTACAAGTTCAGATCTTCAAATTATAATTTGCAATAATAATTAGAAGCTATCAATTTTAAGTTCTGTATTTGACAATTACAAGTTCAGATCTTCAAGTTATTATTTGCAATAATAATTAGAAGCTATCAATTTTAAATTCTGTATTTAACAATTACAAGTTCAGATCTTCAAGTTATAATATGCAATAATAATTAGAAGCTATCAATTTTAAGTTCTGTATTTGACAATTACTAGTTCGGATCTTCAAGTTATAATTTGAAATAATAATTTGAATTTAACAAATCTAAGTTCTGTAATTCACTATTACAAGTTCAGATCTTCAAGTTATAATTTACAATAATAATTAGAAGCTATCAATTTTAAGTTCTGTATTTGACAATTACAAGTTCAGATCTTCAAGTTATAATTTGCAATAATAATTAGAAGCTATTAATTTTAAGTTCTGTATTTGACAATTACAAGTTCTGATCTTCAAGTTATAATTTGAAATAATAATTAGAAGCTATCAATTTTATGTTCTGTATTTGACAATTACAAGTTCAGATCTTCAAGTTATAATTTGCAATAATAATTAGAAGCTATCCATTTTAAGTTCTGTATTTGACAATTACAAGTTCAGATCTTCAAGTTATAATTTGCAATAATAATTAGAAGCTATCAATTTTAAGTTCTGTATTTGACAATTACTAGTTCAGATCTCCAAGTTATTATTTGCAATAATAATTAGAAGCTATCAATTTTAAGTTCTGTATTTGACAATTACAAGTTCAGATCTTCAAGTTATAATTTACAATAATAATTAGAAGCTATCCATTTTAAGTTCTGTATTTGACAATTACAAGTTCAGATCTTCAAGTTATAATTTGCAATAATAATTAGAAGCTATCAATTTTAAGTTCTGTATTTGACAATTACTAGTTCAGATCTTCAAGTTATAATTTGAAATAATAATTTGAATTTAACAAATCTAAGTTCTGTAATTCACTATTACAAGTTCAGATCTTCAAGTTATAATTTACAATAATAATTAGAAGCTATCAATTTTAAGTTCTGTATTTGACAATTACAAGTTCAGATCTTCAAGTTATTATTTGCAATAATAATTAGAAGCTATCAATTTTAAGTTCTGTATTTGACAATTACAGGTTCAGATCTTCAAGTTATAATTTGCAATCACAATTTGTATTTAACAATGCTAAGTTGCGTATTTGTCTATTACAAGTTCAGATCTTCAAATTATAATTTGCAATAATAATTAGAAGCTATCAATTTTAAGTTCTGAATTTGACAATTACAAGTTCAGATCTTCAAGTTATTATTTGCAATAATAATTAGAAGCTATCACTCTTAAGTTCTGTATTTGACAATTACAAGTTCAGATCTTCAAGTTATAATTTACAATAATAATTAGAAGCTATCAATTTTAAGTTCTGTATTTGACAATTTCAAGTTCAGATCTTCAAGTTATAATTTGCAATAATAATTAGAAGCTATCAATTTTAAGTTCTGCATTTGACAATTACTAGTTCAGATCTTCAAGTTATAATTTGAAATAATAATTTGAATTTAACAAATCTAAGTTCTGTAATTCATGATTACAAGTTCAGATCTTCAAGTTATAACTTACAATAATAATTAGAAGCTATCAATTTTAAGTTCTGTATTTGACAATAACAAGTTCAGATCTTCAAGTTATAATTTGCAATAATAATTAGAAGCTATTAATTTTAAGTTCTGTATTTGACAATTACAAGTTCAGATCTTCAAGTTATAATTTGCAATAATAATTAGAAGCTATCAATTTTAAGTTCTGAATTTGACAATTACAAGATCAGATCTTCAAGTTATTATTTGCAATAATAATTAGAAGCTATCAATCTTAAGTTCTGTATTTGACAATTACAAGTTCAGATCTTCAAGTTATAATTTACAATAATAATTAGAAGATATCAATTTTAAGTTCTGTATTTGACAATTACAAGTTCAGATCTTCAAGTTATAATTTGCAATAATAATTAGAAGCTATCAATTTTAAGTTCTGCATTTGACAATTACTAGTTCAGATCTTCAAGTTATAATTTGAAATAATAATTTGAATTTAACAAATCTAAGTTCTGTAATTCATGATTACAAGTTCAGATCTTCAAGTTATAACTTACAATAATAATTAGAAGCTATCAATTTTAAGTTCTGTATTTGACAATTACAAGTTCAGATCTTCAAGTTATAATTTGCAATAATAATTAGAAGCTATTAATTTTAAGTTCTGTATTTGACAATTACAAGATCAGATCTTCAAGTTATAATTTGAAATAATAATTAGAAGCTATCAATTTTATGTTCTGTATTTGACAATTACAAGTTCAGATCTTCAAGTTATAATTCGCAATAATAATTAGAAGCTATCAATTTTAAGTTCTGTATTTGACAATTACAAGTTCAGATCTTCAAGTTATAATTTTCAATAATTATTAGAAGCTATCAATTTTAAGTTCTGTATTTGACAATTACTAGTTCAGATCTTCAAGTTATATTTTGAAATAATAATTTGAATTTAACAAATCTAAGTTCTGTAATTCACTATTACAAGTTCAGATCTTCAAGTTATAATTTACAATAATAATTAGAAGCTATCAATTTTAAGTTCTGTATTTGACAATTACAAGTTCAGATCTTCAAGTTATAATTTGCACTAATAATTTGTATTTAACAATTAGAAGTTCTGTATTTGACAAATACAAGTTCAGATCTTCAAGTTATAATTTGCAATAATAATTAGAAGCTATCAATTTTAAGTTCTGTATTTGACAATTACAAGTTCAGATCTTCAAGTTATAATTTGATATAATAATTAGAAGCTATCAATTTTAAGTTCTGTATTTGACAATTACAAGTTCAGATCTTCTAGTTATAATTTGCAATAATAATTAGAAGCTATCAATTTTAAGATCTGTATTTGACAATTACTAGTTCAGAACTTCAAGTTATAATATGCACTAATAATTTGTATTTAACAATTAGAAGTTCTGTATTTGATTATTACAAGTTCAGATCTTCTAATTATTATTTGCAATCTTAGTTTGAATTTAACAATTCGAAGTTCTGTATATTCCTATTACAGGTTCAGATCTTCCAGTTATAATTTGCAATCACAATTTGTATTTAACAATGCTAAGTTGCGTATTTGTCTATTACAAGTTCAGATCTTCAAATTATAATTTGCAATAATAATTAGAAGCTATCAATTTTAAGTTCTGTATTTGACAATTACAAGTTCAGATCTTCAAGTTATAATTTGCAATAATAATTAGAAGCTATCAATTTTAAGTTCTGTATTTGACAATTACTAGTTCAGATCTTCAAGTAATAATTTGAAATAATAATTTGTATTTAACAATGCTAAGTTGCGTATTTGTCTATTACAAGTTCAGATCTTCAAATTATAATTTGCAATAATAATTAGAAGCTATCAATTTTAAGTTCTGTATTTGACAATTACAAGTTCAGATCTTCAAGTTATTATTTGCAATAATAATTAGAAGCTATCAATTTTAAATTCTGTATTTAACAATTACAAGTTCAGATCTTCAAGTTATAATATGCAATAATAATTAGAAGCTATCAATTTTAAGTTCTGTATTTGACAATTACTAGTTCAGATCTTCAAGTTATAATTTGAAATAATAATTTGAATTTAACAAATCTAAGTTCTGTAATTCACTATTACAAGTTCAGATCTTCAAGTTATAATTTACAATAATAATTAGAAGCTATCAATTTTAAGTTCTGTATTTGACAATTACAAGTTCAGATCTTCAAGTTATAATTTGCAATAATAATTAGAAGCTATTAATTTTAAGTTCTGTATTTGACAATTACAAGTTCTGATCTTCAAGTTATAATTTGAAATAATAATTAGAAGCTATCAATTTTATGTTCTGTATTTGACAATTACAAGTTCAGATCTTCAAGTTATAATTTGCAATAATAATTAGAAGCTATCCATTTTAAGTTCTGTATTTGACAATTACAAGTTCAGATCTTCAAGTTATAATTTGCAATAATAATTAGAAGCTATCAATTTTAAGTTCTGTATTTGACAATTACTAGTTCAGATCTCCAAGTTATTATTTGCAATAATAATTAGAAGCTATCAATTTTAAGTTCTGTATTTGACAATTACAAGTTCAGATCTTCAAGTTATAATTTGATATAATAATTAGAAGCTATCAATTTTAAGTTCTGTATTTGACAATTACAAGTTCAGATCTTCTAGTTATAATTTGCAATAATAATTAGAAGCTATCAATTTTAAGATCTGTATTTGACAATTACAAGTTCAGATCTTCAAGTTATAATTTGCAATAATAATTAGAAGCTATCAATTTTAAGTTCTGTATTTGACAATTACTAGTTCAGATCTTCAAGTAATAATTTGAAATAATAATTTGTATTTAACAATGCTAAGTTGCGTATTTGTCTATTACAAGTTCAGATCTTCAAATTATAATTTGCAATAATAATTAGAAGCTATCAATTTTAAGTTCTGTATTTGACAATTACAAGTTCAGATCTTCAAGTTATTATTTGCAATAATAATTAGAAGCTATCAATTTTAAGTTCTGTATTTGACAATTACAGGTTCAGATCTTCAAGTTATAATTTGCAATCACAATTTGTATTTAACAATGCTAAGTTGCGTATTTGTCTATTACAAGTTCAGATCTTCAAATTATAATTTGCAATAATAATTAGAAGCTATCAATTTTAAGTTCTGTATTTGACAATTACAAGTTCAGATCTTCAAGTTATTATTTGCAATAATAATTAGAAGCTATCAATTTTAAATTCTGTATTTAACAATTACAAGTTCAGATCTTCAAGTTATAATATGCAATAATAATTAGAAGCTATCAATTTTAAGTTCTGTATTTGACAATTACTAGTTCGGATCTTCAAGTTATAATTTGAAATAATAATTTGAATTTAACAAATCTAAGTTCTGTAATTCACTATTGCAAGTTCAGATCTTCAAGTTATAATTTACAATAATAATTAGAAGCTATCAATTTTAAGTTCTGTATTTGACAATTACAAGTTCAGATCTTCAAGTTATAATTTGCAATAATAATTAGAAGCTATTAATTTTAAGTTCTGTATTTGACAATTACAAGTTCTGATCTTCAAGTTATAATTTGAAATAATAATTAGAAGCTATCAATTTTATGTTCTGTATTTGACAATTACAAGTTCAGATCTTCAAGTTATAATTTGCAATAATAATTAGAAGCTATCCATTTTAAGTTCTGTATTTGACAATTACAAGTTCAGATCTTCAAGTTATAATTTGCAATAATAATTAGAAGCTATCAATTTTAAGTTCTGTATTTGACAATTACTAGTTCAGATCTCCAAGTTATTATTTGCAATAATAATTAGAAGCTATCAATTTTAAGTTCTGTATTTGACAATTACAAGTTCAGATCTTCTAGTTATAATTTACAATAATAATTAGAAGCTATCCATTTTAAGTTCTGTATTTGACAATTACAAGTTCAGATCTTCAAGTTATAATTTGCAATAATAATTAGAAGCTATCAATTTTAAGTTCTGTATTTGACAATTACTAGTTCAGATCTTCAAGTTATAATTTGAAATAATAATTTGAATTTAACAAATCTAAGTTCTGTAATTCACTATTACAAGTTCAGATCTTCAAGTTATAATTTACAATAATAATTAGAAGCTATCAATTTTAAGTTCTGTATTTGACAATTACAAGTTCAGATCTTCAAGTTATTATTTGCAATAATAATTAGAAGCTATCAATTTTAAGTTCTGTATTTGACAATTACAGGTTCAGATCTTCAAGTTATAATTTGCAATCACAATTTGTATTTAACAATGCTAAGTTGCGTATTTGTCTATTACAAGTTCAGATCTTCAAATTATAATTTGCAATAATAATTAGAAGCTATCAATTTTAAGTTCTGTATTTGACAATTACTAGTTCAGATCTTCAAGTAATAATTTGAAATAATAATTTGTATTTAACAATGCTAAGTTGCGTATTTGTCTATTACAAGTTCAGATCTTCAAATTATAATTTGCAATAATAATTAGAAGCTATCAATTTTAAGTTCTGTATTTGACAATTACAAGTTCAGATCTTCAAGTTATTATTTGCAATAATAATTAGAAGCTATCAATTTTAAATTCTGTATTTAACAATTACAAGTTCAGATCTTCAAGTTATAATATGCAATAATAATTAGAAGCTATCAATTTTAAGTTCTGTATTTGACAATTACTAGTTCAGATCTTCAAGTTATAATTTGAAATAATAATTTGAATTTAACAAATCTAAGTTCTGTAATTCACTATTACAAGTTCAGATCTTCAAGTTATAATTTACAATAATAATTAGAAGCTATCAATTTTAAGTTCTGTATTTGACAATTACAAGTTCAGATCTTCAAGTTATAATTTGCAATAATAATTAGAAGCTATTAATTTTAAGTTCTGTATTTGACTATTACAAGTTCTGATCTTCAAGTTATAATTTGAAATAATAATTAGAAGCTATCAATTTTATGTTCTGTATTTGACAATTACAAGTTCAGATCTTCAAGTTATAATTTGCAATAATAATTAGAAGCTATCCATTTTAAGTTCTGTATTTGACAATTACAAGTTCAGATCTTCAAGTTATAATTTGCAATAATAATTAGAAGCTATCAATTTTAAGTTCTGTATTTGACAATTACTAGTTCAGATCTCCAAGTTATTATTTGCAATAATAATTAGAAGCTATCAATTTTAAGTTCTGTATTTGACAATTACAAGTTCAGATCTTCAAGTTATAATTTGATATAATAATTAGAAGCTATCAATTTTAAGTTCTGTATTTGACAATTACAAGTTCAGATCTTCTAGTTATAATTTGCAATAATAATTAGAAGCTATCAATTTTAAGATCTGTATTTGACAATTACAAGTTCAGATCTTCAAGTTATAATTTGCAATAATAATTAGAAGCTATCAATTTTAAGTTCTGTATTTGACAATTACTAGTTCAGATCTTCAAGTAATAATTTGAAATAATAATTTGTATTTAACAATGCTAAGTTGCGTATTTGTCTATTACAAGTTCAGATCTTCAAATTATAATTTGCAATAATAATTAGAAGCTATCAATTTTAAGTTCTGTATTTGACAATTACAAGTTCAGATCTTCAAGTTATTATTTGCAATAATAATTAGAAGCTATCAATTTTAAGTTCTGTATTTGACAATTACAGGTTCAGATCTTCAAGTTATAATTTGCAATCACAATTTGTATTTAACAATGCTAAGTTGCGTATTTGTCTATTACAAGTTCAGATCTTCAAATTATAATTTGCAATAATAATTAGAAGCTATCAATTTTAAGTTCTGTATTTGACAATTACAAGTTCAGATCTTCAAGTTATTATTTGCAATAATAATTAGAAGCTATCAATTTTAAATTCTGTATTTAACAATTACAAGTTCAGATCTTCAAGTTATAATATGCAATAATAATTAGAAGCTATCAATTTTAAGTTCTGTATTTGACAATTACTAGTTCGGATCTTCAAGTTATAATTTGAAATAATAATTTGAATTTAACAAATCTAAGTTCTGTAATTCACTATTGCAAGTTCAGATCTTCAAGTTATAATTTACAATAATAATTAGAAGCTATCAATTTTAAGTTCTGTATTTGACAATTACAAGTTCAGATCTTCAAGTTATAATTTGCAATAATAATTAGAAGCTATTAATTTTAAGTTCTGTATTTGACAATTACAAGTTCTGATCTTCAAGTTATAATTTGAAATAATAATTAGAAGCTATCAATTTTAAGTTCTGTATTTGACAATTACTAGTTCAGATCTTCAAGTTATAATTTGAAATAATAATTTGAATTTAACAAATCTAAGTTCTGTAATTCACTATTACAAGTTCAGATCTTCAAGTTATAATTTACAATAATAATTAGAAGCTATCAATTTTAAGTTCTGTATTTGACAATTACAAGTTCAGATCTTCAAGTTATTATTTGCAATAATAATTAGAAGCTATCAATTTTAAGTTCTGTATTTGACAATTACAGGTTCAGATCTTCAAGTTATAATTTGCAATCACAATTTGTATTTAACAATGCTAAGTTGCGTATTTGTCTATTACAAGTTCAGATCTTCAAATTATAATTTGCAATAATAATTAGAAGCTATCAATTTTAAGTTCTGAATTTGACAATTACAAGTTCAGATCTTCAAGTTATTATTTGCAATAATAATTAGAAGCTATCACTCTTAAGTTCTGTATTTGACAATTACAAGTTCAGATCTTCAAGTTATAATTTACAATAATAATAAGAAGCTATCAATTTTAAGTTCTGTATTTGACAATTACAAGTTCAGATCTTCAAGTTATAATTTGCAATAATAATTAGAAGCTATCAATTTTAAGTTCTGCATTTGACAATTACTAGTTCAGATCTTCAAGTTATAATTTGAAATAATAATTTGAATTTAACAAATCTAAGTACTGTAATTCATGTTTACAAGTTCAGATCTTCAAGTTATAACTTACAATAATAATTAGAAGCTATCAATTTTAAGTTCTGTATTTGACAATAACAAGTTCAGATCTTCAAGTTATAATTTGCAATAATAATTAGAAGCTATTAATTTTAAGTTCTGTATTTGACAATTACAAGTTCAGATCTTCAAGTTATAATTTGCAATAATAATTAGAAGCTATCAATTTTAAGTTCTGAATTTGACAATTACAAGATCAGATCTTCAAGTTATTATTTGCAATAATAATTAGAAGCTATCAATCTTAAGTTCTGTATTTGACAATTACAAGTTCAGATCTTCAAGTTATAATTTACAATAATAATTAGAAGCTATCAATTTTAAGTTCTGTATTTGACAATTACAAGTTCAGATCTTCAAGTTATAATTTGCAATAATAATTAGAAGCTATCAATTTTAAGTTCTGCATTTGACAATTACTAGTTCAGATCTTCAAGTTATAATTTGAAATAATAATTTGAATTTAACAAATCTAAGTTCTGTAATTCATGATTACAAGTTCAGATCTTCAAGTTATAACTTACAATAATAATTAGAAGCTATCAATTTTAAGTTCTGTATTTGACAATTACAAGTTCAGATCTTCAAGTTATAATTTGCAATAATAATTAGAAGCTATTAATTTTAAGTTCTGTATTTGACAATTACAAGTTCAGATCTTCAAGTTATAATTTGAAATAATAATTAGAAGCTATCAATTTTATGTTCTGTATTTGACAATTACAAGTTCAGATCTTCAAGTTATAATTCGCAATAATAATTAGAAGCTATCAATTTTAAGTTCTGTATTTGACAATTACAAGTTCAGATCTTCAAGTTATAATTTTCAATAATTATTAGAAGCTATCAATTTTAAGTTCTGTATTTGACAATTACTAGTTCAGATCTTCAAGTTATATTTTGAAATAATAATTTGAATTTAACAAATCTAAGTTCTGTAATTCACTATTACAAGTTCAGATCTTCAAGTTATAATTTACAATAATAATTAGAAGCTATCAATTCTAAGTTCTGTATTTGACAATTACAAGTTCAGATCTTCAAGTTATTATTTGCAATAATAATTAGAAGCTATCAATTTTAAGTTCTGTATTTGACAATTACAGGTTCAGATCTTCAAGTTATAATTTGCAATCACAATTTGTATTTAACAATGCTAAGTTGCGTATTTGTCTATTACAAGTTCAGATCTTCAAATTATAATTTGCAATAATAATTAGAAGCTATCAATTTTAAGTTCTGAATTTGACAATTACAAGTTCAGATCTTCAAGTTATTATTTGCAATAATAATTAGAAGCTATCACTCTTAAGTTCTGTATTTGACAATTACAAGTTCAGATCTTCAAGTTATAATTTACAATAATAATAAGAAGCTATCAATTTTAAGTTCTGTATTTGACAATTACAAGTTCAGATCTTCAAGTTATAATTTGCAATAATAATTAGAAGCTATCAATTTTAAGTTCTGCATTTGACAATTACTAGTTCAGATCTTCAAGTTATAATTTGAAATAATAATTTGAATTTAACAAATCTAAGTACTGTAATTCATGTTTACAAGTTCAGATCTTCAAGTTATAACTTACAATAATAATTAGAAGCTATCAATTTTAAGTTCTGTATTTGACAATAACAAGTTCAGATCTTCAAGTTATAATTTGCAATAATAATTAGAAGCTATTAATTTTAAGTTCTGTATTTGACAATTACAAGTTCAGATCTTCAAGTTATAATTTGCAATAATAATTAGAAGCTATCAATTTTAAGTTCTGAATTTGACAATTACAAGATCAGATCTTCAAGTTATTATTTGCAATAATAATTAGAAGCTATCAATCTTAAGTTCTGTATTTGACAATTACAAGTTCAGATCTTCAAGTTATAATTTACAATAATAATTAGAAGCTATCAATTTTAAGTTCTGTATTTGACAATTACAAGTTCAGATCTTCAAGTTATAATTTGCAATAATAATTAGAAGCTATCAATTTTAAGTTCTGCATTTGACAATTACTAGTTCAGATCTTCAAGTTATAATTTGAAATAATAATTTGAATTTAACAAATCTAAGTTCTGTAATTCATGATTACAAGTTCAGATCTTCAAGTTATAACTTACAATAATAATTAGAAGCTATCAATTTTAAGTTCTGTATTTGACAATTACAAGTTCAGATCTTCAAGTTATAATTTGCAATAATAATTAGAAGCTATTAATTTTAAGTTCTGTATTTGACAATTACAAGTTCAGATCTTCAAGTTATAATTTGAAATAATAATTAGAAGCTATCAATTTTATGTTCTGTATTTGACAATTACAAGTTCAGATCTTCAAGTTATAATTCGCAATAATAATTAGAAGCTATCAATTTTAAGTTCTGTATTTGACAATTACAAGTTCAGATCTTCAAGTTATAATTTTCAATAATTATTAGAAGCTATCAATTTTAAGTTCTGTATTTGACAATTACTAGTTCAGATCTTCAAGTTATATTTTGAAATAATAATTTGAATTTAACAAATCTAAGTTCTGTAATTCACTATTACAAGTTCAGATCTTCAAGTTATAATTTACAATAATAATTAGAAGCTATCAATTTTAAGTTCTGTATTTGACAATTACAAGTTCAGATCTTCAAGTTATAATTTGCAATAATAATTAGAAGCTATTAATTTTAAGTTCTGTATTTGACAATTACAAGTTCTGATCTTCAAGTTATAATTTGAAATAATAATTAGAAGCTATCAATTTTATGTTCTGTATTTGACAATTACAAGTTCAGATCTTCAAGTTATAATTTGCAATAATAATTAGAAGCTATCCATTTTAAGTTCTGTATTTGACAATTACAAGTTCAGATCTTCAAGTTATAATTTGCAATAATAATTAGAAGCTATCAATTTTAAGTTCTGTATTTGACAATTACTAGTTCAGATCTCCAAGTTATTATTTGCAATAATAATTAGAAGCTATCAATTTTAAGTTCTGTATTTGACAATTACAAGTTCAGATCTTCTAGTTATAATTTACAATAATAATTAGAAGCTATCCATTTTAAGTTCTGTATTTGACAATTACAAGTTCAGATCTTCAAGTTATAATTTGCAATAATAATTAGAAGCTATCAATTTTAAGTTCTGTATTTGACAATTACTAGTTCAGATCTTCAAGTTATAATTTGAAATAATAATTTGAATTTAACAAATCTAAGTTCTGTAATTCACTATTACAAGTTCAGATCTTCAAGTTATAATTTACAATAATAATTAGAAGCTATCAATTTTAAGTTCTGTATTTGACAATTACAAGTTCAGATCTTCAAGTTATTATTTGCAATAATAATTAGAAGCTATCAATTTTAAGTTCTGTATTTGACAATTACAGGTTCAGATCTTCAAGTTATAATTTGCAATCACAATTTGTATTTAACAATGCTAAGTTGCGTATTTGTCTATTACAAGTTCAGATCTTCAAATTATAATTTGCAATAATAATTAGAAGCTATCAATTTTAAGTTCTGAATTTGACAATTACAAGTTCAGATCTTCAAGTTATTATTTGCAATAATAATTAGAAGCTATCACTCTTAAGTTCTGTATTTGACAATTACAAGTTCAGATCTTCAAGTTATAATTTACAATAATAATAAGAAGCTATCAATTTTAAGTTCTGTATTTGACAATTACAAGTTCAGATCTTCAAGTTATAATTTGCAATAATAATTAGAAGCTATCAATTTTAAGTTCTGCATTTGACAATTACTAGTTCAGATCTTCAAGTTATAATTTGAAATAATAATTTGAATTTAACAAATCTAAGTACTGTAATTCATGTTTACAAGTTCAGATCTTCAAGTTATAACTTACAATAATAATTAGAAGCTATCAATTTTAAGTTCTGTATTTGACAATAACAAGTTCAGATCTTCAAGTTATAATTTGCAATAATAATTAGAAGCTATTAATTTTAAGTTCTGTATTTGACAATTACAAGTTCAGATCTTCAAGTTATAATTTGCAATAATAATTAGAAGCTATCAATTTTAAGTTCTGAATTTGACAATTACAAGATCAGATCTTCAAGTTATTATTTGCAATAATAATTAGAAGCTATCAATCTTAAGTTCTGTATTTGACAATTACAAGTTCAGATCTTCAAGTTATAATTTACAATAATAATTAGAAGCTATCAATTTTAAGTTCTGTATTTGACAATTACAAGTTCAGATCTTCAAGTTATAATTTGCAATAATAATTAGAAGCTATCAATTTTAAGTTCTGCATTTGACAATTACTAGTTCAGATCTTCAAGTTATAATTTGAAATAATAATTTGAATTTAACAAATCTAAGTTCTGTAATTCATGATTACAAGTTCAGATCTTCAAGTTATAACTTACAATAATAATTAGAAGCTATCAATTTTAAGTTCTGTATTTGACAATTACAAGTTCAGATCTTCAAGTTATAATTTGCAATAATAATTAGAAGCTATTAATTTTAAGTTCTGTATTTGACAATTACAAGTTCAGATCTTCAAGTTATAATTTGAAATAATAATTAGAAGCTATCAATTTTATGTTCTGTATTTGACAATTACAAGTTCAGATCTTCAAGTTATAATTCGCAATAATAATTAGAAGCTATCAATTTTAAGTTCTGTATTTGACAATTACAAGTTCAGATCTTCAAGTTATAATTTTCAATAATTATTAGAAGCTATCAATTTTAAGTTCTGTATTTGACAATTACTAGTTCAGATCTTCAAGTTATATTTTGAAATAATAATTTGAATTTAACAAATCTAAGTTCTGTAATTCACTATTACAAGTTCAGATCTTCAAGTTATAATTTACAATAATAATTAGAAGCTATCAATTTTAAGTTCTGTATTTGACAATTACAAGTTCAGATCTTCAAGTTATTATTTGCAATAATAATTAGAAGCTATCAATTTTAAGTTCTGTATTTGACAATTACAGGTTCAGATCTTCAAGTTATAATTTGCAATCACAATTTGTATTTAACAATGCTAAGTTGCGTATTTGTCTATTACAAGTTCAGATCTTCAAATTATAATTTGCAATAATAATTAGAAGCTATCAATTTTAAGTTCTGAATTTGACAATTACAAGTTCAGATCTTCAAGTTATTATTTGCAATAATAATTAGAAGCTATCACTCTTAAGTTCTGTATTTGACAATTACAAGTTCAGATCTTCAAGTTATAATTTACAATAATAATAAGAAGCTATCAATTTTAAGTTCTGTATTTGACAATTACAAGTTCAGATCTTCAAGTTATAATTTGCAATAATAATTAGAAGCTATCAATTTTAAGTTCTGCATTTGACAATTACTAGTTCAGATCTTCAAGTTATAATTTGAAATAATAATTTGAATTTAACAAATCTAAGTACTGTAATTCATGTTTACAAGTTCAGATCTTCAAGTTATAACTTACAATAATAATTAGAAGCTATCAATTTTAAGTTCTGTATTTGACAATAACAAGTTCAGATCTTCAAGTTATAATTTGCAATAATAATTAGAAGCTATTAATTTTAAGTTCTGTATTTGACAATTACAAGTTCAGATCTTCAAGTTATAATTTGCAATAATAATTAGAAGCTATCAATTTTAAGTTCTGAATTTGACAATTACAAGATCAGATCTTCAAGTTATTATTTGCAATAATAATTAGAAGCTATCAATCTTAAGTTCTGTATTTGACAATTACAAGTTCAGATCTTCAAGTTATAATTTACAATAATAATTAGAAGCTATCAATTTTAAGTTCTGTATTTGACAATTACAAGTTCAGATCTTCAAGTTATAATTTGCAATAATAATTAGAAGCTATCAATTTTAAGTTCTGCATTTGACAATTACTAGTTCAGATCTTCAAGTTATAATTTGAAATAATAATTTGAATTTAACAAATCTAAGTTCTGTAATTCATGATTACAAGTTCAGATCTTCAAGTTATAACTTACAATAATAATTAGAAGCTATCAATTTTAAGTTCTGTATTTGACAATTACAAGTTCAGATCTTCAAGTTATAATTTGCAATAATAATTAGAAGCTATTAATTTTAAGTTCTGTATTTGACAATTACAAGTTCAGATCTTCAAGTTATAATTTGAAATAATAATTAGAAGCTATCAATTTTATGTTCTGTATTTGACAATTACAAGTTCAGATCTTCAAGTTATAATTCGCAATAATAATTAGAAGCTATCAATTTTAAGTTCTGTATTTGACAATTACAAGTTCAGATCTTCAAGTTATAATTTTCAATAATTATTAGAAGCTATCAATTTTAAGTTCTGTATTTGACAATTACTAGTTCAGATCTTCAAGTTATATTTTGAAATAATAATTTGAATTTAACAAATCTAAGTTCTGTAATTCACTATTACAAGTTCAGATCTTCAAGTTATAATTTACAATAATAATTAGAAGCTATCAATTTTAAGTTCTGTATTTGACAATTACAAGTTCAGATCTTCAAGTTATAATTTGCACTAATAATTTGTATTTAACAATTAGAAGTTCTGTATTTGACAAATACAAGTTCAGATCTTCAAGTTATAATTTGCAATAATAATTAGAAGCTATCAATTTTAAGTTCTGTATTTGACAATTACAAGTTCAGATCTTCAAGTTATAATTTGATATAATAATTAGAAGCTATCAATTTTAAGTTCTGTATTTGACAATTACAAGTTCAGATCTTCTAGTTATAATTTGCAATAATAATTAGAAGCTATCAATTTTAAGATCTGTATTTGACAATTACTAGTTCAGAACTTCAAGTTATAATATGCACTAATAATTTGTATTTAACAATTAGAAGTTCTGTATTTGATTATTACAAGTTCAGATCTTCCAATTATTATTTGCAATCTTAGTTTGAATTTAATAATTCGAAGTTCTGTATATTCCTATTACAGGTTCAGATCTTCCAGTTATAATTTGCAATCACAATTTGTATTTAACAATGCTAAGTTGCGTATTTGTCTATTACAAGTTCAGATCTTCAAATTATAATTTGCAATAATAATTAGAAGCTATCAATTTTAAGTTCTGTATTTGACAATTACAAGTTCAGATCTTCAAGTTATAATTTGCAATAATAATTAGAAGCTATCAATTTTAAGTTCTGTATTTGACAATTACTAGTTCAGATCTTCAAGTAATAATTTGAAATAATAATTTGTATTTAACAATGCTAAGTTGCGTATTTGTCTATTACAAGTTCAGATCTTCAAATTATAATTTGCAATAATAATTAGAAGCTATCAATTTTAAGTTCTGTATTTGACAATTACAAGTTCAGATCTTCAAGTTATTATTTGCAATAATAATTAGAAGCTATCAATTTTAAGTTCTGTATTTGACAATTACAGGTTCAGATCTTCAAGTTATAATTTGCAATCACAATTTGTATTTAACAATGCTAAGTTGCGTATTTGTCTATTTCAAGTTCAGATCTTCAAATTATAATTTGCAATAATAATTAGAAGCTATCAATTTTAAGTTCTGTATTTGACAATTACAAGTTCAGATCTTCAAGTTATTATTTGCAATAATAATTAGAAGCTATCAATTTTAAATTCTGTATTTAACAATTACAAGTTCAGATCTTCAAGTTATAATATGCAATAATAATTAGAAGCTATCAATTTTAAGTTCTGTATTTGACAATTACTAGTTCAGATCTTCAAGTTATAATTTGAAATAATAATTTGAATATAACAAATCTAAGTTCTGTAATTCACTATTACAAGTTCAGATCTTCAAGTTATAATTTACAATAATAATTAGAAGCTATCAATTTTAAGTTCTGTATTTGACAATTACAAGTTCAGATCTTCAAGTTATAATTTGCAATAATAATTAGAAGCTATTAATTTTAAGTTCTGTATTTGACAATTACAAGTTCTGAACTTCAAGTTATAATTTGAAATAATAATTAGTAGCTATCAATTTTATGTTCTGTATTTGACAATTACAAGTTCAGATCTTCAAGTTATAATTTGCAATAATAATTAGAAGCTATCCATTTTAAGTTCTGTATTTGACAATTACAAGTTCAGATCTTCAAGTTATAATTTGCAATAATAATTAGAAGCTATCAATTTTAAGTTCTGTATTTGACAATTACTAGTTCAGATCTCCAAGTTATTATTTGCAATAATAATTAGAAGCTATCAATTTTAAGTTCTGTATTTGACAATTACAAGTTCAGATCTTCAAGTTATAATTTACAATAATAATTAGAAGCTATCCATTTTAAGTTCTGTATTTGACAATTACAAGTTCAGATCTTCAAGTTATAATTTGCAATAATAATTAGAAGCTATCAATTTTAAGTTCTGTATTTGACAATTACTAGTTCAGATCTTCAAGTTATAATTTGAAATAATAATTTGAATTTAACAAATCTAAGTTCTGTAATTCACTATTACAAGTTCAGATCTTCAAGTTATAATTTACAATAATAATTAGAAGCTATCAATTTTAAGTTCTGTATTTGACAATTACAAGTTCAGATCTTCAAGTTATTATTTGCAATAATAATTAGAAGCTATCAATTTTAAGTTCTGTATTTGACAATTACTAGTTCAGATCTTCAAGTTATAATTTGCACTAATAATTTGTATTTAACAATTAGAAATTCTGTATTTGACTATTACAAGTTCAGATCTTCGAATTATTATTTGCAATCTTAGTTTGAATTTAACAATTCGAAGTTCTGTATTTACCTATTACAGGTTCAGATCTTCAAGTTATAATTTGCAATCACAATTCGTATTTAACAATGCTAAGTTGCGTATTTGTCTATTACAAGTTCAGATCTTCAAATTATAATTTGCAATAATAATTAGAAGCTATCAATTTTAAGTTCTGTATTTGACAATTACAAGTTCAGATCTTCAAGTTATTATTATTTGCAATAATAATTAGAAGCTATCAATTTTAAGTTCTGTATTTGACAATTACAAGTTCAGATCTTGAAGTTATAATTTACAATAATAATTAGAAGCTATCAATTTTAAGTTCTGTATTTGACAATTACTAGTTCAGATCTTCAAGTTATATTTTGAAATAATAATTTGAATTTAACAAATCTAGGTTCTGTAATTCACTATTACAAGTTCAGATCTTCAAGTTATAATTTACAATAATAATTAGAAGCTATCAATTTTAAGTTCTGTAGTTGACAATTACAAGTTCAGATCTTCAAGTTATAATTTGAAATAATAATTAGAAGCTATCAATTTTAAGTTCTGTATTTGACAATTACAAGTTCAGATCTTCTAGTTATAATTTGCAATAATAATTAGAAGCTATCAATTTTAAGATCTGTATTTGACAATTACTAGTTCAGAACTACAAGTTATAATTTGCACTAATAATTAGTATTTAACAATTAGAAGTTCTGTATTTGACAATTACTAGTTCAGATTTTCAAATTATAATTTGCACTAATGATTTGTATTTAACAATTAGAAGTTCTGTATTTGACTATTACAAGTTCAGATCTTCGAATTATTATTTGCAATAATAATTAGAAGCTATCAATTTTAAGTTCTGTATTTGACTATTACAAGTTCAGATCTTCAAGTTATTATTTGCAATTATAATTAGAAGCTATCAATTTTAAGTTCTGTATTTGACAATTACAAGTTCAGATCTTCAAGTTATAATTTACAATAATAATTAGAAGCTATCAATTTTAAGTTCTGTATTTGACAATTACAAGTTCAGATCTTCAAGTTATAATTTGCAATAGTAATTAGAAGCTATCAATTTTAAGTTCTGTATTTGACAATTACTAGTTCAGATCTTCAAGTTATAATTTGAAATAATAATTTGAATTTATCAAATCTAAGTTCTGTAATTCACTATTACAAGTTCAGATCTTCAAGTTATAATTTACAATAATAATTAGAAGCTATCAATTTTAAGTGCTGTATTTGACAATTACAAGTTCAGATCTTCTAGTTATAATTTGCACTAATAATTTGTATTTAACAATTTGAAGTTCTGTATTTAACAATTACTAGTTCAGATCTTCAAGTTATAATTTGCAATAATAATTAGAATCAATCAATTTTAAGTTCTGTATTTGACAATTACAAGTTCAGATCTTCAAGTTATAATTTACAATAATAATTAGAAGCTATCAATTTTAAGTTCTGTATTTGACAATTACTAGTTCAGATCTTCAAGTTATATTTTGAAATAATAATTTGAATTTAACAAATCTAGGTTCTGTAATTCACTATTACAAGTTCAGATCTTCAAGTTATAATTTACAATAATAATTAGAAGCTATCAATTTTAAGTTCTGTAGTTGACAATTACAAGTTCAGATCTTCAAGTTATAATTTGAAATAATAATTAGAAGCTATCAATTTTAAGTTCTGTATTTGACAATTACAAGTTCAGATCTTCTAGTTATAATTTGCAATAATAATTAGAAGCTATCAATTTTAAGATCTGTATTTGACAATTACTAGTTCAGAACTACAAGTTATAATTTGCACTAATAATTAGTATTTAACAATTAGAAGTTCTGTATTTGACAATTACTAGTTCAGATTTTCAAATTATAATTTGCACTAATGATTTGTATTTAACAATTAGAAGTTCTGTATTTGACTATTACAAGTTCAGATCTTCGAATTATTATTTGCAATAATAATTAGAAGCTATCAATTTTAAGTTCTGTATTTGACTATTACAAGTTCAGATCTTCAAGTTATTATTTGCAATTATAATTAGAAGCTATCAATTTTAAGTTCTGTATTTGACAATTACAAGTTCAGATCTTCAAGTTATAATTTACAATAATAATTAGAAGCTATCAATTTTAAGTTCTGTATTTGACAATTACAAGTTCAGATCTTCAAGTTATAATTTGCAATAGTAATTAGAAGCTATCAATTTTAAGTTCTGTATTTGACAATTACTAGTTCAGATCTTCAAGTTATAATTTGAAATAATAATTTGAATTTATCAAATCTAAGTTCTGTAATTCACTATTACAAGTTCAGATCTTCAAGTTATAATTTACAATAATAATTAGAAGCTATCAATTTTAAGTGCTGTATTTGACAATTACAAGTTCAGATCTTCTAGTTATAATTTGCACTAATAATTTGTATTTAACAATTTGAAGTTCTGTATTTAACAATTACTAGTTCAGATCTTCAAGTTATAATTTGCAATAATAATTAGAAGCAATCAATTTTAAGTTCTGTATTTGACAATTACAAGTTCAGATCTTCAAGTTATAATTTACAATAATAATTAGAAGCTATCAATTTTAAGTTCTGTATTTGACAATTACTAGTTCAGATCTTCAAGTTATAATTTGCACTAATAATTTGTATTTAACAATTAGAAGTTCTGTATTTGACTATTACAAGTTCAGATCTTCGAATTATTATTTGCAATCTTAGTTTAAATTTAACAATTCGAAGTTCTGTATTTACCTATTACAGGTTCAGATCTTCAAGTTATAATTTGCAATCACAATTTGTATTTAACAATGCTAAGTTGCGTATTTATCTATTACAAGTTCAGATCTTCAAATTATATTTTGCAATAATAATTAGAAGCTATCAATTTTAAGTTCTGTATTTGACAATTACAAGTTCAGATCTTCAAGTTATTATTTGCAATAATAATTAGAAGCTATCAATTTTAAGTTCTGTATTTGACAATTACAAGTTCAGATCTTCAAGTTATAATTTACAATAATAATTAGAAGCTATCAATTTTAAGTTCTGTATTTGACAATTACAAGTTCAGATCTTCAAGTTATAATTTGCAATAGTAATTAGAAGCTATCAATTTTAAGTTCTGTATTTGACAATTACTAGTTCAGATCTTCAAGTTATAATTTGAAATAATAATTTGAATTTATCAAATCTAAGTTCTGTAATTCACTATTACAAGTTCAGATCTTCAAGTTATAATTTACAATAATAATTAGAAGCTATCAATTTTAAGTGCTGTATTTGACAATTACAAGTTCAGATCTTCTAGTTATAATTTGCACTAATAATTTGTATTTAACAATTTGAAGTTCTGTATTTAACAATTACTAGTTCAGATCTTCAAGTTATAATTTGCAATAATAATTAGAAGCAATCAATTTTAAGTTCTGTATTTGACAATTACAAGTTCAGATCTTCAAGTTATAATTTACAATAATAATTAGAAGCTATCAATTTTAAGTTCTGTATTTGACAATTACTAGTTCAGATCTTCAAGTTATAATTTGCACTAATAATTTGTATTTAACAATTAGAAGTTCTGTATTTGACTATTACAAGTTCAGATCTTCGAATTATTATTTGCAATCTTAGTTTGAATTTAACAATTCGAAGTTCTGTATTTACCTATTACAGGTTCAGATCTTCAAGTTATAATTTGCAATCACAATTTGTATTTAACAATGCTAAGTTGCGTATTTATCTATTACAAGTTCAGATCTTCAAATTATATTTTGCAATAATAATTAGAAGCTATCAATTTTAAGTTCTGTATTTGACAATTACAAGTTCAGATCTTCAAGTTATTATTTGCAATAATAATTAGAAGCTATCAATTTTAAGTTCTGTATTTGACAATTACAAGTTCAGATCTTCAAGTTATAATTTACAATAATAATTAGAAGCTATCAATTTTAAGTTCTGTATTTGACAATTACAAGTTCAGATCTTCAAGTTATAATTTGCAATAGTAATTAGAAGCTATCAATTTTAAGTTCTGTATTTGACAATTACTAGTTCAGATCTTCAAGTTATAATTTGAAATAATAATTTGAATTTAACAAATCTAAGTTCTGTAATTCACTATTACAAGTTCAGATCTTCAAGTTATAATTTTAATAATAATTAGAAGCTATCAATTTTAAGTTCTGCATTTGACAATTACAAGTTCAGATCTTCAAGTTATAATTTGCAATAATAATTAGAAGCTATCAATTTTAAGTTCTGTATTTGACAATTACAAGTTCAGATCTTCAAGTTATAATTTGATATAATAATTAGAAGCTATCAATTTTAAGTTCTGTATTTGACAATTACAAGTTCAGATCTTCTAGTTATAATTTGCAATAATAATTAGAAGCTATCAATTTTAAGACCTGTATTTGACAATTACTAGTTCAGAACTTCAAGTTATAATATGCACTAATAATTTGTATTTAACAATTAGAAGTTCTGTATTTGATTATTACAAGTTCAGATCTTCGAATTATTATTTGCAATCTTAGTTTGAATTTAACAATTCGAAGTTCTGTATATTCCTATTACAGGTTCAGATCTTCAAGTTATAATTTGCAATCACAATTTGTATTTAACAATGCTAAGTTGCGTATTTGTCTATTACAAGTTCAGATCTTCAAATTATAATTTGCAATAATAATTAAAAGCTATCAATTTTAAGTTCTGTATTTGACAATTACAAGTTCAGATCTTCAAGTTATAATTTGCAATAATAATTAGAAGCTATCAATTTTAAGTTCTGTATTTGACAATTACTAGTTCAGATCTTCAAGTAATAACTTGAAATAATAATTTGTATTTAACAATGCTAAGTTGCGTATTTGTCTATTACAAGTTCAGATCTTCAAATTATAATTTGCAATAATAATTAGAAGCTATCAATTTTAAGTTCTGTATTTGACAATTACAAGTTCAGATCTTCAAGTTATTATTTGCAATAATAATTAGAAGCTATCAATTTTAAGTTCTGTATTTGACAATTACAGGTTCAGATCTTCAAGTTATAATTTGCAATCACAATTTGTATTTAACAATGCTAAGTTGCGTATTTGTCTATTACAAGTTCAGATCTTCAAATTATAATTTGCAATAATAATTAGAAGCTATCAATTTTAAGTTCTGTATTTGACAATTACAAGTTCAGATCTTCAAGTTATTATTTGCAATAATAATTAGAAGCTATCAATTTTAAATTCTGTATTTAACAATTACAAGTTCAGATCTTCAAGTTATAATATGCAATAATAATTAGAAGCTATCAATTTTAAGTTCTGTATTTGACAATTACAAGTTCAGATCTTCAAGTTATAATTTGCAATAGTAATTAGAAGCTATCAATTTTAAGTTCTGTATTTGACAATTACTAGTTCAGATCTTCAAGTTATAATTTGAAATAATAATTTGAATTTATCAAATCTAAGTTCTGTAATTCACTATTACAAGTTCAGATCTTCAAGTTATAATTTACAATAATAATTAGAAGCTATCAATTTTAAGTGCTGTATTTGACAATTACAAGTTCAGATCTTCTAGTTATAATTTGCACTAATAATTTGTATTTAACAATTTGAAGTTCTGTATTTAACAATTACTAGTTCAGATCTTCAAGTTATAATTTGCAATAATAATTAGAAGCAATCAATTTTAAGTTCTGTATTTGACAATTACAAGTTCAGATCTTCAAGTTATAATTTACAATAATAATTAGAAGCTATCAATTTTAAGTTCTGTATTTGACAATTACTAGTTCAGATCTTCAAGTTATAATTTGCACTAATAATTTGTATTTAACAATTAGAAGTTCTGTATTTGACTATTACAAGTTCAGATCTTCGAATTATTATTTGCAATCTTAGTTTGAATTTAACAATTCGAAGTTCTGTATTTACCTATTACAGGTTCAGATCTTCAAGTTATAATTTGCAATCACAATTTGTATTTAACAATGCTAAGTTGCGTATTTATCTATTACAAGTTCAGATCTTCAAATTATATTTTGCAATAATAATTAGAAGCTATCAATTTTAAGTTCTGTATTTGACAATTACAAGTTCAGATCTTCAAGTTATTATTTGCAATAATAATTAGAAGCTATCAATTTTAAGTTCTGTATTTGACAATTACAAGTTCAGATCTTCAAGTTATAATTTACAATAATAATTAGAAGCTATCAATTTTAAGTTCTGTATTTGACAATTACAAGTTCAGATCTTCAAGTTATAATTTGCAATAGTAATTAGAAGCTATCAATTTTAAGTTCTGTATTTGACAATTACTAGTTCAGATCTTCAAGTTATAATTTGAAATAATAATTTGAATTTAACAAATCTAAGTTCTGTAATTCACTATTACAAGTTCAGATCTTCAAGTTATAATTTTAATAATAATTAGAAGCTATCAATTTTAAGTTCTGCATTTGACAATTACAAGTTCAGATCTTCAAGTTATAATTTGCAATAATAATTAGAAGCTATCAATTTTAAGTTCTGTATTTGACAATTACAAGTTCAGATCTTCAAGTTATAATTTGATATAATAATTAGAAGCTATCAATTTTAAGTTCTGTATTTGACAATTACAAGTTCAGATCTTCTAGTTATAATTTGCAATAATAATTAGAAGCTATCAATTTTAAGACCTGTATTTGACAATTACTAGTTCAGAACTTCAAGTTATAATATGCACTAATAATTTGTATTTAACAATTAGAAGTTCTGTATTTGATTATTACAAGTTCAGATCTTCGAATTATTATTTGCAATCTTAGTTTGAATTTAACAATTCGAAGTTCTGTATATTCCTATTACAGGTTCAGATCTTCAAGTTATAATTTGCAATCACAATTTGTATTTAACAATGCTAAGTTGCGTATTTGTCTATTACAAGTTCAGATCTTCAAATTATAATTTGCAATAATAATTAAAAGCTATCAATTTTAAGTTCTGTATTTGACAATTACAAGTTCAGATCTTCAAGTTATAATTTGCAATAATAATTAGAAGCTATCAATTTTAAGTTCTGTATTTGACAATTACTAGTTCAGATCTTCAAGTAATAACTTGAAATAATAATTTGTATTTAACAATGCTAAGTTGCGTATTTGTCTATTACAAGTTCAGATCTTCAAATTATAATTTGCAATAATAATTAGAAGCTATCAATTTTAAGTTCTGTATTTGACAATTACAAGTTCAGATCTTCAAGTTATTATTTGCAATAATAATTAGAAGCTATCAATTTTAAGTTCTGTATTTGACAATTACAGGTTCAGATCTTCAAGTTATAATTTGCAATCACAATTTGTATTTAACAATGCTAAGTTGCGTATTTGTCTATTACAAGTTCAGATCTTCAAATTATAATTTGCAATAATAATTAGAAGCTATCAATTTTAAGTTCTGTATTTGACAATTACAAGTTCAGATCTTCAAGTTATTATTTGCAATAATAATTAGAAGCTATCAATTTTAAATTCTGTATTTAACAATTACAAGTTCAGATCTTCAAGTTATAATATGCAATAATAATTAGAAGCTATCAATTTTAAGTTCTGTATTTGACAATTACTAGTTCAGATCTTCAAGTTATAATTTGAAATAATAATTTGAATTTAACAAATCTAAGTTCTGTAATTCACTATTACAAGTTCAGATCTTCAAGTTATAATTTACAATAATAATTAGAAGCTATCAATTTTAAGTTCTGTATTTGACAATTACAAGTTCAGATCTTCAAGTTATAATTTGCAATAATAATTAGAAGCTATTAATTTTAAGTTCTGTATTTGACAATTAGAAGTTCTGATCTTCAAGTTATAATTTGAAATAATAATTAGAAGCTATCAATTTTATGTTCTGTATTTGACAATTACAAGTTCAGATCTTCAAGTTATAATTTGCAATAATAATTAGAAGCTATCAATTTTAAGTTCTGTATTTGACAATTACAAGTTCAGATCTTCAAGTTATAATTTGCAATAATAATTAGAAGCTATCAATTTTAAGTTCTGTATTTGACAATTACTAGTTCAGATCTCCAAGTTATTATTTGCAATAATAATTAGAAGCTATCAATTTTAAGTTCTGTATTTGACAATTACAAGTTCAGATCTTCAAGTTATAATTTACAATAATAATTAGAAGCTATCCATTTTAAGTTCTGTATTTGACAATTACAAGTTCAGATCTTCAAGTTATAATTTGCAATAATAATTAGAAGCTATCAATTTTAAGTTCTGTATTTGACAATTACTAGTTCAGATCTTCAAGTTATAATTTGAAATAATAATTTGAATTTAACAAATCTAAGTTCTGTAATTCACTATTACAAGTTCAGATCTTCAAGTTATAATTTACAATAATAATTAGAAGCTATCAATTTTAAGTTCTGTATTTGACAATTACAAGTTCAGATCTTCAAGTTATTATTTGCAATAATAATTAGAAGCTATCAATTTTAAGTTCTGTATTTGACAATTACTAGTTCAGATCTTCAAGTTATAATTTCCACTAATAATTTGTATTTAACAATTAGAAATTCTGTATTTGACTATTACAAGTTCAGATCTTCGAATTATTATTTGCAATCTTAGTTTGAATTTAACAATTCGAAGTTCTGTAATTACCTATTACAGGTTCAGATCTTCAAGTTATAATTTGCAATCACAATTTGTATTTAACAATGCTAAGTTGCGTATTTGTCTATTACAAGTTCAGATCTTCTAGTTATAATTTGCACTAATAATTTGTATTTAACAATTTGAAGTTCTGTATTTAACAATTACTAGTTCAGATCTTCAAGTTATAATTTGCAATAATAATTAGAAGCAATCAATTTTAAGTTCTGTATTTGAAAATTACAAGTTCAGATCTTCAAGTTATAATTTACAATAAAAATTAGAAGCTATCAATTTTAAGTTCTGTATTTGACAATTACTAGTTCAGATCTTCAAGTTATAATTTGCACTAATAATTTGTATTTAACAATTAGAAGTTCTGTATTTGACTATTACAAGTTCAGATCTTCGAATTATTATTTGCAATCTTAGTTTGAATTTAACAATTCGAAGTTCTGTATTTACCTATTACAGGTTCAGATCTTCAAGTTATAATTTGCAATCACAATTTGTATTTAACAATGCTAAGTTGCGTATTTATCTATTACAAGTTCAGATCTTCAAATTATATTTTGCAATAATAATTAGAAGCTATCAATTTTAAGTTCTGTATTTGACAATTACAAGTTCAGATCTTCAAGTTATTATTTGCAATAATAATTAGAAGCTATCAATTTTAAGTTCTGTATTTGACAATTACAAGTTCAGATCTTCAAGTTATAATTTACAATAATAATTAGAAGCTATCAATTTTAAGTTCTGTATTTGACAATTACAAGTTCAGATCTTCAAGTTATAATTTGCAATAGTAATTAGAAGCTATCAATTTTAAGTTCTGTATTTGACAATTACTAGTTCAGATCTTCAAGTTATAATTTGAAATAATAATTTGAATTTAACAAATCTAAGTTCTGTAATTCACTATTACAAGTTCAGATCTTCAAGTTATAATTTTAATAATAATTAGAAGCTATCAATTTTAAGTTCTGTATTTGACAATTACAAGTTCAGATCTTCAAGTTATAATTTGCACTAATAATTTGTATTTAACAATTAGAAGTTCTGTATTTGACAATTACAAGTTCAGATCTTCAAGTTATAATTTGCAATAATAATTAGAAGCTATTAATTTTAAGTTCTGTATTTGACAATTACAAGTTCAGATCTTCAAGTTATAATTTGATATAATAATTAGAAGCTATCAATTTTAACTTCTGTATTTGACAATTACAAGTTCAGATCTTCTAGTTATAATTTGCAATAATAATTAGAAGCTATCAATTTTAAGATCTGTATTTGACAATTACTAGTTCAGAACTTCAAGTTATAATATGCACTAATAATTTGTATTTAACAATTAGAAGTTCTGTATTTGATTATTACAAGTTCAGATCTTCGAATTATTATTTGCAATCTTAGTTTGAATTTAACAATTCGAAGTTCTGTATATTCCTATTACAGGTTCAGATCTTCAAGTTATAATTTGCAATCACAATTTGTATTTAACAATGCTAAGTTGCGTATTTGTCTATTACAAGTTCAGATCTTCAAATTATAATTTGCAATAATAATTAAAAGCTATCAATTTTAAGTTCTGTATTTGACAATTACAAGTTCAGATCTTCAAGTTATAATTTGCAATAATAATTAGAAGCTATCAATTTTAAGTTCTGTATTTGACAATTACTAGTTCAGATCTTCAAGTAATAATTTGAAATAATAATTTGTATTTAACAATGCTAAGTTGCGTATTTGTCTATTACAAGTTCAGATCTTCAAATTATAATTTGCAATAATAATTAGAAGCTATCAATTTTAAGTTCTGTATTTGACAATTACAAGTTCAGATCTTCAAGTTTTTATTTGCAATAATAATTAGAAGCTATCAATTTTAAGTTCTGTATTTGACAATTACAGGTTCAGATCTTCAAGTTATAATTTGCAATCACAATTTGTATTTAACAATGCTAAGTTGCGTATTTGTCTATTACAAGTTCAGATCTTCAAATTATAATTTGCAATAATAATTAGAAGCTATCAATGTTAAGTTCTGTATTTGACAATTACAAGTTCAGATCTTCAAGTTATTATTTGCAATAATAATTAGAAGCTATCAATTTTAAATTCTGTATTTAACAATTACAAGTTCAGATCTTCAAGTTATAATATGCAATAATAATTAGAAGCTATCAATTTTAAGTTCTGTATTTGACAATTACTAGTTCAGATCTTCAAGTTATAATTTGAAATAATAATTTGAATTTAACAAATCTAAGTTCTGTAATTCACTATTACAAGTTCAGATCTTCAAGTTATAATTTACAATAATAATTAGAAGCTATCAATTTTAAGTTCTGTATTTGACAATTACAAGTTCAGATCTTCAAGTTATAATTTGCAATAATAATTAGAAGCTATTAATTTTAAGTTCTGTATTTGACAATTACAAGTTCTGATCTTCAAGTTATAATTTGAAATAATAATTAGAAGCTATCAATTTTATGTTCTGTATTTGACAATTACAAGTTCAGATCTTCAAGTTATAATTTGCAATAATAATTAGAAGCTATCAATTTTAAGTTCTGTATTTGACAATTACAAGTTCAGATCTTCAAGTTATAATTTGCAATAATAATTAGAAGCTATCACTTTTAAGTTCTGTATTTGACAATTACTAGTTCAGATCTCCAAGTTATTATTTGCAATAATAATTAGAAGCTATCAATTTTAAGTTCTGTATTTGACAATTACAAGTTCAGATCTTCAAGTTATAATTTACAATAATAATTAGAAGCTATCCATTTTAAGTTCTGTATTTGACAATTACAAGTTCAGATCTTCAAGTTATAATTTGCAATAATAATTAGAAGCTATCAATTTTAAGTTCTGTATTTGACAATTACTAGTTCAGATCTTCAAGTTATAATTTGAAATAATAATTTGAATTTAACAAATCTAAGTTCTGTAATTCACTATTACAAGTTCAGATCTTCAAGTTATAATTTACAATAATAATTAGAAGCTATCAATTTTAAGTTCTGTATTTGACAATTACAAGTTCAGATCTTCAAGTTATTATTTGCAATAATAATTAGAAGCTATCAATTTTAAGTTCTGTATTTGACAATTACTAGTTCAGATCTTCAAGTTATAATTTCCACTAATAATTTGTATTTAACAATTAGAAATTCTGTATTTGACTATTACAAGTTCAGATCTTCGAATTATTATTTGCAATCTTAGTTTGAATTTAACAATTCGAAGTTCTGTAATTACCTATTACAGGTTCAGATCTTCAAGTTATAATTTGCAATCACAATTTGTATTTAACAATGCTAAGTTGCGTATTTGTCTATTACAAGTTCAGATCTTCTAGTTATAATTTGCACTAATAATTTGTATTTAACAATTTGAAGTTCTGTATTTAACAATTACTAGTTCAGATCTTCAAGTTATAATTTGCAATAATAATTAGAAGCAATCAATTTTAAGTTCTGTATTTGACAATTACAAGTTCAGATCTTCAAGTTATAATTTACAATAAAAATTAGAAGCTATCAATTTTAAGTTCTGTATTTGACAATTACTAGTTCAGATCTTCAAGTTATAATTTGCACTAATAATTTGTATTTAACAATTAGAAGTTCTGTATTTGACTATTACAAGTTCAGATCTTCGAATTATTATTTGCAATCTTAGTTTGAATTTAACAATTCGAAGTTCTGTATTTACCTATTACAGGTTCAGATCTTCAAGTTATAATTTGCAATCACAATTTGTATTTAACAATGCTAAGTTGCGTATTTATCTATTACAAGTTCAGATCTTCAAATTATATTTTGCAATAATAATTAGAAGCTATCAATTTTAAGTTCTGTATTTGACAATTACAAGTTCAGATCTTCAAGTTATTATTTGCAATAATAATTAGAAGCTATCAATTTTAAGTTCTGTATTTGACAATTACAAGTTCAGATCTTCAAGTTATAATTTACAATAATAATTAGAAGCTATCAATTTTAAGTTCTGTATTTGACAATTACAAGTTCAGATCTTCAAGTTATAATTTGCAATAGTAATTAGAAGCTATCAATTTTAAGTTCTGTATTTGACAATTACAAGTTCAGATCTTCAAGTTATTATTTGCAATAATAATTAGAAGCTATCAATTTAAAGTTCTGTATTTGACAATTACTAGTTCAGATCTTCAAGTTATAATTTCCACTAATAATTTGTATTTAACAATTAGAAATTCTGTATTTGACTATTACAAGTTCAGATCTTCGAATTATTATTTGCAATCTTAGTTTGAATTTAACAATTCGAAGTTCTGTAATTACCTATTACAGGTTCAGATCTTCAAGTTATAATTTGCAATCACAATTTGTATTTAACAATGCTAAGTTGCGTATTTGTCTATTACAAGTTCAGATCTTCTAGTTATAATTTGCACTAATAATTTGTATTTAACAATTTGAAGTTCTGTATTTAACAATTACTAGTTCAGATCTTCAAGTTATAATTTGCAATAATAATTAGAAGCAATCAATTTTAAGTTCTGTATTTGACAATTACAAGTTCAGATCTTCAAGTTATAATTTACAATAAAAATTAGAAGCTATCAATTTTAAGTTCTGTATTTGACAATTACTAGTTCAGATCTTCAAGTTATAATTTGCACTAATAATTTGTATTTAACAATTAGAAGTTCTGTATTTGACTATTACAAGTTCAGATCTTCGAATTATTATTTGCAATCTTAGTTTGAATTTAACAATTCGAAGTTCTGTATTTACCTATTACAGGTTCAGATCTTCAAGTTATAATTTGCAATCACAATTTGTATTTAACAATGCTAAGTTGCGTATTTATCTATTACAAGTTCAGATCTTCAAATTATATTTTGCAATAATAATTAGAAGCTATCAATTTTAAGTTCTGTATTTGACAATTACAAGTTCAGATCTTCAAGTTATTATTTGCAATAATAATTAGAAGCTATCAATTTTAAGTTCTGTATTTGACAATTACAAGTTCAGATCTTCAAGTTATAATTTACAATAATAATTAGAAGCTATCAATTTTAAGTTCTGTATTTGACAATTACAAGTTCAGATCTTCAAGTTATAATTTGCAATAGTAATTAGAAGCTATCAATTTTAAGTTCTGTATTTGACAATTACTAGTTCAGATCTTCAAGTTATAATTTGAAATAATAATTTGAATTTAACAAATCTAAGTTCTGTAATTCACTATTACAAGTTCAGATCTTCAAGTTATAATTTTAATAATAATTAGAAGCTATCAATTTTAAGTTCTGTATTTGACAATTACAGGTTCAGATCTTCAAGTTATAATTTGCAATCACAATTTGTATTTAACAATGCTAAGTTGCGTATTTGTCTATTACAAGTTCAGATCTTCAAATTATAATTTGCAATAATAATTAGTAGCTATCAATTTTAAGTTCTGTATTTGACAATTACAAGTTCAGATCTTCAAGTTATTATTTGCAATAATAATTAGAAGCTATCAATTTTAAGTTCTGTATTTGACAATTACAAGTTCAGATCTTGAAGTTATAATTTACAATAATAATTAGAAGCTATCAATTTTAAGTTCTGTATTTGACAATTACTAGTTCAGAGCTTCAAGTTATATTTTGAAATAATAATTTGAATTTAACAAATCTAGGTTCTGTAATTCACTATTACAAGTTCAGATCTTCAAGTTATAATTTACAATAATAATTAGAAGCTATCAATTTTAAGTTCTGTAGTTGACAATTACAAGTTCAGATCTTCAAGTTATAATTTGAAATAATAATTAGAAGCTATCAATTTTAAGTTCTGTATTTGACAATTACAAGTTCAGATCTTCTAGTTATAATTTGCAATAATAATTAGAAGCTATCAATTTTAAGATCTGTATTTGACAATTACTAGTTCAGAACTTCAAGTTATAATTTGCACTAATAATTAGTATTTAACAATTAGAAGTTCTGTATTTGACAATTACAAGTTCAGATCTTCAAGTTATAATTTGCAATAATAATTAGAAGCTATCAATTTTAAGTTCTGTATTTGACAATTACAAGTTCAGATCTTCAAGTTATAATTTGCACTAATAATTTGTATTTAACAATTAGAAGTTCTGTATTTGACAATTAAAAGTTTAGATCTTCAAGTTATAATTTGCAATAATAATTTGAAGCTATCAATTTTAAGTTCTGTATTTGACAATTACTAGTTCAGATTTTCAAATTATAATTTGCACTAATGATTTGTATTTAACAATTAGAAGTTCTGTATTTGACTATTACAAGTTCAGATCTTCGAATTATTATTTGCAATAATAATTAGAAGCTATCAATTTTAAGTTCTGTATTTGACTATTACAAGTTCAGATCTTCAAGTTATTATTTGCAATAATAATTAGAAGCTATCAATTTTAAGTTCTGTATTTGACAATTACAAGTTCAGATCTTCAAGTTATAATTTACAATAATAATTAGAAGCTATCAATTTTAAGTTCTGTATTTGACAATTACAAGTTCAGATCTTCAAGTTATAATTTGCAATAGTAATTAGAAGCTATCAATTTTAAGTTCTGTATTTGACAATTACTAGTTCAGATCTTCAAGTTATAATTTGAAATAATAATTTGAATTTATCAAATCTAAGTTCTGTAATTCACTATTACAAGTTCAGATCTTCAAGTTATAATTTACAATAAAAATTAGAAGCTATCAATTTTAAGTTCTGTATTTGACAATTACTAGTTCAGATCTTCAAGTTATAATTTGCACTAATAATTTGTATTTAACAATTAGAAGTTCTGTATTTGACTATTACAAGTTCAGATCTTCGAATTATTATTTGCAATCTTAGTTTGAATTTAACAATTCGAAGTTCTGTATTTACCTATTACAGGTTCAGATCTTCAAGTTATAATTTGCAATCACAATTTGTATTTAACAATGCTAAGTTGCGTATTTATCTATTACAAGTTCAGATCTTCAAATTATATTTTGCAATAATAATTAGAAGCTATCAATTTTAAGTTCTGTATTTGACAATTACAAGTTCAGATCTTCAAGTTATTATTTGCAATAATAATTAGAAGCTATCAATTTTAAGTTCTGTATTTGACAATTACAAGTTCAGATCTTCAAGTTATAATTTACAATAATAATTAGAAGCTATCAATTTTAAGTTCTGTATTTGACAATTACAAGTTCAGATCTTCAAGTTATAATTTGCAATAGTAATTAGAAGCTATCAATTTTAAGTTCTGTATTTGACAATTACTAGTTCAGATCTTCAAGTTATAATTTGAAATAATAATTTGAATTTAACAAATCTAAGTTCTGTAATTCACTATTACAAGTTCAGATCTTCAAGTTATAATTTTAATAATAATTAGAAGCTATCAATTTTAAGTTCTGTATTTGACAATTACAGGTTCAGATCTTCAAGTTATAATTTGCAATCACAATTTGTATTTAACAATGCTAAGTTGCGTATTTGTCTATTACAAGTTCAGATCTTCAAATTATAATTTGCAATAATAATTAGTAGCTATCAATTTTAAGTTCTGTATTTGACAATTACAAGTTCATATCTTCAAGTTATTATTTGCAATAATAATTAGAAGCTATCAATTTTAAGTTCTGTATTTGACAATTACAAGTTCAGATCTTGAAGTTATAATTTACAATAATAATTAGAAGCTATCAATTTTAAGTTCTGTATTTGACAATTACTAGTTCAGAGCTTCAAGTTATATTTTGAAATAATAATTTGAATTTAACAAATCTAGGTTCTGTAATTCACTATTACAAGTTCAGATCTTCAAGTTATAATTTACAATAATAATTAGAAGCTATCAATTTTAAGTTCTGTAGTTGACAATTACAAGTTCAGATCTTCAAGTTATAATTTGAAATAATAATTAGAAGCTATCAATTTTAAGTTCTGTATTTGACAATTACAAGTTCAGATCTTCTAGTTATAATTTGCAATAATAATTAGAAGCTATCAATTTTAAGATCTGTATTTGACAATTACTAGTTCAGAACTTCAAGTTATAATTTGCACTAATAATTAGTATTTAACAATTAGAAGTTCTGTATTTGACAATTACAAGTTCAGATCTTCAAGTTATAATTTGCAATAATAATTAGAAGCTATCAATTTTAAGTTCTGTATTTGACAATTACAAGTTCAGATCTTCAAGTTATAATTTGCACTAATAATTTGTATTTAACAATTAGAAGTTCTGTATTTGACAATTAAAAGTTTAGATCTTCAAGTTATAATTTGCAATAATAATTTGAAGCTATCAATTTTAAGTTCTGTATTTGACAATTACTAGTTCAGATTTTCAAATTATAATTTGCACTAATGATTTGTATTTAACAATTAGAAGTTCTGTATTTGACTATTACAAGTTCAGATCTTCGAATTATTATTTGCAATAATAATTAGAAGCTATCAATTTTAAGTTCTGTATTTGACTATTACAAGTTCAGATCTTCAAGTTATTATTTGCAATAATAATTAGAAGCTATCAATTTTAAGTTCTGTATTTGACAATTACAAGTTCAGATCTTCAAGTTATAATTTACAATAATAATTAGAAGCTATCAATTTTAAGTTCTGTATTTGACAATTACAAGTTCAGATCTTCAAGTTATAATTTGCAATAGTAATTAGAAGCTATCAATTTTAAGTTCTGTATTTGACAATTACTAGTTCAGATCTTCAAGTTATAATTTGAAATAATAATTTGAATTTATCAAATCTAAGTTCTGTAATTCACTATTACAAGTTCAGATCTTCAAGTTATAATTTACAATAATAATTAGAAGCTATCAATTTTAAGTGCTGTATTTGACAATTACAAGTTCAGATCTTCTAGTTATAATTTGCACTAATAATTTGTATTTAACAATTTGAAGTTCTGTATTTAACAATTACTAGTTCAGATCTTCAAGTTATAATTTGCAATAATAATTAGAAGCAATCAATTTTAAGTTCTGTATTTGACAATTACAAGTTCAGATCTTCAAGTTATAATTTACAATAATAATTAGAAGCTATCAATTTTAAGTTCTGTATTTGACAATTACTAGTTCAGATCTTCAAGTTATAATTTGCACTAATAATTTGTATTTAACAATTAGAAGTTCTGTATTTGACTATTACAAGTTCAGATCTTTGAATTATTATTTGCAATCTTAGTTTGAATTTAACAATTCGAAGTTCTGTATTTACCTATTACAGGTTCAGATCTTCAAGTTATAATTTGCAATCACAATTTGTATTTAACAATGCTAAGTTGCGTATTTATCTATTACAAGTTCAGATCTTCAAATTATATTTTGCAATAATAATTAGAAGCTATCAATTTTAAGTTCTGTATTTGACAATTACAAGTTCAGATCTTCAAGTTATAATATGCAATAATATTTAGAAGCTATCAATTTTAAGTTCTGTATTTGACAATTACTAGTTCAGATCTTCAAGTTATAATTTGAAATAATAATTTGAATTTAACAAATCTAAGTTCTGTAATTCACTATTACAAGTTCAGATCTTCAAGTTATAATTTGCAATAATAATTAGAAGCTATCAATTTTAAGTTCTGAATTTGACAATTACAAGTTCAGATCTTCAAGTTATAATTTGCACTAATAATTTGTATTTAACAATTAGAAGTTCTGTATTTGACAATTAAAAGTTCAGATCTTCAAGTTATAATTTACAATAATAATTAGAAGCTATCAATTTTAAGTTCTGTATTTGACAATTACTAGTTCAGATATTCAAATTATAATTTGCACTAATAATTTGTATTTATCAATTAGAAGTTCTGTATTTGACTATTACAAGTTCAGATCTTCGAATTATTATTTGCAATCTTAGTTTGAATTTAACAATTCGAAGTTCTGTATTTACCTATTACAGGTTCAGATCTTCAAGTTATAATTTGCAATCACAATTTGTATTTAACAATGCTAAGTTGCGTATTTATCTATTACAAGTTCAGATCTTCAAATTATATTTTGCAATAATAATTAGAAGCTATCAATTTTAAGTTCTGTATTTGACAATTACAAGTTCAGATCTTCAAGTTATTATTTGCAATAATAATTAGAAGCTATCAATTTTAAGTTCTGTATTTGACAATTACAAGTTCAGATCTTCAAGTTATAATTTACAATAATAATTAGAAGCTATCAATTTTAAGTTCTGTATTTGACAATTACAAGTTCAGATCTTCAAGTTATAATTTGCAATAGTAATTAGAAGCTATCAATTTTAAGTTCTGTATTTGACAATTACTAGTTCAGATCTTCAAGTTATAATTTGAAATAATAATTTGAATTTATCAAATCTAAGTTCTCTAATTCACTATTACAAGTTCAGATCTTCAAGTTATAATTTACAATAATAATTAGAAGCTATCAATTTTAAGTGCTGTATTTGACAATTACAAGTTCAGATCTTCTAGTTATAATTTGCACTAATAATTTGTATTTAACAATTTGAAGTTCTGTATTTAACAATTACAAGTTCAGATCTTCAAGTTATAATTTGCAATAATAATTAGAAGCTATCAATTTTAAGTTCTGTATTTGACAATTACTAGTTCAGATCTTCAAGTTATAATTTGAAATAATAATTTGTATTTAACAAATCTAAGTTCTGTAATTCACGATTACAAGTTCAGATCTTCAAGTTATAACTTACAATAATAATTAGAAGTTATCAATTTTAAGTTCTGTATTTGACAATTACAAGTTCAGATCTTCAAGTTATAATTTGCAATAATAATTAGAAGCTATTAATTTTAAGTTCTGTATTTGACACTTACAAGTTCAGATCTTCAAGTTATAATTTGAAATAATAATTAGAAGCTATCAATTTTATGTTCTGTATTTGACAATTACTAGTTCAGATCTTCAAGTTACAATTTGCAATAATAATTAGAAGCTATCAATTTTAAGTTCTGTATTTGACAATTACAAGTTCAGATCTTCAAGTTATAATTTGCAATAATTATTAGAAGCTATCAATTTTAAGCTCTGTATTTGACAATTACTAGTTCAGATCTTCAAGTTATATTTTGAAATAATAATTTGAATTTAACAAATCTAAGTTCTGTAATTCACTATTACAAGTTCAGATCTTCAAGTTATAATTTACAATAATAATTAGAAGCTATCAATTTTAAGTTCTGTATTTGACAATTACAAGTTCAGATCTTCAAGTTATAATTTGAAATAATAATTAGAAGCTATCAATTTGTAAGTTCTGTATTTGACAATTAGAAGTTCAGATCTTCTAGTTATAATTTGCAATAATAATTAGTATTTAACAATTAGAAGTTCTGTATTTAACAATTACAAGTTCAGATCTTCAAGTTATAATTTACAATAATAATTAGAAGCTATCAATTTAAATTCTGTATTTGACAATTACAAGTTCAGATCTTCAAGTTATAATTTGCACTAATAATTTGTATTTAACAATTAGAAGTTCTGTATTTGACAATTAAAAGTTTAGATCTTCAAGTTATAATTTGCAATAATAATTAGAAGCTATCAATTTTAAGTTCTGTATTTGACAATTACTAGTTCAGATCTTCAAATTATAATTTGCACTAATGATTTCTATTTAACAATTAGAAGTTCTGTATTTGACTATTACAAGTTCAGATCTTCGAATTATTATTTGCAATAATAATTAGAAGCTATCAATTTTAAGTTCTGTATTTGACAATTACAAGTTCAGATCTTCAAGTTATTATTTACAATAATAATTAGAAGCTATCAATTTTAAGTTCTGTATTTGACAATTACAAGTTCAGATCTTCAAGTTATAATTTACAATAATAATTAGAAGCTATCAATTTTAAGTTCTGTATTTGACAATTACAAGTTCAGATCTTCAAGTTATAGTTTGCAATAATAATTAGTAGCTATCAATTTTAAGTTCTGTATTTGACAATTACTAGTTCAGATCTTCAAGTTATAATTTGCAATAATAATTAGAAGCTATCAATTTTAAGTTCTGTATTTGACAATTACTAGTTCAGATCTTCAAGTTATAATTTGAAATAATAATTTGAATTTAAAAAATCTAAGTTCTGTAATTCACTATTACAAGTTCAGATCTTCAAGTTATAATTTACAATAATAATTAGAAGCTATCAATTTTAAGTTCTGTATTTGACTATTACAAGTTCAGATCTTCAAGTTATAATTTGCAATAATAATTAGAAGCTATCAATTTTAAGTTCTGTATTTGACAATTACAAGTTCAGATCTTCAAGTTATAATTTGCACTAATAATTTGTATTTCACAATTAGAAGTTCTGTATTTGACAATTACAAGTTCAGATCTTCAAGTTATAATTTGCAATAATAATTAGAAGCTATCAATTTTAAGTTCTGTATTTGACAATTACTAGTTCAGATCTTCAAGTTATAATTTGCACTAATAATTTGTATTTAACAATTAGAAGTTCTGTATTTGACAATTACAAGTTCAGATCTTCAAGTTATAATTTGCAATAATAATTAGAAGCTATTAATTTTAAGTTCTGTATTTGACAATTACAAGTTCAGATCTTCAAGTTATAATTTGAAATAATAATTAGAAGCTATCAATTTTATGTTCTGTATTTGACAATTACTAGTTCAGATCTTCAAGTTATAATTTACAATAATAATTAGAAGCTATCAATTTTAAGTTCTGTATTTGACAATTACAAGTTCAGATCTTCAAGTTATAATTTGCAATAGTAATTAGAAGCTATCAATTTTAAGTTCTGTATTTGACAATTACTAGTTCAGATCTTCAAGTTATAATTTGAAATAATAATTTGAATTTATCAAATCTAAGTTCTCTAATTCACTATTACAAGTTCAGATCTTCAAGTTATAATTTACAATAATAATTAGAAGCTATCAATTTTAAGTGCTGTATTTGACAATTACAAGTTCAGATCTTCTAGTTATAATTTGCACTAATAATTTGTATTTAACAATTTGAAGTTCTGTATTTAACAATTACAAGTTCAGATCTTCAAGTTATAATTTGCAATAATAATTAGAAGCTATCAATTTTAAGTTCTGTATTTGACAATTACTAGTTCAGATCTTCAAGTTATAATTTGAAATAATAATTTGTATTTAACAAATCTAAGTTCTGTAATTCACGATTACAAGTTCAGATCTTCAAGTTATAACTTACAATAATAATTAGAAGTTATCAATTTTAAGTTCTGTATTTGACAATTACAAGTTCAGATCTTCAAGTTATAATTTGCAATAATAATTAGAAGCTATTAATTTTAAGTTCTGTATTTGACAATTACAAGTTCAGATCTTCAAGTTATAATTTGAAATAATAATTTGAATTTAAAAAATCTAAGTTCTGTAATTCACTATTACAAGTTCAGATCTTCAAGTTATAATTTACAATAATAATTAGAAGCTATCAATTTTAAGTTCTGTATTTGACTATTACAAGTTCAGATCTTCAAGTTATAATTTGCAATAATAATTAGAAGCTATCAATTTTAAGTTCTGTATTTGACAATTACAAGTTCAGATCTTCAAGTTATAATTTGCACTAATAATTTGTATTTCACAATTAGAAGTTCTGTATTTGACAATTACAAGTTCAGATCTTCAAGTTATAATTTGCAATAATAATTAGAAGCTATCAATTTTAAGTTCTGTATTTGACAATTACTAGTTCAGATCTTCAAGTTATAATTTGCACTAATAATTTGTATTTAACAATTAGAAGTTCTGTATTTGACAATTACAAGTTCAGATCTTCAAGTTATAATTTGCAATAATAATTAGAAGCTATTAATTTTAAGTTCTGTATTTGACAATTACAAGTTCAGATCTTCAAGTTATAATTTGAAATAATAATTAGAAGCTATCAATTTTATGTTCTGTATTTGACAATTACTAGTTCAGATCTTCAAGTTATAATTTACAATAATAATTAGAAGCTATCAATTTTAAGTTCTGTATTTGACAATTACAAGTTCAGATCTTCAAGTTATAATTTGCAATAGTAATTAGAAGCTATCAATTTTAAGTTCTGTATTTGACAATTACTAGTTCAGATCTTCAAGTTATAATTTGAAATAATAATTTGAATTTATCAAATCTAAGTTCTCTAATTCACTATTACAAGTTCAGATCTTCAAGTTATAATTTACAATAATAATTAGAAGCTATCAATTTTAAGTGCTGTATTTGACAATTACAAGTTCAGATCTTCTAGTTATAATTTGCACTAATAATTTGTATTTAACAATTTGAAGTTCTGTATTTAACAATTACAAGTTCAGATCTTCAAGTTATAATTTACAATAATAATTAGAAGCTATCAATTTTAAGTTCTGTATTTGACTATTACAAGTTCAGATCTTCAAGTTATAATTTGCAATAATAATTAGAAGCTATCAATTTTAAGTTCTGTATTTGACAATTACAAGTTCAGATCTTCAAGTTATAATTTGCACTAATAATTTGTATTTCACAATTAGAAGTTCTGTATTTGACAATTACAAGTTCAGATCTTCAAGTTATAATTTGCAATAATAATTAGAAGCTATCAATTTTAAGTTCTGTATTTGACAATTACTAGTTCAGATCTTCAAGTTATAATTTGCACTAATAATTTGTATTTAACAATTAGAAGTTCTGTATTTGACAATTACAAGTTCAGATCTTCAAGTTATAATTTGCAATAATAATTAGAAGCTATTAATTTTAAGTTCTGTATTTGACAATTACAAGTTCAGATCTTCAAGTTATAATTTGAAATAATAATTAGAAGCTATCAATTTTATGTTCTGTATTTGACAATTACTAGTTCAGATCTTCAAGTTATAATTTACAATAATAATTAGAAGCTATCAATTTTAAGTTCTGTATTTGACAATTACAAGTTCAGATCTTCAAGTTATAATTTGCAATAGTAATTAGAAGCTATCAATTTTAAGTTCTGTATTTGACAATTACTAGTTCAGATCTTCAAGTTATAATTTGAAATAATAATTTGAATTTATCAAATCTAAGTTCTCTAATTCACTATTACAAGTTCAGATCTTCAAGTTATAATTTACAATAATAATTAGAAGCTATCAATTTTAAGTGCTGTATTTGACAATTACAAGTTCAGATCTTCTAGTTATAATTTGCACTAATAATTTGTATTTAACAATTTGAAGTTCTGTATTTAACAATTACAAGTTCAGATCTTCAAGTTATAATTTGCAATAATAATTAGAAGCTATCAATTTTAAGTTCTGTATTTGACAATTACTAGTTCAGATCTTCAAGTTATAATTTGAAATAATAATTTGTATTTAACAAATCTAAGTTCTGTAATTCACGATTACAAGTTCAGATCTTCAAGTTATAACTTACAATAATAATTAGAAGTTATCAATTTTAAGTTCTGTATTTGACAATTACAAGTTCAGATCTTCAAGTTATAATTTGCAATAATAATTAGAAGCTATTAATTTTAAGTTCTGTATTTGACAATTACAAGTTCAGATCTTCAAGTTATAATTTGAAATAATAATTTGAATTTAAAAAATCTAAGTTCTGTAATTCACTATTACAAGTTCAGATCTTCAAGTTATAATTTACAATAATAATTAGAAGCTATCAATTTTAAGTTCTGTATTTGACTATTACAAGTTCAGATCTTCAAGTTATAATTTGCAATAATAATTAGAAGCTATCAATTTTAAGTTCTGTATTTGACAATTACAAGTTCAGATCTTCAAGTTATAATTTGCACTAATAATTTGTATTTCACAATTAGAAGTTCTGTATTTGACAATTACAAGTTCAGATCTTCAAGTTATAATTTGCAATAATAATTAGAAGCTATCAATTTTAAGTTCTGTATTTGACAATTACTAGTTCAGATCTTCAAGTTATAATTTGCACTAATAATTTGTATTTAACAATTAGAAGTTCTGTATTTGACAATTACAAGTTCAGATCTTCAAGTTATAATTTGCAATAATAATTAGAAGCTATTAATTTTAAGTTCTGTATTTGACAATTACAAATTCAGATCTTCAAGTTATAATTTGAAATAATAATTAGAAGCTATCAATTTTATGTTCTGTATTTGACAATTACTAGTTCAGATCTTCAAGTTATAATTTACAATAATAATTAGAAGCTATCAATTTTAAGTTCTGTATTTGACAATTACAAGTTCAGATCTTCAAGTTATAATTTGCAATAGTAATTAGAAGCTATCAATTTTAAGTTCTGTATTTGACAATTACTAGTTCAGATCTTCAAGTTATAATTTGAAATAATAATTTGAATTTATCAAATCTAAGTTCTCTAATTCACTATTACAAGTTCAGATCTTCAAGTTATAATTTGCAATAATAATTAGAAGCTATCAATTTTAAGTTCTGTATTTGACAATTACAAGTTCAGATCTTCAAGTTATAATTTGCAATAATTATTAGAAGCTATCAATTTTAAGCTCTGTATTTGACAATTACTAGTTCAGATCTTCAAGTTATATTTTGAAATAATAATTTGAATTTAACAAATCTAAGTTCTGTAATTCACTATTACAAGTTCAGATCTTCAAGTTATAATTTGAAATAATAATTAGAAGCTATCAATTTTATGTTCTGTATTTGACAATTACTAGTTCAGATCTTCAAGTTATAATTTACAATAATAATTAGAAGCTATCAATTTTAAGTTCTGTATTTGACAATTACAAGTTCAGATCTTCAAGTTATAATTTGCAATAGTAATTAGAAGCTATCAATTTTAAGTTCTGTATTTGACAATTACTAGTTCAGATCTTCAAGTTATAATTTGAAATAATAATTTGAATTTATCAAATCTAAGTTCTCTAATTCACTATTACAAGTTCAGATCTTCAAGTTATAATTTACAATAATAATTAGAAGCTATCAATTTTAAGTGCTGTATTTGACAATTACAAGTTCAGATCTTCTAGTTATAATTTGCACTAATAATTTGTATTTAACAATTTGAAGTTCTGTATTTAACAATTACAAGTTCAGATCTTCAAGTTATAATTTGCAATAATAATTAGAAGCTATCAATTTTAAGTTCTGTATTTGACAATTACTAGTTCAGATCTTCAAGTTATAATTTGAAATAATAATTTGTATTTAACAAATCTAAGTTCTGTAATTCACGATTACAAGTTCAGATCTTCAAGTTATAATTTACAATAATAATTAGAAGTTATCAATTTTAAGTTCTGTATTTGACAATTACAAGTTCAGATCTTCAAGTTATAATTTGCAATAATAATTAGAAGCTATTAATTTTAAGTTCTGTATTTGACAATTACAAGTTCAGATCTTCAAGTTATAATTTGAAATAATAATTAGAAGCTATCAATTTTATGTTCTGTATTTGACAATTACTAGTTCAGATCTTCAAGTTATAATTTGCAATAATAATTAGAAGCTATCAATTTTAAGTTCTGTATTTGACAATTACAAGTTCAGATCTTCAAGTTATAATTTGCAATAATTATTAGAAGCTATCAATTTTAAGCTCTGTATTTGACAATTACTAGTTCAGATCTTCAAGTTATATTTTGAAATAATAATTTGAATTTAACAAATCTAAGTTCTGTAATTCACTATTACAAGTTCAGATCTTCAAGTTATAATTTACAATAATAATTAGAAGCTATCAATTTTAAGTTCTGTATTTGACAATTACAAGTTCAGATCTTCAAGTTATAATTTGAAATAATAATTAGAAGCTATCAATTTGTAAGTTCTGTATTTGACAATTACAAGTTCAGATCTTCTAGTTATAATTTGCAATAATAATTAGTATTTAACAATTAGAAGTTCTGTATTTGACAATTACAAGTTCAGATCTTCAAGTTATAATTTACAATAATAATTAGAAGCTATCAATTTAAATTCTGTATTTGACAATTACAAGTTCAGATCTTCAAGTTATAATTTGCACTAATAATTTGTATTTAACAATTAGAAGTTCTGTATTTGACAATTAAAAGTTTAGATCTTCAAGTTATAATTTGCAATAATAATTCGAAGCTATCAATTTTAAGTTCTGTATTTGACAATTACTAGTTCAGATCTTCAAATTATAATTTGCACTAATGATTTCTATTTAACAATTAGAAGTTCTGTATTTGACTATTACAAGTTCAGATCTTCGAATTATTATTTGCAATAATAATTAGAAGCTATCAATTTTAAGTTCTGTATTTGACAATTACAAGTTCAGATCTTCAAGTTATTATTTACAATAATAATTAGAAGCTATCAATTTTAAGTTCTGTATTTGACAATTACAAGTTCAGATCTTCAAGTTATAATTTACAATAATAATTAGAAGCTATCAATTTTAAGTTCTGTATTTGACAATTACAAGTTCAGATCTTCAAGTTATAGTTTGCAATAATAATTAGTAGCTATCAATTTTAAGTTCTGTATTTGACAATTACTAGTTCAGATCTTCAAGTTATAATTTGCAATAATAATTAGAAGCTATCAATTTTAAGTTCTGTATTTGACAATTACTAGTTCAGATCTTCAAGTTATAATTTGAAATAATAATTTGAATTTAAAAAATCTAAGTTCTGTAATTCACTATTACAAGTTCAGATCTTCAAGTTATAATTTACAATAATAATTAGAAGCTATCAATTTTAAGTTCTGTATTTGACTATTACAAGTTCAGATCTTCAAGTTATAATTTGCAATAATAATTAGAAGCTATCAATTTTAAGTTCTGTATTTGACAATTACAAGTTCAGATCTTCAAGTTATAATTTGCACTAATAATTTGTATTTCACAATTAGAAGTTCTGTATTTGACAATTACAAGTTCAGATCTTCAAGTTATAATTTGCAATAATAATTAGAAGCTATCAATTTTAAGTTCTGTATTTGACAATTACTAGTTCAGATCTTCAAGTTATAATTTGCACTAATAATTTGTATTTAACAATTAGAAGTTCTGTATTTGACAATTACAAGTTCAGATCTTCAAGTTATAATTTGCAATAATAATTAGAAGCTATCAATTTTAAGTTCTGTATTTGACAATTACTAGTTCAGATCTTCAAGTTATAATTTGCACTAATAATTTGTATTTAACAATTAGAAGGTCTGTATTTGACTATTACAAGTTCAGATCTTCGAATTATTATTTGCAATCTTAGTTTGAATTTAACAATTCGAAGTTCTGTATTTGACAATTACAAGTTCAGATCTTCAAGTTATAATTTGCAATAATAATTAGAAGCTATCAATTTTAAGTTCTGTATTTGACAATTACAAGTTCAGATCTTCAAGTTATTATTTGCAATAATAATTAGAAGCTATCAATTTTAAGTTCTGTATTTGACAATTACAAGTTTAGATCTTGAAGTTATAATTTACAATAATAATTAGAAGCTATCAATTTTAAGTTCTGTATTTAACAATTACAAGTTCAGATCTTCAAGTTATAATATGCAGTAATAATTAGAAGCTATCAATTTTAAGTTCTGTATTTGACAATTACTAGTTCAGATCTTCAAGTTATAATTTGAAATAATAATTTGAATTTAACAAATCTAAGTTCTGTAATTCACTATTACAAGTTCAGATCTACAAGTTATAATTTACAATAATAATTAGAAGCTATCAATTTTAAGTTTTGTATTTGACAATTACAAGTTCAGATCTTCAAGTTATAATTTGCAATAATAATTAGAAGCTATTAATTTTAAGTTCTGTATTTGACAATTGCAAGTTCAGATCTTCAAGTTATAATTTGAAATAATAATTAGAAGCTATCAATTTTATGTTCTGTATTTGACAATTACAAGTTCAGATCTTCAAGTTATAATTTGCAATAATAATTAGAAGCAATCAATTTTAAGTTCTGTATTTGACAATTACAAGTTCAGATCTTCAAGTTATAATTTGCAATAATAATTAGAAGCTATCAATTTTAAGTTCTGTATTTGTCAATTACTAGTTCAGATCTCCAAGTTATAATTTGAAATAATAATTTGAATTTAACAAATCTTAGTTCTGTAATTCACTATTACAAGTTCAGATCTTCAAGTTATAATTTACAATAATAATTAGAAGCTATCAATTTTAAGTTCTGTATTTGACAATTACAAGTTTAGATCTTCAAGTTATAATTTGCAATAATAATTAGAAGCTATTAATTTTAAGTTCTGTATTTGACAATTACAAGTTCAGATCTTCAAGTTATAATTTGAAATAATAATTAGAAGCTATCAATTTTATGTTCTGTATTTGACAATTACAAGTTCAGATCTTCAAGTTATAAGTTGCAATAATAATTAGAAGCTATCAATTTTAAGTTCTGTATTTGACAATTACAAGTACAGATCTTCAAGTTATAATTTGCAATAATAATTAGAAGCTATCAATTTTAAGGTCTGTATTTGACAATTACTAGTTCAGATCTTCAAGTTATAATTTGAAATAATAATTTGAATTTAACAAATCTAAGTTCTGTAATTCACTATTACAAGTTCAGATCTTCAAGTTATAATTTACAATAATAATTAGAAGCTATCAATTTTAAGTTCTGTATTTGACTATTACAAGTTCAGATCTTCAAGTTATAATTTGCAATAATAATTAGAAGCTATCAATTTTAAGTTCTGTATTTGACAATTACAAGTTTAGATCTTCAAGTTATAATTTGCAATAATAATTAGAAGCTATTAATTTTAAGTTCTGTATTTGACAATTACAAGTTCAGATCTTCAAGTTATAATTTGAAATAATAATTAGAAGCTATCAATTTTATGTTCTGTATTTGACAATTACAAGTTCAGATCTTCAAGTTATAAGTTGCAATAATAATTAGAAGCTATCAATTTTAAGTTCTGTATTTTACAATTACAAGTTCAGATCTTCAAGTTATAATTTGCAATAATAATTAGAAGCTATCAATTTTAAGTTCTGTATTTGACAATTACTAGTTCAGATCTCCAAGTTATTATTTGCAATAATAATTAGAAGCTATCAATTTTAAGTTCTGTATTTGACAATTACAAGTTCAGATCTTCAAGTTATAATTTACAATAATAATTAGAAGCTATCAATTTTAAGTTCTGTATTTGACAATTACAAGTACAGATCTTCAAATTATAATTTGCAATAATAATTAGAAGCTATCAATTTTAAGGTCTGTATTTGACAATTACTAATTCAGATCTTCAAGTTATAATTTGAAATAATAATTTGAATTTAACAAATCTAAGTTCTGTAATTCACTATTACAAGTTCAGATCTTCAAGTTATAATTTACAATAATAATTAGAAGCTATCAATTTTAAGTTCTGTATTTGACTATTACAAGTTCAGATCTTCAAGTTATAATTTGCAATAATAATTAGAAGCTATCAATTTTAAGTTCTGTATTTGACAATTACAAGTTCAGATCTTCAAGTTATAATTTGCACTAATAATTTGTATTTAACAATTAGAAGTTCTGTATTTGACTATTACAAGTTCAGATCTTCGAATTATTATTTGCAATCTTAGTTTGAATTTAACAATTCGAAGTTCTGTATTTACCTATTACAGGTTCAGATCTTCAAGTTATAATTTGCAATCATAATTTGTATTTAACAATGCTAAGTTGCGTATTTGTCTATTACAAGTTCAGATCTTCAAATTATAATTTGTAATAATAATTAGAAGCTATCAATTTTAAGTTCTGTATTTGACAATTACAAGTTCAGATCTTCAAGTTATTATTTGCAATAATAATTAGAAGCTATCAATTTTAAGTTCTGCATTTGACAATTACAAGTTCAGATCTTGAAGTTATAATTTACAATAATAATTAGAAGCTATCAATTTTAAGTTCTGTATTTAACAATTACAAGTTCAGATCTCAAGTTATAATATGCAATAATAATTAGAAGCTATCAATTTTAAGTTCTGTATTTGACAATTACTAGTTCAGATCTTCAAGTTATAATTTGAAATAATAATTTGAATTTAACAAATCTAAGTTCTGTAATTCACTATTACAAGTTCAGATCTTCAAGTTATAATTTACAATAATAATTAGAAGCTATCAATTTTAAGTTCTGTATTTGACAATTACAAGTTCAGATCTTCAAGTTATAATTTGCAATAATAATTAGAAGCTATTAATTTTAAGTTCTGTATTTGACAATTACAAGTTCAGATCTTCAAGTTATAATGTGCAATAATAATTAGAAGCTATCAATTTTTAGTTCTGTATTTGACAACTACAAGTTCAGATCTTCAAGTTATAATTTGCAATAATAATTAGAAGCTATCAATTTTAAGTTCTGTATTTGACAATTACTAGTTCAGATCTCCAAGTTATTAATTGCAATAATAATTAGAAGCTATCAATTTTAAGTGCTGTATTTGACAATTACAAGTTCAGATCTTCAAGTTATAATTTACAATAATAATTAGAAGCTATCAATTTTAAGTTCTGTATTTGACAATTACAAGTTCAGATCTTCAAGTTATAATTTGCAATAATAATTAGAAGCTATCAATTTTAAGTTCTGTATTTGACAATTACTAGTTCAGATCTTCAAGTTATAGTTTGAAATAATAATTTGAATTTAAAAAATCTAAGTTCTGTAATTCACTATTACAAGTTCAGATCTTCAAGTTATAATTTACAATAATAATTAGAAGCTATCTATTTTAAGTTCTGTATTTGACTATTACAAGTTCAGATCTTCAAGTTATAATTTGCAATAATAATTAGAAGCTATCAATTTTAAGTTCTGTATTTGACAATTACTAGTTCAGATCTTCATGTTATAATTTGCACTAATAATTTGTATTTAACAATTAGAAGTTCTGTATTTGACTATTACAAGTTCAGATCTTCGAATTATTATTTGCAATCTTAGTTTGAATTTAACAATTCGAAGTTCTGTATTTACCTATTACAGGTTCAGATCTTCAAGTTATAATTTCCAATCACAATTTATATTTAACAATGCTAAGTTGCATATTTGTCTATTACAAGTTCAGATCTTCAAATTATAATTTGCAATAATAATTAGAAGCTATCAATTTTAAGTTCTGTATTTGACAATTACTAGTTCAGATCTCCAAGTTATTATTTGCAATAATAATTAGAAGCTATCAATTTTAAGTTCTGTATTTGACAATTACAAGTTCAGATCTTCAAGTTATAATTTACAATAATAATTAGAAGCTATCAATTTTAAGTTCTGTATTTGACAATTACTAGTTCAGATCTTCATGTTATAATTTGCACTAATAATTTGTATTTAACAATTAGAAGTTCTGTATTTGACTATTACAAGTTCAGATCTTCGAATTATTATTTGCAATCTTAGTTTGAATTTAACAATTCGAAGTTCTGTATTTACCTATTACAGGTTCAGATCTTCAAGTTATAATTTCCAATCACAATTTATATTTAACAATGCTAAGTTGCATATTTGTCTATTACAAGTTCAGATCTTCAAATTATAATTTGCAATAATAATTAGAAGCTATCAATTTTAAGTTCTGTATTTGACAATTACAAGTTCAGATCTTCAAGTTATTATTTGCAATAATAATTAGAAGCTATCAATTTTAAGTTCTGCATTTGACAATTACAAGTTCAGATCTTGAAGTTATAATTTACAATAATAATTAGAAGCAATCAATTTTAAGTTCTGTATTTAACAATTACAAGTTCAGATCTCAAGTTATAATATGCAATAATAATTAGCAGCTATCAATTTTAAGTTCTGTATTTGACAATTACAAGTTCAGATCTTCAAGTTATAATTTGCAATAATAATTAGAAGCTATTAATTTTAAGTTCTGTATTTGACAATTGCAAGTTCAGATCTTCAAGTTATAATTTGAAATAATAATTAGAAGCTATCAATTTTATGTTCTGTATTTGACAATTACAAGTTCAGATCTTCAAGTTATAATTTGCAATAATAATTAGAAGCAATCAATTTTAAGTTCTGTATTTGACAATTACAAGTTCAGATCTTCAAGTTATAATTTGCAATAATAATTAGAAGCTATCAATTTTAAGTTCTGTATTTGTCAATTACTAGTTCAGATCTCCAAGTTATAATTTGAAATAATAATTTGAATTTAACAAATCTAAGTTCTGTAATTCACTATTACAAGTTCAGATCTTCAAGTTATAATTTACAATAATAATTAGAAGCTATCAATTTTAAGTTCTGTATTTGACAATTACAAGTTTAGATCTTCAAGTTATAATTTGCAATAATAATTAGAAGCTATTAATTTTAAGTTCTGTATTTGACAATTACAAGTTCAGATCTTCAAGTTATAATTTGAAATAATAATTAGAAGCTATCAATTTTATGTTCTGTATTTGACAATTACAAGTTCAGATCTTCAAGTTATAAGTTGCAATAATAATTAGAAGCTATCAATTTTAAGTTCTGTATTTTACAATTACAAGTTCAGATCTTCAAGTTATAATTTGCAATAATAATTAGAAGCTATCAATTTTAAGTTCTGTATTTGACAATTACTAGTTCAGATCTCCAAGTTATTATTTGCAATAATAATTAGAAGCTATCAATTTTAAGTTCTGTATTTGACAATTACAAGTTCAGATCTTCAAGTTATAATTTACAATAATAATTAGAAGCTATCAATTTTAAGTTCTGTATTTGACAATTACAAGTACAGATCTTCAAGTTATAATTTGCAATAATAATTAGAAGCTATCAATTTTAAGGTCTGTATTTGACAATTACTAGTTCAGATCTTCAAGTTATAATTTGAAATAATAATTTGAATTTAACAAATCTAAGTTCTGTAATTCACTATTACAAGTTCAGATCTTCAAGTTATAATTTACAATAATAATTAGAAGCTATCAATTTTAAGTTCTGTATTTGACTATTACAAGTTCAGATCTTCAAGTTATAATTTGCAATAATAATTAGAAGCTATCAATTTTAAGTTCTGTATTTGACAATTACAAGTTTAGATCTTCAAGTTATAATTTGCAATAATAATTAGAAGCTATTAATTTTAAGTTCTGTATTTGACAATTACAAGTTCAGATCTTCAAGTTATAATTTGAAATAATAATTAGAAGCTATCAATTTTATGTTCTGTATTTGACAATTACAAGTTCAGATCTTCAAGTTATAAGTTGCAATAATAATTAGAAGCTATCAATTTTAAGTTCTGTATTTTACAATTACAAGTTCAGATCTTCAAGTTATAATTTGCAATAATAATTAGAAGCTATCAATTTTAAGTTCTGTATTTGACAATTACTAGTTCAGATCTCCAAGTTATTATTTGCAATAATAATTAGAAGCTATCAATTTTAAGTTCTGTATTTGACAATTACAAGTTCAGATCTTCAAGTTATAATTTACAATAATAATTAGAAGCTATCAATTTTAAGTTCTGTATTTGACAATTACAAGTACAGATCTTCAAGTTATAATTTGCAATAATAATTAGAAGCTATCAATTTTAAGGTCTGTATTTGACAATTACTAATTCAGATCTTCAAGTTATAATTTGAAATAATAATTTGAATTTAACAAATCTAAGTTCTGTAATTCACTATTACAAGTTCAGATCTTCAAGTTATAATTTACAATAATAATTAGAAGCTATCAATTTTAAGTTCTGTATTTACCTATTACAGGTTCAGATCTTCAAGTTATAATTTGCAATCATAATTTGTATTTAACAATGCTAAGTTGCGTATTTGTCTATTACAAGTTCAGATCTTCAAATTATAATTTGTAATAATAATTAGAAGCTATCAATTTTAAGTTCTGTATTTGACAATTACAAGTTCAGATCTTCAAGTTATTATTTGCAATACTAATTAGAAGCTATCAATTTTAAGTTCTGCATTTGACAATTACAAGTTCAGATCTTGAAGTTATAATTTACAATAATAATTAGAAGCTATCAATTTTAAGTTCTGTATTTAACAATTACAAGTTCAGATCTCAAGTTATAATATGCAATAATAATTAGAAGCTATCAATTTTAAGTTCTGTATTTGACAATTACTAGTTCAGATCTTCAAGTTATAATTTGAAATAATAATTTGAATTTAACAAATCTAAGTTCTGTAATTCACTATTACAAGTTCAGATCTTCAAGTTATAATTTACAATAATAATTAGAAGCTATCAATTTTAAGTTCTGTATTTGACAATTACAAGTTCAGATCTTCAAGTTATAATTTGCAATAATAATTAGAAGCTATTAATTTTAAGTTCTGTATTTGACAATTACAAGTTCAGATCTTCAAGTTATAATGTGCAATAATAATTAGAAGCTATCAATTTTTAGTTCTGTATTTGACAACTACAAGTTCAGATCTTCAAGTTATAATTTGCAATAATAATTAGAAGCTATCAATTTTAAGTTCTGTATTTGACAATTACTAGTTCAGATCTCCAAGTTATTATTTGCAATAATAATTAGAAGCTATCAATTTTAAGTGCTGTATTTGACAATTACAAGTTCAGATCTTCAAGTTATAATTTACAATAATAATTAGAAGCTATCAATTTTAAGTTCTGTATTTGACAATTACAAGTTCAGATCTTCAAGTTATAATTTGCAATAATAATTAGAAGCTATCAATTTTAAGTTCTGTATTTGACAATTACTAGTTCAGATCTTCAAGTTATAATTTGAAATAATAATTTGAATTTAAAAAATCTAAGTTCTGTAATTCACTATTACAAGTTCAGATCTTCAAGTTATAATTTACAATAATAATTAGAAGCTATCTATTTTAAGTTCTGTATTTGACTATTACAAGTTCAGATCTTCAAGTTATAATTTGCAATAATAATTAGAAGCTATCAATTTTAAGTTCTGTATTTGACAATTACTAGTTCAGATCTTCATGTTATAATTTGCACTAATAATTTGTATTTAACAATTAGAAGTTCTGTATTTGACTATTACAAGTTCAGATCTTCGAATTATTATTTGCAATCTTAGTTTGAATTTAACAATTCGAAGTTCTGTATTTACCTATTACAGGTTCAGATCTTCAAGTTATAATTTCCAATCACAATTTATATTTAACAATGCTAAGTTGCATATTTGTCTATTACAAGTTCAGATCTTCAAATTATAATTTGCAATAATAATTAGAAGCTATCAATTTTAAGTTCTGTATTTGACAATTACTAGTTCAGATCTCCAAGTTATTATTTGCAATAATAATTAGAAGCTATCAATTTTAAGTTCTGTATTTGACAATTACAAGTTCAGATCTTCAAGTTATAATTTACAATAATAATTAGAAGCTATCAATTTTAAGTTCTGTATTTGACAATTACTAGTTCAGATCTTCATGTTATAATTTGCACTAATAATTTGTATTTAACAATTAGAAGTTCTGTATTTGACTATTACAAGTTCAGATCTTCGAATTATTATTTGCAATCTTAGTTTGAATTTAACAATTCGAAGTTCTGTATTTACCTATTACAGGTTCAGATCTTCAAGTTATAATTTCCAATCACAATTTATATTTAACAATGCTAAGTTGCATATTTGTCTATTACAAGTTCAGATCTTCAAATTATAATTTGCAATAATAATTAGAAGCTATCAATTTTAAGTTCTGTATTTGACAATTACAAGTTCAGATCTTCAAGTTATTATTTGCAATAATAATTAGAAGCTATCAATTTTAAGTTCTGCATTTGACAATTACAAGTTCAGATCTTGAAGTTATAATTTACAATAATAATTAGAAGCAATCAATTTTAAGTTCTGTATTTAACAATTACAAGTTCAGATCTCAAGTTATAATATGCAATAATAATTAGCAGCTATCAATTTTAAGTTCTGTATTTGACAATTACTAGTTCAGATCTTCAAGTTATAATTTACAATAATAATTAGAAGCTATCAATTTTAGTTCTGTATTTGACAATTACAAGTTCAGATCTTCAAGTTATAATTTGCAATAATAATTAGAAGCTATTAATTTTAAGTTCTGTATTTGACAATTACAAGTTCAGATCTTCAAGTTATAATTTGAAATAATAATTAGAAGCTATCAATTTTATGTTCTGTATTTGACAATTACAAGTTCAGATCTTCAAGTTATAATTTGCAATAATAATTAGAAGCTATCAATTTTAAGTTCTGTATTTGACAATTACTAGTTCAGATCTCCAAGTTATTATTTGCAATAATAATTAGAAGCTATCAATTTTAAGTTCTGTATTTGACAATTACAAGTTCAGATCTTCAAGTTTTAATTTACAATAATAATTAGAAGCTATCAATTTTAAGTTCTGTATTTGACAATTACAAGTTCAGATCTTCAAGTTATAATTTGCAATAATAATTAGAAGCTATCAATTTTAAGTTCTGTATTTTACAATTACTAGTTCAGATCTTCAAGTTATAATTTGAAATAATAATTTGAATTTAACAAATCTAAGTTCTGTAATTCACTATTACAAGTTCAGATCTTCAAGTTATAATTTACAATAATAATTAGAAGCTATCAATTTTAAGTTCTGTATTTGACAATTACAAGTTCAGATCTTCAAGTTATAATTTGCAATAATAATTAGAAGCTATTAATTTTAAGTTCTGTATTTGACAATTACAAGTTCAGATCTTCAAGTTATAATGTGCAATAATAATTAGAAGCTATCAATTTTAAGTTCTGTATTTGACAACTACAAGTTCAGATCTTCAAGTTATAATTTGCAATAATAATTAGAAGCTATCAATTTTAAGTTCTGTATTTGACAATTACTAGTTCAGATCTCCAAGTTATTATTTGCAATAATAATTAGAAGCTATCAATTTTAAGTTCTGTATTTGACAATTACAAGTTCAGATCTTCAAGTTATAATTTACAATAATAATTAGAAGCTATCAATTTTAAGTTCTGTATTTGACAATTACAAGTTCAGATCTTCAAGTTATAATTTGCAATAATAATTAGAAGCTATCAATTTTAAGTTCTGTATTTGACAAATACTAGTTCAGATCTTCAAGTTATAATTTGAAATAATAATTTGAATTTAAAAAATCTAAGTTCTGTAATTCACTATTACAAGTTCAGATCTTCAAGTTATAATTTACAATAATAATTAGAAGCTATCTATTTTAAGTTCTGTATTTGACTATTACAAGTTCAGATCTTCAAGTTATAATTTGCAATAATAATTAGAAGCTATCAATTTTAAGTTCTGTATTTGACAATTACTAGTTCAGATCTTCATGTTATAATTTGCACTAATAATTTGTATTTAACAATTAGAAGTTCTGTATTTGACAATTACAAGTTCAGATCTTCAAGTTATAATTTGCAATAATAATTAGAAGCTATCAATTTTAAGTTCTGTATTTGACAATTACTAGTTCAGATCTTCAAGTTATAATTTGAAATAATAATTTGAATTTAAAAAATCTAAGTTCTGTAATTCACTATTACAAGTTCAGATCTTCAAGTTATAATTTACAATAATAATTAGAAGCTATCTATTTTAAGTTCTGTATTTGACTATTACAAGTTCAGATCTTCAAGTTATAATTTGCAATAATAATTAGAAGCTATCAATTTTAAGTTCTGTATTTGACAATTACTAGTTCAGATCTTCATGTTATAATTTGCACTAATAATTTGTATTTAACAATTAGAAGTTCTGTATTTGACTATTACAAGTTCAGATCTTCGAATTATTATTTGCAATCTTAGTTTGAATTTAACAATTCGAAGTTCTGTATTTACCTATTACAGGTTCAGATCTTCAAGTTATAATTTCCAATCACAATTTATATTTAACAATGCTAAGTTGCATATTTGTCTATTACAAGTTCAGATCTTCAAATTATAATTTGCAATAATAATTAGAAGCTATCAATTTTAAGTTCTGTATTTGACAATTACAAGTTCAGATCTTCAAGTTATTATTTGCAATAATAATTAGAAGCTATCAATTTTAAGTTCTGCATTTGACAATTACAAGTTCAGATCTTGAAGTTATAATTTACAATAATAATTAGAAGCAATCAATTTTAAGTTCTGTATTTAACAATTACAAGTTCAGATCTCAAGTTATAATATGCAATAATAATTAGCAGCTATCAATTTTAAGTTCTGTATTTGACAATTACTAGTTCAGATCTTCAAGTTATAATTTACAATAATAATTAGAAGCTATCAATTTTAGTTCTGTATTTGACAATTACAAGTTCAGATCTTCAAGTTATAATTTGCAATAATAATTAGAAGCTATTAATTTTAAGTTCTGTATTTGACAATTACAAGTTCAGATCTTCAAGTTATAATTTGAAATAATAATTAGAAGCTATCAATTTTATGTTCTGTATTTGACAATTACAAGTTCAGATCTTCAAGTTATAATTTGCAAAAATAATTAGAAGCTATCAATTTTAAGTTCTGTATTTGACAATTACAAGTTCAGATCTTCAAGTTATAATTTGCAATAATAATTAGAAGCTATCAATTTTAAGTTCTGTATTTGACAATTACTAGTTCAGATCTCCAAGTTATTATTTGCAATAATAATTAGAAGCTATCAATTTTAAGTTCTGTATTTGACAATTACAAGTTCAGATCTTCAAGTTTTAATTTACAATAATAATTAGAAGCTATCAATTTTAAGTTCTGTATTTGACAATTACAAGTTCAGATCTTCAAGTTATAATTTGCAATAATAATTAGAAGCTATCAATTTTAAGTTCTGTATTTTACAATTACTAGTTCAGATCTTCAAGTTATAATTTGAAATAATAATTTGAATTTAACAAATCTAAGTTCTGTAATTCACTATTACAAGTTCAGATCTTCAAGTTATAATTTACAATAATAATTAGAAGCTATCAATTTTAAGTTCTGTATTTGACTATTACAAGTTCAGATCTTCAAGTTATAATTTGCAATAATAATTAGAAGCTATCAATTTTAAGTTCTGTATTTGACAATTACAAGTTCAGATCTTCAAGTTATAATTTGCACTAATAATTTGTATTTAACAATTAGAAGTTCTGTATTTGACAATTACAAGTTCAGATCTTCAAGTTATAATTTGCAATAATAATTAGAAGCTATCAATTTTAAGTTCTGTATTTGACAATTACTAGTTCAGATCTTCAAGTTATAATTTGCACTAATAATTTGTATTTAACAATTAGAAGTTCTGTATTTGACTATTACAAGTTCAGATCTTCGAATTATTATTTGCAATCTTAGTTTGAATTTAACAATTCGAAGTTCTGTATTTACCTATTACAGGTTCAGATCTTCAAGTTATAATTTGCAATCACAATTTGTATTTAACAATGCTAAGTTGCGTATTTGTCTATTACAAGTTCAGATCTCCAATTATAATTTGCAATAATAATTAGAAGCTATCAATTTTAAGTTCTGTATTTAACAATTACAAGTTCAGATCTTCAAGTTATAATATGCAATAATAATTAGAAGCTATCAATTTTAAGTTCTGTATTTGACAATTACTAGTTCAGATCTTCAAGTTATAATTTGAAATAATAATTTGAATTTAACAAATCTAAGTTCTGTAATTCACTATTACAAGTTCAGATCTTCAAGTTATAAATTACAATAATAATTAAAAGCTATCAATTTTAAGCTCTGTATTTGACAATTACAAGTTCAGATCTTCAAGTTATAATTTGCACTAATAATTTGTATTTAACAATTTGAAGTTCTGTATTTGACAATTACAAGTTCAGATCTTCAAGTTATAATTTGCAATAATAATTAGAAGCTATCAATTATAAGTTCTGTATTTGACAATTACAAGTTCAGATCTTCAAGTTATTATTTGCAATAATAATTAGAAGCTATCAATTTTAAGTTCTGTATTTGACAATTACAAGTTTAGATCTTGAAGTTATAATTTACAATAATAATTAGAAGCTATCAATTTTAAGTTCTGTATTTAACAATTACAAGTTCAGATCTTCAAGTTATAATATGCAGTAATAATTAGAAGCTATCAATTTTAAGTTCTGTATTTGACAATTACTAGTTCGGATCTTCAAGTTATAATTTGAAATAATAATTTGAATTTAACAAATCTAAGTTCTGTAATTCACTATTACAAGTTCAGATCTTCAAGTTATAATTTACAATAATAATTAGAAGCTATCAATTTTAAGTTTTGTATTTGACAATTACAAGTTCAGATCTTCAAGTTATAATTTGCAATAATAATTAGAAGCTATTAATTTTAAGTTCTGTATTTGACAATTGCAAGTTCAGATCTTCAAGTTATAATTTGAAATAATAATTAGAAGCTATCAATTTTATGTTCTGTATTTGACAATTACAAGTTCAGATCTTCAAGTTATAATTTGCAATAATAATTAGAAGCAATCAATTTTAAGTTCTGTATTTGACAATTACAAGTTCAGATCTTCAAGTTATAATTTGCAATAATAATTAGAAGCTATCAATTATAAGTTCTGTATTTGACAATTACTAGTTCAGATCCTCAAGTTATAATTTGAAATAATAATTAGAAGCTATCAATTTTATGTTCTGTATTTGACAACTACAAGTTCAGATCTTCAAGTTATAATTTGCAATAATAATTAGAAGCAATCAATTTTAAGTTCTGTATTTGACAATTACAAGTTCAGATCTTCAAGTTATAATTTGCAATAATAATTAGAAGCTATCAATTTTAAGTTCTGTATTTGACAATTACTAGTTCAGATCTCCAAGTTATTATTTGCAATAATAATTAGAAGCTATCAATTTTAAGTTCTGTATTTGACAATTACAAGTTCAGATCTTCAAGTTATAATTTGCACTAATAATTTGTATTTAACAATTAGAAGTTCTGTATTTGACAATTACAAGTTCAGTTCTTCAAGTTATAATTTGCAATAATAATTAGAAGCTATCAATTTTAAGTTCTGTATTTGACAATTACTAGTTCAGATCTTCAAGTTATAATTTGCACTAATAATTTGTATTTAACAATTAGAAGTTCTGTATTTGACAATTACAAGTTCAGATCTTCAAGTTATAATTTGCAATAATAATTAGAAGCTATCAATTTTAAGTTCTGCATTTGACAATTACAAGTTCAGATCTTGAAGTTATAATTTACAATAATAATTAGAAGCAATCAATTTTAAGTTCTGTATTTAACAATTACAAGTTCAGATCTCAAGTTATAATATGCAATAATAATTAGCAGCTATCAATTTTAAGTTCTGTATTTGACAATTACTAGTTCAGATCTTCAAGTTATAATTTGAAATAATAATTTGAATTTAACAAATCTAAGTTCTGTAATTCACTATTACAAGTTCAGATCTTCAAGTTATAATTTACAATAATAATTAGAAGCTATCAATTTTAAGTTCTGTATTTGACAATTACAAGTTCAGATCTTCAAGTTATAATTTGCAATAATAATTAGAAGCTATTAATTTTAAGTTCTGTATTTGACAATTACAAGTTCAGATCTTCAAGTTATAATTTGAAATAATAATTAGAAGCTATCAATTTTATGTTCTGTATTTGACAATTACAAGTTCAGATCTTCAAGTTATAATTTGCAATAATAATTAGAAGCTATCAATTTTAAGTTCTGTATTTGACAATTACAAGTTCAGATCTTCAAGTTATAATTTGCAATAATAATTAGAAGCTATCAATTTTAAGTTCTGTATTTGACAATTACTAGTTCAGATCTCCAAGTTATTATTTGCAATAATAATTAGAAGCTATCAATTTTAAGTTCTGTATTTGACAATTACAAGTTCAGATCTTCAAGTTATAATTTACAATAATAATTAGAAGCTATCAATTTTAAGTTCTGTATTTGACAATTACAAGTTCAGATCTTCAAGTTATAATTTGCAATAATAATTAGAAGCTATCAATTTTAAGTTCTGTATTTTACAATTACTAGTTCAGATCTTCAAGTTATAATTTGAAATAATAATTTGAATTTAACAAATCTAAGTTCTGTAATTCACTATTACAAGTTCAGATCTTCAAGTTATAATTTACAATAATAATTAGAAGCTATCAATTTTAAGTTCTGTATTTGAATATTACAAGTTCAGATCTTCAAGTTATAATTTGCAATAATAATTAGAAGCTATCAATTTTAAGTTCTGTATTTGACAATTACAAGTTCAGATCTTCAAGTTATAATTTGCACTAATAATTTGTATTTAACAATTAGAAGTTCTGTATTTGACAATTACAAGTTCAGATCTTCAAGTTATAATTTGCAATAATAATTAGAAGCTATCAATTTTAAGTTCTGTATTTGACAATTACTAGTTCAGATCTTCAAGTTATAATTTGCACTAATAATTTGTATTTAACAATTAGAAGTTCTGTATTTGACTATTACAAGTTCAGATCTTCGAATTATTATTTGCAATCTTAGTTTGAATTTAACAATTCGAAGTTCTGTATTTACCTATTACAGGTTCAGATCTTCAAGTTATAATTTGCAATCACAATTTGTATTTAACAATGCTAAGTTGCGTATTTGTCTATTACAAGTTCAGATCTTCAAATTATAATTTGCAATAATAATTAGAAGCTATCAATTTTAAGTTCTGTATTTGACAATTACAAGTTCAGATCTTCAAGTTATAATTTGCAATAATAATTAGAAGCTATCAATTTTAAGTTCTGTATTTGACAATTACTAGTTCAGATCTTCAAGTTATAATTTGAAATAATAATTTGAATTTAACAAATCTAAGTTCTGTAATTCACTATTACAAGTTCAGATCTTCAAGTTATAATTTACAATAATAATTAGAAGCTATCAATTTTAAGTTCTGTATTTGACTATTACAAGTTCAGATCTTCAAGTTATAATTTGCAATAATAATTAGAAGCTATCAATTTTAAGTTCTGTATTTGACAATTACAAGTTCAGATCTTCAAGTTATAATTTGCACTAATAATTTGTATTTAACAATTAGAAGTTCTGTATTTGACAATTACAAGTTCAGATCTTCAAATTATAATTTGCAATAATAATTAGAAGCTATCAATTTAAGTTCTGTATTTGACAATTACTAGTTCAGATCTTCAAGTTATAATTTGCACTAATAATTTGTATTTAACAATTAGAAGTTCTGTATTTGACTATTACAAGTTCAGATCTTCGAATTAATATTTGCAATCTTAGTTTGAATTTAACAATTCGAAGTTCTGTATTTACCTATTACAGGTTCAGATCTTCAAGTTATAATTTGCAATCACAATTTGTATTTACCAATGCTAAGTTGCGTATTTGTCTATTACAAGTTCAGATCTTCAAATTATAATTTGCAATAATAATTAGAAGCTATCAATTTTAAGTTCTGTATTTGACAATTACAAGTTCAGATCTTGAAGTTATAATTTACAATAATAATTAGAAGCTATCAATTTTAAGTTCTGTATTTAACAATTACAAGTTCAGATCTTCAAGTTATAATATGCAATAATAATTAGAAGCTATCAATTTAAGTTCTGTATTTGACAATTACTAGTTCAGATCTTCAAGTTATAATTTGAAATAATAATTTGAATTTAACAAATCTAAGTTCTGTAATTCACTATTACAAGTTCAGATCTTCAAGTTATAATTTACAATAATAATTTTAAGCTAACAATTATAAGTTCTGTATTTGACAATTACAAGTTCAGATCTTCAAGTTATAATTTGCAATAATAATTAGAAGCTATTAATTTTAAGTTCTGTATTTGACAATTACAAGTTCAGATCTTCAAGTTATAATTTGAAATAATAATTAGAAGCTATCAATTTGATGTTCTGTATTTGACAATTACAAGTTCAGATCTTCAAGTTATAATTTGTAATAATAATTAGAAGCAATCAATTTTAAGTTCTGTATTTGACAATTACTAGTTCAGATCTTCAAGTTATAATTTGCACTAATAATTTGTATTTAACAATTAGAAGTTCTGTATTTGACTATTACAAGTTCAGATCTTCGAATTAATATTTGCAATCTTAGTTTGAATTTAACAATTCGAAGTTCTGTATTTACCTATTACAGGTTCAGATCTTCAAGTTATAATTTGCAATCACAATTTGTATTTACCAATGCTAAGTTGCGTATTTGTCTATTACAAGTTCAGATCTTCAAATTATAATTTGCAATAATAATTAGAAGCTATCAATTTTAAGTTCTGTATTTGACAATTACAAGTTCAGATCTTGAAGTTATAATTTACAATAATAATTAGAAGCTATCAATTTTAGTTCTGTATTTAACAATTACAAGTTCAGATCTTCAAGTTATAATATGCAATAATAATTAGAAGCTATCAATTTAAGTTCTGTATTTGACAATTACTAGTTCAGATCTTCAAGTTATAATTTGAAATAATAATTTGAATTTAACAAATCTAAGTTCTGTAATTCACTATTACAAGTTCAGATCTTCAAGTTATAATTTACAATAATAATTAGAAGCTATCAATTTTAAGTTCTGTATTTGACAATTACAAGTTCAGATCTTCTAGTTATAATTTGCAATAATAATTAGAAGCTATCAATTTTAAGTTCTGTATTTGACAATTACTAGTTCAGATCTTCAAGTTATAATTTGAAATAATAATTTGAATTTAACAAATCTAAGTTCTGTAATTCACTATTACAAGTTCAGATCTTCAAGTTATAATTTACAATAATAATTAGAAGCTATCAATTTTAAGTTCTGTATTTGACTATTACAAGTTCAGATCTTCAAGTTATAATTTGCACTAATAATTTGTATTTAACAATTAGAAGTTCTGTATTTGACTATTACAAGTTCAGATCTTCGAATTAATATTTGCAATCTTAGTTTGAATTTAACAATTCGAAGTTCTGTATTTACCTATTACAGGTTCAGATCTTCAAGTTATAATTTGCAATCACAATTTGTATTTACCAATGCTAAGTTGCGTATTTGTCTATTACAAGTTCAGATCTTCAAATTATAATTTGCAATAATAATTAGAAGCTATCAATTTTAAGTTCTGTATTTGACAATTACAAGTTCAGATCTTGAAGTTATAATTTACAATAATAATTAGAAGCTATCAATTTTAGTTCTGTATTTAACAATTACAAGTTCAGATCTTCAAGTTATAATATGCAATAATAATTAGAAGCTATCAATTTAAGTTCTGTATTTGACAATTACTAGTTCAGATCTTCAAGTTATAATTTGAAATAATAATTTGAATTTAACAAATCTAAGTTCTGTAATTCACTATTACAAGTTCAGATCTTCAAGTTATAATTTACAATAATAATTAGAAGCTATCAATTTTAAGTTCTGTATTTGACAATTACAAGTTCAGATCTTCTAGTTATAATTTGCAATAATAATTAGAAGCTATCAATTTTAAGTTCTGTATTTGACAATTACTAGTTCAGATCTTCAAGTTATAATTTGAAATAATAATTTGAATTTAACAAATCTAAGTTCTGTAATTCACTATTACAAGTTCAGATCTTCAAGTTATAATTTACAATAAGAATTAGAAGCTATCAATTTTAAGTTCTGTATTTGACTATTACAAGTTCAGATCTTCAAATTATAATTTGCAATAATAATTAGAAGCTATCAATTTTAAGTTCTGTATTTGACAATTACAAGTTCAGATCTTGAAGTTATAATTTACAATAATAATTAGAAGCTATCAATTTTAGTTCTGTATTTAACAATTACAAGTTCAGATCTTCAAGTTATAATATGCAATAATAATTAGAAGCTATCAATTTAAGTTCTGTATTTGACAATTACTAGTTCAGATCTTCAAGTTATAATTTGAAATAATAATTGGAATTTAACAAATCTAAGTTCTGTAATTCACTATTACAAGTTCAGATCTTCAAGTTATAATTTACAATAATAATTAGAAGCTATCAATTTTAAGTTCTGTATTTGACAATTACAAGTTCAGATCTTCTAGTTATAATTTGCAATAATAATTAGAAGCTATCAATTTTAAGTTCTGTATTTGACAATTACTAGTTCAGATCTTCAAGTTATAATTTGAAATAATAATTTGAATTTAACAAATCTAAGTTCTGTAATTCACTATTACAAGTTCAGATCTTCAAGTTATAATTTACAATAATAATTAGAAGCTATCAATTTTAAGTTCTGTATTTGACTATTACAAGTTCAGATCTTCATGTTATAATTTGCAATAATAATTAGAAGCTATCAATTTTAAGTTCTGTATTTGACAATTACAAGTTCAGATCTTCAAGTTATAATTTGCACTAATAATTTGTATTTAACAATTAGAAGTTCTGTATTTGACAATTACAAGTTCAGATCTTCAAGTTATAATTTGCAATAATAATTAGAAGCTATCAATTTTAAGTTCTGTATTTGACAATTACTAGTTCAGATCTTCAAGTTATAATTTGCACTAATAATTTGTATTTAACAATTAGAAGTTCTGTATTTGACAATTACAAGTTCAGATCTTGAAGTTATAATTTACAATAATAATTAGAAGCTATCAATTTTAAGTTCTGTATTTAACAATTACAAGTTCAGATCTTCAAGTTATAATATGCAATAATAATTAGAAGCTATCAATTTTAAGTTCTGTATTTGACAATTACTAGTTAAGATCTTCAAGTTATAATTTGAAATAATAATTTGAATTTAACAAATCTAAGTTCTGTAATTCACAATTACAAGTTCAGATCTTCAAGTTATAATTTACAATAATAATTAGAAGCTATCAATTTTAAGTTCTGTATTTGACAATTACAAGTTCAGATCTTCAAGTTATAATTTGAACTAATAATTTGTATTTAACAATTTGAAGTTCTGTATTTGACAATTACAAGTTCAGATCTTCAAGTTATAATTTGCAATAATAATTAGAAGCTATCAATTTTAAGTACTGTATTTGACAATTACAAGTTCAGATCTTCAAGTTATTATTTGCAATAATAATTAGAAGCTATCAATTTTAAGTTCTGCATTTGACAATTACAAGTTCAGATCTTGAAGTTATAATTTACAATAATAATTAGAAGCTATCAATTTTAAGTTCTGTATTTAACAATTACAAGTTCAGATCTCAAGTTATAATATGCAATAATAATTAGAAGCTATCAATTTTAAATTCTGTATTTGACAATTACTAGTTCAGATCTTCAAGTTATAATTTGAAATAATAATTTGAATTTAACAAATCTAAGTTCTGTAATTCACTATTACAAGTTCAGATCTTCAAGTTATAATTTACAATAATAATTAGAAGCTATCAATTTTAAGTTCTGTATTTGACAATTACAAGTTCAGATCTTCAAGTTATAATTTGCAATAATAATTAGAAGCTATTCATTTTAAGTTCTGTATTTGACAATTACAAGTTCAGATCTTCAAGTTATAATGTGCAATAATAATTAGAAGCTATCAATTTTAAGTTCTGTATTTGACAACTACAAGTTCAGATCTTCAAGTTATAATTTGCAATAATAATTAGAAGCTATCAATTTTAAGTTCTGTATTTGACAATTACTAGTTCAGATCTCAAAGTTATTATTTGCAATAATAATTAGATGCTATCAATTTTAAGTTCTGTATTTGACAATTACAAGTTCAGATCTTCAAGTTATAATTTACAATAATAATTAGAAGCTATCAATTTTAAGTTCTGTATTTGACAATTACAAGTTCAGATCTTCAAGTTATAATTTGCAATAATAATTAGAAGCTATCAATTTTAAGTTCTGTATTTGACAATTACTAGTTCAGATCTTCAAGTTAAAATTTGAAATAATAATTTGAATTTAAAAAATCTAAGTTCTGTAATTCACTATTACAAGTTCAGATCTTCAAGTTATAATTTACAATAATAATTAGAAGCTATCAATTTTAAGTTCTGTATTTGACTATTACAAGTTCAGATCTTCAAGTTATAATTTGCAATAATAATTAGAAGCTATCAATTTTAAGTTCTGTATTTGACAATTACAAGTTCAGATCTTCAAGTTATAATTTGCAATAATAATTAGAAGCTATTAATTTTAAGTTCTGTATTTGACAATTACAAGTTCAGATCTTCAAGTTATAATTTGAAATAATAATTAGAAGCTATCAATTTTATGTTCTGTATTTGACAATTACAAGTTCAGATCTTCAAGTTATAATTTGCAATAATAATTAGAAGCTATCAATTTTAAGTTCTGTATTTGACAATTACAAGTTCAGATCTTCAAGTTATAATTTGCAATAATAATTAGAAGCTATCAATTTTAAGTTCTGTATTTGACAATTACTAGTTCAGATCTCCAAGTTATTATTTGCAATAATAATTAGAATCTATCAATTTTAAGTTCTGTATTTGACAATTACAAGTTCAGATCTTCAAGTACTAATTTACAATAATAATTAGAAGCTATCAATTTTAAGTTCTGTATTTGACAATTACAAGTTCAGATCTTCAAGTTATAATTTGCAATAATAATTAGAAGCTATCAATTTTAAGTTCTGTATTTGACAATTACTAGTTCAGATCTTCAAGTTATAATTTGAAATAATAATTTGAATTTAACAAATCTAAGTTCTGTAATTCACTATTACAAGTTCAGATCTTCAAGTTATAATTTACAATAATAATTAGAAGCTATCAATTTTAAGTTCTGTATTTGACTATTACAAGTTCAGATCTACAAGTTATAATTTGCAATAATAATTAGAAGCTATCAATTTTAAGTTCTGTATTTGACAATTACAAGTTCAGATCTTCAAGTTATAATTTGCACTAATAATTTGTATTTAACAATTAGAAGTTCTGTATTTGACAATTACAAGTTCAGATCTTCAAGTTATAATTTGCAATAATAATTAGAAGCTATCAATTTTTTGTTCTGTATTTGACAATTACTAGTTCAGATCTTCAAGTTATAATTTGCACTAATAATTTGTATTTAACAATTAGAAGTTCTGTATTTGACTATTACAAGTTCAGATCTTCGAATTATTATTTGCAATCTTAATTTGAATTTAACAATTCGAAGTTCTGTATTTACCTATTACAGGTTCAGATCTTCAAGTTATAATTTAAAATCACAATTTGTATTTAACAATGCTAAGTTGCGTATTTGTCTATTACAAGTTCAGATCTTCAAATTATAATTTGCAATAATAATTAGAAGCTATCAATTTTAAGTTTTGTATTTGACAATTACAAGTTCAGATCTTCAAGTTATTATTTGCAATAATAATTAGAAGCTATCAATTTTAAGTTCTGTATTTGACAATTACAAGTTCAGATCTTGAAGTTATAATTTACAATAATAATTAGAAGCTATCAATTTTAAGTTCTGTATTTAACAATTACAAGTTCAGATCTTCAAGTTATAATATGCAATAATAATTAGAAGCTATCAATTTTAAGTTCTGTATTTGACAATTACTAGTTAAGATCTTCAAGTTATAATTTGAAATAATAATTTGAATTTAACAAATCTAAGTTCTGTAATTCACTATTACAAGTTCAGATCTTCAAGTTATAATTTACAATAATAATTAGAAGCTATCAATTTTAAGTTCTGTATTTGACAATTACAAGTTCAGATCTTCAAGTTATAATTTGAACTAATAATTTGTATTTAACAATTTGAAGTTCTGTATTTGACAATTACAAGTTCAGATCTTCAAGTTATAATTTGCAATAATAATTAGAAGCTATCAATTTTAAGTACTGTATTTGACAATTACAAGTTCAGATCTTCAAGTTATTATTTGCAATAATAATTAGAAGCTATCAATTTTAAGTTCTGCATTTGACAATTACAAGTTCAGATCTTGAAGTTATAATTTACAATAATAATTAGAAGCTATCAATTTTAAGTTCTGTATTTAACAATTACAAGTTCAGATCTCAAGTTATAATATGCAATAATAATTAGAAGCTATCAATTTTAAGTTCTGTATTTGACAATTACTAGTTCAGATCTTCAAGTTTAATTTGAAATAATAATTTGAATTTAACAAATCTAAGTTCTGTAATTCACTATTACAAGTTCAGATCTTCAAGTTATAATTTACAATAATAATTAGAAGCTATCAATTTTAAGTTCTGTATTTGACAATTACAAGTTCAGATCTTCAAGTTATAATTTGCAATAATAATTAGAAGCTATTCATTTTAAGTTCTGTATTTGACAATTACAAGTTCAGATCTACAAGTTATAATGTGCAATAATAATTAGAAGCTATCAATTTTAAGTTCTGTATTTGACAACTACAAGTTCAGATCTTCAAGTTATAATTTGCAATAATAATTAGAAGCTATCAATTTTAAGTTCTGTATTTGACAATTACTAGTTCAGATCTCCAAGTTATTATTTGCAATAATAATTAGATGCTATCAATTTTAAGTTCTGTATTTGACAATTACAAGTTCAGATCTTCAAGTTATAATTTACAATAATAATTAGAAGCTATCAATTTTAAGTTCTGTATTTGACAATTACAAGTTCAGATCTTCAAGTTATAATTTGCAATAATAATTAGAAGCTATCAATTTTAAGTTCTGTATTTGACAATTACTAGTTCAGATCTTCAAGTTATAATTTGAAATAATAATTTGAATTTAAAAAATCTAAGTTCTGTAATTCACTATTACAAGTTCAGATCTTCAAGTTATAATTTACAATAATAATTAGAAGCTATCAATTTTAAGTTCTGTATTTGACTATTACAAGTTCAGATCTTCAAGTTATAATTTGCAATAATAATTAGAAGCTATCAATTTTAAGTTCTGTATTTGACAATTACAAGTTCAGATCTTCAAGTTATAATTTGCAATAATAATTAGAAGCTATTAATTTTAAGTTCTGTATTTGACAATTACAAGTTCAGATCTTCAAGTTATAATTTGAAATAATAATTAGAAGCTATCAATTTTATGTTCTGTATTTGACAATTACAAGTTCAGATCTTCAAGTTATAATTTGCAATAATAATTAGAAGCTATCAATTTTAAGTTCTGTATTTGACAATTACAAGTTCAGATCTTCAAGTTATAATTTGCAATAGTAATTAGAAGCTATCAATTTTAAGTTCTGTATTTGACAATTACTAGTTCAGATCTCCAAGTTATTATTTGCAATAATAATTAGAATCTATCAATTTTAAGTTCTGTATTTGACAATTACAAGTTCAGATCTTCAAGTACTAATTTACAATAATAATTAGAAGCTATCAATTTTAAGTTCTGTATTTGACAATTACAAGTTCAGATCTTCAAGTTATAATTTGCAATAATAATTAGAAGCTATCAATTTTAAGTTCTGTATTTGACAATTACTAGTTCAGATCTTCAAGTTATAATTTGCACTAATAATTTGTATTTAACAATTAGAAGTTCTGTATTTGACTATTACAAGTTCAGATCTTCGAATTATTATTTGCAATCTTAATTTGAATTTAACAATTCGAAGTTCTGTATTTACCTATTACAGGTTCAGATCTTCAAGTTATAATTTAAAATCACAATTTGTATTTAACAATGCTAAGTTGCGTATTTGTCTATTACAAGTTTAGATCTTCAAATTATAATTTGCAATAATAATTAGAAGCTATCAATTTTAAGTTCTGTATTTGACAATTACAAGTTCAGATCTTCAAGTTATTATTTGCAATAATAATTAGAAGCTATCAATTTTAAGTTCTGTATTTGACAATTACAAGTTCAGATCTTGAAGTTATAATTTACAATAATAATTAGAAGCTATCAATTTTAAGTTCTGTATTTAACAATTACAAGTTCAGATCTTCAAGTTATAATATGCAATAATAATTAGAAGCTATCAATTTTAAGTTCTGTATTTGACAATTACTAGTTAAGATCTTCAAGTTATAATTTGAAATAATAATTTGAATTTAACAAACCTAAGTTCTGTAATTCACTATTACAAGTTCAGATCTTCAAGTTATAATTTACAATAATAATTAGAAGCTATCAATTTTAAGTTCTGTATTTGACAATTACAAGTTCAGATCTTCAAGTTATAATTTGAACTAATAATTTGTATTTAACAATTTGAAGTTCTGTATTTGACAATTACAAGTTCAGATCTTCAAGTTATAATTTGCAATAATAATTAGAAGCTATCAATTTTAAGTTCTGTATTTGACAATTACAAGTTCAGATCTTCAAGTTATTATTTGCAATAATAATTAGAAGCTATCAATTTTAAGTTCTGCATTTGACAATTACAAGTTCAGATCTTGAAGTTATAATTTACAATAATAATTAGAAGCTATCAATTTTAAGTTCTGTATTTAACAATTACAAGTTCAGATCTCAAGTTATAATATGCAATAATAATTAGAAGCTTTCAATTTTAAATTCTGTATTTGACAATTACTAGTTCAGAACTTCAAGTTATAATTTGAAATAATAATTTGAATTTAACAAATCTAAGTTCTGTAATTCACTATTACAAGTTCAGATCTTCAAGTTATAATTTACAATAATAATTAGAAGCTATCAATTTTAAGTTCTGTATTTGACAATTACAAGTTCAGATCTTCAAGTTATAATTTGCAATAATAATTAGAAGCTATTCATTTTAAGTTCTGTATTTGACAATTACAAGTTCAGATCTTCAAGTTATAATGTGCAATAATAATTAGAAGCTATCAATTTTAAGTTCTGTATTTGACAACTACAAGTTCAGATCTTCAAGTTATAATTTGCAATAATAATTAGAAGCTATCAATTTTAAGTTCTGTATTTGACAATTACTAGTTCAGATCTCCAAGTTGTTATTTGCAATAATAATTAGAAGCTATCAATTTTAAGTTCTGTATTTGACAATTACAAGTTCAGATCTTCAAGTTATAATTCACAATAATAATTAGAAGCTATCAATTTTAAGTTCTGTATTTGACAATTACAAGTTCAGATCTTCAAGTTATAATTTGCCATAATAATTAGAAGCTATCAATTTTAAGTTCTGTATTTGACAATTACTAGTTCAGATCTTCAAGTTATAATTTGAAATAATAATTTGAATTTAAAAAATCTAAGTTCTGTAATTCACTATTACAAGTTCAGATCTTCAAGTTATAATTTACAATAATAATTAGAAGCTATCAATTTTAAGTTCTGTATTTGACTATTACAAGTTCAGATCTTCAAGTTATAATTTGCAATAATAATTAGAAGCTATCAATTTTAAGTTCTGTATTTACCTATTACAGGTTCAGATCTTCAAGTTATAATTTGCAATCACAATTTGTATTTAACAATGCTAAGTTGCGTATTTGTCTATTACAAGTTCAGATCTTCAAATTATAATTTGCAATAATAATTAGAAGCTATCAATTTTAAGTTCTGTATTTGACAATTACAAGTTCAGATCTTCAAGTTATTATTTGCAATAATAATTAGAAGCTATCAATTTTAAGTTCTGTATTTGACAATTACAAGTTCAGATCTTGAAGTTATAATTTACAATAATAATTAGAAGCTATCAATTTTAAGTTCTGTATTTAACAATTACAAGTTCAGATCTTCAAGTTATAATATGCAATAATAATTAGAAGCTATCAATTTTAAGTTCTGTATTTGACAATTACTAGTTCAGATCTTCAAGTTATAATTTGAAAAAATAATTTGAATTTAACAAATCTAAGTTCTGTAATTCACTATTACAAGTTTAGATCTTCAAGTTATAATTTACAATAATAATTAGAAGCTATCAATTTTAAGTTCTGTATTTGACAATTACAAGTTCAGATCTTCAAGTTATAATTTGCACTAATAATTTGTATTTAACAATTTGAAGTTCTGTATTTGACAATTACAAGTTCAGATCTTCAAGTTATAATTTGCAATAATAATTAGAAGCTATCAATTTTAAGTTCTGTATTTGACAATTACAAGTTCAGATCTTCAAGTTATTATTTGCAATAATAATTAGAAGCTATCAATTTTAAGTTCTGTATTTGACAATTACAAGTTTAGATCTTGAAGTTATAATATGCAGTAATAATTAGAAGCTATCAATTTTAAGTTCTGTATTTGACAATTACTAGTTCAGATCTTCAAGTTATAATTTGAAATAATAATTTGAATTTAACAAATCTAAGTTCTGTAATTCACTATTACAAGTTCAGATCTTCAAGTTATAATTTACAATAATAATTACAAGCTATCAATTTTAAGTTTTGTATTTGACAATTACAAGTTCAGATCTTCAAGTTATAATTTGCAATAATAATTAGAAGCTATTAATTTTAAGTTCTGTATTTGACAATTGCAAGTTCAGATCTTCAAGTTATAATTTGAAATAATAATTAGAAGCTATCAATTTTATGTTCTGTATTTGACAATTACAAGTTCAGATCTTCAAGTTATAATATGCAATAATAATTAGAAGCAATCAATTTTAAGTTCTGTATTTGACAATTACAAGTTCAGATCTTCAAGTTATAATTTGCAATAATAATTAGAAGCTATCAATTTTAAGTTCTGTATTTGACAATTACTAGTTCAGATCTCCAAGTTATAATTTGAAATAATAATTTGAATTTAACAAATCTAAGTTCTGTAATTCACTATTACAAGTTCAGATCTTCAAGTTATAATTTACAATAATAATTAGAAGCTATCAATTTTAAGTTCTGTATTTGACAATAACAAGTTTAGATCTTCAAGTTATAATTTGCAATAATAATTAGAAGCTATTAATTTTAAGTTCTGTATTTGACAATTACAAGTTCAGATCTTCAAGTTATAATTTGAAATAATAATTAGAAGCTATCAATTTTATGTTCTGTATTGGACAATTACAAGTTCAGATCTTCAAGTTATAAGTTGCAATAATAATTAGAAGCTATCAATTTTAAGTTCTGTATTTTACAATTACAAGTTCAGATCTTCAAGTTATAATTTGCAATAATAATTAGTAGCTATCAATTTTAAGTTCTGTATTTGACAATTACTAGTTCAGATCTTCAAGTTATAATTTGAAATAATAATTTGAATTTAACAAATCTAAGTTCTGTAATTCACTATTACAAGTTCAGATCTTCAAGTTATAATTTACAATAATAATTAGAAGCTATCAATTTTAAGTTCTGTATTTGACTATTACAAGTTCAGATCTTCAAGTTATAATTTGCAATAATAATTAGAAGCTATCAATTTTATGTTCTGTATTTGACAATTACAAGTTCAGATCTTCAAGTTATAATATGCAATAATAATTAGAAGCAATCAATTTTAAGTTCTGTATTTGACAATTACAAGTTCAGATCTTCAAGTTATAATTTGCAATAATAATTAGAAGCTATCAATTTTAAGTTCTGTATTTGACAATTACTAGTTCAGATCTGCAAGTTATAATTTGAAATAATAATTTGAATTTAACAAATATAAGTTCTGTAATGCACTATTACAAGTTCAGATCTTCAAGTTATAATTTACAATAATAATTAGAAGCTATCAATTTTAAGTTCTGTATTTGACAATTACAAGTTTAGATCTTCAAGTTATAATTTGCAATAATAATTAGAAGCTATAAATTTTAAGTTCTGTATTTGACAATTACAAGTTCAGATCTTCAAGTTATAATTTGAAATAATAATTAGAAGCTATCAATTTTATGTTCTGAATTGGACAATTACAAGTTCAGATCTTCAAGTTATAAGTTGCAATAATAATTAGAAGCTATCAATTTTAAGTTCTGTATTTTACAATTACAAGTTCAGATCTTCAAGTTATAATTTGCAATAATAATTAGAAGCTATCAATTTTAAATTCTGTATTTGACAATTACTAGTTCAGATCTCTAAGTTATTATTTGCAATAATAATTAGAAGCTATCAATTTTAAGTTCTGTATTTGACAATTACAAGTTCAGATCTTCAAGTTATAATTTACAATAATAATTAGAAGCTATCAATTTTAAGTTCTGTATTTGACAATTACAAGTTCAGATCTTCAAGTTATAATTTGCAATAATAATTAGTAGCTATCAATTTTAAGTTCTGTATTTGACAATTACTAGTTCAGATCTTCAAGTTATAATGTGAAATAATAATTTGAATTTAACAAATCTAAGTTCTGTAATTCACTATTACAAGTTCAGATCTTCAAGTTATAATTTACAATAATAATTAGAAGCTATCAATTTTAAGTTCTGTATTTGACTATTACAAGTTCAGATCTTCAAGTTATAATTTGCAATAATAATTAGAAGCTATCAATTTTAAGTTCTGTATTTGACAGTTACAAGTTCAGATCTTCAAGTTATAATTTGCACTAATAATTTGTATTTAACAATTAGAAGTTCTGTATTTGACTATTACAAGTTCAGATCTTCGAATTATTATTTGCAATCTTAGTTTGAATTTAACAATTCGAAGTTCTGTATTTACCTATTACAGGTTCAGATCTTCAAGTTATAATTTGCAATCACAATTTGTATTTAACAATGGTAAGTTGCGTATTTGTCTATTACAAGTTCAGATCTTCAAATTATAATTAGCAATAATAATTAGAAGCTATCAATTTTAAGTTCTGTATTTGACAATTACAAGTTCAGATCTTCAAGTTATTATTTGCAATAATAATTAGAAGCTATCAATTTTAAGTTCTGCATTTGACAATTACAAGTTCAGATCTTGAAGTTATAATTTACAATAATAATTAGAAGCTATCAATTTTAAGTTCTGTATTTAACAATTACAAGTTCAGATCTCAAGTTATAATATGCAATAATAATTAGAAGCTATCAATTTTAAGTTCTGCATTTGACAATTACAAGTTCAGATCTTGAAGTTATAATTTACAATAATAATTAGAAGCTATCAATTTTAAGTTCTGTATTTAACAATTACAAGTTCAGATCTCAAGTTATAATATGCAATAATAATTAGAAGCTATCAATTTTAAGTTCTGTATTTGACAATTACTAGTTCAGATCTTCAAGTTATAATTTGAAATAATAATTTGAATTTAACAAATCTAAGTTCTGTAATTCACTATTACAAGTTCAGATCTTCAAGTTATAATTTACAATAATAATTAGAAGCTATCAATTTTAAGTTCTGTATTTGACAATTACAAGTTCAGATCTTCAAGTTATAATTTGCAATAATAATTAGAAGCTATTAATTTTAAGTTCTGTATTTGACAATTACAAGTTCAGATCTTCAAGTTATAATGTGCAATAATAATTAGAAGCTATCAATTTTAAGTTCTGTATTTGACAACTACAAGTTCAGATCTTCAAGTTATAATTTGCAATAATAATTAGAAGCTATCAATTTTAAGTTCTGTATTTGCCAATTACTAGTTCAGATCTCCAAGTTGTTATTTGCAATAATAATTAGAAGCTATCAATTTTAAGTTCTGTATTTGACAATTACAAGTTCAGATCTTCAAGTTATAATTTACAATAATAATTAGAAGCTATCAATTTTAAGTTCTGTATTTGACAATTACAAGTTCAGATCTTCAAGTTATAATTTGCAATAATAATTAGAAGCTATCAATTTTAAGTTCTGTATTTGACAATTACTAGTTCAGATCTTCAAGTTATAATTTGAAATAATAATTTGAATTTAAAAAATCTAAGTTCTGTAATTCACTATTACAAGTTCAGATCTTCAAGTTATAATTTACACAAATAATTAGAAGCTATCAATTTTAAGTTCTGTATTTGACTATTACAAGTTCGGATCTTCAAGTTATAATTTGCAATAATAATTAGAAGCTATCAATTTTAAGTTCTGTATTTGACAATTACAAGTTTAGATCTTGAAGTTATAATATGCAGTAATAATTAGAAGCTATCAATTTTAAGTTCTGTATTTGACAATTACTAGTTCAGATCTTCAAGTTATAATTTGAAATAATAATTTGAATTTAACAAATCTAAGTTCTGTAATTCACTATTACAAGTTCAGATCTTCAAGTTATAATTTACAATAATAATTAGAAGCTATCAATTTTAAGTTTTGTATTTGACAATTACAAGTTCAGATCTTCAAGTTATAATTTGCAATAATAATTAGAAGCTATTAATTTTAAGTTCTGTATTTGACAATTGCAAGTTCAGATCTTCAAGTTATAATTTGATATAATAATTAGAAGCTATCAATTTTATGTTCTGTATTTGACAATTACAAGTTCAGATCTTCAAGTTATAATTTGCAATAATAATTTGAAGCAATCAATTTTAAGTTCTGTATTTGACAATTACAAGTTCAGATCTTCAAGTTATAATTTGCAATAATAATTAGAAGCTATCAATTTTAAGTTCTGTATTTGACAATTACTAGTTCAGATCTCCAAGTTATAATTTGAAATAATAATTTGAATTTAACAAATCTAAGTTCTGTAATTCACTATTACAAGTTCAGATCTTCAAGTTATAATTTACAATAATAATTAGAAGCTATCAATTTTAAGTTCTGTATTTGACAATTACAAGTTTAGATCTTCAAGTTATAATTTGCAATAATAATTAGAAGCTATTAATTTTAAGTTCTGTATTTGACAATTACAAGTTCAGATCTTCAAGTTATAATTTGAAATAATAATTAGAAGCTATCAATTTTATGTTCTGTATTGGACAATTACAAGTTCAGATCTTCAAGTTATAAGTTGCAATAATAATTAGAAGCTATCAATTTTAAGTTCTGTATTTTACAATTACAAGTTCAAATCTTCAAGTTATAATTTGCAATAATAATTAGAAGCTATCAATTTTAAATTCTGTATTTGACAATTACTAGTTCAGATCTCCAAGTTATTATTTGCAATAATAATTAGAAGCTATCAATTTTAAGTTCTGTATTTGACAATTACAAGTTCAGATCTTCAAGTTATAATTTACAATAATAATTAGAAGCTATCAATTTTAAGTTCTGTATTTGACAATTACAAGTTCAGATCTTCAAGTTATAATTTGCAATAATAATTAGTAGCTATCAATTTTAAGTTCTGTATTTGACAATTACTAGTTCAGATCTTCAAGTTATAATTTGAAATAATAATTTGAATTTAACAAATCTAAGTTCTGTAATTCACTATTACAAGTTCAGATCTTCAAGTTATAATTTACAATAATAATTAGAAGCTATCAATTTTAAGTTCTGTATTTGACTATTACAAGTTCAGATCTTCAAGTTATAATTTGCAATAATAATTAGAAGCTATCAATTTTAAGTTCTGTATTTGACAGTTACAAGTTCAGATCTTCAAGTTATAATTTGCACTAATAATTTGTATTTAACAATTAGAAGTTCTGTATTTGACTATTACAAGTTCAGATCTTCGCATTATTATTTGCAATCTTAGTTTGAATTTAACAATTCGAAGTTCTGTATTTACCTATTACAGGTTCAGATCTTCAAGTTATAATTTGCAATCACAATTTGTATTTAACAATGCTAAGTTGCGTATTTGTCTATTACAAGTTCAGATCTTCAAATTATAATTTGCAATAATAATTAGAAGCTATCAATTTTAAGTTCTGTATTTGACAATTACAAGTTCAGATCTTCAAGTTATTATTTGCAATAATAATTAGAAGCTATCAATTTTAAGTTCTGCATTTGACAATTACAAGTTCAGATCTTGAAGTTATAATTTACAATAATAATTAGAAGCTATCAATTTTAAGTTCTGTATTTAACAATTACAAGTTCAGATCTCAAGTTATAATATGCAATAATAATTAGAAGCTATCAATTTTAAGTTCTGTATTTGACAATTACTAGTTCAGATCTTCAAGTTATAATTTGAAATAATAATTTGAATTTAACAAATCTAAGTTCTGTAATTCACTATTACAAGTTCAGATCTTCAAGTTATAATTTACAATAATAATTAGAAGCTATCAATTTTAAGTTCTGTATTTGACAATTACAAGTTCAGATCTTCAAGTTATAATTTGCAATAATAATTAGCAGCTATTAATTTTAAGTTCTGTATTTGACAATTACAAGTTCAGATCTTCAAGTTATAATGTGCAATAATAATTAGAAGCTATCAATTTTAAGTTCTGTATTTGACAACTACAAGTTCAGATCTTCAAGTTATAATTTGCAATAATAATTAGAAGCTATCAATTTTAAGTTCTGTATTTGACAATTACTAGTTCAGATCTCCAAGTTGTTATTTGCAATAATAATTAGAAGCTATCAATTTTAAGTTCTGTATTTGACAATTACAAGTTCAGATCTTCAAGTTATAATTTACAATAATAATTAGAAGCTATCAATTTTAAGTTCTGTATTTGACAATTACAAGTTCAGATCTTCAAGTTATAATTTGCAATAATAATTAGAAGCTATCAATTTTAAGTTCTATATTTGACAATTACTAGTTCAGATCTTCAAGTTATAATTTGAAATAATAATTTGAATTTAAAAAATCTAAGTTCTGTAATTCACTATTACAAGTTCAGATCTTCAAGTTATAATTTACAATAATAATTAGAAGCTATCAATTTTAAGTTCTGTATTTGACTATTACAAGTTCAGATCTTCAAGTTATAATTTGCAATAATAATTAGAAGCTATCAATTTTAAGTTCTGTATTTGACAATTACAAGTTTAGATCTTGAAGTTATAATATGCAGTAATAATTAGAAGCTATCAATTTTAAGTTCTGTATTTGACAATTACTAGTTCAGATCTTCAAGTTGTTATTTGCAATAATAATTAGAAGCTATCAATTTTAAGTTCTGTATTTGCCAATTACTAGTTCAGATCTCCAAGTTGTTATTTGCAATAATAATTAGAAGCTATCAATTTTAAGTTCTGTATTTGACAATTACAAGTTCAGATCTTCAAGTTATAATTTACAATAATAATTAGAAGCTATCAATTTTAAGTTTTGTATTTGACAATTACAAGTTCAGATCTTCAAGTTATAATTTGCAATAATAATTAGAAGCTATTAATTTTAAGTTCTGTATTTGACAATTGCAAGTTCAGATCTTCAAGTTATAATTTGATATAATAATTAGAAGCTATCAATTTTATGTTCTGTATTTGACAATTACAAGTTCAGATCTTCAAGTTATAATTTGCAATAATAATTTGAAGCAATCAATTTTAAGTTCTGTATTTGACAATTACAAGTTCAGATCTTCAAGTTATAATTTGCAATAATAATTAGAAGCTATCAATTTTAAGTTCTGTATTTGACAATTACTAGTTCAGATCTCCAAGTTATAATTTGAAATAATAATTTGAATTTAACAAATCTAAGTTCTGTAATTCACTATTACAAGTTCAGATCTTCAAGTTATAATTTACAATAATAATTAGAAGCTATCAATTTTAAGTTCTGTATTTGACAATTACAAGTTTAGATCTTCAAGTTATAATTTGCAATAATAATTAGAAGCTATTAATTTTAAGTTCTGTATTTGACAATTACAAGTTCAGATCTTCAAGTTATAATTTGAAATAATAATTAGAAGCTATCAATTTTATGTTCTGTATTGGACAATTACAAGTTCAGATCTTCAAGTTATAAGTTGCAATAATAATTAGAAGCTATCAATTTTAAGTTCTGTATTTTACAATTACAAGTTCAAATCTTCAAGTTATAATTTGCAATAATAATTAGAAGCTATCAATTTTAAATTCTGTATTTGACAATTACTAGTTCAGATCTCCAAGTTATTATTTGCAATAATAATTAGAAGCTATCAATTTTAAGTTCTGTATTTGACAATTACAAGTTCAGATCTTCAAGTTATAATTTACAATAATAATTAGAAGCTATCAATTTTAAGTTCTGTATTTGACAATTACAAGTTCAGATCTTCAAGTTATAATTTGCAATAATAATTAGTAGCTATCAATTTTAAGTTCTGTATTTGACAATTACTAGTTCAGATCTTCAAGTTATAATTTGAAATAATAATTTGAATTTAACAAATCTAAGTTCTGTAATTCACTATTACAAGTTCAGATCTTCAAGTTATAATGTGCAATAATAATTAGAAGCTATCAATTTTAAGTTCTGTATTTGACAACTACAAGTTCAGATCTTCAAGTTATAATTTGCAATAATAATTAGAAGCTATCAATTTTAAGTTCTGTATTTGACAATTACTAGTTCAGATCTCCAAGTTGTTATTTGCAATAATAATTAGAAGCTATCAATTTTAAGTTCTGTATTTGACAATTACAAGTTCAGATCTTCAAGTTATAATTTACAATAATAATTAGAAGCTATCAATTTTAAGTTCTGTATTTGACAATTACAAGTTCAGATCTTCAAGTTATAATTTGCAATAATAATTAGAAGCTATCAATTTTAAGTTCTGTATTTGACAATTACTAGTTCAGATCTTCAAGTTATAATTTGAAATAATAATTTGAATTTAAAAAATCTAAGTTCTGTAATTCACTATTACAAGTTCAGATCTTCAAGTTATAATTTACAATAATAATTAGAAGCTATCAATTTTAAGTTCTGTATTTGACTATTACAAGTTCAGATCTTCAAGTTATAATTTGCAATAATAATTAGAAGCTATCAATTTTAAGTTCTGTATTTACCTATTACAGGTTCAGATCTTCAAGTTATAATTTGCAATCACAATTTGTATTTAACAATGCTAAGTTGCGTATTTGTCTATTACAAGTTCAGATCTTCAAATTATAATTTGCAATAATAATTAGAAGCTATCAATTTTAAGTTCTGTATTTGACAATTACAAGTTCAGATCTTCAAGTTATTATTTGCAATAATAATTAGAAGCTATCAATTTTAAGTTCTGTATTTGACAATTACAAGTTCAGATCTTGAAGTTATAATTTACAATAATAATTAGAAGCTATCAATTTTAAGTTCTGTATTTAACAATTACAAGTTCAGATCTTCAAGTTATAATATGCAATAATAATTAGAAGCTATCAATTTTAAGTTCTGTATTTGACAATTACTAGTTCAGATCTTCAAGTTATAATTTGAAAAAATAATTTGAATTTAACAAATCTAAGTTCTGTAATTCACTATTACAAGTTCAGATCTTCAAGTTATAATTTACAATAATAATTAGAAGCTATCAATTTTAAGTTCTGTATTTGACTATTACAAGTTCAGATCTTCAAGTTATAATTTGCAATAATAATTAGAAGCTATCAATTTTATGTTCTGTATTTGACAATTACAAGTTCAGATCTTCAAGTTATAATATGCAATAATAATTAGAAGCAATCAATTTTAAGTTCTGTATTTGACAATTACAAGTTCAGATCTTCAAGTTATAATTTGCAATAATAATTAGAAGCTATCAATTTTAAGTTCTGTATTTGACAATTACTAGTTCAGATCTGCAAGTTATAATTTGAAATAATAATTTGAATTTAACAAATCTAAGTTCTGTAATTCACTATTACAAGTTCAGATCTTCAAGTTATAATTTACAATAATAATTAGAAGCTATCAATTTTAAGTTCTGTATTTGACAATTACAAGTTTAGATCTTCAAGTTATAATTTGCAATAATAATTAGAAGCTATTAATTTTAAGTTCTGTATTTGACAATTACAAGTTCAGATCTTCAAGTTATAATTTGAAATAATAATTAGAAGCTATCAATTTTATGTTCTGTATTGGACAATTACAAGTTCAGATCTTCAAGTTATAAGTTGCAATAATAATTAGAAGCTATCAATTTTAAGTTCTGTATTTTACAATTACAAGTTCAGATCTTCAAGTTATAATTTGCAATAATAATTAGAAGCTATCAATTTTAAATTCTGTATTTGACAATTACTAGTTCAGATCTCTAAGTTATTATTTGCAATAATAATTAGAAGCTATCAATTTTAAGTTCTGTATTTGACAATTACAAGTTCAGATCTTCAAGTTATAATTTACAATAATAATTAGAAGCTATCAATTTTAAGTTCTGTATTTGACAATTACAAGTTCAGATCTTCAAGTTATAATTTGCAATAATAATTAGTAGCTATCAATTTTAAGTTCTGTATTTGACAATTACTAGTTCAGATCTTCAAGTTATAATGTGAAATAATAATTTGAATTTAACAAATCTAAGTTCTGTAATTCACTATTACAAGTTCAGATCTTCAAGTTATAATTTACAATAATAATTAGAAGCTATCAATTTTAAGTTCTGTATTTGACTATTACAAGTTCAGATCTTCAAGTTATAATTTGCAATAATAATTAGAAGCTATCAATTTTAAGTTCTGTATTTGACAGTTACAAGTTCAGATCTTCAAGTTATAATTTGCACTAATAATTTGTATTTAACAATTAGAAGTTCTGTATTTGACTATTACAAGTTCAGATCTTCGAATTATTATTTTCAATCTTAGTTTGAATTTAACAATTCGAAGTTCTGTATTTACCTATTACAGGTTCAGATCTTCAAGTTATAATTTGCAATCACAATTTGTATTTAACAATGGTAAGTTGCGTATTTGTCTATTACAAGTTCAGATCTTCAAATTATAATTTGCAATAATAATTAGAAGCTATCAATTTTAAGTTCTGTATTTGACAATTACAAGTTCAGATCTTCAAGTTATTATTTGCAATAATAATTAGAAGCTATCAATTTTAAGTTCTGCATTTGACAATTACAAGTTCAGATCTTGAAGTTATAATTTACAATAATAATTAGAAGCTATCAATTTTAAGTTCTGTATTTAACAATTACAAGTTCAGATCTCAAGTTATAATATGCAATAATAATTAGAAGCTATCAATTTTAAGTTCTGTATTTGACAATTACTAGTTCAGATCTTATAGTTATAATTTGAAATAATAATTTGAATTTAACAAATCTAAGTTCTGTAATTCACTATTACAAGTTCAGATCTTCAAGTTATAATTTACAATAATAATTAGAAGCTATCAATTTTAAGTTCTGTATTTGACAATTACAAGTTCAGATCTTCAAGTTATAATTTGCAATAATAATTAGAAGCTATTAATTTTAAGTTCTGTATTTGACAATTACAAGTTCAGATCTTCAAGTTATAATGTGCAATAATAATTAGAAGCTATCAATTTTAAGTTCTGTATTTGACAACTACAAGTTCAGATCTTCAAGTTATAATTTGCAATAATAATTAGAAGCTATCAATTTTAAGTTCTGTATTTGACAATTACTAGTTCAGATCTCCAAGTTATTATTTGCACTAATAATTAGAAGCTATCAATTTTAAGTTCTGTATTTGACAATTACAAGTTCAGATCTTCAAGTTATAATTTACAATAATAATTAGAAGCTATCAATTTTAAGTTCTGTATTTGACAATTACAAGTTCAGATCTTCAAGTTATAATTTGCAATAATAATTAGAAGCTATCAATTTTAAGTTCTGTATTTGACAATTACTAGTTCAGATCTTCAAGTTATAATTTGAAATAATAACTTGAATTTAAAAAATCTAAGTTCTGTAATTCACTATTACAAGTTCAGATCTTCAAGTTATAATTTACAATAATAATTAGAAGCTATCAATTTTAAGTTCTGTAGTTGACTATTACAAGTTCAGATCTTCAAGTTATAATTTGCAATAATAATTAGAAGCTATCAATTTTAAGTTCTGTATTTGACAATTACAAGTTCAGATCTTCAAGTTATAATTTGCACTAATAATTTGTATTTCACAATTAGAAGTTCTGTATTTGACAATTACAAGTTCAGATCTTCAAGTTATAATTTCAATAATAATTAGAAGCTATCAATTTTAAGTTCTGTATTTGACAATTACTAGTTCAGATCTTCAAGTTATAATTTGAAATAATAATTTGAATTTAACAAATCTAAGTTCTGTAATTCACTATTACAAGTTCAGATCTTCAAGTTATAATTTACAATAATAATTAGAAGCTATCAATTTTAAGTTCTGTATTTGACAATTACAAGTTCAGATCTTCAAGTTATAATTTGCAATAATAATTAGAAGCTATTAATTTTAAGTTCTGTATTTGACAATTACAAGTTCAGATCTTCAAGTTATAATGTGCAATAATAATTAGAAGCTATCAATTTTAAGTTCTGTATTTGACAACTACAAGTTCAGATCTTCAAGTTATAATTTGCAATAATAATTAGAAGCTATCAATTTTAAGTTCTGTATTTGACAATTACTAGTTCAGATCTCCAAGTTATTATTTGCAATAATAATTAGAAGCTATCAATTTTAAGTTCTGTATTTGACAATTACAAGTTCAGATCTTCAAGTTATAATTTACAATAATAATTAGAAGCTATCAATTTTAAGTTCTGTATTTGACAATTACAAGGTCAGATCTTCAAGTTATAATTTGCAATAATAATTAGAAGCTATCAATTTTAAGTTCTGTATTTGACAATTTCTAGTTCAGATCTTCAAGTTATAATTTGAAATAATAATTTGAATTAAAAAAATCTAAGTTCTGTAATTCACTATTACAAGTTCAGATCTTCAAGTTATAATTTACAATAATAATTAGAAGCTATCTATTTTAAGTTCTGTATTTGACTATTACAAGTTCAGATCTTCAAGTTATAATTTGCAATAATAATTAGAAGCTATCAATTTTAAGTTCTGTATTTGACAATTACAAGTTCAGATCTTCAAGTTATAATTTGCACTAATAATTTGTATTTAACAATTAGAAGTTCTGTATTTGACAATTACAAGTTCAGATCTTCAAGTTATAATTTGCAATAATAATTAGAAGCTATCAATTTTAAGTTCTGTATTTGACAATTACTAGTTCAGATCTTCATGTTATAATTTGCACTAATAATTTGTATTTAACAATTAGAAGTTCTGTATTTGACTATTACAAGTTCAAATTATAATTTGCAATAATAATTATAAGCTATCAATTTTAAGTTCTGTATTTGACAATTACAAGTTCAGATCTTCAAGTTATTATTTGCAATAATAATTAGAAGCTATCAATTTTAAGTTCTGCATTTGACAATTACAAGTTCAGATCTTGAAGTTATAATTTACAATAATAATTAGAAGCAATCAATTTTAAGTTCTGTATTTAACAATTACAAGTTCAGATCTCAAGTTATAATATGCAATAATAATTAGCAGCTATCAATTTTAAGATCTGTATTTGACAATTACTAGTTCAGATCTTCAAGTTATAATTTGAAATAATAATTTGAATTTAACAAATCTAAGTTCTGTAATTCACTATTACAAGTTCAGATCTTCAAGTTATAATTTACAATAATAATTAGAAGCTATCAATTTTAGTTCTGTATTTGACAATTACAAGTTCAGATCTTCAAGTTATAATTTGCAATAATAATTAGAAGCTATTAATTTTAAGTTCTGTATTTGACAATTACAAGTTCAGATCTTCAAGTTATAATTTGAAATAATAATTAGAAGCTATCAATTTTATGTTCTGTATTTGACAATTACAAGTTCAGATCTTCAAGTTATAATTTGCAAAAATAATTAGAAGCTATCAATTTTAAGTTCTGTATTTGACAATTACAAGTTCAGATCTTCAAGTTATAATTTGCAATAATAATTAGAAGCTATCAATTTTAAGTTCTGTATTTGGCAATTACTAGTTCAGATCTCCAAGTTATTATTTGCAATAATAATTAGAAGCTATCAATTTTAAGTTCTGTATTTGACAATTACAAGTTCAGATCTTCAAGTTTTAATTTACAATAATAATTAGAAGCTATCAATTTTAAGTTCTGTATTTGACAATTACAAGTTCAGATCTTCAAGTTATAATTTGCAATAATAATTAGAAGCTATCAATTTTAAGTTCTGTATTTTACAATTACTAGTTCAGATCTTCAAGTTATAATTTGAAATAATAATTTGAATTTAACAAATCTAAGTTCTGTAATTCACTATTACAAGTTCAGATCTTCAAGTTATAATTTACAATAATAATTAGAAGCTATCAATTTTAAGTTCTGTATTTGACTATTACAAGTTCAGATCTTCAAGTTATAATTTGCAATAATAATTAGAAGCTATCAATTTTAAGTTCTGTATTTGACAATTACAAGTTCAGATCTTCAAGTTATAATTTGCACTAATAATTTGTATTTAACAATTAGAAGTTCTGTATTTGACAATTACAAGTTCAGATCTTCAAGTTATAATTTGCAATAATAATTAGAAGCTATCAATTTTAAGTTCTGTATTTGACAATTACTAGTTCAGATCTTCAAGTTATAATTTGCACTAATAATTTGTATTTAACAATTAGAAGTTCTGTATTTGACTATTACAAGTTCAGATCTTCGAATTATTATTTGCAATCTTAGTTTGAATTTAACAATTCGAAGTTCTGTATTTACCTATTACAGGTTCAGATCTTCAAGTTATAATTTGCAATCACAATTTGTATTTAACAATGCTAAGTTGCGTATTTGTCTATTACAAGTTCAGATCTTCAAATTATAATTTGCAATAATAATTAGAAGCTATCAATTTTAAGTTCTGTATTTGACAATTACAAGTTCAGATCTTCAAGTTATTATTTGCAATAATAATTAGAAGCTATCAATTTTAAGTTCTGTATTTGACAATTACAAGTTCAGATCTTGAAGTTATAATTTACAATAATAATTAGAAGCTATCAATTTTAAGTTCTGTATTTAACAATTACAAGTTCAGATCTTCAAGTTATAATATGCAATAATAATTAGAAGCTATCAATTTTAAGTTCTGTATTTGACAATTACTAGTTCAGATCTTCAAGTTATAATTTGAATTTAACAAATCTAAGTTCTGTAATTCACTATTACAAGTTCAGATCTTCAAGTTATAATTTACAATAATAATAAGAAGCTATCAATTTTAAGCTCTGTATTTGACAATTACAAGTTCAGATCTTCAAGTTATAATTTGCACTAATAATTTGTATTTAACAATTTGAAGTTCTGTATTTGACAATTACAAGTTCAGATCTTCAAGTTATAATTTGCAATAATAATTAGAAGCTATCAATTATAAGTTCTGTATTTGACAATTACAAGTTCAGATCTTCAAGTTATTATTTGCAATAATAATTAGAAGCTATCAATTTTAAGTTCTGTATTTGACAATTACAAGTTTAGATCTTGAAGTTATAATTTACAATAATAATTAGAAGCTATCAATTTTAAGTTCTGTATTTAACAATTACAAGTTCAGATCTTCAAGTTATAATATGCAGTAATAATTAGAAGCTATCAATTTTAAGTTCTGTATTTGACAATTACTAGTTCAGATCTTCAAGTTATAATTTGAAATAATAATTTGAATTTAACAAATCTAAGTTCTGTAATTCACTATTACAAGTTCAGATCTTCAAGTTATAATTTACAATAATAATTAGAAGCTATCAATTTTAAGTTTTGTATTTGACAATTACAAGTTCAGATCTTCAAGTTATAATTTGCAATAATAATTAGAAGCTATTAATTTTAAGTTCTGTATTTGACAATTGCAAGTTCAGATCTTCAAGTTATAATTTGAAATAATAATTAGAAGCTATCAATTTTATGTTCTGTATTTGACAATTACAAGTTCAGATCTTCAAGTTATAATATGCAGTAATAATTAGAAGCTATCAATTTTAAGTTCTGTATTTGACAATTGCAAGTTCAGATCTTCAAGTTATAATTTACAATAATAATTAGAAGCTATCAATTTTAAGTTCTGTATTTAACAATTACAAGTTCAGATCTTCAAGTTATAATATGCAGTAATAATTAGAAGCTATCAATTTTAAGTTCTGTATTTGACAATTACTAGTTCAGATCTTCAAGTTATAATTTGAAATAATAATTTGAATTTAACAAATCTAAGTTCTGTAATTCACTATTACAAGTTCAGATCTTCAAGTTATAATTTACAATAATAATTAGAAGCTATCAATTTTAAGTTTTGTATTTGACAATTACAAGTTCAGATCTTCAAGTTATAATTTGCAATAATAATTAGAAGCTATTAATTTTAAGTTCTGTATTTGACAATTGCAAGTTCAGATCTTCAAGTTATAATTTGAAATAATAATTAGAAGCTATCAATTTTATGTTCTGTATTTGACAATTACAAGTTCAGATCTTCAAGTTATTATTTGCAATAATAATTAGAAGCAATCAATTTTAAGTTCTGTATTTGACAATTACAAGTTCAGATCTTCAAGTTATAATTTGCAATAATAATTAGTAGCTATCAATTTTAAGTTCTGTATTTGACAATTACTAGTTCAGATCTCCAAGTTATTATTTGCAATAATAATTAGAAGCTATCAATTTTAAGTTCTGTATTTGACAATTACTAGTTCAGATCTTCAAGTTATAATTTGAAATAATAATTTGAATTTAACAAATCTAAGTTCTGTAATTCACTATTACAAGTTCAGATCTTCAAGTTATAATTTACAATAATAATTAGAAGCTATCAATTTTAAGTTCTGTATTTGACTATTACAAGTTCAGATCTTCAAGTTATAATTTGCAATAATAATTAGAAGCTATCAATTTTAAGTTCTGTATTTGACAATTACAAGTTCAGATCTTCAAGTTATAATTTGCACTAATAATTTGTATTTAACAATTAGAAGTTCTGTATTTGACAATTACAAGTTCAGATCTTCTAGTTATAATTTGCAATAATAATTAGAAGCTATCAATTTTAAGTTCTGTATTTGACAATTACTAGTTCAGATCTTCAAGTTATAATTTGCACTAATAATTTGTATTTAACAATTAGAAGTTCTGTATTTGACTATTACAAGTTCAGATCTTCGAATTATTATTTGCAATCTTAGTTTGAATTTAACAATTCGAAGTTCTGTATTTACCTATTACAGGTTCAGATCTTCAAGTTATAATTTGCAATCACAATTTGTATTTAACAATGCTAAGTTGCGTGTTAGTCTATTACAAGTTCAGATCTTCAAATTATAATTTGCAATAATAATTAGAAGCTATCAATTTTAAGTTCTGTATTTGACAATTACAAGTTCAGATCTTCAAGTTATTATTTGCAGTAATAATTAGAAGCTATCAATTTTAAGTTCTGTATTTGACAATTACAAGTTCAGATCTTGAAGTTATAATTTACAATAATAATTAGAAGCTATCAATTTTAAGTTCTGTATTTAACAATTACAAGTTCAGATCTTCAAGTTATAATATGCAATAATAATTAGAAGCTATCAATTTTAAGTTCTGTATTTGACAATTACTAGTTCAGATCTTCAAGTTATAATTTGAAATAATAATTTGAATTTAACAAATCTAAGTTCTGTAATTCACTATTACAAGTTCAGATCTTCAAGTTATAATTTACAATAATAATTAGAAGCTATCAATTTTAAGTTCTGTATTTGACAATTACAAGTTCAGATCTTCAAGTTATAATTTGCACTAATAATTTGTATTTAGCAATTTGAAGTTCTGTATTTGACAATTACAAGTTCAGATCTTCAAGTTATAATTTGCAATAATAATTTGAAGCAATCAATTTTAAGTTCTGTATTTGACAATTACAAGTTCAGATCTTCAAGTTATTATTTGCAATAATAATTAGAAGCTATCAATTTTAAATTCTGTATTTGACAATTACAAGTTTAGATCTTGAAGTTATAATTTACAATAATAATTAGAAGCAATCAATTTTAAGTTCTGTATTTGACAATTACTAGTTCAGATCTTCAAGTTATAATTTGCACTAATAATTTGTATTTAACAATTAGAAGTTCTGTATTTGACTATTACAAGTTCAGATCTTCGAATTATTATTTGCAATCTTAGTTTGAATTTAACAATTCGAAGTTCTGTATTTACCTATTACAGGTTCAGATCTTCAAGTTATAATTTGCAATCACAATTTGTATTTAACAATGCTAAGTTGCGTGTTAGTCTATTACAAGTTCAGATCTTCAAATTATAATTTGCAATAATAATTAGAAGCTATCAATTTTAAGTTCTGTATTTGACAATTACAAGTTCAGATCTTCAAGTTATTATTTGCAGTAATAATTAGAAGCTATCAATTTTAAGTTCTGTATTTGACAATTACAAGTTCAGATCTTGAAGTTATAATTTACAATAATAATTAGAAGCTATCAATTTTAAGTTCTGTATTTAACAATTACAAGTTCAGATCTTCAAGTTATAATATGCAATAATAATTAGAAGCTATCAATTTTAAGTTCTGTATTTGACAATTACTAGTTCAGATCTTCAAGTTATAATTTGAAATAATAATTTGAATTTAACAAATCTAAGTTCTGTAATTCACTATTACAAGTTCAGATCTTCAAGTTATAATTTACAATAATAATTAGAAGCTATCAATTTTAAGTTCTGTATTTGACAATTACAAGTTCAGATCTTCAAGTTATAATTTGCACTAATAATTTGTATTTAACAATTTGAAGTTCTGTATTTGACAATTACAAGTTCAGATCTTCAAGTTATAATTTGCAATAATAATTTGAAGCAATCAATTTTAAGTTCTGTATTTGACAATTACAAGTTCAGATCTTCAAGTTATTATTTGCAATAATAATTAGAAGCTATCAATTTTAAGTTCTGTATTTGACAATTACAAGTTTAGATCTTGAAGTTATAATGTACAATAATAATTAGAAGCTATCAATTTTAAGTTCTGTATTTAACAATTACAAGTTCAGATCTTCAAGTTATAATACGCAGTAATAATTAGAAGCTATCAATTTTAAGTTCTGTATTTGACAATTACTAGTTCAGATCTTCAAGTTATAATTTGAAATAATAATTTGAATTTAACAAATCTAAGTTCTGTAATTCACTATTACAAGTTCAGATCTTCAAGTTATAATTTACAATAATAATTAGAAGCTATCAATTTTAAGTTTTGTATTTGACAATTACAAGTTCAGATCTTCAAGTTATAGTTTGCAATAATAATTAGAAGCTATTAATTTTAAGTTCTGTATTTGACAATTGCAAGTTCAGATCTTCAAGTTATAATTTGAAATAATAATTAGAAGCTATCAATTTTATGTTCTGTATTTGACAATTACAAGTTCAGATCTTCAAGTTATAATTTGCAATAATAATTAGAAGCTATCATTTTTAAGTTCTGTATTTGACAATTACAAGTGCAGATCTTCAAGTTATAATTTGCAATAATAATTAGAAGCTATCAATTTTAAGTTCTGTATTTGACAATTACTAGTTCAGATCTCCAAGTTATTATTTGCAATAATAATTAGAAGCTATCAATTTTAAGTTCTGTATTTGACAATTACAAGTTCAGATCTTCAAGTTATAATTTACAATAATAATTAGAAGCTATCAATTTTAAGTTCTGTATTTGACTATTACAAGTTCAGATCTTCAAGTTATAATTTGCAATAATAATTAGAAGCTATCAATTTTAAGTTCTGTATTTGACAATTACAAGTTCAGATCTTCTAGTTATAATTTGCACTAATAATTTGTATTTAACAATTAGAAGTTCTGTATTTGACAATTACAAGTTCAGATCTTCAAGTTATAATTTGCAATAATAATTAGAAGCTATCAATTTTAAGTTCTGTATTTGAAAATTACTAGTTCAGATCTTCAAGTTATAATTTGCACTAATAATTTGTATTTAACAATTAGAAGTTCTGTATTTGACTATTACAAGTTCAGATCTTCGAATTATTATTTGCAATCTTAGTTTGAATTTAACAATTCGAAGTTCTGTATTTACCTATTACAGGTTCAGATCTTCAAGTTATAATTTGCAATCACAATTTGTATTTAACAATGCTAAGTTGCGTGTTAGTCTATTACAAGTTCAGATCTTCAAATTATAATTTGCAATAATAATTAGAAGCTATCAATTTTAAGTTCTGTATTTGACAATTACAAGTTCAGCTCTTCAAGTTATTATTTGCAGTAATAATTAGAAGCTATCAATTTTAAGTTCTGTATTTGACAATTACAAGTTCAGATCTTGAAGTTATAATTTACAATAATAATTAGAAGCTATCAATTTTAAGTTCTGTATTTAACAATTACAAGTTCAGATCTTCAAGTTATAATATGCAATAATAATTAGAAGCTATCAATTTTAAGTTCTGTATTTGACAATTACTAGTTCAGATCTTCAAGTTATAATTTGAAATAATAATTTGAATTTAACAAATCTAAGTTCTGTAATTCACTATTACAAGTTCAGATCTTCAAGTTATAATTTACAATAATAATTAGAAGCTATCAATTTTAAGTTCTGTATTTGACAATTACAAGTTCAGATCTTCAAGTTATAATTTGCACTAATAATTTGTATTTAACAATTTGAAGTTCTGTATTTGACAATTACAAGTTCAGATCTTCAAGTTATAATTTGCAATAATAATTTGAAGCTATCAATTTTAAGTTCTGTATTTGACAATTACAAGTTCAGATCTTCAAGTTATTATTTGCAATAATAATTAGAAGCTATCAATTTTAAGTTCTGTATTTGACAATTACAAGTTTAGATCTTGAAGTTATAATTTACAATAATAATTAGAAGCTATCAATTTTAAGTTCTGTATTTAACAATTACAAGTTCAGATCTTCAAGTTATAATACGCAGTAATAATTAGAAGCTATCAATTTTAAGTTCTGTATTTGACAATTACTAGTTCAGATCTTCAAGTTATAATTTGAAATAATAATTTGAATTTAACAAATCTAAGTTCTGTAATTCACTATTACAAGTTCAGATCTTCAAGTTATAATTTACAATAATAATTAGAAGCTATCAATTTTAAGTTCTGTATTTGACAATTACAAGTTCAGATCTTCAAGTTATAATTTGCACTAATAATTTGTATTTAACAATTTGAAGTTCTGTATTTGACAATTACAAGTTCAGATCTTCAAGTTATAATTTGCAATAATAATTAGAAGCTATCAATTTTAAGTTCTGTTTTTGACAATTACAAGTTCAGATCTTCAAGTTATAATTTGCAATAATAATTAGAAGCTATCAATTTTAAGTTCTGTATTTGACAATTACAAGTTCAGATCTTCAAGTTATAATTTGCAATAATAATTAGAAGCTATCAATTTTAAGTTCTGTATTTCACAATTACAAGTTCAGATCTTCAAGTTATAATATGCATTAATAATTAGAAGCTATCAATTTTAAGTTCTGTATTTGACAATTACTAGTTCAGATCTTCAAGTTATAATTTGAAATAATAATTTGAATTTAACAAATCTAAGTTCTGTAATTCACTATTACAAGTTCAGATCTTCAAGTTATAATTTACAATAATAATTAGAAGCTATCAATTTTAAGTTCTGTATTTGACAATTACAAGTTCAGATCTTCAAGTTATAATTTGCACTAATAATTTGTATTTAACAATTTGAAGTTCTGTATTTGACAATTACAAGTTCAGATCTTCAAGTTATAATTTGCAATAATAATTAGAAGCTATCAATTTTAAGTTCTGTTTTTGACAATTACAAGTTCAGATCTTCAAGTTATAATTTGCAATAATAATTAGAAGCTATCAATTTTAAGTTCTGTATTTGACAATTACAAGTTCAGATCTTCAAGTTATAATTTGCAATAATAATTAGAAGCTATCAATTTTAAGTTCTGTATTTGACAATTACTAGTTCAGATCTTCAAGTTATAATTTGCACTAATAATTTGTATTTAACAATTTGAAGTTCTGTATTTGACAATTACAAGTTCAGATCTTTAAGTTATAATTTGCAATAATAATTAGAATCTATCAATTTTAAGTTCTGTATTTGACAATTACAAGTTCAGATCTTCAAGTTATTATTTGCAATAATAATTAGAAGCTATCAATTTTAAGTTCTGTATTTGACAATTACAAGTTCAGATCTTGAAGTTATTATTTGCAATAATAATTAGAAGCTATCAATTTTAAGTTCTGTATTTGACAATTACAAGTTCAGATCTTGAAGTTATAATTTACAATAATAATTAGAAGCTATCAATTTTAAGTTCTGTATTTGACTATTTCAAGTTCAGATCTTCAAGTTATAATTTGCAATAATAATTAGAAGCTATCAATTTTAAGTTCTGTATTTGACAATTACAAGTTCAGATCTTCAAGTTATAATTTGCACTAATAATTTGTATTTAACAATTAGAAGTTCTGTATTTGACAATTACAAGTTCAGATCTTCAAGTTATAATTTGCAATAATAATTAGAAGCTATCAATTTTAAGTTCTGTATTTGACAATTACTAGTTCAGATCTTCAAGTTATAATTTGCAATCACAATTTGTATTTAACAATGCTAAGTTGCGTATTTGTCTATTACAAGTTCAGATCTTCAAATTATAATTTGCAATAATAATTAGAAGCTATCAATTTTAAGTTCTGTATTTGACAATTACAAGTTCAGCTCTTCAAGTTATTATTTGCAGTAATAATTAGAAGCTATCAATTTTAAGTTCTGTATTTGACAATTACAAGTTCAGATCTTGAAGTTATAATTTACAATAATAATTAGAAGCTATCAATTTTAAGTTCTGTATTTAACAATTACAAGTTCAGATCTTCAAGTTATAATATGCAATAATAATTAGAAGCTATCAATTTTAAGTTCTGTATTTGACAATTACTAGTTCAGATCTTCAAGTTATAATTTGAAATAATAATTTGAATTTAACAAATCTAAGTTCTGTAATTCACTATTACAAGTTCAGATCTTCAAGTTATAATTTACAATAATAATTAGAAGCTATCAATTTTAAGTTCTGTATTTGACAATTACAAGTTCAGATCTTCAAGTTATAATTTGCACTAATAATTTGTATTTAACAATTTGAAGTTCTGTATTTGACAATTACAAGTTCAGATCTTCAAGTTATAATTTGCAATAATAATTTGAAGCTATCAATTTTAAGTTCTGTATTTGACAATTACAAGTTCAGATCTTCAAGTTATTATTTGCAATAATAATTAGAAGCTATCAATTTTAAGTTCTGTATTTGACAATTACAAGTTTAGATCTTGAAGTTATAATTTACAATAATAATTAGAAGCTATCAATTTTAAGTTCTGTATTTAACTATTACAAGTTCAGATCTTCAAGTTATAATACGCAGTAATAATTAGAAGCTATCAATTTTAAGTTCTGTATTTGACAATTACTAGTTCAGATCTTCAAGTTATAATTTGAAATAATAATTTGAATTTAACAAATCTAAGTTCTGTAATTCACTATTACAAGTTCAGATCTTCAAGTTATAATTTACAATAATAATTAGAAGCTATCAATTTTAAGTTTTGTATTTGACAATTACAAGTTCAGATCTTCAAGTTATAGTTTGCAATAATAATTAGAAGCTATTAATTTTCAGTTCTGTATTTGACAATTGCAAGTTCAGATCTTCAAGTTATAATTTGAAATAATAATTAGAAGCTATCAATTTTATGTTCTGTATTTGACAATTACAAGTTCAGATCTTCAAGTTATAATTTGCAATAATAATTAGAAGCTATCATTTTTAAGTTCTGTATTTGACAATTACAAGTGCAGATCTTCAAGTTATAATTTGCAATAATAATTAGAAGCTATCAATTTTAAGTTCTGTATTTGACAATTACTAGTTCAGATCTCCAAGTTATTATTTGCAATAATAATTAGAAGCTATCAATTTTAAGTTCTGTATTTGACAATTACAAGTTCAGATCTTCAAGTTATAATTTACAATAATAATTAGAAGCTATCAATTTTAAGTTCTGTATTTGACTATTACAAGTTCAGATCTTCAAGTTATAATTTGCAATAATAATTAGAAGCTATCAATTTTAAGTTCTGTATTTGACAATTACAAGTTCAGATCTTCTAGTTATAATTTGCACTAATAATTTGTATTTAACAATTAGAAGTTCTGTATTTGACAATTACAAGTTCAGATCTTCAAGTTATAATTTGCAATAATAATTAGAAGCTATCAATTTTAAGTTCTGTATTTGACAATTACAAGTTCAGATCTTCAAGTTATTATTTGCAATAATAATTAGAAGCTATCAATTTTAAGTTCTGTATTTGACAATTACAAGTTCAGATCTTGAAGTTATAATTTACAATAATAATTAGAAGCTATCAATTTTAAGTTCTGTATTTAACAATTACAAGTTCAGATCTTCAAGTTATAATATGCAATAATAATTAGAAGCTATCAATTTTAAGTTCTGTATTTGACAATTACTAGTTCAGATCTTCAAGTTATAATTTGAAACAATAATTTGAATTTAACAAATCTAAGTTCTGTAATTCACTATTACAAGTTCAGATCTTCAAGTTATAATTTACAATAATAATTAGAAGCTATCAATTTTAAGTTCTGTATTTGACAATTACAAGTTCAGATCTTCAAGTTATAATTTGCACTAATAATTTGTATTTAACAATTTGAAGTTCTGTATTTGACAATTACAAGTTCAGATCTTCAAGTTATAATTTGCAATAATAATTAGAAGCTATCAATTTTAAGTTCTGTATTTGACAATTACAAGTTCAGATCTTCAAGTTATAATTTGCAATAATAATTAGAAGCTATCAATTTTAAGTTCTGTATTTGACAATTACAAGTTCAGATCTTCAAGTTATAATTTGCAATAATAATTAGAAGCTATCAATTTTAAGTTCTGTATTTGACAATTACTAGTTCAGATCTCCAAGTTATTATTTGCAATAATAATTAGAAGCTATCAATTTTAAGTTCTGTATTTGACAATTACAAGTTCAGATCTTCAAGTTATAATTTACAATAATAATTAGAAGCTATCAATTTTAAGTTCTGTATTTGACTATTACAAGTTCAGATCTTCAAGTTATAATTTGCAATAATAATTAGAAGCTATCAATTTTAAGTTCTGTATTTGACAATTACAAGTTCAGATCTTCAAGTTATAATTTGTATTTAACAATTAGTAGTTCTGTATTTGACAATTACAAGTTCAGATCTTCAAGTTATAATTTGCAATAATAATTAGAAGCTATCAATTTTAAGTTCTGTATTTGACAATTTCTAGTTCAGATCTTCAAGTTATAATTTGCACTAATAATTTGTATTTAACAATTTGAAGTTCTGTATTTGACTATTACAAGTTCAGATCTTCGAATTATTATTTGCAATCTTAGTTTGAATTTAACAATTCGAAGTTCTGTATTTGACAATTACAAGTTCAGATCTTCAAGTTATAATTTGCACTAATAATTTGTATTTAACAATTTGAAGTTCTGTATTTGACAATTACAAGTTGAGATCTTCAAGTTATAATTTGCAATAATAATTAGAAGCTATCAATTTTAAGTTCTGTATTTGACAATTACAAGTTCAGATCTTCAAGTTATAATTTGCAATAATAATTTGAAGCTATCAATTTTAAGTTCTGTATTTGACAATTACAAGTTCAGATCTTCAAGTTATAATTTGCAATAATAATTAGAAGCTATCAATTTTAAGTTCTGTATTTGACAATTACTAGTTCAGATCTTCAAGTTATAATTTGCACTAATAATTTGTATTTAACAATTTGAAGTTCTGTATTTGACAATTACAAGTTCAGATCTTTAAGTTATAATTTGCAATAATAATTAGAATCTATCAATTTTAAGTTCTGTATTTGACAATTACAAGTTCAGATCTTCAAGTTATTATTTGCAATAATAATTAGAAGCTATCAATTTTAAGTTCTGTATTTGACAATTACAAGTTCAGATCTTGAAGTTATAATTTACAATAATAATTAGAAGCTATCAATTTTAAGTTCTGTATTTCACAATTACAAGTTCAGATCTTCAAGTTATAATATGCAATAATAATTAGAAGCTATCAATTTTAAGTTCTGTATTTGACAATTACTAGTTCAGATCTTCAAGTTATAATTTGAAATAATAATTTGAATTTAACAAATCTAAGTTCTGTAATTCACTATTACAAGTTCAGATCTTCAAGTTATAATTTACAATAATAATTAGAAGCTATCAATTTTAAGTTCTGTATTTGACAATTACAAGTTCAGATCTTCAAGTTATAATTTGCACTAATAATTTGTATTTAACAATTTGAAGTTCTGTATTTGACAATTACAAGTTCAGATCTTCAAGTTATAATTTGCAATAATAATTAGAAGCTATCAATTTTAAGTTCTGTATTTGACAATTACAAGTTCAGATCTTCAAGTTATAATTTGCAATAATAATTAGAAGCTATCAATTTTAAGTTCTGTATTTGACAATTACAAGTTCAGATCTTCAAGTTATAATTTGCAATAATAATTAGAAGCTATCAATTTTAAGTTCTGTATTTGACAATTACTAGTTCAGATCTTCAAGTTATAATTTGCACTAATAATTTGTATTTAACAATTTGAAGTTCTGTATTTGACAATTACAAGTTCAGATCTTTAAGTTATAATTTGCAATAATAATTAGAATCTATCAATTTTAAGTTCTGTATTTGACAATTACAAGTTCAGATCTTCAAGTTATTATTTGCAATAATAATTAGAAGCTATCAATTTTAAGTTCTGTATTTGACAATTACAAGTTCAGATCTTGAAGTTATTATTTGCAATAATAATTAGAAGCTATCAATTTTAAGTTCTGTATTTGACAATTACAAGTTCAGATCTTGAAGTTATAATTTACAATAATAATTAGAAGCTATCAATTTTAAGTTCTGTATTTGACTATTTCAAGTTCAGATCTTCAAGTTATAATTTGCAATAATAATTAGAAGCTATCAATTTTAAGTTCTGTATTTGACAATTACAAGTTCAGATCTTCAAGTTATAATTTGCACTAATAATTTGTATTTAACAATTAGAAGTTCTGTATTTGACAATTACAAGTTCAGATCTTCAAGTTATAATTTGCAATAATAATTAGAAGCTATCAATTTTAAGTTCTGTATTTGACAATTACTAGTTCAGATCTTCAAGTTATAATTTGCAATCACAATTTGTATTTAACAATGCTAAGTTGCGTATTTGTCTATTACAAGTTCAGATCTTCAAATTATAATTTGCAATAATAATTAGAAGCTATCAATTTTAAGTTCTGTATTTGACAATTACAAGTTCAGATCTTCAAGTTATTATTTGCAATAATAATTAGAAGCTCTCAATTTTAAGTTCTGTATTTGACAATTACAAGTTCAGATCTTGAAGTTATAATTTACAATAATAATTAGAAGCTATCAATTTTAAGTTCTGTATTTCACAATTACAAGTTCAGATCTTCAAGTTATAATATGCAATAATAATTAGAAGCTATCAATTTTAAGTTCTGTATTTGACAATTACAAGTTCAGATCTTGAAGTTATAATTTTCAATAATAATTAGAAGCTATCAATTTTAAGTTCTGTATTTCACAATTACAAGTTCAGATCTTCAAGTTATAATATGCAATAATAATTATAAGCTATCAATTTTAAGTTCTGTATTTGACAATTACTAGTTCAGATCTTCAAGTTATAATTTGAAATAATAATTTGAATTTAACAAATCTAAGTTCTGTAATTCACTATTACAGGTTCAGATCTTCAAGTTATAATTTACAATAATAATTAGAAGCTATCAATTTTAAGTTCTGTATTTGACAATTACAAGTTCAGATCTTCAAGTTATAATTTGCACTAATAATTTGTATTTAACAATTTGAAGTTCTGTATTTGACAATTACAAGTTCAGATCTTCAAGTTATAATTTGCAATAATAATTAGAAGCTATCAATTTTAAGTTCTGTATTTGACAATTACAAGTTCAGATCTTCAAGTTATAATTTGCAATAATAATTAGAAGCTATCAATTTTAAGTTCTGTATTTGACAATTACAAGTTCAGATCTTCAAGTTATAATTTGCAATAATAATTAGAAGCTATCAATTTTAAGTTCTGTATTTGACAATTACTAGTTCAGATCTTCAAGTTATAATTTGCACTAATAATTTGTATTTAACAATTTGAAGTTCTGTATTTGACAATTACAAGTTCAGATCTTTAAGTTATAATTTGCAATAATAATTAGAATCTATCAATTTTAAGTTCTGTATTTGACAATTACAAGTTCAGATCTTCAAGTTATTATTTGCAATAATAATTAGAAGCTATCAATTTTAAGTTCTGTATTTGACAATTACAAGTTCAGATCTTGAAGTTATTATTTGCAATAATAATTAGAAGCTATCAATTTTAAGTTCTGTATTTGACAATTACAAGTTCAGATCTTCAAGTTATAATTTGCAATAATAATTAGAAGCTTTCAATTTTAAGTTCTGTATTTGACAATTACTAGTTCAGATCTTCAAGTTATAATTTGCAATCACAATTTGTATTTAACAATGCTAAGTTGCGTATTTGTCTATTACAAGTTCAGATCTTCAAATTATAATTTGCAATAATAATTAGAAGCTATCAATTTTAAGTTCTGTATTTGACAATTACAAGTTCAAATCTTCAAGTTATTATTTGCAATAATAATTAGAAGCTCTCAATTTTAAGTTCTGTATTTGACAATTACAAGTTCAGATCTTGAAGTTATAATTTACAATAATAATTAGAAGCTATCAATTTTAAGTTCTGTATTTCACAATTACAAGTTCAGATCTTCAAGTTATAATATGCAATAATAATTAGAAGCTATCAATTTTAAGTTCTGTATTTGACAATTACTAGTTCAGATCTTCAAGTTATAATTTGAAATAATAATTTGAATTTAACAAATCTAAGTTCTGTAATTCACTATTACAAGTTCAGATCTTCAAGTTATAATTTACAATAATAATTAGAAGCTATCAATTTTAAGTTCTGTATTTGACAATTACAAGTTCAGATCTTCAAGTTATAATTTGCACTAATAATTTGTATTTAACAATTTGAAGTTCTGTATTTGACAATTACAAGTTCAGATCTTCAAGTTATAATTTGCAATAATAATTAGAAGCTATCAATTTGAAGTTCTGTATTTGACAATTACAAGTTCAGATCTTCAAGTTATAATTTGCAATAATAATTAGAAGCTATCAATTTTAAGTTCTGTATTTGACAATTACAAGTTCAGATCTTCAAGTTATAATTTGCAATAATACTTAGAAGCTATCAATTTTAAGTTCTGTATTTGACAATTACTAGTTCAGATCTTCAAGTTATAATTTGCACTAATAATTTGTATTTAACAATTTGAAGTTCTGTATTTGACAATTACAAGTTCAGATCTTTAAGTTATAATTTGCAATAATAATTAGAATCTATCAATTTTAAGTTCTGTATTTGACAATTACAAGTTCAGATCTTCAAGTTATTATTTGCAATAATAATTAGAAGCTATCAATTTTAAGTTCTGTATTTGACAATTACAAGTTCAGATCTTGAAGTTATTATTTGCAATAATAATTAGAAGCTATCAATTTTAAGTTCTGTATTTGACAATTACAAGTTCAGATCTTGAAGTTATAATTTACAATAATAATTAGAAGCTATCAATTTTAAGTTCTGTATTTGACTATTTCAAGTTCAGATCTTCAAGTTATAATTTGCAATAATAATTAGAAGCTATCAATTTTAAGTTCTGTATTTGACAATTACAAGTTCAGATCTTCAAGTTATAATTTGCACTAATAATTTGTATTTAACAATTAGAAGTTCTGTATTTGACAATTACAAGTTCAGATCTTCAAGTTATAATTTGCAATAATAATTAGAAGCTATCAATTTTAAGTTCTGTATTTGACAAATACTAGTTCAGATCTTCAAGTTATAATTTGCAATCACAATTTGTATTTAACAATGCTAAGTTGCGTATTTGTCTATTACAAGTTCAGATCTTCAAATTATAATTTGCAATAATAATTAGAAGCTATCAATTTTAAGTTCTGTATTTGACAATTACAAGTTCAGATCTTCAAGTTATTATTTGCAATAATAATTAGAAGCTCTCAATTTTAAGTTCTGTATTTGACAATTACAAGTTCAGATCTTGAAGTTATAATTTACAATAATAATTAGAAGCTATCAATTTTAAGTTCTGTATTTCACAATTACAAGTTCAGATCTTCAAGTTATAATATGCAATAATAATTAGAAGCTATCAATTTTAAGTTCTGTATTTGACAATTACTAGTTCAGATCTTCAAGTTATAATTTGAAATAATAATTTGAATTTAACAAATCTAAGTTCTGTAATTCACTATTACAAGTTCAGATCTTCAAGTTATAATTTACAATAATAATTAGAAGCTATCAATTTTAAGTTCTGTATTTGACAATTACAAGTTCAGATCTTCAAGTTATAATTTGCACTAATAATTTGTATTTAACAATTTGAAGTTCTGTATTTGACAATTACAAGTTCAGATCTTCAAGTTATAATTTGCAATAATAATTAGAAGCTATCAATTTTAAGTTCTGCATTTGACAATTACAAGTACAGATCTTCAAGTTATAATTTGCAATAATAATTAGAAGCTATCAATTTTAAGTTCTGTATTTGACAATTACTAGTTCAGATCTTCAAGTTATAATTTGAAATAATAATTTGAATTTAACAAATCTAAGTTCTGTAATTCACTATTACAAGTTCAGATCTTCAAGTTATAATTTACAATAATAATTAGAAGCTATCAATTTTAAATTCTGTATTTAACAATTACAAGTTCAGATCTTCAAGTTATAAAATGCAATAATAATTAGAAGCTATCAATTTTAAGTTCTGTATTTGACAATTACTAGTTCAGATCTTCAAGTTATAATTTGAAATAATAATTTGAATTTAACAAATCTAAGTTCTGTAATTCACTATTACAAGTTCAGATCTTCAAGTTATAATTTACAATAATAATTAGAAGCTATCAATTTTAAGTTCTGTATTTGACAATTACTAGTTCAGATCTTCAAGTTATAATTTGCACTAATAATTTGTATTTAACAATTTGAAGTTCTGTATTTGACAATTACAAGTTCAGATCTTTAAGTTATAATTTGCAATAATAATTAGAATCTATCAATTTTAAGTTCTGTATTTGACAATTACAAGTTCAGATCTTCAAGTTATAATTTGCAATAATAATTAGAAGCTATCAATTTTAAGTTCTGTATTTGACAATTACTAGTTCAGATCTTCAAGTTATAATTTGCACTAATAATTTGTATTTAACAATTTTAAGTTCTGTATTTGACAATTACAAGTTCAGATCTTCAAGTTATAATTTGCAATAATAATTAGAAGCTATCAATTTTAAGTTCTGTATTTGACAATTACAAGTTCAGATCTTCAAGTTATAATTTGCAATAATAATTAGAAGCTATCAATTTTAAGTTCTGTATTTGACAATTACTAGTTCAGATCTTCAAGTTATAATTTGCACTAATAATTTGTATTTAACAATTTGAAGTTCTGTATTTGACAATTACAAGTTCAGATCTTTAAGTTATAATTTGCAATAATAATTAGAATCTATCAATTTTAAGTTCTGTATTTGACAATTACAAGTTCAGATCTTCAAGTTATTATTTGCAATAATAATTAGAAGCTATCAATTTTAAGTTCTGTATTTGACAATTACAAGTTCAGATCTTGAAGTTATTATTTGCAATAATAATTAGAAGCTATCAATTTTAAGTTCTGTATTTGACAATTACAAGTTCAGATCTTGAAGTTATAATTTACAATAATAATTAGAAGCTATCAATTTTAAGTTCTGTATTTGACTATTTCAAGTTCAGATCTTCAAGTTATAATTTGCAATAATAATTAGAAGCTATCAATTTTAAGTTCTGTATTTGACAATTACAAGTTCAGATCTTCAAGTTATAATTTGCACTAATAATTTGTATTTAACAATTAGAAGTTCTGTATTTGACAATTACAAGTTCAGATCTTCAAGTTATAATTTGCAATAATAATTAGAAGCTATCAATTTTAAGTTCTGTATTTGACAATTACTAGTTCAGATCTTCAAGTTATAATTTGCACTAATAATTTTTATTTAACAATTAGAAGTTCTGTATTTGACTATTACAAGTTCAGATCTTCGAATTATTATTTGCAATCTTAGTTTGAATTTAACAATTCGAAGTTCTGTATTTACCTATTACAGGTTCAGATCTTCAAGTTATAATTTGCAATCACAATTTGTATTTAACAATGCTAAGTTGCGTGTTTGTCTATTTCAAGTTCAGATCTTCAAATTATAATTTGCAGTAATAATTAGAAGCTATCAATTTTAAGTTCTGTATTTGACAATTACAAGTTCAGATCTTCAAGTTATTATTTGCAATAATAATTAGAAGCTATCAATTTTAAGTTCTGTATTTGACAATTACAAGTTCAGATCTTGAAGTTATAATTTACAATAATAATTAGAAGCTATCAATTTTAAGTTCTGTATTTAACAATTACAAGTTCAGATCTTCAAGTTATAATATGCAATAATAATTAGAAGCTATCAATTTTAAGTTCTGTATTTGACAATTACTAGTTCAGATCTTCAAGTTATAATTTGAAATAATAATTGGAATTTAACAAATCTAAGTTCTGTAATTCACTATTACAAGTTCAGATCTTCAAGTTATAATTTACAATAATAATTAGAAGCTATCAATTTTAAGTTCTGTATTTGACAATTACAAGTTCAGATCTTCAAGTTATAATTTGCACTAATAATTTGTATTTAACAATTTGAAGTTCTGTATTTGACAATTACAAGTTCAGATCTTCAAGTTATAATTTGCAATAATAATTAGAAGCTATCAATTTTAAGTTCTGTATTTGACAATTACAAGTTCAGATCTTCAAGTTATAATTTGCAATAATAATTAGAAGCTATCAATTTTAAGTTCTGTATTTGACAATTACAAGTTCAGATCTTCAAGTTATAATTTGCAATAATAATTAGAAGCTATCAATTTTAAGTTCTGTATTTGACAATTACTAGTTCAGATCTCCAAGTTATTATTTGCAATAATAATTAGAAGCTATCAATTTTAAGTTCTGTATTCTCAATTACAAGTTCAGATCTTCAAGTTATAATTTACAATAATAATTAGAAGCTATCAATTTTAAGTTCTGTATTTGACTATTACAAGTTCAGATCTTCAAGTTATAATTTGCAATAATAATTAGAAGCTATCAATTTTAAGTTCTGTATTTGACAATTACAAGTTCAGATCTTCAAGTTATAATTTGCAATAATAATTAGAAGCTATCAATTTTAAGTTCTGTATTTGACAATTACTAGTTCAGATCTTCAAGTTATGATTTGCACTAATAATTTGTATTTAACAATTAGAAGTTCTGGATTTGACTATTACAAGTTCAGATCTTCGAATTATTATTTGCAATCTTAGTTTGAATTTAACAATTCGAAGTTCTGTATTTACCTATTACAGGTTCAGATCTTCAAGTTATAATTTGCAATCACAATTTGTATTTAACAATGCTAAGTTGCGTATTTGTCTATTACAAGTTCAGATCTTCAAATTATAATTTGCAATAATAATTAGAAGCTATCAATTTTAAGTTCTGTATTTGACAATTACAAGTTCAGATCTTCAAGTTATTATTTGCAATAATAATTAGAAGCTATCAATTTTAAGTTCTGTATTTGACAATTACAAGTTCAGATCTTGAAGTTATAATTTACAATAATAATTAGAAGCTATCAATTTTAAGTTCTGTATTTCACAATTACAAGTTCAGATCTTCAAGTTATAATATGCAATAATAATTAGTAGCTATCAATTTTAAGTTATGTATTTGACAATTACTAGTTCAGATCTTCAAGTTATAATTTGAAATAATAATTTGAATTTAACAAATCTAAGTTCTGTAATTCACTATTACAAGTTCAGATCTTCAAGTTATAATTTACAATAATAATTACAAGCTATCAATTTTAAGTTCTGTATTTGACAATTACAAGTTCAGATCTTCAAGTTATAATTTGCACTAATAATTTGTATTTAACAATTTGAAGTTCTGTATTTGACAATTACAAGTTCAGATCTTCAAGTTATAATTTGCAATAATAATTAGAAGCTATCAATTTTAAGTTCTGTATTTGACAATTACAAGTTCAGATCTTCAAGTTATAATTTGCAATAATAATTAGAAGCTATCAATTTTAAGTTCTCTATTTGACAATTACAAGTTCAGATCTTCAAGTTATAATTTGCAATAATAATTAGAAGCTATCAATTTTAAGTTCTGTATTTGACAATTACTAGTTCAGATCTTCAAGTTATAATTTGCACTAATAATTTGTATTTAACAATTTGAAGTTCTGTATTTGACAATTACAAGTTCAGATCTTTAAGTTATAATTTGCAATAATAATTAGAATCTATCAATTTTAAGTTCTGTATTTGACAATTACAAGTTCAGATCTTCAAGTTATTATTTGCAATAATAATTAGAAGCTATCAATTTTAAGTTCTGTATTTGATAATTACAAGTTCAGATCTTGAAGTTATTATTTGCAATAATAATTAGAAGCTATCAATTTTAAGTTCTGTATTTGACAATTACAAGTTCAGATCTTGAAGTTATAATTTACAATAATAATTAGAAGCTATCAATTTTAAGTTCTGTATTTGACTATTTCAAGTTCAGATCTTCAAGTTATAATTTGCAATAATAATTAGAAGCTATCAATTTTAAGTTCTGTATTTGACAATTACAAGTTCAGATCTTCAAGTTATAATTTGCACTAATAATTTGTATTTAACAATTAGAAGTTCTGTATTTGACAATTACAAGTTCAGATCTTCAAGTTATAATTTGCAATAATAATTAGAAGCTATCAATTTTAAGTTCTGTATTTGACAATTACAAGTTCAGATCTTCAAGTTATAATTTGCAATCACAATTTGTATTTAACAATGCTAAGTTGCGTATTCGTCTATTACAAGTTCAGATCTTCAAATTATAATTTGCAATAATAATTAGAAGCTATCAATTTTAAGTTCTGTATTTGACAATTACAAGTTCAGATCTTCAAGTTATTATTTGCAATAATAATTAGAAGCTATCAATTTTAAGTTCTGTATTTGACAATTACAAGTTCAGATCTTGAAGTTATAATTTACAATAATAATTAGAAGCTATCAATTTTAAGTTCTGTATTTCACAATTACAAGTTCAGATCTTCAAGTTATAATATGCAATAATAATTAGAAGCTATCAATTTTAAGTTCTGTATTTGACAATTACTAGTTCAGATCTTCAAGTTATAATTTGAAATAATAATTTGAATTTAACAAATCTAAGTTCTGTAATTCACTATTACAAGTTCAGATCTTCTAGTTATAATTTACAATAATAATTAGAAGCTATCAATTTTAAGTTCTGTATTTGACAATTACAAGTTCAGATCTTCAAGTTATAATTTGCACTAATAATTTGTATTTAACAATTTGAAGTTCTGTATTTGACAATTACAAGTTCAGATCTTCAAGTTATAATTTGCAATAATAATTAGAAGCTATCAATTTTAAGTTCTGTATTTGACAATTACTAGTTCAGATCTTCAAGTTATGATTTGCACTAATAATTTGTATTTAACAATTAGAAGTTCTGTATTTGACTATTACAAGTTCAGATCTTCGAATTATTATTTGCAATCTTAGTTTGAATTTAACAATTCGAAGTTCTGTATTTACCTATTACAGGTTCAGATCTTCAAGTTATAATTTGCAATCACAATTTGTATTTAACAATGCTAAGTTGCGTATTTGTCTATTACAAGTTCAGATCTTCAAATTATAATTTGCAATAATAATTAGAAGCTATCAATTTTAAGTTCTGTATTTGACAATTACAAGTTCAGATCTTCAAGTTATTATTTGCAATAATAATTAGAAGCTATCAATTTTAAGTTCTGTATTTGACAATTACAAGTTCAGATCTTGAAGTTATAATTTACAATAATAATTAGAAGCTATCAATTTTAAGTTCTGTATTTCACAATTACAAGTTCAGATCTTCAAGTTATAATATGCAATAATAATTAGAAGCTATCAATTTTAAGTTCTGTATTTGACAATTACTAGTTCAGATCTTCAAGTTATATTTTGAAATAATAATTTGAATTTAACAAATCTAAGTTCTGTAATTCACTATTACAAGTTCAGATCTTCAAGTTATAATTTACAATAATAATTACAAGCTATCAATTTTAAGTTCTGTATTTGACAATTACAAGTTCAGATCTTCAAGTTATAATTTGCACTAATAATTTGTATTTAACAATTTGAAGTTCTGTATTTGACAATTACAAGTTCAGATCTTCAAGTTATAATTTGCAATAATAATTAGAAGCTATCAATTTTAAGTTCTGTATTTGACAATTACAAGTTCAGATCTTCAAGTTATAATTTGCAATAATAATTAGAAGCTATCAATTTTAAGTTCTGTATTTGACAATTACAAGTTCAGATCTTCAAGTTATAATTTGCAATAATAATTAGAAGCTATCAATTTTAAGTTCTGTATTTGACAATTACTAGTTCAGATCTTCAAGTTATAATTTGCACTAATAATTTGTATTTAACAATTTGAAGTTCTGTATTTGACAATTACAAGTTCAGATCTTTAAGTTATAATTTGCAATAATAATTAGAATCTATCAATTTTAAGTTCTGTATTTGACAATTACAAGTTCAGATCTTCAAGTTATTATTTGCAATAATAATTAGAAGCTATCAATTTTAAGTTCTGTATTTGACAATTACAAGTTCAGATCTTGAAGTTATTATTTGCAATAATAATTAGAAGCTATCAATTTTAAGTTCTGTATTTGACAATTACAAGTTCAGATCTTGAAGTTATAATTTACAATAATAATTAGAAGCTATCAATTTTAAGTTCTGTATTTGACTATTTCAAGTTCAGATCTTCAAGTTATAATTTGCAATAATAATTAGAAGCTATCAATTTTAAGTTCTGTATTTGACAATTACAAGTTCAGATCTTCAAGTTATAATTTGCACTAATAATTTGTATTTAACAATTAGAAGTTCTGTATTTGACAATTACAAGTTCAGATCTTCAAGTTATAATTTGCAATAATAATTAGAAGCTATCAATTTTAAGTTCTGTATTTGACAATTACAAGTTCAGATCTTCAAGTTATAATTTGCAATCACAATTTGTATTTAACAATGCTAAGTTGCGTATTTGTCTATTACAAGTTCAGATCTTCAAATTATAATTTGCAATAATAATTAGAAGCTATCAATTTTAAGTTCTGTATTTGACAATTACAAGTTCAGATCTTCAAGTTATTATTTGCAATAATAATTAGAAGCTATCAATTTTAAGTTCTGTATTTGACAATTACAAGTTCAGATCTTGAAGTTATAATTTACAATAATAATTAGAAGCTATCAATTTTAAGTTCTGTATTTGACAATTACAAGTTCAGATCTTCAAGTTATAATTTGCAATAATAATTAGAAGCTATCAATTTTAAGTTCTGTATTTGACAATTACTAGTTCAGATCTTCAAGTTATGATTTGCACTAATAATTTGTATTTAACAATTAGAAGTTCTGTATTTGACTATTACAAGTTCAGATCTTCGAATTATTATTTGCAATCTTAGTTTGAATTTAACAATTCGAAGTTCTGTATTTACCTATTACAGGTTCAGATCTTCAAGTTATAATTTGCAATCACAATTTGTATTTAACAATGCTAAGTTGCGTATTTGTCTATTACAAGTTCAGATCTTCAAATTATAATTTGCAATAATAATTAGAAGCTATCAATTTTAAGTTCTGTATTTGACAATTACAAGTTCAAATCTTCAAGTTATTATTTGCAATAATAATTAGAAGCTCTCAATTTTAAGTTCTGTATTTGACAATTACAAGTTCAGATCTTGAAGTTATAATTTACAATAATAATTAGAAGCTATCAATTTTAAGTTCTGTATTTCACAATTACAAGTTCAGATCTTCAAGTTATAATATGCAATAATAATTAGAAGCTATCAATTTTAAGTTCTGTATTTGACAATTACTAGTTCAGATCTTCAAGTTATAATTTGAAATAATAATTTGAATTTAACAAATCTAAGTTCTGTAATTCACTATTACAAGTTCAGATCTTCAAGTTATAATTTGCACTAATAATTTGTATTTAACAATTTGAAGTTCTGTATTTGACAATTACAAGTTCAGATCTTCAAGTTATAATTTGCAATAATAATTAGAAGCTATCAATTTTAAGTTCTGTATTTGACAATTACAAGTTCAGATCTTCAAGTTATAATTTGCAATAATAATTAGAAGCTATCAATTTTAAGTTCTGTATTTGACAATTACAAGTTCAGATCTTGAAGTTATTATTTGCAATAATAATTAGAAGCTATCAATTTTAAGTTCTGTATTTGACAATTACAAGTTCAGATCTTGAAGTTATAATTTACAATAATAATTAGAAGCTATCAATTTTAAGTTCTGTATTTGACTATTTCAAGTTCAGATCTTCAAGTTATAATTTGCAATAATAATTAGAAGCTATCAATTTTAAGTTCTGTATTTGACAATTACAAGTTCAGATCTTCAAGTTATAATTTGCACTAATAATTTGTATTTAACAATTAGAAGTTCTGTATTTGACAATTACAAGTTCAGATCTTCAAGTTATAATTTGCAATAATAATTAGAAGCTATCAATTTTAAGTTCTGTATTTGACAATTACAAGTTCAGATCTTCAAGTTATAATTTGCAATCACAATTTGTATTTAACAATGCTAAGTTGCGTATTTGTCTATTACAAGTTCAGATCTTCAAATTATAATTTGCAATAATAATTAGAAGCTATCAATTTTAAGTTCTGTATTTGACAATTACAAGTTCAGATCTTCAAGTTATTATTTGCAATAATAATTAGAAGCTATCAATTTTAAGTTCTGTATTTGACAATTACAAGTTCAGATCTTGAAGTTATAATTTACAATAATAATTAGAAGCTATCAATTTTAAGTTCTGTATTTCACAATTACAAGTTCAGATCTTCAAGTTATAATATGCAATAATAATTAGAAGCTATCAATTTTAAGTTCTGTATTTGACAATTACTAGTTCAGATCTTCAAGTTATAATTTGAAATAATAATTTGAATTTAACAAATCTAAGTTCTGTAATTCACTATTACAAGTTCAGATCTTCTAGTTATAATTTACAATAATAATTAGAAGCTATCAATTTTAAGTTCTGTATTTGACAATTACAAGTTCAGATCTTCAAGTTATAATTTGCACTAATAATTTGTATTTAACAATTTGAAGTTCTGTATTTGACAATTACAAGTTCAGATCTTCAAGTTATAATTTGCAATAATAATTAGAAGCTATCAATTTTAAGTTCTGTATTTGACAATTACAAGTTCAGATCTTCAAGTTATAATTTGCAATAATAATTAGAAGCTATCAAGTTTAAGTTCTGTATTTGACAATTACAAGTTCAGATCTTCAAGTTATAATTTGCAATATTAATTAGAAGCTATCAATTTTAAGTTCTGTATTTGACAATTACTAGTTCAGATCTTCAAGTTATGATTTGCACTAATAATTTGTATTTAACAATTAGAAGTTCTGGATTTGACTATTACAAGTTCAGATCTTCGAATTATTATTTGCAATCTTAGTTTGAATTTAACAATTCGAAGTTCTGTATTTACCTATTACAGGTTCAGATCTTCAAGTTATAATTTGCAATCACAATTTGTATTTAACAATGCTAAGTTGCGTATTTGTCTATTACAAGTTCAGATCTTCAAATTATAATTTGCAATAATAATTAGAAGCTATCAATTTTAAGTTCTGTATTTGACAATTACAAGTTCAGATCTTCAAGTTATTATTTGCAATAATAATTAGAAGCTATCAATTTTAAGTTCTGTATTTGACAATTACAAGTTCAGATCTTGAAGTTATAATTTACAATAATAATTAGAAGCTATCAATTTTAAGTTCTGTATTTCACAATTACAAGTTCAGATCTTCAAGTTATAATATGCAATAATAATTAGTAGCTATCAATTTTAAGTTATGTATTTGACAATTACTAGTTCAGATCTTCAAGTTATAATTTGCACTAATAATTTGTATTTAACAATTTGAAGTTCTGTATTTGACAATTACAAGTTCAGATCTTTAAGTTATAATTTGCAATAATAATTAGAATCTATCAATTTTAAGTTCTGTATTTGACAATTACAAGTTCAGATCTTCAAGTTATTATTTGCAATAATAATTAGAAGCTATCAATTTTAAGTTCTGTATTTGACAATTACAAGTTCAGATCTTGAAGTTATAATTTACAATAATAATTAGAAGCTATCAATTTTAAGTTCTGTATTTCACAATTACAAGTTCAGATCTTCAAGTTATAATATGCAATAATAATTAGAAGCTATCAATTTTAAGTTCTGTATTTGACAATTACTAGTTCAGATCTTCAAGTTATAATTTGAAATAATAATTTGAATTTAACAAATCTAAGTTCTGTAATTCACTATTACAAGTTCAGATCTTCAAGTTATAATTTACAATAATAATTAGAAGCTATCAATTTTAAGTTCTGTATTTGACAATTACAAGTTCAGATCTTCAAGTTATAATTTGCACTAATAATTTGTATTTTACAATTTGAAGTTCTGTATTTGACAATTACAAGTTCAGATCTTCAAGTTATAATTTGCAATAATAATTAGAAGCTATCAATTTTAAGTTCTGTATTTGACAATTACAAGTTCAGATCTTCAAGTTATAATTTGCAATAATAATTAGAAGCTATCAATTTTAAGTTCTGTATTTGACAATTACAAGTTCAGATCTTCAAGTTATTATTTGCAATAATAATTAGAAGCTATCAATTTTAAGTTCTGTATTTGACAATTACTAGTTCAGATCTTCAAGTTATAATTTGCACTAATAATTTGTATTTAACAATTTGAAGTTCTGTATTTGACAATTACAAGTTCAGATCTTTAAGTTATAATTTGCAATAATAATTAGAATCTATCAATTTTAAGTTCTGTATTTTGTAAATAAAAATTCTTCTTCCCTTGCGGGAAAATTGAATTTCTTCCACACGCTGGGATAAAAAACCAGCTTTATTTCAGTGTAGAATGCCCACGATGTTAAAACTAGCTGGTGAGTGCGGAAGCGAGAGAGTGGCTTCAGCAAAACAATCACTGCAGGAGTAGCTTCCCCGACAGAAAACAACAGTTTAATAAACAACAATGTATTTAAATTTACTCTTAAATAAAAGAGATCAAAAAAAAATATAAAAACGTAAATGTTGTCGGTCCTTGCCAATCTTCGGTGATGTTAAAAATAATAAAGAACAGCTCAAACAACTGTCCGAGTGCGTCGATAAAAATCGCGAAGAATGAACACCTAAGTATTCCAAAATGACACAAAACTGCTTCAAAAAATGTATGGCCCGATGAGTTAGAAAAAAATAAAAAAACTTACCACGGTAGCTACCAGCAAGTGTACAAATTCAAACTTATACAGGGTAATTCCAACCCAACGGAACCAGCAGTACCAAAATAAACTAACTTCGGATCTTCCACCCACACTCGAACACTCGGAGGATAGTGAAACCAAAACGTTCAGGAAATTCGCCTTGGCTCCTGCACTTAGGTTGGAACTCCGCCGCTTCAATCTCGAGACCAATCCAAAAAGAAATAAACTCACGTTGAATTATAAGCAACTGAAGCTAATTAACAAATCTTCCAAAAAGGATCTCTAAAGCGCTTCTGCTTCCAAATATTAAATTGCTTAAAATCGCCAAACGTGCAAATGTCCAAAAAAACGATGGATAAGAAAAATATGTCACCAAACAGCGCAAAACTTATATTTAGGCAAATATAAAAAAGTAAAGGTGAAAGGTGCTTCCTAAAACGTTTCAAATTAACAAAATTTAACCAAAAATCAATTAATAAAATTACCCAAATAATAGATCGGAATTTCTCTAAATTTTTCAACTTTTCAACTTTTCGCTACGGGCTATCAAAATCATAATCTCTCATGAGATTACATGCGCAACGAAATGCACAAAATGAAAATAAAGGCAGTGGCTCACGTATAACAAAATAAAATATTAAAAATTTTGTTACACTGCCCCCCCTAAAATGTCTGACCCGAGTCAAGACGATAAATCGACTAGTCAAAAACAAGGCCCGTCCTACCATTTAGGTTGGCAAAAGAGTGTGTACGTAGTTCAAACCGCTACCGCCACTACTGCAGTAATAAAAAATAAAAACTAGACCAACTTGGTCATAAAGTCATGATACGCAATCAGACTGCCAAAACAATAACCCAAAAACTAAACAAAAGGTAAGAATTCCCTAGAATTACGTGAACGTAATTCTATATCCGCCTAAGCGTGAATCTCGAATTGACTGAGCGCATAGCACTTCTACTAGCCAAGCAAAAAACTCGCGATCTAAAGGGGTTAACCAATAGCATCGACTATGCAAAATGAATACAGCACCGCATCGGACCTGTATTCTACTCAAAAAAACGCAAGACAACACCATGGTAAATACGCGTCATTTACCACTAGTGCTAGGAAAGAAATGAACCACATAGGACCCATTTCACACGGCTCGCAAGAGTAACTTTACCCTACCCCCAGCAGCACAAAAAAATGTTTCCGACCAAGGCAATCAGTGTCCTTGGAACATAGAAACCTTTTAATAAAAAAATAAAAAAATTATTCAATAGCTCGACTCTTAATGAATCAACAAATCTAAACTACAGTGGTATTGGCAACTATTATGTACATGAGATGTAATCTCAGATGGCGCAAAAAGGAACTTTCGGTGGTATGATCCTAAGTTGAAAATAAAAATACAAGACAAAACAATAATTAATAATAAAAATAAAAAAACTTGGTAAAGGTATCTCACACCCCTTAACCGAGGTTATACTCATCCCTCACGTCCGTTTCGCCTAAACAATCCCGAGGATGCTGTTTTAAATCCTTAACATGGAATACTCCCACATCTTTACCCCGCTCGTTAACCAGACGGTATGTTAACGGACCTGTGACTTCACGAACCCTACACTTGACATACTTAGGGGCTAATTTACTATTAAAACTATCCGCCGCTTTAGATAAAACAAAATTTCTACGCCAGACGACGTCTCCCACACTAAAGCGGATAGTGCGCTTCCTCAAATTGTAATGCGATGCATTACGCTGGTAAGCAGCGTTCAAACGTTTAGTAACATCAGAGTAGAGCTCGTTTAATCTATTCATGTCCTGAGCAAGCTTTTCACGGTCAGCAATGGACAAATCCTCCTCCCCTAAATTTCGGACGCGACCATAATAATCTCCCTTAGCGGGTACGGTACGACCTAGATTAAGAAAAGAAGGAGTAAAGCCCGTCACCTCATGAGTAGCTGAGCGTATAGCGTGAGCTATCTTGTGTATGTGTTCGTCCCAAGTGCGGTGGTTTTCTTTTACGTACGACCGTATGGCTGTCCCTAACACGCGATTATACCTTTCCACAAAATTAACTTGTGGGTGGTAAGAGGCGTTATACCATAAGTGATTCACGTTGTAAGCAACCATCAGCTTTCTAAACTCCTTGCTGATAAACTGTGGGCCGTTGTCCACCATACAAATCTGCGGTACCCCAAATATCAGAAAAACCTGATTTTCAACAAACTCGCAAATTTTCTTCGAAGTAGCCTTACGCATAGGCTGTACCAGCAGGAATTTAGAGAACCAATCGCACACAACAAGCAACATGGTATTTCCGTTTGTTGATCTCGGAAACGGTCCCATTAAGTCAACCGAAATGCATTGGAAAGGAAAACGTACTTTCTTTTCGCTGCCCATCAACCCGTACCGACCCCCCTGTGAAGCTTTGGAAGCTAAACATATCTGGCACCGACGCACATACCTTCCCACATCCGCACGCATTTTTGGCCAATAATACAACTCTAAGATCTTGTAGAAAGTTTTGGAAGTACCCAAGTGAGCCGAGGTCGGATCATCATGACATACACGCATAATCTCGTTGCGTCGAGATCTCGGGATCACTTGCTTCCATTCTACCAAATTGGAAGTAACATTATGATTATTGGTAATGAGTTTAAAAAGAATACCTTGGTCGATTCGCCAATCAGGAAATTGCGTGGGATTTTGACTAACCTTAGTCAACATGCGTCGATACCAAACATCAAAATCATTCTCTGATAATTCAAGAGATGATACCTCCAAGGGAGCACGCGATAGGGCGTCAGGAACAACGTTAAGATTTCCCTTACGATGAACAATATTAAAGTTGTGTTGGGATAGACGAACACTCCACCGAGCCAAACGACCTGTCGGGTCTCTCATATTCATTAGCCACAACAACGAGTAATGGTCGGTAACTACCGTAAAATCAGTTCCCTCCACATAGGGTCTGAACTTCTCTATACCAAAAATAACCGCCAAACACTCGCGTTCGGTAACTGAATAATTACGCTCCGCTTTATTCAGAGTTCGCGATGCGTAAGCTATTACATGTTCTTTATCGCCTTCGCCCTGTGTTAACACGCAACCCAACCCATAGTTAGATGCATCGCACTGTATAAAAAATCTTTTCTCAAAATCCGGAGCTACTAAGATGGGAGCCGAGACCAAAAGTTCTTTTAACTGTAAGAAAGACGCTTCGGCTTCAGGTGTCCATGAAATGGACTGGCGCTTAACCCTACCCTTAATCAACCCGGTAATCGGCGCTGTAAGAGTTGCAAAATTTGGTACAAAGCGTCGGTACCAACTAACCATGCCGATAAATCGTCTAACCCCAGTAACGGTAGTTGGTCTTTGCAATTTCGTAATTGCCTCCACCTTAGCAGGATCTGTATGTAGTCCGGTCTTATCTACAATATGCCCTAAAAATGTTAAAGACGGACGGCAAAATTGACACTTTTCCCAGTTTATTGTTAGGTTGGCCTCCTTCAGGCGAGAATATACCTGGTTGAGTATTCGAAGATGATCTTCGAAAGTGCGAGTTACAATAATGAAATCATCTATATAAATAAATAAATTCTCCCCCAACAAGGGACCAAATAAAAATTCCAATAATCGTTGTAACGTACCAGGCGCATTAGAAATACCAAATGGCATTACAAGAAACTCGAATAAACCTCTCCCAGGTACTGTGAAGGCGGTTTTCTCGCAAGACTCGGGAGACAATGGGACTTGGTAAAAAGCTTTGCGCAAGTCTATGGATGTAATATACCTGGCATCCCGCAGCCTCATCAAAATATCCTCCAACCGAGGTAAAGGAAAAGCGTCCTTTTTTGTTAGCTTATTAAGTTTACGACCGTCATAGCACAGGCGATAAGAACCATCAGCTTTTCGAACTAGCAAAATTGGAGATGACCACGGCGATTTGCTCGGCCTAATGATATTTTGCTCTAACAGTTTATCTAATTCGGCGTATGCTATTTTACGCATAGCAGGAGAAAGAGGATATGCTCTTTGTTTAACAGGAGCAGCATCCCCGGTATCAATATGGTGTACTACCTTGTTGGTTCTCGTTAAACCAACACCATCTAAGGATTTGAATTTTTCCTTTAAATCGGCGAGTGCAACTTGTTGTTCGATTGTGAGGTCACTAGCCTCCCTAACAAAATCAATAGACTCTAAACCATTAACAAAAAATTGATCCTGTTTAAAGTCTACTGTGACCCCAAATAGCTTGCAAAAATCAATTCCTAAGGTTAAGCATGTACCGATGCTACGACATACCAAAACATCCAATTGATGGACAACTCCACAAATCGAAATGGGTAACGCTACCCTACCTAAAATATCTTGCGGAGTTCCATCAGCTGACCGCAAGGTCACTATATCGTGCTTGGTAAAACTTAGATCAAGCTGATTTATTAGAAAATGACCATCGGTGCCTAGTATCGAAACACTAGCACCGGAGTCTAATAACGCTGTAAGCTGCACCCCCTTGACACATAATTGGACGTGAGGTCGTTGGTCTGACCTAGGATGAGTAAACAAGGCGGAAGTATTGGTAGTAGATCCGCAAAAGGCGCTTATTTTACCTAACCAATCTCCCCATTCCTGTTTGTCGGCTTTGATAGCCTTAATTAGCGGCGCGCCGCGACGCCACTTGGCCCAGATCCGTTTTTTGAGTGGTTACCCTTACAAGTTACGATGGAGACTCTTGGACTTCCGCATCCAAAACAAAAGGTCTCTCGAGGCTTGGGACAATTTCTAAAGGAATGGCCCTTTGCCCTGCAATTCCAACATGTTCCCCATCGAGTGGTTTTCGCCGAGGGCTTAACTTCAGACTTAACAATCGTGGGTTTTTCAACCGCAGAAGCCGCTACTTCCTTAGGGGTAGTCCAGCTAACCAGACGCTCAGCAGCTTGCGCGGCGTGAATAAAACCTAGCTTAGTATTAAAATTAGCTGTCCCCATCGCCAGGGAAATTTGTGGTAACATATTTTTTCTAATAACCCACAATTGTTCATCCTCTGAAGGACGAGGGTTAATCCTACTGAACTTACTGAACATAGATTCGATGTAAGTCCGAACTGCTTCCCCAGAAAATTGCTTGTAGGTACGGACCTGCTCTAAATATTCTCGATTGAAATCTAAGGATAAAAACCGAGTCTTTAATTCGTCGACTAATTTTTGCCACGTAGTTACTTCCGGACCTAGACTACGATACCATACTAAAGCTTCCCCAGAAAAGAATTCTACAGATTTGTCGAACAGTTCTGTTTCTTTCACCCCCCTTGAAATTGAAAGTTCTTTAGCCCTCTCTATAAACTCGAACACGGTCTGAAAATCTCCACTTCCGTCGAATTGGAGTCCCCATTTGTAAACAGCTACGTGCTCAACCTTACGCTGCTGAAATAGACCCGAAAGAGCAGCAACTAAATCATTTGGCGACGCTGTAGGGGGTAATATAGAGGATTTCCTCAAAGGAGTGCCTATATTGCTATTTGCTGGGTCCACAGGATCACCTAACCCCGTCTCATCGTCGGAGCTTTCCTCCAACTCAATGAGTTTTTCAATACGCCCCCTAAGTGCTTCCGTTGTTTTAGCCAAAGAATCACGGTCATCTTTAAAACCCGCACCTTGCATAATGTCTAACCGATTCGCGTAGTGAGCTAATCGGAAAGTAACCGTTTTTAACGTACTTGGAACTAGGTTCTTTTCTAATTTATTCACTTCCTCAGTTAGTTCGTCAATAGCCTTAGCACACGTTCTAAGATCGGCTTGAGGATCGTCCGGAGTGTAACTGTGAAAGGATAGTTTAGAGTTAAATTTTTCATCCCTAAGAAACCTATTTAGTTCCTTCTTCCTAGTAGACAAGTGCGTAACAGTTAAATCAAAACCGCGAAACTTTAACTCTACTTCGATCTCTTCTCGAGTCAAGGCAGCTACGTAATTTGCCATGTTATTTAGGTAAAACTTAAATATAAATTATAAAGGTAACCGTACAACAAATATCAAAAAGCTAAAAAAATCCAATTCCGTCTTTAAAAACCTGTGCTATCCAGTACATAAAAAAAATTCACAAAAATATGTGAAATAGAAAAATCACTTAACCGTGATACCAAAACTAAATTCAGTACTGTGATAGCGATAATACAAAACTACAAAATTTAGGAAACACCTTATCATAAAACCAGAAATTTGCACGTCGTAAACTCGACTTATGTTTGATGGCAAAATAATAATAATTTGCTAATAAAAATTTCAAATATAATTGTCTCGAGATTGAGCCGCTTCTGTTCCTGAAAAAGTACACAAACTTCCAGCAAAATTCCTTTACAATAACCGAAAATTTCAAGGGGCGACAACAATTCTCTCGGAGGAACCAGCCTGCAGGATTTGCACTAAAATAGGGCCCCACGTTGGGCGCCAGTGTAAATAAAAATTCTTCTTCCCTTGCGGGAAAATTGAATTTCTTCCACACGCTGGGATAAAAAACCAGCTTTATTTCAGTGTAGAATGCCCACGATGTTAAAACTAGCTGGTGAGTGCGGAAGCGAGAGAGTGGCTTCAGCAAAACAATCACTGCAGGAGTAGCTTCCCCGAAAGAAAACAACAGTTTAATAAACAACAATGTATTTAAATTTACTCTTAAATAAAAGAGATCAAAAAAAAATATAAAAACGTAAATGTTGTCGGTCCTTGCCAATCTTCGGTGATGTTAAAAATAATAAAGAACAGCTCAAACAACTGTCCGAGTGCGTCGATAAAAATCGCGAAGAATGAACACCTAAGTATTCCAAAATGACACAAAACTGCTTCAAAAAATGTATGGCCCGATGAGTTAGAAAAAAATAAAAAAACTTACCACGGTAGCTACCAGCAAGTGTACAAATTCAAACTTATACAGGGTAATTCCAACCCAACGGAACCAGCAGTACCAAAATAAACTAACTTCGGATCTTCCACCCACACTCGAACACTCGGAGGATAGTGAAACCAAAACGTTCAGGAAATTCGCCTTGGCTCCTGCACTTAGGTTGGAACTCCGCCGCTTCAATCTCGAGACCAATCCAAAAAGAAATAAACTCACGTTGAATTATAAGCAACTGAAGCTAATTAACAAATCTTCCAAAAAGGATCTCTAAAGCGCTTCTGCTTCCAAATATTAAATTGCTTAAAATCGCCAAACGTGCAAATGTCCAAAAAAACGATGGATAAGAAAAATATGTCACCAAACAGCGCAAAACTTATATTTAGGCAAATATAAAAAAGTAAAGGTGAAAGGTGCTTCCTAAAACGTTTCAAATTAACAAAATTTAACCAAAAATCAATTAATAAAATTACCCAAATAATAGATCGGAATTTCTCTAAATTTTTCAACTTTTCAACTTTTCGCTACGGGCTATCAAAATCATAATCTCTCATGAGATTACATGCGCAACGAAATGCACAAAATGAAAATAAAGGCAGTGGCTCACGTATAACAAAATAAAATATTAAAAATTTTGTTACAATTTGACAATTACAAGTTCAGATCTTCAAGTTATTATTTGCAATAATAATTAGAAGCTATCAATTTTAAGTTCTGTATTTGACAATTACAAGTTCAGATCTTGAAGTTATTATTTGCAATAATAATTAGAAGCTATCAATTTTAAGTTCTGTATTTGACAATTACAAGTTCAGATCTTGAAGTTATAATTTACAATAATAATTAGAAGCTATCAATTTTAAGTTCTGTATTTGACTATTTCAAGTTCAGATCTTCAAGTTATAATTTGCAATAATAATTAGAAGCTATCAATTTTAAGTTCTGTATTTGACAATTACAAGTTCAGATCTTCAAGTTATAATTTGCACTAATAATTTGTATTTAACAATTAGAAGTTCTGTATTTGACAATTACAAGTTCAGATCTTCAAGTTATAATTTGCAATAATAATTAGAAGCTATCAATTTTAAGTTCTGTATTTGACAATTACTAGTTCAGATCTTCAAGTTATAATTTGCAATCACAATTTGTATTTAACAATGCTAAGTTGCGTATTTGTCTATTACAAGTTCAGATCTTCAAATTATAATTTGCAATAATAATTAGAAGCTATCAATTTTAAGTTCTGTATTTGACAATTACAAGTTCAGATCTTCAAGTTATTATTTGCAATAATAATTAGAAGCTATCAATTTTAAGTTCTGTATTTGACAATTACAAGTTCAGATCTTGAAGTTATAATTTACAATAATAATTAGAAGCTATCAATTTTAAGTTCTGTATTTCACAATTACAAGTTCAGATCTTCAAGTTAAAATATGCAATAATAATTAGAAGCTATCAATTTTAAGTTCTGTATTTGACAATTACTAGTTCAGATCTTCAAGTTATAATTTGAAATAATAATTTGAATTTAACAAATCTAAGTTCTGTAATTCACTATTACAAGTTCAGATCTTCAAGTTATAATTTACAATAATAATTAGAAGCTATCAATTTTAAGTTCTGTATTTGACAATTACAAGTTCAGATCTTCAAGTTATAATTTGCACTAATAATTTGTATTTAACAATTTGAAGTTCTGTATTTGACAATTACAAGTTCAGATCTTCAAGTTATAATTTGCAATAATAATTAGAAGCTATCAATTTTAAGTTCTGTATTTGACAATTACAAGTTCAGATCTTCAAGTTATAATTTGCAATAATAATTAGAAGCTATCAATTTTAAGTTCTGTATTTGACAATTACAAGTTCAGATCTTCAAGTTATAATTTGCAATAATAATTAGAAGCTATCAATTTTAAGTTCTGTATTTAACAATTACTAGTTCAGATCTTCAAGTTATAATTTGCACTAATAATTTGTATTTAACAATTTGAAGTTCTGTATTTGACAATTACAAGTTCAGATCTTTAAGTTATAATTTGCAATAATAATTAGAATCTATCAATTTTAAGTTCTTATTACAATTACAAGTTCAGATCTTCAAGTTATTATTTGCAATAATAATTAGAAGCTATCAATTTTAAGTTCTGTATTTGACAATTACAAGTTCAGATCTTGAAGTTATTATTTGCAATAATAATTAGAAGCTATCAATTTTAAGTTCTGTATTTGACAATTACAAGTTCAGATCTTGAAGTTATAATTTACAATAATAATTAGAAGCTATCAATTTTAAGTTCTGTATTTGACTATTTCAAGTTCAGATCTTCAAGTTATAATATGCAATAATAATTAGAAGCTATCAATTTTAAGTTCTGTATTTGACAATTACAAGTTCAGATCTTCAAGTTATAATTTGCACTAATAATTTGTATTTAACAATTAGAAGTTCTGTATTTGACAATTACAAGTTCAGATCTTCAAGTTATAATTTGCAATAATAATTAGAAGCTATCAATTTTAAGTTCTGTATTTGACAATTACTAGTTCAGATCTTCAAGTTATAATTTGCAATCACAATTTGTATTTAACAATGCTAAGTTGCGTATTTGTCTATAACAAGTTCAGATCTTCAAATTATAATTTGCAATAATAATTAGAAGCTATCAATTTTAAGTTCTGTATTTGACAATTACAAGTTCAGATCTTCAAGTTATTATTTGCAATAATAATTAGAAGCTATCAATTTTAAGTTCTGTATTTGACAATTACAAGTTCAGATCTTGAAGTTATAATTTACAATAATAATTAGAAGCTATCAATTTTAAGTTCTGTATTTCACAATTACCAGTTCAGATCTTCAGGTTATAATATGCAATAATAATTAGAAGCTATCAATTTTAAGTTCTGTATTTGACAATTACTAGTTCAGATCTTCAAGTTATAATTTGTAATAATAATTTGAATTTAACAAATCTAAGTTCTGTAATTCACTATTACAAGTTCAGATCTTCAAGTTATAATTTACAATAATAATTAGAAGCTATCAATTTTAAGTTCTGTATTTGACAATTACAAGTTCAGATCTTCAAGTTATAATTTGCACTAATAATTTGTATTTAACAATTTGAAGTTCTGTATTTGACAATTACAAGTTCAGATCTTCAAGTTATAATTTGCAATAATAATTAGAAGCTATCAATTTTAAGTTCTGTATTTGACAATTACAAGTTCAGATCTTCAAGTTATAATTTGCAATAATAATTAGAAGCTATCAATTTTAAGTTCTGTATTTGACAATTACAAGTTCAGATCTTCAAGTTATAATTTGCAATAATAATTAGAAGCTATCAATTTTAAGTTCTGTATTTGACAATTACTAGTTCAGATCTTCAAGTTATAATTTGCACTAATAATTTGTATTTAACAATTTGAAGTTCTGTATTTGACAATTACAAGTTCAGATCTTTAAGTTATAATTTGCAATAATAATTAGAATCTATCAATTTTAAGTTCTGTATTTGACAATTACAAGTTCAGATCTTCAAGTTATTATTTGCAATAATAATTAGAAGCTATCAATTTTAAGTTCTGTATTTGACAATTACAAGTTCAGATCTTGAAGTTATTATTTGCAATAATAATTAGAAGCTATCAATTTTAAGTTCTGTATTTGACAATTACAAGTTCAGATCTTGAAGTTATAATTTACAATAATAATTAGAAGCTATCAATTTTAAGTTCTGTATTTGAATATTTCAAGTTCAGATCTTCAAGTTATAATTTGCAATAATAATTAGAAGCTATCAATTTTAAGTTCTGTATTTGACAATTACAAGTTCAGATCTTCAAGTTATAATTTGCACTAATAATTTGTATTTAACAATTAGAAGTTCTGTATTTGACAATTACAAGTTCAGATCTTCAAGTTAACATTTGCAATAATAATTAGAAGCTATCAATTTTAAGTTCTGTATTTGACAATTACTAGTTCAGATCTTCAAGTTATAATTTGCACTAATAATTTTTATTTAACAATTAGAAGTTCTGTATTTGACTATTACAAGTTCAGATCTTCGAATTATTATTTGCAATCTTAGTTTGAATTTAACAATTCGAAGTTCTGTATTTACCTATTACAGGTTCAGATCTTCAAGTTATAATTTGCAATCACAATTTGTATTTAACAATGCTAAGTTGCGTGTTTGTCTATTACAAGTTCAGATCTTCAAATTATAATTTGCAGTAATAATTAGAAGCTATCAATTTTAAGTTCTGTATTTGACAATTACAAGTTCAGATCTTCAAGTTATTATTTGCAATAATAATTAGAAGCTATCAATTTTAAGTTCTGTATTTGACAATTACAAGTTCAGATCTTGAAGTTATAATTTACAATAATAATTAGAAGCTATCAATTTTAAGTTCTGTATTTAACAATTACAAGTTCAGATCTTCAAGTTATAATATGCAATAATAATTAGAAGCTATCAATTTTAAGTTCTGTATTTGACAATTACTAGTTCAGATCTTCAAGTTATAATTTGAAATAATAATTGGAATTTAACAAATCTAAGTTCAGTAATTCACTATTACAAGTTCAGATCTTCAAGTTATAATTTACAATAATAATTAGAAGCTATCAATTTTAAGTTCTGTATTTGACAATTACAAGTTCAGATCTTCAAGTTATAATTTGCACTAATAATTTGTATTTAACAATTTGAAGTTCTGTATTTGACAATTACAAGTTCAGATCTTCAAGTTATAATTTGCAATAATAATTAGAAGCTATCAATTTTAAGTTCTGTATTTGACAATTACAAGTTCAGATCTTCAAGTTATAATTTGCAATAATAATTAGAAGCTATCAATTTTAAGTTCTGTATTTGACAATTACTAGTTCAGATCTCCAAGTTATTATTTGCAATAATAATTAGAAGCTATCAATTTTAAGTTCTGTATTTGACAATTACAAGTTCAGATCTTCAAGTTATAATTTACAATAATAATTAGAAGCTATCAATTTTAAGTTCTGTATTTGACTATTACAAGTTCAGATCTTCAAGTTATAATTTGCAATAATAATTAGAAGCTATCAATTTTAAGTTCTGTATTTGACAATTACAAGTTCAGATCTTCAAGTTATAATTACCTATTACAGGTTCAGATCTTCAAGTTATAATTTGCAATCACAATTTGTATTTAACAATGCTAAGTTGCGTATTTGTCTATTACAAGTTCAGATCTTCAAATTATAATTTGCAATAATAATTAGATGCTATCAATTTTAAGTTCTGTATTTGACAATTACAAGTTCAGATCTTCAAGTTATTATTTGCAATAATAATTAGAAGCTATCAATTTTAAGTTCTGTATTTGACAATTACAAGTTCAGATCTTCAAGTTATAATATGCAATAATAATTAGAAGCTATCAATTTTAAGTTCTGTATTTGACAATTACTAGTTCAGATCTTCAAGTTATAATTTGAAATAATAATTTGAATTTAACAAATCTAAGTTCTGTAATTCACTATTACAAGTTCAGATCTTCAAGTTATAATTTACAATAATAATTAGAAGCTATCAATTTTAAGTTCTGTATTTGACAATTACAAGTTCAGATCTTCAAGTTATAATTTGCACTAATAATTTGTATTTAACAATTTGAAGTTCTGTATTTGACAATTACAAGTTCAGATCTTCAAGTTATAATTTGCAATAATAATTAGAAGCTATCAATTCTAAGTTCTGTATTTGACAATTACAAGTTCAGATCTTCAAGTTATAATTTGCAATAATAATTAGAAGCTATCAATTTTAAGTTCTGTATTTGACAATTACTAGTTCAGATCTTCAAGTTATAATTTGCACTAATAATTTGTATTTAACAATTTGAAGTTCTGTATTTGACTATTACAAGTTCAGATCTTCGAATTATTATTTGCAATCTTAGTTTGAATTTAACAATTCGAAGTTCTGTATTTACCTATTACAGGTTCAGATCTTCAAGTTATAATTTGCAATAATAATTAGAAGCTATCAATTTTAAGTTCTGTATTTGACAATTACTAGTTCAGATCTTCAAGTTATAATTTGCACTAATAATTTGTATTTAACAATTAGAAGTTCTGTATTTGACTATTACAAGTGCAGATCTTCGAATTATTATTTGCAATCTTAGTTTGAATTTAACAATTCGAAGTTCTGTATTTGACAATTACAAGTTCAGATCTTCAAGTTATAATTTGCACTAATAATTTGTATTTAGCAATTTGAAGTTCTGTATTTGACAATTACAAGTTCAGATCTTCAAGTTATAATTTGCAATAATAATTAGAATCTATCAATTTTAAGTTCTGTATTTGACAATTACAAGTTCAGATCTTCAAGTTATTATTTGCAATAATAATTAGAAGCTATCAATTTTAAGTTCTGTATTTGACAATTACAAGTTCAGATCTTGAAGTTATTATTTGCAATAATAATTAGAAGCTATCAATTTTAAGTTCTGTATTTGACAATTACAAGTTCAGATCTTGAAGTTATAATTTGCAATAATAATTAGAAGCTATCAATTTTAAGTTCTGTATTTGACAATTACAAGTTCAGATCTTCAAATTATAATTTGCAATAATAATTAGAAGCTATCAATTTTAAGTTCTGTATTTAACAATTACTAGTTCAGATCTTCAAGTTATAATTTGCACTAATAATTTGTATTTAACAATTTGAAGTTCTGTATTTGACAATTACAAGTTCAGATCTTTAAGTTATAATTTGCAATAATAATTAGAATCTATCAATTTTAAGTTCTTATTACAATTACAAGTTCAGATCTTCAAGTTATTATTTGCAATAATAATTAGAAGCTATCAATTTTAAGTTCTGTATTTGACAATTACAAGTTCAGATCTTGAAGTTATTATTTGCAATAATAATTAGAAGCTATCAATTTTAAGTTCTGTATTTGACAATTACAAGTTCAGATCTTGAAGTTATAATTTACAATAATAATTAGAAGCTATCAATTTTAAGTTCTGTATTTGACTATTTCAAGTTCAGATCTTCAAGTTATAATATGCAATAATAATTAGAAGCTATCAATTTTAAGTTCTGTATTTGACAATTACAAGTTCAGATCTTCAAGTTATAATTTGCACTAATAATTTGTATTTAACAATTAGAAGTTCTGTATTTGACAATTACAAGTTCAGATCTTCAAGTTATAATTTGCAATAATAATTAGAAGCTATCAATTTTAAGTTCTGTATTTGACAATTACTAGTTCAGATCTTCAAGTTATAATTTGCAATCACAATTTGTATTTAACAATGCTAAGTTGCGTATTTGTCTATAACAAGTTCAGATCTTCAAATTATAATTTGCAATAATAATTAGAAGCTATCAATTTTAAGTTCTGTATTTGACAATTACAAGTTCAGATCTTCAAGTTATTATTTGCAATAATAATTAGAAGCTATCAATTTTAAGTTCTGTATTTGACAATTACAAGTTCAGATCTTGAAGTTATAATTTACAATAATAATTAGAAGCTATCAATTTTAAGTTCTGTATTTCACAATTACCAGTTCAGATCTTCAAGTTATAATATGCAATAATAATTAGAAGCTATCAATTTTAAGTTCTGTATTTGACAATTACTAGTTCAGATCTTCAAGTTATAATTTGTAATAATAATTTGAATTTAACAAATCTAAGTTCTGTAATTCACTATTACAAGTTCAGATCTTCAAGTTATAATTTACAATAATAATTAGAAGCTATCAATTTTAAGTTCTGTATTTGACAATTACAAGTTCAGATCTTCAAGTTATAATTTGCACTAATAATTTGTATTTAACAATTTGAAGTTCTGTATTTGACAATTACAAGTTCAGATCTTCAAGTTATAATTTGCAATAATAATTAGAAGCTATCAATTTTAAGTTCTGTATTTGACAATTACAAGTTCAGATCTTCAAGTTATAATTTGCAATAATAATTAGAAGCTATCAATTTTAAGTTCTGTATTTGACAATTACAAGTTCAGATCTTCAAGTTATAATTTGCAATAATAATTAGAAGCTATCAATTTTAAGTTCTGTATTTGACAATTACTAGTTCAGATCTTCAAGTTATAATTTGCACTAATAATTTGTATTTAACAATTTGAAGTTCTGTATTTGACAATTACAAGTTCAGATCTTTAAGTTATAATTTGCAATAATAATTAGAATCTATCAATTTTAAGTTCTGTATTTGACAATTACAAGTTCAGATCTTCAAGTTATTATTTGCAATAATAATTAGAAGCTATCAATTTTAAGTTCTGTATTTGACAATTACAAGTTCAGATCTTGAAGTTATTATTTGCAATAATAATTAGAAGCTATCAATTTTAAGTTCTGTATTTGACAATTACAAGTTCAGATCTTGAAGTTATAATTTACAATAATAATTAGAAGCTATCAATTTTAAGTTCTGTATTTGAATATTTCAAGTTCAGATCTTCAAGTTATAATTTGCAATAATAATTAGAAGCTATCAATTTTAAGTTCTGTATTTGACAATTACAAGTTCAGATCTTCAAGTTATAATTTGCACTAATAATTTGTATTTAACAATTAGAAGTTCTGTATTTGACAATTACAAGTTCAGATCTTCAAGTTATAATTTGCAATAATAATTAGAAGCTATCAATTTTAAGTTCTGTATTTGACAATTACTAGTTCAGATCTTCAAGTTATAATTTGCACTAATAATTTTTATTTAACAATTAGAAGTTCTGTATTTGACTATTACAAGTTCAGATCTTCGAATTATTATTTGCAATCTTAGTTTGAATTTAACAATTCGAAGTTCTGTATTTACCTATTACAGGTTCAGATCTTCAAGTTATAATTTGCAATCACAATTTGTATTTAACAATGCTAAGTTGCGTGTTTGTCTATTACAAGTTCAGATCTTCAAATTATAATTTGCAGTAATAATTAGAAGCTATCAATTTTAAGTTCTGTATTTGACAATTACAAGTTCAGATCTTCAAGTTATTATTTGCAATAATAATTAGAAGCTATCAATTTTAAGTTCTGTATTTGACAATTACAAGTTCAGATCTTGAAGTTATAATTTACAATAATAATTAGAAGCTATCAATTTTAAGTTCTGTATTTAACAATTACAAGTTCAGATCTTCAAGTTATAATATGCAATAATAATTAGAAGCTATCAATTTTAAGTTCTGTATTTGACAATTACTAGTTCAGATCTTCAAGTTATAATTTGAAATAATAATTGGAATTTAACAAATCTAAGTTCTGTAATTCACTATTACAAGTTCAGATCTTCAAGTTATAATTTACAATAATAATTAGAAGCTATCAATTTTAAGTTCTGTATTTGACAATTACAAGTTCAGATCTTCAAGTTATAATTTGCACTAATAATTTGTATTTAACAATTTGAAGTTCTGTATTTGACAATTACAAGTTCAGATCTTCAAGTTATAATTTGCAATAATAATTAGAAGCTATCAATTTTAAGTTCTGTATTTGACAATTACAAGTTCAGATCTTCAAGTTATAATTTGCAATAATAATTAGAAGCTATCAATTTTAAGTTCTGTATTTGACAATTACTAGTTCAGATCTCCAAGTTATTATTTGCAATAATAATTAGAAGCTATCAATTTTAAGTTCTGTATTTGACAATTACAAGTTCAGATCTTCAAGTTATAATTTACAATAATAATTAGAAGCTATCAATTTTAAGTTCTGTATTTGACTATTACAAGTTCAGATCTTCAAGTTATAATTTGCAATAATAATTAGAAGCTATCAATTTTAAGTTCTGTATTTGACAATTACAAGTTCAGATCTTCAAGTTATAATTACCTATTACAGGTTCAGATCTTCAAGTTATAATTTGCAATCACAATTTGTATTTAACAATGCTAAGTTGCGTATTTGTCTATTACAAGTTCAGATCTTCAAATTATAATTTGCAATAATAATTAGATGCTATCAATTTTAAGTTCTGTATTTGACAATTACAAGTTCAGATCTTCAAGTTATTATTTGCAATAATAATTAGAAGCTATCAATTTTAAGTTCTGTATTTGACAATTACAAGTTCAGATCTTCAAGTTATAATATGCAATAATAATTAGAAGCTATCAATTTTAAGTTCTGTATTTGACAATTACTAGTTCAGATCTTCAAGTTATAATTTGAAATAATAATTTGAATTTAACAAATCTAAGTTCTGTAATTCACTATTACAAGTTCAGATCTTCAAGTTATAATTTACAATAATAATTAGAAGCTATCAATTTTAAGTTCTGTATTTGACAATTACAAGTTCAGATCTTCAAGTTATAATTTGCACTAATAATTTGTATTTAACAATTTGAAGTTCTGTATTTGACAATTACAAGTTCAGATCTTCAAGTTATAATTTGCAATAATAATTAGAAGCTATCAATTCTAAGTTCTGTATTTGACAATTACAAGTTCAGATCTTCAAGTTATAATTTGCAATAATAATTAGAAGCTATCAATTTTAAGTTCTGTATTTGACAATTACTAGTTCAGATCTTCAAGTTATAATTTGCACTAATAATTTGTATTTAACAATTTGAAGTTCTGTATTTGACTATTACAAGTTCAGATCTTCGAATTATTATTTGCAATCTTAGTTTGAATTTAACAATTCGAAGTTCTGTATTTACCTATTACAGGTTCAGATCTTCAAGTTATAATTTGCAATAATAATTAGAAGCTATCAATTTTAAGTTCTGTATTTGACAATTACTAGTTCAGATCTTCAAGTTATAATTTGCACTAATAATTTGTATTTAACAATTAGAAGTTCTGTATTTGACTATTACAAGTGCAGATCTTCGAATTATTATTTGCAATCTTAGTTTGAATTTAACAATTCGAAGTTCTGTATTTGACAATTACAAGTTCAGATCTTCAAGTTATAATTTGCACTAATAATTTGTATTTAGCAATTTGAAGTTCTGTATTTGACAATTACAAGTTCAGATCTTCAAGTTATAATTTGCAATAATAATTAGAATCTATCAATTTTAAGTTCTGTATTTGACAATTACAAGTTCAGATCTTCAAGTTATTATTTGCAATAATAATTAGAAGCTATCAATTTTAAGTTCTGTATTTGACAATTACAAGTTCAGATCTTGAAGTTATTATTTGCAATAATAATTAGAAGCTATCAATTTTAAGTTCTGTATTTGACAATTACAAGTTCAGATCTTGAAGTTATAATTTACAATAATGTAACCTTTGATTTCTGTCTTTACGTGTCTTCAAGATAAAGAATCTATTTTTTCTGTTAGTTTTTTTTGCTATTTATTTACGACATTCTCTTCAACAAATGCTAATGTATTCCGCAATGTACTTGTTTACTTATTTTGAAAGATTACAATTTTGGTAAATTTTAATACATATAGTTGGGAACAGAATTTTTAATTTTGATAATTTTTCCGGAAATACGAATAATCAGGCAGAACAAAAAGATAGTGAGACGTTAATTTTTGGATTTTTGGAGGTGATTTTTCTCCTGCAATAGTGATTCGGTTAGAATTCGTAGAAGAGTCGGAAGTTATTATATTCCTTACCAATCTTGGGATCATCTTTTGCGTGTTCAATTGTGGAACAGTATTATATTTGTCTTCATCGATACCATCCACAGCCTCTAGTAGGGATTGGAAATCGGATCACAACGGTGTCTTACTCGCTTGTGGACAACCAATGCATAAAAATCGATAATCAACCACCTTCGTGTGTAGTAACCTGGAATTAGTTTGAAAAGAAAGAAATATCTAGCATTGTCTCATTGGGTTAACCTTAAAATTATTTCGTAATTACCTGATCGGAAGATTTGACCGTTTTCGGTGGAGATATAGTTTTCCTTAATCATTTTAAATTTCGTGAGTTGGATGGAGTAGTACTATCGTCAATTTGGAAGTGTAGAACATTCTATTTTATGGTGTATAATTATCGTTTGTCAAGAATACCCGGTAGCAGCTATCTGGAAGCTTATTTGTCAGATGTCAGTTCTTTTGTTTTGGAGAACAGCGGCGTAGGCGTGCCCCAAGCAGTGGTGTAGATTTGGAGGATAACAAGATAAGTCATTTAATTTTCTTTTCTACTAATTATCAAAGAAAACAAAACTGTCGATCGTGTCGTTGCGCTTTTTTTTTCATCATAATTACACTTTTATGTTTGCGATTAAATACGGCAATTTTGACCGTATTTGTAAAGATTTTTATTGTGAACGCCAACAGATCTGTTCCGCGTGCGATATATATTTTTTTATTATCTTGATATTTATTTTGGGAGGGGGATTTAAAGATACACAGGTAGATATTGTAATTTCTTTTATTTTTTTTCAAAAAAAATTCTTGTTTAGTTTCGATTTAAGTAAATGTTATCTAATCACAACAGTTTTATTATTTTATTCAAACATCATATAGCTTTCACGATTTTAGTTAATATTAACAGCAAGAGTTTTAGAGCGGGTAAAAATCGTGTGGCGCCTGGCATTTATTTCTTCCTTGATACCCAACTCCCTGAGATCTGAGTTAGCCGAAGCACCGCTCCTAAATTATAAAGCTGTTGGTAGATACCGATATATTCAGTTATTTATTTTTTTTTTGCCTCTACCACACGTAATTTTGAGCACAGCCTCAATACAGGAAGGCGTGCTACAAATTTGGCGCCCAACGTGGGGCCAGATAACTGTCAGTTATTTATTAGTTTTGGCACCTTAAGTGCGATAGGACAGTTGATAGAATTTTCCATAAGTAATTTTTGTCTTGTTAAACTCACCACTGATTTGCGAAACGCCACGTTTATTATTGATTATTGTTTTAATTCGCGGTACTATTTGGTGTATTAATAGTACAAACTTTATTCCAACATGGCTGCAACTTGGAAACTTGATGTGGGTAGATTGAATCGTGTAGAGTTAGAGTACGAGATATCTGTACGTACGACAGTAGATGACTTGAGTAATAAACCTTTTGATGAGTTAAGAAAAATTTTAAGGGCTACGATCAGTTTGAGTAGTTCGGGTTTAGCTTCTTCGGTTCCTTCGTACCCGTATCTTTTTAAAGATGACCACGAAGCGGTTTTGATCGAGTTGGCTTCCTTAAGTACCCTGGTAGATAGTTATACTGGTCTTGAGTTAGATAACACCTACAAAAAAATTTCTTCTAAGTTTGCTCATACGTTTGGTAGGCTAAATCGCTCCGTAACAACAAAAAAAGAGGAAAAAGATTTAAAGTCTGTTGTTAACTCGAAATTATTAATTTTATCACAAGATTTTCTTGCCAAATGTAAAAAGGCAAAAAAACCGAAAGAGACAATATTTAACTTGTCGGTTTTGAATCAGTCTTTAGGGGGAAACATTTCTAATAATAGTGATACTGAGTCTGATGGGTCTGATTCCGAGTTAGAAGTTACAATACAGCATAAAATTAAACCACTTCCAGTGCGTGACTGGAATATTAAATTTTCGGGGGACGGATCGGGTGAATCTCTAAACGCATTTTTGGAAAAAGTTGAGGAGTTACGTGTACCTAGAGGTATTTCGCGTGCAGAATTATTTAGATCGGCCGCAGACTTATTTACGGCTAAAGCTAGTATTTGGTATCGGGCTAATAGGAAATGGGTTCATGATTGGGACAGTTTGGTTGCGGCACTACGAGCTGAGTATCTTCCTCATAATTACGACAGGAAACTGTTTGAGGAAATAAAGCGACGAACGCAGGGTCCCGGGGAGAGCATTGGAATGTATGTAGCGGTCATGGCAAATTTGTTTTCGCGATTAACTACCGATATACCGGAAACAGCAAAATTAGAGATCTTATGCGAGAATATTGATCCGTACTACCAACCTTACTTAGCCTTTGTCGAGATTAAAACGGTTCAACAATTAATTGACGGGTGTAGGAAACTAGACATTAAACGAAGCATTGCAAATGCGTATGTTCCCCCACCTAGTAAAAATAAATGCATGGAACCGGATTTAGCTTTTGTTGGTACGACTTCCAATAGCGCTTTCGAAGTTGCTACACCTCCGATCAAATGTTATGATTGTGGTATGTTAGGCCATAGAGCTTCCGCTTGTAGAAATAGGGGAATTCGGTGTTTTAGATGCGGTCGATTTGATGTGACAGTTAGGAATTGTCCCAATTGTAATAATGATAGGTCTCCCAATGGCGGACAAACGCGTGAATTTGTCAGGTTGGGAAACGATTCGGGTCGCTCTTAAATGGTCGAAGGAGGCCGGCCCAGTTAAATGATTCGACCAATTATTTTAAAAATATTATAAATTATATCTTTGAGCATGTCCAAAACGATGAGAGACCATATTTAAATGTCGAAATATATGGTAAAATTTTTAAAGGCTTACTTGATTCGGGTGCTTCATGCACTTTAATGGGAGTTAATGGTTGGAAATATTTGGTAGAGTTGGGTGTAAAATTAAATAAGGACAAAATTGTTGAATGTACTGTCGCTAATGGTCAAAGAGTTAAGAGCATTGGTAGTTGTAATATACCCATTAAGTTATTGGATCAAACGAAATATATAGACGTGTTAGTAGTTCCGGAAATACCACACTTGTTAATTTTTGGCGTAGATTTCTGGAAGAAGATGGGCATCGTACCTGATCTTCGTAGCGATAATTGGCATTTCTCTAAAGAGGTTTACGAATGTTTGGAATTGGGTGAACACTTGGTAGACGCTGGTGGTTTGACGAGTGAACAACAGACACAGTTAGATGCTCTAGTTGCTAAAAATTATTCTATGATGGGTACTGAGTTAGGCTGCACCAATGCCGTTGAACACATTATTAAGACTAAGGCAGATCCCATCAAACAAAGATACTACCCGGTGTCCCCGGTCATCCAAAAACATATTGATGAGGAATTGGATGATATGATTGCAAAAGGTATTATTAGAAGGAGTAATAGTCCGTGGGCATCTCCTGTTATTTTGATTAAAAAGAAAAGTGGGGATTATAGATTTTGCGTTGACTTTAGAAAGCTGAACTCAGTGACCGAGAAAGATAGTTATCCATTGCCTTATGTTAATAATACTCTGGACCAATTGAAAGACGCAAAATTCTTGTCGTCGTTAGATATCAAATCAGCTTTTTTTCAAGTACCTTTAGCGGAAGAGTCGAGAAAATACACGGCATTCACGGTACCTAACAGAGGTTTATGGGAATTTTGTCGCATGCCGTTTGGGTTATCTACGAGTCCGGCAACTTGGCAACGGTTAATGGATAGAGTTTTGGGTGATTTAGCTCCTCATGTGTTCTGTTATCTCGACGACATAATAATTATTACTAAGACGTTCGAAGAACACTTGAGAGTTTTAAGTGAAGTATTTAGGAGATTACGTGCGGCCAACATAACGGTTAAGAAAGAGAAGTGCCAATACTGTCGGTCTCAATTAAAATATCTGGGATACGTAGTCGATAAGAATGGTTTACACGTGGATCCTGATAAAGTGAGGGCCATGGTGGAGTTGCCCGTACCAAAAACGGTTAGTCAGGTCCGTGGGGTTATTGGTACTTTTGGATGGTACCGAAGATTTATTCCTAACTTTTCGTCTTTAATAACTCCGATAACTACTCTCGTTAAGAAGACTAACAAAAAAATAGATTGGAACGTCGATTGCGATAATGCTTTTAAAACCATTAAAGAAAAATTAGTTACGGCACCGATATTGAGCTGCCCGGATTATAGTCTGCCTTTTGAGGTGCAGACGGATGCGAGTGGTTGGGGAATTGCTGCCGTTTTGAGTCAACCCCACCCAGAAGGCGAGAAAGTGGTGACGTATATAAGTCGTTCCCTTACTAAACAAGAAAGGAATTACAGTACAACTGAAAGGGAATGTTTAGCAGTGCTTTTTGCGTTAGAGAAACTTAGGCCATATATAGAGGGCGTCCCCGATGTCACCGTTGTAACCGATCATTATTCTCTTGTCTGGTTGCAGAATCTGAAAGATCCAAACGGGAGATTGGCTCGTTGGTCAGTAAAAATGCAACAATTTAATGTAAAAATCGTTCACCGTAAAGGAAAAGAACACATAGTACCTGACACCCTTAGTAGGAGCGTTCCAGTCATCGATTTGGTGTATATTCAAGGACAAGAAGACAAGTGGGTAGAGAAAATTAAGAAACGTGTGCTAGAAAAACCATTGAAGTATTCTCAATGGAGGGTTCAAAATGATATTTTGTATAAGTATGTTATACCAGAACACCCCTATTTAGCTGCGCAATGGGAAAATTGGAAGATAGTAGTGGAAAAAACAAAACGACGAGAATTGATGGAGAGGGCTCATTATGATGTGACTTCGGGTCATGCGGGTGTATATAAAACTTACGCACGGTTAAGAAACTTGTATTTTTGGCCGAAGATGAAGTGTGATGTGGCTAGTTTTGTAAAAAAATGTATAGTTTGTCTTCAACACAAATCAGAAAATAAGCCACCTATTGGTTTTATGTTATCTCATCAAACGAGTAGGCCTTGGGAAATGATCTCTTCAGATTTGATGGGACCCTTTGTGAGGTCAAAGAGAGGTAATCGCTTTATCTTAGTGGTGACTGATCATTTTAGCAAATACGTTTTAATTTTCCCGATGAGAAACTCTTTGGCGGCGAACGTTGTTAAGAAGTTGGAAGAAGAAGTATTTTTAGTGTATGGGGTCCCTAAATTTGCTGTCAGTGATAATGGACCCCAGTACAAGAGTAAAGAGTATCGGTCTTTGTTAGAACGTTATGGTGTAGAGCCAAAATACAATGCGAATTACCATAGTCAAAGCAATCCTACAGAAAGAACTAATCGCACGATACGTCGTATGATGGCCTCCTATATTCAAGATACTCATAAAGTTTGGGACGAAAATCTGCCTAAGATATCTTGTGCAATACGTAGTTCAAAAAATGAAGCGACCGGGCAAACACCTTATTTCATAACTTTTGGGAGGTCAATGATTTTGAACGGGAAAGAATTTGATAAGAGAGATATTTTTAGAGATGAAGAGCCAATGAGCGAAGATTGCCGAGTTAAGGGATTAAAAGAATTGTTTAATTTAGTGAAGAAAAAGTTGACAGCGGCTTCTAACAAGAACAAACGTATTTATAATTTACGTCGTCGACATGAAACGTTTGGTGTAGGTCAAGGCGTGTTTCGTAGAAATTATATATTGTCTAATGCACCCGAAGGTTTCAATAAGAAGTTAGCACCTAGATATGTGGGTCCTTTTTACGTTAAAAAAAAAGTATCGCCTTGGACGTATGAATTGAGTGACGAATATGGGAACTCTAAAGGAGTTTGGCATGCTAAAGATATTAAGTCCCAACCCCCTGATCACTGATTCCCGAATATCATAATTGGTTTTGTAAATAGTTTTTTTGGTTAATTAGTTTAGTTTTGACATTTCGTGAGAAATTTTGGGAAAATTTCTTAAACATGGGGGGGAATCTGTAACCTTTGATTTCTGTCTTTACGTGTCTTCAAGATAAAGAATCTATTTTTTCTGTTAGTTTTTTTTGCTATTTATTTACGACATTCTCTTCAACAAATGCTAATGTATTCCGCAATGTACTTGTTTACTTATTTTGAAAGATTACAATTTTGGTAAATTTTAATACATATAGTTGGGAACAGAATTTTTAATTTTGATAATTTTTCCGGAAATACGAATAATCAGGCAGAACAAAAAGATAGTGAGACGTTAATTTTTGGATTTTTGGAGGTGATTTTTCTCCTGCAATAGTGATTCGGTTAGAATTCGTAGAAGAGTCGGAAGTTATTATATTCCTTACCAATCTTGGGATCATCTTTTGCGTGTTCAATTGTGGAACAGTATTATATTTGTCTTCATCGATACCATCCACAGCCTCTAGTAGGGATTGGAAATCGGATCACAACGGTGTCTTACTCGCTTGTGGACAACCAATGCATAAAAATCGATAATCAACCACCTTCGTGTGTAGTAACCTGGAATTAGTTTGAAAAGAAAGAAATATCTAGCATTGTCTCATTGGGTTAACCTTAAAATTATTTCGTAATTACCTGATCGGAAGATTTGACCGTTTTCGGTGGAGATATAGTTTTCCTTAATCATTTTAAATTTCGTGAGTTGGATGGAGTAGTACTATCGTCAATTTGGAAGTGTAGAACATTCTATTTTATGGTGTATAATTATCGTTTGTCAAGAATACCCGGTAGCAGCTATCTGGAAGCTTATTTGTCAGATGTCAGTTCTTTTGTTTTGGAGAACAGCGGCGTAGGCGTGCCCCAAGCAGTGGTGTAGATTTGGAGGATAACAAGATAAGTCATTTAATTTTCTTTTCTACTAATTATCAAAGAAAACAAAACTGTCGATCGTGTCGTTGCGCTTTTTTTTTCATCATAATTACACTTTTATGTTTGCGATTAAATACGGCAATTTTGACCGTATTTGTAAAGATTTTTATTGTGAACGCCAACAGATCTGTTCCGCGTGCGTTATATATTTTTTTATTATCTTGATATTTATTTTGGGAGGGGGATTTAAAGATACACAGGTAGATATTGTAATTTCTTTTATTTTTTTTCAAAAAAAATTCTTGTTTAGTTTCGATTTAAGTAAATGTTATCTAATCACAACAGTTTTATTATTTTATTCAAACATCATATAGCTTTCACGATTTTAGTTAATATTAACAGCAAGAGTTTTAGAGCGGGTAAAAATCGTGTGGCGCCTGGCATTTATTTCTTCCTTGATACCCAACTCCCTGAGATCTGAGTTAGCCGAAGCACCGCTCCTAAATTATAAAGCTGTTGGTAGATACCGATATATTCAGTTATTTATTTTTTTTTTGCCTCTACCACACGTAATTTTGAGCACAGCCTCAATACAGGAAGGCGTGCTACAATAATAATTAGAAGCTATCAATTTTAAGTTCTGTATTTGACTATTACAAGTTCAGATCTTCAAGTTATAATTTGCAATAATAATTAGAAGCTATCAATTTTAAGTTCTGTATTTGACAATTACTAGTTCAGATCTTCAAGTTATAATTTGCACTAATAATTTGTATTTAACAATTAGAAGTTCTGTATTTGACTATTACAAGTTCAGATCTTCGGATTATTATTTGCAATCTTAGTTTGAATTTAACAATTCGAAGTTCTGTATTTACCTTTTACAAGTTCAGATCTTCAAGTTATAATTTGCACTAATAATTTGTATTTAACAATTCGATGTTCTGTATTTGACTATTACAAGTTCAGATCTTCAAGTTATAATTTGAAATAATAATTAGAAGCTATCAATTTTAAGTTCTGCATTTGACAATTACAAGTTCAGATCTTCAAGTTATAATTTACAATAATAATTAAAAGCTATCAATTTTAAGTTCTGTATTTGACAATTACAAGTTCAGATCTTCAAGTTATAATTTGCAATAATAATTAGAAGCTATCAATTTTAAGTTCTGTATTTGACAATTACAAGTTCAGATCTTCAAGTTATTATTTGCAATAATAATTAGAAGCTATCAATTTTAAGTTCTGTATTTGACAATTACAAGTTCAGATCTTGAAGTTATAATTTACAATAATAATTAGAAGCTATCAATTTTAAGTTCTGTATTTAACAATTACAAGTTCAGATCTTCAAGTTATAATATGCAATAATAATTAGAAGCTATCAATTTTAAGTTCTGTATTTGACAATTACTAGTTCAGATCTTCAAGTTATAATTTGAAATAATAATTGGAATTTAACAAATCTAAGTTCTGTAATTCACTATTACAAGTTCAGATCTTCAAGTTATAATTTACAATAATAATTAGAAGCTATCAATTTTAAGTTCTGTATTTGACAATTACAAGTTCAGATCTTCAAGTTATAATTTGCACTAATAATTTGTATTTAACAATTTGAAGTTCTGTATTTGACAATTACAAGTTCAGATCTTCAAGTTATAATTTGCAATAATAATTAGAAGCTATCAATTTTAAGTTCTGTATTTGACAATTACAAGTTCAGATCTTCTAGTTATAATTTGCAATAATAATTAGAAGCTATCAATTTTAAGTTCTGTATTTGACAATTACAAGTTCAGATCTTCAAGTTATAATTTGCAATAATAATTAGAAGCTATCAATTTTAAGTTCTGTATTTGACAATTACTAGTTCAGATCTCCAAGTTATTATTTGCAATAATAATTAGAAGCTATCAATTTTAAGTTCTGTATTTGACAATTACAAGTTCAGATCTTCAAGTTATAATTTACAATAATAATTAGAAGCTATCAATTTTAAGTTCTGTATTTGACTATTACAAGTTCAGATCTTCAAGTTATAATTTGCAATAATAATTAGAAGCTATCAATTTTAAGTTCTGTATTTGACAATTACAAGTTCAGATCTTCAAGTTATAATTTGCAATAATAATTAGAAGCTATCAATTTTAAGTTCTGTATTTGACAATTACTAGTTCAGATCTTCAAGTTATAATTTGCACTAATAATTTGTATTTAACAATTAGAAGTTCTGTATTTGACTATTACAAGTTCAGATCTTCGAATTATTATTTGCAATCTTAGTTTGAATTTAACAATTCGAAGTTCTGTATTTACCTATTACAGGTTCAGATCTTCAAGTTATAATTTGCAATCACAATTTGTATTTAACAATGCTAAGTTGCGTATTTGTCTATTACAAGTTCAGATCTTCAAATTATAATTTGCAATAATAATTAGAAGCTATCAATTTTAAGTTCTGTATTTGACAATTACAAGTTCAGATCTTCAAGTTATTATTTGCAATAATAATTAGAAGCTATCAATTTTAAGTTCTGTATTTGACAATTACAAGTTCAGATCTTGAAGTTATAATTTACAATAATAATTAGAAGCTATCAATTTTAAGTTCTGTATTTCACAATTACAAGTTCAGATCTTCAAGTTATAATATGCAATAATAATTAGAAGCTATCAATTTTAAGTTCTGTATTTGACAATTACTAGTTCAGATCTTCAAGTTATAATTTGAAATAATAATTTGAATTTAACAAATCTAAGTTCTGTAATTCACTATTACAAGTTCAGATCTTCAAGTTATAATTTACAATAATAATTAGAAGCTATCAATTTTAAATTCTGTATTTAACAATTACAAGTTCAGATCTTCAAGTTATAATATGCAATAATAATTAGAAGCTATCAATTTTAAGTTCTGTATTTGACAATTACTAGTTCAGATCTTCAAGTTATAATTTGAAATAATAATTTGTATTTAACAATTAGAAGTTCTGTATTTGACAATTACAAGTTCAGATCTTCAAGTTATAATTTGCAATCACAATTTGTATTTAACAATGCTAAGTTGCGTATTTGTCTATTACAAGTTCAGATCTTCAAATTATAATTTGCAATAATAATTAGAAGCTATCAATTTTAAGTTCTGTATTTGACAATTACTAGTTCAGATCTTCAAGTTATAATTTGCACTAATAATTTGTATTTAACAATTAGAAGTTCTGTATTTGACTATTACAAGTTCAGATCTTCAAATTATTATTTGCAATAATAATTATAAGCTATCAATTTAAGTTCTGTATTCGACAATTACTAGTTCAGATCTTAAAGTTATAATTTGAAATAATAATTTGAATTTAACAAATCTAAGTTTTGTAATTCACTATTACAAGTTCAGATCTTCAAGTTATAATTTGCAATAATAATTAGAAGCTATCAATTTTAAGTTCTGTATGTGACAATTACAAGTTCAGATCTTCAAGTTATAATTTGCACTACTAATTTGTTTTTAACAGTTAGAAGTTCTGTATTTGACTATTACTAGTTCAGATTTTCAAATTATTATTTGCAATCTTAGTTTGAATTTAACAATTAGAAGTTCTGTATTTACCTATTACAAGTTCAGATCTTCAAGTTATAATTTGCACTAATAATTTGTATTTAACAATTCGATGTTCTGTATTTGACTATTACAAGTTCAGATCTTCAAGTTATAATTTGAAATAATAATTAGAAGCTATCAATTACAAGTTCAGATCTTCAAGTTATAATTTGCAATAATAATTAGAAGCTATCAATTTTAAGTACTGTATTTGACAATTACAAGTTCAGATCTTCAAGTTATAATTTGCAATAATAATTAGAAGCTATCAATTTTAAGTTCTGTATTTGACAATTACTAGTTCAGATCTTCAAGTTATAATTTGAAATAATAATTTGAATTTAACAAATCTAAGTTCTGTAATTCACTATTACAAGTTCAGATCTTCAAGTTATAATTTACAATAATAATTAGAAGCTATCAATTTTAAGTTCTGTATTTGACTATTACAAGTTCAGATCTTCAAGTTATAATTTGCAATAATAATTAGAAGCTATCAATTTTAAGTTCTGTATTTGACAATTGCAAGTTCAGATCTTCAAGTTATAATTTGCACTAATAATTTGTATTTAACAATTAGAAGTTCTGTATTTGACAATTACAAGTTCAGATCTTCAAGTTATAATTTGCACTAATAATTTGTATTTAACAATTAGAAGTTCTGTATTTGACTATTACAAGTTCAGATCTTCGAATTATTATTTGCAATCTTAGTTTGAATTTAACAATTCGAAGTTCTGTATTTACCTATTACAGGTTCAGATCTTCAAGTTATAATTTGCAATCACAATTTGTATTTAACAATGCTAAGTTGCGTATTTGTCAATTACAAGTTCAGATCTTCAAATTATAATTTGCAATAATAATTAAAAGCTATCAATTTTAAGTTCTGTATTTGACAATTACAAGTTCAGATCTTCAAGTTATTATATGCAATAATAATTAGAAGCTATCAATTTTAAGTTCTGTATTTGACAATTACAAGTTCAGATCTAAAAGTTATAATTTACAATAATAATTAGAAGCTATCAATTTTAAATTCTGTATTTAACAATTACAAGTTCAGATCTTCAAGTTATAATATGCAATAATAATTAGAAGCTATCAATTTTAAGTTCTGTATTTGACAATTACTAGTTCAGATCTTCAAGTTATAATTTGAAATAATAATTTGAATTTAACAAATCTAAGTTCTGTAATTCACTATTACAAGTTCAGATCTTCAAGTTATAATTTACAATAATAATTAGAAGCTATCAATTTTAAGTTCTGTATTTGACAATTACAAGTTCAGATCTTCAAGTTATAATTTGCAATAATAATTAGAAGCTATTAATTTTAAGTTCTGTATTTGACAATTACAAGTTCAGATCTTCTAGTTATAATTTGAAATAATAATTAGAAGCTATCAATTTTAAGTTCTGTATGTGACAATTACAAGTTCAGATCTTCAAGTTATAATTTGCACTACTAATTTGTTTTTAACAGTTAGAAGTTCTGTATTTGACTATTACTAGTTCAGATTTTCAAATTATTATTTGCAATCTTAGTTTGAATTTAACAATTAGAAGTTCTGTATTTACCTATTACAAGTTCAGATCTTCAAGTTATAATTTGCACTAATAATTTGTATTTAACAATTCGATGTTCTGTATTTGACTATTACAAGTTCAGATCTTCAAGTTATAATTTGAAATAATAATTAGAAGCTATCAATTACAAGTTCAGATCTTCAAGTTATAATTTGCAATAATAATTAGAAGCTATCAATTTTAAGTACTGTATTTGACAATTACAAGTTCAGATCTTCAAGTTATAATTTGCAATAATAATTAGAAGCTATCAATTTTAAGTTCTGTATTTGACAATTACTAGTTCAGATCTTCAAGTTATAATTTGAAATAATAATTTGAATTTAACAAATCTAAGTTCTGTAATTCACTATTACAAGTTCAGATCTTCAAGTTATAATTTACAATAATAATTAGAAGCTATCAATTTTAAGTTCTGTATTTGACTATTACAAGTTCAGATCTTCAAGTTATAATTTGCAATAATAATTAGAAGCTATCAATTTTAAGTTCTGTATTTGACAATTGCAAGTTCAGATCTTCAAGTTATAATTTGCACTAATAATTTGTATTTAACAATTAGAAGTTCTGTATTTGACAATTACAAGTTCAGATCTTCAAGTTATAATTTGCACTAATAATTTGTATTTAACAATTAGAAGTTCTGTATTTGACTATTACAAGTTCAGATCTTCGAATTATTATTTGCAATCTTAGTTTGAATTTAACAATTCGAAGTTCTGTATTTACCTATTACAGGTTCAGATCTTCAAGTTATAATTTGCAATCACAATTTGTATTTAACAATGCTAAGTTGCGTATTTGTCAATTACAAGTTCAGATCTTCAAATTATAATTTGCAATAATAATTAAAAGCTATCAATTTTAAGTTCTGTATTTGACAATTACAAGTTCAGATCTTCAAGTTATTATATGCAATAATAATTAGAAGCTATCAATTTTAAGTTCTGTATTTGACAATTACAAGTTCAGATCTAAAAGTTATAATTTACAATAATAATTAGAAGCTATCAATTTTAAATTCTGTATTTAACAATTACAAGTTCAGATCTTCAAGTTATAATATGCAATAATAATTAGAAGCTATCAATTTTAAGTTCTGTATTTGACAATTACTAGTTCAGATCTTCAAGTTATAATTTGAAATAATAATTTGAATTTAACAAATCTAAGTTCTGTAATTCACTATTACAAGTTCAGATCTTCAAGTTATAATTTACAATAATAATTAGAAGCTATCAATTTTAAGTTCTGTATTTGACAATTACAAGTTCAGATCTTCAAGTTATAATTTGCAATAATAATTAGAAGCTATTAATTTTAAGTTCTGTATTTGACAATTACAAGTTCAGATCTTCTAGTTATAATTTGAAATAATAATTAGAAGCTATCAATTTTATGTTCTGTATTTGACAATTACTAGTTCAAATCTTCTAGTTATAATTTGCAATAATAATTAGAAGCTATTAATTTTAAGTTCTGCATTTGACAATTACAAGTTCAGATCTTCAAGTTATAATTTGCAATAATAATTAGAAGCTATCAATTTTAAGTTCTGTATTTGACAATTACTAGTTCAGATCTTCAAGTTATAATTTGAAATAATAATTTGAATTTAACAATTAGAAGTTCTGTATTTGACTATTACAAGTTCAGATCTTCGAATTATTATTTGCAATCTTAGTTTGAATTTAACAATTCGAAGTTCTGTATTTACCTATTACAGGTTCAGATCTTCAAGTTATAATTTGCAATCACAATTTGTATTTAACAATGCTAAGTTGCGTATTTGTCTTTTACAAGTTCAGATCTTCAAATTATAATTTGCAATAATAATTAGAAGCTATCAATTTTAAGTTCTGTATTTGACAATTACAAGTTCAGATCTTCAAGTTATTATTTGCAATAATAATTAGAAGCTATCAATTTCAAGTTCTGTATTTGACAATTACAAGTTCAGATCTAAAAGTTATAATTTACAATAATAATTAGAAGCTATCAATTTTAAATTCTGTATTTAACAATTACAAGTTCAGATCTTCAAGTTATAATATGCAATAATAATTAGAAGCTATCAATTTTAAGTTCTGTATTTGACAATTACTAGTTCAGTTCTTCAAGTTATAATTTGAAATAATAATTTGAATTTAACAAATCTAAGTTCTGTAATTCACTATTACAAGTTCACATCTTCAAGTTATAATTTACAATAATAATTGGAAGCTATCAATTTTAAGTTCTGTATTTGACAATTACAAGTTCAGATCTTCAAGTTATAATTTGCAATAATAATTAGAAGCTATTAATTTTAAGTTCTGTATTTGACAATTACTAGATCAGATCTTCAAGTTATAATTTGAAATAATAATTTGAATTTAACAAATCTAAGTTCTGTAATTCACTATTACAAGTTCAGATCTTCAAGTTATAATTTACAATAATAATTAGAAGCTATCAATTTTAAGTTCTGTATTTGACTATTACAAGTTCAGATCTTCAAGTTATAATTTGCAATAATAATTAGAAGCTATCAATTTTAAGTTCTGTATTTGACAATTACAAGTTCAGATCTTCAAGTTATAATTTGAAATAATAATTTGAATTTAACAAATGTAAGTTCTGTAATTCACTATTACAAGTTCAGATCTTCAAGTTATAATTTACAATAATAATTAGAAGCTATCAATTTTAAGTTCTGTATTTGACAATTACAAGTTCAGATCTTCAAGTTATAATTTGCAATAATAATTAGAAGCTATTAATTTTAAGTTCTGTATTTGACAATTACAAGTTCAGATCTTCAAGTTATTATTTGCAATAATAATTAGAAGCTATCAATTTTAAGTTCTGTATTTGACAATTACTAGTTCAGATCTAAAAGTTATAATTTACAATAAAAATTAGAAGCTATCAATTTTAAATTCTGTATTTGATAATTACAAGTTCAGATCTTGAAGTTATAATTTGCACTACTAATTTGTATTTAACAATTAGAAGTTCTGTATTTGACAATTACAAGTTCAGATCTTCAAGTTATAATTTGCAATAATAATTAGAAGCTATCAATTTTAAGTTCTGTATTTGACAATTACCAGTTCAGATCTTCAAGTTATAAATTGAAATAATAATTAGAAGCTATCAATTTTAAGTTCTGTATTTGACAATTACAAGTTCAGAACTTCTAGTTATAATTTGCAATAATAATTAGAAGCTATCAATATTAAGTTCTGTATTTGAAAATTACTAGTTCAGATCTTCAAGTTATAATTTGCACTAATAATTTGTATTTAACAATTAGAAGTTCTGTATTTGACAATTACAAGTTCAGATCTTTTAGTTATAATTTGCAATAATAATTAGAAGCTATCAATATTAAGTTCTGTATTTGAAAATTACAAGTTCAGATCTTCAAGTTATAATTTGCACTAATAATTTGTATTTAATAATTAGAAGTTCTGTATTTGACAATTACTAGTTCAGATCTTCAAGTTATAATTTGAAATAATAATTTGAATTTAACAAATTTTAGTTCTGTAATTAACTATTACAAGTTCAGATCTTCAAGTTATAATTTGCAATAATAATTAGAAGCTATCAATTTTAAGTTCTGTATTTGACAATTACAGGTTCAGATCTTCAAGTTATAATTTGCACTAATAATTTGTATTTAACAATTAGAAGTTCTGTATTTGACTATTACAAGTTCAGATCTTCAAATTATTATTTGCAATAATAATTATAAGCTATCAATTTAAGTTCTGTATTCGACAATTACTAGTTCAGATCTTCAAGTTATAATTTGAAATAATAATTTGAATTTAACAAATCTAAGTTTTGTAATTCACTATTACAAGTTCAGATCTTCAAGTTATAATTTGCAATAATAATTAGAAGCTATCAATTTTAAGTTCTGTATTTGACAATTACAAGTTCAGATCTTCAAGTTATAATTTGCACTAATAATTTGTTTTTAACAGTTAGAAGTTCTGTATTTGACTATTACTAGTTCAGATTTTCAAATTATTATTTGCAATCTTAGTTTGAATTGAACAATTAGAAGTTCTGTATTTACCTATTACAAGTTCAGATCTTCAAGTTATAATTTGCACTAATAATTTGTATTTAACAATTCGATGTTCTGTATTTGACTATTACAAGTTCAGATCTTCAAGTTATAATATGCAATAATAATTAGAAGCTATCAATTTTAATTTCTGCATTTGACAATTACAAGTTCAGATCTTCAAGTTATAATTTGCAATAATAATTAGAAGCTATCAATTTTAAGTTCTGTATTTGACAATTACTAGTTCAGATCTTCAAGTTAAAATTTGAAATAATAATTTGAATTTAACAAATCTAAGTTCTGTAATTCACTATTACAAGTTCAGATCTACAAGTTATAATTTACAATAATAATTAGAAGCTATCAATTTTAAGTTCTGTATTTGACTATTACAAGTTCAGATCTTCAAATTATTATTTGCAATCTTAGTTTGAATTTAACAATTCGAAGTTCTGTATTTACCTATTACAAGTTCAGATCTTCAAGTTATAATTTGTACTAATAATTTGTATTTAACAATTCGAAGTTCTGTATTTGACTATTACAAGTTCAGATCTTCAAGTTATAATTTACAATAATAATTAAAAGCTATTAATTTTAAGTTCTGTATTTGACAATTACAAGTTCAGATCTTCAAGTTATAATTTGCAATAATAATTAGAAGCTATCAATTTTAAGTACTGTATTTGACAATTACAAGTTCAGATCTTCAAGTTATAATTTGCAATAATAATTAGAAGCTATCAATTTTAAGTTCTGTATTTGACAATTACTAGTTCAGATCATCAAGTTATAATTTGAAATAATAATTTGAATTTAACAAATCTAAGTTCTGTAATTCACTATTACAAGTTGAGATCTTCAAGTTATAATTTACAATAATAATTAGAAGCTATCAATTTTAAGTTCTGTATTTGAATATTACAAGTTCAGATCTTCAAGTTATAATTTGCAATAAAAATTAGAAGCTATCAATTTTAAGTTCTGTATTTGACAATTGCAAGTTCAGATCTTCAAGTTATAATTTGCACTAAAAATTTGTATTTAACAATTAGAAGTTCTGTATTTGACAATTACAAGTTCAGATCTTCAAGTTATAATTTGCAATCACAATTTGTATTTAACAATGCTAAGTTGCGTATTTGTCAATTACAAGTTCAGATCTTCAAATTATAATTTGCAATAATAATTAGAAGCTCTCAATTTTAAGTTCTGTATTTGACAATTACAAGTTCAGATCTTCAAGTTATTATATGCAATAATAATTAGAAGCTATCAATTTTAAGTTCTGTATTTGACAATTACAAGTTCAGATCTAAAAGTTATAATTTACAATAATAATTAGAAGCTATCAATTTTAAGTTCTGTATTTGACAATTACAAGTTCAGATCTTCAAGTTATAATTTGCAATAATAATTAGAAGCTATTAATTTTAAGTTCTGTATTTGACAATTACAAGTTCAGATCTTCAAGTTATAATTTACAATAATAATTAGAAGCTATCAATTTTAAGTTCTGTATTTGACAATTACTAGTTCAGATCTTCAAGTTATAATTTGAAATAATAATTTGAATTTAACAAATCTAAGTTCTGTAATTCACTATTACAAGTTCAGATCTTCAAGTTATAATTTACAATAATAATTAGAAGCTATCAATTTTAAGTTCTGTATTTGACAATTACAAGTTCAGATCTTCAAGTTATAATTTGCAATAATAATTAGAAGCTATTAATTTTAAGTTCTGTATTTGACAATTACAAGTTCAGATCTTCAAGTTATAATTTGAAATAATAATTAGAAGCTATCAATTTTATGTTCTGTATTTGACAATTACTAGTTCAGATCTTCTAGTTATAATTTGCAATAATAATTAGAAGCTATTAATTTTAAGTTCTGTATTTGACAATTACAAGTTCAGATCTTCAAGTTATAATTTGCAATAATAATTAGAAGCTATCAATTTTAAGTTCTGTATTTGACAATTACAAGTTCAGATCTTAAAGTTATTATTTGCAATAATAATTAGAAGCTATCAATTTCAAGTTCTGTATTTGACAATTACAAGTTCAGATCTAAAAGTTATAATTTACAATAATAATTAGAAGCTATCAATTTTAAATTCTGTATTTAACAATTACAAGTTCAGATCTTCAAGTTATAATATGCAATAATAATTAGCAGCTATCAATTTTAAGTTCTGTATTTGACAATTACTAGTTCAGATCTTCAAGTTATAATTTGAAATAATAATTTGAATTTAACAAATCTAAGTTCTGTAATTCACTATTACAAGTTCAGATCTTCAAGTTATAATTTACAATAATAATTAGAAGCTATCAATTTTAAGTTCTGTATTTGACAATTACAAGTTCAGATCTTCAAGTTATAATTTGCAATAATAATTAGAAGCTATTAATTTTAAGTTCTGTATTTGACAATTACTAGTTCAGATCTTCAAGTTATAATTTGAAATAATAATTTGAATTTAACAAATCTAAGTTCTGTAATTCACTATTACAAGTTCAGATCTTCAAGTTATAATTTACAATAATAATTAGAAGCTATCAATTTTAAGTTCTGTATTTGACTATTACAAGTTCAGATCTTCAAGTTATAATTTGCAATAATAATTAGAAGCTATCAATTTTAAGTTCTGTATTTGACAATTACAAGTTCAGATCTTCAAGTTATAATTTGAAATAATAATTAGAAGCTATTAATTTTAAGTTCTGTATTTGACAATTACAAGTTCAGATCTTCAAGTTATTATTTGCAATAATAATTAGAAGCTATCAATTTTAAGTTCTGTATTTGACAATTACAAGTTCAGATCTTCAAGTTATAATTTGCAATAATAATTAGAAGCTATCAATTTTAAGTTCTGTATTTGACAATTACAAGTTCAGATCTTCAAGTTATAATTTGCAATAATAATTAGAAGCTATCAATTTTAAGTTCTGTATTTGACAATTACTAGTTCAGATCTCCAAGTTATTATTTGCAATAATAATTAGAAGCTATCAATTTTAAGTTCTGTATTTGACAATTACAAGTTCAGATCTTCAAGTTATAATTTACAATAATAATTAGAAGCTATCAATTTTAAGTTCTGTATTTGACAATTACAAGTTCAGATCTTCAAGTTATAATTTGCAATAATAATTAGAAGCTATCAATTTTAAGTTCTGTATTTGACAATTACTAGTGCAGATCTTCAAGTTATAATTTGAAATAATAATTTGAATTTAACAAATCTAAGTTCTGTAATTCACAATTCAAGTTCAGATCTTCAAGTTATAATTTACAATAATAATTAGAAGCTATCAATTTTAAGTTCTGTATTTGATAATTACAAGTTCAGATCTTCAAGTTATAATTTGCACTACTAAATTGTATTTAACAATTAGAAGTTCTGTATTTGACAATTACAAGTTCAGATCTTCAAGTTATAATTTGCAATAATAATTTGTATTTAACAATTAGAAGTTCTGTATTTGACAATTACAAGTTCAGATCTTTTAGTTATAATTTGCAATAATAATTAGAAGCTATCAATATTAAGTTCTGTATTTGAAAATTACTAGTTCAGATCTTCAAGTTATAATTTGCACTAATAATTTGTATTTAATAATTAGAAGTTCTGTATTTGAAAATTACTAGTTCAGATCTTCAAGTTATAATTTGAAATAATAATTTGAATTTAACAAATCTTAGTTCTGTAATTAACTATTACAAGTTCAGATCTTCAAGTTATAATTTGCAATAATAATTAGAAGCTATCAATTTTAAGTTCTCTATTTGACAATTACAAGTTCAGATCTTCAAGTTATAAATCAAAATAATAATTAGAAGCTATCAATTTTAAGTTCTGTATTTGACAATTACTAGTTCAGATCATCAAGTTATAATTTGAAATAATAATTTGAATTTAACAAATCTAAGTTCTGTAATTCACTATTACAAGTTCAGATCTTCAAGTTATAATTTACAATAATAATTAGAAGCTATCAATTTTAAGTTCTGTATTTGAATATTACAAGTTCAGATCTTCAAGTTATAATTTGCAATAAAAATTAGAAGCTATCAATTTTAAGTTCTGTATTTGACAATTGCAAGTTCAGATCTTCAAGTTATAATTTGCACTAAAAATTTGTATTTAACAATTAGAAGTTCTGTATTTGACAATTACAAGTTCAGATCTTCAAGTTATAATTTGCAATCACAATTTGTATTTAACAATGCTAAGTTGCGTATTTGTCAATTACAAGTTCAGATCTTCAAATTATAATTTGCAATAATAATTAGAAGCTATCAATTTTAAGTTCTGTATTTGACAATTACAAGTTCAGATCTTCAAGTTATTATATGCAATAATAATTAGAAGCTATCAATTTTAAGTTCTGTATTTGACAATTACAAGTTCAGATCTATAAGTTATAATTTACAATAATAATTAGAAGCTATCAATTTTAAGTTCTGTATTTGACAATTACAAGTTCAGATCTTCAAGTTATAATTTGCAATAATAATTAGAAGCTATTAATTTTAAGTTCTGTATTTGACAATTACAAGTTCAGATCTTCAAGTTATAATTTACAATAATAATTAGAAGCTATCAATTTTAAGTTCTGTATTTGACAATTACTAGTTCAGATCTTCAAGTTATAATTTGAAATAATAATTTGAATTTAACAAATCTAAGTTCTGTAATTCACTATTACAAGTTCAGATCTTCAAGTTATAATTTACAATAATAATTAGAAGCTATCAATTTTAAGTTCTGTATTTGACAATTACAAGTTCAGATCTTCAAGTTATAATTTGCAATAATAATTAGAAGCTATTAATTTTAAGTTCTGTATTTGACAATTACAAGTTCAGATCTTCAAGTTATAATTTGAAATAATAATTAGAAGCTATCAATTTTATGTTCTGTATTTGACAATTACTAGTTCAGATCTTCTAGTTATAATTTGCAATAATAATTAGAAGCTATTAATTTTAAGTTCTGTATTTGACAATTACAAGTTCAGATCTTCAAGTTATAATTTGCAATAATAATTAGAAGCTATCAATTTTAAGTTCTGTATTTGACAATTACTAGTTCAGATCTTCAGGTTATAATTTGTACTAATAATTTGTATTTAACAATTAGAAGTTCTGTATTTGACTATTACAAGTTCAGATCTTCGAATTATTATTTGCAATCTTAGTTTGAATTTAACAATTCGAAGTTCTGTATTTACCTATTACAGGTTCAGATCTTCACGTTATAATTTGCAATCACAATTTGTATTTAACAATGCTAAGTTGCGTATTTGTCTATTACAAGTTCAGATCTTCAAATTATAATTTGCAATAATAATTAGAAGCTATCAATTTTAAGTTCTGTATTTGACAATTACAAGTTCAGATCTTAAAGTTATTATTTGCAATAATAATTAGAAGCTATCAATTTCAAGTTCTGTATTTGACAATTACAAGTTCAGATCTAAAAGTTATAATTTACAATAATAATTAGAAGCTATCAATTTTAAATTCTGTATTTAACAATTACAAGTTCAGATCTTCAAGTTATAATATGCAATAATAATTAGCAGCTATCAATTTTAAGTTCTGTATTTGACAATTACTAGTTCAGATCTTCAAGTTATAATTTGAAATAATAATTTGAATTTAACAAATCTAAGTTCTGTAATTCACTATTACAAGTTCAGATCTTCAAGTTATAATTTACAATAATAATTAGAAGCTATCAATTTTAAGTTCTGTATTTGACAATTACAAGTTCAGATCTTCAAGTTATAATTTGCAATAATAATTAGAAGCTATTAATTTTAAGTTCTGTATTTGACAATTACTAGTTCAGATCTTCAAGTTATAATTTGAAATAATAATTTGAATTTAACAAATCTAAGTTCTGTAATTCACTATTACAAGTTCAGATCTTCAAGTTATAATTTACAATAATAATTAGAAGCTATCAATTTTAAGTTCTGTATTTGACTATTACAAGTTCAGATCTTCAAGTTATAATTTGCAATAATAATTAGAAGCTATCAATTTTAAGTTCTGTATTTGACAATTACAAGTTCAGATCTTCAAGTTATAATTTGAAATAATAATTAGAAGCTATTAATTTTAAGTTCTGTATTTGACAATTACAAGTTCAGATCTTCAAGTTATTATTTGCAATAATAATTAGAAGCTATCAATTTTAAGTTCTGTATTTGACAATTACAAGTTCAGATCTAAAAGTTATAATTTACAATAATAATTAGAAGCTATCAATTTTAAGTTCTGTATTTGATAATTACAAGTTCAGATCTTCAAGTTATAATTTGCAATAATAATTAGAAGCTATCAATTTTAAGTTCTGTATTTGACAATTACAAGTTCAGATCTTCAAGTTATAAATTGAAATAATAATTAGAAGCTATCAATTTTAAGTTCTGTATTTGACAATTACAAGTTCAGAACTTCTAGTTATAATTTGCAATAATTGATGTATAATGAAATTTATGTTATTAGAGGTTGGCAGTAGAGAATAAAACCAACTGATTAGAATGTACATGCGTTAATAAAAGAGAAGTCAATTTTGAGTTAAAGTAGTAGTTTTAATAGTGAGATTAAATAGAGAACATAACATGGCGACGAGGATGGGATTCATGTAATTTTTCTAAGATTAGTTTGATCATCGTTTTTGGTACAATTACCCTATCTCCAAAAAATACCAGTTCATCATTGACCATAATTTCATCTCTCAAATTGTAATAAAATTTCAATTCATCAGGAATAGCTTTTTTACACTTTCATTATATATCTCTACAATTTTACTTAAAATTTGATCATTTTTTGTTTCATCTCTAAATCTTGATTTAATTTTATCACTGACATCAATAGAATGTATTACATCATTTACATCTAGATCTACATTCTGAAATTTGTCTTCATTATTTTCTACATTTGCCCGACTAATAGCATCAGCAATATGCATTTTCTTTCCAGATACAAATTTTACATTTATATCGTATTTAGATAATTTCAATTTAATACATTGTAATCTACGTGAAGGAATACTATTAATATCTTTTTTCATAATATTAATCAACGGTAAATGATCACTTTGAATTTCCACATCCTTACGACCATATATGTATTGATGAAACTTCTTGCAAGCAAAAAGAATTGCCAAAAATTCTTTTTCTATTTGTCCATATCTACATTCTGTTTCGGTTAAGCTTTTTGATGCAAAACATACCGGTTTTCCATTCTGTAATAAAACACTTCCAATTGCATTTTTCGAACTGTCTGTTTGAATAATAACATCCTTTTCATTGTCATAATTTTGTAATATTGGATAATTAGTTATCAATTGTTTTAACTTGTCGAAAGATTTTTGATGAACTTCATACCATACAAATTTATTGTTCTTCTTTAAGATATCTCGTAAAGGCTTTGACAACTCAGACAAAATTGGAATATATTCTCTTAAATAACCAACCATTCCTAAAAATCTTTGCATATCATTTTTATTTTTTGGTGTCTCATATTTAACTATTGCTTCTGTATTTGACAATTACTAGTTCAGATCTTCAAGTTATAATTTGCACTAATAATTTGTATTTAACAATTAGAAGTTCTGTATTTGACTATTACAAGTTCAGATCTTCAAATTATTATTTGCAATAATAATTATAAGCTATCAATTTAAGTTCTGTATTCGACAATTACTAGTTCAGATCTTAAAGTTATAATTTGAAATAATAATTTGAATTTAACAAATCTAAGTTTTGTAATTCACTATTACAAGTTCAGATCTTCAAGTTATAATTTGCAATAATAATTTGTATTTAACAATTCGATGTTCTGTATTTGACTATTACAAGTTCAGATCTTCAAGTTATAATTTGCACTACTAATTTGTTTTTAACAGTTAGAAGTTCTGTATTTGACTATTACTAGTTCAGATTTTCAAATTATTATTTGCAATCTTAGTTTGAATTTAACAATTAGAAGTTCTGTATTTACCTATTACAAGTTCAGATCTTCAAGTTATAATTTGAAATAATAATTTGAATTTAACAAATCTAAGTTCTGTAATTCACTATTACAAGTTCAGATCTTCAAGTTATAATTTACAATAATAATTAGAAGCTATCAATTTTAAGTTCTGTATTTGACTATTACAAGTTCAGATCTTCAAATTATTATTTGCAATCTTAGTTTGAATTTAACAATTCGAAGTTCTGTATTTACCTATTACAAGTTCAGATCTTCAAGTTATAATTTGTACTAATAATTTGTATTTAACAATTCGAAGTTCTGTATTTGACTATTACAAGTTCAGATCTTCAAGTTATAATTTACAATAATAATTAAAAGCTATCAATTTTAAGTTCTGTATTTGACAATTACAAGTTCAGATCTTCAAGTTATAATTTGCAATAATAATTAGAAGCTATCAATTTTAAGTTCTGTATTTGACAATTACTAGTTCAGATCTTCAAGTTATAATTTGAAATAATAATTTGAATTTAACAAGTCTAAGTTCTGTAATTCACTATTACAAGTTCAGATCTTCAAGTTATAATTTACAATAATAATTAGAAGCTATCAATTTTAAGTTCTGTATTTGACTATTACAAGTTCAGATCTTCAAGTTATAATTTGCAATAATAATTAGAAGCTATCAATTTTAAGTTCTGTATTTGACAATTACAAGTTCAGATCTTCAAGTTATAATTTGCAATAATAATTAGAAGCTATCAATTTTAAGTTCTGTATTTGACAATTACTAGTTCAGATCTCCAAGTTATTATTTGCAATAATAATTAGAAGCTATCAATTTTAAGTTCTGTATTTGACAATTACAAGTTCAGATCTTCAAGTTATAATTTACAATAATAATTAGAAGCTATCAATTTTAAGTTCTGTATTTGACAATTACAAGTTCAGATCTTCAAGTTATAATTTGCAATAATAATTAGAAGCTATCAATTTTAAGTTCTGTATTTGACAATTACTAGTGCAGATCTTCAAGTTATAATTTGAAATAATAATTTGAATTTAACAAATCTAAGTTCTGTAATTCACAATTCAAGTTCAGATCTTCAAGTTATAATTTACAATAATAATTAGAAGCTATCAATTTTAAGTTCTGTATTTGATAATTACAAGTTCAGATCTTCAAGTTATAATTTGCACTACTAATTTGTATTTAACAATTAGAAGTTCTGTATTTGACAATTACAAGTTCAGATCTTCAAGTTATAATTTGCAATAATAATTTGTATTTAACAATTAGAAGTTCTGTATTTGACAATTACAAGTTCAGATCTTTTAGTTATAATTTGCAATAATAATTAGAAGCTATCAATATTAAGTTCTGTATTTGAAAATTACTAGTTCAGATCTTCAAGTTATAATTTGCACTAATAATTTGTATTTAATAATTAGAAGTTCTGTATTTGAAAATTACTAGTTCAGATCTTCAAGTTATAATTTGAAATAATAATTTGAATTTAACAAATCTTAGTTCTGTAATTAACTATTACAAGTTCAGATCTTCAAGTTATAATTTGCAATAATAATTAGAAGCTATCAATTTTAAGTTCTCTATTTGACAATTACAAGTTCAGATCTTCAAGTTATAAATCAAAATAATAATTAGAAGCTATCAATTTTAAGTTCTGTATTTGACAATTACTAGTTCAGATCATCAAGTTATAATTTGAAATAATAATTTGAATTTAACAAATCTAAGTTCTGTAATTCACTATTACAAGTTCAGATCTTCAAGTTATAATTTACAATAATAATTAGAAGCTATCAATTTTAAGTTCTGTATTTGAATATTACAAGTTCAGATCTTCAAGTTATAATTTGCAATAAAAATTAGAAGCTATCAATTTTAAGTTCTGTATTTGACAATTGCAAGTTCAGATCTTCAAGTTATAATTTGCACTAAAAATTTGTATTTAACAATTAGAAGTTCTGTATTTGACAATTACAAGTTCAGATCTTCAAGTTATAATTTGCAATCACAATTTGTATTTAACAATGCTAAGTTGCGTATTTGTCAATTACAAGTTCAGATCTTCAAATTATAATTTGCAATAATAATTAGAAGCTATCAATTTTAAGTTCTGTATTTGACAATTACAAGTTCAGATCTTCAAGTTATTATATGCAATAATAATTAGAAGCTATCAATTTTAAGTTCTGTATTTGACAATTACAAGTTCAGATCTAAAAGTTATAATTTACAATAATAATTAGAAGCTATCAATTTTAAGTTCTGTATTTGACAATTACAAGTTCAGATCTTCAAGTTATAATTTGCAATAATAATTAGAAGCTATTAATTTTAAGTTCTGTATTTGACAATTACAAGTTCAGATCTTCAAGTTATAATTTACAATAATAATTAGAAGCTATCAATTTTAAGTTCTGTATTTGACAATTACTAGTTCAGATCTTCAAGTTATAATTTGAAATAATAATTTGAATTTAACAAATCTAAGTTCTGTAATTCACTATTACAAGTTCAGATCTTCAAGTTATAATTTACAATAATAATTAGAAGCTATCAATTTTAAGTTCTGTATTTGACAATTACAAGTTCAGATCTTCAAGTTATAATTTGCAATAATAATTAGAAGCTATTAATTTTAAGTTCTGTATTTGACAATTACAAGTTCAGATCTTCAAGTTATAATTTGAAATAATAATTAGAAGCTATCAATTTTATGTTCTGTATTTGACAATTACTAGTTCAGATCTTCTAGTTATAATTTGCAATAATAATTAGAAGCTATTAATTTTAAGTTCTGTATTTGACAATTACAAGTTCAGATCTTCAAGTTATAATTTGCAATAATAATTAGAAGCTATCAATTTTAAGTTCTGTATTTGACAATTACTAGTTCAGATCTTCAGGTTATAATTTGTACTAATAATTTGTATTTAACAATTAGAAGTTCTGTATTTGACTATTACAAGTTCAGATCTTCGAATTATTATTTGCAATCTTAGTTTGAATTTAACAATTCGAAGTTCTGTATTTACCTATTACAGGTTCAGATCTTCACGTTATAATTTGCAATCACAATTTGTATTTAACAATGCTAAGTTGCGTATTTGTCTATTACAAGTTCAGATCTTCAAATTATAATTTGCAATAATAATTAGAAGCTATCAATTTTAAGTTCTGTATTTGACAATTACAAGTTCAGATCTTAAAGTTATTATTTGCAATAATAATTAGAAGCTATCAATTTCAAGTTCTGTATTTGACAATTACAAGTTCAGATCTAAAAGTTATAATTTACAATAATAATTAGAAGCTATCAATTTTAAATTCTGTATTTAACAATTACAAGTTCAGATCTTCAAGTTATAATATGCAATAATAATTAGCAGCTATCAATTTTAAGTTCTGTATTTGACAATTACTAGTTCAGATCTTCAAGTTATAATTTGAAATAATAATTTGAATTTAACAAATCTAAGTTCTGTAATTCACTATTACAAGTTCAGATCTTCAAGTTATAATTTACAATAATAATTAGAAGCTATCAATTTTAAGTTCTGTATTTGACAATTACAAGTTCAGATCTTCAAGTTATAATTTGCAATAATAATTAGAAGCTATTAATTTTAAGTTCTGTATTTGACAATTACTAGTTCAGATCTTCAAGTTATAATTTGAAATAATAATTTGAATTTAACAAATCTAAGTTCTGTAATTCACTATTACAAGTTCAGATCTTCAAGTTATAATTTACAATAATAATTAGAAGCTATCAATTTTAAGTTCTGTATTTGACTATTACAAGTTCAGATCTTCAAGTTATAATTTGCAATAATAATTAGAAGCTATCAATTTTAAGTTCTGTATTTGACAATTACAAGTTCAGATCTTCAAGTTATAATTTGAAATAATAATTTGAATTTAACAAATCTAAGTTCTGTAATTCACTATTACAAGTAAAGATCTTCAAGTTATAATTTACAATAATAATAAGAAGCTATCAATTTTAAGTTCTGTATTTGACAATTACAAGTTCAGATCTTCAAGTTATAATTTGCAATAATAATTAGAAGCTATTAATTTTAAGTTCTGTATTTGACAATTACAAGTTCAGATCTTCAAGTTATTATTTGCAATAATAATTAGAAGCTATCAATTTTAAGTTCTGTATTTGACAATTACAAGTTCAGATCTAAAAGTTATAATTTACAATAATAATTAGAAGCTATCAATTTTAAGTTCTGTATTTGATAATTACAAGTTCAGATCTTCAAGTTATAATTTGCAATAATAATTAGAAGCTATCAATTTTAAGTTCTGTATTTGACAATTACAAGTTCAGATCTTCAAGTTATAAATTGAAATAATAATTAGAAGCTATCAATTTTAAGTTCTGTATTTGACAATTACAAGTTCAGAACTTCTAGTTATAATTTGCAATAATTGATGTATAATGAAATTTATGTTATTAGAGGTTGGCAGTAGAGAATAAAACCAACTGATTAGAATGTACATGCGTTAATAAAAGAGAAGTCAATTTTGAGTTAAAGTAGTAGTTTTAATAGTGAGATTAAATAGAGAACATAACATGGCGACGAGGATGGGATTCATGTAATTTTTCTAAGATTAGTTTGATCATCGTTTTTGGTACAATTACCCTATCTCCAAAAAATACCAGTTCATCATTGACCATAATTTCATCTCTCAAATTGTAATAAAATTTCAATTCATCAGGAATAGCTTTTTTACACTTTCATTATATATCTCTACAATTTTACTTAAAATTTGATCATTTTTTGTTTCATCTCTAAATCTTGATTTAATTTTATCACTGACATCAATAGAATGTATTACATCATTTACATCTAGATCTACATTCTGAAATTTGTCTTCATTATTTTCTACATTTGCCCGACTAATAGCATCAGCAATATGCATTTTCTTTCCAGATACAAATTTTACATTTATATCGTATTTAGATAATTTCAATTTAATACATTGTAATCTACGTGAAGGAATACTATTAATATCTTTTTTCATAATATTAATCAACGGTAAATGATCACTTTGAATTTCCACATCCTTACGACCATATATGTATTGATGAAACTTCTTGCAAGCAAAAAGAATTGCCAAAAATTTTTTTTCTATTTGTCCATATCTACATTCTGTTTCGGTTAAGCTTTTTGATGCAAAACATACCGGTTTTCCATTCTGTAATAAAACACTTCCAATTGCATTTTTCGAACTGTCTGTTTGAATAATAACATCCTTTTCATTGTCATAATTTTGTAATATTGGATAATTAGTTATCAATTGTTTTAACTTGTCGAAAGATTTTTGATGAACTTCATACCATACAAATTTATTGTTCTTCTTTAAGATATCTCGTAAAGGCTTTGACAACTCAGACAAAATTGGAATATATTCTCTTAAATAACCAACCATTCCTAAAAATCTTTGCATATCATTTTTATTTTTTGGTGTCTCATATTTAACTATTGCTTCTGTATTTGACAATTACTAGTTCAGATCTTCAAGTTATAATTTGCACTAATAATTTGTATTTAACAATTAGAAGTTCTGTATTTGACTATTACAAGTTCAGATCTTCAAATTATTATTTGCAATAATAATTATAAGCTATCAATTTAAGTTCTGTATTCGACAATTACTAGTTCAGATCTTAAAGTTATAATTTGAAATAATAATTTGAATTTAACAAATCTAAGTTTTGTAATTCACTATTACAAGTTCAGATCTTCAAGTTATAATTTGCAATAATAATTTGTATTTAACAATTCGATGTTCTGTATTTGACTATTACAAGTTCAGATCTTCAAGTTATAATTTGCACTACTAATTTGTTTTTAACAGTTAGAAGTTCTGTATTTGACTATTACTAGTTCAGATTTTCAAATTATTATTTGCAATCTTAGTTTGAATTTAACAATTAGAAGTTCTGTATTTACCTATTACAAGTTCAGATCTTCAAGTTATAATTTGAAATAATAATTTGAATTTAACAAATCTAAGTTCTGTAATTCACTATTACAAGTTCAGATCTTCAAGTTATAATTTACAATAATAATTAGAAGCTATCAATTTTAAGTTCTGTATTTGACTATTACAAGTTCAGATCTTCAAATTATTATTTGCAATCTTAGTTTGAATTTAACAATTCGAAGTTCTGTATTTACCTATTACAAGTTCAGATCTTCAAGTTATAATTTGTACTAATAATTTGTATTTAACAATTCGAAGTTCTGTATTTGACTATTACAAGTTCAGATCTTCAAGTTATAATTTACAATAATAATTAAAAGCTATCAATTTTAAGTTCTGTATTTGACAATTACAAGTTCAGATCTTCAAGTTATAATTTGCAATAATAATTAGAAGCTATCAATTTTAAGTACTGTATTTGACAATTATAAGTTCAGATCTTCAAGTTATAATTTGCAATAATAATTAGAAGCTATCAATTTTAAGTTCTGTATTTGACAATTACTAGTTCAGATCTTCAAGTTATAATTTGAAATAATAATTTGAATTTAACAAGTCTAAGTTCTGTAATTCACTATTACAAGTTCAGATCTTCAAGTTATAATTTACAATAATAATTAGAAGCTATCAATTTTAAGTTCTGTATTTGACTATTACAAGTTCAGATCTTCAAGTTATAATTTGCAATAATAATTAGAAGCTATCAATTTTAAGTTCTGTATTTGACAATTACAAGTTCAGATCTTCAAGTTATAATTTGCAATAATAATTAGAAGCTATCAATTTTAAGTTCTGTATTTGACAATTACTAGTTCAGATCTCCAAGTTATTATTTGCAATAATAATTAGAAGCTATCAATTTTAATTTCTGTATTTGACAATTACAAGTTCAGATCTTCAAGTTATAATTTACAATAATAATTAGAAGCTATCAATTTTAAGTTCTGTATTTGACAATTACAAGTTCAGATCTTCAAGTTATAATTTGCAATAATAATTAGAAGCTATCAATTTTAAGTTCTGTATTTGACAATTACTAGTGCAGATCTTCAAGTTATAATTTGAAATAATAATTTGAATTTAACAAATCTAAGTTCTGTAATTCACAATTCAAGTTCAGATCTTCAAGTTATAATTTACAATAATAATTAGAAGCTATCAATTTTAAGTTCTGTATTTGATAATTACAAGTTCAGATCTTCAAGTTATAATTTGCACTACTAATTTGTATTTAACAATTAGAAGTTCTGTATTTGACAATTACAAGTTCAGATCTTCAAGTTATAATTTGCAATAATAATTTGTATTTAACAATTAGAAGTTCTGTATTTGACAATTACAAGTTCAGATCTTTTAGTTATAATTTGCAATAATAATTAGAAGCTATCAATATTAAGTTCTGTATTTGAAAATTACTAGTTCAGATCTTCAAGTTATAATTTGCACTAATAATTTGTATTTAATAATTAGAAGTTCTGTATTTGACAATTACTAGTTCAGATCTTCAAGTTATAATTTGAAATAATAATTTGAATTTAACAAATCTTAGTTCTGTAATTAACTATTACAAGTTCAGATCTTCAAGTTATAATTTGCAATAATAATTAGAAGCTATCAATTTTAAGTTCTCTATTTGACAATTACAAGTTCAGATCTTCAAGTTATAAATTAAAATAATAATTAGAAGCTATCAATTTTAAGTTCTGTATTTGACAATTACAAGTTCAGAACTTCTAGTTATAATTTGCAATAATAATTAGAAGCTATCAATATTAAGTTCTGTATTTGAAAATTACTAGTTCAGATCTTCAAGTTATAATTTGCACTAATAATTTGTATTTAACAATTAGAAGTTCTGTATTTGACAATTACAAGTTCAGATCTTTTAGTTATAATTTGCAATAATAATTAGAAGCTATCAATATTAAGTTCTGTATTTGAAAATTACTAGTTCAGATCTTCAAGTTATAATTTGCACTAATAATTTGTATTTAATAATTAGAAGTTCTGTATTTGACAATTACTAGTTCAGATCTTCAAGTTATAATTTGAAATAATAATTTGAATTTAACAAATCTTAGTTCTGTAATTAACTATTACAAGTTCAGATCTTCAAGTTATAATTTGCAATAATAATTAGAAGCTATCAATTTTAAGTTCTGTATTTGACAATTACTAGTTCAGATCTTCAAGTTATAATTTGCACTAATAATTTGTATTTAACAATTAGAAGTTCTGTATTTGACTATTACAAGTTCAGATCTTCAAATTATTATTTGCAATAATAATTATAAGCTATCAATTTAAGTTCTGTATTCGACAATTACTAGTTCAGATCTTCAAGTTATAATTTGAAATAATAATTTGAATTTAACAAATCTAAGTTTTGTAATTCACTATTACAAGTTCAGATCTTCAAGTTATAATTTGCAATAATAATTGGAAGCTATCAATTTTAAGTTCTGTATTTGACAATTACAAGTTCAGATCTTCAAGTTATAATTTGCACTAATTATTTTTTTTTTAACAGTTAGAAGTTCTGTATTTGACTATTACTAGTTCAGATTTTCAAATTATTATTTGCAATCTTAGTTTGAATTTAACAATTCGAAGTTCTGTATTTACCTATTACAAGTTCAGATCTTCAAGTTATAATTTGTACTAATAATTTGTATTTAACAATTCGATGTTCTGTATTTGACTATTACAAGTTCAGATCTTCAAGTTATAATTTACAATAATAATTAAAAGCTATTAATTTTAAGTTCTGTATTTTACAATTACAAGTTCAGATCTTCAAGTTATAATTTGCAATAATAATTAGAAGCTATCAATTTTAAGTACTGTATTTGACAATTACAAGTTCAGATCTTCAAGTTATAATTTGCAATAATAATTAGAAGCTATCAATTTTAAGTTCTGTATTTGACAATTACTAGTTCAGATCTTCAAGTTATAATTTGAAATAATAATTTGAATTTAACAAATCTAAGTTCTGTAATTCACTATTACAAGTTCAGATCTTCAAGTTATAATTTACAATAATAATTAGAAGCTATCAATTTTAAGTTCTGTATTTGACTATTACAAGTTCAGATCTTCAAGTTATAATTTTCAATAATAATTAGAAGCTATCAATTTTAAGTTCTGTATTTGACAATTGCAAGTTCAGATCTTCAAGTTATAATTTGCACTAATAATTTGTATTTAACAATTAGAAGTTCTGTATTTGACAATTACAAGTTCAGATCTTCAAGTTATAATTTGAAATAATAATTTGAATTTAACAAATCTTAGTTCTGTAATTAACTATTACAAGTTCAGATCTTCAAGTTATAATTTGCAATAATAATTAGAAGCTATCAATTTTAAGTTCTGTATTTGACAATTACTAGTTCAGATCTTCAAGTTATAATGTGCACTAATAATTTGTATTTAACAATTAGAAGTTCTGTATTTGACTATTACAAGTTCAGATCTTCAAATTATTATTTGCAATAATAATTATAAGCTATCAATTTAAGTTCTGTATTCGACAATTACTAGTTCAGATCTTCAAGTTATAATTTGAAATAATAATTAGAATTTAACAAATCTAAGTTTTGTAATTCACTATTACAAGTTCAGATCTTCAAGTTATAATTTGCAATAATAATTAGAAGCTATCAATTTTAAGTTCTGTATTTGACAATTACAAGTTCAGATCTTCAAGTTATAATTTGCACTAATAATTTGTTTTTAACAGTTAGAAGTTCTGTATTTGACTATTACTAGTTCAGATTTTCAAATTATTATTTGCAATCTTAGTTTGAATTTAACAATTAGAAGTTCTGTATTTACCTATTACAAGTTCAGATCTTCAAGTTATAATTTGCACTAATAATTTGTATTTAACAATTCGATGTTCTGTATTTGACTATTACAAGTTCAGATCTTCAAGTTATAATTTGAAATAATAATTAGAAGCTATCAATTTTAAGTTCTGCATTTGACAATTACAAGTTCAGATCTTCAAGTTATAATTTGCAATAATAATTAGAAGCTATCAATTTTAAGTTCTGTATTTGACAATTACTAGTTCAGATCTTCAAGTTATAATTTGAAATAATAATTTGAATTTAACAAATCTAAGTTCTGTAATTCACTATTACAAGTTCAGATCTTCAAGTTATAATTTACAATAATAATTAGAAGCTATCAATTTTAAATTCTGTATTTAACAATTACAAGTTCAGATCTTCAAGTTATAAAATGCAATAATAATTAGAAGCTATCAATTTTAAGTTCTGTATTTGACAATTACTAGTTCAGATCTTCAAGTTATAATTTGAAATAATAATTTGAATTTAACAAATCTAAGTTCTGTAATTCACTATTACAAGTTCAGATCTTCAAGTTATAATTTACAATAATAATTAGAAGCTATCAATTTTAAGTTCTGTATTTGACAATTACAAGTTCAGATCTTCAAGTTATAATTTGCAATAATAATTAGAAGCTATTAATTTTAAGTTCTGTATTTGACAATTACAAGTTCAGATCTTCAAGTTATAATTTGAAATAATAATTAGAAGCTATCAATTTTATGTTCTGTATTTGATAATTACTAGTTCAGATCTTCAAGTTATAATTTGCAATAATAATTAGAAGCTATTAATTTTAAGTTCTGTATTTGACAATTACAAGTTCAGATCTTCAAGTTATAATTTGCAATAATAATTAGAAGCTATCAAATTTAAGTTCTGTATTTGACAATTACTAGTTCAGATCTTCAAGTTATAATTTGCACTAATAATTTGTATTTAACAATTAGAAGTTCTGTATTTGACTGTTACAAGTTCAGATCTTCGAATTATTATTTGCAATCTTAGTTTGAATTTAACAATTCGAAGTTCTGTATTTACCTATTACAGGTTCAGATCTTCAAGTTATAATTTGCAATCACAATTTGTATTTAACAATGCTAAGTTGCGTATTTGTCTATTACAAGTTCAGATCTTCAAATTATAATTTGCAATAATAATTAGAAGCTATCAATTTTAAGTTCTGTATTTGACAATTACAAGTTCAGATCTTCAAGTTATTATTTGCAATAATAATTAGAAGCTATCAATTTCAAGTTCTGTATTTGACAATTACAAGTTCAGATCTAAAAGTTATAATTTACAATAATAATTAGAAGCTATCAATTTTAAATTCTGTATTTAACAATTACAAATTCAGATCTTCAAGTTATAATATGCAATAATAATTAGAAGCTATCAATTTTAAGTTCTGTATTTGACAATTACTAGTTCAGATCTTCAAGTTATAATTTGAAATAATAATTTGAATTTAACAAATCTAAGTTCTGTAATTCACTATTACAAGTTCAGATCTTGAAGTTATAATTTACAATAATAATTAGAAGCTATCAATTTTAAGTTCTGTATTTGACAATTACAAGTACAGATCTTCAAGTTATAATTTGCAATAATAATTAGAAGCTATTAATTTTAAGTTCTGTATTTGACAATTAGAAGTTCAGATCTTCAAGTTATAATTTGAAATAATAATTAGAAGCTATCAATTTTATGTTCTGAATTGTTAATTACAAGTTCAGATCTTCAAGTTATAATTTGCACTAATAATTTGTATTTAACAATTTGAAGTTCTGTATTTGACAATTACAAGTTCAGATCTTCAAGTTATAATTTGCAATAATAATTAGAAGCTATCAATTTTAAGTTCTGTATTTGACAATTACCAGTTCAGATCTTCAAGTTATTATTTGCAATAATAATTAGAAGCTATCAATTTTAAGTTCTGTATTTGACAATTACAAGTTCAGATCTTGAAGTTATAATTTACAATAATAATTAGGAGCTATCAATTTTAAGTTCTGTATTTAATAATTACAAGTTCAGATCTTCAAGTTATAATATGCAATAATAATTAGAAGCTATCAATTTTAAGTTCTGTATTTGACAATTACTAGTTCAGATCTCAAAGTTATTATTTGCAATAATAATCAGAAGCTATCAATTTTAAGTTCTGTATTTGACAATTACAAGTTCAGATCTTCAAGTTATAATTTACAATAATAATTAGAAGCTATCAATTTTAAGTTCTGTATTTGACAATTACAAGTTCAGATCTTCAAGTTATAATTTGCAATAATAATTAGAAGCTATCAATTTTAAGTTCTGTATTTGACAATTACTAGTTCAGATCTTCAAGTTATAATTTGAAGTAATAATTTGAATTTAACAAATCTAAGTTCTGTAATTCACTATTACAAGTTCAGATCTTCAAGTTATAATTTACAATAATAATTAGAAGCTATAAATTTTAAGTTCTGTATTTGACTATTACAAGTTCAGATCTTCAAGTTATAATTTGCAATAATAATTAGAAGCTATCAATTTTAAGTTCTGTATTTGACAATTACTAGTTCAGATCTTCAAGTTATAATTAGCACTAATAATTTGTATTTAACAATTAGAAGTTCTGTATTTGACAATTACAGGTTCAGATCTTCAAGTTATAATTTGCAATCACAATTTGTATTTAACAATGCTAAGTTGCGTATTTGTCTATTACAAGTTCAGATCTTCTAATTATAATTTGCAATAATAATTAGAAGCTATCAATTTTAAGTTCTGTATTTGACAATTACAAGTTCAGATCTTCAAGTTATTATTTGCAATAATAATTAGAAGCTATCAATTTTAAGTTCTGTATTTGACAATTACAAGTTCAAATCTTGAAGTTATAATTTACAATAATAATTAGAAGCTATCAATTTTAAGTTCTGTATTTAACAATTACAAGTTCAGATCTTCAAGTTATAATATGCAATAATAATTAGAAGCTATCAATTTTAAGTTCTGTATTTAACAATTACAAGTTCAGATCTTCAAGTTATAATTTGCAATAATAATTAGAAGCTATCAATTTTAAGTTCTGTATTTGACAATTACTAGTTCAGATCTTCAAGTTATAATTTGCACTAATAATTTGTATTTAACAATTAGAAGTTCTGTATTTGACTATTACAAGTTCAGATCTTCGAATTATTATTTGCAATCTTAGTTTGAATTTAACAATTCGAAGTTCTGTATTTACCTATTACAGGTTCAGATCTTCAAGTTATAATTTGCAATCACAATTTGTATTTAACAATGCTAAGTTGCGTATTTGTCTATTACAAGTTCAGATCTTCAAATTATAATTTGCAATAATAATTAGAAGCTATCAATTTTAAGTTCTGTATTTGACAATTACAAGTTCAGATCTTCAAGTTATTATATGCAATAATAATTAGAAGCTATCAATTTTAAGTTCTGTATTTGACAATTACAAGTTCAGATCTAAAAGTTATAATTTACAATAATAATTAGAAGCTATCAATTTTAAATTCTGTATTTAACAATTACAAGTTCAGATCTTCAAGTTATAAAATGCAATCATAATTCGAAGCTATCAATTTTAAGTTCTGTATTTGACAATTACTAGTTCAGATCTTCAAGTTATAATTTGAAATAATAATTTGAATTTAACAAATCTAAGTTCTGTAATTCACTATTACAAGTTCAGATCTTCAAGTTATAATTTACAATAATAATTAGAAGCTATCAATTTTAAGTTCTGTATTTGACAATTACAAGTTCATATCTTCAAGTTATAATTTGCAATAATAATTAGAAGCTATTAATTTTAAGTTCTGTATTTGACAATTACAAGTTCAGATCTTCAAGTTATAATTTGAAATAATAATTAGAAGCTATCAATTTTATGTTCTGTATTTACCTATTACAGGTTCAGATCTTCAAGTTATAATTTGCAATCACAATTTGTATTTAACAATGCTAAGTTGCGTATTTGTCTATTACAAGTTCAGATCTTCAAATTATAATTTGCAATAATAATTAGAAGCTATCAATTTTAAGTTCTATATTTGACAATTACTAGTTCAGATCTTCAAGTTATAATTTGAAATAATAATTTGAATTTAACAAATCTAAGTTCTGTAATTCACTATTACAAGTTCAGATCTTCAAGTTATAATTTGAAATAATAATTAGAAGCTATCAATTTTATGTTCTGTATTTGATAATTACAAGTTCAGATCTTCAAGTTATAATTTGCACTAATAATTTGTATTTAACAATTTGAAGTTCTGTATTTGACAATTACAAGTTCAGATCTTCAAGTTATAATTTGCAATAATAATTAGAAGCTATCAATTTTAAGTTCTGTATTTGACAATTACCAGTTCAGATCTTCAAGTTATTATTTGCAATAATAATTAGAAGCTATCAATTTTAAGTTCTGTATTTGACAATTACAAGTTCAGATCTTGAAGTTATAATTTACAATAATAATTAGAAGCTATCAATTTTAAGTTCTGTATTTAATAATTACAAGTTCAGATCTTCAAGTTATAATATGCAATAATAATTAGAAGCTATCAATTTTAAGTTCTGTATTTGACAATTACTAGTTCAGATCTCAAAGTTATTATTTGCAATAATAATCAGAAGCTATCAATTTTTAGTTCTGTATTTGACAATTACAAGTTCAGATCTTCAAGTTATAATTTACAATAATAATTAGAAGCTATCAATTTTAAGTTCTGTATTTGACAATTACAAGTTCAGATCTTCAAGTTATAATTTGCAATAATAATTAGAAGCTATCAATTTTAAGTTCTGTATTTGACAATTACTAGTTCAGATCTTCAAGTTATAATTTGAAGTAATAATTTGAATTTAACAAATCTAAGTTCTGTAATTCACTATTACAAGTTCAGATCTTCAAGTTATAATTTACAATAATAATTAGAAGCTATAAATTTTAAGTTCTGTATTTGACTATTACAAGTTCAGATCTTCAAGTTATAATTTGCAATAATAATTAGAAGCTATCAATTTTAAGTTCTGTATTTGACAATTACTAGTTCAGATCTTCAAGTTATAATTAGCACTAATAATTTGTATTTAACAATTAGAAGTTCTGTATTTGACAATTACAGGTTCAGATCTTCAAGTTATAATTTGCAATCACAATTTGTATTTAACAATGCTAAGTTGCGTATTTGTCTATTACAAGTTCAGATCTTCTAATTATAATTTGCAATAATAATTAGAAGCTATCAATTTTAAGTTCTGTATTTGACAATTACAAGTTCAGATCTTCAAGTTATTATTTGCAATAATAATTAGAAGCTATCAATTTTAAGTTCTGTATTTGACAATTACAAGTTCAAATCTTGAAGTTATAATTTACAATAATAATTAGAAGCTATCAATTTTAAGTTCTGTATTTAACAATTACAAGTTCAGATCTTCAAGTTATAATATGCAATAATAATTAGAAGCTATCAATTTTAAGTTCTGTATTTAACAATTACAAGTTCAGATCTTCAAGTTATAATTTGCAATAATAATTAGAAGCTATCAATTTTAAGTTCTGTATTTGACAATTACTAGTTCAGATCTTCAAGTTATAATTTGCACTAATAATTTGTATTTAACAATTAGAAGTTCTGTATTTGACTATTACAAGTTCAGATCTTCGAATTATTATTTGCAATCTTAGTTTGAATTTAACAATTCGAAGTTCTGTATTTACCTATTACAGGTTCAGATCTTCAAGTTATAATTTGCAATAATAATTAGAAGCTATCAATTTTAAGTTCTGTATTTGACAATTACTAGTTCAGATCTTCAAGTTATAATTAGCACTAATAATTTGTATTTAACAATTAGAAGTTCTGTATTTGACAATTACAGGTTCAGATCTTCAAGTTATAATTTGCAATCACAATTTGTATTTAACAATGCTAAGTTGCGTATTTGTCTATTACAAGTTCAGATCTTCAAATTATAATTTGCAATAATAATTAGAAGCTATCAATTTTAAGTTCTGTATTTGACAATTACAAGTTCAGATCTTCAAGTTATTATATGCAATAATAATTAGAAGCTATCAATTTTAAGTTCTGTATTTGACAATTACAAGTTCAGATCTAAAAGTTATAATTTACAATAATAATTAGAAGCTATCAATTTTAAATTCTGTATTTAACAATTACAAGTTCAGATCTTCAAGTTATAAAATGCAATCATAATTCGAAGCTATCAATTTTAAGTTCTGTATTTGACAATTACTAGTTCAGATCTTCAAGTTATAATTTGAAATAATAATTTGAATTTAACAAATCTAAGTTCTGTAATTCACTATTACAAGTTCAGATCTTCAAGTTATAATTTACAATAATAATTAGAAGCTATCAATTTTAAGTTCTGTATTTGACAATTACAAGTTCATATCTTCAAGTTATAATTTGCAATAATAATTAGAAGCTATTAATTTTAAGTTCTGTATTTGACAATTACAAGTTCAGATCTTCAAGTTATAATTTGAAATAATAATTAGAAGCTATCAATTTTATGTTCTGTATTTACCTATTACAGGTTCAGATCTTCAAGTTATAATTTGCAATCACAATTTGTATTTAACAATGCTAAGTTGCGTATTTGTCTATTACAAGTTCAGATCTTCAAATTATAATTTGCAATAATAATTAGAAGCTATCAATTTTAAGTTCTATATTTGACAATTACTAGTTCAGATCTTCAAGTTATAATTTGAAATAATAATTTGAATTTAACAAATCTAAGTTCTGTAATTCACTATTACAAGTTCAGATCTTCAAGTTATAATTTACAATAATAATTAGAAGCTATCAATTTTAAGTTCTGTATTTGATAATTACAAGTTCAGATCTTCAAGTTATAATTTGCACTAATAATTTGTATTTAACAATTTGAAGTTCTGTATTTGACAATTACAAGTTCAGATCTTCAAGTTATAATTTGCAATAATAATTAGAAGCTATCAATTTTAAGTTCTGTATTTGACAATTACCAGTTCAGATCTTCAAGTTATTATTTGCAATAATAATTAGAAGCTATCAATTTTAAGTTCTGTATTTGACAATTACAAGTTCAGATCTTGAAGTTATAATTTACAATAATAATTAGAAGCTATCAATTTTAAGTTCTGTATTTAATAATTACAAGTTCAGATCTTCAAGTTATAATTTGCAATAATAATTAGAAGCTATCTATTTTAAGTTCTGTATTTGACAATTACTAGTTCAGATCTTCAAGTTATAATTTGAAATAATAATTTGAATTTAACAAATCTAAGTTCTGTAATTCACGATTACAAGTTCAGATCTTCAAGTTATAACTTACAATAATAATTAGAAGCTATCAATTTTAAGTTCTGTATTTGACAATTACAAGTTCAGATCTTCAAGTTATAATTTGCAATAATAATTAGAAGCTATTAATTTTAAGTTCTGTATTTGACAATTACAAGTTCAAATCTTCAAGTTATAATTTGAAATAATAATTAGAAGCTATCAATTTTATGTTCTGTATTTGACAATTACAAGTTCAGATCTTCAAGTTATAATTTGCAATAATAATTAGAAGCTATCAATATTAAGTTCTGTATTTGACAATTACAAGTTCAGATCTTCAAGTTATAATTTGAAATAATAATTAGAAGCTATCAATTTTATGTTCTGTATTTGACAATTACAAGTTCAGATCTTCAAGTTATAATTTGCAATAATAATTAGAAGCTATCAATTTTAAGTTCTGTATTTGACAATTACAAGTTCAGATCTTCAAGTTATAATTTGCAATAATTATTAGAAGCTATCAATTTTAAGTTCTGTATTTGACAATTACAAGTTCAGATCTTCAAGTTATAATTTGCAATAATAATTAGAAGCTATTAATTTTAAGTTCTGTATTTGACAATTAGAAGTTCAGATCTTCAAGTTATAATTTGAAATAATAATTAGAAGCTATCAATTTTATGTTCTGTATTTGACAATTACAAGTTCAGATCTTCAAGTTATAATTTGCAATAATAATTAGAAGCTATCAATTTTAAGTTCTGTATTTGACAATTACAAGTTCAGATCTTCAAGTTATAATTTGCAATAATAATTAGAAGCTATCAATTTTAAGTTCTGTATTTGACAATTACAAGTTCAGATCTTCAAGTTATAAATTGAAATAATAATTAGAAGCTATCAATTTTAAGTTCTGTATTTGACAATTACAAGTTCAGAACTTCTAGTTTTAATTTGCAATAATAATTAGAAGCTATCAATATTAAGTTCTGTATTTGAAAATTACTAGTTCAGATCTTCAAGTTATAATTTGCACTAATAATTTGTATTTAACAATTAGAAGTTCTGTATTTGACAATTACAAGTTCAGATCTTTTAGTTATATTTTGCAATAATAATTAGAAGCTATCAATATTAAGTTCTGTATTTGAAAATTACTAGTTCAGATCTTCAAGTTATAATTTGCACTAATAATTTGTATTTAATAATTAGAAGTTCTGTATTTGACAATTACTAGTTCAGATCTTCAAGTTATAATTTGAAATAATAATTTGAATTTAACAAATCTTAGTTCTGTAATTAACTATTACAAGTTCAGATCTTCAAGTTATAATTTGCAATAATAATTAGAAGCTATCAATTTTAAGTTCTGTATTTGACAATTACCAGTTCAGATCTTCAAGTTATAAATTGAAATAATAATTAGAAGCTATCAATTTTAAGTTCTGTATTTGACAATTACAAGTTCAGAACTTCTAGTTATAATTTGCAATAATAATTAGAAGCTATCAATATTAAGTTCTGTATTTGAAAATTACTAGTTCAGATCTTCAAGTTATAATTTGCACTAATAATTTGTATTTAACAATTAGAAGTTCTGTATTTGACAATTACAAGTTCAGATCTTTTAGTTATAATTTGCAATAATAATTAGAAGCTATCAATATTAAGTTCTGTATTTGAAAATTACAAGTTCAGATCTTCAAGTTATAATTTGCACTAATAATTTGTATTTAATAATTAGAAGTTCTGTATTTGACAATTACTAGTTCAGATCTTCAAGTTATAATTTGAAATAATAATTTGAATTTAACAAATTTTAGTTCTGTAATTAACTATTACAAGTTCAGATCTTCAAGTTATAATTTGCAATAATAATTAGAAGCTATCAATTTTAAGTTCTGTATTTGACAATTACAGGTTCAGATCTTCAAGTTATAATTTGCACTAATAATTTGTATTTAACAATTAGAAGTTCTGTATTTGACTATTACAAGTTCAGATCTTCAAATTATTATTTGCAATAATAATTATAAGCTATCAATTTAAGTTCTGTATTCGACAATTACTAGTTCAGATCTTCAAGTTATAATTTGAAATAATAATTTGAATTTAACAAATCTAAGTTTTGTAATTCACTATTACAAGTTCAGATCTTCAAGTTATAATTTGCAATAATAATTAGAAGCTATCAATTTTAAGTTCTGTATTTGACAATTACAAGTTCAGATCTTCAAGTTATAATTTGCACTAATAATTTGTTTTTAACAGTTAGAAGTTCTGTATTTGACTATTACTAGTTCAGATTTTCAAATTATTATTTGCAATCTTAGTTTGAATTGAACAATTAGAAGTTCTGTATTTACCTATTACAAGTTCAGATCTTCAAGTTATAATTTGCACTAATAATTTGTATTTAACAATTCGATGTTCTGTATTTGACTATTACAAGTTCAGATCTTCAAGTTATAATATGCAATAATAATTAGAAGCTATCAATTTTAATTTCTGCATTTGACAATTACAAGTTCAGATCTTCAAGTTATAATTTGCAATAATAATTAGAAGCTATCAATTTTAAGTTCTGTATTTGACAATTACTAGTTCAGATCTTCAAGTTAAAATTTGAAATAATAATTTGAATTTAACAAATCTAAGTTCTGTAATTCACTATTACAAGTTCAGATCTTCAAGTTATAATTTACAATAATAATTAGAAGCTATCAATTTTAAGTTCTGTATTTGACTATTACAAGTTCAGATCTTCAAATTATTATTTGCAATCTTAGTTTGAATTTAACAATTCGAAGTTCTGTATTTACCTATTACAAGTTCAGATCTTCAAGTTATAATTTGTACTAATAATTTGTATTTAACAATTCGAAGTTCTGTATTTGACTATTACAAGTTCAGATCTTCAAGTTATAATTTACAATAATAATTAAAAGCTATTAATTTTAAGTTCTGTATTTGACAATTACAAGTTCAGATCTTCAAGTTATAATTTGCAATAATAATTAGAAGCTATCAATTTTAAGTACTGTATTTGACAATTACAAGTTCAGATCTTCAAGTTATAATTTGCAATAATAATTAGAAGCTATCAATTTTAAGTTCTGTATTTGACAATTACTAGTTCAGATCATCAAGTTATAATTTGAAATAATAATTTGAATTTAACAAATCTAAGTTCTGTAATTCACTATTACAAGTTCAGATCTTCAAGTTATAATTTACAATAATAATTAGAAGCTATCAATTTTAAGTTCTGTATTTGAATATTACAAGTTCAGATCTTCAAGTTATAATTTGCAATAAAAATTAGAAGCTATCAATTTTAAGTTCTGTATTTGACAATTGCAAGTTCAGATCTTCAAGTTATAATTTGCACTAAAAATTTGTATTTAACAATTAGAAGTTCTGTATTTGACAATTACAAGTTCAGATCTTCAAGTTATAATTTGCAATCACAATTTGTATTTAACAATGCTAAGTTGCGTATTTGTCAATTACAAGTTCAGATCTTCAAATTATAATTTGCAATAATAATTAGAAGCTATCAATTTTAAGTTCTGTATTTGACAATTACAAGTTCAGATCTTCAAGTTATTATATGCAATAATAATTAGAAGCTATCAATTTTAAGTTCTGTATTTGACAATTACAAGTTCAGATCTAAAAGTTATAATTTACAATAATAATTAGAAGCTATCAATTTTAAGTTCTGTATTTGACAATTACAAGTTCAGATCTTCAAGTTATAATTTGCAATAATAATTAGAAGCTATTAATTTTAAGTTCTGTATTTGACAATTACAAGTTCAGATCTTCAAGTTATAATTTACAATAATAATTAGAAGCTATCAATTTTAAGTTCTGTATTTGACAATTACAAGTTCAGATCTAAAAGTTATAATTTACAATAATAATTAGAAGCTATCAATTTTAAGTTCTGTATTTGACAATTACAAGTTCAGATCTTCAAGTTATAATTTGCAATAATAATTAGAAGCTATTAATTTTAAGTTCTGTATTTGACAATTACAAGTTCAGATCTTCAAGTTATAATTTGAAATAATAATTAGAAGCTATCAATTTTATGTTCTGTATTTGACAATTACTAGTTCAGATCTTCTAGTTATAATTTGCAATAATAATTAGAAGCTATTAATTTTAAGTTCTGTATTTGACAATTACAAGTTCAGATCTTCAAGTTATAATTTGCAATAATAATTAGAAGCTATCAATTTTAAGTTCTGTATTTGACAATTACTAGTTCAGATCTTCTAGTTATAATTTGCAATAATAATTAGAAGCTATTAATTTTAAGTTCTGTATTTGACAATTACAAGTTCAGATCTTCAAGTTATAATTTGCAATAATAATTAGAAGCTATCAATTTTAAGTTCTGTATTTGACAATTACTAGTTCAGATCTTCAGGTTATAATTTGTACTAATAATTTGTATTTAACAATTAGAAGTTCTGTATTTGACTATTACAAGTTCAGATCTTCGAATTATTATTTGCAATCTTAGTTTGAATTTAACAATTCGAAGTTCTGTATTTACCTATTACAGGTTCAGATCTTCACGTTATAATTTGCAATCACAATTTGTATTTAACAATGCTAAGTTGCGTATTTGTCTATTACAAGTTCAGATCTTCAAATTATAATTTGCAATAATGTCGCATTAATTTTGTTTGTAAATAATAGACTTGGGATGAATCAAAATATCAATTTATTTACCCGCAGGTATATATGAATTACAAAACTTAAAAAAAATCATCCCCTGGCATGGGGCTTACCTTATTGCCAAAAGCAATGCCAAGACGGTGAGGGGAATTGGAAACGACCCCTTCATTTTAGGAAGTTTTTCCAGTATCGAGGCACTCGCGAGACTGATTCTTTTTTTCCATTCTTAATCTGTCGTTAATTAATTCTTTCCAACTTCCCCTCCACCGTCTGCATAGTTTCATGATATCTAATGCCGTTCAACAATTGAACTTGCATTAGATATCCTTTTGTCTTATTCAATTTCCGTGAAGACCATTTAGTCGACAGGATGTGAAATCTTAAGTTTCTACATATTGCAAACTATTTTCAAAATCAGCGTCTGCTTTGTAACTTCCATAGATTTGCAATATGTAGAGTGACTTTGATTTTTTATTATATTTTAGTATGTGACATTACCCCCCCTGTCAAGAAGACGACTGTCCCCAGTCGAGGGTTTCTAGAAAAAATATTTAAAGATTAGAAAAAGTAAATGTCGACCTTATGGAACTTCACGAAAATTGAATAAGTACCTGCATTGTCATGCTCAAATTCTATTATATATAAACAATAATTTTATGTATCTAACAATTATAATTAATATGTGACTAAAATAATATTTCAAAATTTTAAATTTCGTATTTATGTTTTGCAAACTATCACATTTCCATTTGTCCGTACTATATCTCACTAATTTTTTCCTTTAAGTTTTAAACTTGATTGATTGTTTCTCACTTGAACAGTGTTTTATTTATTTACATAACTTTTAGTACACCATTTATCCCGGTTTTTTAATTACCTTAATAATAATAATTTATTTAATATTAAAATAGAGAGAAGCTACTATATCTTAAAATACATTCTGTTATTATAAATATTGATCTAATACTATTAAAAATAAGAACTGTAAAATATTCGCATATATAAAAAAAATTCAATCCTTAAAATTATATAACTGCTACGTACCACTCGCATGTATATTAACCAATATTAACATTAATTATTTTTTAATACAGTATTTGCATAATGAGGCTCACATCGCATCTGTAAATTACATCTTGCAACAATAAAAATGTAATAATATTTTCGAATTCACTTGTATTAAAAATTAAAATAAAATTAAAGAGAAAAGATTTTAAGTTTGTTGTGAACTTTAATAATTCTGTATCGATATATTAATTATCGGTTGCACAAATTTTGTATCTACTTATGATTGTTATCAAACAAAATGGATCATAATATAGACACCTTTTTAAACGTTTACGTCGTGATCTATATATTATTCACTGCTTAAATTTTATTTGCAGCATCTTATTTTGGTAATTTTCTTTGGATTTATTACGTTCGATTCATTGCTTAAGTTCATTTCTTATTTAAAATTTTTGTCCATTATTGCTTTTATAAAATATATATATATTTTTTTTTTTTTTTTTTTTTTTTTTTTAATTTTTAATACATTATGGTGAATAGGTCTATTTGAGTTCCCGTTATTATAATAAGTTATTGTAATTTAGAGACGCGCAGTGTATTTTCTATCACTTATTAGTAAATAATGAGAGTATAAAAAATTTTGAACTCAATTAATGATTTCACTGTCTAATTATTTTTTACTATATATTTTATTTTAAGCATTTTTTCAATCCTATACCCTTTCAACACAATTTATTTCGTTACATGGCTCATTTTCCATTTGATATTTTGTTACTTTTTAATTCATCGCTTTTATTATTAACGTTGGAAGTAGAAGACATTCAGCATTTTTAATGTTTTGATTAATTCACGCGAAAGTGATATTAAATTAATAATTGTGCTCAGTCACTTCAACGTTTCACGTGAATTCTCGCCACATTACCTACCAAGATCAACCATATATTTTAAACATTTTCATTACATATATTTATCTTGCAACATTTTTTCAATAAATTATTGGCTATTAATGCTTGGATAAATTCATATAAAAAGTGGTGATAAGATTTTATAATTCCGGAATTGCAACACAGACTTTTTACATGAATTCTCGCCACATCACTTATAATTTCTGGGATCCCTTTTTGTTGCATATAAATTCATTTTTTGTTTATTGAATCATTTACTTATTAGTAGTACTTTTTATTTATTTCACTTCATTTTAATTTACTCTGCTTTTTTTCACTTGCACATTTTTAAATTAGCACTTATTCTTCTTCTTTGTACTAGCACGTGCTGACCTAAAGTAGATCACATCAGACCTACCCCATCACTTTCTTCTATTACTTCATCTTCCATAACCCGTTAACTATGCACTTATACTTTTTGAAACCATATTCTTCTTATACTTTTTCTGACGATGCACTTTAATATTCTTTTATTGACTACTAACGATTTACTTTAAATAACGATGTCCATGTCTTCTTTTCTTCTTCTAGTGCTATTATTTGCGATGCCCAATTATTATTTTGCGTTTTGATGACACCATGTCTTCATATATAATTTTTTTGAATTCACCAATTTATTACTTTGAGCTTGTGACTTTCTTGTAACGATAAATTTTCTTCGACTTCTTCTTCTCAAATGATATTACCATACCATATAGATAACCAAATTATTAACTTTAAATACATAGTTTCCAACCATTGGTTTTGAAAACGTACAATAACAAATTGATGGTTGATGGTGTTGCTTGAAGTCAGCCATTGGGGTGCGCATTCCCATGATTAACATCCAGAGCCTTTGTCGACCTATCCAAATGTGGTGTACCATTTCCATTTTATACCATCAGGAGTAATTTGATGTTGATTACATGCATCTTCTTCAATTTATTCTTGAACTATTTTCATTTTGGTTACCATTAAACTAATTATTGTTAGCCTGGTGCTTGTTGTTTGAATACTTATTTTGATTCCATTCTTCTCTTTTGGATGCCGTTACTCGACCAACTAGCTTGACCATTGCCAATATTTGAAACGTGGTATAGGTATTTGCTTCTTCCTTTTCATTTTCGACATCGAATTTCTTCACATAGTATGGGTACGCTTTTTCCTTCATGCCAATAGGTGGTTGCTATTCATTGTTTTATTTCGCATAATGAAAAATCTTTGAACAAAACAATTTAAAAATATTAACATAAAACAAAACAAAAAATATGCCCTTCTTCTTCGATATTCTAAATTATAAGACATCATTCATATTTATTACTATATATCCATTAAAAAAAATAAATAATTATTTCTTAAATATACTCCTATAATATCCTAACTTTATTATGAATTATTATTACAATAAATTAATAAGTTATTACTCGTGGAGCTAACTATGTATAATAATTGTTTAATTTACTGACTAAAACAAAATAAGAATTGTTTGCAAGGACTAACTTAATTTTTACCGATTAATTAATTATTTTATTCGTACACAAAAAAAATAACTATTACTATCACGTTAAATTATAGTGAAAATTCGTGAAACTAATTATTGTACCTAATAGAAAAAAAATGAGCTTTTTTAAGTAAATAGAATCCAAATCACGAGAGCGGGGTCTAGAGGATCCGAGATCACCAAAAAACCAACTGATCGCACAAGAGTTTGGAATTCCAAAATTGTATTACTCACTTTTCCAATTAAGTAGTACTTAATCGCATGGGAATTATGGGAAAAATATAACGTAATAGAACAATTTAAAACGTAGTTTTTGAGTTAAAGTGTAGATACAAATATTTTTTGTGATTTTCTTAATCACATATAGGCGGGATCCACTCATCATGGTACGGGAGAATTTAGAATACCATAAATGAGGCGCCCCCGTTAAAAAAAGTCCGAAATAATTTATCATGTGTATTAGGTCCCATCCATTTAAGATAGACGTTCGCTCGTAATCATTTATAAATTTTAACGCGTTACCGTTTGCTGGGTTGTAAATATCGGGATTTAAAAATTTTGGCAATCTGGGCGTTTTTTCAGCGGCGTTAGCTGCTTCAATAGTACAATTTAAATTTGCCATTATACCGTTTTGGTTATTTGTATTCGAACTCAAAGGTAATAAAAGATTAAATGCTCCGGTTAATATTTCAGCTTGTTTATATGTAACAGTATCGTCCGTCTCCGCTATGTCTGATAATTTTACAACTTTACTCGCGGTGATTATTGTATTTTCTTTGCTTTCAGGGGATAATTGTTCAATATTTACGTTACTCGAAAATAAAGGTATTTTGGGTAATGAATTATTTATATCGGGTGTGTTACTGGGGCTTCTTAATATTTTTTGGCTGCGATTGAAAGGATTATCGCAACTGGAAGGTTCAAATGAGCTTACATTACCTAAAGTCGCGTCGGCTGTAAACTGTTCCGTACTTCGAAATTGAGGATTAAAATTATTTAAATTATTCGTTCCGATATCGCGTTCTTCTAACGTATCGTCTTGTGTAATAATAGTTTCGTCTACTTCTAGTGACGTTTCTAATTCTAAAGGTCGCGTTTCATTTGTTGACGCGATATTAACAAATATTTTATTTTTTGATCTGGTACCTTGAGATGGCCCAGACATTAAACTATTTTCTTAAAAAAAAAAAAACGATCCCTAACTATAATAATGAAATTTAATAAGTTTATCAAGTTTATGATTTAATTTTGAAGGATGATTAATTTTAACTTAAAACGTAATGCAACTAATACAAAAAAAATTATTACTCCTATTATATAGACTTGTTGCGTTAGCATATTAAAATAGATTTAAATTGTAAAATAACATAGAAGTAAATGACCCTAAGCGTTACCCTATAAAAAAAAATACACATAATACCTAATAAACCCTTAAAATTTAAATAATTAATTAGTTATTTTAAAATATCGATTACCTTACCTTTCTCTTTTTTGACAAACCGTACGCCTGAAATTTCTTTTTGGTTCGTTCTCGGACTCAAGAACGATATTATTTTTTAAAAAGTCCTAATACCCAAAAAGAAAGACAAGTTATAGTAAACGCTAAATTCATTTTAAGAGGTGTTAATCGGCGCATTAACACTTGTCCTAGTTTAACGCCTGGTATGTAATAAAATGAATTAACGTCCCAGTTTATTGTCAAAAAGAGGATAATTAAAAATACCTTAATAATTTAAAATCATTATAACTTTTTATCTAGTCGTATTCCCAAAATTTTCATAAAAAAAAAACAAAATATGTAATAATTTACATTGTCTTGAAATTAAATGATATTCAAAATTTTACGATGTCTTAATAATTAAGATTAAAATTTATTTATTTAAGATTTATTGTATTAAAATCAAATTGAATTAAAAAATAGCATAATACGATGATTAATGCTAAAAAGCCAACGGCACCTCCACCAAATGTCGCATTAATTTTGTTTGTAAATAATAGACTTGGGATGAATCAAAATATCAATTTATTTACCCGCAGGTATATATGAATTACAAAACTTAAAAAAAATCATCCCCTGGCATGGGGCTTACCTTATTGCCAAAAGCAATGCCAAGACGGTGAGGGGAATTGGAAACGACCCCTTCATTTTAGGAAGTTTTTCCAGTATCGAGGCACTCGCGAGACTGATTCTTTTTTTCCATTCTTAATCTGTCGTTAATTAATTCTTTCCAACTTCCCCTCCACCGTCTGCATAGTTTCATGATATCTAATGCCGTTCAACAATTGAACTTGCATTAGATATCCTTTTGTCTTATTCAATTTCCGTGAAGACCATTTAGTCGACAGGATGTGAAATCTTAAGTTTCTACATATTGCAAACTATTTTCAAAATCAGCGTCTGCTTTGTAACTTCCATAGATTTGCAATATGTAGAGTGACTTTGATTTTTTATTATATTTTAGTATGTGACATTAATAATTAGAAGCTATCAATTTTAAGTTCTGTATTTGACAATTACAAGTTCAGATCTTAAAGTTATTATTTGCAATAATAATTAGAAGCTATCAATTTCAAGTTCTGTATTTGACAATTACAAGTTCAGATCTAAAAGTTATAATTTACAATAATAATTAGAAGCTATCAATTTTAAATTCTGTATTTAACAATTACAAGTTCAGATCTTCAAGTTATAATATGCAATAATAATTAGCAGCTATCAATTTTAAGTTCTGTATTTGACAATTACTAGTTCAGATCTTCAAGTTATAATTTGAAATAATAATTTGAATTTAACAAATCTAAGTTCTGTAATTCACTATTACAAGTTCAGATCTTCAAGTTATAATTTACAATAATAATTAGAAGCTATCAATTTTAAGTTCTGTATTTGACAATTACAAGTTCAGATCTTCAAGTTATAATTTGCAATAATAATTAGAAGCTATTAATTTTAAGTTCTGTATTTGACAATTACTAGTTCAGATCTTCAAGTTATAATTTGAAATAATAATTTGAATTTAACAAATCTAAGTTCTGTAATTCACTATTACAAGTTCAGATCTTCAAGTTATAATTTACAATAATAATTAGAAGCTATCAATTTTAAGTTCTGTATTTGACTATTACAAGTTCAGATCTTCAAGTTATAATTTGCAATAATAATTAGAAGCTATCAATTTTAAGTTCTGTATTTGACAATTACAAGTTCAGATCTTCAAGTTATAATTTGAAATAATAATTTGAATTTAACAAATCTAAGTTCTGTAATTCACTATTACAAGTAAAGATCTTCAAGTTATAATTTACAATAATAATAAGAAGCTATCAATTTTAAGTTCTGTATTTGACAATTACAAGTTCAGATCTTCAAGTTATAATTTGCAATAATAATTAGAAGCTATTAATTTTAAGTTCTGTATTTGACAATTACAAGTTCAGATCTTCAAGTTATTATTTGCAATAATAATTAGAAGCTATCAATTTTAAGTTCTGTATTTGACAATTACAAGTTCAGATCTAAAAGTTATAATTTACAATAATAATTAGAAGCTATCAATTTTAAGTTCTGTATTTGATAATTACAAGTTCAGATCTTCAAGTTATAATTTGCAATAATAATTAGAAGCTATCAATTTTAAGTTCTGTATTTGACAATTACAAGTTCAGATCTTCAAGTTATAAATTGAAATAATAATTACAAGCTATCAATTTTAAGTTCTGTATTTGACAATTACAAGTTCAGAACTTCTAGTTATAATTTGCAATAATTGATGTATAATGAAATTTATGTTATTAGAGGTTGGCAGTAGAGAATAAAACCAACTGATTAGAATGTACATGCGTTAATAAAAGAGAAGTCAATTTTGAGTTAAAGTAGTAGTTTTAATAGTGAGATTAAATAGAGAACATAACATGGCGACGAGGATGGGATTCATGTAATTTTTCTAAGATTAGTTTGATCATCGTTTTTGGTACAATTACCCTATCTCCAAAAAATACCAGTTCATCATTGACCATAATTTCATCTCTCAAATTGTAATAAAATTTCAATTCATCAGGAATAGCTTTTTTACACTTTCATTATATATCTCTACAATTTTACTTAAAATTTGATCATTTTTTGTTTCATCTCTAAATCTTGATTTAATTTTATCACTGACATCAATAGAATGTATTACATCATTTACATCTAGATCTACATTCTGAAATTTGTCTTCATTATTTTCTACATTTGCCCGACTAATAGCATCAGCAATATGCATTTTCTTTCCAGATACAAATTTTACATTTATATCGTATTTAGATAATTTCAATTTAATACATTGTAATCTACGTGAAGGAATACTATTAATATCTTTTTTCATAATATTAATCAACGGTAAATGATCACTTTGAATTTCCACATCCTTACGACCATATATGTATTGATGAAACTTCTTGCAAGCAAAAAGAATTGCCAAAAATTCTTTTTCTATTTGTCCATATCTACATTCTGTTTCGGTTAAGCTTTTTGATGCAAAACATACCGGTTTTCCATTCTGTAATAAAACACTTCCAATTGCATTTTTCGAACTGTCTGTTTGAATAATAACATCCTTTTCATTGTCATAATTTTGTAATATTGGATAATTAGTTATCAATTGTTTTAACTTGTCGAAAGATTTTTGATGAACTTCATACCATACAAATTTATTGTTCTTCTTTAAGATATCTCGTAAAGGCTCTCAAACTCAGACAAAATTGGAATATATTCTCTTAAATAACCAACCATTCCTAAAAATCTTTGCATATCATTTTTATTTTTTGGTGTCTCATATTTAACTATTGCTTCTGTATTTGACAATTACTAGTTCAGATCTTCAAGTTATAATTTGCACTAATAATTTGTATTTAACAATTAGAAGTTCTGTATTTGACTATTACAAGTTAAGATCTTCAAATTATTATTTGCAATAATAATTATAAGCTATCAATTTAAGTTCTGTATTCGACAATTACTAGTTCAGATCTTAAAGTTATAATTTGAAATAATAATTTGAATTTAACAAATCTAAGTTTTGTAATTCACTATTACAAGTTCAGATCTTCAAGTTATAATTTGCAATAATAATTTGTATTTAACAATTCGATGTTCTGTATTTGACTATTACAAGTTCAGATCTTCAAGTTATAATTTGCACTACTAATTTGTTTTTAACAGTTAGAAGTTCTGTATTTGACTATTACTAGTTCAGATTTTCAAATTATTATTTGCAATCTTAGTTTGAATTTAACAATTAGAAGTTCTGTATTTACCTATTACAAGTTCAGATCTTCAAGTTATAATTTGAAATAATAATTTGAATTTAACAAATCTAAGTTCTGTAATTCACTATTACAAGTTCAGATCTTCAAGTTGTAATTTACAATAATAATTAGAAGCTATCAATTTTAAGTTCTGTATTTGACTATTACAAGTTCAGATCTTCAAATTATTATTTGCAATCTTAGTTTGAATTTAACAATTCGAAGTTCTGTATTTACCTATTACAAGTTCAGATCTTCAAGTTATAATTTGTACTAATAATTTGTATTTAACAATTCGAAGTTCTGTATTTGACTATTACAAGTTCAGATCTTCAAGTTATAATTTACAATAATAATTAAAAGCTATCAATTTTAAGTTCTGTATTTGACAATTACAAGTTCAGATCTTCAAGTTATAATTTGCAATAATAATTAGAAGCTATCAATTTTAAGTACTGTATTTGACAATTACAAGTTCAGATCTTCAAGTTATAATTTGCAATAATAATTAGAAGCTATCAATTTTAAGTTCTGTATTTGACAATTACTTGTTCAGATCTTCAAGTTATAATTTGAAATAATAATTTGAATTTAACAAGTCTAAGTTCTGTAATTCACTATTACAAGTTCAGATCTTCAAGTTATAATTTACAATAATAATTAGAAGCTATCAATTTTAAGTTCTGTATTTGACTATTACAAGTTCAGATCTTCAAGTTATAATTTGCAATAATAATTAGAAGCTATCAATTTTAAGTTCTGTATTTGACAATTACAAGTTCAGATCTTCAAGTTATAATTTGCAATAATAATTAGAAGCTATCAATTTTAAGTTCTGTATTTGACAATTACTAGTTCAGATCTCCAAGTTATTATTTGCAATAATAATTAGAAGCTATCAATTTTAAGTTCTGTATTTGACAATTACAAGTTCAGATCTTCAAGTTATAATTTACAATAATAATTAGAAGCTATCAATTTTAAGTTCTGTATTTGACAATTACAAGTTCAGATCTTCAAGTTATAATTTGCAATAATAATTAGAAGCTATCAATTTTAAGTTCTGTATTTGACAATTACTAGTGCAGATCTTCAAGTTATAATTTGAAATAATAATTTGAATTTAACAAATCTAAGTTCTGTAATTCACAATTCAAGTTCAGATCTTCAAGTTATAATTTACAATAATAATTAGAAGCTATCAATTTTAAGTTCTGTATTTGATAATTACAAGTTCAGATCTTCAAGTTATAATTTGCACTACTAATTTGTATTTAACAATTAGAAGTTCTGTATTTGACAATTACAAGTTCAGATCTTCAAGTTATAATTTGCAATAATAATTTGTATTTAACAATTAGAAGTTCTGTATTTGACAATTACAAGTTCAGATCTTTTAGTTATAATTTGCAATAATAATTAGAAGCTATCAATATTAAGTTCTGTATTTGAAAATTACTAGTTCAGATCTTCAAGTTATAATTTGCACTAATAATTTGTATTTAATAATTAGAAGTTCTGTATTTGACAATTACTAGTTCAGATCTTCAAGTTATAATTTGAAATAATAATTTGAATTTAACAAATCTTAGTTCTGTAATTAACTATTACAAGTTCAGATCTTCAAGTTATAATTTGCAATAATAATTAGAAGCTATCAATTTTAAGTTCTGTATTTGACAATTACAAGTTCAGATCTTCAAGTTATAAATTAAAATAATAATTAGAAGCTATCAATTTTAAGTTCTGTATTTGACAATTACAAGTTCAGAACTTCTAGTTATAATTTGCAATAATAATTAGAAGCTATCAATATTAAGTTCTGTATTTGAAAATTACTAGTTCAGATCTTCAAGTTATAATTTGCACTAATAATTTGTATTTAACAATTAGAAGTTCTGTATTTGACAATTACAAGTTCAGATCTTTTAGTTATAATTTGCAATAATAATTAGAAGCTATCAATATTAAGTTCTGTATTTGAAAATTACTAGTTCAGATCTTCAAGTTATAATTTGCACTAATAATTTGTATTTAATAATTAGAAGTTCTGTATTTGACAATTACTAGTTCAGATCTTCAAGTTATAATTTGAAATAATAATTTGAATTTAACAAATCTTAGTTCTGTAATTAACTATTACAAGTTCAGATCTTCAAGTTATAATTTGCAATAATAATTAGAAGCTATCAATTTTAAGTTCTGTATTTGACAATTACTAGTTCAGATCTTCAAGTTATAATTTGCACTAATAATTTGTATTTAACAATTAGAAGTTCTGTATTTGACTATTACAAGTTCAGATCTTCAAATTATTATTTGCAATAATAATTATAAGCTATCAATTTAAGTTCTGTATTCGACAATTACTAGTTCAGATCTTCAAGTTATAATTTGAAATAATAATTTGAATTTAACAAATCTAAGTTTTGTAATTCACTATTACAAGTTCAGATCTTCAAGTTATAATTTGCAATAATAATTGGAAGCTATCAATTTTAAGTTCTGTATTTGACAATTACAAGTTCAGATCTTCAAGTTATAATTTGCACTAATTATTTTTTTTTTAACAGTTAGAAGTTCTGTATTTGACTATTACTAGTTCAGATTTTCAAATTATTATTTGCAATCTTAGTTTGAATTTAACAATTCGAAGTTCTGTATTTACCTATTACAAGTTCAGATCTTCAAGTTATAATTTGTACTAATAATTTGTATTTAACAATTCGATGTTCTGTATTTGACTATTACAAGTTCAGATCTTCAAGTTATAATTTACAATAATAATTAAAAGCTATTAATTTTAAGTTCAGTATTTTACAATTACAAGTTCAGATCTTCAAGTTATAATTTGCAATAATAATTAGAAGCTATCAATTTTAAGTACTGTATTTGACAATTACAAGTTCAGATCTTCAAGTTATAATTTGCAATAATAATTAGAAGCTATCAATTTTAAGTTCTGTATTTGACAATTACTAGTTCAGATCTTCAAGTTATAATTTGAAATAATAATTTGAATTTAACAAATCTAAGTTCTGTAATTCACTATTACAAGTTCAGATCTTCAAGTTATAATTTACTATAATAATTAGAAGCTATCAATTTTAAGTTCTGTATTTGACTATTACAAGTTCAGATCTTCAAGTTATAATTTTCAATAATAATTAGAAGCTATCAATTGTAAGTTCTGTATTTGACAATTGCAAGTTCAGATCTTCAAGTTATAATTTGCACTAATAATTTGTATTTAACAATTAGAAGTTCTGTATTTGACAATTACAAGTTCAGATCTTCAAGTTATAATTTGAAATAATAATTTGAATTTAACAAATCTTAGTTCTGTAATTAACTATTACAACTTCAGATCTTCAAGTTATAATTTGCAATAATAATTAGAAGCTATCAATTTTAAGTTCTGTATTTGACAATTACTAGTTCAGATCTTCAAGTTATAATGTGCACTAATAATTTGTATTTAACAATTAGAAGTTCTGTATTTGACTATTACAAGTTCAGATCTTCAAATTATTATTTGCAATAATAATTATAAGCTATCAATTTAAGTTCTGTATTCGACAATTACTAGTTCAGATCTTCAAGTTATAATTTGAAATAATAATTAGAATTTAACAAATCTAAGTTTTGTAATTCACTATTACAAGTTCAGATCTTCAAGTTATAATTTGCAATAATAATTAGAAGCTATCAATTTTAAGTTCTGTATTTGACAATTACAAGTTCAGATCTTCAAGTTATAATTTGCACTAATAATTTGTTTTTAACAGTTAGAAGTTCTGTATTTGACTATTACTAGTTCAGATTTTCAAATTATTATTTGCAATCTTAGTTTGAATTTAACAATTAGAAGTTCTGTATTTACCTATTACAAGTTCAGATCTTCAAGTTATAATTTGCACTAATAATATGTATTTAACAATTCGATGTTCTGTATTTGACTATTACAAGTTCAGATCTTCAAGTTATAATTTGAAATAATAATTAGAAGCTATCAATTTTAAGTTCTGCATTTGACAATTACAAGTTCAGATCTTCAAGTTATAATTTGCAATAATAATTAGAAGCTATCAATTTTAAGTTCTGTATTTGACAATTACTAGTTCAGATCTTCAAGTTATAATTTGAAATAATAATTTGAATTTAACAAATCTAAGTTCTGTAATTCACTATTACAAGTTCAGATCTTCAAGTTATAATTTACAATAATAATTAGAAGCTATCAATTTTAAATTCTGTATTTAACAATTACAAGTTCAGATCTTCAAGTTATAAAATGCAATAATAATTAGAAGCTATCAATTTTAAGTTCTGTATTTGACAATTACTAGTTCAGATCTTCAAGTTATAATTTGAAATAATAATTTGAATTTAACAAATCTAAGTTCTGTAATTCACTATTACAAGTTCAGATCTTCAAGTTATAATTTACAATAATAATTAGAAGCTATCAATTTTAAGTTCTGTATTTGACAATTACAAGTTCAGATCTTCAAGTTATAATTTGCAATAATAATTAGAAGCTATTAATTTTAAGTTCTGTATTTGACAATTACAAGTTCAGATCTTCAAGTTATAATTTGAAATAATAATTAGAAGCTATCAATTTTATGTTCTGTATTTGATAATTACTAGTTCAGATCTTCAAGTTATAATTTGCAATAATAATTAGAAGCTATTAATTTTAAGTTCTGTATTTGACAATTACAAGTTCAGATCTTCAAGTTATAATTTGCAATAATAATTAGAAGCTATCAATTTTAAGTTCTGTATTTGACAATTACTAGTTCAGATCTTCAAGTTATAATTTGCACTAATAATTTGTATTTAACAATTAGAAGTTCTGTATTTGACTGTTACAAGTTCAGATCTTCGAATTATTATTTGCAATCTTAGTTTGAATTTAACAATTCGAAGTTCTGTATTTACCTATTACAGGTTCAGATCTGCAAGTTATAATTTGCAATCACAATTTGTATTTAACAATGCTAAGTTGCGTATTTGTCTATTACAAGTTCAGATCTTCAAATTATAATTTGCAATAATAATTAGAAGCTATCAATTTTAAGTTCTGTATTTGACAATTACAAGTTCAGATCTTCAAGTTATTATTTGCAATAATAATTAGAAGCTATCAATTTCAAGTTCTGTATTTGACAATTACAAGTTCAGATCTAAAAGTTATAATTTACAATAATAATTAGAAGCTATCAATTTTAAATTCTGTATTTAACAATTACAAATTCAGATCTTCAAGTTATAATATGCAATAATAATTAGAAGCTATCAATTTTAAGTTCTGTATTTGACAATTACTAGTTCAGATCTTCAAGTTATAATTTGAAATAATAATTTGAATTTAACAAATCTAAGTTCTGTAATTCACTATTACAAGTTCAGATCTTGAAGTTATAATTTACAATAATAATTAGAAGCTATCAATTTTAAGTTCTGTATTTGACAATTACAAGTACAGATCTTCAAGTTATAATTTGCAATAATAATTAGAAGCTATTAATTTTAAGTTCTGTATTTGACAATTAGAAGTTCAGATCTTCAAGTTATAATTTGAAATAATAATTAGAAGCTATCAATTTTATGTTCTGTATTTGATAATTAATACAAGTTCAGATCTTCAAGTTATAATTTGCAATAATAATTAGAAGCTATCAATTTGAAGTTCTGTATTTGACAATTACAAGTTCAGATCTTCAAGTTATAATTTGCAATAATAATTAGAAGCTATCAATTTTAAGTTCTGTATTTGACAATTACCAGTTCAGATCTTCAAGTTATTATTTGCAATAATAATTAGAAGCTATCAATTTTAAGTTCTGTATTTGACAATTACAAGTTCAGATCTTGAAGTTATAATTTACAATAATAATTAGAAGCTATCAATTTTAAGTTCTGTATTTAATAATTACAAGTTCAGATCTTCAAGTTATAATATGCAATAATAATTAGAAGCTATCAATTTTAAGTTCTGTATTTGACAATTACTAGTTCAGATCTCAAAGTTATTATTTGCAATAATAATCAGAAGCTATCAATTTTAAGTTCTGTATTTGACAATTACAAGTTCAGATCTTCAAGTTATAATTTACAATAATAATTAGAAGCTATCAATTTTAAGTTCTGTATTTGACAATTACAAGTTCAGATCTTCAAGTTATAATTTGCAATAATAATTAGAAGCTATCAATTTTAAGTTCTGTATTTGACAATTACTAGTTCAGATCTTCAAGTTATAATTTGAAGTAATAATTTGAATTTAACAAATCTAAGTTCTGTAATTCACTATTACAAGTTCAGATCTTCAAGTTATAATTTACAATAATAATTAGAAGCTATCAATTTTAAGTTCTGTATTTGACTATTACAAGTTCAGATCTTCAAGTTATAATTTGCAATAATAATTAGAAGCTATCAATTTTAAGTTCTGTATTTGACAATTACTAGTTCAGATCTTCAAGTTATAATTAGCACTAATAATTTGTATTTAACAATTAGAAGTTCTGTATTTGACAATTACAGGTTCAGATCTTCAAGTTATAATTTGCAATCACAATTTGTATTTAACAATGCTAAGTTGCGTATTTGTCTATTACAAGTTCAGATCTTCTAATTATAATTTGCAATAATAATTAGAAGCTATCAATTTTAAGTTCTGTATTTGACAATTACAAGTTCAGATCTTCAAGTTATTATTTGCAATAATAATTAGAAGCTATCAATTTTAAGTTCTGTATTTGACAATTACAAGTTCAAATCTTGAAGTTATAATTTACAATAATAATTAGAAGCTATCAATTTTAAGTTCTGTATTTAACAATTACAAGTTCAGATCTTCAAGTTATAATATGCAATAATAATTAGAAGCTATCAATTTTAAGTTCTGTATTTAACAATTACAAGTTCAGATCTTCAAGTTATAATTTGCAATAATAATTAGAAGCTATCAATTTTAAGTTCTGTATTTGACAATTACTAGTTCAGATCTTCAAGTTATAATTTGCACTAATAATTTGTATTTAACAATTAGAAGTTCTGTATTTGACTATTACAAGTTCAGATCTTCGAATTATTATTTGCAATCTTAGTTTGAATTTAACAATTCGAAGTTCTGTATTTACCTATTACAGGTTCAGATCTTCAAGTTATAATTTGCAATCACAATTTGTATTTAACAATGCTAAGTTGCGTATTTGTCTATTACAAGTTCAGATCTTCAAATTATAATTTGCAATAATAATTAGAAGCTATCAATTTTAAGTTCTGTATTTGACAATTACAAGTTCAGATCTTCAAGTTATTATATGCAATAATAATTAGAAGCTATCAATTTTAAGTTCTGTATTTGACAATTACAAGTTCAGATCTAAAAGTTATAATTTACAATAATAATTAGAAGCTATCAATTTTAAATTCTGTATTTAACAATTACAAGTTCAAATCTTCAAGTTATAAAATGCAATCATAATTCGAAGCTATCAATTTTAAGTTCTGTATTTGACAATTACTAGTTCAGATCTTCAAGTTATAATTTGAAATAATAATTTGAATTTAACAAATCTAAGTTCTGTAATTCACTATTACAAGTTCAGATCTTCAAGTTATAATTTACAATAATAATTAGAAGCTATCAATTTTAAGTTCTGTATTTGACAATTACAAGTTCATATCTTCAAGTTATAATTTGCAATAATAATTAGAAGCTATTAATTTTAAGTTCTGTATTTGACAATTACAAGTTCAGATCTTCAAGTTATAATTTGAAATAATAATTAGAAGCTATCAATTTTATGTTCTGTATTTACCTATTACAGGTTCAGATCTTCAAGTTATAATTTGCAATCACAATTTGTATTTAACAATGCTAAGTTGCGTATTTGTCTATTACAAGTTCAGATCTTCAAATTATAATTTGCAATAATAATTAGAAGCTATCAATTTTAAGTTCTGTATTTGACAATTACTAGTTCAGATCTTCAAGTTATAATTTGAAATAATAATTTGAATTTAACAAATCTAAGTTCTGTAATTCACTATTACAAGTTCAGATCTTCAAGTTATAATTTACAATAATAATTAGAAGCTATCAATTTTAAGTTCTGTATTTGATAATTACAAGTTCAGATCTTCAAGTTATAATTTGCACTAATAATTTGTATTTAACAATTTGAAGTTCTGTATTTGACAATTACAAGTTCAGATCTTCAAGTTATAATTTGCAATAATAATTAGAAGCTATCAATTTTAAGTTCTGTATTTGACAATTACCAGTTCAGATCTTCAAGTTATTATTTGCAATAATAATTAGAAGCTATCAATTTTAAGTTCTGTATTTGACAATTACAAGTTCAGATCTTGAAGTTATAATTTACAATAATAATTAGAAGCTATCAATTTTAAGTTCTGTATTTAATAATTACAAGTTCAGATCTTCAAGTTATAATTTGCAATAATAATTAGAAGCTATCTATTTTAAGTTCTGTATTTGACAATTACTAGTTCAGATCTTCAAGTTATAATTTGAAATAATAATTTGAATTTAACAAATCTAAGTTCTGTAATTCACGATTACAAGTTCAGATCTTCAAGTTATAACTTACAATAATAATTAGAAGCTATCAATTTTAAGTTCTGTATTTGACAATTACAAGTTCAGATCTTCAAGTTATAATTTGCAATAATAATTAGAAGCTATTAATTTTAAGTTCTGTATTTGACAATTACAAGTTCAAATCTTCAAGTTATAATTTGAAATAATAATTAGAAGCTATCAATTTTATGTTCTGTATTTGACAATTACAAGTTCAGATCTTCAAGTTATAATTTGCAATAATAATTAGAAGCTATCAATTTTGAGTTCTGTATTTGACAATTACAAGTTCAGATCTTCAAGTTATAATTTGCAATAATTATTAGAAGCTATCAATTTTAAGTTCTGTATTTGACAATTACAAGTTCAGATCTTCAAGTTATAATTTGCAATAATAATTAGAAGCTATCAATATTAAGTTCTGTATTTGACAATTACAAGTTCAGATCTTCAAGTTATAATTTGAAATAATAATTAGAAGCTATCAATTTTATGTTCTGTATTTGACAATTACAAGTTCAGATCTTCAAGTTATAATTTGCAATAATAATTAGAAGCTATCAATTTTAAGTTCTGTATTTGACAATTACAAGTTCAGATCTTCAAGTTATAATTTGCAATAATTATTAGAAGCTATCAATTTTAAGTTCTGTATTTGACAATTACAAGTTCAGATCTTTAAGTTATAATTTGCAATAATAATTAGAAGCTATTAATTTTAAGTTCTGTATTTGACAATTACAAGTTCAGATCTTCAAGTTATAATTTGAAATAATAATTAGAAGCTATCAATTTTATGTTCTGTATTTGACAATTACAAGTTCAGATCTTCAAAATATAATTTGCAATAATAATTAGAAGCTATCAATTTTAAGTTCTGTATTTGACAATTACAAGTTCAGATCTTCAAGTTATAATTTGCAATAATAATTAGAAGCTATCAATTTTAAGTTCTGTATTTGACAATTACAAGTTCAGATCTTCAAGTTATAAATTGAAATAATAATTAGAAGCTATCAATTTTAAGTTCTGTATTTGACAATTACAAGTTCAGAACTTCTAGTTTTAATTTGCAATAATAATTAGAAGCTATCAATATTAAGTTCTGTATTTGAAAATTACTAGTTCAGATCTTCAAGTTATAATTTGCACTAATAATTTGTATTTAACAATTAGAAGTTCTGTATTTGACAATTACAAGTTCAGATCTTTTAGTTATATTTTGCAATAATAATTAGAAGCTATCAATTTTAAGTTCTGTATTTGAAAATTACTAGTTCAGATCTTCAAGTTATAATTTGCACTAATAATTTGTATTTAATAATTAGAAGTTCTGTATTTGACAATTACTAGTTCAGATCTTCAAGTTATAATTTGAAATAATAATTTGAATTTAACAAATCTTAGTTCTGTAATTAACTATTACAAGTTCAGATCTTCAAGTTATAATTTGCAATAATAATTAGAAGCTATCAATTTTAAGTTCTGTATTTGACAATTACTAGTTCAGATCTTCAAGTTATAATTTGCACTAATAATTTGTATTTAACAATTGGAAGTTCTGTATTTGACAATTACTAGTTCAGATCTTCAAGTTATATTTTGAAATAATAATTTGAATTTAACAAATCTAAGTTCTGTAATTCACTATTACAAGTTCAGATCTTCAAGTTATAATTTACAATAATAATTAGAAGCTATCAATTTGAAGTTCTGAATTTGACAATTACAAGTTCAGATCTTCAAGTTATAATTTGCACTAATAATTTGTATTTAACAATTAGAAGTTTTGTATTTGACTATTACAAGTTCAGATCTTCGAATTATTATTTGCAATCTTAGTTTGAATTTAACAATTCGAAGTTCTGTATTTACCTATTACAGGTTCAGATCTTCAAGTTATAATTTGCAATCACAATTTGTATTTAACAATGCTAAGTTGCGTATTTATCTAACAAGTTCTGATCTTCAAATTATATTTTGCAATAATAATTAGAAGCTATCAATTTTAAGTTCTGTATTTGACAATTACAAGTTCAGATCTTCAAGTTATTATTTGCAATAATAATTAGAAGCTATCAATTTTAAGTTCTGTATTTGACAATTACAAGTTCAGATCTTCAAGTTATAATTTACAATAATAATTAGAAGCTATCAATTTTAAGTTCTGTATTTGACAATTACAAGTTCAGATCTTCAAGTTATAATTTGCAATAGTAATTAGAAGCTATCAATTATAAGTTCTGTATTTGACAATTACTAGTTCAGATCTTCAAGTTATAATTTGAAATAATAATTTGAATTTATCAAATCTAAGTTCTGTAATTCACTATTACAAGTTCAGATCTTCAAGTTATAATTTACAATAATAATTAGAAGCTATCAATTTTAAGTGCTGTATTTGACAATTACAAGTTCAGATCTTCTAGTTATAATTTGCACTAATAATTTGTATTTAACAATTTGAAGTTCTGTATTTAACAATTACAAGTTCAGATCTTCAAGTTATAATTTGCAATAATAATTAGAAGCTATCTATTTTAAGTTCTGTATTTGACAATTACTAGTTCAGATCTTCAAGTTATAATTTGAAATAATAATTTGAATTTAACAAATCTAAGTTCTGTAATTCACGATTACAAGTTCAGATCTTCAAGTTATAACTTACAATAATAATTAGAAGCTATCAATTTTAAGTTCTGTATTTGACAATTACAAGTTCAGATCTTCAAGTTATAATTTGCAATAATAATTAGAAGCTATTAATTTTAAGTTCTGTATTTGACAATTACAAGTTCAGATCTTCAAGTTATAATTTGAAATAATAATTAGAAGCTATCAATTTTATGTTCTGTATTTGACAATTACAAGTTCAGATCTTCAAGTTATAATTTGCAATAATAATTAGAAGCTATCAATTTTAAGTTCTGTATTTGACAATTACAAGTTCAGATCTTCAAGTTATAATTTGCAATAATTATTAGAAGCTATCAATTTTAAGTTCTGTATTTGACAATTACTAGTTCAGATCTTCAAGTTATATTTTGAAATAATAATTTGAATTTAACAAATCTAAGTTCTGTAATTCACTATTACAAGTTCAGATCTTCAAGTTATAATTTACAATAATAATTAGAAGCTATCAATTTTAAGTTCTGTATTTGACAATTACAAGTTCAGATCTTCAAGTTATAATTTGAAATAATAATTAGAAGCTATCAATTTTAAGTTCTGTATTTGACAATTACAAGTTCAGATCTTCTAGTTATAATTTGCAATAATAATTAGAAGCTATCAATTTTAAGATCTGTATTTGACAATTACTAGTTCAGAACTTCAAGTTATAATTTGCACTAATAATTAGTATTTAACAATTAGAAGTTCTGTATTTGACTATTACAAGTTCAGATCTTCGAATTATTATTTGCAATCTTAGTTTGAATTTAACAATTCGAAGTTCTGTATTTACCTATTACAGGTTCAGATCTTCAAGTTATAATTTGCAATCACAATTTGAATTTAACAATGCTAAGTTGCGTATTTGTCTATTACAAGTTCAGATCTTCAAATTATATTTTGCAATAATAATTAGAAGCTATCAATTTTAAGTTCTGTATTTGACAATTACAAGTTCAGATCTTCAAGTTATTATTTGCAATAATAATTAGAAGCTATCAATTTTAAGTTCTGTATTTGACAATTACAAGTTCAGATCTTCTAGTTATAATTTGCACTAATAATTTGTATTTAACAATTTGAAGTTCTGTATTTAACAATTACAAGTTCAGATCTTCAAGTTATAATTTGCAATAATAATTAAAAGCAATCAATTTTAAGTTCTGTATTTGACAATTACTAGTTCAGATCTTCAAGTTATAATTTGAAATAATAATTTGAATTTAACAAATCTAAGTTCTGTAATTCACGATTACAAGTTCAGATCTTCAAGTTATAACTTACAATTATAATTAGAAGCTATCAATTTTAAGTTCTGTATTTGACAATTACAAGTTCAGATCTTCAAGTTATAATTTGCAATAATAATTAGAAGCTATTAATTATAAGTTCTGTATTTGACAATTACAAGTTCAGATCTTCTAGTTATAATTTGCAATAATAATTAGAAGCTATCAATTTTAAGTTCTGTATTTGACAATTACAAGTTCAGATCTTCAAGTTATAATTTGCACTAATAATTTGTATTTAACAATTAGAAGTTCTGTATTTGACAATTAAAAGTTTAGATCTTCAAGTTATAATTTGCAATAATAATTAGAAGCTATCAATTTTAAGTTCTGTATTTGACAATTACTAGTTCAGATCTTCAAATTATAATTTGCACTAATGATTTGTATTTAAAAATTAGAAGTTCTGTATTTGACTATTACAAGTTCAGATCTTCGAATTATTATTTGCAATAATAATTAGAAGCTATCAATTTTAAGTTCTGTATTTGACAATTACAAGTTCAGATCTTCAAGTTATTATTTGCAATAATAATTAGAAGCTATCAATTTTAAGTTCTGTATTTGACAATTACAAGTTCAGATCTTCAAGTTATAATTTACAATAATAATTAGAAGCTATCAATTTTAAGTTCTGTATTTGACAATTACAAGTTCAGATCTTCAAGTTATAATTTGCAATAGTAATTAGAAGCTATCAATTTTAAGTTCTGTATTTGACAATTACTAGTTCAGATCTTCAAGTTATAATTTGAAATAATAATTTGAATTTATCAAATCTAAGTTCTGTAATTCACTATTACAAGTTCAGATCTTCAAGTTATAATTTACAATAATAATTAGAAGCTATCAATTTTAAGTGCTGTATTTGACAATTACAAGTTCAGATCTTCTAGTTATAATTTGCACTAATAATTTGTATTTAACAATTTGAAGTTCTGTATTTAACAATTACAAGTTCAGATCTTCAAGTTATAATTTGCAATAATAATTAGAAGCAATCAATTTTAAGTTGTGTATTTGACAATTACTAGTTCAGATCTTCAAGTTATAATTGGAAATAATAATTTGAATTTAACAAATCTAAGTTCTGTAATTCACGATTACAAGTTCAGATCTTCAAGTTATAACTTACAATAATAATTAGAAGCTATCAATTTTAAGTTCTGTATTTGACAATTACAAGTTCAGATCTTCAAGTTATAATTTGCAATAATAATTAGAAGCTATTAATTTTAAGTTCTGTATTTGACAATTACAAGTTCAGATCTTCAAGTTATAATTTGAAATAATAATTAGAAGCTATCAATTTTATGTTCTGTATTTGACAATTACAAGTTCAGATCTTCAAGTTATAATTTGCAATAATAATTAGAAGCTATCAATTTTAAGTTCTGTATTTGACAATTACAAGTTCAGATCTTCAGGTTATAATTTGCAATAATTATTAGAAGCTATCAATTTTAAGTTCTGTATTTGACAATTACTAGTTCAGATCTTCAAGTTATATTTTGAAATAATAATTTGAATTTAACAAATCTAAGTTCTGTAATTCACTATTACAAGTTCAGATCTTCAAGTTATAATTTACAATAATAATTAGAAGCTATCAATTTTAAGTTCTGTATTTGACAATTACAAGTTCAGATCTTCAAGTTATAATTTGAAATAATAATTAGAAGCTATCAATTTTAAGTTCTGTATTTGACAATTACAAGTTCAGATCTTCTAGTTATAATTTGCAATAATAATTAGAAGCTATCAATTTTAAGATCTGTATTTGACAATTACTAGTTCAGAACTTCAAGTTATAATTTGCACTAATAATTAGTATTTAACAATTAGAAGTTCTGTATTTGACAATTACAAGTTCAGATCTTCAAGTTATAATTTGCAATAATAATTAGAAGCTATCAATTTTAAGTTCTGTATTTGACAATTACAAGTTCAGATCTTCAAGTTATAATTTGCAATAATAATTAGAAGCTATTAATTTTAAGTTCTGTATTTGACAATTACTAGTTCAAATCTTCAAGTTATATTTTGAAATAATAATTTGAATTTAACAAATCTAAGTTCTGTAATTCACTATTACAAGTTCAGATCTTCAAGTTATAATTTACAATAATAATTAGAAGCTATCAATTTTAAGTTCTGTATTTGACAATTACAAGTTCAGATCTTCAAGTTATAATTTGCACTAATAATTTGTATTTAACAATTAGAAGTTCTGTATTTGACAATTACAAAATCAGATCTTCAAGTTATAATTTGCAATAATAATTAGAAGCTATCAATTTTAAGTTCTGTATTTGACAATTACAAGTTCAGATCTTCAAGTTATAATTTGAAATAATAATTAGAAGCTATCAATTTTAAGTTCTGTATTAGACAATTACAAGTTCAGATCTTCTAGTTATAATTTGCAATAATAATTAGAAGCTATCAATTTTAAGTTCTGTATTTGACAATTAGAAGTTCAGATCTTCAAGTTATAATTTGCAATAATAATTAGAAGCTATCAATTTTAAGTTCTGTATTTGACAATTACAAGTTCAGATCTTCTAGTTATAATTTGCACTAATAATTTGTATTTAACAATTTGAAGTTCTGTATTTAACAATTACAAGTTCAGATCTTCAAGTTATAATTTGCAATAATAATTAGAAGCTATCTATTTTAAGTTCTGTATTTGACAATTACTAGTTCAGATCTTCAAGTTATAATTTGAAATAATAATTTGAATTTATCAAATCTAAGTTCTGTAATTCACTATTACAAGTTCAGATCTTCAAGTTATAATTTACAATAATAATTAGAAGCTATCAATTTTAAGTGCTGTATTTGACAATTACAAGTTCAGATCTTCTAGTTATAATTTGCACTAATAATTTGTATTTAACAATTTGAAGTTCTGTATTTAACAATTACAAGTTCAGATCTTCAAGTTATAATTTGCAATAATAATTAGAAGCTATCTATTTTAAGTTCTGTATTTGACAATTACTAGTTCAGATCTTCAAGTTATAATTTGAAATAATAATTTGAATTTAACAAATCTAAGTTCTGTAATTCACGATTACAAGTTCAGATCTTCAAGTTATAACTTACAATAATAATTAGAAGCTATCAATTTTAAGTTCTGTATTTGACAATTACAAGTTCAGATCTTCAAGTTATAATTTGCAATAATAATTAGAAGCTATTAATTTTAAGTTCTGTATTTGACAATTACAAGTTCAGATCTTCAAGTTATAATTTGAAATAATAATTAGAAGCTATCAATTTTATGTTCTGTATTTGACAATTACAAGTTCAGATCTTCAAGTTATAATTTGCAATAATAATTAGAAGCTATCAATTTTAAGTTCTGTATTTGACAATTACAAGTTCAGATCTTCAAGTTATAATTTGCAATAATTATTAGAAGCTATCAATTTTAAGTTCTGTATTTGACAATTACTAGTTCAGATCTTCAAGTTATATTTTGAAATAATAATTTGAATTTAACAAATCTAAGTTCTGTAATTCACTATTACAAGTTCAGATCTTCAAGTTATAATTTACAATAATAATTAGAAGCTATCAATTTTAAGTTCTGTATTTGACAATTACAAGTTCAGATCTTCAAGTTATAATTTGAAATAATAATTAGAAGCTATCAATTTTAAGTTCTGTATTTGACAATTACAAGTTCAGATCTTCTAGTTATAATTTGCAATAATAATTAGAAGCTATCAATTTTAAGATCTGTATTTGACAATTACTAGTTCAGAACTTCAAGTTATAATTTGCACTAATAATTAGTATTTAACAATTAGAAGTTCTGTATTTGACTATTACAAGTTCAGATCTTCGAATTATTATTTGCAATCTTAGTTTGAATTTAACAATTCGAAGTTCTGTATTTACCTATTACAGGTTCAGATCTTCAAGTTATAATTTGCAATCACAATTTGAATTTAACAATGCTAAGTTGCGTATTTGTCTATTACAAGTTCAGATCTTCAAATTATATTTTGCAATAATAATTAGAAGCTATCAATTTTAAGTTCTGTATTTGACAATTACAAGTTCAGATCTTCTAGTTATTATTTGCAATAATAATTAGAAGCTATCAATTTTAAGTTCTGTATTTGACAATTACAAGTTCAGATCTTCTAGTTATAATTTGCACTAATAATTTGTATTTAACAATTTGAAGTTCTGTATTTAACAATTACAAGTTCAGATCTTCAAGTTATAATTTGCAATAATAATTAAAAGCAATCAATTTTAAGTTCTGTATTTGACAATTACTAGTTCAGATCTTCTAGTTATAATTTGAAATAATAATTTGAATTTAACAAATCTAAGTTCTGTAATTCACGATTACAAGTTCAGATCTTCAAGTTATAACTTACAATTATAATTAGAAGCTATCAATTTTAAGTTCTGTATTTGACAATTACAAGTTCAGATCTTCGAGTTATAATTTGCAATAATAATTAGAAGCTATTAATTATAAGTTCTGTATTTGACAATTACAAGTTCAGATCTTCTAGTTATAATTTGCAATAATAATTAGAAGCTATCAATTTTAAGTTCTGTATTTGACAATTACAAGTTCAGATCTTCAAGTTATAATTTGCACTAATAATTTGTATTTAACAATTAGAAGTTCTGTATTTGACAATTAAAAGTTTAGATCTTCAAGTTATAATTTGCAATAATAATTAGAAGCTATCAATTTTAAGTTCTGTATTTGACAATTACTAGTTCAGATCTTCAAATTATAATTTGCACTAATGATTTGTATTTAAAAATTAGAAGTTCTGTATTTGACTATTACAAGTTCAGATCTTCAAGTTATAATTTGCAATAATAATTAGAAGCAATCAATTTTAAGTTGTGTATTTGACAATTACTAGTTCAGATCTTCAAGTTATTATTTGCAATAATAATTAGAAGCTATCAATTTTAAGTTCTGTATTTGACAATTACAAGTTCAGATCTTCAAGTTATAATTTACAATAATAATTAGAAGCTATCAATTTTAAGTTCTGTATTTGACAATTACAAGTTCAGATCTTCAAGTTATAATTGGAAATAATAATTTGAATTTAACAAATCTAAGTTCTGTAATTCACGATTACAAGTTCAGATCTTCAAGTTATAACTTACAATAATAATTAGAAGCTATCAATTTTAAGTTCTGTATTTGACAATTACAAGTTCAGATCTTCAAGTTATAATTTGCAATAATAATTAGAAGCTATTAATTTTAAGTTCTGTATTTGACAATTACAAGTTCAGATCTTCAAGTTATAATTTGAAATAATAATTAGAAGCTATCAATTTTATGTTCTGTATTTGACAATTACAAGTTCAGATCTTCAAGTTATAATTTGCAATAATAATTAGAAGCTATCAATTTTAAGTTCTGTATTTGACAATTACAAGTTCAGATCTTCAGGTTATAATTTGCAATAATTATTAGAAGCTATCAATTTTAAGTTCTGTATTTGACAATTACTAGTTCAGATCTTCAAGTTATATTTTGAAATAATAATTTGAATTTAACAAATCTAAGTTCTGTAATTCACTATTACAAGTTCAGATCTTCAAGTTATAATTTACAATAATAATTAGAAGCTATCAATTTTAAGTTCTGTATTTGACAATTACAAGTTCAGATCTTCAAGTTATAATTTGAAATAATAATTAGAAGCTATCAATTTTAAGTTCTGTATTTGACAATTACAAGTTCAGATCTTCTAGTTATAATTTGCAATAATAATTAGAAGCTATCAATTTTAAGATCTGTATTTGACAATTACTAGTTCAGAACTTCAAGTTATAATTTGCACTAATAATTAGTATTTAACAATTAGAAGTTCTGTATTTGACAATTACAAGTTCAGATCTTCAAGTTATAATTTGCAATAATAATTAGAAGCTATCAATTTTAAGTTCTGTATTTGACAATTACAAGTTCAGATCTTCAAGTTATAATTTGCAATAATAATTAGAAGCTATTAATTTTAAGTTCTGTATTTGACAATTACTAGTTCAAATCTTCAAGTTATATTTTGAAATAATAATTTGAATTTAACAAATCTAAGTTCTGTAATTCACTATTACAAGTTCAGATCTTCAAGTTATAATTTACAATAATAATTAGAAGCTATCAATTTTAAGTTCTGTATTTGACAATTACAAGTTCAGATCTTCAAGTTATAATTTGCACTAATAATTTGTATTTAACAATTAGAAGTTCTGTATTTGACAATTACAAAATCAGATCTTCAAGTTATAATTTGCAATAATAATTAGAAGCTATCAATTTTAAGTTCTGTATTTGACAATTACAAGTTCAGATCTTCAAGTTATAATTTGAAATAATAATTAGAAGCTATCAATTTTAAGTTCTGTATTAGACAATTACAAGTTCAGATCTTCTAGTTATAATTTGCAATAATAATTAGAAGCTATCAATTTTAAGTTCTGTATTTGACAATTAGAAGTTCAGATCTTCAAGTTATAATTTGCAATAATAATTAGAAGCTATCAATTTTAAGTTCTGTATTTGACAATTACTAGTTCAGATCTTCAAGTTATAATTTGAAATAATAATTTGAATTTAACAAATCTAAGTTCTGTAATTCAATATTACAAGTTCAGATCTTCAAGTTATAATTTACAATAATAATTAGAAGCTATCAATTTTAAGTTCTGTATTTGACAATTTCATGTTCAGAACTTCAAGTTATAATTTGCACTAATAATTTGTATTTAACAATTAGAAGTTCTGTATTTGACAATTACAAGTTCAGATCTTCAAGTTACATTTTGCAATAATAATTAGAAGCTATCAATTTTTAGTTCTTGATTTGACAATTACAAGTTCAGATCTTCAAGTTATAATTTGCACTAATAATTTGTATTTAACAATTAGAAGTTCTGTATTTGACAATTACAAGTTCAGATCTTCAAGTTATAATTTGCAATAATAATTAGAAGCTATTAATTTTAAGTTCTGTATTTGACAATTACAAGTTCAGATCTTCAAGTTATAATTTGCAATAATAATTAGAAGCTATCAATTTTAAGTTCTGTATTTGACAATTACAAGTTCAGATCTTCAAGTTATAATTTGCAATAATAATTAGAAGCTATCAATTTTAAGTTCTGTATTTGACAATTACAAGTTCAGATCTTCAAGTTATAATTTGCAATAATAATTAGAAGCTATCAATTTTAAGTTCTGTATTTGACAATTACTAGTTCAGATCTCCAAGTTATTATTTGCAATAATAATTAGAAGCTATCAATTTTAAGTTCTGTATTTGACAATTACAAGTTCAGATCTTCAAGTTATAATTTACAATAATAATTAGAAGCTATCAATTTTAAGTTCTGTATTTGACAATTACAAGTTCAGATCTTCAAGTTATAATTTGCAATAATAATTAGAAGCTATCAATTTTAACTTCTGTATTTGACAATTACTAGTTCAGATCTTCAAGTTATAATTTGAAATAATAATTTGTATTAAACAAATCTAAGTTCTGTAATTCACTATTACAAGTTCAGTTCTTCAAGTTATAATTTACAATAATAATTAGAAGCTATCAATTTTAAGTGCTGTATTTGACAATTACTAGTTCAGATCTTCAAGTTATAATTTGCACTAATAATTTGTATTTAACAATTCGAAGTTCTGTATTTGACTATTACAAGTTCAGATCTTCAAGTTATAATTTGCAATAATAATTAGAAGCTATCAATTTTAAGTTCTGTATTTGACAATTACTAGTTCAGATCTTCAAGTTATAATTAGAAATAATAATTTGAATTTGACAAATCTAAGTTCTGTAATTCACTATTACAAGTTCAGATCTTCAAGTTATAATTTACAATAATAATTAGAAGCTATCAATTTTAAGTTCTGTATTTGACAATTACAAGTTCAGATCTACAAGTTATAATTTGCACTAATAATTTGTATTTAACATTTAGAAGTTCTGTATTTGACAATTACAAGTTCAGATCTTCAAGTTATAATTTGAAATAATAATTAGAAGCTATCAATTTTAAGTTCTGTATTTGACAATTACTAGTTCAGATCTTCAAGTTATAATTTGCAATAATAATTAGAAGCTATCAATTTTAAGTTCTGTATTTGACAATTACTAGTTCAGATCTTCAAGTTATAATTTGAAATAATAATTTGAATTTAACAAATCTAAGTTCTGTAATTCACTACTACAAGTTCAGATCTTCAAGTTATAATTTACAATAATAATTAGAGGCTATCAATTTTAAGTTCTGTATTTGACAATTACAAGTTCAGATCTTCAAGTTATAATTTGCAATAATAAATAGAAGCTATCAATTTTAGTTCTGTATTTGACAATTACTACTTCAGATCTTCAAGTAATAATTAGAAATAATAATTTGAATTTAACAAATCTAAGTTCTGTAATTCACTATTACAAGTTCAGATCTACAAGTTATAATTTACAATAATAACTAGAAGCTATCAATTTTAAGTGCTGTATTTGACAATTACTAGTTCAGATCTTCAAGTTATAATTTGCACTAATAATTGGTATTTAACAATTCGAAGTTCTGTATTTGACTATTACAAGTTCAGATCTTCAAGTTATACTTTGAAATATAATTTTAAGCTATCTATTTTAAGTTCTGTATTTGACACTTACAAGTACAGATCTTCAAATTATTATTTGCAATAATAATTAGAAGCTATCAATTTTAAGTTCTGTATTTGACAATTACTAGTTCAGATCTTCAAGTTATAATTTGAAATAATAATTTGAATTTAACAAATCTTAGTTCTGTAATTCAATATTACAAGTTCAGATCTTCAAGTTATAATTAACAATAATAATTAGAAGCTATCAATTTTAAGTTCTGTATTTGACAATTACAAGTTCAGATCTTCAAGTTATAATTTGCACTAATAATTTGTATTTAACAATTAGAAGTTCTGTATTTGACAATTACAAGTTCAGATCTACAAGTTATAATTTGCAATAATAATTAGAAGCTATCAATTTTAAGTTCTGTATTTGACAATTACTAGTTCAGATCTTCAAGTTATAATTAGAAATAATAATTTGAATTTGACAAATCTAAGTTCTGTAATTCACTATTACAAGTTCAGATCTTCAAGTTATAACTTACAATAATAATTAGAAGCTATCAATTTTAAGTTCTGTATTTGACAATTACAAGTTCAGATCTTCATGTTATAATTTGCAATAATAATTAGAAGCTATTAATTTTAAGTTCTGTATTTGACAATTACAAGTTCAGATCTTCAAGTTATAATTTGAAATAATAATTAGAAGCTATCAATTTTATGTTCTGTATTTGACAATTACAAGTTCAGATCTTCAAGTTATAATTTGCAATAATAATTAGAAGCTATCAATTTTAAGTTCTGTATTTGACAATTACAAGTTCAGATCTTCAGGTTATAATTTGCAATAATTATTAGAAGCTATCAATTTTAAGTTCTGTATTTGACAATTACTAGTTCAGATCTTCAAGTTATATTTTGAAATAATAATTTGAATTTAACAAATCTAAGTTCTGTAATTCACTATTACAAGTTCAGATCTTCAAGTTATAATTTACAATAATAATTAGAAGCTATCAATTTTAAGTTCTGTATTTGACAATTACAAGTTCAGATCTTCAAGTTATAATTTGAAATAATAATTAGAAGCTATCAATTTTAAGTTCTGTATTTGACAATTACAAGTTCAGATCTTCTAGTTATAATTTGCAATAATAATTAGAAGCTATCAATTTTAAGATCTGTATTTGACAATTACTAGTTCAGAACTTCAAGTTATAATTTGCACTAATAATTAGTATTTAACAATTAGAAGTTCTGTATTTGACAATTACAAGTTCAGATCTTCAAGTTATAATTTGCAATAATAATTAGAAGCTATCAATTTTAAGTTCTGTATTTGACAATTACAAGTTCAGATCTTCAAGTTATAATTTGCAATAATAATTAGAAGCTATTAATTTTAAGTTCTGTATTTGACAATTACTAGTTCAAATCTTCAAGTTATATTTTGAAATAATAATTTGAATTTAACAAATCTAAGTTCTGTAATTCACTATTACAAGTTCAGATCTTCAAGTTATAATTTACAATAATAATTAGAAGCTATCAATTTTAAGTTCTGTATTTGACAATTACAAGTTCAGATCTTCAAGTTATAATTTGCACTAATAATTTGTATTTAACAATTAGAAGTTCTGTATTTGACAATTACAAAATCAGATCTTCAAGTTATAATTTGCAATAATAATTAGAAGCTATCAATTTTAAGTTCTGTATTTGACAATTACAAGTTCAGATCTTCAAGTTATAATTTGAAATAATAATTAGAAGCTATCAATTTTAAGTTCTGTATTAGACAATTACAAGTTCAGATCTTCTAGTTATAATTTGCAATAATAATTAGAAGCTATCAATTTTAAGTTCTGTATTTGACAATTAGAAGTTCAGATCTTCAAGTTATAATTTGCAATAATAATTAGAAGCTATCAATTTTAAGTTCTGTATTTGACAATTACTAGTTCAGATCTTCAAGTTATAATTTGAAATAATAATTTGAATTTAACAAATCTAAGTTCTGTAATTCAATATTACAAGTTCAGATCTTCAAGTTATAATTTACAATAATAATTAGAAGCTATCAATTTTAAGTTCTGTATTTGACAATTTCATGTTCAGAACTTCAAGTTATAATTTGCACTAATAATTTGTATTTAACAATTAGAAGTTCTGTATTTGACAATTACAAGTTCAGATCTTCAAGTTACATTTTGCAATAATAATTAGAAGCTATCAATTTTTAGTTCTTGATTTGACAATTACAAGTTTAGATCTTCAAGTTATAATTTGCACTAATAATTTGTATTTAACAATTAGAAGTTCTGTATTTGACAATTACAAGTTCAGATCTTCAAGTTATAATTTGCAATAATAATTAGAAGCTATTAATTTTAAGTTCTGTATTTGACAATTACAAGTTCAGATCTTCAAGTTATAATTTGCAATAATAATTAGAAGCTATCAATTTTAAGTTCTGTATTTGACAATTACAAGTTCAGATCTTCAAGTTATAATTTGCAATAATAATTAGAAGCTATCAATTTTAAGTTCTGTATTTGACAATTACAAGTTCAGATCTTCAAGTTATAATTTGCAATAATAATTAGAAGCTATCAATTTTAAGTTCTGTATTTGACAATTACTAGTTCAGATCTCCAAGTTATTATTTGCAATAATAATTAGAAGCTATCAATTTTAAGTTCTGTATTTGACAATTACAAGTTCAGATCTTCAAGTTATAATTTACAATAATAATTAGAAGCTATCAATTTTAAGTTCTGTATTTGACAATTACAAGTTCAGATCTTCAAGTTATAATTTGCAAAAATAATTAGAAGCTATCAATTTTAACTTCTGTATTTGACAATTACTAGTTCAGATCTTCAAGTTATAATTTGAAATAATAATTTGTATTAAACAAATCTAAGTTCTGTAATTCACTATTACAAGTTCAGTTCTTCAAGTTATAATTTACAATAATAATTAGAAGCTATCAATTTTAAGTGCTGTATTTGACAATTACTAGTTCAGATCTTCAAGTTATAATTTGCACTAATAATTTGTATTTAACAATTCGAAGTTCTGTATTTGACTATTACAAGTTCAGATCTTCAAGTTATAATTTGCAATAATAATTAGAAGCTATCAATTTTAAGTTCTGTATTTGACAATTACTAGTTCAGATCTTCAAGTTATAATTAGAAATAATAATTTGAATTTGACAAATCTAAGTTCTGTAATTCACTATTACAAGTTCAGATCTTCAAGTTATAATTTACAATAATAATTAGAAGCTATCAATTTTAAGTTCTGTATTTGACAATTACAAGTTCAGATCTACAAGTTATAATTTGCACTAATAATTTGTATTTAACATTTAGAAGTTCTGTATTTGACAATTACAAGTTCAGATCTTCAAGTTATAATTTGAAATAATAATTAGAAGCTATCAATTTTAAGTTCTGTATTTGACAATTACTAGTTCAGATCTTCAAGTTATAATTTGCAATAATAATTAGAAGCTATCAATTTTAAGTTCTGTATTTGACAATTACTAGTTCAGATCTTCAAGTTATAATTTGAAATAATAATTTGAATTTAACAAATCTAAGTTCTGTAATTCACTACTACAAGTTCAGATCTTCAAGTTATAATTTACAATAATAATTAGAGGCTATCAATTTTAAGTTCTGTATTTGACAATTACAAGTTCAGATCTTCAAGTTATAATTTGCAATAATAAATAGAAGCTATCAATTTTAGTTCTGTATTTGACAATTACTACTTCAGATCTTCAAGTAATAATTAGAAATAATAATTTGAATTTAACAAATCTAAGTTCTGTAATTCACTATTACAAGTTCAGATCTACAAGTTATAATTTACAATAATAACTAGAAGCTATCAATTTTAAGTGCTGTATTTGACAATTACTAGTTCAGATCTTCAAGTTATAATTTGCACTAATAATTGGTATTTAACAATTCGAAGTTCTGTATTTGACTATTACAAGTTCAGATCTTCAAGTTATACTTTGAAATATAATTTTAAGCTATCTATTTTAAGTTCTGTATTTGACACTTACAAGTACAGATCTTCAAATTATTATTTGCAATAATAATTAGAAGCTATCAATTTTAAGTTCTGTATTTGACAATTACTAGTTCAGATCTTCAAGTTATAATTTGAAATAATAATTTGAATTTAACAAATCTTAGTTCTGTAATTCAATATTACAAGTTCAGATCTTCAAGTTATAATTAACAATAATAATTAGAAGCTATCAATTTTAAGTTCTGTATTTGACAATTACAAGTTCAGATCTTCAAGTTATAATTTGCACTAATAATTTGTATTTAACAATTAGAAGTTCTGTATTTGACAATTACAAGTTCAGATCTACAAGTTATAATTTGCAATAATAATTAGAAGCTATCAATTTTAAGTTCTGTATTTGACAATTACTAGTTCAGATCTTCAAGTTATAATTAGAAATAATAATTTGAATTTGACAAATCTAAGTTCTGTAATTCACTATTACAAGTTCAGATCTTCAAGTTATAATTTGCAATAATAATTAGAAGCTATCAATTTTAAGTTCTGTATTTGACAATTACAAGTTCAGATCTTCAAGTTATAATTTGCACTAATAATTTGTTTTTAACAGTTAGAAGTGCTGTATTTGACTATTACTAGTTCAGATTTTCAAATTATTATTTGCAATATTAGTTTGAATTTAACAATTAGAAGTTCTGTATTTACCTATTACAAGTTCAGATCTTCAAGTTATAATTTGCACTAATAATTTGTATTTAACAATTCGATGTTCTGTATTTGACTATTACAAGTTCAGATCTTCAAGTTATAATTGGAAATAATAATTAGAAGCTATCAATTTTAAGTTCTGCATTTGACAATTACAAGTTCAGATCTTCAAGTTATAATTTGCAATAATAATTAGAAGCTATCAATTTTAAGTTCTGTATTTGACAATTACTAGTTCAGATCTTCAAGTTATAATTTGAAATAATAATTTGAATTTAACAAATCTAAGTTCTGTAATTCACTATTACAAGTTCAGATCTTCAAGTTATAATTTACAATAATAATTAGAAGCTATCAATTTTAAGTTCTGTATTTGACTATTACAAGTTCAGATCTTCAAATTATTATTTGCAATCTTAGTTTGAATTTAACAATTCGAAGTTCTGTATTTACCTATTACAAGTTCAGATCTTCAAGTTATAATTTGTACTAATAATTTGTATTTAACAATTCGAAGTTCTGTATTTGACTATTACAAGTTCAGATCTTCAAGTTATAATTTACAATAATAATTAAAAGCTATCAATTTTAAGTTCTGTATTTGACAATTACAAGTTCAGATCTTCAAGTTATAATTTGCAATAATAATTAGAAGCTATCAATTTTAAGTACTGTATTTGACAATTACAAGTTCAGATCTTCAAGTTATAATTTGCAATAATAATTAGAAGCTATCAATTTTAAGTTCTGTATTTGACAATTACTAGTTCAGATCTTCACGTTATAATTTGAAATAATAATTAGAATCTATCAATTTTAAGTTCTGTATTTGACAATTACTAGTTCAGATCTTCAAGTTATAATTTGAAATAATAATTTGAATTAAACAAATCTAAGTTCTGTAATTCACTATTACAAGTTCAGATCTTCAAGTTATAATTTACAATAATAATTAGAAGCTATCAATTTTAAGTGCTGTATTTGACAATTACTAGTTCAGATCTTCAAGTTATAATTTGCACTAATAATTTGTATTTAACAATTCGAAGTTCTGTATTTGACTATTACAAGTTCAGATCTTCAAGTTATAATTTGCAATAATAATTAGAAGCTATCAATTTTAAGTTCTGTATTTGACAATTACTAGTTCAGATCTTCAAGTTATAATTAGAAATAATAAATTGAATTTGACAAATCTAAGTTCTGTAATTCATTATTACAAGTTCAGATCTTCAAGTTATAATTTACAATAATAATTAGAAGCTATCAATTTTAAGTTCTGTATTTGACAATTACAAGTTCAGATCTACAAGTTATAATTTGCACTAATAATTTGTATTTAACATTTAGAAGTTCTGTATTTGACAATTACAAGTTCAGATCTTCAAGTTATAATTTGAAATAATAATTAGAAGCTATCAATTTTAAGTTCTGTATTTGACAATTACTAGTTCAGATCTTCAAGTTATAATTTGCAATAATAATTAGAAGCTATCAATTTTAAGTTCTGTATTTGACAATTACTAGTTCAGATCTTCAAGTTATAATTTGAAATAATAATTTGAATTTAACAAATCTAAGTTCTGTAATTCACTACTACAAGTTCAGATCTTCAAGTTATAATTTACAATAATAATTATAAGCTATCAATTTTAAGTTCTGTATTTGACAATTACAAGTTCAGATCTTCAAGTTATAATTTGCAATAATAATTAGAAGCTATCAATTTTAGTTCTGTATTTGACAATTACTAGTTCAGATCTTCAAGTAATAATTAGAAATAATAATTTGAATTTAACAAATCTAAGTTCTGTAATTCACTATTACAAGTTCAGATCTACAAGTTATAATTTACAATAATAACTAGAAGCTATCAATTTTAAGTGCTGTATTTGACAATTACTAGTTCAGATCTTCAAGTTATAATTTGCACTAATAATTGGTATTTAACAATTCGAAGTTCTGTATTTCACTATTACAAGTTCAGATCTTCAAGTTATAATTTGAAATATAATTTTAAGCTATCTATTTTAAGTTCTGTATTTGACACTTACAAGTACAGATCTTCAAATTATTATTTGCAATAATAATTAGAAGCTATCAATTTTAAGTTCTGCATTTGACAATTACAAGTTCAGATCTTCAAGTTATTATTTGCAATAATAATTAGAAGCTATTAATTTTAAGTTCTGTATTTGACAATTACAAGTTCAGATCTTCAAGTTATAATTTGCAATAATAATTAGAAGCTATCCATTTTAAGTTCTGTATTGGACAATTACTAGTTCAGATCTTCAAGTTATAATTAGAAATAATAATTAGAAGCTATCAATTTTAAGTTCTGTATTTGACAATTACTAGTTCAGATCTTCAAGTTATTATTTGCAATAATAATTAGAAGCTATCAATTTCAAGTTCTGTATTTGACAATTACAAGTTCAGATCTAAAAGTTATAATTTACAATAATAATTAGAAGCTATCAATTTTAAATTCTGTATTTAACAATTACAAGTTCAGATCTTCAAGTTATAATATGCAATAATAATTAGAAGCTATCAATTTTAAGTTCTGTATTTGACAATTACTAGTTCAGATCTTCAAGTTATAATTTGAAATAATAATTTGAATTTAACAAATCTAAGTTCTGTAATTCACTATTACAAGTTCAGATCTTCAAGTTATAATTTACAATAATAATTAGAAGCTATCAATTTTAAGTTCTGTATTTGACAATTACAAGTACAGATCTTCAAGTTATAATTTGCAATAATAATTAGAAGCTATTAATTTTAAGTTCTGTATTTGACAATTACAAGTTCAGATCTTCAAGTTATAATTTGCAATAATAATTAGAAGCTATCAATTTTAAGTACTGTATTTGACAATTACAAGTTCAGATCTTCAAGTTATAATTTGCAATAATAATTAGAAGCTATCAATTTTAAGTTCTGTATTTGACAATTACTAGTTCAGATCTTCACGTTATAATTTGAAATAATAATTAGAATCTATCAATTTTAAGTTCTGTATTTGACAATTACTAGTTCAGATCTTCAAGTTATAATTTGAAATAATAATTTGAATTAAACAAATCTAAGTTCTGTAATTCACTATTACAAGTTCAGATCTTCAAGTTATAATTTACAATAATAATTAGAAGCTATCAATTTTAAGTGCTGTATTTGACAATTACTAGTTCAGATCTTCAAGTTATAATTTGCACTAATAATTTGTATTTAACAATTCGAAGTTCTGTATTTGACTATTACAAGTTCAGATCTTCAAGTTATAATTTGCAATAATAATTAGAAGCTATCAATTTTAAGTTCTGTATTTGACAATTACTAGTTCAGATCTTCAAGTTATAATTAGAAATAATAAATTGAATTTGACAAATCTAAGTTCTGTAATTCATTATTACAAGTTCAGATCTTCAAGTTATAATTTACAATAATAATTAGAAGCTATCAATTTTAAGTTCTGTATTTGACAATTACAAGTTCAGATCTACAAGTTATAATTTGCACTAATAATTTGTATTTAACATTTAGAAGTTCTGTATTTGACAATTACAAGTTCAGATCTTCAAGTTATAATTTGAAATAATAATTAGAAGCTATCAATTTTAAGTTCTGTATTTGACAATTACTAGTTCAGATCTTCAAGTTATAATTTGTAATAATAATTAGAAGCTATCAATTTTAAGTTCTGTATTTGACAATTACTAGTTCAGATCTTCAAGTTATAATTTGAAATAATAATTTGAATTTAACAAATCTAAGTTCTGTAATTCACTACTACAAGTTCAGATCTTCAAGTTATAATTTACAATAATAATTATAAGCTATCAATTTTAAGTTCTGTATTTGACAATTACAAGTTCAGATCTTCAAGTTATAATTTGCAATAATAATTAGAAGCTATCAATTTTAGTTCTGTATTTGACAATTACTAGTTCAGATCTTCAAGTAATAATTAGAAATAATAATTTGAATTTAACAAATCTAAGTTCTGTAATTCACTATTACAAGTTCAGATCTACAAGTTATAATTTACAATAATAACTAGAAGCTATCAATTTTAAGTGCTGTATTTGACAATTACTAGTTCAGATCTTCAAGTTATAATTTGCACTAATAATTGGTATTTAACAATTCGAAGTTCTGTATTTGACTATTACAAGTTCAGATCTTCAAGTTATAATTTGAAATATAATTTTAAGCTATCTATTTTAAGTTCTGTATTTGACACTTACAAGTACAGATCTTCAAATTATTATTTGCAATAATAATTAGAAGCTATCAATTTTAAGTTCTGCATTTGACAAATACAAGTTCAGATCTTCAAGTTATTATTTCCAATAATAATTAGAAGCTATTAATTTTAAGTTCTGTATTTGACAATTACAAGTTCAGATCTTCAAGTTATAATTTGCAATAATAATTAGAAGCTATCAATTTTAAGTTCTGTATTGGACAATTACTAGTTCAGATCTTCAAGTTATAATTAGAAATAATAATTAGAAGCTATCAATTTTAAGTTCTGTATTTGACAATTACTAGTTCAGATCTTCAAGTTATTATTTGCAATAATAATTAGAAGCTATCAATTTCAAGTTCTGTATTTGACAATTACAAGTTCAGATCTAAAAGTTATAATTTACAATAATAATTAGAAGCTATCAATTTTAAATTCTGTATTTAACAATTACAAGTTCAGATCTTCAAGTTATAATATGCAATAATAATTAGAAGCTATCAATTTTAAGTTCTGTATTTGACAATTACTAGTTCAGATCTTCAAGTTATAATTTGAAATAATAATTTGAATTTAACAAATCTAAGTTCTGTAATTCACTATTACAAGTTCAGATCTTCAAGTTATAATTTACAATAATAATTAGAAGCTATCAATTTTAAGTTCTGTATTTGACAATTACAAGTACAGATCTTCAAGTTATAATTTGCAATAATAATTAGAAGCTATTAATTTTAAGTTCTGTATTTGACAATTACAAGTTCAGATCTTCAAGTTATAATTTGAAATAATAATTAGAAGCTATCAATTTTATGTTCTGTATTTACCTATTACAGGTTCAGATCTTCAAGTTATAATTTGCAATCACAATTTGTATTTAACAATGCTAAGTTGCGTATTTGTCTATTACAAGTTCAGATCTTCAAATTATAATTTGCAATAATAATTAGAAGCTATCAATTTTAAGTTCTGTATTTGACAATTACAAGTTCAGATCTTCAAGTTATTATTTGCAATAATAATTAGAAGCTATCAATTTTAAGTTCTGTATTTGACAATTACAAGTTCAGATCTTGAAGTTATAATTTACAATAATAATTAGAAGCAATCAATTTTAGGTTCTGTATTTAACAATTACAAGTTCAGATCTTCAAGTTATAATATGCAATAATAATTAGAAGCTATCAATTTTAAGTTCTGTATTTGACAATTACAAGTTCAGATCTTGAAGTTATAATTTACAATAATAATTAGAAGCTATCAATTTTAAGTTCTGTATTTAACAATTACAAGTTCAGATCTTCAAGTTATAATATGCAATAATAATTAGAAGCTATCAATTTTAAGTTCTGTATTTGACAATTACTAGTTCAGATCTTCAAGTTATAATTTGAAATAATAATTTGAATTTAACAAATCTAAGTTCTGTAATTCACTATTACAAGTTCAGATCTTCAAGTTATAATTTACAATAATAATTAGAAGCTATCAATTTTAAGTTCTGTATTTGACTATTACAAGTTCAGATCTTCAAGTTATAATTTGCAATAATAATTAGAAGCTATCAATTTTAAGTTCTGTATTTGACAATTACAAGTTCAGATCTTCAAGTTATAATTAGCACTAATAATTTGTATTTAACAATTAGAAGTTCTGTATTTGACAATTACAAGTTCAGATCTTCAAGTTATAATTTGCAATAGTAATTAGAAGCTATCAATTTTAAGTTCTGTATTTGACAATTACTAGTTCAGATCTTCAAGTTATAATTTGCACTAATAATTTGTATTTAACAATTAGAAGTTCTGTATTTGACAATTACAAGTTCAGATCTTCAAGTTATAATTTGCAATAATAATTAGAAGCTATCAATTTTAAGTTCTGTATTTGATAATTACAAGTTCAGATCTTCAAGTTATAATTTGCACTAATAATTTGTATTTAACAATTTGAAGTTCTGTATTTGACAATTACAAGTTCAGATCTTCAAGTTATAATTTGCAATAATAATTAGAAGCTATCAATTTTAAGTTCTGTATTTGACAATTACCAGTTCAGATCTTCAAGTTATTATTTGCAATAATAATTAGAAGCTATCAATTTTAAGTTCTGTATTTGACAATTACAAGTTCAGATCTTGAAGTTATAATTTACAATAATAATTAGAAGCTATCAATTTTAAGTTCTGTATTTAACAATTACAAGTTCAGATCTTCAAGTTATAATATGCAATAATAATTAGAAGCTATCAATTTTAAGTTCTGTATTTGACAATTACTAGTTCAGATCTTCAAGTTATAATTTGAAATAATAATTTGAATTTAACAAATCTAAGTTCTGTAATTCAATATTACAAGTTCAGATCTTCAAGTTATAATTTACAATAATAATTAGAAGCTATCAATTTTAAGTTCTGTATTTGACAATTACAAGTTCAGATCTTCTAGTTATAATTTGCATTAATAATTAGAAGCTATTAATTTTAAGTTCTGTATTTGACAATTACAAGTTCAGATCTTCAAGTTATAATTTGAAATAATAATTAGAAGCTATCAATTTTATGTTCTGTATTTGACAATTACAAGTTCAGATCTTCAAGTTATAATTTGCAATAATAATTAGACGCTATCAATTTTAATTTCTGTATTTGACAATTACAAGTTCAGATCTTCAAGTTATAATTTGCAATAATAATTAGAAGCTATCAATTTTAAGTTCTGTATTTGACAATTACTAGTTAAGATCTCCAAGTTATTATTTGCAATAATAATCAGAAGCTATCATTTTTAAGTTCTGTATTTGACAATTACAAGTTCAGATCTTCAAGTTATAATTTACAATAATATTTAGAAGCTATCAATTTTAAGTTCTGTATTTGACAATTACAAGTTCAGATCTTCAAGTTATAATTTGCAATAGTAATTAGAAGCTATCAATTTTAAGTTCTGTATTTGTCAATTACTAGTTCAGATCTTCAAGTTATAATTTGAAATAATAATTTGAATTTATCAAATCTAAGTTCTGTAATTCACTATTACAAGTTCAGATCTTCAAGTTATAATTTACAATAATAATTAGAAGCTATCAATTTTAAGTGCTGTATTTGACAATTACAAGTTCAGATCTTCTAGTTATAATTTGCACTAATAATTTGTATTAACAATTTGAAGTTCTGTATTTAACAATTACAAGTTCAGATCTTCAAGTTATAATTTGCAATAATAATTAGAAGCTATCTATTTTAAGTTCTGTATTTGACAATTACTAGTTCAGATCTTCAAGTTATAATTTGAAATAATAATTTGAATTTAACAAATCTAAGTTCTGTAATTCACGATTACAAGTTCAGATCTTCAAGTTATAACTTACAATAATAATTAGAAGCTATCAATTTTAAGTTCTGTATTTGACAATTACAAGTTCAGATCTTCAAGTTACAATTTGAAATAATAATTAGAAGCTATCAATTTTAAGTTCTGTATTTGACAATTACAAGTTCAGATCTTCTAGTTATAATTTGCAATAATAATTAGAAGCTATCAATTTTAAGATCTGTATTTGACAATTACTAGTTCAGAACTTCAAGTTATAATTTGCACTAATAATTAGTATTTAACAATTAGAAGTTCTGTATTTGACAATTACAAATTCAGATCTTCAAGTTATAATTTGCAATAATAATTAGAAGCTATCAATTTTAAGTTCTGTATTTGACAATTACAAGTTCAGATCTTCAAGTTATAATTTGCACTAATAATTTGTATTTAACAATTAGAAGTTCTGTATTTGACAATTAAAAGTTTAGATCTTCAAGTTATAATTTGCAATAATAATTAGAAGCTATCAATTTTAAGTTCTGTATTTGACAATTACTAGTTCAGATCTTCAAATTATAATTTGCACTAATGATTTGTATTTAACAATTAGAAGTTCTGTATTTGACTATTACAAGTTCAGATCTTCGAATTATTATTTGCAATAATAATTAGAAGCTATCAATTTTAAGTTCTGTATTTGACAATTACAAGTTCAGATCTTCAAGTTATTATTTGCAATAATAATTAGAAGCTATCAATTTTAAGTTCTGTATTTGACAATTACAAGTTCAGATCTTCAAGTTATAATTTACAATAATGATTAGAAGCTATCAATTTTAAGTTCTGTATTTGACAATTACCAGTTCAGATCTTCAAGTTATAATTTACAATAATAATTAGAAGCTATCAATTTTAAGTTCTGTATTTAACAATTACAAGTTCAGATCTTCAAGTTATAATATGCAATAATAATTAGAAGCTATCAATTTTAAGTTCTGTATTTGACAATTACTAGTTCAGATCTTCAAGTTATAATTTGAAGTAATAATTTGAATTTAACAAATCTAAGTTCTGTAATTCACTATTACAAGTTCAGATCTTCAAGTTATAATTTACAATAATAATTAGAAGCTATCAATTTTAAGTTCTGTATTTGACTATTACAAGTTCAGATCTTCAAGTTATAATTTGCAATAATAATTAGAAGCTATCAATTTTAAGTTCTGTATTTGACAATTACAAGTTCAGATCTTCAAGTTATAATTAGCACTAATAATTTGTATTTAACAATTAGAAGTTCTGTATTTGACAATTACAAGTTCAGATCTTCAAGTTATAATTTGCAATAATAATTAGAAGCTATCAATTTTAAGTTCTGTATTTGACAATTACTAGTTCAGATCTTCAAGTTATAATTAGCACTAATAATTTGTATTTAACAATTAGAAGTTCTGTATTTGACAATTACAGGTTCAGATCTTCAAGTTATAATTTGCAATCACAATTTGTATTTAACAATGCTAAGTTGCGTATTTGTCTATTACAAGTTCAGATCTTCTAATTATAATTTGCAATAATAATTAGAAGCTATCAATTTTAAGTTCTGTATTTGACAATTACTAGTTCAGATCTTCAAGTTATATTTTGAAATAATAATTTAAATTTAACAAATCTAAGTTCTGTAATTCACTATTACAAGTTCAGATCTTCAAGTTATAATTTACAATAATAATTAGAAGCTATAAATTTTAAGTTCTGTATTTGACAATTACAAGTTCAGATCTTCAAGTTATAATTTGAAATAATAATTAGAAGCTATCAATTTTAAGTTCTGTATTTGACAATTACAAGTTCAGATCTTCTAGTTATAATTTGCAATAATAATTAGAAGCTATCAATTTTAAGATCTGTATTTGACAATTACTAGTTCAGAACTTCAAGTTATAATTTGCACTAATAATTAGTATTTAACAATTAGAAGTTCTGTATTTGACAATTACAAGTTCAGATCTTCAAGTTATAATTTGCAATAATAATTAGAAGCTATCAATTTTAAGTTCTGTATTTGACAATTACAAGTTCAGATCTTCAAGTTATAATTTGCACTAATAATTTGTATTTAACAATTAGAAGTTCTGTATTTGACAATTAAAAGTTTAGATCTTCAAGTTATAATTTGCAATAATAATTAGAAGCTATCAATTTTAAGTTCTGGATTTGACAATTACTAGTTCAGAACTTCAAATTATAATTTGCACTAATGATTTGTATTTAACAATTAGAAGTTCTGTATTTGACTATTACAAGTTCAGATCTTCGAATTATTATTTGCAATAATAATTAGAAGCTATCAATTTTAAGTTCTGTATTTGACAATTACAAGTTCAGATCTTCAAGTTATTATTTGCAATAATAATTAGAAGCTATCAATTTTAAGTTCTGTATTTGACAATTACAAGTTCAGATCTTCAAGTTATAATTTACAATAATAATTAGAAGCTATCAATTTTAAGTTCTGTATTTGACAATTACAAGTTCAGATCTTCAAGTTATAATTTACAATAATAATTAGAAGCTATCAATTTTAAGTTCTGTATTTAACAATTACAAGTTCAGATCTTCAAGTTATAATATGCAATAATAATTAGAAGCTATCAATTTTAAGTTCTGTATTTGACAATTACTAGTTCAGATCTTCAAGTTATAAATTGAAGTAATAATTTGAATTTAACAAATCTAAGTTCTGTAATTCACTATTACAAGTTCAGATCTTCAAGTTATAATTTACAATAATAATTAGAAGCTATCAATTTTAAGTTCTGTATTTGACAATTACTAGTTCAGATCTTCAAGTTATAATTTGAAATAATAATTTGAATTTATCAAATCTAAGTTCTGTAATTCACTATTACAAGTTCAGATCTTCAAGTTATAATTTGCAATAGTAATTAGAAGCTATCAATTTTAAGTTCTGTATTTGACAATTACTAGTTCAGATCTTCAAGTTATAATTTGAAATAATAATTTGAATTTATCAAATCTAAGTTCTGTAATTCACTATTACAAGTTCAGATCTTCAAGTTATAATTTACAATAATAATTAGAAGCTATCAACTTTAAGTGCTGTATTTGACAATTACAAGTTCAGATCTTCTAGTTATAATTTGCACTAATAATTTGTATTTAACAATTTGAAGTTCTGTATTTAACAATTACAAGTTCAGATCTTCAAGTTATAATTTGCAATTATAATTAGAAGCTATCTATTGTAAGTTCTGTATTTGACAATTACTAGTTCAGATCTTCAAGTTATAATTTGAAATAATAATTTGAATTTAACAAATCTAAGTTCTGTAATTCACGATTACAAGTTCAGATCTTCAAGTTATAACTTACAATAATAATTAGAAGCTATCAATTTTAAGTTCTGTATTTGACAATTACAAGTTCAGATCTTCAAGTTATAATTTGCAATAGTAATTAGAAGCTATCAATTTTAAGTTCTGTATTTGTCAATTACTAGTTCAGATCTTCAAGTTATAATTTGAAATAATAATTTGAATTTATCAAATCTAAGTTCTGTAATTCACTATTACAAGTTCAGATCTTCAAGTTATAATTTACAATAATAATTAGAAGCTATCAATTTTAAGTGCTGTATTTGACAATTACAAGTTCAGATCTTCTAGTTATAATTTGCACTAATAATTTGTATTAACAATTTGAAGTTCTGTATTTAACAATTACAAGTTCAGATCTTCAAGTTATAATTTGCAATAATAATTAGAAGCTATCTATTTTAAGTTCTGTATTTGACAATTACTAGTTCAGATCTTCAAGTTATAATTTGAAATAATAATTTGAATTTAACAAATCTAAGTTCTGTAATTCACGATTACAAGTTCAGATCTTCAAGTTATAACTTACAATAATAATTAGAAGCTATCAATTTTAAGTTCTGTATTTGACAATTACAAGTTCAGATCTTCAAGTTACAATTTGAAATAATAATTAGAAGCTATCAATTTTAAGTTCTGTATTTGACAATTACAAGTTCAGATCTTCTAGTTATAATTTGCAATAATAATTAGAAGCTATCAATTTTAAGATCTGTATTTGACAATTACTAGTTCAGAACTTCAAGTTATAATTTGCACTAATAATTAGTATTTAACAATTAGAAGTTCTGTATTTGACAATTACAAGTTCAGATCTTCAAGTTATAATTTGCAATAATAATTAGAAGCTATCAATTTTAAGTTCTGTATTTGACAATTACAAGTTCAGATCTTCAAGTTATAATTTGCACTAATAATTTGTATTTAACAATTAGAAGTTCTGTATTTGACAATTAAAAGTTTAGATCTTCAAGTTATAATTTGCAATAATAATTAGAAGCTATCAATTTTAAGTTCTGTATTTGACAATTACTAGTTCAGATCTTCAAATTATAATTTGCACTAATGATTTGTATTTAACAATTAGAAGTTCTGTATTTGACTATTACAAGTTCAGATCTTCGAATTATTATTTGCAATAATAATTAGAAGCTATCAATTTTAAGTTCTGTATTTGACAATTACAAGTTCAGATCTTCAAGTTATTATTTGCAATAATAATTAGAAGCTATCAATTTTAAGTTCTGTATTTGACAATTACAAGTTCAGATCTTCAAGTTATAATTTACAATAATGATTAGAAGCTATCAATTTTAAGTTCTGTATTTGACAATTACCAGTTCAGATCTTCAAGTTATAATTTACAATAATAATTAGAAGCTATCAATTTTAAGTTCTGTATTTAACAATTACAAGTTCAGATCTTCAAGTTATAATATGCAATAATAATTAGAAGCTATCAATTTTAAGTTCTGTATTTGACAATTACTAGTTCAGATCTTCAAGTTATAATTTGAAGTAATAATTTGAATTTAACAAATCTAAGTTCTGTAATTCACGATTACAAGTTCAGATCTTCAAGTTATAATTTGCAATAATAATTAGAAGCTATCTATTTTAAGTTCTGTATTTGACAATTACTAGTTCAGATCTTCAAGTTATAATTTGAAATAATAATTTGAATTTAACAAATCTAAGTTCTGTAATTCACGATTACAAGTTCAGATCTTCAAGTTATAACTTACAATAATAATTAGAAGCTATCAATTTTAAGTTCTGTATTTGACAATTACAAGTTCAGATCTTCAAGTTACAATTTGAAATAATAATTAGAAGCTATCAATTTTAAGTTCTGTATTTGACAATTACAAGTTCAGATCTTCTAGTTATAATTTGCAATAATAATTAGAAGCTATCAATTTTAAGATCTGTATTTGACAATTACTAGTTCAGAACTTCAAGTTATAATTTGCACTAATAATTAGTATTTAACAATTAGAAGTTCTGTATTTGACAATTACAAGTTCAGATCTTCAAGTTATAATTTGCAATAATAATTAGAAGCTATCAATTTTAAGTTCTGTATTTGACAATTACAAGTTCAGATCTTCAAGTTATAATTTGCACTAATAATTTGTATTTAACAATTAGAAGTTCTGTATTTGACAATTAAAAGTTTAGATCTTCAAGTTATAATTTGCAATAATAATTAGAAGCTATCAATTTTAAGTTCTGTATTTGACAATTACTAGTTCAGATCTTCAAATTATAATTTGCACTAATGATTTGTATTTAACAATTAGAAGTTCTGTATTTGACTATTACAAGTTCAGATCTTCGAATTATTATTTGCAATAATAATTAGAAGCTATCAATTTTAAGTTCTGTATTTGACAATTACAAGTTCAGATCTTCAAGTTATTATTTGCAATAATAATTAGAAGCTATCAATTTTAAGTTCTGTATTTGACAATTACAAGTTCAGATCTTCAAGTTATAATTTACAATAATGATTAGAAGCTATCAATTTTAAGTTCTGTATTTGACAATTACCAGTTCAGATCTTCAAGTTATAATTTACAATAATAATTAGAAGCTATCAATTTTAAGTTCTGTATTTAACAATTACAAGTTCAGATCTTCAAGTTATAATATGCAATAATAATTAGAAGCTATCAATTTTAAGTTCTGTATTTGACAATTACTAGTTCAGATCTTCAAGTTATAATTTGAAGTAATAATTTGAATTTAACAAATCTAAGTTCTGCAATTCACTATTACAAGTTCAGATCTTCAAGTTATAATTTACAATAATAATTAGAAGCTATCAATTTTAAGTTCTGTATTTGACTATTACAAGTTCAGATCTTCAAGTTATAATTTGCAATAATAATTAGAAGCTATCAATTTTAAGTTCTGTATTTGACAATTACAAGTTCAGATCTTCAAGTTATAATTAGCACTAATAATTTGTATTTAACAATTAGAAGTTCTGTATTTGACAATTACAAGTTCAGATCTTCAAGTTATAATTTGCAATAATAATTAGAAGCTATCAATTTTAAGTTCTGTATTTGACAATTACTAGTTCAGATCTTCAAGTTATAATTAGCACTAATAATTTGTATTTAACAATTAGAAGTTCTGTATTTGACAATTACAGGTTCAGATCTTCAAGTTATAATTTGCAATCACAATTTGTATTTAACAATGCTAAGTTGCGTATTTGTCTATTACAAGTTCAGATCTTCTAATTATAATTTGCAATAATAATTAGAAGCTATCAATTTTAAGTTCTGTATTTGACAATTACTAGTTCAGATCTTCAAGTTATATTTTGAAATAATAATTTAAATTTAACAAATCTAAGTTCTGTAATTCACTATTACAAGTTCAGATCTTCAAGTTATAATTTACAATAATAATTAGAAGCTATAAATTTTAAGTTCTGTATTTGACAATTACAAGTTCAGATCTTCAAGTTATAATTTGAAATAATAATTAGAAGCTATCAATTTTAAGTTCTGTATTTGACAATTACAAGTTCAGATCTTCTAGTTATAATTTGCAATAATAATTAGAAGCTATCAATTTTAAGATCTGTATTTGACAATTACTAGTTCAGAACTTCAAGTTATAATTTGCACTAATAATTAGTATTTAACAATTAGAAGTTCTGTATTTGACAATTACAAGTTCAGATCTTCAAGTTATAATTTGCACTAATAATTTGTATTTAACAATTAGAAGTTCTGTATTTGACTATTACAAGTTCAGATCTTCGAATTATTATTTGCAATAATAATTAGAAGCTATCAATTTTAAGTTCTGTATTTGACAATTACAAGTTCAGATCTTCAAGTTATTATTTGCAATAATAATTAGAAGCTATCAATTTTAAGTTCTGTATTTGACAATTACAAGTTCAGATCTTCAAGTTATAATTTACAATAATAATTAGAAGCTATCAATTTTAAGTTCTGTATTTGACAATTACAAGTTCAGATCTTCAAGTTATAATTTACAATAATAATTAGAAGCTATCAATTTTAAGTTCTGTATTTAACAATTACAAGTTCAGATCTTCAAGTTATAATATGCAATAATAATTAGAAGCTATCAATTTTAAGTTCTGTATTTGACAATTACTAGTTCAGATCTTCAAGTTATAAATTGAAGTAATAATTTGAATTTAACAAATCTAAGTTCTGTAATTCACTATTACAAGTTCAGATCTTCAAGTTATAATTTACAATAATAATTAGAAGCTATCAATTTTAAGTTCTGTATTTGACAATTACTAGTTCAGATCTTCAAGTTATAATTTGAAATAATAATTTGAATTTATCAAATCTAAGTTCTGTAATTCACTATTACAAGTTCAGATCTTCAAGTTATAATTTGCAATAGTAATTAGAAGCTATCAATTTTAAGTTCTGTATTTGACAATTACTAGTTCAGATCTTCAAGTTATAATTTGAAATAATAATTTGAATTTATCAAATCTAAGTTCTGTAATTCACTATTACAAGTTCAGATCTTCAAGTTATAATTTACAATAATAATTAGAAGCTATCAACTTTAAGTGCTGTATTTGACAATTACAAGTTCAGATCTTCTAGTTATAATTTGCACTAATAATTTGTATTTAACAATTTGAAGTTCTGTATTTAACAATTACAAGTTCAGATCTTCAAGTTATAATTTGCAATTATAATTAGAAGCTATCTATTGTAAGTTCTGTATTTGACAATTACTAGTTCAGATCTTCAAGTTATAATTTGAAATAATAATTTGAATTTAACAAATCTAAGTTCTGTAATTCACGATTACAAGTTCAGATCTTGAAGTTATTACTTACAATAATAATTAGAAGCTATCAATTTTAAGTTCTGTATTTGACAATTACAAGTTCAGATCTTCAAGTTATAATTTGAAATAATAATTAGAAGCTATCAATTTTATGTTCTGTATTTGACAATTACAAGTTCAGATCTTCAAGTTATAATTTGCAATAATAATTAGAAGCTATCAATTTTAAGTTCTGTATTTGACAATTACAAGTTCAGATCTTCAAGTTATAATTTGCAATAATTATTAGAAGCTATCAATTTTAAGTTCTGTATTTGACAATTACTAGTTCAGATCTTCAAGTTATATTTTGAAATAATAATTTAAATTTAACAAATCTAAGTTCTGTAATTCACTATTACAAGTTCAGATCTTCAAGTTATAATTTACAATAATAATTAGAAGCTATCAATTTTAAGTTCTGTATTTGACAATTACAAGTTCAGATCTTCAAGTTATAATTTGAAATAATAATTAGAAGCTATCAATTTTAAGTTCTGTATTTGACAATTACAAGTTCAGATCTTCTAGTTATAATTTGCAATAATAATTAGAAGCTATCAATTTTAAGATCTGTATTTGACAATTACTAGTTCAGAACTTCAAGTTATAATTTGCACTAATAATTAGTATTTAACAATTAGAAGTTCTGTATTTGACAATTACAAGTTCAGATCTTCAAGTTATAATTTGCAATAATAATTAGAAGCTATCAATTTTAAGTTCTGTATTTGACAATTACAAGTTCAGATCTTCAAGTTATAATTTGCACTAATAATTTGTATTTAACAATTAGAAGTTCTGTATTTGACAATTACAAGTTCAGATCTTCAAGTTATAATTTTCACTAATAATTTGTATTTAACAATTAGAAGTTCTGTATTTGACAATTACAAGTTCAGATCTTCAAGTTATAATTTACAATAATAATTAGAAGCTATCAATTTTAAGTTCTGTATTTGACAATTACAAGTTCAGATCTTCAAGTTATAATTTGAAATAATAATTAGAAGCTATCAATTTTAAGTGCTGTATTTGACAATTACTAGTTCAGATCTTCAAGTTATAATTTGCACTAATAATTTGTATTTAACAATTAGAAGTTCTGTATTTGACGATTACAAGTTCAGATCTTCAAGTTATAATTTTCACTAATAATTTGTATTTAACAATTAGAAGTTCTGTATTTGACAATTACAAGTTCAGATCTTCAAGTTATAATTTGCAATAATAATAAGAAGCTATCAATTTTAAGTTCTGTATTTGACAATTACTAGTTCAGATCTTCAAGTTATAATTTGCAATCACATTTTGTATTTAACAATGCTAAGTTGCGTATTTGTCTATTACAAGTTCAGATCTTCAAATTATAATTTGCAATAATAATTAGAAGCTATCAATTTTAAGTTTTGTATTTGACAATTACAAGTTCAGATCTTCAAGTTATAATTTGCAATAATAATTAGAAGCTATCAATTTTAAGTTCTGCATGTGACAATTACAAGTTCAGATCTTCAAGTTATTATTTGCGATAATAATTAGAAGATATCAATTTTAAGATCTGTATTTGACAATTACAAGTTCAGATCTTCAAGTTATAATTTGCAATAATAATTAGAAGCTATCAATTTTAAGTTCTGCATTTGACAATTACAAGTTCAGATCTTCAAGATATTATTTGCAATAATAATTAGAAGCTATTAATTTTAAGTTCTGTATTTGACAATTACAAGTTCAGATCTTCAAATTATAATTTGCAATAATAATTAGAAGCTATCAATTTTAAGTTCTGTATTTGACAATTACAAGTTCAGATCTTCAAGTTATTATTTGCGATAATAATTAGAAGATATCAATTTTAAGTTCTGTATTTGACAATTACAAGTTCAGATCTTCAAGTTATAATTTGCAATCACAATTTGTATTTAACAATGCTAAGTTGCGTATTTGTCTTTTACAAGTTCAGATCTTCAAATTATAATTTGCAATAATAATTAGAAGCTATCAATTTTAAGTTCTGTATTTGACAATTACAAGTTCAGATCTTCAAGTTATAATTTGCAATAATAATTAGAAGCTATCAATTTTAAGTTCTGCATTTAACAATTACAAGTTCAGATCTTCAAGTTATTATTTTTAATAATAATTAGAAGCTATTAATTTTAAGTTCTGTATTTGACAATTACAAGTTCAGATCTTCAAGTTATAATTTGCAATAATAATTAGAAGCTATCAATTTTAAGTTCTGTATTTGACAATTACTAGTTCAGATCTTCAAGTTATAATTAGAAATAATAATTTGAATTTGACAAATCTAAGTTCTGTAATTCACTATTACAAGTTCAGATCTTCAAGTTATAATTTACAATAATAATTAGAAGCTATCAATTTTAAGTTCTGTATTTGACAATTACAAGTTCAGATCTACAAGTTATAATTTGCACTAATATATTGTATTTAACAATTAGAAGTTCTGTATTTGACAATTACAAGTTCAGATCTTCAAGTTATAATTTGAAATAATAATTAGAAGCTATCAATTTTAAGTTCTGTATTTGACAATTAGAAGTTCAGATCTTCAAGTTATAATTTGCAATAATAATTAGAAGCTATCAATTTTAAGTTCTGTATTTGACAATTACTAGTTCAGATCTTCAAGTTATAATTTGAAATAATAATTTGAATTTAACAAATCTAAGTTCTGTAATTCACTATTACAAGTTCAGATCTTCAAGTTATAATTTACAATAATAATTAGAAGCTATCAATTTTAAGTTCTGTATTTGACAATTACAAGTTCAGAACTTCTAGTTATAATTTGCACTAATAATTTGTATTTAACAATTAGAAGTTCTGTATTTGACAATTACAAGTTCAGATCTTCAAGTTATATTTTGCAATAATAATTAGAAGCTATCAATTTTAAGTTCTGTATTTGACAATTACAAGTTCAGATCTTCAAGTTATAATTTGCAATAATAATTAGAAGCTATTAATTTTAAGTTCTGTATTTGACAATTACAAGTTCAGATCTTCAAGTTATAATTTGCAATAATAATTAGAAGCTATCAATTTTAAGTTCTGTATTTGACAATTACAAGTTCAGATCTTCAAGTTATAATTTGCACTAATAATTTGTATTTAACAATTAGAAGTTCTGTATTTGACAATTACAAGTTCAGATCTACAAGTTATAATTTGCAATAATAATTAGAAGCTATCAATTTTAAGTTCTGTATTTGACAATTACTAGTTCAGATCATCAAATAATAATTTGAAATAATAATTTGAATTTAACAAATCTAAGTTCTGTAATTCACTATTACAAGTTCAGATCTTCAAGATATAATTTACAATAATAATTAGAAGCTATCAATTTTAAGTTCTGTATTTGACGATTACAAGTTCAGATCTACAAGTTATAATTTGCACTAATAATTTGTATTTAACAATTAGAAGTTCTGTATTTGACAATTACAAGTTCAGATCTTCAAGTTATAATTTGCACTAATAATTTGTATTTAACAATTAGAAGTTCTGTATTTGACAATTACAAGTTCAGATCTTCAAGTTATAATTTGCAATAATAATTAGAAGCTATCAATTTTAAGTTCTGTATTTGACAATTACTAGTTCAGATCTTCAAGTTATATTTTGAAATAATAATTTAAATTTAACAAATCTAAGTTCTGTAATTCACTATTACAAGTTCAGATCTTCAAGTTATAATTTACAATAATAATTAGAAGCTATCAATTTTAAGTTCTGTATTTGACAATTACAAGTTCAGATCTTCAAGTTATAATTTGAAATAATAATTAGAAGCTATCAATTTTAAGTTCTGTATTTGACAATTACAAGTTCAGATCTTCTAGTTATAATTTGCAATAATAATTAGAAGCTATCAATTTTAAGATCTGTATTTGACAATTACTAGTTCAGAACTTCAAGTTATAATTTGCACTAATAATTAGTATTTAACAATTAGAAGTTCTGTATTTGACAATTACAAGTTCAGATCTTCAAGTTATAATTTGCAATAATAATTAGAAGCTATCAATTTTAAGTTCTGTATTTGACAATTACAAGTTCAGATCTTCAAGTTATAATTTGCACTAATAATTTGTATTTAACAATTAGAAGTTCTGTATTTGACAATTACAAGTTCAGATCTTCAAGTTATAATTTTCACTAATAATTTGTATTTAACAATTAGAAGTTCTGTATTTGACAATTACAAGTTCAGATCTTCAAGTTATAATTTACAATAATAATTAGAAGCTATCAATTTTAAGTTCTGTATTTGACAATTACAAGTTCAGATCTTCAAGTTATAATTTGAAATAATAATTAGAAGCTATCAATTTTAAGTGCTGTATTTGACAATTACTAGTTCAGATCTTCAAGTTATAATTTGCACTAATAATTTGTATTTAACAATTAGAAGTTCTGTATTTGACAATTACAAGTTCAGATCTTCAAGTTATAATTTTCACTAATAATTTGTATTTAACAATTAGAAGTTCTGTATTTGACAATTACAAGTTCAGATCTTCAAGTTATAATTTGCAATAATAATAAGAAGCTATCAATTTTAAGTTCTGTATTTGACAATTACTAGTTCAGATCTTCAAGTTATAATTTGCAATCACATTTTGTATTTAACAATGCTAAGTTGCGTATTTGTCTATTACAAGTTCAGATCTTCAAATTATAATTTGCAATAATAATTAGAAGCTATCAATTTTAAGTTTTGTATTTGACAATTACAAGTTCAGATCTTCAAGTTATAATTTGCAATAATAATTAGAAGCTATCAATTTTAAGTTCTGCATGTGACAATTACAAGTTCAGATCTTCAAGTTATTATTTGCGATAATAATTAGAAGATATCAATTTTAAGATCTGTATTTGACAATTACAAGTTCAGATCTTCAAGTTATAATTTGCAATAATAATTAGAAGCTATCAATTTTAAGTTCTGCATTTGACAATTACAAGTTCAGATCTTCAAGATATTATTTGCAATAATAATTAGAAGCTATTAATTTTAAGTTCTGTATTTGACAATTACAAGTTCAGATCTTCAAATTATAATTTGCAATAATAATTAGAAGCTATCAATTTTAAGTTCTGTATTTGACAATTACAAGTTCAGATCTTCAAGTTATTATTTGCGATAATAATTAGAAGATATCAATTTTAAGTTCTGTATTTGACAATTACAAGTTCAGATCTTCAAGTTATAATTTGCAATCACAATTTGTATTTAACAATGCTAAGTTGCGTATTTGTCTATTACAAGTTCAGATCTTCAAATTATAAATTGCAATAATAATTAGAAGCTATCAATTTTAAGTTCTGTATTTGACAATTACAAGTTCAGATCTTCAAGTTATAATTTGCAATAATAATTAGAAGCTATCAATTTTAAGTTCTGCATTTAACAATTACAAGTTCAGATCTTCAAGTTATTATTTTTAATAATAATTAGAAGCTATTAATTTTAAGTTCTGTATTTGACAATTACAAGTTCAGATCTTCAAGTTATAATTTGCAATAATAATTAGAAGCTATCAATTTTAAGTTCTGTATTTGACAATTACTAGTTCAGATCTTCAAGTTATAATTAGAAATAATAATTTGAATTTGACAAATCTAAGTTCTGTAATTCACTATTACAAGTTCAGATCTTCAAGTTATAATTTACAATAATAATTAGAAGCTATCAATTTTAAGTTCTGTATTTGACAATTACAAGTTCAGATCTACAAGTTATAATTTGCACTAATATATTGTATTTAACAATTAGAAGTTCTGTATTTGACAATTACAAGTTCAGATCTTCAAGTTATAATTTGAAATAATAATTAGAAGCTATCAATTTTAAGTTCTGTATTTGACAATTAGAAGTTCAGATCTTCAAGTTATAATTTGCAATAATAATTAGAAGCTATCAATTTTAAGTTCTGTATTTGACAATTACTAGTTCAGATCTTCAAGTTATAATTTGAAATAATAATTTGAATTTAACAAATCTAAGTTCTGTAATTCACTATTACAAGTTCAGATCTTCAAGTTATAATTTACAATAATAATTAGAAGCTATCAATTTTAAGTTCTGTATTTGACAATTACAAGTTCAGAACTTCTAGTTATAATTTGCACTAATAATTTGTATTTAACAATTAGAAGTTCTGTATTTGACAATTACAAGTTCAGATCTTCAAGTTATATTTTGCAATAATAATTAGAAGCTATCAATTTTAAGTTCTGTATTTGACAATTACAAGTTCAGATCTTCAAGTTATAATTTGCAATAATAATTAGAAGCTATTAATTTTAAGTTCTGTATTTGACAATTACAAGTTCAGATCTTCAAGTTATAATTTGCAATAATAATTAGAAGCTATCAATTTTAAGTTCTGTATTTGACAATTACAAGTTCAGATCTTCAAGTTATAATTTGCACTAATAATTTGTATTTAACAATTAGAAGTTCTGTATTTGACAATTACAAGTTCAGATCTACAAGTTATAATTTGCAATAATAATTAGAAGCTATCAATTTTAAGTTCTGTATTTGACAATTACTAGTTCAGATCATCAAATAATAATTTGAAATAATAATTTGAATTTAACAAATCTAAGTTCTGTAATTCACTATTACAAGTTCAGATCTTCAAGATATAATTTACAATAATAATTAGAAGCTATCAATTTTAAGTTCTGTATTTGACGATTACAAGTTCAGATCTACAAGTTATAATTTGCACTAATAATTTGTATTTAACAATTAGAAGTTCTGTATTTGACAATTACAAGTTCAGATCTTCAAGTTATAATTTGCACTAATAATTTGTATTTAACAATTAGAAGTTCTGTATTTGACAATTACAAGTTCAGATCTTCAAGTTATAATTTGCAATAATAATTAGAAGCTATCAATTTTAAGTTCTGTATTTGACAATTACTAGTTCAGATCTTCAAGTTATAATTTGCACTAATAATTTGTATGTAACCATTAGAAGTTCTGTATTTGACTATTACAAGTTCAGATCTTCGAATTATTATTTGCAATCTTAGTTTGAATTTAACAATTAGAAGTTCTGTATTTACCTATTACAGGTTCAGATCTTCAAGTTATAATTTGGAATCACAATTTGTTTTAACAATGCTAAGTTGCGTATTTGTCTATTACAAGTTCAGATCTTCAAATTATAATTTGCAATAATAATTAGAAGCTATCAATTTTAAGTTCTGTATTTGACAATTACAAGTTCAGATCTTCAAGTTATTATTTGCGATAATAATTAGAAGATATCAATTTTAAGTTCTGTATATGACAATTACAAGTTCAGATCTTCAAGTTATAATTTACAATAATAATTAGAAGCTATCAATTTTAAGTTCTGTATTTGACAATTACAAGTTCAGATCTTCAAGTTATAATTTGCACTAATAATTTGTATTTAACAATTAGAAGTTTTGTATTTGACAATTACAAGTTCAGATCTTCAAGTTATAATTTGCAATAATAATTAGAAGCTATTAATTTTAAGTTCTGTATTTGACAATTACAAGTTCAGATCTTCAAGTTATAATTTGAAATAATAATTAGAAGCTATCAATTTTAAGTGCTGTATTTGACAATTACTAGTTCAGATCTTCAAGTTATAATTTGCACTAATAATTTGTATTTAACAATTAGAAGTTCTGTATTTGACAATTACAAGTTCAGATCTTCAAGTTATAATTTTCACTAATAATTTGTATTTAACAATTAGAAGTTCTGTATTTGACAATTACAAGTTCAGATCTTCAAGTTATAATTTGCAATAATAATAAGAAGCTATCAATTTTAAGTTCTGTATTTGACAATTACTAGTTCAGATCTTCAAGTTATAATTTGCAATCACAATTTGTATTTAACAATGCTAAGTTGCGTATTTGTCTATTACAAGTTCAGATCTTCAAATTATAATTTGCAATAATAATTAGAAGCTATCAATTTTAAGTTTTGTATTTGACAATTACAAGTTCAGATCTTCAAGTTATAATTTGCAATAATAATTAGAAGCTATCAATTTTAAGTTCTGCATTTGACAATTACAAGTTCAGATCTTCAAGTTATTATTTGCGATAATAATTAGAAGATATCAATTTTAAGTTCTGTATTTGACAATTACAAGTTCAAATCTTCAAGTTATAATTTGCAATAATAATTAGAAGCTATCAATTTTAAGTTCTGCATTTGACAATTACAAGTTCAGATCTTCAAGTTATTATTTGCAATAATAATTAGAAGCTATTAATTTTAAGTTCTGTATTTGACAATTACAAGTTCAGATCTTCAAATTATAATTTGCAATAATAATTAGAAGCTATCAATTTTAAGTTCTGTATTTGACAATTACAAGTTCAGATCTTCAAGTTATTATTTGCGATAATAATTAGAAGATATCAATTTTAAGTTCTGTATTTGACAATTACAAGTTCAGATCTTCAAGTTATAATTTGCAATCACAATTTGTATTTAACAATGCTAAGTTGCGTATTTGTCTATTACAAGTTCAGATCTTCAAATTATAATTTGCAATAATAATTAGAATCTATCAATTTTAAGTTCTGTATTTGACAATTACAAGTTCAGATCTTCAAGTTATAATTTGCAATAATAATTAGAAGCTATCAATTTTAAGTTCTGCATTTGACAATTGCAAGTTCAGATCTTCAAGTTATTATTTTCAATAATAATTAGAAGCTATTAATTTTAAGTTCTGTATTTGACAATTACAAGTTCAGATCTTCAAGTTATAATTTGCAATAATAATTAGAAACTATCAATTTTAAGTTCTGTATTTGACAATTACTAGTTCAGATCTTCAAGTTATAATTAGAAATAATAATGTGAATTTGAATAATCTAAGTTCTGTAATTTACTATTACAAGTTCAGATCTTCAAGTTATAATTTACAATAATAATTAGAAGCTATCAATTTTAAGTTCTGTATTTGACAATTACAAGTTCAGATCTACAAGTTATAATTTGCAATAATAATTAGAAGCTATCAATTTTAAGTTCTGTATTTGACAATTACAAGTTCAGATCTTCAAGTTATTATTTGCGATAATAATTAGAAGATATCAATTTTAAGTTCTGTATTTGACAATTACAAGTTCAGATCTTCAAGTTATAATTTACAATAATAATTAGAAGCTATCAATTTTAAGTTCTGTATTTGACAATTACAAGTTCAGATCTTCAAGTTATAATTTGCACTAATAATTTGTATTTAACAATTAGAAGTTCTGTATTTGACAATTACAAGTTCAGATCTTCAAGTTATAATTTTCATTAATAATTTGTATTTAACAATTAGAAGTTCTGTATTTGACAATTACAAGTTCAGATCTTCAAGTTATAATTTACAATAATAATTAGAAGCTATCAATTTTAAGTTCTGTATTTGACAATTACAAGTTCAAATCTTCAAGTTATAATTTGCACTAATAATTTGTATTTAACAATTAGAAGTTCTGTATTTGACAATTACAAGTTCAGATCTTCAAGTTATAATTTGCAATAATAATTAGAAGCTATTAATTTTAAGTTCTGTATTTGACAATTACTAGTTCAGATCTTCAAGTTATAATTTGAAATAATAATTAGAAGCTATCAATTTTAAGTGCTGTATTTGACAATTACTAGTTCAGATCTTCAAGTTATAATTTGCAATAATAATTTGTATTTAACAATTAGAAGTTCTGTATTTGACAATTACAAGTTCAGATCTTCAAGTTATAATTTTCACTAATAATTTGTATTTAACAATTAGAAGTTCTGTATTTGACAATTACAAGTTCAGATCTTCAAGTTATAATTTGCAATAATAATAAGAAGCTATCAATTTTAAGTTCTGTATTTGACAATTACTAGTTCAGATCTTCAAGTTATAATTTGCAATCACAATTTGTATTTAACAATGCTAAGTTGCGTATTTGTCTATTACAAGTTCAGATCTCCAAATTATAATTTGCAATAATAATTAGAAGCTATCAATTTTAAGTTTTGTATTTGACAATTACAAGTTCAGATCTTCAAGTTATAATTTGCAATAATAATTAGAAGCTATCAATTTTAAGTTCTGCATTTGACAATTACAAGTTCAGATCTTCAAGTTATTATTTGCGATAATAATTAGAAGATATCAATTTTAAGTTCTGTATTTGACAATTACAAGTTCAGATCTTCAAGTTATAATTTGCAATAATAATTAGAAGCTATCAATTTTAAGTTCTGCATTTGACAATTACAAGTTCAGATCTTCAAGTTATTATTTGCAATACTAATTAGAAGCTATTAATTTTAAGTTCTGTATTTGACAATTACAAGTTCAGATCTTCAAATTATAATTTGCAATAATAATTAGAAGCTATCAATTTTTAGTTCTGTATTTGACAATTACAAGTTCAGATCTTCGAGTTATTATTTGCGATAATAATTAGAAGATATCAATTTTAAGTTCTGTATTTGACAATTACAAGTTCAGATCTTCAAGTTATAATTAGCAATCACAAATTGTATTTAACAATGCTAAGTTGCGTATTTGTCTATTACAAGTTCAGATCTTCAAATTATAATTTGCAATAATAATTAGAAGCTATCAATTTTAAGTTCTGTATTTGACAATTACAAGTTCAGATCTTCAAGTTATAATTTGCAATAATAATTAGAAGCTATCAATTTTAAGTTCTGCATTTGACAATTACAAGTTCAGATCTTCAAGTTATTATTTTCAATAATAATTAGAAGCTATTAATTTTAAGTTCTGTATTTGACAATTACAAGTTCAGATCTTCAAGTTATAATTTGCAATAATAATTAGAAGCTATCAATTTTAAGTTCTGTATTTGACAATTACTAGTTCAGATCTTCAAGTTATAATTAGAAATAATAATTTGAATTTGACAAATCTAAGTTCTGTAATTCACTATTACAAGTTCAGATCTTCAAGTTATAATTTACAATAATAATTAGAAGCTATCAATTTTAAGTTCTGTATTTGACAATTACAAGTTCAGATCTACAAGTTATAATTTGCACTAATATATTGTATTTAACAATTAGAAGTTCTGTATTTGACAATTACAAGTTCAGATCTTCAAGTTATAATTTGAAATAATAATTAGAAGATATCAATTTTAAGTTCTGTATTTGACAATTAGAAGTTCAGATCTTCAAGTTATAATTTGCAATAATAATTAGAAGCTATCAATTTTAAGTTCTGTATTTGACAATTACTAGTTCAGATCTTCAAGTTATAATTTGAAATAATAATTTGAATTTAACAAATCTAAGTTCTGTAATTCACTATTACAAGTTCAGATCTTCAAGTTATAATTTACAATAATAATTAGAAGCTATCAATTTTAAGTTCTGTATTTGACAATTACAAGTTCAGAACTTCAAGTTATAATTTGCACTAATAATTTGTATTTAACAATTAGAAGTTCTGTATTTGACAATTACAAGTTCAGATCTTCAAGTTATATTTTGCAATAATAATTAGAAGCTATCAATTTTAAGTTCTGTATTTGACAATTACAAGTTCAGATCTTCAAGTTATAATTTGCAATAATAATTAGAAGCTATTAATTTTAAGTTCTGTATTTGACAATTACAAGTTCAGATCTTCAAGTTATAATTTGCAATAATAATTAGAAGCTATCAATTTTAAGTTCTGTATTTGACAATTACAAGTTCAGATCTTCAAGTTATAATTTGCACTAATAATTTGTATTTAACAATTAGAAGTTCTGTATTTGACAATTACAAGTTCAGATCTACAAGTTATAATTTGCAATAATAATTAGAAGCTATCAATTTTAAGTTCTGTATTTGACAATTACTAGTTCAGATCATCAAATAATAATTTGAAATAATAATTTGAATTTAACAAATCTAAGTTCTGTAATTCACTATTACAAGTTCAGATCTTCAAGATATAATTTACAATAATAATTAGAAGCTATCAATTTTAAGTTCTGTATTTGACGATTACAGGTTCAGATCTACAAGTTATAATTTGCACTAATAATTTGTATTTAACAATTAAAAGTTCTGTATTTGACAATTACAAGTTCAGATCTTCAAGTTATAATTTGCACTAATAATTTGTATTTAACAATTAGTAGTTCTGTATTTGACAATTACAAGTTCAGATCTTCAAGTTATAATTTGCAATAATAATTAGAAGCTATCAATTTTAAGTTCTGTATTTGACAATTACTAGTTCAGATCTTCAAGTTATAATTTGCACTAATAATTTGTATGTAACCATTAGAAGTTCTGTATTTGACTATTACAAGTTCAGATCTTCGAATTATTATTTGCAATCTTAGTTTGAATTTAACAATTAGAAGTTCTGTATTTACCTATTACAGGTTCAGATCTTCAAGTTATAATTTGGAATCACAATTTGTTTTAACAATGCTAAGTTGCGTATTTGTCTATTACAAGTTCAGATCTTCAAATTATAATTTGCAATAATAATTAGAAGCTATCAATTTTAAGTTCTGTATTTGACAATTACAAGTTCAGATCTTCAAGTTATTATTTGCGATAATAATTAGAAGATATCAATTTTAAGTTCTGTATTTGACAATTACAAGTTCAGATCTTCAAGTTATAATTTACAATAATAATTAGAAGCTATCAATTTTAAGTTCTGTATTTGACAATTACAAGTTCAGATCTTCAAGTTATAATTTGCACTAATAATTTGTATTTAACAATTAGAAGTTCTGTATTTGACAATTACAAGTTCAGATCTTCAAGTTATAATTTGCAATAATAATTAGAAGCTATTAATTTTAAGTTCTGTATTTGACAATTACAAGTTCAGATCTTCAAGTTATAATTTGAAATAATAATTAGAAGCTATCAATTTTAAGTGCTGTATTTGACAATTACTAGTTCAGATCTTCAAGTTATAATTTGCACTAATAATTTGTATTTAACAATTAGAAGTTCTGTATTTGACAATTACAAGTTCAGATCTTCAAGTTATAATTTTCACTAATAATTTGTATTTAACAATTAGAAGTTCTGTATTTGACAATCACAAGTTCAGATCTTCAAGTTATAATTTGCAATAATAATTAGAAGCTATCAATTTTAAGTTCTGTATTTGACAATTACTAGTTCAGATCTTCAAGTTATAATTTGCAATCACAATTTGTATTTAATAATGCTAAGTTGCGTATTTGTCTATTACAAGTTCAGATCTTCAAATTATAATTTGCAATAATAATTAGAAGCTATCAATTATAAGTTCTGTATTTGACAATTACAAAGTTCAGATCTACAAGTTATAATTTGCAATAATAATTAGAAGCTATCAATTTTAAGTTCTGTATTTGACTATTACTAGTTAAGATCTTCAAGTAATAATTTGAAATAATAATTTGAATTTAACAAATCTAAGTTCTGTAATTCACTATTACAAGTTCAGATCTACAAGTTATAATTTACAATAATAACTAGAAGCTATCAATTTTAAGTGCTGTATTTGACAATTACTAGTTCAGATCTTCAAGTTATAATTTGCACTAATAATTTGTATTTAACAATTCGAAGTTCTGTATTTGACTATTACAAGTTCAGATCTTCAAGTTATAATTTGAAATATAAGTATAAGCTATCAAGTTTAAGTTCTGTATTTGACAATTACAAGTACAGATCTTCAAATTATTATTTGCAATAATAATTAGAAGCTATCAATTTTAAGTTCTGTATTTGACAATTACAAGTTCAGATCTTCAAGTTATAATTTTCACTAATAATTTGTATTTAACAATTAGAAGTTCTGTATTTGACAATCACAAGTTCAGATCTTCAAGTTATAATTTGCAATAATAATTAGAAGCTATCAATTTTAAGTTCTGTATTTGACAATTACTAGTTCAGATCTTCAAGTTATAATTTGCAATCACAATTTGTATTTAATAATGCTAAGTTGCGTATTTGTCTATTACAAGTTCAGATCTTCAAATTATAATTTGCAATAATAATTAGAAGCTATCAATTATAAGTTCTGTATTTGACAATTACAAGTTCAGATCTTCAAGTTATAATTTGCAATAATAATTAGAAGCTATCAATTTTAAGTTCTGTATTTGACTATTACTAGTTAAGATCTTCAAGTAATAATTTGAAATAATAATTTGAATTTAACAAATCTAAGTTCTGTAATTCACTATTACAAGTTCAGATCTACAAGTTATAATTTACAATAATAACTAGAAGCTATCAATTTTAAGTGCTGTATTTGACAATTACTAGTTCAGATCTTCAAGTGGTAATTTGCACTAATAATTTGTATTTAACAATTCGAAGTTCTGTATTTGACTATTACAAGTTCAGATCTTCAAGTTATAATTTGAAATATAAGTATAAGCTATCAAGTTTAAGTTCTGTATTTGACAATTACAAGTACAGATCTTCAAATTATTATTTGCAATAATAATTAGAAGCTATCAATTTTAAGTTCTGCATTTGACAATTACAAGTTCAGATCTTCAAGTTATTATTTGCAATAATAATTAGAAGCTATTAATTTTAAGTTCTGTATTTGACAATTACAAGTTCAGATCTTCAAGTTATAATTTGCAATAATAATTAGAAGCTATTAATTTTAAGTTCTGTATTTGACAATTACAAGTTCAGATCTTCAAGTTATAATTTGAAATAATAATTAGAAGCTATCAATTTTAAGTGCTGTATTTGACAATTACTAGTTCAGATCTTCAAGTTATAATTTGCACTAATAATTTGTATTTAACAATTAGAAGTTCTGTATTTGACAATTACAAGTTCAGATCTTCACGTTATAATTTTCACTAATAATTTGTATTTAACAATTAGAAGTTCTGTATTTGACAATTACAAGTTCAGATCTTCAAGTTATAATTTGCAATAATAATTAGAAGCTATCAATTTTAAGTTCTGTATTTGACAATTACTAGTTCAGATCTTCAAGTTATTATTAGAAATAATAATTTGAATTTGACAAATCTAAGTTCTGTAATTCACTATTACAAGTTCAGATCTTCAAGTTATAATTTTCACTAATAATTTGTATTTAACAATTAGAAGTTCTGTATTTGACAATTACAAGTTCAGATCTTTAAGTTATAATTTGCAATAAAAATTAGAAGCTATCAATTTTAAGTTCTGTATTTGACAATTACTAGTTCAGATCTTCAAGTTATAATTAGAAATAATAATTTGAATTTGACAAATCTAAGTTCTGTAATTCACTATTACAAGTTGTAACGGAATTATGTTAAATAATTTCCTATTCAGAATTCCCATACGCGACGCTAATGGAATTCGGCCCCTAGTGTTCTTTAAAGGTACCACGCGCCCTCAAGGTCCCGGCGTACAGCGTATTTTTCGAGGCTTTTGAGATTTGGACGGCAAACTAAGAAGTCGTGCGTTTATGTTGTGGTTAGAGGTGATACTCCGGAGTAGTATTCTGTTTTAATTCTACGAGTTTTAATCCGTGTGAGTTCCCGAGAACGCCCAAACGAAATAACTTGTGTTGTACAAGAAATTTCAACAACGCTCAGAGCACGAGAGCCTGTTTGATTTTGTCGAGCCGCAATTGCAATTGTATGCAAGATCATAAATTTAGTAACACGAAACCAAGAGTTCCTATGCGAATGTTGTATGCGATTTTGTTACCTGGGTACCTGTTTTGTTCGCGATCAAGTTTTCCAAGTGTGAAAGTTTTCCACACCGAACCATCTGTGGCTGCTGATCGAGTCCCTCTACTGGTCTGTTATCGCAAGCTCATCTGTTCACCTGTAGAGCTATCAGGAAGTCATTGGCAAGTGTTGGAAGTCTCAATTGTCATCGTTCCTGTACCGAAGCTGACGATACACCTTGTCGTATTACTTTTTGTGAGACAATCAGTACTGGTGAGTCATTTATTTATTGTTAGATTTTGTGCAGACGAACACATATTTTTACTATCACAATTGTCGGTGACTCAAAAGTTGAAGATAGCCGAGTCAAATTTGTATACGTTGGAAGTTGTAATCACGAGTCAATCTGCAAAAATCATTAAATATTTTGTTGATCAAATTGTGTTTTCTTTGGTTCACATTTCTTTGCAGGGAAAGCAATTAACAACGAGAAGTTCGATCCACCCCCTTTGCCTCCGCAAGCTTATAAGCAAGCAGGGGCTGGTGACTTCGTGTCCTAGCGGGCAACAACTACAAATAATTACTGGATACCACCAATTCCAGGTGAAATTATTAACTACGCCCTTAAGGCGGGTTGGTTGTTTTACTGGCGCCCAACGTAGTTGCCGACCATTTTTTTTTAAACTTGATTGCTTTCCCTGAACGATTGCTGTGTTACAATTTCCAACGGTTGTTCGGTTTTTTTATTGACTTGCGGGCAGTAGATTGTTTTAGAAGTCACAGCAACAGTGGTATTTTTTTTCGCATCAAATTTTATACAGGTGGTACGTCGAAATACATACAAGCGTAGCATAGTGTGAACACGTGATAAAATTTTTGAATTAATCTTTTGTTTGAAGATTGAACCAGGTATTTGCGTATGCGAATATTTGATTGTATGACCTTGCATTCAATTTTGTTGGCTTTTCGACCATTATCTACAGTTACGATAAATTATTTTAATAAATTTAATTTAACATGTCGGCTACTAATTACGTTCATGCACTTAACCGCGATGAAATTCATGTGGAATTTCTTATTAGAGGAAAAGACCTTTCAACTTTGCCGCAACACCTTACTTCTCTTCGTAAAGAACTTAATAAATTAATGCGTAGTGAAAAATTTACATCTTTCACCAATCCACACAGTTATAGTCCGTCGAATTTAATAGCTGATTTCGAAGCTACAAATAGGGCGTTAAATGAGATTCAAATTTCTATCGAGGAACTTGAAAGAACGGTTGACGCTAAAGCGCTCGAGAAAACCACCAACCGGCTCGCGCATTATAACAACCGCATAGAGATAGTACAGGGTGCTCCTAAAGCTGATAGGGAAAAAATGTTAGCAAAAATTCTTGCGCTTAGGGTTAAATTGGAGAATGTGATCACTCAAAATGAAGAAGAGGAAGTCTACGAAGATCCCGGGATCTCGATGTTTGAGAGCCCGATGCGTAAGTCATCTCTACTTCCACCGGTTAGTAATCCCGATTTAACTACTGTGTTACAATCGTTAATTAGTAATAAAAATTCCAACTCGGCCGTACATAAATGGAATTTGTCTTACGATGGTAAAGGGGGGTCCGAGCAATTATTTAGTTTTATTGAGAGAGCAAAGGAACTTTCACGTTCTCGGGGAATAAGCGAAAAAGTATTATTCGATAAGGCGGTCGAATTTTTCACAGGCGAAGCATTAACTTGGTATCGGACGTTAGGTACTACTGCTATCACCACATGGGCGCAGCTGGTCGAGGAATTAAAAATTCGTTTTTTGTCCCTCGATTTCAGTCGCGAGTACATTGAACAAATCCGTAATCGGAAACAGAAACCTAGCGAGTCAGTGCGTAGTTTTGCTGAATCAATGTTTGCCGAGTTTTCGCGAATTTCTCCAGTTCCTTCGGAGGAAGATCAATTGTGGGTGATTCGAAGGAATTTATTGCCTTCAATTTCGTTAGCCATGGGACCGACTCTCACGTCGAACCGTGAAGTTTTTATTCAAACGGCCCAGGCAGCGGAACGTTTAGTACAATGGACTGCTAGGGAAGTGTCCGCGTCGACACTCGCCTCTGAGAATTCAATTGTAACTCCACCCGCTCCGAGCTCTCAACGGAGATTTAATGTAGGTAATTGTTGGAACTGCTCAGAGCAGGGGCACCATTTTCGATCATGCCCTAAACCTGTTTCCATTTTTTGTAGCGGTTGTGGCCGCAAGGGTAAAGCTACCAACATGTGTGACTGTAGTAAGGGTTCAAAAAACGCCGTAGGGCGAGGAGGCGTCGCGGCGCGTCCCTCGCGGCGTTAAGAAAAGCTATAATCGTCGCGAAAGGAGACTGGAAGAATTGGTTGGCAAAAATACGCGATTTTTGCGGATCGGCCTCCAATGATTCTACTCTTTTCCTCCATCCTACTTCCGATCAACGTCCTTATATTAATTTAAAAGTAGGTGAAGAGCCAGTGACAGCGTTGCTAGATTCAGGTGCTAGCGTATCTATCTTAGGTACCGAGGGTCATTACCTCGTAGATAAGCTCGACCTTATACTTTCTAAGGGGGGTACTTCGGTTTTGCGGTCTGCGGACGGAACGCCGCAGGAGATTTTGGGTAAGGTCAATTTACCATTATGTATTGGCAGAGTGGTGCGACCACTAGAGGTTCTGGTATGTAAAAGCATACATATAGGGTTGACCTTAGGGATAGATTTTTGCCGGCTGTTTGGGGTTCGAGCAGATTTCCGTCAAGATCAGTACGTTGTGGACGAGGTCCAATCGTTGAAACTGATAAGATCTGCCGGAGACTTAAACCTAGAACAACAGGTTGCTCTCACTGAAATTAAAAATAAATTTAAATTACTTTCTCGTGATGGTCTTACTCGTACAGATAAGATTACTCACAACATTGATACTGGGGATGCTGCTCCTCTTAAACAACGGGCGTATCCGTTGTCTCCGGCTATGCGTAAGATAGCTCACGCAGAGCTCGACAAGATGTTGGAGATGGGCATTGTACGTCCGTCAAAATCGCCGTGGTCTTCTCCAATGTTATTGGTGAAGAAATCTGATGGGTCGCACCGTTTGTGTTATGACGGGAGGTCGTTGAACCGGTTAAGCAAACGCGATGCTTTTCCGTTACCCACGCCTGAGGAGATTCTTACATCTCTCCGCGACGCGCGTTTTTTATCGACCATCGATTTAAAGAAGGCGTTTTGGCAGATACCTCTTACTGAATCCTCCTGCGAGAAGACGGCTTTTACGGTACCGGGTCGAGGGTTGTTCGAATACGTGGTCGTTCCCATGGGAATTTCTAACGCTCCCATGACTCAGCAGCGGCTGATGGAAAATATTTTCGGATCTCTTCTCGGAGAGAGAATTTGGGTGTATTTGGACGACATCATCGTTATCTCGGCAACTTTCGAAGAGCACTTACATCTGCTCGAACAGGTGTTTTCTCGCCTACAGGAAGCCAACCTAACCATTAATTTGGAAAAGTGTGAATTTTGTAGGTCAAGCCTTAAGTTTCTAGGTCACATTATCGACGAAACTGGACTTCACACGGATCCAGATAAGGTTGAAGCGATCACACGACTAGCTAAACCGACCACCACGACAGGTGTCAAACGTTTTATAGGTATGATTGGTTGGTACCGGCGTTTCATTCCTAATTTTTCAAATTATTCGGCTCCCATCACCGAGCTTATTAAGGGACGGGCCAAGCGTCAATCCATTACCTGGACTCCTGACGCTAATGAGTCATTTGAAAACTTAAAAAAGTTGTTAGTTACTGCGCCTATTTTGGCTAGTCCGGATTTTAGTAAGAAATTTTACATACAGTGTGATGCTTCAAACTACGGGTTGGGTTGTGTTTTAAGTCAAGGGGAAGGGGACGAAGAACGTGCAATTGCCTATGCTTCGAGAACTCTCAACAAAGCCGAGAGGAATTATTCTGCGACGGAACGGGAATGTTTAGCTGTAATTTTCGGCATCGAGAAATTCCGACCTTATGTAGAGGGAACCGAATTTACGGTGGTTACGGACCATTACAGTTTGTTATGGCTTTTATCGATGAAAAGTCCCACGAATAAGCTGGCCAGGTGGAGCGTACGTTTAGCTCAACATTCTTTTAACATCCAGCATCGGAAAGGGAAATTGAACGTAGTGCCGGATGCACTATCACGCGCACCTTTGGAGGTGTCTTCTCTTGACTTGTCCGAGGGCGATTTCGATGCGTGGTATCGACGCATGTTGGCCAGAGTTCGCGAAAATCCGGTGAATTATCCTGATTGGCGCATAGAGGGGGGGCTTCTGTTCAAACTTATTAGTAACAATCATGATGTGACTTCCAATTTGATTGAATGGAAACAAGTCATACCCAAGTCGCGACGCCAGGACATTTTTAAGGAATGCCATGACGATCCGACCTCGGCTCATTTGGGAATTTTTAAAACTTTGAATAAGATCAGCGAACTTTACTATTGGCCAAGGATGCGAGCGGATGTGGCTAGGTATGTGCGTCGGTGCACCGTGTGTTTGTCGTCTAAGGCATGTCAGGGAGGGCGTAGTGGGTTAATGGGGAACCCGAAAAAAGTTCGATTTCCTTTCCAGTGCATTTCTGTCGACCTTATGGGTCCTTTTCCGCGTTCTGCTAGGCGTAACACCATGTTACTTGTAGTCTGTGATTGGTTTTCTAAGTTTGTGCTGGTACAACCCTTACGTAAGGCTACCGCAAAGTCGATTTGCGAATTTTTAGAGAACCAAGTCTTCCTGCTATTTGGAGTTCCTCAAATATGCATGGTGGATAACGGGCCTCAGTTTATCAGTCACGAATTTCGGGCACTCATGAACGACTACAAGGTGAATCATCTATGGTATAACGCAGCCTATCACCCGCAGGTTAATTTTGTAGAGAGGGTGAATAGAGTAGTAGGTACTGCGATCAGATCTTATGTCAAACAAGACCACCGGACATGGGATGTGGAAATCCACAAGATTGCCCACGCTATTAGATCCGCAACTCATGAGGTGACTGGGTTCACACCTTCTTTCCTAAATTTAGGCAGGACCGTTCCTGCGAAGGGAGATTATTACGGTCGCGTGTCGGAATTGGGGGAGGGAGACGTAACCTTAGGGAGTCGCGAAAGAATTGCGGAAGAGATGAATAAACTGAATGAGCTCTACAATGATGTTACGAACCGGTTAGGGAGTGCTTACCGCCGTAATGCTTCACATTACAACTTCCGGAAGCGAACCACGCGCTTTAGGGTGGGTGAGACGGTATGGCGCCGGAATTTCGCTTTGTCCAACGCTAGTAAGCATTTCGTCAGTAAACTTGCACCGAAGTATGTCAAATGTAGAGTTAAGGAGGTTACAGGTCCTTTGACCTACCGTCTGGTCAACGAACGGGGTAAAGATGTGGGAGTGTTCCACATCAAAGATCTGAAGCAGCATCCTCAGGATAATAGAGCAGAGGAAGGTTGTGGGATGGAGTGATTCAACATAATGGGTGGAGGTTGGGTAATGTTGTCACAACCTGGTCGGTTAACATCTAAGATCAGAGTTTTTTTACAGGGTTCTGCTCAAGCACCTGTTAGTCCGTATGTCGTACATCAGACTACCGTCTTCCGTGGAGTCATTAAGTCCCGACTCGTTTGGTTTTTTCGGTTCTGGTTATTGCAGGGGCGGGGGAATTCGCTCTCACGCCAAGCGTGCTGTGAAGCCATCCTTCGTTTTGCGCGTACGCAAAGGTTGACTACACCTGAAGACCCTGTTTAGGCTAGGCTTCGCTACACCGTTGCGGTGGGGTTGGTCAATTGGAAAGTCCGTGTTAACGTTGCGAGCGGTAGCCCTGGGTGTTTGTGGAGGTCTCTCGTCGTGCAGTCTCCGGAACTCAGTCAGTTAAGTCCCGGACGATGACCGTAATTTTGAGGGCGGATTACGTGAGTTTTTCAGGCTCTCAATGACATACTGTCATTCCCCAGGGTAACCTTTCCTCCCGTCCTCAAATTCGACCAAGTCGTTGGTGTTTTGTCGTTGCGGTGGCGATGATCTGTTGATTGGCGGTCCACGACGCGTTGTTATCATCCATACGCGAGGACGAATCATCGATTACGTCATTGCTGCGGGGAACCATTAATTACGGAAGTCATTTATCCTTCTGTTTCCTATTACCTTCCTTTACCTTTCCTCCTTTCTACCTCCTTCCTATTTCACATTGGGATCCTATTTGTAACATTCCTGGGAAGGGTTGGGTATATTTTGTTTTCCTGGGTTTTAAATTTTCAATTAATTAGCATAACATCGGAAGCTTTTAATTGCGCCATCTGAGATTTAATCTCACGCTTAGGAATGCGTAGTCTACTAGCTGTAGAGGATTTGGGTTTTTATGATTAAAACGGAAGTTTATTTTTTTATTTTTACTTACAGTTCCTATGTTCCAACGACGCTGAGTGCGTTGGTCCGGAACGAATTTTTGCGCTGGGTGTGTTAGTTGGGATTAGATACACTTTCGAGCAGGCACGAATGGGTCCTATGCGGTCCATTCCAAAACACCATTGGGCGGCGTAGCCATTGGGTGTATTGTTGAGATTCGTTGGAATCTGAGTTTTTTATATTAGTACGGGTCCTATGGGGAGCTGTACTAGCCTAGGGGCATTTTAAGTCCATTATGTGACGGCATAAATGGCAGTTTTTTGTTGATGACTTTTTGAAGCTACCAAGCTTAGTCATGAGGGTTCTCGCTTAGGCGGATTTAAAGGTAACGTTTCGTTATCAGGTTGAATACCTACCTTATTTTTTTATTTTATGGTTTAGTTTTTGGGAAATTAGGATAGTTTTGTTCCGAAGTTTTTTAGTTTATCCTACAGTTAGGGGGCTGCGTCTTCAACGCAAGAGCACAGTTTTTGCAGACTTTGGGTTAGTTGATAGCTATCTCCATCTACCGAGGAGATATTTGGGGAGGGGGTGTGTAACGGAATTATGTTAAATAATTTCCTATTCAGAATTCCCATACGCGACGCTAATGGAATTCGGCCCCTAGTGTTCTTTAAAGGTACCACGCGCCCTCAAGGTCCCGGCGTACAGCGTATTTTTCGAGGCTTTTGAGATTTGGACGGCAAACTAAGAAGTCGTGCGTTTATGTTGTGGTTAGAGGTGATACTCCGGAGTAGTATTCTGTTTTAATTCTACGAGTTTTAATCCGTGTGAGTTCCCGAGAACGCCCAAACGAAATAACTTGTGTTGTACAAGAAATTTCAACAACGCTCAGAGCACGAGAGCCTGTTTGATTTTGTCGAGCCGCAATTGCAATTGTATGCAAGATCATAAATTTAGTAACACGAAACCAAGAGTTCCTATGCGAATGTTGTATGCGATTTTGTTACCTGGGTACCTGTTTTGTTCGCGATCAAGTTTTCCAAGTGTGAAAGTTTTCCACACCGAACCATCTGTGGCTGCTGATCGAGTCCCTCTACTGGTCTGTTATCGCAAGCTCATCTGTTCACCTGTAGAGCTATCAGGAAGTCATTGGCAAGTGTTGGAAGTCTCAATTGTCATCGTTCCTGTACCGAAGCTGACGATACACCTTGTCGTATTACTTTTTGTGAGACAATCAGTACTGGTGAGTCATTTATTTATTGTTAGATTTTGTGCAGACGAACACATATTTTTACTATCACAATTGTCGGTGACTCAAAAGTTGAAGATAGCCGAGTCAAATTTGTATACGTTGGAAGTTGTAATCACGAGTCAATCTGCAAAAATCATTAAATATTTTGTTGATCAAATTGTGTTTTCTTTGGTTCACATTTCTTTGCAGGGAAAGCAATTAACAACGAGAAGTTCGATCCACCCCCTTTGCCTCCGCAAGCTTATAAGCAAGCAGGGGCTGGTGACTTCGTGTCCTAGCGGGCAACAACTACAAATAATTACTGGATACCACCAATTCCAGGTGAAATTATTAACTACGCCCTTAAGGCGGGTTGGTTGTTTTAAAGTTCAGATCGTCAAGTTATTATTTGCGATAATAATTAGAAGATATCAATTTTAAGTTCTGTATTTGACAATTACAAGTTCAGATCTTCAAGTTATAATTTACAATAATAATTAGAAGCTATCAATTTTAAGTTCTGTATTTGACAATTACAAGTTCAGATCTTCAAGTTATAATTTGCACTAATAATTTGTATTTAACAATTAGAAGTTCTGTATTTGACAATTACAAGTTCAGATCTTCAAGTTATAATTTGCAATAATAATTAGAAGCTATTAATTTTAAGTTCTGTATTTGACAATTACAAGTTCAGATCTTCAAGTTATAATTTGAAATAATAATTAGAAGCTATCAATTTTAAGTGCTGTATTTGACAATTACTAGTTCAGATCTTCAAGTTATAATTTGCACTAATAATTTGTATTTAACAATTAGAAGTTCTGTATTTGACAATTACAAGTTCAGATCTTCAAGTTATAATTTTCACTAATAATTTGTATTTAACAATTAGAAGTTCTGTATTTGACAATTACAAGTTCAGATCTTCAAGTTATAATTTGCAATAATAATTAGAAGCTATCAATTTTAAGTTCTGTATTTGACAATTACTAGTTCAGATCTTCAAGTTATAATTTGCAATCACAATTTGTATTTAATAATGCTAAGTTGCGTATTTGTCTATTACAAGTTCAGATCTTCAAATTATAATTTGCAATAATAATTAGAAGCTATCAATTATAAGTTCTGTATTTGACAATTACAAGTTCAGATCTTCAAGTTATAATTTGCAATAATAATTAGAAGCTATCAATTTTAAGTTCTGTATTTGACTATTACTAGTTAAGATCTTCAAGTAATAATTTGAAATAATAATTTGAATTTAACAAATCTAAGTTCTGTAATTCACTATTACAAGTTCAGATCTACAAGTTATAATTTACAATAATAACTAGAAGCTATCAATTTTAAGTGCTGTATTTGACAATTACTAGTTCAGATCTTCAAGTTATAATTTGCACTAATAATTTGTATTTAACAATTCGAAGTTCTGTATTTGACTATTACAAGTTCAGATCTTCAAGTTATAATTTGAAATATAAGTATAAGCTATCAAGTTTAAGTTCTGTATTTGACAATTACAAGTACAGATCTTCAAATTATTATTTGCAATAATAATTAGAAGCTATCAATTTTAAGTTCTGCATTTGACAATTACAAGTTCAGATCTTCAAGTTATTATTTGCAATTATAATTAGAAGCTATTAATTTTAAGTTCTGTATTTGACAATTACAAGTTCAGATCTTCAAGTTATAATTTGCACTAATAATTTGTATTTAACAATTAGAAGTTCTGTATTTGACAATTACAAGTTCAGATCTTCAAGTTATAATTTGAAATAATAATTAGAAGCTATCAATTTTAAGTGCTGTATTTGACAATTACTAGTTCAGATCTTCAAGTTATAATTTGCACTAATAATTTGTATTTAACAATTAGAAGTTCTGTATTTGACAATTACAAGTTCAGATCTTCAAGTTATAATTTTCACTAATAATTTGTATTTAACAATTAGAAGTTCTGTATTTGACAATTACAAGTTCAGATCTTCAAGTTATAATTTGCAATAATAATTAGAAGCTATCAATTTTAAGTTCTGTATTTGACAATTACTAGTTCAGATCTTCAAGTTATAATTAGAAATAATAATTTGAATTTGACAAATCTAAGTTCTGTAATTCACTATTACAAGTTCAGATCTTCAAGTTATAATTTTCACTAATAATTTGTATTTAACAATTAGAAGTTCTGTATTTGACAATTACAAGTTCAGATCTTTAAGTTATAATTTGCAATAAAAATTAGAAGCTATCAATTTTAAGTTCTGTATTTGACAATTACTAGTTCAGATCTTCAAGTTATAATTAGAAATAATAATTTGAATTTGACAAATCTAAGTTCTGTAATTCACTATTACAAGTTCAGATCTTCAAGTTATAATTTACAATAATAATTAGAACCTATCAATTTTAAGTTCTGTATTTGACAATTACAAGTTCAGATCTACAAGTTATAATTTGCAATAATAATTAGAAGCTATTAATTTTAAGTTCTGTATTTGACAATTACAAGTTCAGATCTTCAAGTTATAATTTGAAATAATAATTAGAAGCTATCAATTTTAAATGCTGTATTTGACAATTACTAGTTCAGATCTTCAAGTTATAATTTGCACTAATAATTTGTATTTAACAATTAGAAGTTCTGTATTTGACAATTACAAGTTCAGATCTTCAAGTTATAATTTTCACTAATAATTTGTATTTAACAATTAGAAGTTCTGTATTTGACAATTACAAGTTCAGATCTTCAAGTTATAATTTGCAATAATAATTAGAAGCTATCAATTTTAAGTTCTGTATTTGACAATTACTAGTTCAGAACTTCAAGTTATAATTTGCACTAATAATTTGTATTTAACAATTAGAAGTTCTGTATTTGACTATTACAAGTTCAGATCTTCGAATTATTATTTGCAATCTTAGTTTGAATTTAACAATTCGAAGTTCTGTATTTGACAATTACAAGTTCAGATCTTCAAGTTATAATTTTCACTAATAATTTGTATTTAACAATTAGAAGTTCTGTATTTGACAATTACAAGTTCAGATCTTCAAGTTATAATTTGCAATAATAATTAGAAGCTATCAATTTTAAGTTCTGTATTTGACAATTACAGGTTCAGATCTTCAAGTTATAATTTGCAATCACAATTTGTATTTAACAATGCTAAGTTGCGTATTTGTCTATTACAAGTTCAGATCTTCAAGTTATAATTTGCAATAATAATTAGAAGCTATCAATTTTAAGTTCTGTATTTGACAATTACTAGTTCAGATCTTCAAGTAATAATTTGAAATAATAATTTGAATTTAACAAATCTAAGTTCTGTAATTCACTATTACAAGTTCAGATCTACAAGTTATAATTTACAATAATAACTAGAAGCTATCAATTTTAAGTGCTGTATTTGACAATTACTAGTTCAGATCTTCAAGTTATAATTTGCACTAATAATTTGTATTTAACAATTCGAAGTTCTGTATTTGACAATTACAAGTTCAGATCTTCAAATTATTATTTGCAATAATAATTACAAGCTATCAATTTTAAGTTCTGCATTTGACAATTACAAGTTCAGATCTTCAAGTTATTATTTGCAATAATAATTAGAAGCTATTAATTTTAAGTTCTGTATTTGACAATTACAAGTTCAGATCTCTAAGTTATAATTTGCAATAATAATTAGAAGCTATCAATTTTAAGTTCTGTATTTGACAATTACTAGTTCAGATCTTCAAGTTATAATTAGAAATAATAATTTGAATTTGACAAATCTAAGTTCTGTAATTCACTATTACAAGTTCAGATCTTCAAGTTATAATTTACAATAATAATTAGAAGCTATCAATTTTAAGTTCTGTATTTGACAATTACATGTTCAGATCTTCAAGTTATAATTTGCAATAATAATTAGAAGCTATTAATTTTAAGTTCTGTATTTGACAATTACAAGTTCAGATCTTCAAGTTATAATTTGAAATAATAATTAGAAGCTATCAATTTTAAGTGCTGTATTTGACAATTACTAGTTCAGATCTTCAAGTTATAATTTGCACTAATAATTTGTATTTAACAATTAGAAGTTCTGTATTTGACAATTACAAGTTCAGATCTTCAAGTTATAATTTTCACTAATAATTTGTATTTAACAATTAGAAGTTCTGTATTTGACAATTACAAGTTCAGATCTTCTAGTTATAATTTACAATAATAATTAGAAGCTATCAATTTTAAGTTCTGTATTTGACAATTACTAGTTCAGAACTTCAAGTTATAATTTGCACTAATAATTTGTATTTAACAATTAGAAGTTCTGTATTTGACAATTACTAGTTCAGATCTTCAAGTTATTATTAGAAATAATAATTTGAATTTGACAAATCTAAGTTCTGTAATTCACTATTACAAGTTCAGATCTTCAAGTTATAATTTTCACTAATAATTTGTATTTAACAATTAGAAGTTCTGTATTTGACAATTACAAGTTCAGATCTTTAAGTTATAATTTGCAATAAAAATTAGAAGCTATCAATTTTAAGTTCTGTATTTGACAATTACTAGTTCAGATCTTCAAGTTATAATTAGAAATAATAATTTGAATTTGACAAATCTAAGTTCTGTAATTCACTATTACAAGTTCAGATCGTCAAGTTATTATTTGCGATAATAATTAGAAGATATCAATTTTAAGTTCTGTATTTGACAATTACAAGTTCAGATCTTCAAGTTATAATTTACAATAATAATTAGAAGCTATCAATTTTAAGTTCTGTATTTGACAATTACAAGTTCAGATCTTCAAGTTATAATTTGCACTAATAATTTGTATTTAACAATTAGAAGTTCTGTATTTGACAATTACAAGTTCAGATCTTCAAGTTATAATTTGCAATAATAATTAGAAGCTATTAATTTTAAGTTCTGTATTTGACAATTACAAGTTTCAGATCTTCAAGTTATAATTTGAAATAATAATTAGAAGCTATCAATTTTAAGTGCTGTATTTGACAATTACTAGTTCAGATCTTCAAGTTATAATTTGCACTAATAATTTGTATTTAACAATTAGAAGTTCTGTATTTGACAATTACAAGTTCAGATCTTCAAGTTATAATTTTCACTAATAATTTGTATTTAACAATTAGAAGTTCTGTATTTGACAATTACAAGTTCAGATCTTCAAGTTATAATTTGCAATAATAATTAGAAGCTATCAATTTTAAGTTCTGTATTTGACAATTACTAGTTCAGATCTTCAAGTTATAATTAGAAATAATAATTTGAATTTGACAAATCTAAGTTCTGTAATTCACTATTACAAGTTCAGATCTTCAAGTTATAATTTTCACTAATAATTTGTATTTAACAATTAGAAGTTCTGTATTTGACAATTACAAGTTCAGATCTTTAAGTTATAATTTGCAATAAAAATTAGAAGCTATCAATTTTAAGTTCTGTATTTGACAATTACTAGTTCAGATCTTCAAGTTATAATTAGAAATAATAATTTGAATTTGACAAATCTAAGTTCTGTAATTCACTATTACAAGTTCAGATCTTCAAGTTATAATTTACAATAATAATTAGAACCTATCAATTTTAAGTTCTGTATTTGACAATTACAAGTTCAGATCTACAAGTTATAATTTGCAATAATAATTAGAAGCTATTAATTTTAAGTTCTGTATTTGACAATTACAAGTTCAGATCTTCAAGTTATAATTTGAAATAATAATTAGAAGCTATCAATTTTAAATGCTGTATTTGACAATTACTAGTTCAGATCTTCAAGTTATAATTTGCACTAATAATTTGTATTTAACAATTAGAAGTTCTGTATTTGACAATTACAAGTTCAGATCTTCAAGTTATAATTTTCACTAATAATTTGTATTTAACAATTAGAAGTTCTGTATTTGACAATTACAAGTTCAGATCTTCAAGTTATAATTTGCAATAATAATTAGAAGCTATCAATTTTAAGTTCTGTATTTGACAATTACTAGTTCAGAACTTCAAGTTATAATTTGCACTAATAATTTGTATTTAACAATTAGAAGTTCTGTATTTGACTATTACAAGTTCAGATCTTCGAATTATTATTTGCAATCTTAGTTTGAATTTAACAATTCGAAGTTCTGTATTTGACAATTACAAGTTCAGATCTACAAGTTATAATTTTCACTAATAATTTGTATTTAACAATTAGAAGTTCTGTATTTGACAATTACAAGTTCAGATCTTCAAGTTATAATTTGCAATAATAATTAGAAGCTATCAATTTTAAGTTCTGTATTTGACAATTACAGGTTCAGATCTTCAAGTTATAATTTGCAATCACAATTTGTATTTAACAATGCTAAGTTGCGTATTTGTCTATTACAAGTTCAGATCTTCAAGTTATAATTTGCAATAATAATTAGAAGCTATCAATTTTAAGTTCTGTATTTGACAATTACTAGTTCAGATCTTCAAGTAATAATTTGAAATAATAATTTGAATTTAACAAATCTAAGTTCTGTAATTCACTATTACAAGTTCAGATCTACAAGTTATAATTTACAATAATAACTAGAAGCTATCAATTTTAAGTGCTGTATTTGACAATTACTAGTTCAGATCTTCAAGTTATAATTTGAAATATAATTATAAGCTATCAATTTTAAGTTCTGTATTTGACAATTACAAGTACAGATCTTCAAATTATTATTTGCAATAATAATTACAAGCTATCAATTTTAAGTTCTGCATTTGACAATTACAAGTTCAGATCTTCAAGTTATTATTTGCAATAATAATTAGAAGCTATTAATTTTAAGTTCTGTATTTGACAATTACAAGTTCAGATCTCTAAGTTATAATTTGCAATAATAATTAGAAGCTATCAATTTTAAGTTCTGTATTTGACAATTACTAGTTCAGATCTTCAAGTTATAATTAGAAATAATAATTTGAATTTGACAAATCTAAGTTCTGTAATTCACTATTACAAGTTCAGATCTTCAAGTTATAATTTACAATAATAATTAGAAGCTATCAATTTTAAGTTCTGTATTTGACAATTACATGTTCAGATCTTCAAGTTATAATTTGCAATAATAATTAGAAGCTATTAATTTTAAGTTCTGTATTTGACAATTACAAGTTCAGATCTTCAAGTTATAATTTGAAATAATAATTAGAAGCTATCAATTTTAAGTGCTGTATTTGACAATTACTAGTTCAGATCTTCAAGTTATAATTTGCACTAATAATTTGCATTTAACAATTAGAAGTTCTGTATTTGACAATTACAAGTTCAGATCTTCAAGTTATAATTTTCACTAATAATTTGTATTTAACAATTAGAAGTTCTGTATTTGACAATTACAAGTTCAGATCTTCTAGTTATAATTTACAATAATAATTAGAAGCTATCAATTTTAAGTTCTGTATTTGACAATTACTAGTTCAGAACTTCAAGTTATAATTTGCACTAATAATTTGTATTTAACAATTAGAAGTTCTGTATTTGACAATTACAAGTTCAGATCTTCAAGTTATAATTTGCAATAATAATTAGAAGCTATCAATTTTAAGTTCTGTATTTGACAATTACAGGTTCAGATCTTCAAGTTATAAATTGCAATCACAATTTGTATTTTACAATGCTAAGTTGCGTATTTGTCTATTACAAGTTCAGATCTTCAAATTATAATTTGCAATAATAATTAGAAGCTATCAATTTTAAGTTCTGTATTTGACAATTACAGGTTCAGATCTTCAAGTTATAAATTGCAATCACAATTTGTATTTTACAATGCTAAGTTGCGTATTTGTCTATTACAAGTTCAGATGTTCAAATTATAATTTGCAATAATAATTAGAAGCTATCAATTTTAAGTTCTGTATTTGACAATTACAGGTTCAGATCTTCAAGTTATAAATTGCAATCACAATTTGTATTTTACAATGCTAAGCTGCGTATTTGTCTATTACAAGTTCCGATCTTCAAATTATAATTTGCAATAATAATTAGAAGCTATCAATTATAAGTTCTGTATTTGACAATTACAAGTTCAGACCTTCAAGTTATAATTTGCAATAATAATTAGAAGCTATCAATTTTAAGTTCTGTATTTGACAATTACTAGTTCAGATCTTCAAGTAATAATTTGAAATAATTATTTGAATTTAACAAATCTAAGTTCTGTAATTCACTGTTACAAGTTCAGATCTTCAAGTTATAATTTACAATAATAATTAGAAGCTATCAATTTTAAGTGCTGTATTTGACAATTACAAGTTCAGATCTTCAAGTTATAATTTGCAATAATAGTTAGAAGCTATCAATTTTAAGTTCTGTATTTGACAATTACTAGTTCAGATCTTCAAGTTATAATTTGAAATAATAATTTGAATTTAACATATCTAATTTCTGTAATTCACTATTACAAGTTCAGATCTTCAAGTTATATTTTACAATAATAATTAGAAGCTATAAATTTTAAGTTCTGTATTTGACAATTACAAGTTCAGATCTTCAAGTTGTAATTTGCACTAATAATTTGTATTTAACAATTAGAAGTTCTGTATTTGACAATTACAAGTTCAGATCTTCTAGTTATAATTTGCAATAATAATTAGAAGCTATCAATTTTAAGTTCTGTATTTGACAATTACTAGTTCAGATCTTCAAGTTATAATTTGAAATAATAATTTGAATTTAACAAATCTAAGTTCTGTAATTCACTATTACAAGTTCAGATCTTCAAGTTATAATTTACAATAATAATTAGAAGCTATCAATTTTAAGTTCTCTATTTGACAATTACAAGTTCAGAACTTCAAGTTATAATTTGCACTAATAATTTGTATTTAACAATTAGAAGTTCTGTATTTGACAATTACAAGTTCAGATCTTCAAGTTATATTTTGCAATAATAATTAGAAGCTATCAATTTTAAGTTCTGTATTTGACAATTACAAGTTCAGATCTTCACGTTATAATTTGCACTAATAATTTGTATTTAACAATTAGAAGTTCTGTATTTGACAATTACAAGTTCAGATCTTCAAGTTATAATTTGCAATAATAATTAGAAGCTATTAATTTTAAGTTCTGTATTTGACAATTACAAGTTCAGATCTTCAAGTTATAATTTGCAATAATAATTAGAAGCTATCAATTTTAAGTTCTGTATTTGACAATTACTAGTTCAGATCTTCAAGTTATAATTTGCACTAATAATTTGTATTTAACAATTCGAAGTTCTGTATTTGACTATTACAAGTTCAGATCTTCAAGTTATAATTTGAATTATAATTATAAGCTATCAATTTTAAGTTCTGTATTTGACAATTACAAGTACAGATCTTATAGTTATAATTTGCAATAATAATTAGAAGCTATCAATTTTAAGTTCTGTATTTGACAATTACTAGTTCAGATCTTCAAGTTATAATTTGAAATAATAATTTGAATTTAACAAATCTAAGTTCTGTAATTCACTATTACAAGTTCAGATCTTCAAGTTATAATTTACAATAATAATTAGAAGCTATCAATTTTAAGTTCTGTATTTGACAATTACAAGTTCAGAACTTCAAGTTATAATTTGCACTAATAATTTGTATTTAACAATTAGAAGTTCTGTATTTGACAATTACAAGTTCAGATCTTCAAGTTATATTTTGCAATAATAATTAGAAGCTATCAATTTTAAGTTCTGTATTTGACAATTACAAGTTCAGATCTTCACGTTATAATTTGCACTAATAATTTGTATTTAACAATTAGAAGTTCTGTATTTGACAATTACAAGTTCAGATCTTCAAGTTATAATTTGCAATAATAATTAGAAGCTATTAATTTTAAGTTCTGTATTTGACAATTACAAGTTCAGATCTTCAAGTTATAATTTGCAATAATAATTAGAAGCTATCAATTTTAAGTTCTGTATTTGACAATTACTAGTTCAGATCTTCAAGTTATAATTTGCACTAATAATTTGTATTTAACAATTCGATGTTCTGTATTTGACAATTACAAGTACAGATCTTATAGTTATAATTTACAATAATAATTAGAAGCTATCAATTTTAAGTTCTGTATTTGACAATTACAAGTTCAGATCTACAAGTTATAATTTGCACTAATAATTTGTATTTAACAATTAGAAGTTCTGTATTTGACAATTACAAGTTCAGATATTCAAGTTATAATTTGAATTATAATTATAAGCTATCAATTTTAAGTTCTGTATTTGACAATTACAAGTACAGATCTTCAAGTTATAATTTGCAATAATAATTAGAAGCTATCAATTTTAAGTTCTGTATTTGACAATTACTAGTTCAGATCTTCAAGTTATAATTAGAAAAAATAATTTGAGTTTGACAAATCTAAGTTCTGTAATTCACTATTACAAGTTCAGATCTACAAGTTATAATTTACAATAATAACTAGAAGCTATCAATTTTAAGTGCTGTATTTGACAATTACTAGTTCAGATCTTCAAGTTATAATTTGCACTAATAATTTGTATTTAACAATTCGAAGTTCTGTATTTGACTATTACAAGTTCAGATCTTCAAGTTATAATTTGAAATATAATTATAAGCTATCAATTTTAAGTTCTGTATTTGACAATTACAAGTACAGATCTTCAAATTATTTTTTGCAATAATAATTACAAGCTATCAATTTTAAGTTCTGCATTTGACAATTACAAGTTCAGATCTTCAAGTTATTATTTGCAATAATAATTAGAAGCTATTAATTTTAAGTTCTGTATTTGACAATTACAAGTTCAGATCTCTAAGTTATAATTTGCAATAATAATTAGAAGCTATCAATTTTAAGTTCTGTATTTGACAATTACTAGTTCAGATCTTCAAGTTATAATTAGAAATAATAATTTGAATTTGACAAATCTAAGTTCTGTAATTCACTATTACAAGTTCAGATCTTCAAGTTATAATTTACAATAATAATTAGAAGCTATCAATTTTAAGTTCTGTATTTGACAATTACATGTTCAGATCTTCAAGTTATAATTTGCAATAATAATTAGAAGCTATTAATTTTAAGTTCTGTATTTGACAATTACAAGTTCAGATCTTCAAGTTATAATTTGAAATAATAATTAGAAGCTATCAATTTTAAGTGCTGTATTTGACAATTACTAGTTCAGATCTTCAAGTTATAATTTGCACTAATAATTTGTATTTAACAATTAGAAGTTCTGTATTTGACAATTACAAGTTCAGATCTTCAAGTTATAATTTTCACTAATAATTTGTATTTAACAATTAGAAGTTCTGTATTTGACAATTACAAGTTCAGATCTTCTAGTTATAATTTACAATAATAATTAGAAGCTATCAATTTTAAGTTCTGTATTTGACAATTACTAGTTCAGAACTTCAAGTTATAATTTGCACTAATAATTTGTATTTAACAATTAGAAGTTCTGTATTTGACAATTACTAGTTCAGATCTTCAAGTTATTATTAGAAATAATAATTTGAATTTGACAAATCTAAGTTCTGTAATTCACTATTACAAGTTCAGATCTTCAAGTTATAATTTTCACTAATAATTTGTATTTAACAATTAGAAGTTCTGTATTTGACAATTACAAGTTCAGATCTTTAAGTTATAATTTGCAATAAAAATTAGAAGCTATCAATTTTAAGTTCTGTATTTGACAATTACTAGTTCAGATCTTCAAGTTATAATTAGAAATAATAATTTGAATTTGACAAATCTAAGTTCTGTAATTCACTATTACAAGTTCAGATCGTCAAGTTATTATTTGCGATAATAATTAGAAGATATCAATTTTAAGTTCTGTATTTGACAATTACAAGTTCAGATCTTCAAGTTATAATTTACAATAATAATTAGAAGCTATCAATTTTAAGTTCTGTATTTGACAATTACAAGTTCAGATCTTCAAGTTATAATTTGCACTAATAATTTGTATTTAACAATTAGAAGTTCTGTATTTGACAATTACAAGTTCAGATCTTCAATTTATAATTTGCAATAATAATTAGAAGCTATTAATTTTAAGTTCTGTATTTGACAATTACAAGTTCAGATCTTCAAGTTATAATTTGAAATAATAATTAGAAGCTATCAATTTTAAGTGCTGTATTTGACAATTACTAGTTCAGATCTTCAAGTTATAATTTGCACTAATAATTTGTATTTAACAATTAGAAGTTCTGTATTTGACAATTACAAGTTCAGATCTTCAAGTTATAATTTTCACTAATAATTTGTATTTAACAATTAGAAGTTCTGTATTTGACAATTACAAGTTCAGATCTTCAAGTTATAATTTGCAATAATAATTAGAAGCTATCAATTTTAAGTTCTGTATTTGACAATTACTAGTTCAGATCTTCAAGTTATAATTTGCAATCACAATTTGTATTTAATAATGCTAAGTTGCGTATTTGTCTATTACAAGTTCAGATCTTCAAATTATAATTTGCAATAATAATTAGAAGCTATCAATTATAAGTTCTGTATTTGACAATTACAAGTTCAGATCTTCAAGTTATAATTTGCAATAATAATTAGAAGCTATAAATTTTAAGTTCTGTATTTGACTATTACTAGTTAAGATCTTCAAGTAATAATTTGAAATAATAATTTGAATTTAACAAATCTAAGTTCTGTAATTCACTATTACAAGTTCAGATCTTCAAGTTATAATTTGCAATAATAATTAGAAGCTATTAATTTTAAGTTCTGTATTTGACAATTACAAGTTCAGATCTTCAAGTTATAATTTGAAATAATAATTTGTATTTAACAATTCGAAGTTCTGTATTTGACTATTACAAGTTCAGATCTTCAAGTTATAATTTGAAATATAAGTATAAGCTATCAAGTTTAAGTTCTGTATTTGACAATTACAAGTACAGATCTTCAAATCATTATTTGCAATAATAATTAGAAGCTATCAATTTTAAGTTCTGCATTTGACAATTACAAGTTCAGATCTTCAAGTTATTATTTGCAATAATAATTAGAAGCTATTAATTTTAAGTTCTGTATTTGACAATTACAAGTTCAGATCTTCAAGTTATAATTTGCAATAATAATTAGAAGCTATTAATTTTAAGTTCTGTATTTGACAATTACAAGTTCAGATCTTCAAGTTATAATTTGAAATAATAATTAGAAGCTATCAATTTTAAGTGCTGTATTTGACAATTACTAGTTCAGATCTTCAAGTTATAATTTGCACTAATAATTTGTATTTAACAATTAGAAGTTCTGTATTTGACAATTACAAGTTCAGATCTTCAAGTTATAATTTTCACTAATAATTTGTATTTAACAATTAGAAGTTCTGTATTTGACAATTACAAGTTCAGATCTTCAAGTTATAATTTGCAATAATAATTAGAAGCTATCAATTTTAAGTTCTGTATTTGACAATTACTAGTTCAGATCTTCAAGTTATAATTAGAAATAATAATTTGAATTTGACAAATCTAAGTTCTGTAATTCACTATTACAAGTTCAGATCTTCAAGTTATAATTTTCACTAATAATTTGTATTTAACAATTAGAAGTTCTGTATTTGACAATTACAAGTTCAGATCTTTAAGTTATAATTTGCAATAAAAATTAGAAGCTATCAATTTTAAGTTCTGTATTTGACAATTACTAGTTCAGATCTTCAAGTTATAATTAGAAATAATAATTTGAATTTGACAAATCTAAGTTCGGTAATTCACTATTACAAGTTCAGATCTTCAAGTTATAATTTACAATAATAATTAGAACCTATCAATTTTAAGTTCTGTATTTGACAATTACAAGTTCAGATCTACAAGTTATAATTTGCAATAATAATTAGAAGCTATTAATTTTAAGTTCTGTATTTGACAATTACAAGTTCAGATCTTCAAGTTATAATTTGAAATAATAATTAGAAGCTATCAATTTTAAATGCTGTATTTGACAATTACTAGTTCAGATCTTCAAGTTATAATTTGCACTAATAATTTGTATTTAACAATTAGAAGTTCTGTATTTGACAATTACAAGTTCAGATCTTCAAGTTATAATTTTCACTAATAATTTGTATTTAACAATTAGAAGTTCTGTATTTGACAATTACAAGTTCAGATCTTCAAGTTATAATTTGCAATAATAATTAGAAGCTATCAATTTTAAGTTCTGTATTTGACAATTACTAGTTCAGAACTTCAAGTTATAATTTGCACTAATAATTTGTATTTAACAATTAGAAGTTCTGTATTTGACTATTACAAGTTCAGATCTTCGAATTATTATTTGCAATCTTAGTTTGAATTTAACAATTCGAAGTTCTGTATTTGACAATTACAAGTTCAGATCTACAAGTTATAATTTTCACTAATAATTTGTATTTAACAATTAGAAGTTCTGTATTTGACAATTACAAGTTCAGATCTTCAAGTTATAATTTGCAATAATAATTAGAAGCTGTCAATTTTAAGTTCTGTATTTGACAATTACAGGTTCAGATCTTCAAGTTATAATTTGCAATCACAATTTGTATTTAACAATGCTAAGTTGCGTATTTGTCTATTACAAGTTCAGATCTTCAAGTTATAATTTGCAATAATAATTAGAAGCTATCAATTTTAAGTTCTGTATTTGACAATTACTAGTTCAGATCTTCAAGTAATAATTTGAAATAATAATTTGAATTTAACAAATCTAAGTTCTGTAATTCACTATTACAAGTTCAGATCTACAAGTTATAATTTACAATAATAACTAGAAGCTATCAATTTTAAGTGCTGTATTTGACAATTACTAGTTCAGATCTTCAAGTTATAATTTGCACTAATAATTTGTATTTAACAATTCGAAGTTCTGTATTTGACTATTACAAGTTCAGATCTTCAAGTTATAATTTGAAATATAATTATAAGCTATCAATTTTAAGTTCTGTATTTGACAATTACAAGTACAGATCTTCAAATTATTATTTGCAATAATAATTACAAGCTATCAATTTTAAGTTCTGCATTTGACAATTACAAGTTCAGATCTTCAAGTTATTATTTGCAATAATAATTAGAAGCTATTAATTTTAAGTTCTGTATTTGACAATTACAAGTTCAGATCTCCCAAGTTATAATTTGCAATAATAATTAGAAGCTATCAATTTTAAGTTCTGTATTTGACAATTACTAGTTCAGATCTTCAAGTTATAATTAGAAATAATAATTTGAATTTGACAAATCTAAGTTCTGTAATTCACTATTACAAGTTCAGATCTTCAAGTTATAATTTACAATAATAATTAGAAGCTATCAATTTTAAGTTCTGTATTTGACAATTACATGTTCAGATCTTCAAGTTATAATTTGCAATAATAATTAGAAGCTATTAATTTTAAGTTCTGTATTTGACAATTACAAGTTCAGATCTTCAAGTTATAATTTGAAATAATAATTAGAAGCTATCAATTTTAAGTGCTGTATTTGACAATTACTAGTTCAGATCTTCAAGTTATAATTTGCACTAATAATTTGTATTTAACAATTAGAAGTTCTGTATTTGACAATTACAAGTTCAGATCTTCAAGTTATAATTTTCACTAATAATTTGTATTTAACAATTAGAAGTTCTGTATTTGACAATTACAAGTTCAGATCTTCTAGTTATAATTTACAATAATAATTAGAAGCTATCAATTTTAAGTTCTGTATTTGACAATTACTAGTTCAGAACTTCAAGTTATAATTTGCACTAATAATTTGTATTTAACAATTAGAAGTTCTGTATTTGACAATTACAAGTTCAGATCTTCAAGTTATAATTTGCAATAATAATTAGAAGCTATCAATTTTAAGTTCTGTATTTGACAATTACAGGTTCAGATCTTCAAGTTATAAATTGCAATCACAATTTGTATTTTACAATGCTAAGTTGCGTATTTGTCTATTACAAGTTCAGATCTTCAAATTATAATTTGCAATAATAATTAGAAGCTATCAATTTTAAGTTCTGTATTTGACAATTACAGGTTCAGATCTTCAAGTTATAAATTGCAATCACAATTTGTATTTTACAATGCTAAGTTGCGTATTTGTCTATTACAAGTTCAGATCTTCAAATTATAATTTGCAATAATAATTAGAAGCTATCAATTTTAAGTTCTGTATTTGACAATTACAGGTTCAGATCTTCAAGTTATAAATTGCAATCACAATTTGTATTTTACAATGCTAAGCTGCGTATTTGTCTATTACAAGTTCCGATCTTCAAATTATAATTTGCAATAATAATTAGAAGCTATCAATTATAAGTTCTGTATTTGACAATTACAAGTTCAGATCTACAAGTTATAATTTTCACTAATAATTTGTATTTAACAATTAGAAGTTCTGTATTTGACAATTACAAGTTCAGATCTTCAAGTTATAATTTGCAATAATAATTAGAAGCTGTCAATTTTAAGTTCTGTATTTGACAATTACAGGTTCAGATCTTCAAGTTATAATTTGCAATCACAATTTGTATTTAACAATGCTAAGTTGCGTATTTGTCTATTACAAGTTCAGATCTTCAAGTTATAATTTGCAATAATAATTAGAAGCTATCAATTTTAAGTTCTGTATTTGACAATTACTAGTTCAGATCTTCAAGTAATAATTTGAAATAATAATTTGAATTTAACAAATCTAAGTTCTGTAATTCACTATTACAAGTTCAGATCTACAAGTTATAATTTACAATAATAACTAGAAGCTATCAATTTTAAGTGCTGTATTTGACAATTACTAGTTCAGATCTTCAAGTTATAATTTGCACTAATAATTTGTATTTAACAATTCGAAGTTCTGTATTTGACTATTACAAGTTCAGATCTTCAAGTTATAATTTGAAATATAATTATAAGCTATCAATTTTAAGTTCTGTATTTGACAATTACAAGTACAGATCTTCAAATTATTATTTGCAATAATAATTACAAGCTATCAATTTTAAGTTCTGCATTTGACAATTACAAGTTCAGATCTTCAAGTTATTATTTGCAATAATAATTAGAAGCTATTAATTTTAAGTTCTGTATTTGACAATTACAAGTTCAGATCTCCCAAGTTATAATTTGCAATAATAATTAGAAGCTATCAATTTTAAGTTCTGTATTTGACAATTACTAGTTCAGATCTTCAAGTTATAATTAGAAATAATAATTTGAATTTGACAAATCTAAGTTCTGTAATTCACTATTACAAGTTCAGATCTTCAAGTTATAATTTACAATAATAATTAGAAGCTATCAATTTTAAGTTCTGTATTTGACAATTACATGTTCAGATCTTCAAGTTATAATTTGCAATAATAATTAGAAGCTATTAATTTTAAGTTCTGTATTTGACAATTACAAGTTCAGATCTTCAAGTTATAATTTGAAATAATAATTAGAAGCTATCAATTTTAAGTGCTGTATTTGACAATTACTAGTTCAGATCTTCAAGTTATAATTTGCACTAATAATTTGTATTTAACAATTAGAAGTTCTGTATTTGACAATTACAAGTTCAGATCTTCAAGTTATAATTTTCACTAATAATTTGTATTTAACAATTAGAAGTTCTGTATTTGACAATTACAAGTTCAGATCTTCTAGTTATAATTTACAATAATAATTAGAAGCTATCAATTTTAAGTTCTGTATTTGACAATTACTAGTTCAGAACTTCAAGTTATAATTTGCACTAATAATTTGTATTTAACAATTAGAAGTTCTGTATTTGACAATTACAAGTTCAGATCTTCAAGTTATAATTTGCAATAATAATTAGAAGCTATCAATTTTAAGTTCTGTATTTGACAATTACAGGTTCAGATCTTCAAGTTATAAATTGCAATCACAATTTGTATTTTACAATGCTAAGTTGCGTATTTGTCTATTACAAGTTCAGATCTTCAAATTATAATTTGCAATAATAATTAGAAGCTATCAATTTTAAGTTCTGTATTTGACAATTACAGGTTCAGATCTTCAAGTTATAAATTGCAATCACAATTTGTATTTTACAATGCTAAGTTGCGTATTTGTCTATTACAAGTTCAGATCTTCAAATTATAATTTGCAATAATAATTAGAAGCTATCAATTTTAAGTTCTGTATTTGACAATTACAGGTTCAGATCTTCAAGTTATAAATTGCAATCACAATTTGTATTTTACAATGCTAAGCTGCGTATTTGTCTATTACAAGTTCCGATCTTCAAATTATAATTTGCAATAATAATTAGAAGCTATCAATTATAAGTTCTGTATTTGACAATTACAAGTTCAGACCTTCAAGTTATAATTTGCAATAATAATTAGAAGCTATCAATTTTAAGTTCTGTATTTGACAATTACTAGTTCAGATCTTCAAGTAATAATTTGAAATAATAATTTGAATTTAACAAATCTAAGTTCTGTAATTCACTATTACAAGTTCAGATCTACAAGTTATAATTTACAATAATAACTAGAAGCTATCAATTTTAAGTGCTGTATTTGACAATTACTAGTTCAGATCTTTAAGTTATAATTTGCACTAATAATTTGTATTTAACAATTCGAAGTTCTGTATTTGACTATTACAAGTTCAGATCTTCAAGTTATAATTTGCAATAATAATTAGAAGCTATTAATTTTATGTTCTGTATTTGACAATTATAGGTTCAGATCTTCAAGTTATAATTTGCAATAATAATTAGAAGCTATCAATTTTAAGTTCTGTATTTGACAATTACTAGTTCAGATCTTCAAGTTATAATTAGAAATAATAATTTGAATTTGACAAATCTAAGTTCTGTAATTCACTATTACAAGTTCAGATCTTCAAGTTATAATTTACAATAATAATTAGAAGCTATCAATTTTAAGTTCTGTATTTGACAATTACAAGTTCAGATCTACAAGTTATAATTTGCACTAATAATTTGTATTTAACAATTAGAAGTTCTGTATATGACAATTACAAGTTAAGATCTTCAAGTTAAAATTTGAAATAATAATTAGAAGCTATCAATTTTAAGTTCTGTATTTGACAATTAGAAGTTCAGATCTTCAAGTTATAATTTGCAATAATAATTAGAAGCTATCAATTTTAAGTTCTGTATTTGACAATTACTAGTTCAGATCTTCAAGTTATAATTTAAAATAATAATTTGAATTTAACAAATCTAAGTTCTGTAATTCACTATTACAAGTTCAGATCTTCAAGTTATAATTTACAATAATAATTAGAAGCTATCAATTTTAAGTTCTGTATTTGACAATTACAAGTTCAGAACTTCAAGTTATAATTTGCACTAATAATTTGTATTTAACATTTAGAAGTTCTGTATTTGACAATACCAAGTTCAGATCTTCAAGTTATATTTTGCAATAATAATTAGAAGCTATCAATTTTAAGTTCTGTATTTGACAATTACAAGTTCAGATCTTCAAGTTATAATTTGCACTAATAATTTGTATTTAACAATTAGAAGTTCTGTATTTGACAATTACAAGTTCAGATCTTCAAGTTATAATTTGCAATAATAATTAGAAGCTATTAATTTTAAGTTCTGTATTTGACAATTACAAGTTCAGATCTTCAAGTTATAATTTGCAATAATAATTAGAAGCTATCAATTTTAAGTTCTGTATTTGACAATTACAAGTTCAGATCTTCAAGTTATAATTTGCACTAATAATTTGTATTTAACAATTAGTAGTTCTGTATTTGACAATTACAAGTTCAGATCTTCAAGTTATAATTTGCAATAATAATTAGAAGCTATCAATTTTAAGCTCTGTATTTGACAATTACTAGTTCAGATCTTCAAGTTATTATTTGAAATAATAATTAGAAGCTATCAATTTTAAGTGCTGTATTTGACGATTACTAGTTCAGATCTTCAAGTTATAATTTGCACTAATAATTTGTATTTAACAATTAGAAGTTCTGTATTTGACAATTACAAGTTCAGATCTTCAAGTTATAATTTTCACTAATAATTTGTATTTAACAATTAGAAGTTCTGTATTTGACAATTACAAGTTCAGATCTTCAAGTTATAATTTGCAATAATAATTAGAAGCTATCAATTTTAAGTTCTGTATTTGACAATTACTAGTTCAGATCTTCAAGTTATAATTAGAAATAATAATTTGAATTTGACAAATCTAAGTTCTGTAATTCACTATTACAAGTTCAGATCTTCAAGTTATAATTTACAATAATAATTAGAAGCTATCAATTTTAAGTTCTGTATTTGACAATTACATGTTCAGATCTTCAAGTTATAATTTGCAATAATAATTAGAAGCTATTAATTTTAAGTTCTGTATTTGACAATTACAAGTTCAGATCTTCAAGTTATAATTTGAAATAATAATTAGAAGCTATCAATTTTAAGTGCTGTATTTGACAATTACTAGTTCAGATCTTCAAGTTATAATTTGCACTAATAATTTGTATTTAACAATTAGAAGTTCTGTATTTGACAATTACAAGTTCAGATCTTCAAGTTATAATTTTCACTAATAATTTGTATTTAACAATTAGAAGTTCTGTATTTGACAATTACAAGTTCAGATCTTCTAGTTATAATTTACAATAATAATTAGAAGCTATCAATTTTAAGTTCTGTATTTGACAATTACTAGTTCAGAACTTCAAGTTATAATTTGCACTAATAATTTGTATTTAACAATTAGAAGTTCTGTATTTGACAATTACAAGTTCAGATCTTCAAGTTATAATTTGCAATAATAATTAGAAGCTATCAATTTTAAGTTCTGTATTTGACAATTACAGGTTCAGATCTTCAAGTTATAAATTGCAATCACAATTTGTATTTTACAATGCTAAGTTGCGTATTTGTCTATTACAAGTTCAGATCTTCAAATTATAATTTGCAATAATAATTAGAAGCTATCAATTTTAAGTTCTGTATTTGACAATTACAGGTTCAGATCTTCAAGTTATAAATTGCAATCACAATTTGTATTTTACAATGCTAAGTTGCGTATTTGTCTATTACAAGTTCAGATCTTCAAATTATAATTTGCAATAATAATTAGAAGCTATCAATTTTAAGTTCTGTATTTGACAATTACAGGTTCAGATCTTCAAGTTATAAATTGCAATCACAATTTGTATTTTACAATGCTAAGCTGCGTATTTGTCTATTACAAGTTCCGATCTTCAAATTATAATTTGCAATAATAATTAGAAGCTATCAATTATAAGTTCTGTATTTGACAATTACAAGTTCAGACCTTCAAGTTATAATTTGCAATAATAATTAGAAGCTATCAATTTTAAGTTCTGTATTTGACAATTACTAGTTCAGATCTTCAAGTAATAATTTGAAATAATAATTTGAATTTAACAAATCTAAGTTCTGTAATTCACTATTACAAGTTCAGATCTACAAGTTATAATTTACAATAATAACTAGAAGCTATCAATTTTAAGTGCTGTATTTGACAATTACTAGTTCAGATCTTTAAGTTATAATTTGCACTAATAATTTGTATTTAACAATTCGAAGTTCTGTATTTGACTATTACAAGTTCAGATCTTCAAGTTATAATTTGCAATAATAATTAGAAGCTATTAATTTTATGTTCTGTATTTGACAATTATAGGTTCAGATCTTCAAGTTATAATTTGCAATAATAATTAGAAGCTATCAATTTTAAGTTCTGTATTTGACAATTACTAGTTCAGATCTTCAAGTTATAATTAGAAATAATAATTTGAATTTGACAAATCTAAGTTCTGTAATTCACTATTACAAGTTCAGATCTTCAAGTTATAATTTACAATAATAATTAGAAGCTATCAATTTTAAGTTCTGTATTTGACAATTACAAGTTCAGATCTACAAGTTATAATTTGCACTAATAATTTGTATTTAACAATTAGAAGTTCTGTATATGACAATTACAAGTTAAGATCTTCAAGTTAAAATTTGAAATAATAATTAGAAGCTATCAATTTTAAGTTCTGTATTTGACAATTAGAAGTTCAGATCTTCAAGTTATAATTTGCAATAATAATTAGAAGCTATCAATTTTAAGTTCTGTATTTGACAATTACTAGTTCAGATCTTCAAGTTATAATTTAAAATAATAATTTGAATTTAACAAATCTAAGTTCTGTAATTCACTATTACAAGTTCAGATCTTCAAGTTATAATTTACAATAATAATTAGAAGCTATCAATTTTAAGTTCTGTATTTGACAATTACAAGTTCAGAACTTCAAGTTATAATTTGCACTAATAATTTGTATTTAACATTTAGAAGTTCTGTATTTGACAATACCAAGTTCAGATCTTCAAGTTATATTTTGCAATAATAATTAGAAGCTATCAATTTTAAGTTCTGTATTTGACAATTACAAGTTCAGATCTTCAAGTTATAATTTGCACTAATAATTTGTATTTAACAATTAGAAGTTCTGTATTTGACAATTACAAGTTCAGATCTTCAAGTTATAATTTGCAATAATAATTAGAAGCTATTAATTTTAAGTTCTGTATTTGACAATTACAAGTTCAGATCTTCAAGTTATAATTTGCAATAATAATTAGAAGCTATCAATTTTAAGTTCTGTATTTGACAATTACAAGTTCAGATCTTCAAGTTATAATTTGCACTAATAATTTGTATTTAACAATTAGTAGTTCTGTATTTGACAATTACAAGTTCAGATCTTCAAGTTATAATTTGCAATAATAATTAGAAGCTATCAATTTTAAGCTCTGTATTTGACAATTACTAGTTCAGATCTTCAAGTTATAATTTGAAATAATAATTAGAAGCTATCAATTTTAAGTGCTGTATTTGACGATTACTAGTTCAGATCTTCAAGTTATAATTTGCACTAATAATTTGTATTTAACAATTAGAAGTTCTGTATTTGACAATTACAAGTTCAGATCTTCAAGTTATAATTTTCACTAATAATTTGTATTTAACAATTAGAAGTTCTGTATTTGACAATTACAAGTTCAGATCTTCAAGTTATAATTTGCAATAATAATTAGAAGCTATCAATTTTAAGTTCTGTATTTGACAATTACTAGTTCAGATCTTCAAGTTATAATTAGAAATAATAATTTGAATTTGACAAATCTAAGTTCTGTAATTCACTATTACAAGTTCAGATCTTCAAGTTATAATTTACAATAATAATTAGATGCTATCAATTTTAAGTTCTGTATTTGACAATTACAAGTTCAGATCTACAAGTTATAATTTGCACTAATAATTTGTATTTAACAATTAGAAGTTCTGTAGTTGACAATTACAAGTTCAGATCTTCAAGTTATAATTTGAAATAATAATTAGAAGCTATCAATTTTAAGTTCTGTATTTGACAATTAGAAGTTCAGATCTTCAAGTTATAATTTGCAATAATAATTAGAAGCTATCAATTTTAAGTTCTGTATTTGACAATTACTAGTTCAGATCTTCAAGTTATAATTTGAAATAATAATTTGAATTTAACAAATCTAAGTTCTGTAATTCACTATTACAAGTTCAGATCTTCAAGTTATAATTTACAATAATAATTAGAAGCTATCAATTTTAAGTTCTGTATTTGACAATTACAAGTTCAGAACTTCTAGTTATAATTTGCACTAATAATTTGTATTTAACAATTAGAAGTTCTGTATTTGACAATTACAAGTTCAGATCTTCAAGTTATATTTTGCAATAATAATTAGAAGCTATCAATTTCAAGTTCTGTATTTGACAATTACAAGTTCAGATCTACAAGTTATAATTTGCACTAATAATTTGTATTTAACAATTAGAAGTTCTGTATTTGACAATTACAAGTTCAGATATTCAAGTTATAATTTGAAATAATAATTAGAAGCTATCAATTTTAAGTTCTGTATTTGACAATTACAAGTTCAGATCTTCAAGTTATAATTTGCAATAATAATTAGAAGCTATCAATTTTAAGTTCTGTATTTGACAATTACTAGTTCAGATCTTCAAGTTATAATTTGAAATAATAATTTGAATTTAACAAATCTAAGTTCTGTAATTCACTATTACAAGTTCAGATCTTCAAGTTATAATTTACAATAATAATTAGAAGCTATAAATTTTAAGTTCTGTATTTGACAATTACAAGTTCAGATCTTCAAGTTATAATTTGCACTAATAATTTGTATTTAACAATTAGAAGTTCTGTATTTGACAATTACAAGTTCAGATCTTCAAGTTATAATTTGCACTATTAAGTTGTATTTAACAATTAGAAGTTCTGTATTTGACAATTACAAGTTCAGATCTTCAAGTTATAATTTACAATAATAATTAGAAGCTATCAATTTTAAGTTCTGTATTTGACAATTACAAGTTCAGAACTTCAAGTTATAATTTGCACTAATAATTTGTATTTAACAATTAGAAGTTCTGTATTTGACAATTACAAGTTCAGATCTTCAAGTTATATTTTGCAATAATAATTAGAAGCTATCAATTTTAAGTTCTGTATTTGACAATTACAAGTTCAGATCTTCACGTTATAATTTGCACTAATAATTTGTATTTAACAATTAGAAGTTCTGTATTTGACAATTACAAGTTCAGATCTTCAAGTTATAATTTGCAATAATAATTAGAAGCTATTAATTTTAAGTTCTGTATTTGACAATTACAAGTTGAGATCTTCAAGTTATAATTTGCAATAATAATTAGAAGCTATCAATTTTAAGTTCTGTATTTGACAATTACTAGTTCAGATCTTCAAGTTATAATTTGCACTAATAATTTGTATTTAACAATTCGATGTTCTGTATTTGACTATTACAAGTTCAGATCTTCAAGTTATAATTTGAATTATAATTATAAGCTATCAATTTTAAGTTCTGTATTTGACAATTACAAGTACAGATCTTATAGTTATAATTTGCAATAATAATTAAAAGCTATCAATTTTAAGTTCTGTATTTGACAATTACTAGTTCAGATCTTCAAGTTATAATTAGAAATAATAATTTGAGTTTGACAAATCTAAGTTCTGTAATTCACTATTACAAGTTCAGATCTTCAAGTTATAATTTACAATAATAATTAGAAGCTATCAATTTTAAGTTCTGTATTAGATAATTACTAGTTCAGATCTTCAAGTTATAATTTGCACTAATAATTTGTATTTAACAATTAGAAGTTCTGTATTTGACTATTACAAGTTCAGATATTCAAGTTATAATTTGAATTATAATTATAAGCTATCAATTTTAAGTTCTGTATTTGACAATTACAAGTACAGATCTTCAAGTTATAATTTGCAATAATAATTAGAAGCTATCAATTTTAAGTTCTGTATTTGACAATTACTAGTTCAGATCTTCAAGTTATAATTAGAAAAAATAATTTGAGTTTGACAAATCTAAGTTCTGTAATTCACTATTACAAGTTCAGATCTTCAAGTTATATTTTACAATAATAATTAGAAGCTATAAATTTTAAGTTCTGTATTTGACAATTACAAGTTCAGATCTTCAAGTTGTAATTTGCACTAATAATTTGTATTTAACAATTAGAAGTTCTGTATTTGACAATTACAAGTTCAGATCTTCAAGTTATAATTTGCACTAATAATTTGTATTTAACAATTAGAAGTTCTGTATTTGACAATTACAAGTTCAGATCTTCAAGTTATAATTTGCAATAATAATTAGAAGCTATCAATTTTATGTTCTGTATTTGACAATTACTAGTTCAGATCTTCAAGTTATAATTTGAATTAATAATTTGAATTTAACAAATCTAAGTTCTGTAATTCACTATTACAAGTTCAGATCTTCAAGTTATAATTTACAATAATAATTAGAAGCTATCAATTTTAAGTTCTGTATTTGACAATTACAAGTTCAGAACTTCAAGTTATAATTTGCACTAATAATTTGTATTTAACAATTAGAAGTTCTGTATTTGACAATTACAAGTTCAGATCTTCAAGTTATATTTTGCAATAATAATTAGAAGATATCAGTTTTAAGTTCTGTATTTGACAATTACAAGTTCAGATCTTCAAGTTATAATTTGCACTAATAATTTGTATTTAACAATTAGAAGTTCTGTATTTGACAATTACAAGTTCAGATCTACAAGTTATAATTTGCAATAATAATTAGAAGCTATTAATTTTAAGTTCTGTATTTGACAATTACAAGTTCAGATCTTCAAGTTATAATTTGCAATAATAATTAGAAGCTATAAATTTTAAGTTCTGTATTTGACAATTACAAGTTCAGATCTGCAAGTTATAATTTGCACTAATAATTTGTATTTAACAATTAGAAGTTCTGTATTTGACAATTACAAGTTCAGATCTTCAAGTTATATTTTGCAATAATAATTAGAAGCTATCAATTTTAAGTTCTGTATTTGACAATTACTAGTTCAGATCTTCAAGTTATAATTAGAAATAATAATTTGAATTTGACAAATCTAAGTTCTGTAATTCACTATTACAAGTTCAGATCTACAAGTTATAATTTACAATAATAATTAGAAGCTATCAATTTTAAGTTCTGTATTTGACAATTACAAGTTCAGATCTACAAGTTATAATTTGCACTAATAATTTGTATTTAACAATTAGAAGTTCTGTATATGACAATTACAAGTTCAGATCTTCAAGTTAAAATTTGAAATAATAATTAGAAGCTATCAATTTTAAGTTCTGTATTTGACAATTAGAAGTTCAGATCTTCAAGTTATAATTTGCAATAATAATTAGAAGCTATCAATTTTAAGTTCTGTATTTGACAATTACTAGTTCAGATCTTCAAGTTATAATTTAAAATAATAATTTGAATTTAACAAATCTAAGTTCTGTAATTCACTATTACAAGTTCAGATCTTCAAGTTATAATTTACAATAATAATTAGAAGCTATCAATTTTAAGTTCTGTATTTGACAATTACAAGTTCAGAACTTCAAGTTATAATTTGCACTAATAATTTGTATTTAACATTTAGAAGTTCTGTATTTGACAATACCAAGTTCAGATCTTCAAGTTATATTTTGCAATAATAATTAGAAGCTATCAATTTTAAGTTCTGTATTTGACAATTACAAGTTCAGATCTTCAAGTTATAATTTGCACTAATAATTTGTATTTAACAATTAGAAGTTCTGCATTTGACAATTACAAGTTCAGATCTTCAAGTTATAATTTGCAATAATAATTAGAAGCTATTAATTTTAAGTTCTGTATTTGACAATTACAAGTTCAGATCTTCTAGTTATAATTTGCAATAATAATTAGAAGCTATCAATTTTAAGTTCTGTATTTGACAATTACAAGTTCAGATCTTCAAGTTATAATTTGCACTAATAATTTGTATTTAACAATTAGAAGTTCTGTATTTGACAATCACAAGTTCAGAACTACAAGTTATAATTTGCAATAATAATTAGAAGCTATCAATTTTAAGTTCTGTATTTGACAATTACTAGTTCAGATCTTCAAGTTATAATTTGTACTAATATTTTGTATTTAACAATTCGAAGTTCTGTATTTGACTATTACAAGTTCAGATCTTCAAGTTATAATTTGAATTATAATTATAAGCTATCAATTTTAAGTTCTGTATTTGACAATTACAAGTACAGATCTTCAAGTTATAATTTGTAATAATAATTAGAAGCTATCAATTTTAAGTTCTGTATTTGACAATTACTAGTTCAGATCTTCAAGTTATAATTAGAAATAATAATTTGAGTTTGACAAATCTAAGTTCTGTAATTCACTATTACAAGTTCAGATCTTCAAGTTATAATTTACAATAATAATTAGAAGCTATCAATTTTAAGTTCTGTATTTGACAATTACAAGTTCAGATCTACAAGTTATAATTTGCACTAATAATTTGTATTTAACAATTAGAAGTTCTGTATTTGACAATTACAAGTTCAGATATTCAAGTTATAATTTGAAATAATAATTAGAAGCTATCAATTTTAAGTTCTGTATTTGACAATTACAAGTTCAGATCTTCAAGTTATATTTTGCAATAATAATTAGAAGCTATCAATTTTAAGTTCTGTATTTGACAATTACAAGTTCAGATCTTCAAGTTATAATTTGCACTAATAATTTGTATTTAACAATTAGAAGTTCTGCATTTGACAATTACAAGTTCAGATCTTCAAGTTATAATTTGCAATAATAATTAGAAGCTATTAATTTTAAGTTCTGTATTTGACAATTACAAGTTCAGATCTTCTAGTTATAATTTGCAATAATAATTAGAAGCTATCAATTTTAAGTTCTGTATTTGACAATTACAAGTTCAGATCTTCAAGTTATAATTTGCACTAATAATTTGTATTTAACAATTAGAAGTTCTGTATTTGACAATCACAAGTTCAGAACTACAAGTTATAATTTGCAATAATAATTAGAAGCTATCAATTTTAAGTTCTGTATTTGACAATTACTAGTTCAGATCTTCAAGTTATAATTTGTACTAATATTTTGTATTTAACAATTCGAAGTTCTGTATTTGACTATTACAAGTTCAGATCTTCAAGTTATAATTTGAATTATAATTATAAGCTATCAATTTTAAGTTCTGTATTTGACAATTACAAGTACAGATCTTCAAGTTATAATTTGTAATAATAATTAGAAGCTATCAATTTTAAGTTCTGTATTTGACAATTACTAGTTCAGATCTTCAAGTTATAATTAGAAATAATAATTTGAGTTTGACAAATCTAAGTTCTGTAATTCACTATTACAAGTTCAGATCTTCAAGTTATAATTTACAATAATAATTAGAAGCTATCAATTTTAAGTTCTGTATTTGACAATTACAAGTTCAGATCTACAAGTTATAATTTGCACTAATAATTTGTATTTAACAATTAGAAGTTCTGTATTTGACAATTACAAGTTCAGATATTCAAGTTATAATTTGAAATAATAATTAGAAGCTATCAATTTTAAGTTCTGTATTTGACAATTACAAGTTCAGATCTTCAAGTTATAATTTGCAATAATAGTTAGAAGCTATCAATTTTAAGTTCTGTATTTGACAATTACTAGTTCAGATCTTCAAGTTATAATTTGAAATAATAATTTGAATTTAACAAATCTTATTTCTGTAATTCACTATTACAAGTTCAGATCTTCAAGTTATATTTTACAATAATAATTAGAAGCTATAAATTTTAAGTTCTGTATTTGACAATTACAAGTTCAGATCTTCAAGTTGTAATTTGCACTAATAATTTGTATTTAACAATTAGAAGTTCTGTATTTGACAATTACAAGTTCAGATCTTCAAGTTATAATTTGCACTAATAATTTGTATTTAACAATTAGAAGTTCTGTATTTGACAATTACAAGTTCAGATCTTCAAGTTATAATTTGCAATAATAATTAGAAGCTATCAATTTTAAGTTCTGTATTTGACAATTACTAGTTCAGATCTTCAAGTTATAATTTGAAATAATAATTAGAAGCTATCAATTTTAAGTTCTGTATTTGACAATTACAAGTTCAGATCTTCAAGTTATATTTTGCAATAATAATTAGAAGCTATCAATTTTAAGTTCTGTATTTGACAATTACAAGTTCAGATCTTCACGTTATAATTTGCACTAATAATTTGTATTTAACAATTAGAAGTTCTGTATTTGACAATTACAAGTTCAGATCTTCAAGTTATAATTTGCAATAATAATTAGAAGCTATTAATTTTAAGTTCTGTATTTGACAATTACAAGTTCAGATCTTCAAGTTATAATTTGCAATAATAATTAGAAGCTATCAATTTTAAGTTCTGTATTTGACAATTACTAGTTCAGATCTTCAAGTTATAATTTGCACTAATAATTTGTATTTAACAATTCGAAGTTCTGTATTTGACTATTACAAGTTCAGATCTTCAAGTTATAATTTGAATTATAATTATAAGCTATCAATTTTAAGTTCTGTATTTGACAATTACAAGTACAGATCTTATAGTTATAATTTGCAATAATAATTAGAAGCTATCAATTTTAAGTTCTGTATTTGACAATTACTAGTTCAGATCTTCAAGTTATAATTAGAAATAATAATTTGAGTTTGACAAATCTAAGTTCTGTAATTCACTATTACAAGTTCAGATCTTCAAGTTATAATTTACAATAATAATTAGAAGCTATCAATTTTAAGTTCTGTATTTGACAATTACAAGTTCAGATCTACAAGTTATAATTTGCACTAATAATTTGTATTTAACAATTAGAAGTTCTGTATTTGACAATTACAAGTTCAGATATTCAAGTTATAATTTGAATTATAATTATAAGCTATCAATTTTAAGTTCTGTATTTGACAATTACAAGTACAGATCTTCAAGTTATAATTTGCAATAATAATTAGAAGCTATCAATTTTAAGTTCTGTATTTGACAATTACTAGTTCAGATCTTCAAGTTATAATTAGAAATAATAATTTGAGTTTGACAAATCTAAGTTCTGTAATTCACTATTACAAGTTCAGATCTTCAAGTTATATTTTACAATAATAATTAGAAGCTATAAATTTTAAGTTCTGTATTTGACAATTACAAGTTCAGATCTTCAAGTTGTAATTTGCACTAATAATTTGTATTTAACAATTAGAAGTTCTGTATTTGACAATTACAAGTTCAGATCTTCAAGTTATAATTTGCACTAATAATTTGTATTTAACAATTAGAAGTTCTGTATTTGACAATTACAAGTTCAGATCTTCAAGTTATAATTTGCAATAATAATTAGAAGCTATCAATTTTAAGTTCTGTATTTGACAATTACTAGTTCAGATCTTCAAGTTATAATTTGAATTAATAATTTGAATTTAACAAATCTAAGTTCTGTAATTCACTATTACAAGTTCAGATCTTCAAGTTATAATTTACAATAATAATTAGAAGCTATCAATTTTAAGTTCTGTATTTGACAATTACAAGTTCAGAACTTCAAGTTATAATTTGCACTAATAATTTGTATTTAACAATTAGAAGTTCTGTATTTGACAATTACAAGTTCAGATCTTCAAGTTATATTTTGCAATAATAATTAGAAGCTATCAATTTTAAGTTCTGTATTTGACAATTACAAGTTCAGATCTTCAAGTTATAATTTGCACTAATAATTTGTATTTAACAATTAGAAGTTCTGTATTTGACAATTACAAGTTCAGATCTACAAGTTATAATTTGCAATAATAATTAGAAGCTATTAATTTTAAGTTCTGTATTTGACAATTACAAGTTCAGATCTTCAAGTTATAATTTGCAATAATAATTAGAAGCTATCAATTTTAAGTTCTGTATTTGACAATTACAAGTTCAGATCTGCAAGTTATAATTTGCACTAATAATTTGTATTTAACAATTAGAAGTTCTGTATTTGACAATTACAAGTTCAGATATTCAAGTTATAATTTGAAATAATAATTAGAAGCTATCAATTTTAAGTTCTGTATTTGACAATTACAAGTTCAGATCTTCAAGTTATAATTTGCAATAATAGTTAGAAGCTATCAATTTTAAGTTCTGTATTTGACAATTACTAGTTCAGATCTTCAAGTTATAATTTGAAATAATAATTTGAATTTAACAAATCTTATTTCTGTAATTCACTATTACAAGTTCAGATCTTCAAGTTATATTTTACAATAATAATTAGAAGCTATAAATTTTAAGTTCTGTATTTGACTATTACAAGTTCAGATCTTCAAGTTGTAATTTGCACTAATAATTTGTATTTAACAATTAGAAGTTCTGTATTTGACAATTACAAGTTCAGATCTTCAAGTTATAATTTGCACTAATAATTTGTATTTAACAATTAGAAGTTCTGTATTTGACAATTACAAGTTCAGATCTTCAAGTTATAATTTGCAATAATAATTAGAAGCTATCAATTTTAAGTTCTGTATTTGACAATTACTAGTTCAGATCTTCAAGTTATAATTTGAAATAATAATTTGAATTTAACAAATCTAAGTTCTGTAATTCACTATTACAAGTTCAGATCTTCAAGTTATAATTTACAATAATAATTAGAAGCTATCAATTTTAAGTTCTGTATTTGACAATTACAAGTTCAGAACTTCAAGTTATAATTTGCACTAATAATTTGTATTTAACAATTAGAAGTTCTGTATTTGACAATTACAAGTTCAGATCTTCAAGTTATATTTTGCAATAATAATTAGAAGCTATCAATTTTAAGTTCTGTATTTGACAATTACAAGTTCAGATCTTCACGTTATAATTTGCACTAATAATTTGTATTTAACAATTAGAAGTTCTGTATTTGACAATTACAAGTTCAGATCTTCAAGTTATAATTTGCAATAATAATTAGAAGCTATTAATTTTAAGTTCTGTATTTGACAATTACAAGTTCAGATCTTCAAGTTATAATTTGCAATAATAATTAGAAGCTATCAATTTTAAGTTCTGTATTTGACAATTACTAGTTCAGATCTTCAAGTTATAATTTGCACTAATAATTTGTATTTAACAATTCGAAGTTCTGTATTTGACTATTACAAGTTCAGATCTTCAAGTTATAATTTGAATTATAATTATAAGCTATCAATTTTAAGTTCTGTATTTGACAATTACAAGTACAGATCTTATAGTTATAATTTGCAATAATAATTAGAAGCTATCAATTTTAAGTTCTGTATTTGACAATTACTAGTTCAGATCTTCAAGTTATAATTAGAAATAATAATTTGAGTTTGACAAATCTAAGTTCTGTAATTCACTATTACAAGTTCAGATCTTCAAGTTATAGTTTACAATAATAATTAGAAGCTATCAATTTTAAGTTCTGTATTTGACAATTACAAGTTCAGATCTACAAGTTATAATTTGCACTAATAATTTGTATTTAACAATTAGAAGTTCTGTATTTGACAATTACAAGTTCAGATATTCAAGTTATAATTTGAATTATAATTATAAGCTATCAATTTTAAGTTCTGTATTTGACAATTACAAGTACAGATCTTCAAGTTATAATTTGCAATAATAATTAGAAGCTATCAATTTTAAGTTCTGTATTTGACAATTACTAGTTCAGATCTTCAAGTTATAATTAGAAATAATAATTTGAGTTTGACAAATCTAAGTTCTGTAATTCACTATTACAAGTTCAGATCTTCAAGTTATATTTTACAATAATAATTAGAAGCTATAAATTTTAAGTTCTGTATTTGACAATTACAAGTTCAGATCTTCAAGTTGTAATTTGCACTAATAATTTGTATTTAACAATTAGAAGTTCTGTATTTGACAATTACAAGTTCAGATCTTCAAGTTATAATTTGCACTAATAATTTGTATTTAACAATTAGAAGTTCTGTATTTGACAATTACAAGTTCAGATCTTCAAGTTATAATTTGCAATAATAATTAGAAGCTATCAATTTTAAGTTCTGTATTTGACAATTACTAGTTCAGATCTTCAAGTTATAATTTGAATTAATAATTTGAATTTAACAAATCTAAGTTCTGTAATTCACTATTACAAGTTCAGATCTTCAAGTTATAATTTACAATAATAATTAGAAGCTATCAATTTTAAGTTCTGTATTTGACAATTACAAGTTCAGAACTTCAAGTTATAATTTGCACTAATAATTTGTATTTAACAATTAGAAGTTCTGTATTTGACAATTACAAGTTCAGATCTTCAAGTTATATTTTGCAATAATAATTAGAAGCTATCAATTTTAAGTTCTGTATTTGACAATTACAAGTTCAGATCTTCAAGTTATAATTTGCACTAATAATTTGTATTTAACAATTAGAAGTTCTGTATTTGACAATTACAAGTTCAGATCTACAAGTTATAATTTGCAATAATAATTAGAAGCTATTAATTTTAAGTTCTGTATTTGACAATTACAAGTTCAGATCTTCAAGTTATAATTTGCAATAATAATTAGAAGCTATCAATTTTAAGTTCTGTATTTGACAATTACAAGTTCAGATCTGCAAGTTATAATTTGCACTAATAATTTGTATTTAACAATTAGAAGTTCTGTATTTGACAAGTTCAGAACTACAAGTTATAATTTGCAATAATAATTTGAAGCTATCAATTTTAAGTTCTGTATTTGACAATTACTAGTTCAGATCATCAAATAATAATTTGAAATAATAATTTGAATTTAACAAATCTAAGTTCTGTAATTCACTATTACAAGTTCAGATCTTCAAGTTATAATTTACAATAATAATTAGAAGCTAACAATTTTAAGTGCTGTATTTGACAATTACTAGTTCAGATCTTCAAGTTATAATTTGCACTAATATTTTGGATTTAACAATTCGAAGTTCTGTATTTGACTATTACAAGTTCAGATCTTCAAGTCATAATTTGAATTATAATTATAAGCTATCAATTTTAAGTTCTGTATTTGACAATTACAAGTACAGATCTACAAGTTATAATTTGCAATAATAATTGGAAGCTATCAATTTTAAGTTCTGTATTTGACAATTACTAGTTCAGATCTTCAAGTTATAATTACAAATAATAATTTGAATTTGACAAATCTAAGTTCTGTAATTCACTATTACAAGTTCAGATCTTCAAGTTATAATTTACAATAATAATTAGAAGCTATCAATTTTAAGTTCTGTATTTGACAATTACAAGTTCAGAACTTCAAGTTATAATTTGCACTAATAATTTGTATTTAACAATTAGAAGTTCTGTATTTGACAATTACAAGTTCAGATCTTCAAGTTATATTTTGCAATAATAATTAGAAGCTATTAATTTTAAGTTCTGTATTTGACAATTACAAGTTCAGATCTTCAAGTTATAATTTGCAATAATAATTAGAAGCTATTAATTTTAAATTCTGTATTTGACAATTACTAGTTCAGATCTTCAAGTTATAATTTGCACTAATAATTTGTATTTAACAATTAGAAGTTCTGTATTTGACTATTACAAGTTCAGATCTTCGAATTATTATTTGCAATCTTGGTTTGAATTTAACAAATCTAAGTTCTGTAATTCACTATTACAAGTTCAGATCTACAAGTTATAATTTACAATAATAATTAGAAGCTATCAATTTTAAGTTCTGTATTTGACAATTACAAGTTCAGATCTTCAAGTTATAATTTGCACTAATAATTTGTATTTAACAATTAGAAGTTCTGTATTTGACAATTACAAGTTCAGATCTTCAAGTTATAATTTGCAATAATAATTAGAAGCTATTAATTTTAAATTCTGTATTTGACAATTACTAGTTCAGATCTTCAAGTTAGAATTTGAAATAATAATTAGAAGCTATCAATTTTAAGTGCTGTATTTGACAATTACTAGTTCAGATCTTCAAGTTATAATTTGCACTAATAATTTGTATTTAACAATTAGAAGTTCTGTATTTGACAATTACAAGTTCAGATCTTCAAGTTATAATTTGCAATAATAATTAGAAGCTATCAATTTTAAGTTCTGTATTTGACAATTACTAGTTCAGATCTTCAAGTTATAATTTGAAATAATAATTAGAAGCTATCAATTTTAAGTGCTGTATTTGACAATTACTAGTTCAGATCTTCAAGTTATAATTTGCACTAATAATTTGTATTTAACAATTAGAAGTTCTGTATTTGACAATTACAAGTTCAGATCTTCAAGTTATAATTTTCACTAATAATTTGTATTTAACAATTAGAAGTTCTGTATTTGACAATTACAAGTTCAGATCTTCAAGTTATAATTTGCAATAATAATTAGAAGCTATCAATTTTAAGTTCTGTATTTGACAATTACTAGTTCAGATCTTCAAGTTATAATTAGAAATAATAATTTGAATTTGACAAATCTAAGTTCTGTAATTCACTATTACAAGTTCAGATCTTCAAGTTATAATTTACAATAATAATTAGAAGCTATCAATTTTAAGTTCTGTATTTGACAATTACAAGTTCAGATCTACAAGTTATAATTTGCACTAATAATTAGTATTTAACAATTAGAAGTTCTGTAGTTGACAATTACAAGTTCAGATCTTCAAGTTATAATTTGAAATAATAATTAGAAGCTATCAATTTTAAGTTCTGTATTTGACAATTAGAAGTTCAGATCTTCAAGTTATAATTTGCAATAATAATTAGAAGCTATCAATTTTAAGTTCTGTATTTGACAATTACTAGTTCAGATCTTCAAGTTATAATTTGAAATAATAATTTGAATTTAACAAATCTAAGTTCTGTAATTCACTATTACAAGTACAGATCTTCAAGTTATAATTTACAATAATAATTAGAAGCTATCAATTTTAAGTTCTGTATTTGACAATTACAAGTTCAGAACTTCAAGTTATAATTTGCACTAATAATTTGTATTTAACAATTAGAAGTTCTGTATTTGACAATTACAAGTTCAGATCTTCAAGTTATATTTTGCAATAATAATTAGAAGCTATCAATTTTAAGTTCTGTATTTGACAATTACAAGTTTAGATCTACAAGTTATAATTTGCACTAATAATTTGTATTTAACAATTAGAAGTTCTGTATTTGACAATTACAAGTTCAGATATTCAAGTTATAATTTGAAATAATAATTAGTAGCTATCAATTTTAAGTTCTGTATTTGACAATTACAAGTTCAGATCTTCAAGTTATAATTTGCAATAATAATTAGAAGCTATCAATTTTAAGTTCTGTATTTGACAATTACTAGTTCAGATCTTCAAGTTATAATTTGAAATAATAATTTGAATTTAACAAATCTAAGTTCTGTAATTCACTATTACAAGTTCAGATCTTCAAGTTATAATTTACAATAATAATTAGAAGCTATAAATTTTAAGTTCTGTATTTGACAATTACAAGTTCAGATCTTCAAGTTATAATTTGCACTAATAATTTGTATTTAACAATTAGAAGTTCTGTATTTGACAATTGCAAGTTCAGATCTTCAAGTTATAATTTTCACTAATAATTTGTATTTAACAATTAGAAGTTCTGTATTTGACAATTACAAGTTCAGATCTTCTAGTTATAATTTGAAATAATAATTTGAATTTAACAAATCTAAGTTCTGTAATTCACTATTACAAGTTCAGATCTACAAGTTATAATTTACAATAATAATTAGAAGCTATCAATTTTAAGTTCTGTATTTGACAATTACAAGTTCAGATCTTCAAGTTATAATTTGCACTAATAATTTGTATTTAACAATTAGAAGTTCTGTATTTGACAATTACAAGTTCAGATCTTTAAGTTATAATTTGCAATAATAATTAGAAGCTATTAATTTTAAATTCTGTATTTGACAATTACTAGTTCAGATCTTCAAGTTAGAATTTGAAATAATAATTAGAAGCTATCAATTTTAAGTGCTGTATTTGACAATTACTAGTTCAGATCTTCAAGTTATAATTTGCACTAATAATTTGTATTTAACAATTAGAAGTTCTGTATTTGACAATTACAAGTTGAGATCTCGAAGTTATAATTTGCAATAATAATTAGAAGCTATCAATTTTAAGTTCTGTATTTGACAATTACTAGTTCAGATCTTCAAGTTATAATTTGAAATAATAATTAGAAGCTATCAATTTTAAGTGCTGTATTTGACAATTACTAGTTCAGATCTTCAAGTTATAATTTGCACTAATAATTTGTATTTAACAATTAGAAGTTCTGTATTTGACAATTACAAGTTCAGATCTTCAAGTTATAATTTTCACTAATAATTTGTATTTAACAATTAGAAGTTCTGTATTTGACAATTACAAGTTCAGATCTTCAAGTTATAATTTGCAATAATAATTAGAAGCTATCAATTTTAAGTTCTGTATTTGACAATTACTAGTTCAGATCTTCAAGTTATAATTTGAAATAATAATTTGAATTTAACAAATCTAAGTTTTGTAATTCACTATTACAAGTTCAGATCTTCAAGTTATAATTTACAATAATAATTAGAAGCTATCAATTTTAAGTTCTGTATTTGACAATTACAAGTTCAGAACTTCAAGTTATAATTTGCACTAATAATTTGTATTTAACAATTAGAAGTTCTGTATTTGACAATTACAAGTTCAGATCTTCAAGTTATATTTTGCAATAATAATTAGAAGCTATCAATTTTAAGTTCTGTATTTGACAATTACAAGTTTAGATCTACAAGTTATAATTTGCACTAATAATTTGTATTTAACAATTAGAAGTTCTGTATTTGACAATTACAAGTTCAGATATTCAAGTTATAATTTGAAATAATAATTAGAAGCTATCAATTTTAAGTTCTGTATTTGACAATTACAAGTTCAGATCTTCAAGTTATAATTTGCAATAATAATTAGAAGCTATCAATTTTAAGTTCTGTATTTGACAATTACTAGTTCAGATCTTCAAGTTATAATTTGAAATAATAATTTGAATTTAACAAATCTAAGTTCTGTAATTCACTATTACAAGTTCAGATCTTCAAGTTATAATTTACAATAATAATTAGAAGCTATAAATTTTAAGTTCTGTATTTGACAATTACAAGTTCAGATCTTCAAGTTATAATTTGCACTAATAATTTGTATTTAACAATTAGAAGTTCTGTATTTGACAATTACAAGTTCAGATCTTCAAGTTATAATTTGCACTATTAAGTTGTATTTAACAATTAGAAGTTCTGTATTTGACAATTACAAGTTCAGATCTTCAAGTTATAATTTGCAATAATAATTAGAAGCTATCAATTTTAAGTTCTGTATTTGACAATTACTAGTTCAGATCTTCAAGTTATAATTTGCACTAATAATTTGTATTTAACAATAGAAGTTCTGTATTTGACTATTACAAGTTCAGATCTTCGAATTATTATTTGCAATCTTAGTTTGAATTTAACAATTCGAAGTTCTGTATTTACCTATTACAGGTTCAGATCTTCAAGTTATAATTTGCAATCACAATTTGTATTTAACAATGCTAAGTTGCGTATTTGTCTATTACAAGTTCAGATCTTCAAATGTTAATTTGCAATAATAATTAGAAGCTATCAATTATAAGTTCTCTATTTGACAATTACAAGTTCAGATCTTCAAGTTATAATTTGCAATAATAATTAGAAGCTATCAATTTTAAGTTCTGTATTTGACAATTACTAGTTCAGATCTTCAAGTAATAATTTGAAATAATAATTTGAATTTAACAAATCTAAGTTCTTTAATTCACTATTACAAGTTCAGATCTACAAGTTATAATTTACAATAATAACTAGAAGCTATCAATTTTAAGTGCTGTATTTGACAATTACTAGTTCAGATCTTCAAATTATTATTTGCAATAATAATTAGAAGCTATCAATTTTAAGTTCTGCATTTGACAATTACAAGTTCAGATCTTCAAGTTATTATTTGCAATAATAATTAGAAGCTATTAATTTTAAGTTCTGTATTTGACAATTACAAGTTCAGATCTTCAAGTTATAATTTGCAATAATAATTAGAAGCTATCAATTTTAAGTTCTGTATTTGACAATTACAAGTTCAGATCTTCAAGTTATAATTTGAATTATAATTATAAGCTATCAATTTTAAGTTCTGTATTTGACAATTACAAGTACAGATCTTCAAGTTATAATTTGCAATAATAATTGGAAGCTATCAATTTTAAATTCTGTATTTGACAATTACTAGTTCAGATCTTCAAGTTATAATTAGAAATAATAATTTGAATTTGACAAATCTAAGTTCTGTAATTCACTATTACAAGTTCAGATCTTCACGTTATAATTTACAATAATAATTAGAAGCTATCAATTTTAAGTTCTGTATTTGACAATTACAAGTTCAGATCTACAAGTTATAATTTGCACTAATAATTTGTATTTAACAATTAGAAGTTCTGTATTTGACAATTACAAGTTCAGATATTCAAGTTATAATTTGAAATAATAATTAGAAGCTATCAATTTTAAGTTCTGTATTTGACAATTACAAGTTCAGATCTTCAAGTTATAATTTGCAATAATAATTAGAAGCTATCAATTTTAAGTTCGGTATTTGACAATTACTAGTTCAGATCTTCAAGTTATAATTTGAAATAATAATTTGAATTTAACAAATCTAAGTTCTGTAATTCACTATTACAAGTTCAGATCTTCAAGTTATAATTTACAATAATAATTAGAAGCTATAAATTTTAAGTTCTGTATTTGACAATTACAAGTTCAGATCTTCAAGTTATAATTTGCACTAATAATTTGTATTTAACAATTAGAAGTTCTGTATTTGCCAATTACAAGTTCAGATCTTCAAGTTATAATTTGCACTAATAATTTGTATTTAACAATTAGAAGTTCTGTATTTGACAATTACAAGTTCAGATCTTCAAGTTATAATTTGCACTAATAATTTGTATTTAACAATTAGAAGTTCTGTATTTGACTATTACAAGTTCAGATCTTCGAATTATTATTTGCAATCTTAGTTTGAATTTAACAATTCGAAGTTCTGTATTTACCTATTACAGGTTCAGATCTTCAAGTTATAATTTGCAATCACAATTTGTATTTAACAATGCTAAGTTGCGTATTTGTCTATTACAAGTTCAGATCTTCAAATGTTAATTAGCTATAATAATTAGAAGCTATCAATTATAAGTTCTCTATTTGACAATTACAAGTTCAGATCTTCAAGTTATAATTTGCAATAATAATTAGAAGCTATCAATTTTAAGTTCTGTATTTGACAATTACTAGTTCAGATCTTCAAGTAATAATTTGTAATAATAATTTGAATTTAACAAATCTAAGTTCTGTAATTCACTATTACAAGTTCAGATCTACAAGTTATAATTTACAATAATAACTAGAAGCTATCAATTTTAAGTGCTGTATTTGACAATTACTAGTTCAGATCTTCAAATTATTATTTGCAATAATAATTAGAAGCTATCAATTTTAAGTTCTGCATTTGACAATTACAAGTTCAGATCTTCAAGTTATTATTTGCAATAATAATTAGAAGCTATTAATTTTAAGTTCTGTATTTGACAATTACAAGTTCAGATCTTCAAGTTATAATTTGCAATAATAATTAGAAGCTATCAATTTTAAGTTCTGTATTTGACAATTACTAGTTCAGATCTTCAAGTTATAATTAGAAATAATAATTTGAATTTGACAAATCTAAGTTCTGTAATTCACTATTACAAGTTCAGATCTTCAAGTTATAATTTACAATAATAATTAGAAGCTATCAATTTTAAGTTCTGTATTTGACAATTACAAGTTCAGATCTACAAGTTATAATTTGCACTAATAATTTGTATTTAACAATTAGAAGTTCTGTATTTGACAATTACAAGTTCAGATCTTCAAGTTATAATTTGAAATAATAATTAGAAGCTATCAATTTTAAGTTCTGTATTTGACAATTAGAAGTTCAGATCTTCAAGTTATAATTTGCAATAATAATTAGAAGCTATCAATTTTAAGTTCTGTATTTGACAATTACTAGTTCAGATCTTCAAGTTATAATTTGAAATAATAATTTGAATTTAACAAATCTAAGTTCTGTAATTCACTATTACAAGTTCAGATCTTCAAGTTATAATTTACAATAATAATTAGAAGCTATCAATTTTAAGTTCTGTATTTGACAATTACAAGTTCAGAACTTCAAGTTATAATTTGCACTAATAATTTGTATTTAACAATTAGAAGTTCTGTATTTGACTATTACAAGTTCAGATCTTCAAGTTATATTTTGCAATAATAATTAGAAGCTATCAATTTTAAGTTCTGTATTTGACAATTTCAAGTTCAGATCTTCAAGTTATAATTTGCACTAATAATTTGTATTTAACAATTAGAAGTTCTGTATTTGACAATTACAAGTTCAGATCTTCAAGTTATAATTGGCAATAATAATTAGAAGCTATTAATTTTAAGTTCTGTATTTGACAATTACAAGTTCAGATCTTCAAGTTATAATTTGCAATAATAATTAGAAGCTATCAATTTTAAGTTCTGTATTTGACAATTACAAGTTCAGATCTTCAAGTTATAATTTGCACTAATAATTTGTATTTAACAATTAGAAGTTCTGTATTTGACAATCACAAGTTCAGAACTACAAGTTATAATTTGCAATAAAAATTAGAAGCTATCAATTATAAGTTCTCTATTTGACAATTACAAGTTCAGATCTTCAAGTTATAATTTGCAATAATAATTAGAAGCTATCAATTTTAAGTGCTGTATTTGACAATTACTAGTTCAGATCTTCAAATTATTATTTGCAATAATAATTAGAAGCTATCAATTTTAAGTTCTGCATTTGACAATTACAAGTTCAGATCTTCAAGTTATTATTTGCAATAATAATTAGAAGCTATTAATTTTAAGTTCTGTATTTGACAATTACAAGTTCAGATCTTCAAGTTATAATTTGCAATAATAATTAGAAGCTATTAATTTTAAGTTCTGTATTTGACAATTACAAGTTCAGATCTTCAAGTTATAATTTGAATTATAATTATAAGCTATCAATTTTAAGTTCTGTATTTGACAATTACAAGTACAGATCTTCAAGTTATAATTTGCAATAATAATTGGAAGCTATCAATTTTAAGTTCTGTATTTGACAATTACTAGTTCAGATCTTCAAGTTATAATTAGAAATAATAATTTGAATTTGACAAATCTAAGTTCTGTAATTCACTATTACAAGTTCAGATCTTCACGTTATAATTTACAATAATAATTAGAAGCTATCAATTTTAAGTTCTGTAATTGACAATTACAAGTTCAGATCTACAAGTTATAATTTGCACTAATAATTTGTATTTAACAATTAGAAGTTCTGTATTTGACAATTACAAGTTCAGATATTCAAGTTATAATTTGAAATAATAATTAGAAGCTATCAATTTTAAGTTCTGTATTTGACAATTACAAGTTCAGATCTTCAAGTTATAATTTGCAATAATAATTAGAAGCTATCAATTTTAAGTTCTGTATTTGACTATTACTAGTTCAGATCTTCAAGTTATAATTTGAAATAATAATTTGAATTTAACAAATCTAAGTTCTGTAATTCACTATTACAAGTTCAGATCTTCAAGTTATAATTTGCACTAATAATTTGTATTTAACAATTAGAAGTTCTGTATTTGCCAATTACAAGTTCAGATCTTCAAGTTATAATTTGCACTAATAATTTGTATTTAACAATTAGAAGTTCTGTATTTGACAATTACAAGTTCAGATCTTCAAGTTATAATTTGCAATAATAATTAGAAGCTATCAATTTTAAGTTCTGTATTTGACAATTACTAGTTCAGATCTTCAAGTTATAATTTGCACTAATAATTTGTATTTAACATTTAGAAGTTCTGTATTTGACTATTACAAGTTCAGATCTTCGAATTATTATTTGCAATCTTAGTTTGAATTTAACAATTCGAAGTTCTGTATTTACCTATTACAGGTTCAGATCTTCAAGTTATAATTTGCAATCACAATTTGAATTTAACAATGCTAAGTTGCGTATTTGTCTATTACAAGTTCAGATCTTCAAATGTTAATTTGCAATAATAATTAGAAGCTATCAATTATAAGTTCGCTATTTGACAATTACAAGTTCAGATCTTCAAGTTATAATTTGCAATAATAATTAGAAGCTATCAATTTTAAGTTCTGTATTTGACAATTACTAGTTCAGATCTTCAAGTAATAATTTGAAATAATAATTTGAATTTAACAAATCTAAGTTCTGTAATTCACTATTACAAGTTCAGATCTACAAGTTATAATTTACAATAATACCTAGAAGCTATCAATTTTAAGTGCTGTATTTGACAATTACTAGTTCAGATCTTCAAATTATTATTTGCAATAATAATTAGAAGCTATCAATTTTAAGTTCTGCATTTGACAATTACAAGTTAAGATCTTCAAGTTATTATTTGCAATAATAATTAGAAGCTATTAATTTTAAGTTCTGTATTTGACAATTACAAGTTCAGATCTTCAAGTTATAATTTGCAATAATAATTAGAAGCTATCAATTTTAAGTTCTGTATTTGACAATTACAAGTTCAGATCTTCAAGTTATAATTTGAATTATAATTATGAGCTATCAATTTTAAGTTCTGTATTTGACAATTACAAGTACAGATCTTCAAGTTATAATTTGCAATAATAATTGGAAGCTATCAATTTTAAATTCTGTATTTGACAATTACTAGTTCAGATCTTCAAGTTATAATTAGAAATAATAATTTGAATTTGACAAATCTAAGATCTGTAATTCACTATTACAAGTTCAGATCTTCACGTTATAATTTACAATAATAATTAGAAGCTATCAATTTTAAGTTCTGTATTTGACAATTACAAGTTCAGATCTACAAGTTATAATTTGCACTAATAATTTGTATTTAACAATTAGAAGTTCTGTATTTGACAATTACAAGTTCAGATATTCAAGTTATAATTTGAAATAATAATTAGAAGCTATCAATTTTAAGTTCTGTATTTGACAATTACAAGTTCAGATCTTCAAGTTATAATTTGCAATAATAATTAGAAGCTATCAATTTTAAGTTCTGTATTTGACAATTACTAGTTCAGATCTTCAAGTTATAATTTGAAATAATAATTTGAATTTAACAAATCTAAGTTCTGTAATTCACTATTACAAGTTCAGATCTTCAAGTTATAATTTACAATAATAATTAGAAGCTATAAATTTTAAGTTCTGTATTTGACAATTACAAGTTCAGATCTTCAAGTTATAATTTGCACTAATAATTTGTATTTAACAATTAGAAGTTCTGTATTTGACAATCACAAGTTCAGAACTACAAGTTATAATTTGCAATAATAATTAGAAGCTATCAATTTTAAGTTCTGTATTTGACAATTACTAGTTCAGATCTTCAAGTTATAATTAGAAATAATAATTTGAATTTGACAAATCTAAGTTCTGTAATTCACTATTACAAGTTCAGATCTTCAAGTTATAATTTACAATAATAATTAGAAGCTATCAATTTTAAGTTCTGTATTTGAAAATTACAAGTTCAGATCTACAAGTTATAATTTGCACTAATAATTTGTATTTAACAATTAGAAGTTCTGTATTTGACAATTAGAAGTTCAGATCTTCAAGTTATAATTTGAAATAATAATTAGAAGCTATCAATTTTAAGTTCTGTATTTGACAATTAGAAGTTCAGATCTTCAAGTTATAATTTGCAATAATAATTAGAAGCTATCAATTTTAAGTTCTGTATTTGACAATTACTAGTTCAGATCTTCAAGTTATAATTTGAAATAATAATTTGAATTTAACAAATCTAAGTTCTGTAATTCACTATTACAAGTTCAGATCTTCAAGTTATAATTTACAATAATAATTAGAAGCTATCAATTTTAAGTTCTGTATTTGACAATTACAAGTTCAGAACTTCAAGTTATAATTTGCACTAATAATTTGTATTTAACAATTAGAAGTTCTGTATTTGACAATTACAAGTTCAGATCTTCAAGTTATATTTTGCAATAATAATTAGAAGCTATCAATTTTAAGTTCTGTATTAGACAATTACAAGTTCAGATTTTCAAGTTATAATTTGCACTAATAATTTGTATTTAATAATTAGAAGTTCTGTATTTGACAATTACAAGTTCAGATCTTCAAGTTATAATTTGCAATAATAATTAGAAGCTATTAATTTTAAGTTCTGTATTTGACAATTACAAGTTCAGATCTTCAAGTTATAATTTGCAATAATAATTAGAAGCTATCAATTTTAAGTTCTGTATTTGACAATTACAAGTTCAGATCTTCAAGTTATAATTTGCACTAATAATTTGTATTTAACAATTAGAAGTTCTGTATTTGACAATCACAAGTTCAGAACTACAAGTTATAATTTGCAATAATAATTAGAAGCTATCAATTTTAAGATCTGTATTTGACAATTACTAGTTCAGATCATCAAATAATAATTTGAAATAATAATTTGAATTTAACAAATCTAAGTTCTGTAATTCACTATTACAAGTTCAGATCTTCTAGTTATAATTTACAATAATAATTAGAAGCTATCAATTTTAAGTGCTGTATTTGACAATTACTAGTTCAGATCTTCAAGTTATAATTTGCACTAATATTTTGGATTTAACAATTCGAAGTTCTGTATTTGACTATTACAAGTTCAGATCTTCAAGTTATAATTTGAATTATAATTATAAGCTATCAATTTTAAGTTCTGTATTTGACAATTACAAGTACAGATCTTCAAGTTATAATTTGCAATAATAATTGGAAGCTAACAATTTTAAGTTCTGTATTTGACAATTACTAGTTCAGATCTTCAAGTTATAATTTGCACTAATAATTTGTATTTAACAATTAGAAGTTCTGTATTTGACTATTACAAGTTCAGATCTTCGAATTATTATTTGCAATCTTAGTTTGAATTTAACAATTCGAAGTTCTGTATTTACCTATTACAGGTTCAGATCTTCAAGTTATAATTTGCAATCACAATTTGTATTTAACAATGCTAAGTTGCGTATTTGTCTATTACAAGTTCAGATCTTCAAATGTTAATTAGCTATAATAATTAGAAGCTATCAATTATAAGTTCTCTATTTGACAATTACAAGTTCAGATCTTCAAGTTATAATTTGCAATAATAATTAGAAGCTATCAATTTTAAGTTCTGTATTTGACAATTACTAGTTCAGATCTTCAAGTAATAATTTGTAATAATAATTTGAATTTAACAAATCTAAGTTCTGTAATTCACTATTACAAGTTCAGATCTACAAGTTATAATTTACAATAATAACTAGAAGCTATCAATTTTAAGTGCTGTATTTGACAATTACTAGTTCAGATCTTCAAATTATTATTTGCAATAATAATTAGAAGCTATCAATTTTAAGTTCTGCATTTGACAATTACAAGTTCAGATCTTCAAGTTATTATTTGCAATAATAATTAGAAGCTATTAATTTTAAGTTCTGTATTTGACAATTACAAGTTCAGATCTTCAAGTTATAATTTGCAATAATAATTAGAAGCTATCAATTTTAAGTTCTGTATTTGACAATTACTAGTTCAGATCTTCAAGTTATAATTAGAAATAATAATTTGAATTTGACAAATCTAAGTTCTGTAATTCACTATTACAAGTTCAGATCTTCAAGTTATAATTTACAATAATAATTAGAAGCTATCAATTTTAAGTTCTGTATTTGACAATTACAAGTTCAGATCTACAAGTTATAATTTGCACTAATAATTTGTATTTAACAATTAGAAGTTCTGTATTTGACTATTACAAGTTCAGATCTTCAAGTTATATTTTGCAATAATAATTAGAAGCTATCAATTTTAAGTTCTGTATTTGACAATTTCAAGTTCAGATCTTCAAGTTATAATTTGCACTAATAATTTGTATTTAACAATTAGAAGTTCTGTATTTGACAATTACAAGTTCAGATCTTCAAGTTATAATTGGCAATAATAATTAGAAGCTATTAATTTTAAGTTCTGTATTTGACAATTACAAGTTCAGATCTTCAAGTTATAATTTGCAATAATAATTAGAAGCTATCAATTTTAAGTTCTGTATTTGACAATTACAAGTTCAGATCTTCAAGTTATAATTTGCACTAATAATTTGTATTTAACAATTAGAAGTTCTGTATTTGACAATCACAAGTTCAGAACTACAAGTTATAATTTGCAATAATAATTAGAAGCTATCAATTATAAGTTCTCTATTTGACAATTACAAGTTCAGATCTTCAAGTTATAATTTGCAATAATAATTAGAAGCTATCAATTTTAAGTGCTGTATTTGACAATTACTAGTTCAGATCTTCAAATTATTATTTGCAATAATAATTAGAAGCTATCAATTTTAAGTTCTGCATTTGACAATTACAAGTTCAGATCTTCAAGTTATTATTTGCAATAATAATTAGAAGCTATTAATTTTAAGTTCTGTATTTGACAATTACAAGTTCAGATCTTCAAGTTATAATTTGCAATAATAATTAGAAGCTATTAATTTTAAGTTCTGTATTTGACAATTACAAGTTCAGATCTTCAAGTTATAATTTGAATTATAATTATAAGCTATCAATTTTAAGTTCTGTATTTGACAATTACAAGTACAGATCTTCAAGTTATAATTTGCAATAATAATTGGAAGCTATCAATTTTAAGTTCTGTATTTGACAATTACTAGTTCAGATCTTCAAGTTATAATTAGAAATAATAATTTGAATTTGACAAATCTAAGTTCTGTAATTCACTATTACAAGTTCAGATCTTCACGTTATAATTTACAATAATAATTAGAAGCTATCAATTTTAAGTTCTGTATTTGACAATTACAAGTTCAGATCTACAAGTTATAATTTGCACTAATAATTTGTATTTAACAATTAGAAGTTCTGTATTTGACAATTACAAGTTCAGATATTCAAGTTATAATTTGAAATAATAATTAGAAGCTATCAATTTTAAGTTCTGTATTTGACAATTACAAGTTCAGATCTTTAAGTTATAATTTGCAATAATAATTAGAAGCTATCAATTTTAAGTTCTGTATTTGACTATTACTAGTTCAGATCTTCAAGTTATAATTTGAAATAATAATTTGAATTTAACAAATCTAAGTTCTGTAATTCACTATTACAAGTTCAGATCTTCAAGTTATAATTTACAATAATAATTAGAAGCTATAAATTTTAAGTTCTGTATTTGACAATTACAAGTTCAGATCTTCAAGTTATAATTTGCACTAATAATTTGTATTTAACAATTAGAAGTTCTGTATTTGCCAATTACAAGTTCAGATCTTCAAGTTATAATTTGCACTAATAATTTGTATTTAACAATTAGAAGTTCTGTATTTGACAATTACAAGTTCAGATCTTCAAGTTATAATTTGCAATAATAATTAGAAGCTATCAATTTTAAGTTCTGTATTTGACAATTACTAGTTCAGATCTACAAGTTATAATTTGCACTAATAATTTGTATTTAACATTTAGAAGTTCTGTATTTGACTATTACAAGTTCAGATCTTCGAATTATTATTTGCAATCTTAGTTTGAATTTAACAATTCGAAGTTCTGTATTTACCTATTACAGGTTCAGATCTTCAAGTTATAATTTGCAATCACAATTTGAATTTAACAATGCTAAGTTGCGTATTTGTCTATTACAAGTTCAGATCTTCAAATGTTAATTTGCAATAATAATTAGAAGCTATCAATTATAAGTTCGCTATTTGACAATTACAAGTTCAGATCTTCAAGTTATAATTTGCAATAATAATTAGAAGCTATCAATTTTAAGTTCTGTATTTGACAATTACTAGTTCAGATCTTCAAGTAATAATTTGAAATAATAATTTGAATTTAACAAATCTAAGTTCTGTAATTCACTATTACAAGTTCAGATCTACAAGTTATAATTTACAATAATACCTAGAAGCTATCAATTTTAAGTGCTGTATTTGACAATTACTAGTTCAGATCTTCAAATTATTATTTGCAATAATAATTAGAAGCTATCAATTTTAAGTTCTGCATTTGACAATTACAAGTTCAGATCTTCAAGTTATTATTTGCAATAATAATTAGAAGCTATTAATTTTAAGTTCTGTATTTGACAATTACAAGTTCAGATCTTCAAGTTATAATTTGCAATAATAATTAGAAGCTATCAATTTTAAGTTCTGTATTTGACAATTACAAGTTCAGATCTTCAAGTTATAATTTGAATTATAATTATGAGCTATCAATTTTAAGTTCTGTATTTGACAATTACAAGTACAGATCTTCAAGTTATAATTTGCAATAATAATTGGAAGCTATCAATTTTAAATTCTGTATTTGACAATTACTAGTTCAGATCTTCAAGTTATAATTAGAAATAATAATTTGAATTTGACAAATCTAAGATCTGTAATTCACTATTACAAGTTCAGATCTTCACGTTATAATTTACAATAATAATTAGAAGCTATCAATTTTAAGTTCTGTATTTGACAATTACAAGTTCAGATCTACAAGTTATAATTTGCACTAATAATTTGTATTTAACAATTAGAAGTTCTGTATTTGACAATTACAAGTTCAGATTTTCAAGTTATAATTTGAAATAATAATTAGAAGCTATCAATTTTAAGTTCTGTATTTGACAATTACAAGTTCAGATCTTCAAGTTATAATTTGCAATAATAATTAGAAGCTATCAATTTTAAGTTCTGTATTTGACAATTACTAGTTCAGATCTTCAAGTTATAATTTGAAATAATAATTTGAATTTAACAAATCTAAGTTCTGTAATTCACTATTACAAGTTCAGATCTTCAAGTTATAATTTACAATAATAATTAGAAGCTATAAATTTTAAGTTCTGTATTTGACAATTACAAGTTCAGATCTTCAAGTTATAATTTGCACTAATAATTTGTATTTAACAATTAGAAGTTCTGTATTTGACAATCACAAGTTCAGAACTACAAGTTATAATTTGCAATAATAATTAGAAGCTATCAATTTTAAGTTCTGTATTTGACAATTACTAGTTCAGATCTTCAAGTTATAATTAGAAATAATAATTTGAATTTGACAAATCTAAGTTCTGTAATTCACTATTACAAGTTCAGATCTTCAAGTTATAATTTACAATAATAATTAGAAGCTATCAATTTTAAGTTCTGTATTTGAAAATTACAAGTTCAGATCTACAAGTTATAATTTGCACTAATAATTTGTATTTAACAATTAGAAGTTCTGTATTTGACAATTAGAAGTTCAGATCTTCAAGTTATAATTTGAAATAATAATTAGAAGCTATCAATTTTAAGTTCTGTATTTGACAATTAGAAGTTCAGATCTTCAAGTTATAATTTGCAATAATAATTAGAAGCTATCAATTTTAAGTTCTGTATTTGACAATTACTAGTTCAGATCTTCAAGTTATAATTTGAAATAATAATTTGAATTTAACAAATCTAAGTTCTGTAATTCACTATTACAAGTTCAGATCTTCAAGTTATAATTTACAATAATAATTAGAAGCTATCAATTTTAAGTTCTGTATTTGACAATTACAAGTTCAGAACTTCAAGTTATAATTTGCACTAATAATTTGTATTTAACAATTAGAAGTTCTGTATTTGACAATTACAAGTTCAGATCTTCAAGTTATATTTTGCAATAATAATTAGAAGCTATCAATTTTAAGTTCTGTATTAGACAATTACAAGTTCAGATTTTCAAGTTATAATTTGCACTAATAATTTGTATTTAATAATTAGAAGTTCTGTATTTGACAATTACAAGTTCAGATCTTCAAGTTATAATTTGCAATAATAATTAGAAGCTATTAATTTTAAGTTCTGTATTTGACAATTACAAGTTCAGATCTTCAAGTTATAATTTGCAATCACAATTTGAATTTAACAATGCTAAGTTGCGTATTTGTCTATTACAAGTTCAGATCTTCAAATGTTAATTTGCAATAATAATTAGAAGCTATCAATTATAAGTTCGCTATTTGACAATTACAAGTTCAGATCTTCAAGTTATAATTTGCAATAATAATTAGAAGCTATCAATTTTAAGTTCTGTATTTGACAATTACTAGTTCAGATCTTCAAGTAATAATTTGAAATAATAATTTGAATTTAACAAATCTAAGTTCTGTAATTCACTATTACAAGTTCAGATCTACAAGTTATAATTTACAATAATACCTAGAAGCTATCAATTTTAAGTGCTGTATTTGACAATTACTAGTTCAGATCTTCAAATTATTATTTGCAATAATAATTAGAAGCTATCAATTTTAAGTTCTGCATTTGACAATTACAAGTTCAGATCTTCAAGTTATTATTTGCAATAATAATTAGAAGCTATTAATTTTAAGTTCTGTATTTGACAATTACAAGTTCAGATCTTCAAGTTATAATTTGCAATAATAATTAGAAGCTATCAATTTTAAGTTCTGTATTTGACAATTACAAGTTCAGATCTTCAAGTTATAATTTGAATTATAATTATGAGCTATCAATTTTAAGTTCTGTATTTGACAATTACAAGTACAGATCTTCAAGTTATAATTTGCAATAATAATTGGAAGCTATCAATTTTAAATTCTGTATTTGACAATTACTAGTTCAGATCTTCAAGTTATAATTAGAAATAATAATTTGAATTTGACAAATCTAAGATCTGTAATTCACTATTACAAGTTCAGATCTTCACGTTATAATTTACAATAATAATTAGAAGCTATCAATTTTAAGTTCTGTATTTGACAATTACAAGTTCAGATCTACAAGTTATAATTTGCACTAATAATTTGTATTTAACAATTAGAAGTTCTGTATTTGACAATTACAAGTTCAGATTTTCAAGTTATAATTTGAAATAATAATTAGAAGCTATCAATTTTAAGTTCTGTATTTGACAATTACAAGTTCAGATCTTCAAGTTATAATTTGCAATAATAATTAGAAGCTATCAATTTTAAGTTCTGTATTTGACAATTACTAGTTCAGATCTTCAAGTTATAATTTGAAATAATAATTTGAATTTAACAAATCTAAGTTCTGTAATTCACTATTACAAGTTCAGATCTTCAAGTTATAATTTACAATAATAATTAGAAGCTATAAATTTTAAGTTCTGTATTTGACAATTACAAGTTCAGATCTTGAAGTTATAATTTGCACTAGTAATTTGTATTTAACAATTAGAAGTTCTGTATTTGACAATCACAAGTTCAGAACTACAAGTTATAATTTGCAATAATAATTAGAAGCTATCAATTTTAAGTTCTGTATTTGACAATTACTAGTTCAGATCTTCAAGTTATAATTAGAAATAATAATTTGAATTTGACAAATCTAAGTTCTGTAATTCACTATTACAAGTTCAGATCTTCAAGTTATAATTTACAATAATAATTAGAAGCTATCAATTTTAAGTTCTGTATTTGAAAATTACAAGTTCAGATCTACAAGTTATAATTTGCACTAATAATTTGTATTTAACAATTAGAAGTTCTGTATTTGACAATTAGAAGTTCAGATCTTCAAGTTATAATTTGAAATAATAATTAGAAGCTATCAATTTTAAGTTCTGTATTTGACAATTAGAAGTTCAGATCTTCAAGTTATAATTTGCAATAATAATTAGAAGCTATCAATTTTAAGTTCTGTATTTGACAATTACTAGTTCAGATCTTCAAGTTATAATTTGAAATAATAATTTGAATTTAACAAATCTAAGTTCTGTAATTCACTATTACAAGTTCAGATCTTCAAGTTATAATTTACAATAATAATTAGAAGCTATCAATTTTAAGTTCTGTATTTGACAATTACAAGTTCAGAACTTCAAGTTATAATTTGCACTAATAATTTGTATTTAACAATTAGAAGTTCTGTATTTGACAATTACAAGTTCAGATCTTCAAGTTATATTTTGCAATAATAATTAGAAGCTATCAATTTTAAGTTCTGTATTAGACAATTACAAGTTCAGATTTTCAAGTTATAATTTGCACTAATAATTTGTATTTAATAATTAGAAGTTCTGTATTTGACAATTACAAGTTCAGATCTTCAAGTTATAATTTGCAATAATAATTAGAAGCTATTAATTTTAAGTTCTGTATTTGACAATTACAAGTTCAGATCTTCAAGTTATAATTTGCAATAATAATTAGAAGCTATCAATTTTAAGTTCTGTATTTGACAATTACAAGTTCAGATCTTCAAGTTATAATTTGCACTAATAATTTGTATTTAACAATTAGAAGTTCTGTATTTGACAATCACAAGTTCAGAACTACAAGTTATAATTTGCAATAATAATTAGAAGCTATCAATTTTAAGATCTGTATTTGACAATTACTAGTTCAGATCATCAAATAATAATTTGAAATAATAATTTGAATTTAACAAATCTAAGTTCTGTAATTCACTATTACAAGTTCAGATCTTCTAGTTATAATTTACAATAATAATTAGAAGCTATCAATTTTAAGTGCTGTATTTGACAATTACTAGTTCAGATCTTCAAGTTATAATTTGCACTAATATTTTGGATTTAACAATTCGAAGTTCTGTATTTGACTATTACAAGTTCAGATCTTCAAGTTATAATTTGAATTATAATTATAAGCTATCAATTTTAAGTTCTGTATTTGACAATTACAAGTACAGATCTTCAAGTTATAATTTGCAATAATAATTGGAAGCTAACAATTTTAAGTTCTGTATTTGACAATTACTAGTTCAGATCTTCAAGTTATAATTTGCACTAATAATTTGTATTTAACAATTAGAAGTTCTGTATTTGACTATTACAAGTTCAGATCTTCGAATTATTATTTGCAATCTTAGTTTGAATTTAACAATTCGAAGTTCTGTATTTACCTATTACAGGTTCAGATCTTCAAGTTATAATTTGCAATCACAATTTGTACTTAACAATGCTAAGTTGCGTATTTGTCTATTACAAGTTCAGTTCTTCAAATGTTAATTTGCAATAATAATTAGAAGCTATCAATTATAAGTTCTCTATTTAACAATTACAAGTTCAGATCTTCAAGTTATAATTTGCAATAATAATTAGAAGCTATCAATTTTAAGTTCTGTATTTGATAATTACTAGTTCAGATCTTCAAGTAATAATTTGAAATAATAATTTGAATTTAACAAATCTAAGTTCTGTAATTCACTATTACAAGTTCAGATCTACAAGTTATAATTTACAATAATAACTAGAAGCTATCAATTTTAAGTGCTGTATTTGACAATTACTAGTTCAGATCTTCAAATTATTATTTGCAATAATAATTAGAAGCTATCAATTTTAAGTTCTGCATTTGACAATTACAAGTTCAGATCTTCAAGTTATTATTTGCAATAATAATTAGAAGCTATTAATTTTAAGTTCTGTATTTGACAATTACAAGTTCAGATCTTCAAGTTATAATTTGCAATAATAATTAGAAGCTATCAATTTTAAGTTCTGTATTTGACAATTACAAGTTCAGATCTTCAAGTTATAATTTGCAATAATAATTAGAAGCTATCAATTTTAAGTTCTGTATTTGACAATTACTAGTTCAGATCTTCAAGTTATAATTTGCACTAATAATTTGTATTTAACAATTAGAAGTTCTGTATTTGACTATTACAAGTTCAGATCTTCGAATTATTATTTGCAATCTTAGTTTGAATTTAACAATTCGAAGTTCTGTATTTACCTATTACAGGTTCAGATCTTCAAGTTATAATTTGCAATCACAATTTGTATTTAACAATGCTAAGTTGCGTATTTGTCTATTACAAGTTCAGATCTTCAAATGTTAATTAGCTATAATAATTAGAAGCTATCAATTATAAGTTCTCTATTTGACAATTACAAGTTCAGATCTTCAAGTTATAATTTGCAATAATAATTAGAAGCTATCAATTTTAAGTTCTGTATTTGACAATTACTAGTTCAGATCTTCAAGTAATAATTTGAAATAATAATTTGAATTTAACAAATCTAAGTTCTGTAATTCACTATTACAAGTTCAGATCTACAAGTTATAATTTACAATAATAACTAGAAGCTATCAATTTTAAGTGCTGTATTTGACAATTACTAGTTCAGATCTTCAAATTATTATTTGCAATAATAATTAGAAGCTATCAATTTTAAGTTCTGCATTTGACAATTACAAGTTCAGATCTTCAAGTTATTATTTGCAATAATAATTAGAAGCTATTAATTTTAAGTTCTGTATTTGACAATTACAAGTTCAGATCTTCAAGTTATAATTTGCAATAATAATTGGAAGCTATCAATTTTAAGTTCTGTATTTGACAATTACTAGTTCAGATCTTCAAGTTATAATTAGAAATAATAATTTGAATTTGACAAATCTAAGTTCTGTAATTCACTATTACAAGTTCAGATCTTCAAGTTATAATTTACAATTATAATTAGAAGCTATCAATTTTAAGTTCTGTATTTGACAATTACAAGTTCAGATCTACAAGTTATAATTTGCACTAATAATTTGTATTTAACAATTAGAAGTTCTGTATTTGACAATTACAAGTTCAGATATTCTAGTTATAATTTGAAATAATAATAAGAAGCTATCAATTTTAAGTTCTGTATTTGACAATTACAAGTTCAGATCTTCAAGTTATAATTTGCAATAATAATTAGAAGCTATGAATTTTAAGTTCTGTATTTGACAATTACTAGTTCAGATCTTCAAGTTATAATTAGAAATAATAATTTGAATTTGACAAATCTAAGTTCTGTAATTCACTATTACAAGTTCCGATCTTCAAGTTATAATTTACAATAATAATTAGAAGCTATCAATTTTAAGTTCTGTATTTGACAATTACAAGTTCAGATCTACAAGTTATAATTTGCACTAATAATTTGTATTTAACAATTAGAAGTTCTGTATTTGACAATTACAAGTTCAGATCTTCAAGTTATAATTTGAAATAATAATTAGAAGCTATCAATTTTAAGTTCTGTATTTGACAATTAGAAGTTCAGATCTTCAAGTTATAATTTGCAATAATAATTAGAAGCTATCAATTTTAAGTTCTGTATTTGACAATTACTAGTTCAGATCTTCAAGTTATAATATGAAATAATAATTTGAATTTAACAAATCTAAGTTCTGTAATTCACTATTACAAGTTCAGATCTTCAAGTTATAATTTACAATAATAATTAGAAGCTATCAATTTTAAGTTCTGTATTTGACAATTACAAGTTCAGAACTACAAGTTATAATTTGCACTAATAATTTGTATTTAACAATTAGAAGTTCTGTATTTGACTATTACAAGTTCAGATCTTCAAGTTAAATTTTGCAATAATAATTAGAAGCTATCAATTTTAAGTTCTGTATTTGACAATTACAAGTTCAGATCTTCAAGTTATAATTTGCACTAATAATTTGTATTTAACAATTAGAAGTTCTGTATTTGACAATTACAAGTTCAGATCTTCAAGTTATAATTGGCAATAATAATTAGAAGCTATTAATTTTAAGTTCTGTATTTGACAATTACAAGTTCAGATCTTCAAGTTATAATTTGCAATAATAATTAGAAGCTATCAATTTTAAGTTCTGTATTTGACAATTACAAGTTCAGATCTTCAAGTTATAATTTGCACTAATAATTTGTATTTAACAATTAGAAGTTCTGTATTTGACAATCACAAGTTCAGAACTACAAGTTATAATTTGCAATAATAATTAGAAGCTATCAATTTTAAGATCTGTATTTGACAATTACTAGTTCAGATCATCAAATAATAATTTGAAATAATAATTTGAATTTAACAAATCTAAGTTCTGTAATTCACTATTACAAGTTCAGATCTTCTAGTTATAATTTACAATAATAATTAGAAGCTATCCGTTTTAAGTGCTGTATTTGACATTTACTAGTTCAGATCTTCAAGTTATAATTTGCACTAATATTTTGGATTTAACAATTCGAAGTTCTGTATTTGACTATTACAAGTTCAGATCTTCAAGTTATAATTTGAATTATAATTATAAGCTATCAATTTTAAGTTCTGTATTTGACAATTACAAGTACAGATCTTCAAGTTATAATTTGCAATAATAATTGGAAGCTATCAATTTTAAGTTCTGTATTTGACAATTACTAGTTCAGATCTTCAAGTTATAATTAGAAATAATAATTTGAATTTGACAAATCTAAGTTCTGTAATTCACTATTACAAGTTCAGATCTTCAAGTTATAATTTACAATTATAATTAGAAGCTATCAATTTTAAGTTCTGTATTTGACAATTACAAGTTCAGATCTACAAGTTATAATTTGCACTAATAATTTGTATTTAACAATTAGAAGTTCTGTATTTGACAATTACAAGTTCAGATATTCTAGTTATAATTTGAAATAATAATAAGAAGCTATCAATTTTAAGTTCTGTATTTGACAATTACAAGTTCAGATCTTCAAGTTATAATTTGCAATAATAATTAGAAGCTATGAATTTTAAGTTCTGTATTTGACAATTACTAGTTCAGATCTTCAAGTTATAATTTGAAATAATAATTTGAATTTAACAAATCTAAGTTCTGTAATTCACTATTACAAGTTCAGATCTTCAAGTTATAATTTACAATAATAATTAGAAGCTATAAATTTTAAGTTCTGTATTTGACAATTAGAAGTTCAGATCTTCAACTTATAATTAGCAATAAAATTAGAAGCTATCAATTTTAAGTTCTGTATTTGACAATTACTAGTTCAGATCTTCAAGTTATAATTTGAAATAATAATTTGAATTTAACAAATCTAAGTTCTGTAATTCACTATTACAAGTTCAGATCTTCAAGTTATAATTTACAATAATAATTAGAAGCTATCAATTTTAAGTTCTGTATTTGACAATTACAAGTTCAGATCTTCAGGTTATAATTGGCAATAATAATTAGAAGCTATTAATTTTAAGTTCTGTATTTGACAATTACAAGTTCAGATCTTCAAGTTATAATTTGCAATAATAATTAGAAGCTATCAATTTTAAGTTCTGTATTTGACAATTACAAGTTCAGATCTTCAAGTTATAATTTGCACTAATAATTTGTATTTAACAATTAGAAGTTCTGTATTTGACAATCACAAGTTCAGAACTACAAGTTATAATTTGCAATAATAATTAGAAGCTATCAATTTTAAGATCTGTATTTGACAATTACTAGTTCAGATCATCAAATAATAATTTGAAATAATAATTTGAATTTAACAAATCTAAGTTCTGTAATTCACTATTACAAGTTCAGATCTTCTAGTTATAATTTACAATAATAATTAGAAGCTATCAATTTTAAGTGCTGTATTTGACATTTACTAGTTCAGATCTTCAAGTTATAATTTGCACTAATATTTTGGATTTAACAATTCGAAGTTCTGTATTTGACTATTACAAGTTCAGATCTTCAAGTTATAATTTGAATTATAATTATAAGCTATCAATTTTAAGTTCTGTATTTGACAATTACAAGTACAGATCTTCAAGTTATAATTTGCAATAATAATTGGAAGCTATCAATTTTAAGTTCTGTATTTGACAATTACTAGTTCAGATCTTCAAGTTATAATTAGAAATAATAATTTGAATTTGACAAATCTAAGTTCTGTAATTCACTATTACAAGTTCAGATCTTCAAGTTATAATTTACAATTATAATTAGAAGCTATCAATTTTAAGTTCTGTATTTGACAATTACAAGTTCAGATCTACAAGTTATAATTTGCACTAATAATTTGTATTTAACAATTAGAAGTTCTGTATTTGACAATTACAAGTTCAGATATTCTAGTTATAATTTGAAATAATAATTAGAAGCTATCAATTTTAAGTTCTGTATTTGACAATTACAAGTTCAGATCTTCAAGTTATAATTTGCAATAATAATTAGAAGCTATGAATTTTAAGTTCTGTATTTGACAATTACTAGTTCAGATCTTCAAGTTATAATTTGAAATAATAATTTGAATTTAACAAATCTAAGTTCTGTAATTCACTATTACAAGTTCAGATCTTCAAGTTATAATTTACAATAATAATTAGAAGCTATAAATTTTAAGTTCTGTATTTGACAATTAGAAGTTCAGATCTTCAACTTATAATTAGCAATAAAATTAGAAGCTATCAATTTTAAGTTCTGTATTTGACAATTACTAGTTCAGATCTTCAAGTTATAATTTGAAATAATAATTTGAATTTAACAAATCTAAGTTCTGTAATTCACTATTACAAGTTCAGATCTTCAAGTTATAATTTACAATAATAATTAGAAGCTATCAATTTTAAGTTCTGTATTTGACAATTACAAGTTCAGAACTTCAAGTTATAATTTGCACTAATAATTTGTATTTAACAATTAGAAGTTCTGTATTTGACTATTACAAGTTCAGATCTTCAAATTATTATTTGCAATCTTAGTTTGAATTTAACAATTCGAAGTTCTGTATTTACCTATTACAGGTTCAGATCTTCAAGTTATAATTTGCAATCACAATTTGTATTTAACAATGCTAAGTTGCGTATTTGTCTATTACAAGTTCAGATCTTCAAATGTTAATTTGCAATAATAATTAGAAGCTATCAATTATAAGTTCTCTATTTGACAATTACAAGTTCAGATCTTCAAGTTATAATTTGCAATAATAATTAGAAGCTATCAATTTTAAGTTCTGTATTTGACAATTACTAGTTCAGATCTTCAAGTAATAATTTGAAATAATAATTTGAATTTAACAAATCTAAGTTCTGTAATTCACTATTACAAGTTCATATCTACAAGTTATAATTTACAATAATAACTAGAAGCTATCAATTTTAAGTGCTGTATTTGACAATTACTAGTTCAGATCTTCAAATTATTATTTGCAATAATAATTAGAAGCTATCAATTTTAAGTTCTGCATTTGACAATTACAAGTTCAGATCTTCAAGTTATTATTTGCAATAATAATTAGAAGCTATTAATTTTAAGTTCTGTATTTGACAATTACAAGTTCAGATCTTCAAGTTATAATTTGCAATAATAATTAGAAGCTATCAATTTTAAGTTCTGTATTTGACAATTACAAGTTCAGATCTTCAAGTTATAATTTGAATTATAATTATAAGCTATCAATTTTAAGTTCTGTATTTGACAATTACAAGTTCAGATCTTCACGTTATAATTTACAATAATAATTAGAAGCTATCAATTTTAAGTTCTGTATTTGACAATTACAAGTTCAGATCTACAAGTTATAATTTGCACTAATAATTTGTATTTAACAATTAGTAGTTCTGTATTTGACAATTACAAGTTCAGATATTCAAGTTATAATTTGAAATAATAATTAGAAGCTATCAATTTTAAGTTCTGTATTTGACAATTACAAGTTCAGATCTTCAAGTTATAATTTGCAATAATAATTAGAAGCTATCAATTTTAAGTTCTGTATTGGACAATTACTAGTTCAGATCTTCAAGTTATAATTTGAAATAATAATTTGAATTTAACAAATCTAAGTTCTGTAATTCACTATTACAAGTTCAGATCTTCAAGTTATAATTTACAATAATAATTAGAAGCTATAAATTTTAAGTTCTGTATTTGACAATTACAAGTTCAGATCTTCAAGTTATAATTTGCACTAATAATTTGTATTTAACAATTAGAAGTTCTGTATTTGACAATTACAAGTTCAGATCTTCAAGTTATAATTTGCAATAATAATTAGAAGCTATCAATTTTAAGTTCTGTATTTGACAATTACTAGTTCAGATCTTCAAGTTATAATTAGAAATAATAATTTGAATTTGACAAATCTAAGTTCTGTAATTCACTATTACAAGTTCAGATCTTCAAGTTATAATTTACAATAATAATTAGAAGCTATCAATTTTAAGTTCTGTATTTGACAATTACAAGTTCAGATCTACAAGTTATAATTTGCACTAATAATTTGTATTTAACAATTAGAAGTTCTGTATTTGACAATTACAAGTTCAGATCTTCAAGTTATAATTTGAAATAATAATTAGAAGCTATCAATTTTAAGTTCTGTATTTGACAATTAGAAGTTCAGATCTTCAAGTTATAATTTGCAATAATAATTAGAAGCTATCAATTTTAAGTTCTGTATTTGACAATTACTAGTTCAGATCTTCAAGTTATAATTTGAAATAATAATTTGAATTTAACAAATCTAAGTTCTGTAATTCACTATTACAAGTTCAGATCTTCAAGTTATAATTTACAATAATAATTAGAAGCTATCAATTTTAAGTTCTGTATTTGACAATTACAAGTTCAGAACTTCAAGTTATAATTTGCACTAATAATTTGTATTTAACAATTAGAAGTTCTGTATTTGACTATTACAAGTTCAGATCTTCAAGTTATATTTTGCAATAATAATTAGAAGCTATCAATTTTAAGTTCTGTATTTGACAATTACAAGTTCAGATCTTCAAGTTATAATTTGCACTAATAATTTGTATTTAACAATTAGAAGTTCTGTATTTGACAATTACAAGTTCAGATCTTTCAGTTATAATTGGCAATAATAATTAGAAGCTATTAATTTTAAGTTCTGTATTTGACAATTACAAGTTCAGATCTTCAAGTTATAATTTGCAATAATAATTAGAAGCTATCAATTTTAAGTTCTGTATTTGACAATTACAAGTTCAGATCTTCAAGTTATAATTTGCACTAATAATTTGTATTTAACAATTAGAAGTTCTGTATTTGACAATCACAAGTTCAGATCTTCAAGTTATAATTTGCACTAATAATTTGTATTTAACAATTAGAAGTTCTGTATTTGACAATCACAAGTTCAGAACTACAAGTTATAATTTGCAATAATAATTAGAAGCTATCAATTATAAGTTCTCTATTTGACAATTACAAGTTCAGATCTTCAAGTTATAATTTGCAATAATAATTAGAAGCTATCAATTTTAAGTTCTGTATTTGACAATTACAAGTTCAGATCTACAAGTTATAATTTACAATAATAACTAGAAGCTATCAATTTTAAGTGCTGTATTTGACAATTACTAGTTCAGATCTTCAAATTATTATTTGCAATAATAATTAGAAGCTATCAATTTTAAGTTCTGCATTTGACAATTACAAGTTCAGATCTTCAAGTTATTATTTGCAATAATAATTAGAAGCTATTAATTTTAAGTTCTGTATTTGACAATTACAAGTTCAGATCTTCAAGTTATAATTTGCAATAATAATTAGAAGCTATCAATTTTAAGTTCTGTATTTGACAATTACAAGTTCAGATCTTCAAGTTATAATTTGAATTATAATTATAAGCTATCAATTTTAAGTTCTGTATTTGACAATTACAAGTACAGTTCTTCAAGTTATAATTTGCAATAATAATTGGAAGCTATCAATTTTAAGTTCTGTATTTGACAATTACTAGTTCAGATCTTCAAGTTATAATTAGAAATAATAATTTGAATTTGACAAATCTAAGTTCTGTAATTCACTATTACAAGTTCAGATCTTCACGTTATAATTTACAATAATAATTAGAAGCTATCAATTTTAAGTTCTGTATTTGACAATTACAAGTTCAGATCTACAAGTTATAATTTGCACTAATAATTTGTATTTAACAATTAGAAGTTCTGTATTTGACAATTACAAGTTCAGATATAATTTGAAATAATAATTAGAAGCTATCAATTTTAAGTTCTGTATTTGACAATTACAAGTTCAGATCTTCAAGTTATAATTTGCAATAATAATTAGAAGCTATCAATTTTAAGTTCTGTATTTGACAATTACTAGTTCAGATCTTCAAGTTATAATTTGAAATAATAATTTGAATTTAACAAATCTAAGTTCATTAATTCAATATTACAAGTTCAGATCTTCAAGTTATAATTTACAATAATAATTAGAAGCTATAAATTTTAAGTTCTGTATTTGACAATTACAAGTTCAGATCTTCAAGTTATAATTTGCACTAATAATTTGTATTTAACAATTAGAAGTTCTGTATTTGACAATTACAAGTTCAGATCTTCAAGTTATAATTTGCACTAATAATTTGTATTTAACAATTAGAAGTTCTGTATTTGACAATTACAAGTTCAGATCTTCAAGTTATAATTTGCAATAATAATTAGAAGCTATCAATTTTAAGTTCTGTATTTGACAATTACTAGTTCAGATCTTCAAGTTATAATTTGCACTAATAATTTGTATTTAACAATTAGAAGTTCTGTATTTGACTATTACAAGTTCAGATCTTCGAATTATTATTTGCAATCTTAGTTTGAATTTAACAATTCGAAGTTCTGTATTTACCTATTACAGGTTCAGATCTTCAAGTTATAATTTGCAATCACAATTTGTATTTAACAATGCTAAGTTGCGTATTTGTCTATTACAAGTTCAGATCTTCAAATGTTAATTAGCTATAATAATTAGAAGCTATCAATTATAAGTTCTCTATTTGACAATTACAAGTTCAGATCTTCAAGTTATAATTTGCAATAATAATTAGAAGCTATCAATTTTAAGTTCTGTATTTGACAATTACTAGTTCAGATCTTCAAGTAATAATTTGAAATAATAATTTGAATTTAACAAATCTAAGTTCTGTAATTCACTATTACAAGTTCAGATCTACAAGTTATAATTTACAATAATAACTAGAAGCTATCAATTTTAAGTGCTGTATTTGACAATTACTAGTTCAGATCTTCAAATTATTATTTGCAATAATAATTAGAAGCTATCAATTTTAAGTTCTGCATTTGACAATTACAAGTTCAGATCTTCAAGTTATTATTTGCAATAATAATTAGAAGCTATTAATTTTAAGTTCTGTATTTGACAATTACAAGTTCAGATCTTCAAGTTATAATTTGCAATAATAATTAGAAGCTATCAATTTTAAGTTCTGTATTTGACAATTACAAGTTCAGATCTTCAAGTTATAATTTGAATTATAATTATAAGCTATCAATTTTAAGTTCTGTATTTGACAATTACAAGTACAGATCTTCAAGTTATAATTTGCAATAATAATTGGAAGCTATCAATTTTAAGTTCTGTATTTGACAATTACTAGTTCAGATCTTCAAGTTATAATTAGAAATAATAATTTGAATTTGACAAATCTAAGTTCTGTAATTCACTATTACAAGTTCAGATCTTCACGTTATAATTTACAATAATAATTAGAAGCTATCAATTTTAAGTTCTGTATTTGACAATTACAAGTTCAGATCTACAAGTTATAATTTGCACTAATAATTTGTATTTACCAATTAGAAGTTCTGTATTTGACAATTACAAGTTCAGATATAATTTGAAATAATAATTAGAAGCTATCAATTTTAAGTTCTGTATTTGACAATTACAAGTTCAGATCTTCAAGTTATAATTTGCAATAATAATTAGAAGCTATCAATTTTAAGTTCTGTATTTGACAATTACTAGTTCAGATCTTCAAGTTATAATTTGAAATAATAATTTGAATTTAACAAATCTAAGTTCTGTAATTCACTATTACAAGTTCAGATCTTCAAGTTATAATTTACAATAATAATTAGAAGCTATAAATTTTAAGTTCTGTATTTGACAATTACAAGTTCAGATCTTCAAGTTATAATTTGCACTAATAATTTGTATTTAACAATTAGAAGTTCTGTATTTGACAATTACAAGTTCAGATCTTCAAGTTATAATTTGCACTAATAATTTGTATTTAACAATTAGAAGTTCTGTATTTGACAATTACAAGTTCAGATCTTCAAATGTTAATTAGCTATAATAATTAGAAGCTATCAATTATAAGTTCTCTATTTGACAATTACAAGTTCAGATCTTCAAGTTATAATTTGCAATAATAATTAGAAGCTATCAATTTTAAGTTCTGTATTTGACAATTACTAGTTCAGATCTTCAAGTAATAATTTGAAATAATAATTTGAATTTAACAAATCTAAGTTCTGTAATTCATTATTACAAGTTCAGATCTACAAGTTATAATTTACAATAATAACTAGAAGCTATCAATTTTAAGTGCTGTATTTGACAATTACTAGTTCAGATCTTCAAATTATTATTTGCAATAATAATTAGAAGCTATCAATTTTAAGTTCTGCATTTGACAATTACAAGTTCAGATCTTCAAGTTATTATTTGCAATAATAATTAGAAGCTATTAATTTTAAGTTCTGTATTTGACAATTACAAGTTCAGATCTTCAAGTTATAATTTGCAATAATAATTAGAAGCTATCAATTTTAAGTTCTGTATTTGACAATTACTAGTTCAGATCTTCAAGTTATAATTAGAAATAATAATTTGAATTTGACAAATCTAAGTTCTGTAATTCACTATTACAAGTTCAGATCTTCAAGTTATAATTTACAATAATAATTAGAAGCTATCAATTTTAAGTTCTGTATTTGACAATTACAAGTTCAGATCTACAAGTTATAATTTGCACTAATAATTTGTATTTAACAATTAGAAGTTCTGTATTTGACAATTACAAGTTCAGATCTTCAAGTTATAATTTGAAATAATAATTAGAAGCTATCAATTTTAAGTTCTGTATTTGACAATTAGAAGTTCAGATCTTCAAGTTATAATTTGCAATAATAATTAGAAGCTATCAATTTTAAGTTCTGTATTTGACAATTACTAGTTCAGATCTTCAAGTTATAATTTGAAATAATAATTTGAATTTAACAAATCTAAGTTCTGTAATTCACTATTACAAGTTCAGATCTTCAAGTTATAATTTACAATAATAATTAGAAGCTATCAATTTTAAGTTCTGTATTTGACAATTACAAGTTCAGAACTTCAAGTTATAATTTGCACTAATAATTTGTATTTAACAATTAGAAGTTCTGTATTTGACTATTACAAGTTCAGATCTTCAAGTTAAATTTTGCAATAATAATTAGAAGCTATCAATTTTAAGTTCTGTATTTGACAATTACAAGTTCAGATCTTCAAGTTATAATTTGCACTAATAATTTGTATTTAACAATTAGAAGTTCTGTATTTGACAATTACAAGTTCAGATCTTCAAGTTATAATTGGCAATAATAATTAGAAGCTATTAATTTTAAGTTCTGTATTTGACAATTACAAGTTCAGATCTTCAAGTTATAATTTGCAATAATAATTAGAAGCTATCAATTTTAAGTTCTGTATTTGACAATTACAAGTTCAGATCTTCAAGTTATAATTTGCACTAATAATTTGTATTTAACAATTAGAAGTTCTGTATTTGACAATCACAAGTTCAGAACTACAAGTTATAATTTGCAATAATAATTAGAAGCTATCAATTTTAAGATCTGTATTTGACAATTACTAGTTCAGATCATCAAATAATAATTTGAAATAATAATTTGAATTTAACAAATCTAAGTTCTGTAATTCACTATTACAAGTTCAGATCTTCTAGTTATAATTTACAATAATAATTAGAAGCTATCAATTTTAAGTGCTGTATTTGACATTTACTAGTTCAGATCTTCAAGTTATAATTTGCACTAATATTTTGGATTTAACAATTCGAAGTTCTGTATTTGACTATTACAAGTTCAGATCTTCAAGTTATAATTTGAATTATAATTATAAGCTATCAATTTTAAGTTCTGTATTTGACAATTACAAGTACAGATCTTCAAGTTATAATTTGCAATAATAATTGGAAGCTATCAATTTTAAGTTCTGTATTTGACAATTACTAGTTCAGATCTTCAAGTTATAATTAGAAATAATAATTTGAATTTGACAAATCTAAGTTCTGTAATTCACTATTACAAGTTCAGATCTTCAAGTTATAATTTACAATTATAATTAGAAGCTATCAATTTTAAGTTCTGTATTTGACAATTACAAGTTCAGATCTACAAGTTATAATTTGCACTAATAATTTGTATTTAACAATTAGAAGTTCTGTATTTGACAATTACAAGTTCAGATATTCTAGTTATAATTTGAAATAATAATTAGAAGCTATCAATTTTAAGTTCTGTATTTTACAATTACAAGTTCAGATCTTCAAGTTATAATTTGCAATAATAATTAGAAGCTATGAATTTTAAGTTCTGTATTTGACAATTACTAGTTCAGATCTTCAAGTTATAATTTGAAATAATAATTTGAATTTAACAAATCTAAGTTCTGTAATTCACTATTACAAGTTCAGATCTTCAAGTTATAATTTACAATAATAATTAGAAGCTATAAATTTTAAGTTCTGTATTTGACAATTAGAAGTTCAGATCTTCAACTTATAATTAGCAATAAAATTAGAAGCTATCAATTTTAAGTTCTGTATTTGACAATTACTAGTTCAGATCTTCAAGTTATAATTTGAAATATTAATTTGAATTTAACAAATCTAAGTTCTGTAATTCACTATTACAAGTTCAGATCTTCAAGTTATAATTTACAATAATAATTAGAAGCTATCAATTTTAAGTTCTGTATTTGACAATTACAAGTTCAGATCTTCAAGTTATAATTGGCAATAATAATTAGAAGCTATTAATTTTAAGTTCTGTATTTGACAATTACAAGTTCAGATCTTCAAGTTATAATTTGCAATAATAATTAGAAGCTATCAATTTTAAGTTCTGTATTTGACAATTACAAGTTCAGATCTTCAAGTTATAATTTGCACTAATAATTTGTATTTAACAATTAGAAGTTCTGTATTTGACAATCACAAGTTCAGAACTACAAGTTATAATTTGCAATAATAATTAGAAGCTATCAATTTTAAGATCTGTATTTGACAATTACTAGTTCAGATCATCAAATAATAATTTGAAATAATAATTTGAATTTAACAAATCTAAGTTCTGTAATTCACTATTACAAGTTCAGATCTTCTAGTTATAATTTACAATAATAATTAGAAGCTATCAATTTTAAGTGCTGTATTTGACATTTACTAGTTCAGATCTTCAAGTTATAATTTGCACTAATATTTTGGATTTAACAATTCGAAGTTCTGTATTTGACTATTACAAGTTCAGATCTTCAAGTTATAATTTGAATTATAATTATAAGCTATCAATTTTAAGTTCTGTATTTGACAATTACAAGTACAGATCTTCAAGTTATAATTTGCAATAATAATTGGAAGCTATCAATTTTAAGTTCTGTATTTGACAATTACTAGTTCAGATCTTCAAGTTATAATTAGAAATAATAATTTGAATTTGACAAATCTAAGTTCTGTAATTCACTATTACAAGATCAGATCTTCAAGTTATAATTTACAATTATAATTAGAAGCTATCAATTTTAAGTTCTGTATTTGACAATTACAAGTTCAGATCTACAAGTTATAATTTGCACTAATAATTTGTGTTTAACAATTAGAAGTTCTGTATTTGACAATTACAAGTTCAGATATTCTAGTTATAATTTGAAATAATAATTAGAAGCTATCAATTTTAAGTTCTGTATTTGACAATTACAAGTTCAGATCTTCAAGTTATAATTTGCAATAATAATTAGAAGCTATGAATTTTAAGTTCTGTATTTGACAATTACTAGTTCAGATCTTCAAGTTATAATTTGAAATAATAATTTGAATTTAACAAATCTAAGTTCTGTAATTCACTATTACAAGTTCAGATCTTCAAGTTATAATTTACAATAATAATTAGAAGCTATAAATTTTAAGTTCTGTATTTGACAATTAGAAGTTCAGATCTTCAACTTATAATTAGCAATAAAATTAGAAGCTATCAATTTTAAGTTCTGTATTTGACAATTACTAGTTCAGATCTTCAAGTTATAATTTGAAATAATAATTTGAATTTAACAAATCTAAGTTCTGTAATTCACTATTACAAGTTCAGATCTTCAAGTTATAATTTACAATAATAATTAGAAGCTATCAATTTTAAGTTCTGTATTTGACAATTACAAGTTCAGAACTTCAAGTTATAATTTGCACTAATAATTTGTATTTAACAATTAGAAGTTCTGTATTTGACTATTACAAGTTCAGATCTTCAAATTATTATTTGCAATCTTAGTTTGAATTTAACAATTCGAAGTTCTGTATTTACCTATTACAGGTTCAGATCTTCAAGTTATAATTTGCAATCACAATTTGTATTTAACAATGCTAAGTTGCGTATTTGTCTATTACAAGTTCAGATCTTCAAATGTTAATTAGCAATAATAATTAGAAGCTATCAATTATAAGTTCTCTATTTGACAATTACAAGTTCAGATCTTCAAGTTATAATTTGCAATAATAATTAGAAGCTATCAATTTTAAGTTCTGTATTTGACAATTACTAGTTCAGATCTTCAAGTAATAATTTGAAATAATAATTTGAATTTAACAAATCTAAGTTCTGTAATTCACTATTACAAGTTCAGATCTACAAGTTATAATTTACAATAATAACTAGAAGCTATCAATTTTAAGTGCTGTATTTGACAATTACTAGTTCAGATCTTCAAATTATTATTTGCAATAATAATTAGAAGCTATCAATTTTAAGTTCTGCATTTGACAATTACAAGTTCAGATCTTCAAGTTATAATTGGCAATAATAATTAGAAGCTATTAATTTTAAGTTCTGTATTTGACAATTACAAGTTCAGATCTTCAAGTTATAATTTGCAATAATAATTAGAAGCTATCAATTTTAAGTTCTGTATTTGACAATTACAAGTTCAGATCTTCAAGTTATAATTTGCACTAATAATTTGTATTTAACAATTAGAAGTTCTGTATTTGACAATCACAAGTTCAGAACTACAAGTTATAATTTGCAATAATAATTAGAAGCTATCAATTTTAAGATCTGTATTTGACAATTACTAGTTCAGATCATCAAATAATAATTTGAAATAATAATTTGAATTTAACAAATCTAAGTTCTGTAATTCACTATTACAAGTTCAGATCTTCTAGTTATAATTTACAATAATAATTAGAAGCTATCCGTTTTAAGTGCTGTATTTGACATTTACTAGTTCAGATCTTCAAGTTATAATTTGCACTAATATTTTGGATTTAACAATTCGAAGTTCTGTATTTGACTATTACAAGTTCAGATCTTCAAGTTATAATTTGAATTATAATTATAAGCTATCAATTTTAAGTTCTGTATTTGACAATTACAAGTACAGATCTTCAAGTTATAATTTGCAATAATAATTGGAAGCTATCAATTTTAAGTTCTGTATTTGACAATTACTAGTTCAGATCTTCAAGTTATAATTAGAAATAATAATTTGAATTTGACAAATCTAAGTTCTGTAATTCACTATTACAAGTTCAGATCTTCAAGTTATAATTTACAATTATAATTAGAAGCTATCAATTTTAAGTTCTGTATTTGACAATTACAAGTTCAGATCTACAAGTTATAATTTGCACTAATAATTTGTATTTAACAATTAGAAGTTCTGTATTTGACAATTACAAGTTCAGATATTCTAGTTATAATTTGAAATAATAATAAGAAGCTATCAATTTTAAGTTCTGTATTTGACAATTACAAGTTCAGATCTTCAAGTTATAATTTGCAATAATAATTAGAAGCTATGAATTTTAAGTTCTGTATTTGACAATTACTAGTTCAGATCTTCAAGTTATAATTTGAAATAATAATTTGAATTTAACAAATCTAAGTTCTGTAATTCACTATTACAAGTTCAGATCTTCAAGTTATAATTTACAATAATAATTAGAAGCTATAAATTTTAAGTTCTGTATTTGACAATTAGAAGTTCAGATCTTCAACTTATAATTAGCAATAAAATTAGAAGCTATCAATTTTAAGTTCTGTATTTGACAATTACTAGTTCAGATCTTCAAGTTATAATTTGAAATAATAATTTGAATTTAACAAATCTAAGTTCTGTAATTCACTATTACAAGTTCAGATCTTCAAGTTATAATTTACAATAATAATTAGAAGCTATCAATTTTAAGTTCTGTATTTGACAATTACAAGTTCAGATCTTCAAGTTATAATTGGCAATAATAATTAGAAGCTATTAATTTTAAGTTCTGTATTTGACAATTACAAGTTCAGATCTTCAAGTTATAATTTGCAATAATAATTAGAAGCTATCAATTTTAAGTTCTGTATTTGACAATTACAAGTTCAGATCTTCAAGTTATAATTTGCACTAATAATTTGTATTTAACAATTAGAAGTTCTGTATTTGACAATCACAAGTTCAGAACTACAAGTTATAATTTGCAATAATAATTAGAAGCTATCAATTTTAAGATCTGTATTTGACAATTACTAGTTCAGATCATCAAATAATAATTTGAAATAATAATTTGAATTTAACAAATCTAAGTTCTGTAATTCACTATTACAAGTTCAGATCTTCTAGTTATAATTTACAATAATAATTAGAAGCTATCAATTTTAAGTGCTGTATTTGACATTTACTAGTTCAGATCTTCAAGTTATAATTTGCACTAATATTTTGGATTTAACAATTCGAAGTTCTGTATTTGACTATTACAAGTTCAGATCTTCAAGTTATAATTTGAATTATAATTATAAGCTATCAATTTTAAGTTCTGTATTTGACAATTACAAGTACAGATCTTCAAGTTATAATTTGCAATAATAATTGGAAGCTATCAATTTTAAGTTCTGTATTTGACAATTACTAGTTCAGATCTTCAAGTTATAATTAGAAATAATAATTTGAATTTGACAAATCTAAGTTCTGTAATTCACTATTACAAGTTCAGATCTTCAAGTTATAATTTACAATTATAATTAGAAGCTATCAATTTTAAGTTCTGTATTTGACAATTACAAGTTCAGATCTACAAGTTATAATTTGCACTAATAATTTGTATTTAACAATTAGAAGTTCTGTATTTGACAATTACAAGTTCAGATATTCTAGTTATAATTTGAAATAATAATTAGAAGCTATCAATTTTAAGTTCTGTATTTGACAATTACAAGTTCAGATCTTCAAGTTATAATTTGCAATAATAATTAGAAGCTATGAATTTTAAGTTCTGTATTTGACAATTACTAGTTCAGATCTTCAAGTTATAATTTGAAATAATAATTTGAATTTAACAAATCTAAGTTCTGTAATTCACTATTACAAGTTCAGATCTTCAAGTTATAATTTACAATAATAATTAGAAGCTATAAATTTTAAGTTCTGTATTTGACAATTAGAAGTTCAGATCTTCAACTTATAATTAGCAATAAAATTAGAAGCTATCAATTTTAAGTTCTGTATTTGACAATTACTAGTTCAGATCTTCAAGTTATAATTTGAAATAATAATTTGAATTTAACAAATCTAAGTTCTGTAATTCACTATTACAAGTTCAGATCTTCAAGTTATAATTTACAATAATAATTAGAAGCTATCAATTTTAAGTTCTGTATTTGACAATTACAAGTTCAGAACTTCAAGTTATAATTTGCACTAATAATTTGTATTTAACAATTAGAAGTTCTGTATTTGACTATTACAAGTTCAGATCTTCAAATTATTATTTGCAATCTTAGTTTGAATTTAACAATTCGAAGTTCTGTATTTACCTATTACAGGTTCAGATCTTCAAGTTATAATTTGCAATCACAATTTGTATTTAACAATGCTAAGTTGCGTATTTGTCTATTACAAGTTCAGATCTTCAAATGTTAATTTGCAATAATAATTAGAAGCTATCAATTATAAGTTCTCTATTTGACAATTACAAGTTCAGATCTTCAAGTTATAATTTGCAATAATAATTAGAAGCTATCAATTTTAAGTTCTGTATTTGACAATTACTAGTTCAGATCTTCAAGTAATAATTTGAAATAATAATTTGAATTTAACAAATCTAAGTTCTGTAATTCACTATTACAAGTTCAGATCTACAAGTTATAATTTACAATAATAACTAGAAGCTATCAATTTTAAGTGCTGTATTTGACAATTACTAGTTCAGATCTTCAAATTATTATTTGCAATAATAATTAGAAGCTATCAATTTTAAGTTCTGCATTTGACAATTACAAGTTCAGATCTTCAAGTTATTATTTGCAATAATAATTAGAAGCTATTAATTTTAAGTTCTGTATTTGACAATTACAAGTTCAGATCTTCAAGTTATAATTTGCAATAATAATTAGAAGCTATCAATTTTAAGTTCTGTATTTGACAATTACAAGTTCAGATCTTCAAGTTATAATTTGAATTATAATTATAAGCTATCAATTTTAAGTTCTGTATTTGACAATTACAAGTTCAGATCTTCACGTTATAATTTACAATAATAATTAGAAGCTATCAATTTTAAGTTCTGTATTTGACAATTACAAGTTCAGATCTACAAGTTATAATTTGCACTAATAATTTGTATTTAACAATTAGTAGTTCTGTATTTGACAATTACAAGTTCAGATATTCAAGTTATAATTTGAAATAATAATTAGAAGCTATCAATTTTAAGTTCTGTATTTGACAATTACAAGTTCAGATCTTCAAGTTATAATTTGCAATAATAATTAGAAGCTATCAATTTTAAGTTCTGTATTGGACAATTACTAGTTCAGATCTTCAAGTTATAATTTGAAATAATAATTTGAATTTAACAAATCTAAGTTCTGTAATTCACTATTACAAGTTCAGATCTTCAAGTTATAATTTACAATAATAATTAGAAGCTATAAATTTTAAGTTCTGTATTTGACAATTACAAGTTCAGATCTTCAAGTTATAATTTGCACTAATAATTTGTATTTAACAATTAGAAGTTCTGTATTTGACAATTACAAGTTCAGATCTTCAAGTTATAATTTGCAATAATAATTAGAAGCTATCAATTTTAAGTTCTGTATTTGACAATTACTAGTTCAGATCTTCAAGTTATAATTAGAAATAATAATTTGAATTTGACAAATCTAAGTTCTGTAATTCACTATTACAAGTTCAGATCTTCAAGTTATAATTTACAATAATAATTAGAAGCTATCAATTTTAAGTTCTGTATTTGACAATTACAAGTTCAGATCTACAAGTTATAATTTGCACTAATAATTTGTATTTAACAATTAGAAGTTCTGTATTTGACAATTACAAGTTCAGATCTTCAAGTTATAATTTGAAATAATAATTAGAAGCTATCAATTTTAAGTTCTGTATTTGACAATTAGAAGTTCAGATCTTCAAGTTATAATTTGCAATAATAATTAGAAGCTATCAATTTTAAGTTCTGTATTTGACAATTACTAGTTCAGATCTTCAAGTTATAATTTGAAATAATAATTTGAATTTAACAAATCTAAGTTCTGTAATTCACTATTACAAGTTCAGATCTTCAAGTTATAATTTACAATAATAATTAGAAGCTATCAATTTTAAGTTCTGTATTTGACAATTACAAGTTCAGAACTTCAAGTTATAATTTGCACTAATAATTTGTATTTAACAATTAGAAGTTGTGTATTTGACTATTACAAGTTCAGATCTTCAAGTTATATTTTGCAATAATAATTAGAAGCTATCAATTTTAAGTTCTGTATTTGACAATTACAAGTTCAGATCTTCAAGTTATAATTTGCACTAATAATTTGTATTTAACAATTAGAAGTTCTGTATTTGACAATTACAAGTTCAGATCTTCAAGTTATAATTGGCAATAATAATTAGAAGCTATTAATTTTAAGTTCTGTATTTGACAATTACAAGTTCAGATCTTCAAGTTATAATTTGCAATAATAATTAGAAGCTATCAATTTTAAGTTCTGTATTTGACAATTACAAGTTCAGATCTTCAAGTTATAATTTGCACTAATAATTTGTATTTAACAATTAGAAGTTCTGTATTTGACAATCACAAGTTCAGAACTACAAGTTATAATTTGCAATAATAATTAGAAGCTATCAATTATAAGTTCTCTATTTGACAATTACAAGTTCAGATCTTCAAGTTATAATTTGCAATAATAATTAGAAGCTATCAATTTTAAGTTCTGTATTTGACAATTACTAGTTCAGATCTTCAAGTAATAATTTGAAATAATAATTTGAATTTAACAAATCTAAGTTCTGTAATTCACTATTACAAGTTCAGATCTACAAGTTATAATTTACAATAATAACTAGAAGCTATCAATTTTAAGTGCTGTATTTGACAATTACTAGTTCAGATCTTCAAATTATTATTTGCAATAATAATTAGAAGCTATCAATTTTAAGTTCTGCATTTGACAATTACAAGTTCAGATCTTCAAGTTATTATTTGCAATAATAATTAGAAGCTATTAATTTTAAGTTCTGTATTTGACAATTACAAGTTCAGATCTTCAAGTTATAATTTGCAATAATAATTAGAAGCTATCAATTTTAAGTTCTGTATTTGACAATTACAAGTTCAGATCTTCAAGTTATAATTTGAATTATAATTATAAGCTATCAATTTTAAGTTCTGTATTTGACAATTACAAGTACAGTTCTTCAAGTTATAATTTGCAATAATAATTGGAAGCTATCAATTTTAAGTTCTGTATTTGACAATTACTAGTTCAGATCTTCAAGTTATAATTAGAAATAATAATTTGAATTTGACAAATCTAAGTTCTGTAATTCACTATTACAAGTTCAGATCTTCACGTTATAATTTACAATAATAATTAGAAGCTATCAATTTTAAGTTCTGTATTTGACAATTACAAGTTCAGATCTACAAGTTATAATTTGCACTAATAATTTGTATTTAACAATTAGAAGTTCTGTATTTGGCAATTACAAGTTCAGATATAATTTGAAATAATAATTAGAAGCTATCAATTTTAAGTTCTGTATTTGACAATTACAAGTTCAGATCTTCAAGTTATAATTTGCAATAATAATTAGAAGCTATCAATTTTAAGTTCTGTATTTGACAATTACTAGTTCAGATCTTCAAGTTATAATTTGAAATAATAATTTGAATTTAACAAATCTAAGTTCTGTAATTCACTATTACAAGTTCAGATCTTCAAGTTATAATTTACAATAATAATTAGAAGCTATAAATTTTAAGTTCTGTATTTGACAATTACAAGTTCAGATCTTCAAGTTATAATTTGCACTAATAATTTGTATTTAACAATTAGAAGTTCTGTATTTGACAATTACAAGTTCAGATCTTCAAGTTATAATTTGCACTAATAATTTGTATTTAACAATTAGAAGTTCTGTATTTGACAATTACAAGTTCAGATCTTCAAGTTATAATTTGCAATAATAATTAGAAGCTATCAATTTTAAGTTCTGTATTTGACAATTACTAGTTCAGATCTTCAAGTTATAATTTGCACTAATAATTTGTATTTAACAATTAGAAGTTCTGTATTTGACTATTACAAGTTCAGATCTTCGAATTATTATTTGCAATCTTAGTTTGAATTTAACAATTCGAAGTTCTGTATTTACCTATTACAGGTTCAGATCTTCAAGTTATAATTTGCACTAATAATTTGTATTTAACAATTAGAAGTTCTGTATTTGACAATTACAAGTTCAGATCTTCAAGTTATAATTTGCACTAATAATTTGTATTTAACAATTAGAAGTTCTGTATTTGACAATTACAAGTTCAGATCTTCAAGTTATAATTTGCAATAATAATTAGAAGCTATCAATTTTAAGTTCTGTATTTGACAATTACTAGTTCAGATCTTCAAGTTATAATTTGCACTAATAATTTGTATTTAACAATTAGAAGTTCTGTATTTGACTATTACAAGTTCAGATCTTCGAATTATTATTTGCAATCTTAGTTTGAATTTAACAATTCGAAGTTCTGTATTTACCTATTACAGGTTCAGATCTTCAAGTTATAATTTGCACTAATAATTTGTATTTAACAATTAGAAGTTCTGTATTTGACAATTACAAGTTCAGATCTTCAAGTTATAATTTGCAATAATAATTAGAAGCTATCAATTTTAAGTTCTGTATTTGACAATTACTAGTTCAGATCTTCAAGTTATAATTTGAAATAATAATTTGAATTTAACAAATCTAAGTTCTGTAATTCACTATTACAAGTTCAGATCTTCAAGTTATAATTTACAATAATAATTAGAAGCTATCAATTTTAAGTTCTGTATTTGACAATTACAAGTTCAGAACTTCAAGTTATAATTTGCACTAATAATTTGTATTTAACAATTAGAAGTTCTGTATTTGACTATTACAAGTTCAGATCTTCAAGTTATATTTTGCAATAATAATTAGAAGCTATCAATTTTAAGTTCTGTATTTGACAATTACAAGTTCAGATCTTCAAGTTATAATTTGCACTAATAATTTGTATTTAACAATTAGAAGTTCTGTATTTGACAATTACAAGTTCAGATCTTCAAGTTATAATTGGCAATAATAATTAGAAGCTATTAATTTTAAGTTCTGTATTTGACAATTACAAGTTCAGATCTTCAAGTTATAATTTGCAATAATAATTAGAAGCTATCAATTTTAAGTTCTGTATTTGACAATTACAAGTTCAGATCTTCAAGTTATAATTTGCACTAATAATTTGTATTTAACAATTAGAAGTTCTGTATTTGACAATCACAAGTTCAGAACTACAAGTTATAATTTGCAATAATAATTAGAAGCTATCAATTATAAGTTCTCTATTTGACAATTACAAGTTCAGATCTTCAAGTTATAATTTGCAATAATAATTAGAAGCTATCAATTTTAAGTTCTGTATTTGACAATTACTAGTTCAGATCTTCAAGTAATAATTTGAAATAATAATTTGAATTTAACAAATCTAAGTTCTGTAATTCACTATTACAAGTTCAGATCTACAAGTTATAATTTACAATAATAACTAGAAGCTATCAATTTTAAGTGCTGTATTTGACAATTACTAGTTCAGATCTTCAAATTATTATTTGCAATAATAATTAGAAGCTATCAATTTTAAGTTCTGCATTTGACAATTACAAGTTCAGATCTTCAAGTTATTATTTGCAATAATAATTAGAAGCTATTAATTTTAAGTTCTGTATTTGACAATTACAAGTTCAGATCTTCAAGTTATAATTTGCAATAATAATTAGAAGCTATCAATTTTAAGTTCTGTATTTGACAATTACAAGTTCAGATCTTCAAGTTATAATTTGAATTATAATTATAAGCTATCAATTTTAAGTTCTGTATTTGACAATTACAAGTACAGTTCTTCAAGTTATAATTTGCAATAATAATTGGAAGCTATCAATTTTAAGTTCTGTATTTGACAATTACTAGTTCAGATCTTCAAGTTATAATTAGAAATAATAATTTGAATTTGACAAATCTAAGTTCTGTAATTCACTATTACAAGTTCAGATCTTCACGTTATAATTTACAATAATAATTAGAAGCTATCAATTTTAAGTTCTGTATTTGACAATTACAAGTTCAGATCTACAAGTTATAATTTGCACTAATAATTTGTATTTAACAATTAGAAGTTCTGTATTTGACAATTACAAGTTCAGATATAATTTGAAATAATAATTAGAAGCTATCAATTTTAAGTTCTGTATTTGACAATTACAAGTTCAGATCTTCAAGTTATAATTTGCAATAATAATTAGAAGCTATCAATTTTAAGTTCTGTATTTGACAATTACTAGTTCAGATCTTCAAGTTATAATTTGAAATAATAATTTGAATTTAACAAATCTAAGTTCTGTAATTCACTATTACAAGTTCAGATCTTCAAGTTATAATTTACAATAATAATTAGAAGCTATAAATTTTAAGTTCTGTATTTGACAATTACAAGTTCAGATCTTCAAGTTATAATTTGCACTAATAATTTGTATTTAACAATTAGAAGTTCTGTATTTGACAATTACAAGTTCAGATCTTCAAGTTATAATTTGCACTAATAATTTGTATTTAACAATTAGAAGTTCTGTATTTGACAATTACAAGTTCAGATCTTCAAGTTATAATTTGCAATAATAATTAGAAGCTATCAATTTTAAGTTCTGTATTTGACAATTACTAGTTCAGATCTTCAAGTTATAATTTGCACTAATAATTTGTATTTAACAATTAGAAGTTCTGTATTTGACTATTACAAGTTCAGATCTTCGAATTATTATTTGCAATCTTAGTTTGAATTTAACAATTCGAAGTTCTGTATTTACCTATTACAGGTTCAGATCTTCAAGTTATAATTTGCACTAATAATTTGTATTTAACAATTAGAAGTTCTGTATTTGACAATTACAAGTTCAGATCTTCAAGTTATAATTTGCAATAATAATTAGAAGCTATCAATTTTAAGTTCTGTATTTGACAATTACTAGTTCAGATCTTCAAGTTATAATTTGAAATAATAATTTGAATTTAACAAATCTAAGTTCTGTAATTCACTATTACAAGTTCAGATCTTCAAGTTATAATTTACAATAATAATTAGAAGCTATCAATTTTAAGTTCTGTATTTGACAATTACAAGTTCAGAACTTCAAGTTATAATTTGCACTAATAATTTGTATTTAACAATTAGAAGTTCTGTATTTGACTATTACAAGTTCAGATCTTCAAGTTATATTTTGCAATAATAATTAGAAGCTATCAATTTTAAGTTCTGTATTTGACAATTACAAGTTCAGATCTTCAAGTTATAATTTGCACTAATAATTTGTATTTAACAATTAGAAGTTCTGTATTTGACAATTACAAGTTCAGATCTTCAAGTTATAATTGGCAATAATAATTAGAAGCTATTAATTTTAAGTTCTGTATTTGACAATTACAAGTTCAGATCTTCAAGTTATAATTTGCAATAATAATTAGAAGCTATCAATTTTAAGTTCTGTATTTGACAATTACAAGTTCAGATCTTCAAGTTATAATTTGCACTAATAATTTGTATTTAACAATTAGAAGTTCTGTATTTGACAATCACAAGTTCAGAACTACAAGTTATAATTTGCAATAATAATTAGAAGCTATCAATTATAAGTTCTCTATTTGACAATTACAAGTTCAGATCTTCAAGTTATAATTTGCAATAATAATTAGAAGCTATCAATTTTAAGTTCTGTATTTGACAATTACTAGTTCAGATCTTCAAGTAATAATTTGAAATAATAATTTGAATTTAACAAATCTAAGTTCTGTAATTCACTATTACAAGTTCAGATCTACAAGTTATAATTTACAATAATAACTAGAAGCTATCAATTTTAAGTGCTGTATTTGACAATTACTAGTTCAGATCTTCAAATTATTATTTGCAATAATAATTAGAAGCTATCAATTTTAAGTTCTGCATTTGACAATTACAAGTTCAGATCTTCAAGTTATTATTTGCAATAATAATTAGAAGCTATTAATTTTAAGTTCTGTATTTGACAATTACAAGTTCAGATCTTCAAGTTATAATTTGCAATAATAATTAGAAGCTATCAATTTTAAGTTCTGTATTTGACAATTACAAGTTCAGATCTTCAAGTTATAATTTGAATTATAATTATAAGCTATCAATTTTAAGTTCTGTATTTGACAATTACAAGTACAGTTCTTCAAGTTATAATTTGCAATAATAATTGGAAGCTATCAATTTTAAGTTCTGTATTTGACAATTACTAGTTCAGATCTTCAAGTTATAATTAGAAATAATAATTTGAATTTGACAATTCTAAGTTCTGTAATTCACTATTACAAGTTCAGATCTTCACGTTATAATTTACAATAATAATTAGAAGCTATAAATTTTAAGTTCTGTATTTGACAATTACAAGTTCAGATCTACAAGTTATAATTTGCACTAATAATTTGTATTTAACAATTAGAAGTTCTGTATTTGACAATTACAAGTTCAGATATAATTTGAAATAATAATTAGAAGCTATCAATTTTATGTTCTGTATTTGACAATTACAAGTTCAGATCTTCAAGTTATAATTTGCAATAATAATTAGAAGCTATCAATTTTAAGTTCTGTATTTGACAATTACTAGTTCAGATCTTCAAGTTATAATTTGAAATAATAATTTGAATTTAACAAATCTAAGTTCTGTAATTCACTATTACAAGTTCAGATCTTCAAGTTATAATTTACAATAATAATTAGAAGCTATAAATTTTAAGTTCTGTATTTGACAATTACAAGTTCAGATCTTCAAGTTATAATTTGCACTAATAATTTGTATTTAACAATTAGAAGTTCTGTATTTGACAATTACAAGTTCAGATCTTCAAGTTATAATTTGCACTAATAATTTGTATTTAACAATTAGAAGTTCTGTATTTGACAATTACAAGTTCAGATCTTCAAGTTATAATTTGCAATAATAATTAGAAGCTATCAATTTTAAGTTCTGTATTTGACAATTACTAGTTCAGATCTTCAAGTTATAATTTGCACTAATAATTTGTATTTAACAATTAGAAGTTCTGTATTTGACTATTACAAGTTCAGATCTTCGAATTATTATTTGCAATCTTAGTTTGAATTTAACAATTCGAAGTTCCGTATTTACCTATTACAGGTTCAGATCTTCAAGTTATAATTTGCACTAATAATTTGTATTTAACAATTAGAAGTTCTGTATTTGACAATTACAAGTTCAGATCTTCAAGTTATAATTTGCAATAATAATTAGAAGCTATCAATTTTAAGTTCTGTATTTGACAATTACTAGTTCAGATCTTCAAGTTATAATTTGAAATAATAATTTGAATTTAACAAATCTAAGTTCTGTAATTCACTATTACAAGTTCAGATCTTCAAGTTATAATTTACAATAATAATTAGAAGCTATCAATTTTAAGTTCTGTATTTGACAATTACAAGTTCAGAACTTCAAGTTATAATTTGCACTAATAATTTGTATTTAACAATTAGAAGTTCTGTATTTGACTATTACAAGTTCAGATCTTCAAGTTATATTTTGCAATAATAATTAGAAGCTATCAATTTTAAGTTCTGTATTTGACAATTACAAGTTCAGATCTTCAAGTTATAATTTGCACTAATAATTTGTATTTAACAATTAGAAGTTCTGTATTTGACAATTACAAGTTCAGATCTTCAAGTTATAATTGGCAATAATAATTAGAAGCTATTAATTTTAAGTTCTGTATTTGACAATTACAAGTTCAGATCTTCAAGTTATAATTTGCAATAATAATTAGAAGCTATCAATTTTAAGTTCTGTATTTGACAATTACAAGTTCAGATCTTCAAGTTATAATTTGCACTAATAATTTGTATTTAACAATTAGAAGTTCTGTATTTGACAATCACAAGTTCAGAACTACAAGTTATAATTTGCAATAATAATTAGAAGCTATCAATTATAAGTTCTCTATTTGACAATTACAAGTTCAGATCTTCAAGTTATAATTTGCAATAATAATTAGAAGCTATCAATTTTAAGTTCTGTATTTGACAATTACTAGTTCAGATCTTCAAGTAATAATTTGAAATAATAATTTGAATTTAACAAATCTAAGTTCTGTAATTCACTATTACAAGTTCAGATCTACAAGTTATAATTTACAATAATAACTAGAAGCTATCAATTTTAAGTGCTGTATTTGACAATTACTAGTTCAGATCTTCAAATTATTATTTGCAATAATAATTAGAAGCTATCAATTTTAAGTTCTGCATTTGACAATTACAAGTTCAGATCTTCAAGTTATTATTTGCAATAATAATTAGAAGCTATTAATTTTAAGTTCTGTATTTGACAATTACAAGTTCAGATCTTCAAGTTATAATTTGCAATAATAATTAGAAGCTATCAATTTTAAGTTCTGTATTTGACAATTACAAGTTCAGATCTTCAAGTTATAATTTGAATTATAATTATAAGCTATCAATTTTAAGTTCTGTATTTGACAATTACAAGTACAGTTCTTCAAGTTATAATTTGCAATAATAATTGGAAGCTATCAATTTTAAGTTCTGTATTTGACAATTACTAGTTCAGATCTTCAAGTTATAATTAGAAATAATAATTTGAATTTGACAAATCTAAGTTCTGTAATTCACTATTACAAGTTCAGATCTTCACGTTATAATTTACAATAATAATTAGAAGCTATCAATTTTAAGTTCTGTATTTGACAATTACAAGTTCAGATCTACAAGTTATAATTTGCACTAATAATTTTTATTTAACAATTAGAAGTTCTGTATTTGACAATTACAAGTTCAGATATAATTTGAAATAATAATTAGAAGCTATCAATTTTAAGTTCTGTATTTGACAATTACAAGTTCAGATCTTCAAGTTATAATTTGCAATAATAATTAGAAGCTATCAATTTTAAGTTCTGTATTTGACAATTACTAGTTCAGATCTTCAAGTTATAATTTGAAATAATAATTTGAATTTAACAAATCTAAGTTCTGTAATTCACTATTACAAGTTCAGATCTTCAAGTTATAATTTACAATAATAATTAGAAGCTATAAATTTTAAGTTCTGTATTTGACAATTACAAGTTCAGATCTTCAAGTTATAATTTGCACTAATAATTTGTATTTAACAATTAGAAGTTCTGTATTTGACAATTACAAGTTCAGATCTTCAAGTTATAATTTGCACTAATAATTTGTATTTAACAATTAGAAGTTCTGTATTTGACAATTACAAGTTCAGATCTTCAAGTTATAATTTGCAATAATAATTAGAAGCTATCAATTTTAAGTTCTGTATTTGACAATTACTAGTTCAGATCTTCAAGTTATAATTTGCACTAATAATTTGTATTTAACAATTAGAAGTTCTGTATTTGACTATTACAAGTTCAGATCTTCGAATTATTATTTGCAATCTTAGTTTGAATTTAACAATTCGAAGTTCTGTATTTACCTATTACAGGTTCAGATCTTCAAGTTATAATTTGCAATCACAATTTGTATTTAACAATGCTAAGTTGCGTATTTGTCTATTACAAGTTCAGATCTTCAAATGTTAATTAGCTATAATAATTAGAAGCTATCAATTATAAGTTCTCTATTTGACAATTACAAGTTCAGATCTTCAAGTTATAATTTGCAATAATAATTAGAAGCTATCAATTTTAAGTTCTGTATTTGACAATTACTAGTTCAGATCTTCAAGTAATAATTTGAAATAATAATTTGAATTTAACAAATCTAAGTTCTGTAATTCACTATTACAAGTTCAGATCTACAAGTTATAATTTACAATAATAACTAGAAGCTATCAATTTTAAGTGCTGTATTTGACAATTACTAGTTCAGATCTTCAAGTTATAATTTGAAATAATAATTTGAATTTAACAAATCTAAGTTCTGTAATTCACTATTACAAGTTCAGATCTTCAAGTTATAATTTACAATAATAATTAGAAGCTATAAATTTTAAGTTCTGTATTTGACAATTACAAGTTCAGATCTTCAAGTTATAATTTGCACTAATAATATGTATTTAACAATTAGAAGTTCTGTATTTGACAATTACAAGTTCAGATCTTCAAGTTATAATTTGCACTAATAATTTGTATTTAACAATTAGAAGTTCTGTATTTGACAATTACAAGTTCAGATCTTCAAGTTATAATTTGCAATAATAATTAGAAGCTATCAATTTTAAGTTCTGTATTTGACAATTACTAGTTCAGATCTTCAAGTTATAATTTGCACTAATAATTTGTATTTAACAATTAGAAGTTCTGTATTTGACTATTACAAGTTCAGATCTTCGAATTATTATTTGCAATCTTAGTTTGAATTTAACAATTCGAAGTTCCGTATTTACCTATTACAGGTTCAGATCTTCAAGTTATAATTTGCACTAATAATTTGTATTTAACAATTAGAAGTTCTGTATTTGACAATTACAAGTTCAGATCTTCAAGTTATAATTTGCAATAATAATTAGAAGCTATCAATTTTAAGTTCTGTATTTGACAATTACTAGTTCAGATCTTCAAGTTATAATTTGAAATAATAATTTGAATTTAACAAATCTAAGTTCTGTAATTCACTATTACAAGTTCAGATCTTCAAGTTATAATTTACAATAATAATTAGAAGCTATCAATTTTAAGTTCTGTATTTGACAATTACAAGTTCAGAACTTCAAGTTATAATTTGCACTAATAATTTGTATTTAACAATTAGAAGTTCTGTATTTGACTATTACAAGTTCAGATCTTCAAGTTATATTTTGCAATAATAATTAGAAGCTATCAATTTTAAGTTCTGTATTTGACAATTACAAGTTCAGATCTTCAAGTTATAATTTGCACTAATAATTTGTATTTAACAATTAGAAGTTCTGTATTTGACAATTACAAGTTCAGATCTTCAAGTTATAATTGGCAATAATAATTAGAAGCTATTAATTTTAAGTTCTGTATTTGACAATTACAAGTTCAGATCTTCAAGTTATAATTTGCAATAATAATTAGAAGCTATCAATTTTAAGTTCTGTATTTGACAATTACAAGTTCAGATCTTCAAGTTATAATTTGCACTAATAATTTGTATTTAACAATTAGAAGTTCTGTATTTGACAATCACAAGTTCAGAACTACAAGTTATAATTTGCAATAATAATTAGAAGCTATCAATTATAAGTTCTCTATTTGACAATTACAAGTTCAGATCTTCAAGTTATAATTTGCAATAATAATTAGAAGCTATCAATTTTAAGTTCTGTATTTGACAATTACTAGTTCAGATCTTCAAGTAATAATTTGAAATAATAATTTGAATTTAACAAATCTAAGTTCTGTAATTCACTATTACAAGTTCAGATCTACAAGTTATAATTTACAATAATAACTAGAAGCTATCAATTTTAAGTGCTGTATTTGACAATTACTAGTTCAGATCTTCAAATTATTATTTGCAATAATAATTAGAAGCTATCAATTTTAAGTTCTGCATTTGACAATTACAAGTTCAGATCTTCAAGTTATTATTTGCAATAATAATTAGAAGCTATTAATTTTAAGTTCTGTATTTGACAATTACAAGTTCAGATCTTCAAGTTATAATTTGCAATAATAATTAGAAGCTATCAATTTTAAGTTCTGTATTTGACAATTACAAGTTCAGATCTTCAAGTTATAATTTGAATTATAATTATAAGCTATCAATTTTAAGTTCTGTATTTGACAATTACAAGTACAGTTCTTCAAGTTATAATTTGCAATAATAATTGGAAGCTATCAATTTTAAGTTCTGTATTTGACAATTACTAGTTCAGATCTTCAAGTTATAATTAGAAATAATAATTTGAATTTGACAAATCTAAGTTCTGTAATTCACTATTACAAGTTCAGATCTTCACGTTATAATTTACAATAATAATTAGAAGCTATCAATTTTAAGTTCTGTATTTGACAATTACAAGTTCAGATCTACAAGTTATAATTTGCACTAATAATTTTTATTTAACAATTAGAAGTTCTGTATTTGACAATTACAAGTTCAGATATAATTTGAAATAATAATTAGAAGCTATCAATTTTAAGTTCTGTATTTGACAATTACAAGTTCAGATCTTCAAGTTATAATTTGCAATAATAATTAGAAGCTATCAATTTTAAGTTCTGTATTTGACAATTACTAGTTCAGATCTTCAAGTTATAATTTGAAATAATAATTTGAATTTAACAAATCTAAGTTCTGTAATTCACTATTACAAGTTCAGATCTTCAAGTTATAATTTACAATAATAATTAGAAGCTATAAATTTTAAGTTCTGTATTTGACAATTACAAGTTCAGATCTTCAAGTTATAATTTGCACTAATAATTTGTATTTAACAATTAGAAGTTCTGTATTTGACAATTACAAGTTCAGATCTTCAAGTTATAATTTGCACTAATAATTTGTATTTAACAATTAGAAGTTCTGTATTTGACAATTACAAGTTCAGATCTTCAAGTTATAATTTGCAATAATAATTAGAAGCTATCAATTTTAAGTTCTGTATTTGACAATTACTAGTTCAGATCTTCAAGTTATAATTTGCACTAATAATTTGTATTTAACAATTAGAAGTTCTGTATTTGACTATTACAAGTTCAGATCTTCGAATTATTATTTGCAATCTTAGTTTGAATTTAACAATTCGAAGTTCTGTATTTACCTATTACAGGTTCAGATCTTCAAGTTATAATTTGCAATCACAATTTGTATTTAACAATGCTAAGTTGCGTATTTGTCTATTACAAGTTCAGATCTTCAAATGTTAATTAGCTATAATAATTAGAAGCTATCAATTATAAGTTCTCTATTTGACAATTACAAGTTCAGATCTTCAAGTTATAATTTGCAATAATAATTAGAAGCTATTAATTTTAAGTTCTGTATTTGACAATTACTAGTTCAGATCTTCAAGTAATAATTTGAAATAATAATTTGAATTTAACAAATCTAAGTTCTGTAATTCACTATTACAAGTTCAGATCTACAAGTTATAATTTACAATAATAACTAGAAGCTATCAATTTTAAGTGCTGTATTTGACAATTACTAGTTCAGATCTTCAAATTATTATTTGCAATAATAATTAGAAGCTATCAATTTTAAGTTCTGCATTTGACAATTACAAGTTCAGATCTTCAAGTTATTATTTGCAATAATAATTAGAAGCTATTAATTTTAAGTTCTGTATTTGACAATTACAAGTTCAGATCTTCAAGTTATAATTTGCAATAATAATTAGAAGCTATCAATTTTAAGTTCTGTATTTGACAATTACAAGTTCAGATCTTCAAGTTATAATTTGAATTATAATTATAAGCTATCAATTTTAAGTTCTGTATTTGACAATTACAAGTACAGATCTTCAAGTTATAATTTGCAATAATAATTGGAAGCTATCAATTTTAAGTTCTGTATTTGACAATTACTAGTTCAGATCTTCAAGTTATAATTAGAAATAATAATTTGAATTTGACAAATCTAAGTTCTGTAATTCACTATTACAAGTTCAGATCTTCACGTTATAATTTACAATAATAATTAGAAGCTATCAATTTTAAGTTCTGTATTTGACAATTACAAGTTCAGATCTACAAGTTATAATTTGCACTAATAATTTGTATTTAACAATTAGAAGTTCTGTATTTGACAATTACAAGTTCAGATATAATTTGAAATAATAATTAGAAGCTATCAATTTTAAGTTCTGTATTTGACAATTACAAGTTCAGATCTTCAAGTTATAATTTGCAATAATAATTAGAAGCTATCAATTTTAAGTTCTGTATTTGACAATTACTAGTTCAGATCTTCAAGTTATAATTTGAAATAATAATTTGAATTTAACAAATCTAAGTTCTGTAATTCACTATTACAAGTTCAGATCTTCAAGTTATAATTTACAATAATAATTAGAAGCTATAAATTTTAAGTTCTGTATTTGACAATTACAAGTTCAGATCTTCAAGTTATAATTTGCACTAATAATTTGTATTTAACAATTAGAAGTTCTGTATTTGACAATTACAAGTTCAGATCTTCAAGTTATAATTTGCACTAATAATTTGTATTTAACAATTAGAAGTTCTGTATTTGACAATTACAAGTTCAGATCTTCAAGTTATAATTTGCAATAATAATTAGAAGCTATCAATTTTAAGTTCTGTATTTGACAATTACTAGTTCAGATCTTCAAGTTATAATTTGCACTAATAATTTGTATTTAACAATTAGAAGTTCTGTATTTGACTATTACAAGTTCAGATCTTCGAATTATTATTTGCAATCTTAGTTTGAATTTAACAATTCGAAGTTCTGTATTTACCTATTACAGGTTCAGATCTTCAAGTTATAATTTGCAATCACAATTTGTATTTAACAATGCTAAGTTGCGTATTTGTCTATTACAAGTTCAGATCTTCAAATGTTAATTAGCTATAATAATTAGAAGCTATCAATTATAAGTTCTCTATTTGACAATTACAAGTTCAGATCTTCAAGTTATAATTTGCAATAATAATTAGAAGCTATCAATTTTAAGTTCTGTATTTGACAATTACTAGTTCAGATCTTCAAGTAATAATTTGAAATAATAATTTGAATTTAACAAATCTAAGTTCTGTAATTCACTATTACAAGTTCAGATCTACAAGTTATAATTTACAATAATAACTAGAAGCTATCAATTTTAAGTGCTGTATTTGACAATTACTAGTTCAGATCTTCAAATTATTGTTTGCAATAATAATTAGAAGCTATCAATTTTAAGTTCTGCATTTGACAATTACAAGTTCAGATCTTCAAGTTATTATTTGCAATAATAATTAGAAGCTATTAATTTTAAGTTCTGTATTTGACAATTACAAGTTCAGATCTTCAAGTTATAATTTGCAATAATAATTAGAAGCTATCAATTTTAAGTTCTGTATTTGACAATTACTAGTTCAGATCTTCAAGTTATAATTAGAAATAATAATTTGAATTTGACAAATCTAAGTTCTGTAATTCACTATTACAAGTTCAGATCTTCAAGTTATAATTTACAATAATAATTAGAAGCTATCAATTTTAAGTTCTGTATTTGACAATTACAAGTTCAGATCTACAAGTTATAATTTGCACTAATAATTTGTATTTAACAATTAGAAGTTCTGTATTTGACAATTACAAGTTCAGATCTTCAAGTTATAATTTGAAATAATAATTAGAAGCTATCAATTTTAAGTTCTGTATTTGACAATTAGAAGTTCAGATCTTCAAGTTATAATTTGCAATAATAATTAGAAGCTATCAATTTTAAGTTCTGTATTTGACAATTACTAGTTCAGATCTTCAAGTTATAATTTGAAATAATAATTTGAATTTAACAAATCTAAGTTCTGTAATTCACTATTACAAGTTCAGATCTTCAAGTTATAATTTACAATAATAATTAGAAGCTATCAATTTTAAGTTCTGTATTTGACAATTACAAGTTCAGAACTTCAAGTTATAATTTGCACTAATAATTTGTATTTAACAATTAGAAGTTCTGTATTTGACTATTACAAGTTCAGATCTTCAAGTTATATTTTGCAATAATAATTAGAAGCTATCAATTTTAAGTTCTGTATTTGACAATTACAAGTTCAGATCTTCAAGTTATAATTTGCACTAATAATTTGTATTTAACAATTAGAAGTTCTGTATTTGACAATTACAAGTTCAGATCTTCAAGTTATAATTTGCAATCACAATTTGTATTTAACAATGCTAAGTTGCGTATTTGTCTATTACAAGTTCAGATCTTCAAATGTTAATTAGCTATAATAATTAGAAGCTATCAATTATAAGTTCTCTATTTGACAATTACAAGTTCAGATCTTCAAGTTATAATTTGCAATAATAATTAGAAGCTATCAATTTTAAGTTCTGTATTTGACAATTACTAGTTCAGATCTTCAAGTAATAATTTGAAATAATAATTTGAATTTAACAAATCTAAGTTCTGTAATTCACTATTACAAGTTCAGATCTACAAGTTATAATTTACAATAATAACTAGAAGCTATCAATTTTAAGTGCTGTATTTGACAATTACTAGTTCAGATCTTCAAATTATTATTTGCAATAATAATTAGAAGCTATCAATTTTAAGTTCTGCATTTGACAATTACAAGTTCAGATCTTCAAGTTATTATTTGCAATAATAATTAGAAGCTATTAATTTTAAGTTCTGTATTTGACAATTACAAGTTCAGATCTTCAAGTTATAATTTGCAATAATAATTAGAAGCTATCAATTTTAAGTTCTGTATTTGACAATTACTAGTTCAGATCTTCAAGTTATAATTTGAATTATAATTATAAGCTATCAATTTTAAGTTCTGTATTTGACAATTACAAGTACAGATCTTCAAGTTATAATTTGCAATAATAATTGGAAGCTATCAATTTTAAGTTCTGTATTTGACAATTACTAGTTCAGATCTTCAAGTTATAATTAGAAATAATAATTTGAATTTGACAAATCTAAGTTCTGTAATTCACTATTACAAGTTCAGATCTTCACGTTATAATTTACAATAATAATTAGAAGCTATCAATTTTAAGTTCTGTATTTGACAATTACAAGTTCAGATCTACAAGTTATAATTTGCACTAATAATTTGTATTTAACAATTAGAAGTTCTGTATTTGACAATTACAAGTTCAGATATAATTTGAAGTAATAATTAGAAGCTATCAATTTTAAGTTCTGTATTTGACAATTACAAGTTCAGATCTTCAAGTTATAATTTGCAATAATAATTAGAAGCTATCAATTTTAAGTTCTGTATTTGACAATTACTAGTTCAGATCTTCAAGTTATAATTTGAAATAATAATTTGAATTTAACAAATCTAAGTTCTGTAATTCACTATTACAAGTTCAGATCTTCAAGTTATAATTTACAATAATAATTAGAAGCTATAAATTTTAAGTTCTGTATTTGACAATTACAAGTTCAGATCTTCAAGTTATAATTTGCACTAATAATTTGTATTTAACAATTAGAAGTTCTGTATTTGACAATTACAAGTTCAGATCTTCAAGTTATAATTTGCACTAATAATTTGTATTTAACAATTAGAAGTTCTGTATTTGACAATTACAAGTTCAGATCTTCAAGTTATAATTTGCAATAATAATTAGAAGCTATCAATTTTAAGTTCTGTATTTGACAATTACTAGTTCAGATCTTCAAGTTATAATTTGCACTAATAATTTGTATTTAACAATTAGAAGTTCTGTATTTGACTATTACAAGTTCAGATCTTCGAATTATTATTTGCAATCTTAGTTTGAATTTAACAATTCGAAGTTCTGTATTTACCTATTACAGGTTCAGATCTTCAAGTTATAATTTGCAATCACAATTTGTATTTAACAATGCTAAGTTGCGTATTTGTCTATTACAAGTTCAGATCTTCAAATGTTAATTAGCTATAATAATTAGAAGCTATCAATTATAAGTTCTCTATTTGACAATTACAAGTTCAGATCTTCAAGTTATAATTTGCAATAATAATTAGAAGCTATCAATTTTAAGTTCTGTATTTGACAATTACTAGTTCAGATCTTCAAGTAATAATTTGAAATAATAATTTGAATTTAACAAATCTAAGTTCTGTAATTCACTATTACAAGTTCAGATCTACAAGTTATAATTTACAATAATAACTAGAAGCTATCAATTTTAAGTGCTGTATTTGACAATTACTAGTTCAGATCTTCAAATTATTATTTGCAATAATAATTAGAAGCTATCAATTTTAAGTTCTGCATTTGACAATTACAAGTTCAGATCTTCAAGTTATTATTTGCAATAATAATTAGAAGCTATTAATTTTAAGTTCTGTATTTGACAATTACAAGTTCAGATCTTCAAGTTATAATTTGCAATAATAATTAGAAGCTATCAATTTTAAGTTCTGTATTTGACAATTACTAGTTCAGATCTTCAAGTTATAATTAGAAATAATAATTTGAATTTGACAAATCTAAGTTCTGTAATTCACTATTACAAGTTCAGATCTTCAAGTTATAATTTACAATAATAATTAGAAGCTATCAATTTTAAGTTCTGTATTTGACAATTACAAGTTCAGATCTACAAGTTATAATTTGCACTAATAATTTGTATTTAACAATTAGAAGTTCTGTATTTGACAATTACAAGTTCAGATCTTCAAGTTATAATTTGAAATAATAATTAGAAGCTATCAATTTTAAGTTCTGTATTTGACAATTAGAAGTTCAGATCTTCAAGTTATAATTTGCAATAATAATTAGAAGCTATCAATTTTAAGTTCTGTATTTGACAATTACTAGTTCAGATCTTCAAGTTATAATTTGAAATAATAATTTGAATTTAACAAATCTAAGTTCTGTAATTCACTATTACAAGTTCAGATCTTCAAGTTATAATTTACAATAATAATTAGAAGCTATCAATTTTAAGTTCTGTATTTGACAATTACAAGTTCAGAACTTCAAGTTATAATTTGCACTAATAATTTGTATTTAACAATTAGAAGTTCTGTATTTGACTATTACAAGTTCAGATCTTCAAGTTATATTTTGCAGTAATAATTAGAAGCTATCAATTTTAAGTTCTGTATTTGACAATTACAAGTTCAGATCTTCAAGTTATAATTTGCACTAATAATTTGTATTTAACAATTAGAAGTTCTGTATTTGACAATTACAAGTTCAGATCTTCAAGTTATAATTTGCAATCACAATTTGTATTTAACAATGCTAAGTTGCGTATTTGTCTATTACAAGGTTAGATCTTCAAATGTTAATTTGCTATAATAATTAGAAGCTATCAATTATAAGTTCTCTATTTGACAATTACAAGTTAGGATCTTCAAGTTATAATTTGCAATAATAATTAGAAGCTATCAATTTTAAGTTCTGTATTTGACAATTACTAGTTCAGATCTTCAAGTAATAATTTGAAATAATAATTTGAATTTAACAAATCTAAGTTCTGTAATTCACTATTACAAGTTCAGATCTACAAGTTATAATTTACAATAATAACTAGAAGCTATCAATTTTAAGTGCTGTATTTGACAATTACTAGTTCAGATCTTCAAATTATTATTTGCAATAATAATTAGAAGCTATCAATTTTAAGTTCTGCATTTGACAATTACAAGTTCAGATCTTCAAGTTATTATTTGCAATAATAATTAGAAGCTATTAATTTTAAGTTCTGTATTTGACAATTACAAGTTCAGATCTTCAAGTTATAATTTGCAATAATAATTAGAAGCTATCAATTTTAAGTTCTGTATTTGACAATTACTAGTTCAGATCTTCAAGTTATAATTAGAAATAATAATTTGAATTTGACAAATCTAAGTTCTGTAATTCACTATTACAAGTTCAGATCTTCAAGTTATAATTTACAATAATAATTAGAAGCTATCAATTTTAAGTTCTGTATTTGACAATTACAAGTTCAGATCTACAAGTTATAATTTGCACTAATAATTTGTATTTAACAATTAGAAGTTCTGTATTTGACAATTACAAGTTCAGATCTTCAAGTTATAATTTGCAATAATAATTAGAAGCTATCAATTTTAAGTTCTGTATTTGACAATTACTAGTTCAGATCTTCAAGTAATAATTTGAAATAATAATTTGAATTTAACAAATCTAAGTTCTGTAATTCACTATTACAAGTTCAGATCTACAAGTTATAATTTACAATAATAACTAGAAGCTATCAATTTTAAGTGCTGTATTTGACAATTACTAGTTCAGATCTTCAAATTATTATTTGCAATAATAATTAGAAGCTATCAATTTTAAGTTCTGCATTTGACAATTACAAGTTCAGATCTTCAAGTTATTATTTGCAATAATAATTAGAAGCTATTAATTTTAAGTTCTGTATTTGACAATTACAAGTTCAGATCTTCAAGTTATAATTTGCAATAATAATTAGAAGCTATCAATTTTAAGTTCTGTATTTGACAATTACTAGTTCAGATCTTCAAGTTATAATTAGAAATAATAATTTGAATTTGACAAATCTAAGTTCTGTAATTCACTATTACAAGTTCAGATCTTCAAGTTATAATTTACAATAATAATTAGAAGCTATCAATTTTAAGTTCTGTATTTGACAATTACAAGTTCAGATCTACAAGTTATAATTTGCACTAATAATTTGTATTTAACAATTAGAAGTTCTGTATTTGACAATTACAAGTTCAGATCTTCAAGTTATAATTTGAAATAATAATTAGAAGCTATCAATTTTAAGTTCTGTATTTGACAATTAGAAGTTCAGATCTTCAAGTTATAATTTGAAATAATAATTAGAAGCTATCAATTTTAAGTTCTGTATTTGACAATTACAAGTTCAGATCTTCAAGTTATAATTTGCAATAATAATTAGAAGCTATCAATTTTAAGTTCTGTATTGGACAATTACTAGTTCAGATCTTCAAGTTATAATTTGAAATAATAATTTGAATTTAACAAATCTAAGTTCTGTAATTCACTATTACAAGTTCAGATCTTCAAGTTATAATTTACAATAATAATTAGAAGCTATAAATTTTAAGTTCTGTATTTGACAATTACAAGTTCAGATCTTCAAGTTATAATTTGCACTAATAATTTGTATTTAACAATTAGAAGTTCTGTATTTGACAATTACAAGTTCAGATCTTCAAGTTATAATTTGCACTAATAATTTGTATTTAACAATTAGAAGTTCTGTATTTGACAATTACAAGTTCAGATCTTCAAGTTATAATTTGCAATAATAATTAGAAGCTATCAATTTTAAGTTCTGTATTTGACAATTACTAGTTCAGATCTTCAAGTTATAATTTGCACTAATAATTTGTATTTAACATTTAGAAGTTCTGTATTTGACTATTACAAGTTCAGATCTTCGAATTATTATTTGCAATCTTAGTTTGAATTTAACAATTCGAAGTTCTGTATTTACCTATTAGAGGTTCAGATCTTCAAGTTATAATTTGCAATCACAATTTGTATTTAACAATGCTAAGTTGCGTATTTGTCTATTACAAGGTTAGATCTTCAAATGTTAATTTGCTATAATAATGAGAAGCTATCAATTATAAGTTCTCTATTTGACAATTACAAGTTAGGATCTTCAAGTTATAATTTGCAATAATAATTAGAAGCTATCAATTTTAAGTTCTGTATTTGACAATTACTAGTTCAGATCTTCAAGTAATAATTTGAAATAATAATTTGAATTTAACAAATCTAAGTTCTGTAATTCACTATTACAAGTTCAGATCTACAAGTTATAATTTACAATAATAACTAGAAGCTATCAATTTTAAGTGCTGTATTTGACAATTACTAGTTCAGATCTTCAAATTATTATTTGCAATAATAATTAGAAGCTATCAATTTTAAGTTCTGCATTTGACAATTACAAGTTCAGATCTTCAAGTTATTATTTGCAATAATAATTAGAAGCTATTAATTTTAAGTTCTGTATTTGACAATTACAAGTTCAGATCTTCAAGTTATAATTTGCAATAATAATTAGAAGCTATCAATTTTAAGTTCTGTATTTGACAATTACTAGTTCAGATCTTCAAGTTATAATTAGAAATAATAATTTGAATTTGACAAATCTAAGTTCTGTAATTCACTATTACAAGTTCAGATCTTCAAGTTATAATTTACAATTATAATTAGAAGCTATCAATTTTAAGTTCTGTATTTGACAATTACAAGTTCAGATCTACAAGTTATAATTTGCACTAATAATTTGTATTTAACAATTAGAAGTTCTGTATTTGACAATTACAAGTTCAGATCTTCAAGTTATAATTTGAAATAATAATTAGAAGCTATCAATTTTAAGTTCTGTATTTGACAATTAGAAGTTCAGATCTTCAAGTTATAATTTGAAATAATAATTAGAAGCTATCAATTTTAAGTTCTGTATTTGACAATTACTAGTTCAGATCTTCAAGTTATAATTTGCAATAATAATTAGAAGCTATCAATTTTAAGTTCTGTATTTGACAATTACAAGTTCAGATCTTCAAGTTATAATTTGCAATAATAATTAGAAGCTATCAATTTTAAGTTCTGTATTGGACAATTACTAGTTCAGATCTTCAAGTTATAATTAGAAATAATAATTTGAATTTAACAAATCTAAGTTCTGTAATTCACTATTACAAGTTCAGATCTTCAAGTTATAATTTACAATAATAATTAGAAGCTATAAATTTTAAGTTCTGTATTTGACAATTACAAGTTCAGATCTTCAAGTTATAATTTGCACTAATAATTTGTATTTAACAATTAGAAGTTCTGTATTTGACAATTACAAGTTCAGATCTTCAAGTTATAATTTGCACTAATAATTTGTATTTAACAATTAGAAGTTCTGTATTTGACAATTACAAGTTCAGATCTTCAAGTTATAATTTGCAATAATAATTAGAAGCTATCAATTTTAAGTTCTGTATTTGACAATTACTAGTTCAGATCTTCAAGTAATAATTTGAAATAATAATTTGAATTTAACAAATCTAAGTTCTGTAATTCACTATTACAAGTTCAGATCTACAAGTTATAATTTACAATAATAACTAGAAGCTATCAATTTTAAGTGCTGTATTTGACAATTACTAGTTCAGATCTTCAAATTATTATTTGCAATAATAATTAGAAGCTATCAATTTTAAGTTCTGCATTTGACAATTACAAGTTCAGATCTTCAAGTTATTATTTGCAATAATAATTAGAAGCTATTAATTTTAAGTTCTGTATTTGACAATTACAAGTTCAGATCTTCAAGTTATAATTTGCAATAATAATTAGAAGCTATCAATTTTAAGTTCTGTATTTGACAATTACTAGTTCAGATCTTCAAGTTATAATTAGAAATAATAATTTGAATTTGACAAATCTAAGTTCTGTAATTCACTATTACAAGTTCAGATCTTCAAGTTATAATTTACAATAATAATTAGAAGCTATCAATTTTAAGTTCTGTATTTGACAATTACAAGTTCAGATCTACAAGTTATAATTTGCACTAATAATTTGTATTTAACAATTAGAAGTTCTGTATTTGACAATTACAAGTTCAGATCTTCAAGTTATAATTTGAAATAATAATTAGAAGCTATCAATTTTAAGTTCTGTATTTGACAATTAGAAGTTCAGATCTTCAAGTTATAATTTGAAATAATAATTAGAAGCTATCAATTTTAAGTTCTGTATTTGACAATTACTAGTTCAGATCTTCAAGTTATAATTTGCAATAATAATTAGAAGCTATCAATTTTAAGTTCTGTATTTGACAATTACAAGTTCAGATCTTCAAGTTATAATTTGCAATAATAATTAGAAGCTATCAATTTTAAGTTCTGTATTGGATAATTACTAGTTCAGATCTTCAAGTTATAATTTGAAATAATAATTTGAATTTAACAAATCTAAGTTCTGTAATTCACTATTACAAGTTCAGATCTTCAAGTTATAATTTACAATAATAATTAGAAGCTATAAATTTTAAGTTCTGTATTTGACAATTACAAGTTCAGATCTTCAAGTTATAATTTGCACTAATAATTTGTATTTAACAATTAGAAGTTCTGTATTTGACAATTACAAGTTCAGATCTTCAAGTTATAATTTGCACTAATAATTTGTATTTAACAATTAGAAGTTCTGTATTTGACAATTACAAGTTCAGATCTTCAAGTTATAATTTGCAATAATAATTAGAAGCTATCAATTTTAAGTTCTGTATTTGACAATTACTAGTTCAGATCTTCAAGTTATAATTTGCACTAATAATTTGTATTTAACATTTAGAAGTTCTGTATTTGACTATTACAAGTTCAGATCTTCGAATTATTATTTGCAATCTTAGTTTGAATTTAACAATTCGAAGTTCTGTATTTACCTACTACAGGTTCAGATCTTCAAGTTATAATTTGCAATCACAATTTGTATTTAACAATGCTAAGTTGCGTATTTGTCTATTACAAGGTTAGATCTTCAAATGTTAATTTGCTATAATAATTAGAAGCTATCAATTATAAGTTCTCTATTTGACAATTACAAGTTAGGATCTTCAAGTTATAATTTGCAATAATAATTAGAAGCTATCAATTTTAAGTTCTGTATTTGACAATTACTAGTTCAGATCTTCAAGTAATAATTTGAAATAATAATTTGAATTTAACAAATCTAAGTTCTGTAATTCACTATTACAAGTTCAGATCTACAAGTTATAATTTACAATAATAACTAGAAGCTATCAATTTTAAGTGCTGTATTTGACAATTACTAGTTCAGATCTTCAAATTATTATTTGCAATAATAATTAGAAGCTATCAATTTTAAGTTCTGCATTTGACAATTACAAGTTCAGATCTTCAAGTTATTATTTGCAATAATAATTAGAAGCTATTAATTTTAAGTTCTGTATTTGAAAATTACAAGTTCAGATCTTCATGTTATAATTTGCAATAATAATTAGAAGCTATCAATTTTAAGTTCTGTATTTGACAATTACTAGTTCAGATCTTCAAGTTATAATTAGAAATAATAATTTGAATTTGACAAATCTAAGTTCTGTAATTCACTATTACAAGTTCAGATCTTCAAGTTATAATTTACAATAATAATTAGAAGCTATCAATTTTAAGTTCTGTATTTGACAATTACAAGTTCAGATCTACAAGTTATAATTTGCACTAATAATTTGTATTTAACAATTAGAAGTTCTGTATTTGACAATTACAAGTTCAGATCTTCAAGTTATAATTTGAAATAATAATTAGAAGCTATCAATTTTAAGTTCTGTATTTGACAATTAGAAGTTCAGATCTTCAAGTTATAATTTGAAATAATAATTAGAAGCTATCAATTTTAAGTTCTGTATTTGACAATTACTAGTTCAGATCTTCAAGTTATAATTTGCAATAATAATTAGAAGCTATCAATTTTAAGTTCTGTATTTGACAATTACAAGTTCAGATCTTCAAGTTATAATTTGCAATAATAATTAGAAGCTATCAATTTTAAGTTCTGTATTGGACAATTACTAGTTCAGATCTTCAAGTTATAATTTGAAATAATAATTTGAATTTAACAAATCTAAGTTCTGTAATTCACTATTACAAGTTCAGATCTTCAAGTTATAATTTACAATAATAATTAGAAGCTATAAATTTTAAGTTCTGTATTTGACAATTACAAGTTCAGATCTTCAAGTTATAATTTGCACTAATAATTTGTATTTAACAATTAGAAGTTCTGTATTTGACAATTACAAGTTCAGATCTTCAAGTTATAATTTGCACTAATAATTTGTATTTAACAATTAGAAGTTCTGTATTTGACAATTACAAGTTCAGATCTTCAAGTTATAATTTGCAATAATAATTAGAAGCTATCAATTTTAAGTTCTGTATTTGACAATTACTAGTTCAGATCTTCAAGTAATAATTTGAAATAATAATTTGAATTTAACAAATCTAAGTTCTGTAATTCACTATTACAAGTTCAGATCTACAAGTTATAATTTACAATAATAACTAGAAGCTATCAATTTTAAGTGCTGTATTTGACAATTACTAGTTCAGATCTTCAAATTATTATTTGCAATAATAATTAGAAGCTATCAATTTTAAGTTCTGCATTTGACAATTACAAGTTCAGATCTTCAAGTTATTATTTGCAATAATAATTAGAAGCTATTAATTTTAAGTTCTGTATTTGACAATTACAAGTTCAGATCTTCAAGTTATAATTTGCAATAATAATTAGAAGCTATCAATTTTAAGTTCTGTATTTGACAATTACTAGTTCAGATCTTCAAGTTATAATTAGAAATAATAATTTAAATTTGACAAATCTAAGTTCTGTAATTCACTATTACAAGTTCAGATCTTCAAGTTATAATTTACAATAATAATTAGGAGCTATCAATTTTAAGTTCTGTATTTGACAATTACAAGTTCAGATCTACAAGTTATAATTTGCACTAATAATTTGTATTTAACAATTAGAAGTTCTGTATTTGACAATTACAAGTTCAGATCTTCAAGTTATAATTTGAAATAATAATTAGAAGCTATCAATTTTAAGTTCTGTATTTGACAATTAGAAGTTCAGATCTTCAAGTTATAATTTGAAATAATAATTAGAAGCTATCAATTTTAAGTTCTGTATTTGACAATTACTAGTTCAGATCTTCAAGTTATAATTTGCAATAATAATTAGAAGCTATCAATTTTAAGTTCTGTATTTGACAATTACAAGTTCAGATCTTCAAGTTATAATTTGCAATAATAATTAGAAGCTATCAATTTTAAGTTCTGTATTGGACAATTACTAGTTCAGATCTTCAAGTTATAATTTGAAATAATAATTTGAATTTAACAAATCTAAGTTCTGTAATTCACTATTACAAGTTCAGATCTTCAAGTTATAATTTACAATAATAATTAGAAGCTATAAATTTTAAGTTCTGTATTTGACAATTACAAGTTCAGATCTTCAAGTTATAATTTGCACTAATAATTTGTATTTAACAATTAGAAGTTCTGTATTTGACAATTACAAGTTCAGATCTTCAAGTTATAATTTGCACTAATAATTTGTATTTAACAATTAGAAGTTCTGTATTTGACAATTACAAGTTCAGATCTTCAAGTTATAATTTGCAATAATAATTAGAAGCTATCAATTTTAAGTTCTGTATTTGACAATTACTAGTTCAGATCTTCAAGTTATAATTTGCACTAATAATTTGTATTTAACATTTAGAAGTTCTGTATTTGACTATTACAAGTTCAGATCTTCGAATTATTATTTGCAATCTTAGTTTGAATTTAACAATTCGAAGTTCTGTAATTCACTATTACAAGTTCAGATCTTCAAGTTATAATTTACAATAATAATTAGAAGCTATAAATTTTAAGTTCTGTATTTGACAATTACAAGTTCAGATCTTCAAGTTATAATTTGCACTAATAATTTGTATTTAACAATTAGAAGTTCTGTATTTGACAATTACAAGTTCAGATCTTCAAGTTATAATTTGCAATAATAATTAGAAGCTATCAATTTTAAGTTCTGTATTTGACAATTACTAGTTCAGATCTTCAAGTAATAATTTGAAATAATAATTTGAATTTAACAAATCTAAGTTCTGTAATTCACTATTACAAGTTCAGATCTACAAGTTATAATTTACAATAATAACTAGAAGCTATCAATTTTAAGTGCTGTATTTGACAATTACTAGTTCAGATCTTCAAATTATTATTTGCAATAATAATTAGAAGCTATCAATTTTAAGTTCTGCATTTGACAATTACAAGTTCAGATCTTCAAGTTATTATTTGCAATAATAATTAGAAGCTATTAATTTTAAGTTCTGTATTTGACAATTACAAGTTCAGATCTTCAAGTTATAATTTGCAATAATAATTAGAAGCTATCAATTTTAAGTTCTGTATTTGACAATTACTAGTTCAGATCTTCAAGTTATAATTAGAAATAATAATTTAAATTTGACAAATCTAAGTTCTGTAATTCACTATTACAAGTTCAGATCTTCAAGTTATAATTTACAATAATAATTAGAAGCTATCAATTTTAAGTTCTGTATTTGACAATTACAAGTTCAGATCTACAAGTTATAATTTGCACTAATAATTTGTATTTAACAATTAGAAGTTCTGTATTTGACAATTACAAGTTCAGATCTTCAAGTTATAATTTGAAATAATAATTAGAAGCTATCAATTTTAAGTTCTGTATTTGACAATTAGAAGTTCAGATCTTCAAGTTATAATTTGAAATAATAATTAGAAGCTATCAATTTTAAGTTCTGTATTTGACAATTACTAGTTCAGATCTTCAAGTTATAATTTGCAATAATAATTAGAAGCTATCAATTTTAAGTTCTGTATTTGACAATTACAAGTTCAGATCTTCAAGTTATAATTTGCAATAATAATTAGAAGCTATCAATTTTAAGTTCTGTATTGGACAATTACTAGTTCAGATCTTCAAGTTATAATTTGAAATAATAATTTGAATTTAACAAATCTAAGTTCTGTAATTCACTATTACAAGTTCAGATCTTCAAGTTATAATTTACAATAATAATTAGAAGCTATAAATTTTAAGTTCTGTATTTGACAATTACAAGTTCAGATCTTCAAGTTATAATTTGCACTAATAATTTGTATTTAACAATTAGAAGTTCTGTATTTGACAATTACAAGTTCAGATCTTCAAGTTATAATTTGCACTAATAATTTGTATTTAACAATTAGAAGTTCTGTATTTGACAATTACAAGTTCAGATCTTCAAGTTATAATTTGCAATAATAATTAGAAGCTATCAATTTTAAGTTCTGTATTTGACAATTACTAGTTCAGATCTTCAAGTTATAATTTGCACTAATAATTTGTATTTAACATTTAGAAGTTCTGTATTTGACTATTACAAGTTCAGATCTTCGAATTATTATTTGCAATCTTAGTTTGAATTTAACAATTCGAAGTTCTGTAATTCACTATTACAAGTTCAGATCTTCAAGTTATAATTTACAATAATAATTAGAAGCTATAAATTTTAAGTTCTGTATTTGACAATTACAAGTTCAGATCTTCAAGTTATAATTTGCACTAATAATTTGTATTTAACAATTAGAAGTTCTGTATTTGACAATTACAAGTTCAGATCTTCAAGTTATAATTTGCACTAATAATTTGTATTTAACAATTAGAAGTTCTGTATTTGACAATTACAAGTTCAGATCTTCAAGTTATAATTTGCAATAATAATTAGAAGCTATCAATTTTAAGTTCTGTATTTGACAATTACTAGTTCAGATCTTCAAGTAATAATTTGAAATAATAATTTGAATTTAACAAATCTAAGTTCTGTAATTCACTATTACAAGTTCAGATCTACAAGTTATAATTTACAATAATAACTAGAAGCTATCAATTTTAAGTGCTGTATTTGACAATTACTAGTTCAGATCTTCAAATTATTATTAGCAATAATAATTAGAAGCTATCAATTTTAAGTTCTGCATTTGACAATTACAAGTTCAGATCTTCAAGTTATTATTTGCAATAATAATTAGAAGCTATTAATTTTAAGTTCTGTATTTGACAATTACAAGTTCAGATCTTCAAGTTATAATTTGCAATAATAATTAGAAGCTATCAATTTTAAGTTCTGTATTTGACAATTACTAGTTCAGATCTTCAAGTTATAATTAGAAATAATAATTTGAATTTGACAAATCTAAGTTCTGTAATTCACTATTACAAGTTCAGATCTTCAAGTTATAATTTACAATAATAATTAGAAGCTATCAATTTTAAGTTCTGTATTTGACAATTACAAGTTCAGATCTACAAGTTATAATTTGCACTAATAATTTGTATTTAACAATTAGAAGTTCTGTATTTGACAATTACAAGTTCAGATCTTCAAGTTATAATTTGAAATAATAATTAGAAGCTATCAATTTTAAGTTCTGTATTTGACAATTAGAAGTTCAGATCTTCAAGTTATAATTTGAAATAATAATTAGAAGCTATCAATTTTAAGTTCTGTATTTGACAATTACTAGTTCAGATCTTCAAGTTATAATTTGCAATAATAATTAGAAGCTATCAATTTTAAGTTCTGTATTTGACAATTACAAGTTCAGATCTTCAAGTTATAATTTGCAATAATAATTAGAAGCTATCAATTTTAAGTTCTGTATTGGACAATTACTAGTTCAGATCTTCAAGTTATAATTTGAAATAATAATTTGAATTTAACAAATCTAAGTTCTGTAATTCACTATTACAAGTTCAGATCTTCAAGTTATAATTTACAATAATAATTAGAAGCTATAAATTTTAAGTTCTGTATTTGACAATTACAAGTTCAGATCTTCAAGTTATAATTTGCACTAATAATTTGTATTTAACAATTAGAAGTTCTGTATTTGACAATTACAAGTTCAGATCTTCAAGTTATAATTTGCACTAATAATTTGTATTTAACAATTAGAAGTTCTGTATTTGACAATTACAAGTTCAGATCTTCAAGTTATAATTTGCAATAATAATTAGAAGCTATCAATTTTAAGTTCTGTATTTGACAATTACTAGTTCAGATCTTCAAGTTATAATTTGCACTAATAATTTGTATTTAACATTTAGAAGTTCTGTATTTGACTATTACAAGTTCAGATCTTCGAATTATTATTTGCAATCTTAGTTTGAATTTAACAATTCGAAGTTCTGTATTTACCTACTACAGGTTCAGATCTTCAAGTTATAATTTGCAATCACAATTTGTATTTAACAATGCTAAGTTGCGTATTTGTCTATTACAAGGTTAGATCTTCAAATGTTAATTTGCTATAATAATTAGAAGCTATCAATTATAAGTTCTCTATTTGACAATTACAAGTTAGGATCTTCAAGTTATAATTTGCAATAATAATTAGAAGCTATCAATTTTAAGTTCTGTATTTGACAATTACTAGTTCAGATCTTCAAGTAATAATTTGAAATAATAATTTGAATTTAACAAATCTAAGTTCTGTAATTCACTATTACAAGCTCAGATCTACAAGTTATAATTTACAATAATAACTAGAAGCTATCAATTTTAAGTGCTGTATTTGACAATTACTAGTTCAGATCTTCAAATTATTATTTGCAATAATAATTAGAAGCTATCAATTTTAAGTTCTGCATTTGACAATTACAAGTTCAGATCTTCAAGTTATTATTTGCAATAATAATTAGAAGCTATTAATTTTAAGTTCTGTATTTGACAATTACAAGTTCAGATCTTCATGTTATAATTTGCAATAATAATTAGAAGCTATCAATTTTAAGTTCTGTATTTGACAATTACTAGTTCAGATCTTCAAGTTATAATTAGAAATAATAATTTGAATTTGACAAATCTAAGTTCTGTAATTCACTATTACAAGTTCAGATCTTCAAGTTATAATTTACAATAATAATTAGAAGCTATCAATTTTAAGTTCTGTATTTGACAATTACAAGTTCAGATCTACAAGTTATAATTTGCACTAATAATTTGTATTTAACAATTAGAAGTTCTGTATTTGACAATTACAAGTTCAGATCTTCAAGTTATAATTTGAAATAATAATTAGAAGCTATCAATTTTAAGTTCTGTATTTGACAATTAGAAGTTCAGATCTTCAAGTTATAATTTGAAATAATAATTAGAAGCTATCAATTTTAAGTTCTGTATTTGACAATTACTAGTTCAGATCTTCAAGTTATAATTTGCAATAATAATTAGAAGCTATCAATTTTAATTTCTGTATTTGACAATTACAAGTTCAGATCTTCAAGTTATAATTTGCAATAATAATTAGAAGCTATCAATTTTAAGTTCTGTATTGGACAATTACTAGTTCAGATCTTCAAGTTATAATTTGAAATAATAATTTGAATTTAACAAATCTAAGTTCTGTAATTCACTATTACAAGTTCAGATCTTCAAGTTATAATTTACAATAATAATTAGAAGCTATAAATTTTAAGTTCTGTATTTGACAATTACAAGTTCAGATCTTCAAGTTATAATTTGCACTAATAATTTGTATTTAACAATTAGAAGTTCTGTATTTGACAATTACAAGTTCAGATCTTCAAGTTATAATTTGCACTAATAATTTGTATTTAACAATTAGAAGTTCTGTATTTGACAATTACAAGTTCAGATCTTCAAGTTATAATTTGCAATAATAATTAGAAGCTATCAATTTTAAGTTCTGTATTTGACAATTACTAGTTCAGATCTTCAAGTAATAATTTGAAATAATAATTTGAATTTAACAAATCTAAGTTCTGTAATTCACTATTACAAGTTCAGATCTACAAGTTATAATTTACAATAATAACTAGAAGCTATCAATTTTAAGTGCTGTATTTGACAATTACTAGTTCAGATCTTCAAATTATTATTTGCAATAATAATTAGAAGCTATCAATTTTAAGTTCTGCATTTGACAATTACAAGTTCAGATCTTCAAGTTATTATTTGCAATAATAATTAGAAGCTATTAATTTTAAGTTCTGTATTTGACAATTACAAGTTCAGATCTTCAAGTTATAATTTGCAATAATAATTAGAAGCTATCAATTTTAAGTTCTGTATTTGACAATTACTAGTTCAGATCTTCAAGTTATAATTAGAAATAATAATTTAAATTTGACAAATCTAAGTTCTGTAATTCACTATTACAAGTTCAGATCTTCAAGTTATAATTTACAATAATAATTAGAAGCTATCAATTTTAAGTTCTGTATTTGACAATTACAAGTTCAGATCTACAAGTTATAATTTGCACTAATAATTTGTATTTAACAATTAGAAGTTCTGTATTTGACAATTACAAGTTCAGATCTTCAAGTTATAATTTGAAATAATAATTAGAAGCTATCAATTTTAAGTTCTGTATTTGACAATTAGAAGTTCAGATCTTCAAGTTATAATTTGAAATAATAATTAGAAGCTATCAATTTTAAGTTCTGTATTTGACAATTACTAGTTCAGATCTTCAAGTTATAATTTGCAATAATAATTAGAAGCTATCAATTTTAAGTTCTGTATTTGACAATTACAAGTTCAGATCTTCAAGTTATAATTTGCAATAATAATTAGAAGCTATCAATTTTAAGTTCTGTATTGGACAATTACTAGTTCAGATCTTCAAGTTATAATTTGAAATAATAATTTGAATTTAACAAATCTAAGTTCTGTAATTCACTATTACAAGTTCAGATCTTCAAGTTATAATTTACAATAATAATTAGAAGCTATAAATTTTAAGTTCTGTATTTGACAATTACAAGTTCAGATCTTCAAGTTATAATTTGCACTAATAATTTGTATTTAACAATTAGAAGTTCTGTATTTGACAATTACAAGTTCAGATCTTCAAGTTATAATTTGCACTAATAATTTGTATTTAACAATTAGAAGTTCTGTATTTGACAATTACAAGTTCAGATCTTCAAGTTATAATTTGCAATAATAATTAGAAGCTATCAATTTTAAGTTCTGTATTTGACAATTACTAGTTCAGATCTTCAAGTTATAATTTGCACTAATAATTTGTATTTAACATTTAGAAGTTCTGTATTTGACTATTACAAGTTCAGATCTTCGAATTATTATTTGCAATCTTAGTTTGAATTTAACAATTCGAAGTTCTGTATTTACCTATTACAGGTTCAGATCTTCAAGTTATAATTTGCAATCACAATTTGTATTTAACAATGCTAAGTTGCGTATTTGTCTATTACAAGTTCAGATCTTCAAATGTTAATTTGCAATAATAATTAGAAGCTATCAATTATAAGTTCTCTATTTGACAATTACAAGTTCAGATCTTCAAGTTATAATTTGCAATAATAATTAGAAGCTATCAATTTTAAGTTCTGTATTTGACAATTACTAGTTCAGATCTTCAAGTAATAATTTGAAATAATAATTTGAATTTAACAAATCTAAGTTCTGTAATTCACTATTACAAGTTCAGATCTACAAGTTATAATTTACAATAATAACTAGAAGCTATCAATTTTAAGTGCTGTATTTGACAATTACTAGTTCAGATCTTCAAATTATTATTTGCAATAATAATTAGAAGCTATCAATTTTAAGTTCTGCATTTGACAATTACAAGTTCAGATCTTCAAGTTACTATTTGCAATAATAATTAGAAGCTATTAATTTTAAGTTCTGTATTTGACAATTACAAGTTCAGATCTTCAAGTTATAATTTGCAATAATAATTAGAAGCTATCAATTTTAAGTTCTGTATTTGACAATTACTAGTTCAGATCTTCAAGTTATAATTAGAAATAATAATTTGAATTTGACAAATCTAAGTTCTGTAATTCACTATTACAAGTTCAGATCTTCAAGTTATAATTTACAATAATAATTAGAAGCTATCAATTTTAAGTTCTGTATTTGAAAATTACAAGTTCAGATCTACAAGTTATAATTTGCACTAATAATTTGTATTTAACAATTAGAAGTTCTGTATTTGACAATTACAAGTTCAGATCTTCAAGTTATAATTTGAAATAATAATTAGAAGCTATCAATTTTAAGTTCTGTATTTGACAATTAGAAGTTCAGATCTTCAAGTTATAATTTGCAATAATAATTAGAAGCTATCAATTTTAAGTTCTGTATTTGACAATTACTAGTTCAGATCTTCAAGTTATAATTTGAAATAATAATTTGAATTTAACAAATCTAAGTTCTGTAATTCACTATTACAAGTTCAGATCTTCAAGTTATAATTTACAATAATAATTAGAAGCTATCAATTTTAAGTTCTGTATTTGACAATTACAAGTTCAGAACTTCAAGTTATAATTTGCACTAATAATTTGTATTTAACAATTAGAAGTTCTGTATTTGACAATTACAAGTTCAGATCTTCAAGTTATATTTTGCAATAATAATTAGAAGCTATCAATTTTAAGTTCTGTATTTGACAATTACAAGTTCAGATCTTCAAGTTATAATTTGCACTAATAATTTGTATTTAATAATTAGAAGTTCTGTATTTGACAATTACAAGTTCAGATCTTCAAGTTATAATTTGCAATAATAATTAGAAGCTATTAATTTTAAGTTCTGTATTTGACAATTACAAGTTCAGATCTTCAAGTTATAATTTGCAATAATAATTAGAAGCTATCAATTTTAAGTTCTGTATTTGACAATTTAAAGTTCAGATCTTCAAGTTATAATTTGCACTAATAATTTGTATTTAACAATTAGAAGTTCTGTATTTGACAATCACAAGTTCAGAACTACAAGTTATAATTTGCAATAATAATTAGAAGCTATCAATTTTAAGATCTGTATTTGACAATTACTAGTTCAGATCATCAAATAATAATTTGAAATAATAATTTGAATTTAACAAATCTAAGTTCTGTAATTCACTATTACAAGTTCAGATCTTCTAGTTATAATTTACAATAATAATTAGAAGCTATCAAATTTAAGTGCTGTATTTGACAATTACTAGTTCAGATCTTCAAGTTATAATTTGCACTAATATTTTGGATTTAACAATTCGAAGTTCTGTATTTGACTATTACAAGTTCAGATCTTCAAGTTATAATTTGAATTATAATTATAAGCTATCAATTTTTAAGTTCTGTATTTGACAATTACAAGTACAGATCTTCAAGTTATAATTTGCAATAATAATTGGAAGCTAACAATTTTAAGTTCTGTATTTGACAATTACTAGTTCAGATCTTCAAGTTATAATTTGCACTAATAATTTGTATTTAACAATTAGAAGTTCTATATTTGACTATTACAAGTTCAGATCTTCGAATTATTATTTGCAATCTTAGTTTGAATTTAACAATTCGAAGTTCTGTATTTACCTATTACAGGTTCAGATCTTCAAGTTATAATTTGCAATCACAATTTGTACTTAACAATGCTAAGTTGCGTATTTCTCTATTACAAGTTCAGATCTTCAAATGTTAATTTGCAATAATAATTAGAAGCTATCAATTATAAGTTCTCTATTTGACAATTACAAGTTCAGATCTTCAAGTTATAATTTGCAATAATAATTAGAAGCTATCAATTTTAAGTTCTGTATTTGACAATTACTAGTTCAGATCTTCAAGTAATAATTTGAAATAATAATTTGAATTTAACAAATCTAAGTTCTGTAATTCACTATTACAAGTTCAGATCTACAAGTTATAATTTACAATAATAACTAGAAGCTATCAATTTTAACTGCTGTATTTGACAATTACTAGTTCAGATCTTCAAATTATTATTTGCAATAATAATTAGAAGCTATCAATTTTAAGTTCTGCATTTGACAATTACAAGTTCAGATCTTCAAGTTATTATTTGCAATAATAATTAGAAGCTATTAATTTTAAGTTCTGTATTTGACAATTACAAGTTCAGATCTTCAAGTTATAATTTGCAATAATAATTAGAAGCTATCAATTTTAAGTTCTGTATTTGACAATTACAAGTTCAGATCTTCAAGTTATAATTTGAATTATAATTATAAGCTATCAATTTTAAGTTCTGTATTTGACAATTACAAGTACAGATCTTCAAGTTATAATTTGCAATAATAATTGGAAGCTATCAATTTTAAGTTCTGTATTTGACAATTACTAGTTCATATCTTCAAGTTATAATTAGAAATAATAATTTGAATTTGACAAATCTAAGTTCTGTAATTCACTATTACAAGTTCAGATCTTCACGTTATAATTTACAATAATAATTAGAAGCTATCAATTTTAAGTTCTGTATTTGACAATTACAAGTTCAGATCTACAAGTTATAATTTGCACTAATAATTTGTATTTAACAATTAGAAGTTCTGTATTTGACAATTACAAGTTCAGATATTCAAGTTATAATTTGAAATAATAATTAGAAGCTATCAATTTTAAGTTCTGTATTTGACAATTACAAGTTCAGATCTTCAAGTTATAATTTGCAATAATAATTAGAAGCTATCAATTTTAAGTTCTGTATTTGACAATTACTAGTTCAGATCTTCAAGTAATAATTTGAAATAATAATTTGAATTTAACAAATCTAAGTTCTGTAATTCACTATTACAAGTTCAGATCTACAAGTTATAATTTACAATAATAACTAGAAGCTATCAATTTTAAGTGCTGTATTTGACAATTACTAGTTCAGATCTTCAAATTATTATTTGCAATAATAATTAGAAGCTATCAATTTTAAGTTCTGCATTTGACAATTACAAGTTCAGATCTTCAAGTTATTATTTGCAATAATAATTAGAAGCTATTAATTTTAAGTTCTGTATTTGACAATTACAAGTTCAGATCTTCATGTTATAATTTGCAATAATAATTAGAAGCTATCAATTTTAAGTTCTGTATTTGACAATTACTAGTTCAGATCTTCAAGTTATAATTAGAAATAATAATTTGAATTTGACAAATCTAAGTTCTGTAATTCACTATTACAAGTTCAGATCTTCAAGTTATAATTTACAATAATAATTAGAAGCTATCAATTTTAAGTTCTGTATTTGACAATTACAAGTTCAGATCTACAAGTTATAATTTGCACTAATAATTTGTATTTAACAATTAGAAGTTCTGTATTTGACAATTACAAGTTCAGATCTTCAAGTTATAATTTGAAATAATAATTAGAAGCTATCAATTTTAAGTTCTGTATTTGACAATTAGAAGTTCAGATCTTCAAGTTATAATTTGAAATAATAATTAGAAGCTATCAATTTTAAGTTCTGTATTTGACAATTACTAGTTCAGATCTTCAAGTTATAATTTGCAATAATAATTAGAAGCTATCAATTTTAAGTTCTGTATTTGACAATTACAAGTTCAGATCTTCAAGTTATAATTTGCAATAATAATTAGAAGCTATCAATTTTAAGTTCTGTATTGGACAATTACTAGTTCAGATCTTCAAGTTATAATTTGAAATAATAATTTGAATTTAACAAATCTAAGTTCTGTAATTCACTATTACAAGTTCAGATCTTCAAGTTATAATTTACAATAATAATTAGAAGCTATAAATTTTAAGTTCTGTATTTGACAATTACAAGTTCAGATCTTCAAGTTATAATTTGCACTAATAATTTGTATTTAACAATCAGAAGTTCTGTATTTGACAATTACAAGTTCAGATCTTCAAGTTATAATTTGCACTAATAATTTGTATTTAACAATTAGAAGTTCTGTATTTGACAATTACAAGTTCAGATCTTCAAGTTATAATTTGCAATAATAATTAGAAGCTATCAATTTTAAGTTCTGTATTTGACAATTACTAGTTCAGATCTTCAAGTAATAATTTGAAATAATAATTTGAATTTAACAAATCTAAGTTCTGTAATTCACTATTACAAGTTCAGATCTACAAGTTATAATTTACAATAATAACTAGAAGCTATCAATTTTAAGTGCTGTATTTGACAATTACTAGTTCAGATCTTCAAATTATTATTTGCAATAATAATTAGAAGCTATCAATTTTAAGTTCTGCATTTGACAATTACAAGTTCAGATCTTCAAGTTATTATTTGCAATAATAATTAGAAGCTATTAATTTTAAGTTCTGTATTTGACAATTACAAGTTCAGATCTTCAAGTTATAATTTGCAATAATAATTAGAAGCTATCAATTTTAAGTTCTGTATTTGACAATTACTAGTTCAGATCTTCAAGTTATAATTAGAAATAATAATTTAAATTTGACAAATCTAAGTTCTGTAATTCACTAGTACAAGTTCAGATCTTCAAGTTATAATTTACAATAATAATTAGAAGCTATCAATTTTAAGTTCTGTATTTGACAATTACAAGTTCAGATCTACAAGTTATAATTTGCACTAATAATTTGTATTTAACAATTAGAAGTTCTGTATTTGACAATTACAAGTTCAGATCTTCAAGTTATAATTTGAAATAATAATTAGAAGCTATCAATTTTAAGTTCTGTATTTGACAATTAGAAGTTCAGATCTTCAAGTTATAATTTGAAATAATAATTAGAAGCTATCAATTTTAAGTTCTGTATTTGACAATTACTAGTTCAGATCTTCAAGTTATAATTTGCAATAATAATTAGAAGCTATCAATTTTAAGTTCTGTATTTGACAATTACAAGTTCAGATCTTCAAGTTATAATTTGCAATAATAATTAGAAGCTATCAATTTTAAGTTCTGTATTGGACAATTACTAGTTCAGATCTTCAAGTTATAATTTGAAATAATAATTTGAATTTAACAAATCTAAGTTCTGTAATTCACTATTACAAGCTCAGATCTACAAGTTATAATTTACAATAATAACTAGAAGCTATCAATTTTAAGTGCTGTATTTGACAATTACTAGTTCAGATCTTCAAATTATTATTTGCAATAATAATTAGAAGCTATCAATTTTAAGTTCTGCATTTGACAATTACAAGTTCAGATCTTCAAGTTATTATTTGCAATAATAATTAGAAGCTATTAATTTTAAGTTCTGTATTTGACAATTACAAGTTCAGATCTTCATGTTATAATTTGCAATAATAATTAGAAGCTATCAATTTTAAGTTCTGTATTTGACAATTACTAGTTCAGATCTTCAAGTTATAATTAGAAATAATAATTTGAATTTGACAAATCTAAGTTCTGTAATTCACTATTACAAGTTCAGATCTTCAAGTTATAATTTACAATAATAATTAGAAGCTATCAATTTTAAGTTCTGTATTTGACAATTACAAGTTCAGATCTACAAGTTATAATTTGCACTAATAATTTGTATTTAACAATTAGAAGTTCTGTATTTGACAATTACAAGTTCAGATCTTCAAGTTATAATTTGAAATAATAATTAGAAGCTATCAATTTTAAGTTCTGTATTTGACAATTAGAAGTTCAGATCTTCAAGTTATAATTTGAAATAATAATTAGAAGCTATCAATTTTAAGTTCTGTATTTGACAATTACTAGTTCAGATCTTCAAGTTATAATTTGCAATAATAATTAGAAGCTATCAATTTTAATTTCTGTATTTGACAATTACAAGTTCAGATCTTCAAGTTATAATTTGCAATAATAATTAGAAGCTATCAATTTTAAGTTCTGTATTGGACAATTACTAGTTCAGATCTTCAAGTTATAATTTGAAATAATAATTTGAATTTAACAAATCTAAGTTCTGTAATTCACTATTACAAGTTCAGATCTTCAAGTTATAATTTACAATAATAATTAGAAGCTATAAATTTTAAGTTCTGTATTTGACAATTACAAGTTCAGATCTTCAAGTTATAATTTGCACTAATAATTTGTATTTAACAATTAGAAGTTCTGTATTTGACAATTACAAGTTCAGATCTTCAAGTTATAATTTGCACTAATAATTTGTATTTAACAATTAGAAGTTCTGTATTTGACAATTACAAGTTCAGATCTTCAAGTTATAATTTGCAATAATAATTAGAAGCTATCAATTTTAAGTTCTGTATTTGACAATTACTAGTTCAGATCTTCAAGTAATAATTTGAAATAATAATTTGAATTTAACAAATCTAAGTTCTGTAATTCACTATTACAAGTTCAGATCTACAAGTTATAATTTACAATAATAACTAGAAGCTATCAATTTTAAGTGCTGTATTTGACAATTACTAGTTCAGATCTTCAAATTATTATTTGCAATAATAATTAGAAGCTATCAATTTTAAGTTCTGCATTTGACAATTACAAGTTCAGATCTTCAAGTTATTATTTGCAATAATAATTAGAAGCTATTAATTTTAAGTTCTGTATTTGACAATTACAAGTTCAGATCTTCAAGTTATAATTTGCAATAATAATTAGAAGCTATCAATTTTAAGTTCTGTATTTGACAATTACTAGTTCAGATCTTCAAGTTATAATTAGAAATAATAATTTAAATTTGACAAATCTAAGTTCTGTAATTCACTATTACAAGTTCAGATCTTCAAGTTATAATTTACAATAATAATTAGAAGCTATCAATTTTAAGTTCTGTATTTGACAATTACAAGTTCAGATCTACAAGTTATAATTTGCACTAATAATTTGTATTTAACAATTAGAAGTTCTGTATTTGACAATTACAAGTTCAGATCTTCAAGTTATAATTTGAAATAATAATTAGAAGCTATCAATTTTAAGTTCTGTATTTGACAATTAGAAGTTCAGATCTTCAAGTTATAATTTGAAATAATAATTAGAAGCTATCAATTTTAAGTTCTGTATTTGACAATTACTAGTTCAGATCTTCAAGTTATAATTTGCAATAATAATTAGAAGCTATCAATTTTAAGTTCTGTATTTGACAATTACAAGTTCAGATCTTCAAGTTATAATTTGCAATAATAATTAGAAGCTATCAATTTTAAGTTCTGTATTGGACAATTACTAGTTCAGATCTTCAAGTTATAATTTGAAATAATAATTTGAATTTAACAAATCTAAGTTCTGTAATTCACTATTACAAGTTCAGATCTTCAAGTTATAATTTACAATAATAATTAGAAGCTATAAATTTTAAGTTCTGTATTTGACAATTACAAGTTCAGATCTTCAAGTTATAATTTGCACTAATAATTTGTATTTAACAATTAGAAGTTCTGTATTTGACAATTACAAGTTCAGATCTTCAAGTTATAATTTGCACTAATAATTTGTATTTAACAATTAGAAGTTCTGTATTTGACAATTACAAGTTCAGATCTTCAAGTTATAATTTGCAATAATAATTAGAAGCTATCAATTTTAAGTTCTGTATTTGACAATTACTAGTTCAGATCTTCAAGTTATAATTTGCACTAATAATTTGTATTTAACATTTAGAAGTTCTGTATTTGACTATTACAAGTTCAGATCTTCGAATTATTATTTGCAATCTTAGTTTGAATTTAACAATTCGAAGTTCTGTATTTACCTATTACAGGTTCAGATCTTCAAGTTATAATTTGCAATCACAATTTGTATTTAACAATGCTAAGTTGCGTATTTGTCTATTACAAGTTCAGATCTTCAAATGTTAATTTGCAATAATAATTAGAAGCTATCAATTATAAGTTCTCTATTTGACAATTACAAGTTCAGATCTTCAAGTTATAATTTGCAATAATAATTAGAAGCTATCAATTTTAAGTTCTGTATTTGACAATTACTAGTTCAGATCTTCAAGTAATAATTTGAAATAATAATTTGAATTTAACAAATCTAAGTTCTGTAATTCACTATTACAAGTTCAGATCTACAAGTTATAATTTACAATAATAACTAGAAGCTATCAATTTTAAGTGCTGTATTTGACAATTACTAGTTCAGATCTTCAAATTATTATTTGCAATAATAATTAGAAGCTATCAATTTTAAGTTCTGCATTTGACAATTACAAGTTCAGATCTTCAAGTTACTATTTGCAATAATAATTAGAAGCTATTAATTTTAAGTTCTGTATTTGACAATTACAAGTTCAGATCTTCAAGTTATAATTTGCAATAATAATTAGAAGCTATCAATTTTAAGTTCTGTATTTGACAATTACTAGTTCAGATCTTCAAGTTATAATTAGAAATAATAATTTGAATTTGACAAATCTAAGTTCTGTAATTCACTATTACAAGTTCAGATCTTCAAGTTATAATTTACAATAATAATTAGAAGCTATCAATTTTAAGTTCTGTATTTGAAAATTACAAGTTCAGATCTACAAGTTATAATTTGCACTAATAATTTGTATTTAACAATTAGAAGTTCTGTATTTGACAATTACAAGTTCAGATCTTCAAGTTATAATTTGAAATAATAATTAGAAGCTATCAATTTTAAGTTCTGTATTTGACAATTAGAAGTTCAGATCTTCAAGTTATAATTTGCAATAATAATTAGAAGCTATCAATTTTAAGTTCTGTATTTGACAATTACTAGTTCAGATCTTCAAGTTATAATTTGAAATAATAATTTGAATTTAACAAATCTAAGTTCTGTAATTCACTATTACAAGTTCAGATCTTCAAGTTATAATTTACAATAATAATTAGAAGCTATCAATTTTAAGTTCTGTATTTGACAATTACAAGTTCAGAACTTCAAGTTATAATTTGCACTAATAATTTGTATTTAACAATTAGAAGTTCTGTATTTGACAATTACAAGTTCAGATCTTCAAGTTATATTTTGCAATAATAATTAGAAGCTATCAATTTTAAGTTCTGTATTTGACAATTACAAGTTCAGATCTTCAAGTTATAATTTGCACTAATAATTTGTATTTAATAATTAGAAGTTCTGTATTTGACAATTACAAGTTCAGATCTTCAAGTTATAATTTGCAATAATAATTAGAAGCTATTAATTTTAAGTTCTGTATTTGACAATTACAAGTTCAGATCTTCAAGTTATAATTTGCAATAATAATTAGAAGCTATCAATTTTAAGTTCTGTATTTGACAATTTAAAGTTCAGATCTTCAAGTTATAATTTGCACTAATAATTTGTATTTAACAATTAGAAGTTCTGTATTTGACAATCACAAGTTCAGAACTACAAGTTATAATTTGCAATAATAATTAGAAGCTATCAATTTTAAGATCTGTATTTGACAATTACTAGTTCAGATCATCAAATAATAATTTGAAATAATAATTTGAATTTAACAAATCTAAGTTCTGTAATTCACTATTACAAGTTCAGATCTTCTAGTTATAATTTACAATAATAATTAGAAGCTATCAAATTTAAGTGCTGTATTTGACAATTACTAGTTCAGATCTTCAAGTTATAATTTGCACTAATATTTTGGATTTAACAATTCGAAGTTCTGTATTTGACTATTACAAGTTCAGATCTTCAAGTTATAATTTGAATTATAATTATAAGCTATCAATTTTTAAGTTCTGTATTTGACAATTACAAGTACAGATCTTCAAGTTATAATTTGCAATAATAATTGGAAGCTAACAATTTTAAGTTCTGTATTTGACAATTACTAGTTCAGATCTTCAAGTTATAATTTGCACTAATAATTTGTATTTAACAATTAGAAGTTCTATATTTGACTATTACAAGTTCAGATCTTCGAATTATTATTTGCAATCTTAGTTTGAATTTAACAATTCGAAGTTCTGTATTTACCTATTACAGGTTCAGATCTTCAAGTTATAATTTGCAATCACAATTTGTACTTAACAATGCTAAGTTGCGTATTTCTCTATTACAAGTTCAGATCTTCAAATGTTAATTTGCAATAATAATTAGAAGCTATCAATTATAAGTTCTCTATTTGACAATTACAAGTTCAGATCTTCAAGTTATAATTTGCAATAATAATTAGAAGCTATCAATTTTAAGTTCTGTATTTGACAATTACTAGTTCAGATCTTCAAGTAATAATTTGAAATAATAATTTGAATTTAACAAATCTAAGTTCTGTAATTCACTATTACAAGTTCAGATCTACAAGTTATAATTTACAATAATAACTAGAAGCTATCAATTTTAACTGCTGTATTTGACAATTACTAGTTCAGATCTTCAAATTATTATTTGCAATAATAATTAGAAGCTATCAATTTTAAGTTCTGCATTTGACAATTACAAGTTCAGATCTTCAAGTTATTATTTGCAATAATAATTAGAAGCTATTAATTTTAAGTTCTGTATTTGACAATTACAAGTTCAGATCTTCAAGTTATAATTTGCAATAATAATTAGAAGCTATCAATTTTAAGTTCTGTATTTGACAATTACAAGTTCAGATCTTCAAGTTATAATTTGAATTATAATTATAAGCTATCAATTTTAAGTTCTGTATTTGACAATTACAAGTACAGATCTTCAAGTTATAATTTGCAATAATAATTGGAAGCTATCAATTTTAAGTTCTGTATTTGACAATTACTAGTTCATATCTTCAAGTTATAATTAGAAATAATAATTTGAATTTGACAAATCTAAGTTCTGTAATTCACTATTACAAGTTCAGATCTTCACGTTATAATTTACAATAATAATTAGAAGCTATCAATTTTAAGTTCTGTATTTGACAATTACAAGTTCAGATCTACAAGTTATAATTTGCACTAATAATTTGTATTTAACAATTAGAAGTTCTGTATTTGACAATTACAAGTTCAGATATTCAAGTTATAATTTGAAATAATAATTAGAAGCTATCAATTTTAAGTTCTGTATTTGACAATTACAAGTTCAGATCTTCAAGTTATAATTTGCAATAATAATTAGAAGCTATCAATTTTAAGTTCTGTATTTGACAATTACTAGTTCAGATCTTCAAGTAATAATTTGAAATAATAATTTGAATTTAACAAATCTAAGTTCTGTAATTCACTATTACAAGTTCAGATCTACAAGTTATAATTTACAATAATAACTAGAAGCTATCAATTTTAAGTGCTGTATTTGACAATTACTAGTTCAGATCTTCAAATTATTATTTGCAATAATAATTAGAAGCTATCAATTTTAAGTTCTGCATTTGACAATTACAAGTTCAGATCTTCAAGTTATTATTTGCAATAATAATTAGAAGCTATTAATTTTAAGTTCTGTATTTGACAATTACAAGTTCAGATCTTCATGTTATAATTTGCAATAATAATTAGAAGCTATCAATTTTAAGTTCTGTATTTGACAATTACTAGTTCAGATCTTCAAGTTATAATTAGAAATAATAATTTGAATTTGACAAATCTAAGTTCTGTAATTCACTATTACAAGTTCAGATCTTCAAGTTATAATTTACAATAATAATTAGAAGCTATCAATTTTAAGTTCTGTATTTGACAATTACAAGTTCAGATCTACAAGTTATAATTTGCACTAATAATTTGTATTTAACAATTAGAAGTTCTGTATTTGACAATTACAAGTTCAGATCTTCAAGTTATAATTTGAAATAATAATTAGAAGCTATCAATTTTAAGTTCTGTATTTGACAATTAGAAGTTCAGATCTTCAAGTTATAATTTGAAATAATAATTAGAAGCTATCAATTTTAAGTTCTGTATTTGACAATTACTAGTTCAGATCTTCAAGTTATAATTTGCAATAATAATTAGAAGCTATCAATTTTAAGTTCTGTATTTGACAATTACAAGTTCAGATCTTCAAGTTATAATTTGCAATAATAATTAGAAGCTATCAATTTTAAGTTCTGTATTGGACAATTACTAGTTCAGATCTTCAAGTTATAATTTGAAATAATAATTTGAATTTAACAAATCTAAGTTCTGTAATTCACTATTACAAGTTCAGATCTTCAAGTTATAATTTACAATAATAATTAGAAGCTATAAATTTTAAGTTCTGTATTTGACAATTACAAGTTCAGATCTTCAAGTTATAATTTGCACTAATAATTTGTATTTAACAATCAGAAGTTCTGTATTTGACAATTACAAGTTCAGATCTTCAAGTTATAATTTGCACTAATAATTTGTATTTAACAATTAGAAGTTCTGTATTTGACAATTACAAGTTCAGATCTTCAAGTTATAATTTGCAATAATAATTAGAAGCTATCAATTTTAAGTTCTGTATTTGACAATTACTAGTTCAGATCTTCAAGTAATAATTTGAAATAATAATTTGAATTTAACAAATCTAAGTTCTGTAATTCACTATTACAAGTTCAGATCTACAAGTTATAATTTACAATAATAACTAGAAGCTATCAATTTTAAGTGCTGTATTTGACAATTACTAGTTCAGATCTTCAAATTATTATTTGCAATAATAATTAGAAGCTATCAATTTTAAGTTCTGCATTTGACAATTACAAGTTCAGATCTTCAAGTTATTATTTGCAATAATAATTAGAAGCTATTAATTTTAAGTTCTGTATTTGACAATTACAAGTTCAGATCTTCAAGTTATAATTTGCAATAATAATTAGAAGCTATCAATTTTAAGTTCTGTATTTGACAATTACTAGTTCAGATCTTCAAGTTATAATTAGAAATAATAATTTAAATTTGACAAATCTAAGTTCTGTAATTCACTAGTACAAGTTCAGATCTTCAAGTTATAATTTACAATAATAATTAGAAGCTATCAATTTTAAGTTCTGTATTTGACAATTACAAGTTCAGATCTACAAGTTATAATTTGCACTAATAATTTGTATTTAACAATTAGAAGTTCTGTATTTGACAATTACAAGTTCAGATCTTCAAGTTATAATTTGAAATAATAATTAGAAGCTATCAATTTTAAGTTCTGTATTTGACAATTAGAAGTTCAGATCTTCAAGTTATAATTTGAAATAATAATTAGAAGCTATCAATTTTAAGTTCTGTATTTGACAATTACTAGTTCAGATCTTCAAGTTATAATTTGCAATAATAATTAGAAGCTATCAATTTTAAGTTCTGTATTTGACAATTACAAGTTCAGATCTTCAAGTTATAATTTGCAATAATAATTAGAAGCTATCAATTTTAAGTTCTGTATTGGACAATTACTAGTTCAGATCTTCAAGTTATAATTTGAAATAATAATTTGAATTTAACAAATCTAAGTTCTGTAATTCACTATTACAAGTTCAGATCTTCAAGTTATAATTTACAATAATAATTAGAAGCTATAAATTTTAAGTTCTGTATTTGACAATTACAAGTTCAGATCTTCAAGTTATAATTTGCACTAATAATTTGTATTTAACAATTAGAAGTTCTGTATTTGACAATTACAAGTTCAGATCTTCAAGTTATAATTTGCACTAATAATTTGTATTTAACAATTAGAAGTTCTGTATTTGACAATTACAAGTTCAGATCTTCAAGTTATAATTTGCAATAATAATTAGAAGCTATCAATTTTAAGTTCTGTATTTGACAATTACTAGTTCAGATCTTCAAGTTATAATTTGCACTAATAATTTGTATTTAACATTTAGAAGTTCTGTATTTGACTATTACAAGTTCAGATCTTCGAATTATTATTTGCAATCTTAGTTTGAATTTAACAATTCGAAGTTCTGTATTTACCTATTACAGGTTCAGATCTTCAAGTTATAATTTGCAATCACAATTTGTATTTAACAATGCTAAGTTGCGTATTTGTCTATTACAAGTTCAGATCTTCAAATGTTAATTTGCAATAATAATTAGAAGCTATCAATTATAAGTTCTCTATTTGACAATTACAAGTTCAGATCTTCAAGTTATAATTTGCAATAATAATTAGAAGCTATCAATTTTAAGTTCTGTATTTGACAATTACTAGTTCAGATCTTCAAGTAATAATTTGAAATAATAATTTGAATTTAACAAATCTAAGTTCTGTAATTCACTATTACAAGTTCAGATCTACAAGTTATAATTTACAATAATAACTAGAAGCTATCAATTTTAAGTGCTGTATTTGACAATTACTAGTTCAGATCTTCAAATTATTATTTGCAATAATAATTAGAAGCTATCAATTTTAAGTTCTGCATTTGACAATTACACGTTCAGATCTTCAAGTTACTATTTGCAATAATAATTAGAAGCTATTAATTTTAAGTTCTGTATTTGACAATTACAAGTTCAGATCTTCAAGTTATAATTTGCAATAATAATTAGAAGCTATCAATTTTAAGTTCTGTATTTGACAATTACTAGTTCAGATCTTCAAGTTATAATTAGAAATAATAATTTGAATTTGACAAATCTAAGTTCTGTAATTCACTATTACAAGTTCAGATCTTCAAGTTATAATTTACAATAATAATTAGAAGCTATCAATTTTAAGTTCTGTATTTGAAAATTACAAGTTCAGATCTACAAGTTATAATTTGCACTAATAATTTGTATTTAACAATTAGAAGTTCTGTATTTGACAATTACAAGTTCAGATCTTCAAGTTATAATTTGAAATAATAATTAGAAGCTATCAATTTTAAGTTCTGTATTTGACAATTAGAAGTTCAGATCTTCAAGTTATAATTTGCAATAATAATTAGAAGCTATCAATTTTAAGTTCTGTATTTGACAATTACTAGTTCAGATCTTCAAGTTATAATTTGAAATAATAATTTGAATTTAACAAATCTAAGTTCTGTAATTCACTATTACAAGTTCAGATCTTCAAGTTATAATTTACAATAATAATTAGAAGCTATCAATTTTAAGTTCTGTATTTGACAATTACAAGTTCAGAACTTCAAGTTATAATTTGCACTAATAATTTGTATTTAACAATTAGAAGTTCTGTATTTGACAATTACAAGTTCAGATCTTCAAGTTATATTTTGCAATAATAATTAGAAGCTATCAATTTTAAGTTCTGTATTTGACAATTACAAGTTCAGATCTTCAAGTTATAATTTGCACTAATAATTTGTATTTAATAATTAGAAGTTCTGTATTTGACAATTACAAGTTCAGATCTTCAAGTTATAATTTGCAATAATAATTAGAAGCTATTAATTTTAAGTTCTGTATTTGACAATTACAAGTTCAGATCTTCAAGTTATAATTTGCAATAATAATTAGAAGCTATCAATTTTAAGTTCTGTATTTGACAATTTAAAGTTCAGATCTTCAAGTTATAATTTGCACTAATAATTTGTATTTAACAATTAGAAGTTCTGTATTTGACAATCACAAGTTCAGAACTACAAGTTATAATTTGCAATAATAATTAGAAGCTATCAATTTTAAGATCTGTATTTGACAATTACTAGTTCAGATCATCAAATAATAATTTGAAATAATAATTTGAATTTAACAAATCTAAGTTCTGTAATTCACTATTACAAGTTCAGATCTTCTAGTTATAATTTACAATAATAATTAGAAGCTATCAAATTTAAGTGCTGTATTTGACAATTACTAGTTCAGATCTTCAAGTTATAATTTGCACTAATATTTTGGATTTAACAATTCGAAGTTCTGTATTTGACTATTACAAGTTCAGATCTTCAAGTTATAATTTGAATTATAATTATAAGCTATCAATTTTTAAGTTCTGTATTTGACAATTACAAGTACAGATCTTCAAGTTATAATTTGCAATAATAATTGGAAGCTAACAATTTTAAGTTCTGTATTTGACAATTACTAGTTCAGATCTTCAAGTTATAATTTGCACTAATAATTTGTATTTAACAATTAGAAGTTCTATATTTGACTATTACAAGTTCAGATCTTCGAATTATTATTTGCAATCTTAGTTTGAATTTAACAATTCGAAGTTCTGTATTTACCTATTACAGGTTCAGATCTTCAAGTTATAATTTGCAATCACAATTTGTACTTAACAATGCTAAGTTGCGTATTTCTCTATTACAAGTTCAGATCTTCAAATGTTAATTTGCAATAATAATTAGAAGCTATCAATTATAAGTTCTCTATTTGACAATTACAAGTTCAGATCTTCAAGTTATAATTTGCAATAATAATTAGAAGCTATCAATTTTAAGTTCTGTATTTGACAATTACTAGTTCAGATCTTCAAGTAATAATTTGAAATAATAATTTGAATTTAACAAATCTAAGTTCTGTAATTCACTATTACAAGTTCAGATCTACAAGTTATAATTTACAATAATAACTAGAAGCTATCAATTTTAACTGCTGTATTTGACAATTACTAGTTCAGATCTTCAAATTATTATTTGCAATAATAATTAGAAGCTATCAATTTTAAGTTCTGCATTTGACAATTACAAGTTCAGATCTTCAAGTTATTATTTGCAATAATAATTAGAAGCTATTAATTTTAAGTTCTGTATTTGACAATTACAAGTTCAGATCTTCAAGTTATAATTTGCAATAATAATTAGAAGCTATCAATTTTAAGTTCTGTATTTGACAATTACAAGTTCAGATCTTCAAGTTATAATTTGAATTATAATTATAAGCTATCAATTTTAAGTTCTGTATTTGACAATTACAAGTACAGATCTTCAAGTTATAATTTGCAATAATAATTGGAAGCTATCAATTTTAAGTTCTGTATTTGACAATTACTAGTTCATATCTTCAAGTTATAATTAGAAATAATAATTTGAATTTGACAAATCTAAGTTCTGTAATTCACTATTACAAGTTCAGATCTTCACGATATAATTTACAATAATAATTAGAAGCTATCAATTTTAAGTTCTGTATTTGACAATTACAAGTTCAGATCTACAAGTTATAATTTGCACTAATAATTTGTATTTAACAATTAGAAGTTCTGTATTTGACAATTACAAGTTCAGATATTCAAGTTATAATTTGAAATAATAATTAGAAGCTATCAATTTTAAGTTCTGTATTTGACAATTACAAGTTCAGATCTTCAAGTTATAATTTGCAATAATAATTAGAAGCTATCAATTTTAAGTTCTGTATTTGACAATTACTAGTTCAGATCTTCAAGTTATAATTTGAAATAATAATTTGAATTTAACAAATCTAAGTTCTGTAATTCACTATTACAAGTTCAGATCTTCAAGTTATAATTTACAATAATAATTAGAAGCTATAAATTTTAAGTTCTGTATTTGACAATTACAAGTTCAGATCTTCAAGTTATAATTTGCACTAATAATTTGTATTTAACAATTAGAAGTTCTGTATTTGACAATTACAAGTTCAGATCTTCAAGTTATAATTTGCACTAATAATTTGTATTTAACAATTAGAAGTTCTGTATTTGACAATTACAAGTTCAGATCTTCAAGTTATAATTTGCACTAATAATTTGTATTTAACAATTAGAAGTTCTGTATTTGACAATTACAAGTTCAGATCTTCAAGTTATAATTGGCAATAATAATTAGAAGCTATTAATTTTAAGTTCTGTATTTGACAATTACAAGTTCAGATCTTCAAGTTATAATTTGCAATAATAATTAGAAGCTATCAATTTTAAGTTGTGTATTTGACAATTACAAGTTCAGATCTTCAAGTTATAATTTGCACTAATAATTTGTATTTAACAATTAGAAGTTCTGTATTTGACAATTACAAGTTCAGATATTCTAGTTATAATTTGAAATAATAATTAGAAGCTATCAATTTTAAGTTCTGTATTTGACAATTACAAGTTCAGATCTTCAAGTTATAATTTGCAATAATAATTAGAAGCTATGAATTTTAAGTTCTGTATTTGACAATTACTAGTTCAGATCTTCAAGTTATAATTTGAAATAATAATTTGAATTTAACAAATCTAAGTTCTGTAATTCACTATTACAAGTTCAGATCTTCAAGTTATAATTTACAATAATAATTAGAAGCTATAAATTTTAAGTTCTGTATTTGACAATTACAAGTTCAGATCTTCAAGTTATAATTTGCACTAATAATTTGTATTTAACAATTAGAAGTTCTGTATTTGACAATTACAAGTTCAGATCTTCAAGTTATAATTTGCACTAATAATTTGTATTTAACAATTAGAAGTTCTGTATTTGACAATTACAAGTTCAGATCTTCAAGTTATAATTTGCACTAATAATTTGTATTTAACAATTAGAAGTTCTGTATTTGACAATTACAAGTTCAGATCTTCAAGTTATAATTGGCAATAATAATTAGAAGCTATTAATTTTAAGTTCTGTATTTGACAATTACAAGTTCAGATCTTCAAGTTATAATTTGCAATAATAATTAGAAGCTATCAATTTTAAGTTGTGTATTTGACAATTACAAGTTCAGATCTTCAAGTTATAATTTGCACTAATAATTTGTATTTAACAATTAGAAGTTCTGTATTTGACAATTACAAGTTCAGATATTCTAGTTATAATTTGAAATAATAATTAGAAGCTATCAATTTTAAGTTCTGTATTTGACAATTACAAGTTCAGATCTTCAAGATATAATTTGCAATAATAATTAGAAGCTATGAATTTTAAGTTCTGTATTTGACAATTACTAGTTCAGATCTTCAAGTTATAATTTGAAATAATAATTTGAATTTAACAAATCTAAGTTCTGTAATTCACTATTACAAGTTCAGATCTTCAAGTTATAATTTACAATAATAATTAGAAGCTATAAATTTTAAGTTCTGTATTTGACAATTAGAAGTTCAGATCTTCAAGTTATAATTAGCAATAAAATTAGAAGCTATCAATTTTAAGTTCTGTATTTGACAATTACTAGTTCAGATCTTCAAGTTATAATTTGAAATAATAATTTGAATTTAACAAATCTAAGTTCTGTAATTCACTATTACAAGTTCAGATCTTCAAGTTATAATTTACAATAATAATTAGAAGCTATCAATTTTAAGTTCTGTATTTGACAATTACAAGTTCAGATCTTCAAGTTATAATTTGCAATAATAATTAGAAGCTATCAATTTTAAGTTCTGTATTTGACAATTACAAGTTCAGATCTTCAAGTTATAATTTGAATTATAATTATAAGCTATCAATTTTAAGTTCTGTATTTGACAATTACAAGTACAGATCTTCAAGTTATAATTTGCAATAATAATTGGAAGCTATCAATTTTAAGTTCTGTATTTGACAATTACTAGTTCATATCTTCAAGTTATAATTAGAAATAATAATTTGAATTTGACAAATCTAAGTTCTGTAATTCACTATTACAAGTTCAGATCTTCACGTTATAATTTACAATAATAATTAGAAGCTATCAGTTTTAAGTTCTGTATTTGACAATTACAAGGTCAGATCTACAAGTTATAATTTGCACTAATAATTTGTATTTAACAATTAGAAGTTCTGTATTTGACAATTACAAGTTCAGATATTCAAGTTATAATTTGAAATAATAATTAGAAGCTATCAATTTTAAGTTCTGTATTTGACAATTACAAGTTCAGATCTTCAAGTTATAATTTGCAATAATAATTAGAAGCTATCAATTTTAAGTTCTGTATTTGACAATTACTAGTTCAGATCTTCAAGTTATAATTTGAAATAATAATTTGAATTTAACAAATCTAAGTTCTGTAATTCACTATTACAAGTTCAGATCTTCAAGTTATAATTTACAATAATAATTAGAAGCTATAAATTTTAAGTTCTGTATTTGACAATTACAAGTTCAGATCTTCAAGTTATAATTTGCACTAATAATTTGTATTTAACAATTAGAAGTTCTGTATTTGACAATTACAAGTTCAGATCTTCAAGTTATAATTTGCACTAATAATTTGTATTTAACAATTAGAAGTTCTGTATTTGACAATTACAAGTTCAGATCTTCAAGTTATAATTTGCACTAATAATTTGTATTTAACAATTAGAAGTTCTGTATTTGACAATTACAAGTTCAGATCTTCAAGTTATAATTTGCAATAATAATTAGAAGCTATCAATTTTAAGTTCTGTATTTGACAATTACAAGTTCAGATCTTCAAGTTATAATTTGCACTAATAATTTGTATTTAACAATTAGAAGTTCTGTATTTGACAATCACAAGTTCAGAACTACAAGTTATAATTTGCAATAATAATTAGAAGCTATCAATTTTAAGATCTGTATTTGACAATTACTAGTTCAGATCATCAAATAATAATTTGAAATAATAATTTGAATTTAACAAATCTAAGTTCTGTAATTCACTATTACAAGTTCAGATCTTCTAGTTATAATTTACAATAATAATTAGAAGCTATCAATTTTAAGTGCTGTATTTGACATTTACTAGTTCAGATCTTCAAGTTATAATTTGCACTAATATTTTGGATTTAACAATTCGAAGTTCTGTATTTGACTATTACAAGTTCAGATCTTCAAGTTATAATTTGAATTATAATTATAAGCTATCAATTTTAAGTTCTGTATTTGACAATTACAAGTACAGATCTTCAAGTTATAATTTGCAATAATAATTGGAAGCTATCAATTATAAGTTCTGTATTTGACAATTACTAGTTCAGATCTTCAAGTTATAATTAGAAATAATAATTTGAATTTGACAAATCTAAGTTCTGTAATTCACTATTACAAGTTCAGATCTTCAAGTTATAATTTACAATTATAATTAGAAGCTATCAATTTTAAGTTCTGTATTTGACAATTACAAGTTCAGATCTACAAGTTATAATTTGCACTAATAATTTGTATTTAACAATTAGAAGTTCTGTATTTGACAATTACAAGTTCAGATATTCTAGTTATAATTTGAAATAATAATTAGAAGCTATCAATTTTAAGTTCTGTATTTGACAATTACAAGTTCAGATCTTCAAGTTATAATTTGCAATAATAATTAGAAGCTATGAATTTTAAGTTCTGTATTTGACAATTACTAGTTCAGATCTTCAAGTTATAATTTGAAATAATAATTTGAATTTAACAAATCTAAGTTCTGTAATTCACTATTACAAGTTCAGATCTTCAAGTTATAATTTACAATAATAATTAGAAGCTATAAATTTTAAGTTCTGTATTTGACAATTAGAAGTTCAGATCTTCAAGTTATAATTAGCAATAAAATTAGAAGCTATCAATTTTAAGTTCTGTATTTGACAATTACTAGTTCAGATCTTCAAGTTATAATTTGAAATAATAATTTGAATTTAACAAATCTAAGTTCTGTAATTCACTATTACAAGTTCAGATCTTCAAGTTATAATTTACAATAATAATTAGAAGCTATCAATTTTAAGTTCTGTATTTGACAATTACAAGTTCAGAACTTCAAGTTATAATTTGCACTAATAATTTGTATTTAACAATTAGAAGTTCTGTATTTGACTATTACAAGTTCAGATCTTCAAATTATTATTTGCAATCTTAGTTTGAATTTAACAATTCGAAGTTCTGTATTTACCTATTACAGGTTCAGATCTTCAAGTTATAATTTGCAATCACAATTTGTATTTAACAATGCTAAGTTGCGTATTTGTCTATTACAAGTTCAGATCTTCAAATGTTAATTTGCAATAATAATTAGAAGCTATCAATTATAAGTTCTCTATTTGACAATTACAAGTTCAGATCTTCAAGTTATAATTTGCAATAATAATTAGAAGCTATCAATTTTAAGTTCTGTATTTGACAATTACTAGTTCAGATCTTCAAGTAATAATTTGAAATAATAATTTGAATTTAACAAATCTAAGTTCTGTAATTCACTATTACAAGTTCAGATCTACAAGTTATAATTTACAATAATAACTAGAAGCTATCAATTTTAAGTGCTGTATTTGACAATTACTAGTTCAGATCTTCAAATTATTATTTGCAATAATAATTAGAAGCTATCAATTTTAAGTTCTGCATTTGACAATTACAAGTTCAGATCTTCAAGTTATTATTTGCAATAATAATTAGAAGCTATTAATTTTAAGTTCTGTATTTGACAATTACAAGTTCAGATCTTCAAGTTATAATTTGCAATAATAATTAGAAGCTATCAATTTTAAGTTCTGTATTTGACAATTACAAGTTCAGATCTTCAAGTTATAATTTGAATTATAATTATAAGCTATCAATTTTAAGTTCTGTATTTGACAATTACAAGTACAGATCTTCAAGTTATAATTTACAATAATAATTAGAAGCTATCAATTTTAAGTTCTGTATTTGACAATTACAAGTTCAGATCTACAAGTTATAATTTGCACTAATAATTTGTATTTAACAATTAGAAGTTCTGTATTTGACAATTACAAGTTCAGATATTCAAGTTATAATTTGAAATAATAATTAGAAGCTATCAATTTTAAGTTCTGTATTTGACAATTACAAGTTCAGATCTTCAAGTTATAATTTGCAATAATAATTAGAAGCTATCAATTATAAGTTCTGTATTGGACAATTACTAGTTCAGATCTTCAAGTTATAATTTGAAATAATAATTTGAATTTAACAAATCTAAGTTCTGTAATTCACTATTGCAAGTTCAGATCTTCAAGTTATAATTTACAATAATAATTAGAAGCTATAAATTTTAAGTTCTGTATTTGACAATTACAAGTTCAGATCTTCAAGTTATAATTTGCACTAATAATTTGTATTTAACAATTAGAAGTTCTGTATTTGACAATTACAAGTTCAGATCTTCAAGTTATAATTTGCACTAATAATTTGTATTTAACAATTAGAAGTTCTGTATTTGACAATTACAAGTTCAGATCTTCAAGTTATAATTTGCAATAATAATTAGAAGCTATCAATTTTAAGTTCTGTATTTGACAATTACTAGTTCAGATCTTCAAGTTATAATTTGCACTAATAATTTGTATTTAACATTTAGAAGTTCTGTATTTGACTATTACAAGTTCAGATCTTCGAATTATTATTTGCAATCTTAGTTTGAATTTAACAATTCGAAGTTCTGTATTTACCTATTACAGGTTCAGATCTTCAAGTTATAATTTGCAATCACAATTTGTATTTAACAATGCTAAGTTGCGTATTTGTCTATTACAAGTTCAGATCTTCAAATGTTAATTTGCAATAATAATTAGAAGCTATCAATTATAAGTTCTCTATTTGACAATTACAAGTTCAGATCTTCAAGTTATAATTTGCAATAATAATTAGAAGCTATCAATTTTAAGTTCTGTATTTGACAATTACTAGTTCAGATCTTCAAGTAATAATTTGAAATAATAATTTGAATTTAACAAATCTAAGTTCTGTAATTCACTATTACAAGTTCAGATCTACAAGTTATAATTTACAATAATAACTAGAAGCTATCAATTTTAAGTGCTGTATTTGACAATTACTAGTTCAGATCTTCAAATTATTATTTGCAATAATAATTAGAAGCTATCAATTTTAAGTTCTGCATTTGACAATTACAAGTTCAGATCTTCAAGTTATTATTTGCAATAATAATTAGAAGCTATTAATTTTAAGTTCTGTATTTGACAATTACAAGTTCAGATCTTCAAGTTATAATTTGCAATAATAATTAGAAGCTATCAATTTTAAGTTCTGTATTTGACAATTACTAGTTCAGATCTTCAAGTTATAATTAGAAATAATAATTTGAATTTGACAAATCTAAGTTCTGTAATTCACTATTACAAGTTCAGATCTTCAAGTTATAATTTACAATAATAATTAGAAGCTATCAATTTTAAGTTCTGTATTTGAAAATTACAAGTTCAGATCTACAAGTTATAATTTGCACTAATAATTTGTATTTAACAATTAGAAGTTCTGTATTTGACAATTACAAGTTCAGATCTTCAAGTTATAATTTGAAATAATAATTAGAAGCTATCAATTTTAAGTTCTGTATTTGACAATTAGAAGTTCAGATCTTCAAGTTATAATTTGCAATAATAATTAGAAGCTATCAATTTTAAGTTCTGTATTTGACAATTACTAGTTCAGATCTTCAAGTTATAATTTGAAATAATAATTTGAATTTAACAAATCTAAGTTCTGTAATTCACTATTACAAGTTCAGATCTTCAAGTTATAATTTACAATAATAATTAGAAGCTATCAATTTTAAGTTCTGTATTTGACAATTACAAGTTCAGAACTTCAAGTTATAATTTGCACTAATAATTTGTATTTAACAATTAGAAGTTCTGTATTTGACAATTACAAGTTCAGATCTTCAAGTTATATTTTGCAATAATAATTAGAAGCTATCAATTTTAAGTTCTGTATTTGACAATTACAAGTTCAGATCTTCAAGTTATAATTTGCACTAATAATTTGTATTTAATAGTTAGAAGTTCTGTATTTGACAATTACAAGTTCAGATCTTCAAGTTATAATTTGCAATAATAATTAGAAGCTATTAATTTTAAGTTCTGTATTTGACAATTACAAGTTCAGATCTTCAAGTTATAATTTGCAATAATAATTAGAAGCTATCAATTTTAAGTTCTGTATTTGACAATTTAAAGTTCAGATCTTCAAGTTATAATTTGCACTAATAATTTGTATTTAACAATTAGAAGTTCTGTATTTGACAATCACAAGTTCAGAACTACAAGTTATAATTTGCAATAATAATTAGAAGCTATCAATTTTAAGATCTGTATTTGACAATTACTAGTTCAGATCATCAAATAATAATTTGAAATAATAATTTGAATTTAACAAATCTAAGTTCTGTAATTCACTATTACAAGTTCAGATCTTCTAGTTATAATTTACAATAATAATTAGAAGCTATCAATTTTAAGTGCTGTATTTGACAATTACCTATTACAGGTTCAGATCTTCAAGTTATAATTTGCAATCACAATTTGTACTTAACAATGCTAAGTTGCGTATTTGTCTATTACAAGTTCAGATCTTCAAATGTTAATTTGCAATAATAATTAGAAGCTATCAATTATAAGTTCTCTATTTGACAATTACAAGTTCAGATCTTCAAGTTATAATTTGCAATAATAATTAGAAGCTATCAATTTTAAGTTCTGTATTTGACAATTACTAGTTCAGATCTTCAAGTAATAATTTGAAATAATAATTTGTATTTAACAAATCTAAGTTCTGTAATTCACTATTACAAGTTCAGATCTACAAGTTATAATTTACAATAATAACTAGAAGCTATCAATTTTAAGTGCTGTATTTGACAATTACTATTTCAGATCTTCAAATTATTATTTGCAATAATAATTAGAAGCTATCAATTTTAAGTTCTGCATTTGACAATTACAAGTTCAGATCTTCAAGTTATTATTTGCAATAATAATTAGAAGCTATTAATTTTAAGTTCTGTATTTGACAATTACAAGTTCAGATCTTCAAGTTATAATTTGCAATAATAATTAGAAGCTATCAATTTTAAGTTCTGTATTTGACAATTACAAGTTCAGATCTTCAAGTTATAATTTGAATTATAATTATAAGCTATCAATTTTAAGTTCTGTATTTGACAATTACAAGTACAGATCTTCAAGTTATAATTTGCAATAATAATTGGAAGCTATCAATTTTAAGTTCTGTATTTGACAATTACTAGTTCATATCTTCAAGTTATAATTAGAAATAATAATTTGAATTTGACAAATCTAAGTTCTGTAATTCACTATTACAAGTTCAGATCTTCACGTTATAATTTGCAATCACAATTTGTATTTAACAATGCTAAGTTGCGTATTTGTCTATTACAAGTTCAGATCTTCAAATGTTAATTTGCAATAATAATTAGAAGCTATCAATTATAAGTTCTGTATTTGACAATTACTAGTTCATATCTTCAAGTTATAATTAGAAATAATAATTTGAATTTGACAAATCTAAGTTCTGTAATTCACTATTACAAGTTCAGATCTTCAAGTTATAATTTGCAATCACAATTTGTATTTAACAATGCTAAGTTGCGTATTTGTCTATTACAAGTTCAGATCTTCAAATGTTAATTTGCAATAATAATTAGAAGCTATCAATTATAAGTTCTCTATTTGACAATTACAAGTTCAGATCTTCAAGTTATAATTTGCAATAATAATTAGAAGCTATCAATTTTAAGTTCTGTATTTGACAATTACTAGTTCAGATCTTCAAGTAATAATTTGAAATAATAATTTGAATTTAACAAATCTAAGTTCTGTAATTCACTATTACAAGTTCAGATCTACAAGTTATAATTTACAATAATAACTAGAAGCTATCAATTTTAAGTGCTGTATTTGACAATTACTAGTTCAGATCTTCAAATTATTATTTGCAATAATAATTAGAAGCTATCAATTTTAAGTTCTGCATTTGACAATTACAAGTTCAGATCTTCAAGTTATTATTTGCAATAATAATTAGAAGCTATTAATTTTAAGTTCTGTATTTGACAATTACAAGTTCAGATCTTCAAGTTATAATTTGCAATAATAATTAGAAGCTATCAATTTTAAGTTCTGTATTTGACAATTACTAGTTCAGATCTTCAAGTTATAATTAGAAATAATAATTTGAATTTGACAAATCTAAGTTCTGTAATTCACTATTACAAGTTCAGATCTTCAAGTTATAATTTACAATAATAATTAGAAGCTATCAATTTTAAGTTCTGTATTTGAAAATTACAAGTTCAGATCTACAAGTTATAATTTGCACTAATAATTTGTATTTAACAATTAGAAGTTCTGTATTTGACAATTACAAGTTCAGATTTTCAAGTTATAATTTGAAATAATAATTAGAAGCTATCAATTTTAAGTTCTGTATTTGACAATTAGAAGTACAGATCTTCAAGTTATAATTTGCAATAATAATTAGAAGCTATCAATTTTAAGTTCTGTATTTGACAATTACTAGTTCAGATCTTCAAGTTATAATTTGAAATAATAATTTGAATTTAACAAATCTAAGTTCTGTAATTCACTATTACAAGTTCAGATCTTCAAGTTATAATTTACAATAATAATTAGAAGCTATCAATTTTAAGTTCTGTATTTGACAATTACAAGTTCAGAACTTCAAGTTATAATTTGCACTAATAATTTGTATTTAACAATTAGAAGTTCTGTATTTGACAATTACAAGTTCAGATCTTCAAGTTATATTTTGCAATAATAATTAGAAGCTATCAATTTTAAGTTCTGTATTTGACAATTACAAGTTCAGATCTTCAAGTTATAATTTGCACTAATAATTTGTATTTAATAGTTAGAAGTTCTGTATTTGACAATTACAAGTTCAGATCTTCAAGTTATAATTTGCAATAATAATTAGAAGCTATTAATTTTAAGTTCTGTATTTGACAATTACAAGTTCAGATCTTCAAGTTATAATTTGCAATAATAATTAGAAGCTATCAATTTTAAGTTCTGTATTTGACAATTTAAAGTTCAGATCTTCAAGTTATAATTTGCACTAATAATTTGTATTTAACAATTAGAAGTTCTGTATTTGACAATCACAAGTTCAGAACTACAAGTTATAATTTGCAATAATAATTAGAAGCTATCAATTTTAAGATCTGTATTTGACAATTACTAGTTCAGATCATCAAATAATAATTTGAAATAATAATTTGAATTTAACAAATCTAAGTTCTGTAATTCACTATTACAAGTTCAGATCTTCTAGTTATAATTTACAATAATAATTAGAAGCTATCAATTTTAAGTGCTGTATTTGACAATTACCTATTACAGGTTCAGATCTTCAAGTTATAATTTGCAATCACAATTTGTACTTAACAATGCTAAGTTGCGTATTTGTCTATTACAAGTTCAGATCTTCAAATGTTAATTTGCAATAATAATTAGAAGCTATCAATTATAAGTTCTCTATTTGACAATTACAAGTTCAGATCTTCAAGTTATAATTTGCAATAATAATTAGAAGCTATCAATTTTAAGTTCTGTATTTGACAATTACTAGTTCAGATCTTCAAGTAATAATTTGAAATAATAATTTGAATTTAACAAATCTAAGTTCTGTAATTCACTATTACAAGTTCAGATCTACAAGTTATAATTTACAATAATAACTAGAAGCTATCAATTTTAAGTGCTGTATTTGACAATTACTATTTCAGATCTTCAAATTATTATTTGCAATAATAATTAGAAGCTATCAATTTTAAGTTCTGCATTTGACAATTACAAGTTCAGATCTTCAAGTTATTATTTGCAATAATAATTAGAAGCTATTAATTTTAAGTTCTGTATTTGACAATTACAAGTTCAGATCTTCAAGTTATAATTTGCAATAATAATTAGAAGCTATCAATTTTAAGTTCTGTATTTGACAATTACAAGTTCAGATCTTCACGTTATAATTTGAATTATAATTATAAGCTATCAATTTTAAGTTCTGTATTTGACAATTACAAGTACAGATCTTCAAGTTATAATTTGCAATAATAATTGGAAGCTATCAATTTTAAGTTCTGTATTTGACAATTACTAGTTCATATCTTCAAGTTATAATTAGAAATAATAATTTGAATTTGACAAATCTAAGTTCTGTAATTCACTATTACAAGTTCAGATCTTCACGTTATAATTTACAATAATAATTAGAAGCTATCAATTTTAAGTTCTGTATTTGACAATTACAAGTTCAGATCTACAAGTTATAATTTGCACTAATAATTTGTATTTAACAATTAGAAGTTCTGTATTTGACAATTACAAGTTCAGATATTCAAGTTATAATTTGAAATAATAATTAGAAGCTATTAATTTTAAGTTCTGTATTTGACAATTACAAGTTCAGATCTTCAAGTTATAATTTGCAATAATAATTAGAAGCTATCAATTTTAAGTTCTGTATTTGACAATTACTAGTTCAGATCTTCAAGTTATAATTTGAAATAATAATTTGAATTTAACAAATCTAAGTTCTGTAATTCACTATTACAAGTTCAGATCTTCAAGTTATAATTTACAATAATAATTAGAAGCTATAAATTTTAAGTTCTGTATTTGACAATTACAAGTTCAGATCTTCAAGTTATAATTTGCACTAATAATTTGTATTTAACAATTAGAAGTTCTGTATTTGACAATTACAAGTTCAGATCTTCAAGTTATAATTTGCACTAATAATTTGTATTTAACAATTAGAAGTTCTGTATTTGACAATTACAAGTTCAGATCTTCAAGTTATAATTTGCACTAATAATTTGTATTTAACAATTAGAAGTTCTGTATTTGACAATTACAAGTTCAGATCTTCAAGTTATAATTGGCAATAATAATTAGAAGCTATTAATTTTAAGTTCTGTATTTGACAATTACAAGTTCAGATCTTCAAGTTATAATTTGCAATAATAATTAGAAGCTATCAATTTTAAGTTCTGTATTTGACAATTACAAGTTCAGATCTTCAAGTTATAATTTGCACTAATAATTTGTATTTAACAATTAGAAGTTCTGTATTTGACAATCACAAGTTCAGAACTACAAGTTATAATTTGCAATAATAATTAGAAGCTATCAATTTTAAGATCTGTATTTGACAATTACTAGTTCAGATCATCAAATAATAATTTGAAATAATAATTTGAATTTAACAAATCTAAGTTCTGTAATTCACTATTACAAGTTCAGATCTTCTAGTTATAATTTACAATAATAATTAGAAGCTATCAATTTTAAGTGCTGTATTTGACATTTACTAGTTCAGATCTTCAAGTTATAATTTGCACTAATATTTTGGATTTAACAATTCGAAGTTCTGTATTTGACTATTACAAGTTCAGATCTTCAAGTTATAATTTGAATTATAATTATAAGCTATCAATTTTAAGTTCTGTATTTCACAATTACAAGTACAGATCTTCAAGTTATAATTTGCAATAATAATTGGAAGCTATCAATTTTAAGTTCTGTATTTGACAATTACTAGTTCAGATCTTCAAGTTATAATTAGAAATAATAATTTGAATTTGACAAATCTAAGTTCTGTAATTCACTATTACAAGTTCAGATCTTCAAGTTATAATTTACAATTATAATTAGAAGCTATCAATTTTAAGTTCTGTATTTGACAATTACAAGTTCAGATCTACAAGTTATAATTTGCACTAATAATTTGTATTTAACAATTAGAAGTTCTGTATTTGACAATTACAAGTTCAGATATTCTAGTTATAATTTGAAATAATAATTAGAAGCTATCAATTTTAAGTTCTGTATTTGACAATTACAAGTTCAGATCTTCAAGTTATAATTTGCAATAATAATTAGAAGCTATGAATTTTAAGTTCTGTATTTGACAATTACTAGTTCAGATCTTCAAGTTATAATTTGAAATAATAATTTGAATTTAACAAATCTAAGTTCTGTAATTCACTATTACAAGTTCAGATCTTCAAGTTATAATTTACAATAATAATTAGAAGCTATAAATTTTAAGTTCTGTATTTGACAATTAGAAGTTCAGATCTTCAAGTTATAATTAGCAATAAAATTAGAAGCTATCAATTTTAAGTTCTGTATTTGACAATTACTAGTTCAGATCTTCAAGTTATAATTTGAAATAATAATTTGAATTTAACAAATCTAAGTTCTGTAATTCACTATTACAAGTTCAGATCTTCAAGTTATAATTTACAATAATAATTAGAAGCTATCAATTTTAAGTTCTGTATTTGACAATTACAAGTTCAGAACTTCAAGTTATAATTTGCACTAATAATTTGTATTTAACAATTATAAGTTCTCTATTTGACAATTACAAGTTCAGATCTTCAAGTTATAATTTGCAATAATAATTAGAAGCTATCAATTTTAAGTTCTGTATTTGACAATTACTAGTTCAGATCTTCAAGTAATAATTTGAAATAATAATTTGAATTTAACAAATCTAAGTTCTGTAATTCACTATTACAAGTTCAGATCTACAAGTTATAATTTACAATAATAACTAGAAGCTATCAATTTTAAGTGCTGTATTTGACAATCACTAGTTCAGATCTTCAAATTATTATTTGCAATAATAATTAGAAGCTATCAATTTTAAGTTCTGCATTTGACAATTACAAGTTCAGATCTTCAAGTTATTATTTGCAATAATAATTAGAAGCTATTAATTTTAAGTTCTGTATTTGACAATTACAAGTTCAGATCTTCAAGTTATAATTTGCAATAATAATTAGAAGCTATCAATTTTAAGTTCTGTATTTGACAATTACTAGTTCAGATCTTCAAGTTATAATTAGAAATAATAATTTGAATTTGACAAATCTAAGTTCTGTAATTCACTATTACAAGTTCAGATCTTCAAGTTATAATTTACAATAATAATTAGAAGCTATCAATTTTAAGTTCTGTATTTGACAATTACAAGTTCAGATCTTCAAGTTATAATTTGCAATAATAATTAGAAGCTATCAATTTTAAGTTCTGTATTTGACAATTACAAGTTCAGATCTTCAAGTTATAATTTGCACTAATAATTTGTATTTAACAATTAGAAGTTCTGTATTTGACAATCACAAGTTCAGAACTACAAGTTATAATTTGCAATAATAATTAGAAGCTATCAATTTTAAGATCTGTATTTGACAATTACTAGTTCAGATCATCAAATAATAATTTGAAATAATAATTTGAATTTAACAAATCTAAGTTCTGTAATTCACTATTACAAGTTCAGATCTTCTAGTTATAATTTACAATAATAATTAGAAGCTATCAATTTTAAGTGCTGTATTTGACATTTACTAGTTCAGATCTTCAAGTTATAATTTGCACTAATATTTTGGATTTAACAATTCGAAGTTCTGTATTTGACTATTACAAGTTCAGATATTCAAGTTATAATTTGCAATCACAATTTGTATTTAACAATGCTAAGTTGCGTATTTGTCTATTACAAGTTCAGATCTTCAAATGTTAATTTGCAATAATAATTAGAAGCTATCAATTATAAGTTCTCTATTTGACAATTACAAGTTCAGATCTTCAAGTTATAATTTGCAATAATAATTAGAAGCTATCAATTTTAAGTTCTGTATTTGACAATTACTAGTTCAGATCTTCAAGTAATAATTTGAAATAATAATTTGAATTTAACAAATCTAAGTTCTGTTATTCACTATTACAAGTTCAGATCTACAAGTTATAATTTACAATAATAACTAGAAGCTATCAATTTTAAGTGCTGTATTTGACAATTACTAGTTCAGATCTTCAAATTATTATTTGCAATAATAATTAGAAGCTATCAATTTTAAGTTCTGCATTTGACAATTACAAGTTCAGATCTTCAAGTTATTATTTGCAATAATAATTAGAAGCTATTAATTTTAAGTTCTGTATTTGACAATTACAAGTTCAGATCTTCAAGTTATAATTTGCAATAATAATTAGAAGCTATCAATTTTAAGTTCTGTATTTGACAATTACTAGTTCAGATCTTCAAGTTATAATTAGAAATAATAATTTGAATTTGACAAATCTAAGTTCTGTAATTCACTATTACAAGTTCAGATCTTCAAGTTATAATTTACAATAATAATTAGAAGCTATCAATTTTAAGTTCTGTATTTGAAAATTACAAGTTCAGATCTACAAGTTATAATTTGCACTAATAATTTGTATTTAACAATTAGAAGTTCTGTATTTGACAATTACAAGTTCAGATCTTCAAGTTATAATTTGAAATAATAATTAGAAGCTATCAATTTTAAGTTCTGTATTTGACAATTAGAAGTTCAGATCTTCAAGTTATAATTTGCAATAATAATTAGAAGCTATCAATTTTAAGTTCTGTATTTGACAATTACTAGTTCAGATCTTCAAGTTATAATTTGAAATAATAATTTGAATTTAACAAATCTAAGTTCTGTAATTCACTATTACAAGTTCAGATCTTCAAGTTATAATTTACAATAATAATTAGAAGCTATAAATTTTAAGTTCTGTATTTGACAATTACAAGTTCAGATCTTCAAGTTATAATTTGCACTAATAATTTGTATTTAACAATTAGAAGTTCTGTATTTGACAATTACAAGTTCAGATCTTCAAGTTATAATTTGCACTAATAATTTGTATTTAACAATTAGAAGTTCTGTATTTGACAATTACAAGTTCAGATCTTCAAGTTATAATTTGCACTATTAATTTGTATTTAACAATTAGAAGTTCTGTATTTGACAATTACAAGTTCAGATCTTCAAGTTATAATTGGCAATAATAATTAGAAGCTATTAATTTTAAGTTCTGTATTTGACAATTACAAGTTCAGATCTTCAAGTTATAATTTGCAATAATAATTAGAAGCTATCAATTTTAAGTTCTGTATTTGACAATTACAAGTTCAGAACTACAAGTTATAATTTGCAATAATAATTAGAAGCTATCAATTTTAAGATCTGTATTTGACAATTACTAGTTCAGATCATCAAATAATAATTTGAAATAATAATTTGAATTTAACAAATCTAAGTTCTGTAATTCACTATTACAAGTTCAGATCTTCTAGTTATAATTTACAATAATAATTAGAAGCTATCAATTTTAAGTGCTGTATTTGACATTTACTAGTTCAGATCTTCAAGTTATAATTTGCACTAATATTTTGGATTTAACAATTCGAAGTTCTGTATTTGACTATTACAAGTTCAGATCTTCAAGTTATAATTTGAATTATAATTATAAGCTATCAATTTTAAGTTCTGTATTTGACAATTACAAGTACAGATCTTCAAGTTATAATTTGCAATAATAATTGGAAGCTATCAATTTTAAGTTCTGTATTTGACAATTACTAGTTCAGATCTTCAAGTTATAATTAGAAATAATAATTTGAATTTGACAAATCTAAGTTCTGTAATTCACTATTACAAGTTCAGATCTTCAAGTTATAATTTACAATTATAATTAGAAGCTATCAATTTTAAGTTCTGTATTTGACAATTACAAGTTCAGATCTACAAGTTATAATTTGCACTAATAATTTGTATTTAACAATTAGAAGTTCTGTATTTGACAATTACAAGTTCAGATATTCTAGTTATAATTTGAAATAATAATTAGAAGCTATTAATTTTAAGTTCTGTATTTGACAATTACAAGTTCAGATCTTCAAGTTATAATTTGCAATAATAATTAGAAGCTATGAATTTTAAGTTCTGTATTTGACAATTACTAGTTCAGATCTTCAAGTTATAATTTGAAATAATAATTTGAATTTAACAAATCTAAGTTCTGTAATTCACTATTACAAGTTCAGATCTTCAAGTTATAATTTACAATAATAATTAGAAGCTATAAATTTTAAGTTCTGTATTTGACAATTAGAAGTTCAGATCTTCAAGTTATAATTAGCAATAAAATTAGAAGCTATCAATTTTAAGTTCTGTATTTGACAATTACTAGTTCAGATCTTCAAGTTATAATTTGAAATAATAATTTGAATTTAACAAATCTAAGTTCTGTAATTCACTATTACAAGTTCAGATCTTCAAGTTATAATTTACAATAATAATTAGAAGCTATCAATTTTAAGTTCTGTATTTGACAATTACAAGTTCAGAACTTCAAGTTATAATTTGCACTAATAATTTGTATTTAACAATTAGAAGTTCTGTATTTGACTATTACAAGTTCAGATCTTCAAATTATTATTTGCAATCTTAGTTTGAATTTAACAATTCGAAGTTCTGTATTTACCTATTACAGGTTCAGATCTTCAAGTTATAATTTGCAATCACAATTTGTATTTAACAATGCTAAGTTGCGTATTTGTCTATTACAAGTTCAGATCTTCAAATGTTAATTTGCAATAATAATTAGAAGCTATCAATTATAAGTTCTCTATTTGACAATTACAAGTTCAGATCTTCAAGTTATAATTTGCAATAATAATTAGAAGCTATCAATTTTAAGTTCTGTATTTGACAATTACTAGTTCAGATCTTCAAGTAATAATTTGAAATAATAATTTGAATTTAACAAATCTAAGTTCTGTAATTCACTATTACAAGTTCAGATCTACAAGTTATAATTTACAATAATAACTAGAAGCTATCAATTTTAAGTGCTGTATTTGACAATTACTAGTTCAGATCTTCAAATTATTATTTGCAATAATAATTAGAAGCTATCAATTTTAAGTTCTGCATTTGACAATTACAAGTTCAGATCTTCAAGTTATTATTTGCAATAATAATTAGAAGCTATTAATTTTAAGTTCTGTATTTGACAATTACAAGTTCAGATCTTCAAGTTATAATTTGCAATAATAATTAGAAGCTATCAATTTTAAGTTCTGTATTTGACAATTACTAGTTCAGATCTTCAAGTTATAATTAGAAATAATAATTTGAATTTGACAAATCTAAGTTCTGTAATTCACTATTACAAGTTCAGATCTTCAAGTTATAATTTACAATAATAATTAGAAGCTATCAATTTTAAGTTCTGTATTTGAAAATTACAAGTTCAGATCTACAAGTTATAATTTGCACTAATAATTTGTATTTAACAATTAGAAGTTCTGTATTTGACAATTACAAGTTCAGATCTTCAAGTTATAATTTGAAATAATAATTAGAAGCTATCAATTTTAAGTTCTGTATTTGACAATTAGAAGTTCAGATCTTCAAGTTATAATTTGCAATAATAATTAGAAGCTATCAATTTTAAGTTCTGTATTTGACAATTACTAGTTCAGATCTTCAAGTTATAATTTGAAATAATAATTTGAATTTAACAAATCTAAGTTCTGTAATTCACTATTACAAGTTCAGATCTTCAAGTTATAATTTACAATAATAATTAGAAGCTATAAATTTTAAGTTCTGTATTTGACAATTACAAGTTCAGATCTTCAAGTTATAATTTGCACTAATAATTTGTATTTAACAATTAGAAGTTCTGTATTTGACAATTACAAGTTCAGATCTTCAAGTTATAATTTGCACTAATAATTTGTATTTAACAATTAGAAGTTCTGTATTTGACAATTACAAGTTCAGATCTTCAAGTTATAATTTGCACTATTAATTTGTATTTAACAATTAGAAGTTCTGTATTTGACAATTACAAGTTCAGATCTTCAAGTTATAATTGGCAATAATAATTAGAAGCTATTAATTTTAAGTTCTGTATTTGACAATTACAAGTTCAGATCTTCAAGTTATAATTTGCAATAATAATTAGAAGCTATCAATTTTAAGTTCTGTATTTGACAATTACAAGTTCAGATCTTCAAGTTATAATTTGCACTAATAATTTGTATTTAACAATTAGAAGTTCTGTATTTGACAATCACAAGTTCAGAACTACAAGTTATAATTTGCAATAATAATTAGAAGCTATCAATTTTAAGATCTGTATTTGACGATTACTAGTTCAGATCATCAAATAATAATTTGAAATAATAATTTGAATTTAACAAATCTAAGTTCTGTAATTCACTATTACAAGTTCAGATCTTCTAGTTATAATTTACAATAATAATTAGAAGCTATCAATTTTAAGTGCTGTATTTGACATTTACTAGTTCAGATCTTCAAGTTATAATTTGCACTAATATTTTGGATTTAACAATTCGAAGTTCTGTATTTGACTATTACAAGTTCAGATCTTCAAGTTATAATTTGAATTATAATTATAAGCTATCAATTTTAAGTTCTGTATTTGACAATTACAAGTACAGATCTTCAAGTTATAATTTGCAATAATAATTGGAAGCTATCAATTTTAAGTTCTGTATTTGACAATTACTAGTTCAGATCTTCAAGTTATAATTAGAAATAATAATTTGAATTTGACAAATCTAAGTTCTGTAATTCACTATTACAAGTTCAGATCTTCAAGTTATAATTTACAATTATAATTAGAAGCTATCAATTTTAAGTTCTGTATTTGACAATTACAAGTTCAGATCTACAAGTTATAATTTGCACTAATAATTTGTATTTAACAATTAGAAGTTCTGTATTTGACAATTACAAGTTCAGATATTCTAGTTATAATTTGAAATAATAATTAGAAGCTATTAATTTTAAGTTCTGTATTTGACAATTACAAGTTCAGATCTTCAAGTTATAATTTGCAATAATAATTAGAAGCTATGAATTTTAAGTTCTGTATTTGACAATTACTAGTTCAGATCTTCAAGTTATAATTTGAAATAATAATTTGAATTTAACAAATCTAAGTTCTGTAATTCACTATTACAAGTTCAGATCTTCAAGTTATAATTTACAATAATAATTAGAAGCTATAAATTTTAAGTTCTGTATTTGACAATGAGAAGTTCAGATCTTCAAGTTATAATTAGCAATAAAATTAGAAGCTATCAATTTTAAGTTCTGTATTTGACAATTACTAGTTCAGATCTTCAAGTTATAATTTCAAATAATAATTTGAATTTAACAAATCTAAGTTCTGTAATTCACTATTACAAGTTCAGATCTTCAAGTTATAATTTACAATAATAATTAGAAGCTATCAATTTTAAGTTCTGTATTTGACAATTACAAGTTCAGAACTTCAAGTTATAATTTGCACTAATAATTTGTATTTAACAATTAGAAGTTCTGTATTTGACTATTACAAGTTCAGATCTTCAAATTATTATTTGCAATCTTAGTTTGAATTTAACAATTCGAAGTTCTGTATTTACCTATTACAGGTTCAGATCTTCAAGTTATAATTTGCAATCACAATTTGTATTTAACAATGCTAAGTTGCGTATTTGTCTATTACAAGTTCAGATCTTCAAATGTTAATTTGCAATAATAATTAGAAGCTATCAATTATAAGTTCTCTATTTGACAATTACAAGTTCAGATCTTCAAGTTATAATTTGCAATAATAATTAGAAGCTATCAATTTTAAGTTCTGTATTTGACAATTACTAGTTCAGATCTTCAAGTAATAATTTGAAATAATAATTTGAATTTAACAAATCTAAGTTCTGTAATTCACTATTACAAGTTCAGATCTACAAGTTATAATTTACAATAATAACTAGAAGCTATCAATTTTAAGTGCTGTATTTGACAATTACTAGTTCAGATCTTCAAATTATTATTTGCAATAATAATTAGAAGCTATCAATTTTAAGTTCTGCATTTGACAATTACAAGTTCAGATCTTCAAGTTTTATTTGCAATAATAATTAGAAGCTATTAATTTTAAGTTCTGTATTTGACAATTACAAGTTCAGATCTTCAAGTTATAATTTGCAATAATAATTAGAAGCTATCAATTTTAAGTTCTGTATTTGACAATTACAAGTTCAGATCTTCAAGTTATAATTTGAATTATAATTATAAGCTATCAATTTTAAGTTCTGTATTTGACAATTACAAGTACAGATCTTCAAGTTATAATTTGCAATAATAATTGGAAGCTATCAATTTTAAATTCTGTATTTGACAATTACTAGTTCAGATCTTCAAGTTATAATTAGAAATAATAATTTGAATTTGACAAATCTAAGTTCTGTAATTCACTATTACAAGTTCAGATCTTCAAGTTATAATTTACAATTATAATTAGAAGCTATCAATTTTAAGTTCTGTATTTGACAATTACAAGTTCAGATCTACAAGTTATAATTTGCACTAATAATTTGTATTTAACAATTAGAAGTTCTGTATTTGACAATTACAAGTTCAGATATTCTAGTTATAATTTGAAATAATAATTAGAAGCTATCAATTTTAAGTTCTGTATTTGACAATTACAAGTTCAGATCTTCAAGTTATAATTTGCAATAATAATTAGAAGCTATGAATTTTAAGTTCTGTATTTGACAATTACTAGTTCAGATCTTCAAGTAATAATTTGAAATAATAATTTGAATTTAACAAATCTAAGTTCTGTAATTCACTATTACAAGTTCAGATCTACAAGTTATAATTTACAATAATAACTAGAAGCTATCAATTTTAAGTGCTGTATTTGACAATTACTAGTTCAGATCTTCAAATTATTATTTGCAATAATAATTAGAAGCTATCAATTTTAAGTTCTGCATTTGACAATTACAAGTTCAGATCTTCAAGTTATTATTTGCAATAATAATTAGAAGCTATTAATTTTAAGTTCTGTATTTGACAATTACAAGTTCAGATCTTCAAGTTATAATTTGCAATAATAATTAGAAGCTATCAATTTTAAGTTCTGTATTTGACAATTACAAGTTCAGATCTTCAAGTTATAATTTGAATTATAATTATAAGCTATCAATTTTAAGTTCTGTATTTGACAATTACAAGTACAGATCTTCAAGTTATAATTTGCAATAATAATTGGAAGCTATCAATTTTAAATTCTGTATTTGACAATTACTAGTTCAGATCTTCAAGTTATAATTAGAAATAATAATTTGAATTTGACAAATCTAAGTTCTGTAATTCACTATTACAAGTTCAGATCTTCACGTTATAATTTACAATAATAATTAGAAGCTATCAATTTTAAGTTCTGTATTTGACAATTATAAGTTCAGATCTACAAGTTATAATTTGCACTAATAATTTGTATTTAACAATTAGAAGTTCTGTATTTGACAATTACAAGTTCAGATATTCAAGTTATAATTTGAAATAATAATTAGAAGCTATCAATTTTAAGTTCTGTATTTGACAATTACAAGTTCAGTTCTTCAAGTTATAATTTGCAATAATAATTAGAAGCTATCAATTTTAAGTTCTGTATTGGACAATTACTAGTTCAGATCTTCAAGTTATAATTTGAAATAATAATTTGAATTTAACAAATCTAAGTTCTGTAATTCACTATTGCAAGTTCAGATCTTCAAGTTATAATTTACAATAATAATTAGAAGCTATAAATTTTAAGTTCTGTATTTGACAATTACAAGTTCAGATCTTCAAGTTATAATTTGCACTAATAATTTGTATTTAACAATTAGAAGTTCTGTATTTGACAATTACAAGTTCAGATCTTCAAGTTATAATTTGCACTAATAATTTGTATTTAACAATTAGAAGTTCTGTATTTGACAATTACAAGTTCAGATCTTCAAGTTATAATTTGCAATAATAATTAGAAGCTATCAATTTTAAGTTCTGTATTTGACAATTACTAGTTCAGATCTTCAAGTTATAATTTGCACTAATAATTTGTATTTAACATTTAGAAGTTCTGTATTTGACTATTACAAGTTCAGATCTTCGAATTATTATTTGCAATCTTAGTTTGAATTTAACAATTCGAAGTTCTGTATTTACCTATTACAGGTTCAGATATTCAAGTTATAATTTGCAATCACAATTTGTATTTAACAATGCTAAGTTGCGTATTTGTCTATTACAAGTTCAGATCTTCAAGTTATAATTTGCAATAATAATTAGAAGCTATCAATTTTAAGTTCTGTATTTGACAATTACTAGTTCAGATCTTCAAGTAATAATTTGAAATAATAATTTGACTTTAACAAATCTAAGTTCTGTTATTCACTATTACAAGTTCAGATCTACAAGTTATAATTTACAATAATAACTAGAAGCTATCAATTTTAAGTGCTGTATTTGACAATTACTAGTTCAGATCTTCAAATTATTATTTGCAATAATAATTAGAAGCTATCAATTTTAAGTTCTGCATTTGACAATTACAAGTTCAGATCTTCAAGTTATTATTTGCAATAATAATTAGAAGCTATTAATTTTAAGTTCTGTATTTGACAATTACAAGTTCAGATCTTCAAGTTATAATTTGCAATAATAATTAGAAGCTATCAATTTTAAGTTCTGTATTTGACAATTACTAGTTCAGATCTTCAAGTTATAATTAGAAATAATAATTTGAATTTGACAAATCTAAGTTCTGTAATTCACTATTACAAGTTCAGATCTTCAAGTTATAATTTACAATAATAATTAGAAGCTATCAATTTTAAGTTCTGTATTTGAAAATTACAAGTTCAGATCTACAAGTTATAATTTGCACTAATAATTTGTATTTAACAATTAGAAGTTCTGTATTTGACAATTACAAGTTCAGATCTTCAAGTTATAATTTGAAATAATAATTAGAAGCTATCAATTTTAAGTTCTGTATTTGACAATTAGAAGTTCAGATCTTCAAGTTATAATTTGCAATAATAATTAGAAGCTATCAATTTTAAGTTCTGTATTTGACAATTACTAGTTCAGATCTTCAAGTTATAATTTGAAATAATAATTTGAATTTAACAAATCTAAGTTCTGTAATTCACTATTACAAGTTCAGATCTTCAAGTTATAATTTACAATAATAATTAGAAGCTATAAATTTTAAGTTCTGTATTTGACAATTACAAGTTCAGATCTTCAAGTTATAATTTGCACTAATAATTTGTATTTAACAATTAGAAGTTCTGTATTTGACAATTACAAGTTCAGATCTTCAAGTTATAATTTGCACTAATAATTTGTATTTAACAATTAGAAGTTCTGTATTTGACAATTACAAGTTCAGATCTTCAAGTTATAATTTGCACTATTAATTTGTATTTAACAATTAGAAGTTCTGTATTTGACAATTACAAGTTCAGATCTTCAAGTTATAATTGGCAATAATAATTAGAAGCTATTAATTTTAAGTTCTGTATTTGACAATTACAAGTTCAGATCTTCAAGTTATAATTTGCAATAATAATTAGAAGCTATCAATTTTAAGTTCTGTATTTGACAATTACAAGTTCAGATCTTCAAGTTATAATTTGCACTAATAATTTGTATTTAACAATTAGAAGTTCTGTATTTGACAATCACAAGTTCAGAACTACAAGTTATAATTTGCAATAATAATTAGAAGCTATCAATTTTAAGATCTGTATTTGACAATTACTAGTTCAGATCATCAAATAATAATTTGAAATAATAATTTGAATTTAACAAATCTAAGTTCTGTAATTCACTATTACAAGTTCAGATCTTCTAGTTATAATTTACAATAATAATTAGAAGCTATCAATTTTAAGTGCTGTATTTGACATTTACTAGTTCAGATCTTCAAGTTATAATTTGCACTAATATTTTGGATTTAACAATTCGAAGTTCTGTATTTGACTATTACAAGTTCAGATCTTCAAGTTATAATTTGAATTATAATTATAAGCTATCAATTTTAAGTTCTGTATTTGACAATTACAAGTACAGATCTTCAAGTTATAATTTGCAATAATAATTGGAAGCTATCAATTTTAAGTTCTGTATTTGACAATTACTAGTTCAGATCTTCAAGTAATAATTTGAAATAATAATTTGAATTTAACAAATCTAAGTTCTGTTATTCACTATTACAAGTTCAGATCTACAAGTTATAATTTACAATAATAACTAGAAGCTATCAATTTTAAGTGCTGTATTTGACAATTACTAGTTCAGATCTTCAAATTATTATTTGCAATAATAATTAGAAGCTATCAATTTTAAGTTCTGCATTTGACAATTACAAGTTCAGATCTTCAAGTTATTATTTGCAATAATATTTAGAAGCTATTAATTTTAAGTTCTGTATTTGACAATTACAAGTTCAGATCTTCAAGTTATAATTTGCAATAATAATTAGAAGCTATCAATTTTAAGTTCTGTATTTGACAATTACTAGTTCAGATCTTCAAGTTATAATTAGAAATAATAATTTGAATTTGACAAATCTAAGTTCTGTAATTCACTATTACAAGTTCAGATCTTCAAGTTATAATTTACAATAATAATTAGAAGCTATCAATTTTAAGTTCTGTATTTGAAAATTACAAGTTCAGATCTACAAGTTATAATTTGCACTAATAATTTGTATTTAACAATTAGAAGTTCTGTATTTGACAATTACAAGTTCAGATCTTCAAGTTATAATTTGAAATAATAATTAGAAGCTATCAATTTTAAGTTCTGTATTTGACAATTAGAAGTTCAGATCTTCAAGTTATAATTTGCAATAATAATTAGAAGCTATCAATTTTAAGTTCTGTATTTGACAATTACTAGTTCAGATCTTCAAGTTATAATTTGAAATAATAATTTGAATTTAACAAATCTAAGTTCTGTAATTCACTATTACAAGTTCAGATCTTCAAGTTATAATTTACAATAATAATTAGAAGCTATAAATTTTAAGTTCTGTATTTGACAATTACAAGTTCAGATCTTCAAGTTATAATTTGCACTAATAATTTGTATTTAACAATTAGAAGTTCTGTATTTGACAATTACAAGTTCAGATCTTCAAGTTATAATTTGCACTAATAATTTGTATTTAACAATTAGAAGTTCTGTATTTGACAATTACAAGTTCAGATCTTCAAGTTATAATTTGCACTATTAATTTGTATTTAACAATTAGAAGTTCTGTATTTGACAATTACAAGTTCAGATCTTCAAGTTATAATTGGCAATAATAATTAGAAGCTATTAATTTTAAGTTCTGTATTTGACAATTACAAGTTCAGATCTTCAAGTTATAATTTGCAATAATAATTAGAAGCTATCAATTTTAAGTTCTGTATTTGACAATTACAAGTTCAGATCTTCAAGTTATAATTTGCACTAATAATTTGTATTTAACAATTAGAAGTTCTGTATTTGACAATCACAAGTTCAGAACTACAAGTTATAATTTGCAATAATAATTAGAAGCTATCAATTTTAAGATCTGTATTTGACAATTACTAGTTCAGATCATCAAATAATAATTTGAAATAATAATTTGAATTTAACAAATCTAAGTTCTGTAATTCACTATTACAAGTTCAGATCTTCTAGTTATAATTTACAATAATAATTAGAAGCTATCAATTTTAAGTGCTGTATTTGACATTTACTAGTTCAGATCTTCAAGTTATAATTTGCACTAATATTTTGGATTTAACAATTCGAAGTTCTGTATTTGACTATTACAAGTTCAGATCTTCAAGTTATAATTTGAATTATAATTATAAGCTATCAATTTTAAGTTCTGTATTTGACAATTACAAGTACAGATCTTCAAGTTATAATTTGCAATAATAATTGGAAGCTATCAATTTTAAGTTCTGTATTTGACAATTACTAGTTCAGATCTTCAAGTTATAATTAGAAATAATAATTTGAATTTGACAAATCTAAGTTCTGTAATTCACTATTACAAGTTCAGATCTTCAAGTTATAATTTACAATTATAATTAGAAGCTATCAATTTTAAGTTCTGTATTTGACAATTACAAGTTCAGATCTACAAGTTATAATTTGCACTAATAATTTGTATTTAACAATTAGAAGTTCTGTATTTGACAATTACAAGTTCAGATATTCTAGTTATAATTTGAAATAATAATTAGAAGCTATTAATTTTAAGTTCTGTATTTGACAATTACAAGTTCAGATCTTCAAGTTATAATTTGCAATAATAATTAGAAGCTATGAATTTTAAGTTCTGTATTTGACAATTACTAGTTCAGATCTACAAGTTATAATTTGAAATAATAATTTGAATTTAACAAATCTAAGTTCTGTAATTCACTATTACAAGTTCAGATCTTCAAGTTATAATTTACAATAATAATTAGAAGCTATAAATTTTAAGTTCTGTATTTGACAATTAGAAGTTCAGATCTTCAAGTTATAATTAGCAATAAAATTAGAAGCTATCAATTTTAAGTTCTGTATTTGACAATTACTAGTTCAGATCTTCAAGTTATAATTTGAAATAATAATTTGAATTTAACAAATCTAAGTTCTGTAATTCACTATTACAAGTTCAGATCTTCAAGTTATAATTTACAATAATAATTAGAAGCTATCAATTTTAAGTTCTGTATTTGACAATTACAAGTTCAGAACTTCAAGTTATAATTTGCACTAATAATTTGTATTTAACAATTAGAAGTTCTGTATTTGACTATTACAAGTTCAGATCTTCAAATTATTATTTGCAATCTTAGTTTGAATTTAACAATTCGAAGTTCTGTATTTACCTATTACAGGTTCAGATCTTCAAGTTATAATTTGCAATCACAATTTGTATTTAACAATGCTAAGTTGCGTATTTGTCTATTACAAGTTCAGATCTTCAAATGTTAATTTGCAATAATAATTAGAAGCTATCAATTATAAGTTCTCTATTTGACAATTACAAGTTCAGATCTTCAAGTTATAATTTGCAATAATAATTAGAAGCTATCAATTTTAAGTTCTGTATTTGACAATTACTAGTTCAGATCTTCAAGTAATAATTTGAAATAATAATTTGAATTTAACAAATCTAAGTTCTGTAATTCACTATTACAAGTTCAGATCTACAAGTTATAATTTACAATAATAACTAGAAGCTATCAATTTTAAGTGCTGTATTTGACAATTACTAGTTCAGATCTTCAAATTATTATTTGCAATAATAATTAGAAGCTATCAATTTTAAGTTCTGCATTTGACAATTACAAGTTCAGATCTTCAAGTTATTATTTGCAATAATAATTAGAAGCTATTAATTTTAAGTTCTGTATTTGACAATTACAAGTTCAGATCTTCAAGTTATAATTTGCAATAATAATTAGAAGCTATCAATTTTAAGTTCTGTATTTGACAATTACAAGTTCAGATCTTCAAGTTATAATTTGAATTATAATTATAAGCTATCAATTTTAAGTTCTGTATTTGACAATTACAAGTACAGATCTTCAAGTTATAATTTGCAATAATAATTGGAAGCTATCAATTTTAAATTCTGTATTTGACAATTACTAGTTCAGATCTTCAAGTTATAATTAGAAATAATAATTTGAATTTGACAAATCTAAGTTCTGTAATTCACTATTACAAGTTCAGATCTTCACGTTATAATTTACAATAATAATTAGAAGCTATCAATTTTAAGTTCTGTATTTGACAATTACAAGTTCAGATCTACAAGTTATAATTTGCACTAATAATTTGTATTTAACAATTAGAAGTTCTGTATTTGACAATTACAAGTTCAGATATTCAAGTTATAATTTGAAATAATAATTAGAAGCTATCAATTTTAAGTTCTGTATTTGACAATTACAAGTTCAGATCTTCAAGTTATAATTTGCAATAATAATTAGAAGCTATCAATTGAAAGTTCTGTATTGGACAATTACTAGTTCAGATCTTCAAGTTATAATTTGAAATAATAATTTGAATTTAACAAATCTAAGTTCTGTAATTCACTATTGCAAGTTCAGATCTTCAAGTTATAATTTACAATAATAATTAGAAGCTATAAATTTTAAGTTCTGTATTTGACAATTACAAGTTCAGATCTTCAAGTTATAATTTGCACTAATAATTTGTATTTAACAATTAGAAGTTCTGTATTTGACAATTACAAGTTCAGATCTTCAAGTTATAATTTGCACTAATAATTTGTATTTAACAATTAGAAGTTCTGTATTTGACAATTACAAGTTCAGATCTTCAAGTTATAATTTGCAATAATAATTAGAAGCTATCAATTTTAAGTTCTGTATTTGACAATTACTAGTTCAGATCTTCAAGTTATAATTTGCACTAATAATTTGTATTTAACATTTAGAAGTTCTGTATTTGACTATTACAAGTTCAGATCTTCGAATTATTATTTGCAATCTTAGTTTGAATTTAACAATTCGAAGTTCTGTATTTACCTATTACAGGTTCAGATCTTCAAGTTATAATTTGCAATCACAATTTGTATTTAACAATGCTAAGTTGCGTATTTGTCTATTACAAGTTCAGATCTTCAAATGTTAATTTGCAATAATAATTAGAAGCTATCAATTATAAGTTCTCTATTTGACAATTACAAGTTCAGATCTTCAAGTTATAATTTGCAATAATAATTAGAAGCTATCAATTTTAAGTTCTGTATTTGACAATTACTAGTTCAGATCTTCAAGTAATAATTTGAAATAATAATTTGAATTTAACAAATCTAAGTTCTGTAATTCACTATTACAAGTTCAGATCTACAAGTTATAATTTACAATAATAACTAGAAGCTATCAATTTTAAGTGCTGTATTTGACAATTACTAGTTCAGATCTTCAAATTATTATTTGCAATAATAATTAGAAGCTATCAATTTTAAGTTCTGCATTTGACAATTACAAGTTCAGATCTTCAAGTTATTATTTGCAATAATAATTAGAAGCTATTAATTTTAAGTTCTGTATTTGACAATTACAAGTTCAGATCTTCAAGTTATAATTTGCAATAATAATTAGAAGCTATCAATTTTAAGTTCTGTATTTGACAATTACTAGTTCAGATCTTCAAGTTGTAATTAGAAATAATAATTTGAATTTGACAAATCTAAGTTCTGTAATTCACTATTACAAGTTCAGATCTTCAAGTTATAATTTACAATAATAATTAGAAGCTATCAATTTTAAGTTCTGTATTTGAAAATTACAAGTTCAGATCTACAAGTTATAATTTGCACTAATAATTTGTATTTAACAATTAGAAGTTCTGTATTTGACAATTACAAGTTCAGATCTTCAAGTTATAATTTGAAATAATAATTAGAAGCTATCAATTTTAAGTTCTGTATTTGACAATTAGAAGTTCAGATCTTCAAGTTATAATTTGCAATAATAATTAGAAGCTATCAATTTTAAGTTCTGTATTTGACAATTACTAGTTCAGATCTTCAAGTTATAATTTGAAATAATAATTTGAATTTAACAAATCTAAGTTCTGTAATTCACTATTACAAGTTCAGATCTTCAAGTTATAATTTACAATAATAATTAGAAGCTATCAATTTTAAGTTCTGTATTTGACAATTACAAGTTCAGAACTTCAAGTTATAATTTGCACTAATAATTTGTATTTAACAATTAGAAGTTCTGTATTTGACAATTACAAGTTCAGATCTTCAAGTTATATTTTGCAATAATAATTAGAAGCTATCAATTTTAAGTTCTGTATTTGACAATTACAAGTTCAGATCTTCAAGTTATAATTTGCACTAATAATTTGTATTTAATAGTTAGAAGTTCTGTATTTGACAATTACAAGTTCAGATCTTCAAGTTATAATTTGCAATAATAATTAGAAGCTATTAATTTTAAGTTCTGTATTTGACAATTACAAGTTCAGATCTTCAAGTTATAATTTGCAATAATAATTAGAAGCTATCAATTTTAAGTTCTGTATTTGACAATTTAAAGTTCAGATCTTCAAGTTATAATTTGCACTAATAATTTGTATTTAACAATTAGAAGTTCTGTATTTGACAATCACAAGTTCAGAACTACAAGTTATAATTTGCAATAATAATTAGAAGCTATCAATTTTAAGATCTGTATTTGACAATTACTAGTTCAGATCATCAAATAATAATTTGAAATAATAATTTGAATTTAACAAATCTAAGTTCTGTAATTCACTATTACAAGTTCAGATCTTGTAGTTATAATTTACAATAATAATTAGAAGCTATCAATTTTAAGTGCTGTATTTGACAATTACCTATTACAGGTTCAGATCTTCAAGTTATAATTTGCAATCACAATTTGTACTTAACAATGCTAAGTTGCGTATTTGTCTATTACAAGTTCAGATCTTCAAATGTTAATTTGCAATAATAATTAGAAGCTATCAATTATAAGTTCTCTATTTGACAATTACAAGTTCAGATCTTCAAGTTATAATTTGCAATAATAATTAGAAGCTATCAATTTTAAGTTCTGTATTTGACAATTACTAGTTCAGATCTTCAAGTAATAATTTGAAATAATAATTTGAATTTAACAAATCTAAGTTCTGTAATTCACTATTACAAGTTCAGATCTACAAGTTATAATTTACAATAATAACTAGAAGCTATCAATTTTAAGTGCTGTATTTGACAATTACTAGTTCAGATCTTCAAGTTATTATTTGCAATAATAATTAGAAGCTATTAATTTTAAGTTCTGTATTTGACAATTACAAGTTCAGATCTTCAAGTTATAATTTACAATAATAATTAGAAGCTATCAATTTTAAGTTCTGCATTTGACAATTACAAGTTCAGATCTTCAAGTTATTATTTGCAATAATAATTAGAAGCTATTAATTTTAAGTTCTGTATTTGACAATTACAAGTTCAGATCTTCAAGTTATAATTTGCAATAATAATTAGAAGCTATCAATTTTAAGTTCTGTATTTGACAATTACAAGTTCAGATCTTCAAGTTATAATTTGAATTATAATTATAAGCTATCAATTTTAAGTTCTGTATTTGACAATTACAAGTACAGATCTTCAAGTTATAATTTGCAATAATAATTGGAAGCTATCAATTTTAAATTCTGTATTTGACAATTACTAGTTCAGATCTTCAAGTTATAATTAGAAATAATAATTTGAATTTGACAAATCTAAGTTCTGTAATTCACTATTACAAGTTCAGATCTTCACGTTATAATTTACAATAATAATTAGAAGCTATCAATTTTAAGTTCTGTATTTGACAATTACAAGTTCAGATCTACAAGTTATAATTTGCACTAATAATTTGTATTTAACAATTAGAAGTTCTGTATTTGACAATTACAAGTTCAGATATTCAAGTTATAATTTGAAATAATAATTAGAAGCTATCAATTTTAAGTTCTGTATTTGACAATTACAAGTTCAGATCTTCAAGTTATAATTTGCAATAATAATTAGAAGCTATCAATTTTAAGTTCTGTATTGGACAATTACTAGTTCAGATCTTCAAGTTATAATTTGAAATAATAATTTGAATTTAACAAATCTAAGTTCTGTAATTCACTATTGCAAGTTCAGATCTTCAAGTTATAATTTACAATAATAATTAGAAGCTATAAATTTTAAGTTCTGTATTTGACAATTACAAGTTCAGATCTTCAAGTTATAATTTGCACTAATAATTTGTATTTAACAATTAGAAGTTCTGTATTTGACAATTACAAGTTCAGATCTTCAAGTTATAATTTGCACTAATAATTTGTATTTAACAATTAGAAGTTCTGTATTTGACAATTACAAGTTCAGATCTTCAAGTTATAATTTGCAATAATAATTAGAAGCTATCAATTTTAAGTTCTGTATTTGACAATTACTAGTTCAGATCTTCAAGTTATAATTTGCACTAATAATTTGTATTTAACATTTAGAAGTTCTGTATTTGACTATTACAAGTTCAGATCTTCGAATTATTATTTGCAATCTTAGTTTGAATTTAACAATTCGAAGTTCTGTATTTACCTATTACAGGTTCAGATCTTCAAGTTATAATTTGCAATCACAATTTGTATTTAACAATGCTAAGTTGCGTATTTGTCTATTACAAGTTCAGATCTTCAAATGTTAATTTGCAATAATAATTAGAAGCTATCAATTATAAGTTCTCTATTTGACAATTACAAGTTCAGATCTTCAAGTTATAATTTGCAATAATAATTAGAAGCTATCAATTTTAAGTTCTGTATTTGACAATTACTAGTTCAGATCTTCAAGTAATAATTTGAAATAATAATTTGAATTTAACAAATCTAAGTTCTGTAATTCACTATTACAAGTTCAGATCTACAAGTTATAATTTACAATAATAACTAGAAGCTATCAATTTTAAGTGCTGTATTTGACAATTACTAGTTCAGATCTTCAAATTATTATTTGCAATAATAATTAGAAGCTATCAATTTTAAGTTCTGCATTTGACAATTACAAGTTCAGATCTTCAAGTTATTATTTGCAATAATAATTAGAAGCTATTAATTTTAAGTTCTGTATTTGACAATTACAAGTTCAGATCTTCAAGTTATAATTTGCAATAATAATTAGAAGCTATCAATTTTAAGTTCTGTATTTGACAATTACTAGTTCAGATCTTCAAGTTATAATTAGAAATAATAATTTGTATTTGACAAATCTAAGTTCTGTAATTCACTATTACAAGTTCAGATCTTCAAGATATAATTTACAATAATAATTAGAAGCTATCAATTTTAAGTTCTGTATTTGAAAATTACAAGTTCAGATCTACAAGTTATAATTTGCACTAATAATTTGTATTTAACAATTAGAAGTTCTGTATTTGACAATTACAAGTTCAGATCTTCAAGTTATAATTTGAAATAATAATTAGAAGCTATCAATTTTAAGTTCTGTATTTGACAATTAGAAGTTCAGATCTTCAAGTTATAATTTGCAATAATAATTAGAAGCTATCAATTTTAAGTTCTGTATTTGACAATTACTAGTTCAGATCTTCAAGTTATAATTTGAAATAATAATTTGAATTTAACAAATCTAAGTTCTGTAATTCACTATTACAAGTTCAGATCTTCAAGTTATAATTTACAATAATAATTAGAAGCTATCAATTTTAAGTTCTGTATTTGACAATTACAAGTTCAGAACTTCAAGTTATAATTTGCACTAATAATTTGTATTTAACAATTAGAAGTTCTGTATTTGACAATTACAAGTTCAGATCTTCAAGTTATATTTTGCAATAATAATTAGAAGCTATCAATTTTAAGTTCTGTATTTGACAATTACAAGTTCAGATCTTCAAGTTATAATTTGCACTAATAATTTGTATTTAATAGTTAGAAGTTCTGTATTTGACAATTACAAGTTCAGATCTTCAAGTTATAATTTGCAATAATAATTAGAAGCTATCAATTTTAAGTTCTGTATTTGACAATTACAAGTTCAGATCTTCAAGTTATAATTTGCAATAATAATTAGAAGCTATCAATTTTAAGTTCTGTATTTGACAATTTAAAGTTCAGATCTTCAAGTTATAATTTGCACTAATAATTTGTATTTAACAATTAGAAGTTCTGTATTTGACAATCACAAGTTCAGAACTACAAGTTATAATTTGCAATAATAATTAGAAGCTATCAATTTTAAGATCTGTATTTGACAATTACTAGTTCAGATCATCAAATAATAATTTGAAATAATAATTTGAATTTAACAAATCTAAGTTCTGTAATTCACTATTACAGGTTCAGATCTTCTAGTTATAATTTACAATAATAATTAGAAGCTATCAATTTTAAGTGCTGTATTTGACAATTACCTATTACAGGTTCAGATCTTCAAGTTATAATTTGCAATCACAATTTGTACTTAACAATGCTAAGTTGCGTATTTGTCTATTACAAGTTCAGATCTTCAAATGTTAATTTGCAATAATAATTAGAAGCTATCAATTATAAGTTCTCTATTTGACAATTACAAGTTCAGATCTTCAAGTTATAATTTGCAATAATAATTAGAAGCTATCAATTTTAAGTTCTGTATTTGACAATTACTAGTTCAGATCTTCAAGTAATAATTTGAAATAATAATTTGAATTTAACAAATCTAAGTTCTGTAATTCACTATTACAAGTTCAGATCTACAAGTTATAATTTACAATAATAACTAGAAGCTATCAATTTTAAGTGCTGTATTTGACAATTACTAGTTCAGATCTTCAAATTATTATTTGCAATAATAATTAGAAGCTATCAATTTTAAGTTCTGCATTTGACAATTACAAGTTCAGATCTTCAAGTTATTATTTGCAATAATAATTAGAAGCTATTAATTTTAAGTTCTGTATTTGACAATTACAAGTTCAGATCTTCAAGTTATAATTTGCAATAATAATTAGAAGCTATCAATTTTAAGTTCTGTATTTGACAATTACAAGTTCAGATCTTCAAGTTATAATTTGAATTATAATTATAAGCTATCAATTTTAAGTTCTGTATTTGACAATTACAAGTACAGATCTTCAAGTTATAATTTGCAATAATAATTGGAAGCTATCAATTTTAAGTTCTGTATTTGACAATTACTAGTTCATATCTTCAAGTTATAATTAGAAATAATAATTTGAATTTGACAAATCTAAGTTCTGTAATTCACTATTACAAGTTCAGATCTTCACGTTATAATTTACAATAATAATTAGAAGCTATCAATTTTAAGTTCTGTATTTGACAATTACAAGTTCAGATCTACAAGTTATAATTTGCACTAATAATTTGTATTTAACAATTAGAAGTTTGTAACGATCGAACAGAACGGAATATAATTTTTTTAAATTTGTCATGGCCATTCATAGCCAATGCTTTAATTTTCAGTATTTTATTTATTTTGGAAGTCATAAACATCGTTAGTGCCAAAATAATCGATTTTAATTTTGTATTTTTGTACAACTTTGCTTTCTCACCCTAAAAATTGACCAGCTGCATTTACTAATCCCTGTTAAAAATTTGTTATTTTAATTTTTAAAATTTGGTTGAACGTAACCTTTTTCGTTTTCGGTATCGTTTACATGCCGCTGACATGTTTATTGTGCTATGTTAGGGTGCACCCTCCACTCAATATAATTTCTTGATTATTATAAGACCACAAGATGCATTTTTTGGAGAAAATAAAGGCATTCTGGTTAAGATCCTCGTTAGAAGAAGTTCAAAAAATTTAATTTAGATATGAAGTTATAAAAGTTATAAGTAAATACGGTATAAAAATTCTACAATATTTTGTATTTCTTAAATTAATTTGAATTGAAATTTCGATTAGGAAAAATTAGTGTGATCCTAGTTTAATTTAATATTTGTCTAAAAACTTAATATTTTTTACTTCGCGGACTAGTGTTCAAGGATAAAATAAACACTTTTTTGAACCTTACAAATATAAATAGCAATCATCAAGCGTATATTAATAAATAGTTACCTGTAAATACTAATTAGTCTAGTGAGGTTTACTAATATAAAGTGATTGCCAAAATTTGGCAAAAGGAAGTGAATTGCGTGTATTTGCAAAATTGTAATTTTAACCATCGGTGTTCTTCTGCATCGTGCCATCAACCCTCGCCCCCAGCTGAAAGTGCCCCGGAAAGGACAACAAAATGTTTTTTATGGTTAGTGTTAATTTTAAGGATTAGTTTGATGTCATTAGCAATTTTAGATTTAAGATTTTGTCATTATTAATATTTTATTGGTGTTAGATTTAATTTTGAGTTTCTATTATTTGATCAGTTTAATAATTATATTATAATAATTAATGTCTATTTCGACTTTTATTTACTGCAAAAAAAAACAAATAAGCAAACTATGAACCACTTCTTCAAGGAACCCCACGCCTGAGAAGAGCTAGCCAGGTAGGTTGAGCAATCAACCAGACGGAGCACCGTCGCATTTTTGACGCCCAACTCGTGGAACTCGAAGAAATCGGTTCATGGTTAGCTAAATTTGCAATTAAATAATTTATTTCTATATTGTTATATTAACTATTACAATGATGATTGCTATAATATCGTTTTTCGTTTGCACAATCAATTTTTAAAATTAGAGTAAATATTTCAAAATTTTTTAAGAAAAACGCAAATTTAAATCAGGCATATAATTTTACTTTTACTGGTCAATAATTTTTACAATTCGTATTAGTTTATTATTTTTTTAAATAAAAAATTTAGAATCTGCTATATACATGAAAAAACAAATAATAGGTAAATTAATTAATTTTGAGTATTTTGGACCTCAGCGATTTTATAGATTTCGGTTATTGTTCTGTTCGTTACAATTTTCAATTAATCAAAATTAAAACAAAAAAAATTTTAAAATGGAAGCCAAACATTTGAACAAGTATGAATTAGCTTTCGAATTACTTTGTAGAGGAATTGTGCCTCGTATGACAACAATTTCCCAAAGATTTCAGTTAGATACAGCCCTTCGGGAAAATCGAATTCAACCTAACTTAGCAAATGTAAATTGGGAAAAAAGTAAAGACGAAATAAGTAACTCCCTGCACGAAATTGCTGCTGATTTAGAAGATTATGAAAAATGTTTAAATCAAGAAAAACGGGCAGAATTAAATTCGCGATTGGCGCATATTGAGAATAGAATTCAGTTAGTTCAATTAAAGGTAACAGATGAGAATCAGGTACTTACTTTAGCAATGTTAGAATCAGAAAGAAAAATTATACAAAAGGCGTTAAATGAAACAATATCCGATTTAAATGAATCCGCACTTCAAAATTTAGTAAGCTCAAATATAATAGTAAAAAATGAAAGTTTAGCAACGGGCACGACCCCCAAAAAAGTAAATCAAATTTTTAAGTGGAACTTAGAACGGTTTAAGGGGTATAAAGATTCTCAAGATTTGTTAGAATTTTTAGATAAGGTTAATGATTTAAAACAAGCAAGACAAGTTTCTGATGCCGAATTGTTTACGGCATCTCATGACTTATTTGATGGTGAAGCTACTGTTTGGTTGAGAAATATACGAAAAAACATTTCTACTTGGGGCGAGTTAGAGGAAGCGTTAAAGAAAGAATTTTTAGCTCACGATTTTCGGTATGAACTTAATAAAAAATTACAAAACCGGATGCAGGGGCAAAATGAAAACGTACTATCATATATTATGGAAATTGAAAATTTGTATTCAAAAGTAGATAAAAATGTAACTGAACCAGTTTTAGTAGAACAAATAAAAAGAAATCTAAACCCTTTCTTTTCGTCACATGTGGCTCTGGAAGATTATGATTCTTTAGATAAGTTAAAAAAGCGTTGCAAGCTTGTTCAAGAGCTTAAATTACGCCAAGATAAATATATACCGGGCATAACACCACCGCGTCGTAATTTTTTTAATAATAAAAGACCGATTGCTACCTATTCCCAAGACCGACCGGTAGTTGTGTCACCAAATAATTTGACTGAAAATTATGTCTCCCCATCGGTTAAACCCCCAGTTAACCCAGGACCAAGTGTATCCAATTTTACGTGCTGGAATTGCAATTCAGTAGGACATTCCTTTGGGGAATGCCGAGCAAAAAGAACCCTGTTTTGTTTTAAATGCGGTACAAAAGATACTATAAGTCCAAATTGTTTGAATAGTAAAGTAAACACTATGCAGTTGGGAAACGCGAACCAAGTTGTCGAGACAGGCGCCAGCAACTTGGAAAACTCATCAAGTCGTCTCCGAGATCAAGAAACGAGCAGATTAAGATCGTCAGTAGTATCGCGCGGCCAAAGCCGTGGAAGATTTTTCGGCCCACGCGACCGAAGCTTGCCACAAGATTGGAGAGCTGGGTATCTTGGTTAGATAAAGTTCGCAATTTTTTTAAAAATATAAATGTAAATAAAGTAATTGTAAGTAATATAGAGGTAAATAGCGATTTAAATAAAATACTCACTATAGCTAGTAAGAAATCAGTCCAATCCGCACCGGTCATGACTCAGAAGCCGTGTGACAATAGGCCCCATCTGGACCTAATTATTGATAAAGTCAGCGTTCGAGCTCTTTTAGATACCGGGGCGATGAACTCAATTATAGGCAAAAGGGGATTAGAATTAATAAAGTTAGAACGTTATGGTCAAATTGAATGGTCCGATATAAAAGAAATTCAAGTAGCTAATGGTGGTAAAAGTGAAGTTTGTGGTATTCTCCCCTTAAGAATACGCTTAGGAGAAATGGAGAAGATTGTTAGATTTTTAGTGGTTCCTAACGTGGCATATGAGTTTATATTAGGGTCTGATTTTTGTAAGATTTTTCAATTATCTTTACACTTTAAAAACTTTTCGTGGGAAACAAACCCAACGAAAGAATTAGCTGCTACTGAAGGTGTTTCTAGTTTTATTAATTTAAACCCTGACCAACAAAAACAATTGGAAGATATCAAAAGTAAATTTAGGTTATTGGCTCAACCGGGAAATGGATGTGTTCGGGACGTACAACACGTGATCGATACTCAAGATGCCACCCCAATTAAACAAAGGCAATACCCGCTTAGTCCCACTATGCAGTCTAAATTGCACGCAGAAATACGCCAAATGTTAAATGACGGAATTATTCGCGAATCAAATTCACCATGGGCTAGTCCTTTAGTTTTGGTTACGAAGAAAAACGGAGAAATTCGAACATGTTTTGACGGTCGCAAATTGAATTCCGTCACTGTTAAAGATAGTTATCCTCTTCCTCGTACCGATTGCATACTCAACCGTTTACGTGATGCAAAATATCTGACAAAAATAGATCTTAAGAAAGCGTTCTGGCAAATAGCTTTAGAAGAAAGTTCTAAGCCTAAAACGGCATTTTGTGTTCCCGGTATGGGGTTGTTTGAGTTTAATGTCATGCCGTTCGGGTTGTCTAATTCTCCACAAACGCTTCAGAGAATCATGGAAAAAATCCTAGGACCAGTGTTATTTAAAGAACTCGCGTTTGTTTATTTGGATGACATAATAGTGGCATCTGCCACTTTTGAAGAGCATCTCGGTACTTTGAATAGTATTTTTGAACGTTTGCGCGATGCTGGATTCCGCGTGAATATCGATAAATGTGAATTTTGCTGTAATTCGCTACAGTTCTTAGGTTTTGTAATTGATGAAAGAGGTTTACGTACCGACCCTGAAAAGGTCGAAGCGATAAATAGGTTTAAGACACCTAAAACCACCACGGAGGTCAAGCGTTTGATTGGTCTCATAAGTTATTATAGAATATTTTTGCCCGACCTTTCGACAATATCCTCTCCTATTACGGCACTTATAAAGAATAAAAAGAAAGGCCAAACAGTTCAATGGACGCCGGAGGCAGAAAGTGCTTTTATTGAAATTAAGAGATTAATTACAGTTGCTCCTATTCTAGTTAGTCCTGACTTTAAAAAACCATTTTACATCCAAACCGACGCTTCTTTGGTAGGATTGGGTGCAGTTTTATTTCAAGAGCAAGGAGGATTAGAGCACCCTGTAGCATATGCCAGTAGAGCATTAACAGCTGCTGAGCAAAAATATTCGGCTACGGAAAGGGAACTTATGGCCGTTATGTTTGCTATTAACAAGTTTAGAGGTTACGTGGAGGGTACGGAATTCATCGTCATTAGTGATTGCGCGGCGCTTATGTGGTTAACGAAAATATCGAACCCAACCGGTCGCTTAAGTCGTTGGGCCATGTATCTGGCTCAATACACCTTTCAAGTAAGACACAGACCGGGAAAATTAAATATCGTACCAGACGTACTATCCCGCGATGTTGCATCCCTAGATATAACTAATTTAGAACCAGACGAATGGTACAAAGACATGTTGGAAAAAATTTTAGAGGACCCAGACAGTTACCCTGGTTTTAGAAGCGAAAATGATAAATTATACAAATTTGTACCTTCCATTTTGCCCATTAGGTCAAACGTCCCCGAGTGGAAGTTAGTAGTTCCTACCGCTAATCGGGAAGAAATCATGCAAAAATGCCATGATGAACCTACGGCAGCCCATTTTGGGGTAGCCAAAACGGTTGCTCGTATAACCGAGCTGTATTATTGGCCAAATTTGGTAAAATCTGTTAAGAATTATATAGCTAATTGTCATGTGTGCGGGGCTCATAAAAGTACGACCCAGGCCCGACCAGGTCTGATGGGCCAGTACAAAAATATAAATTTCCCTTTTCAATCCATATCGATAGATTTTTTAGGACCATTCCCAAGATCAAAAAAAGGAAACCAACATTTGTTAGTAGTAACGGATTGGTTCAGTAAATTTGTACTGGTACAACCCTTGCCAAAAGCTACGGCTCAAGCGGTAATCAAATTCGTAGAGAATCAAGTGTTTTTGATATTTGGGGTCCCCCAAATTGTAGTATGCGATAATGGAGTACAGTTCACGTCAAAAGAATTTAAAAATTTAATGGAAAATTATAAAGTAAGAATCCATTACAATGATGCTTATCATGCTCAACACAATCATACCGAAAGAACTAACAAAGTGTTAGTCGCTGCCATTTCATCTTATATAAAAAGCGATCACACTTTATGGGATGCAAACGTGCACAAAATAGCACAGGCGATCCGAACCGCAAAACACGATGTTAGCACTTTCACGCCCTCGTACCTAGTCTTTAATAGGTATATAAATTTAAGTGGTGACTTTTTCGGTACGCACTCCAATGATTCAGATATTTTAGAGATTGAAGAAAAACTTAGGCACGATGAAGATCATTCGAATATTCCCGAACTTTATCAAGAAGTGCGAAAAAAATTAAAGAAATCTTATGAAACCACTAAAAAATATTATGATTTAAGAAAGAGACCTCTCACGTTTGAAGTCAATCAAAAAGTTTGGAAGCGGAATGTGGTACAGTCCGATAAAGCTAAAAAATTTGCAGCTAAATTGGCACCAAAATACATTTTATGCACCATAATTAAGAAAATAGGCCAATTATCTTATGAACTTGTTAATGAAAATGGTAAAAATGTAGGAAGATGGCATGTGAAAGATTTAAAAGCCTATAAGGGTACACATAGTAACCCTGAGGAGGAAGAACTAGAGTAAATTTTTTTTATATAGTAACTTTGGGGGTAAATTTAAATTTTATTGTTGAAGTTGGGGTTCCGTTTCGCGAATGTGTCATTTAGTTGATGGTCTACTGTTGTTTTAGTTTTTCACAAATATGTACAGATTTAGTGAAAAATAAATCATTGGGTCCAGTTACGACGTGTGCATCCTAGATGCGTAATACCCGGCTCACATAAAATTGGGGTCATTTCAGAACAATTTAGGAATCAATTAATTAAAAAATTAGAATAAAACATTTCTTTGTTATCGGAATTTTATTTTACCGTATCTGTATATTTGAATAAAGTTTAAAAAATAATTAATAAAGTAAAGTAATTTATACAATATGCTACCTAACTAAGTAATAATGCACCATTTTAAATTAGCAATTTCTTTATAAGATCTAAATGAAAAAATAAATTAATAATAACAACTTTTTAATTTTGTGCAAATACGAATTTAATGCAAGTCCATATGGGTTTTTCTTCCCTGTGAATCATTCCGGAATTTGCGATGTAATGAAAATGGCTTAAGTAAAATTTATTAGTGAGTTCTGCGTCTTTATAAGAAACAGATTTAAGTTGTTGTATTTCACGTTTTAATTTTCCAACTCGACTTGCGTAGATCGATTACTTAATTTAAGATTTGAAGTTTAGGATTTAGTTTTGGTAATTTGGGTTTTCATGACGATGAAAATCTCGATTTAATTTAGTTTTGAATTTTATTATACCAAAAAGCTCTCGATGAAAAAGTAACGATGATGTACAAGATAAGTCATTTTCAGAATAAGGGTACGGTTATTGAGACTGACGCACCCTGAAATAATAATTTGTCAAATATTAACAATATCAAATTGATAATAATAATAAAAAAAACAAAAGAAGAATAGCGCTTTGGTTATTCTATAATCTTTTTATCTAGTTATCAGGAGTTCCTGATTATGAACAATCCTTTTTTTTATTTAAAAGTGATTTATTCGGAGCCAACTCATATTGAGATCACTTTGGAATAATGTCTTGTCTGGAAACATTTTTGGGTGATGGACTCGGAAGTCACCTGAAACTGGCCTCGTATTGTTTCGAATAACCTCCGTACTGATTGCAACCCGTCAAATCACTACTGTAAATATGATTCGTAATTAATAGTATGCTATGATTCCCTCCGTGTAAACCATTATGGTAGTCTTCAAATTTTTGTCAATCCGTGTAAGCAAACAAATGCCGTCTTTCCTATTAAACATAGTAAAAATAAACTCCCTTGGAGGCTGAGGATTTCTGGCTTTAATTTTCTTCAACCCAAACAGACAAAGCCAGTGGCGCTCAACTAAAACCTTTATAACAGGACATTCAAATATATAATCTGAATATGTAACCTGTAAGGACTACTGTCAATAACTTAATTTGATTAAAAGAACTATTTTTGTAAATCTACTTATGAATCATATTCTTTTCAATTTCTTAAGATTCGATTTTTATTTTTTATCCTTGATTTTTTTTTAAATTTTTAGTTTAGTATAGTTTAGTAATTTTTAAGAATTTCGAAAAAGCTTTAAAAACTTTTCAGCAAGGGGAAATATCAACTGAAATAATCTATACTTTTGAAACAATTACAACTTTTAAGCATTTTTTTATTTGTTTTTTTTTTTACAATGAGGAAAGTGTAACGATCGAACAGAACGGAATATAATTTTTTTAAATTTGTCATGGCCATTCATAGCCAATGCTTTAATTTTCAGTATTTTATTTATTTTGGAAGTCATAAACATCGTTAGTGCCAAAATAATCGATTTTAATTTTGTATTTTTGTACAACTTTGCTTTCTCACCCTAAAAATTGACCAGCTGCATTTACTAATCCCTGTTAAAAATTTGTTATTTTAATTTTTAAAATTTGGTTGAACGTAACCTTTTTCGTTTTCGGTATCGTTTACATGCCGCTGACATGTTTATTGTGCTATGTTAGGGTGCACCCTCCACTCAATATAATTTCTTGATTATTATAAGACCACAAGATGCATTTTTTGGAGAAAATAAAGGCATTCTGGTTAAGATCCTCGTTAGAAGAAGTTCAAAAAATTTAATTTAGATATGAAGTTATAAAAGTTATAAGTAAATACGGTATAAAAATTCTACAATATTTTGTATTTCTTAAATTAATTTGAATTGAAATTTCGATTAGGAAAAATTAGTGTGATCCTAGTTTAATTTAATATTTGTCTAAAAACTTAATATTTTTTACTTCGCGGACTAGTGTTCAAGGATAAAATAAACACTTTTTTGAACCTTACAAATATAAATAGCAATCATCAAGCGTATATTAATAAATAGTTACCTGTAAATACTAATTAGTCTAGTGAGGTTTACTAATATAAAGTGATTGCCAAAATTTGGCAAAAGGAAGTGAATTGCGTGTATTTGCAAAATTGTAATTTTAACCATCGGTGTTCTTCTGCATCGTGCCATCAACCCTCGCCCCCAGCTGAAAGTGCCCCGGAAAGGACAACAAAATGTTTTTTATGGTTAGTGTTAATTTTAAGGATTAGTTTGATGTCATTAGCAATTTTAGATTTAAGATTTTGTCATTATTAATATTTTATTGGTGTTAGATTTAATTTTGAGTTTCTATTATTTGATCAGTTTAATAATTATATTATAATAATTAATGTCTATTTCGACTTTTATTTACTGCAAAAAAAAAACAAATAAGCAAACTATGAACCACTTCTTCAAGGAACCCCACGCCTGAGAAGAGCTAGCCAGGTAGGTTGAGCAATCAACCAGACGGAGCACCGTCGCAAGTTCTGTATTTGACAATTACAAGTTCAGATATTCAAGTTATAATTTGCAATAATAATTTGTATTTAACAATTAGAAGTTCTGTATTTGACAATTACAAGTTCAGATCTTCAAGTTATAATTTGCACTAATAATTTGTATTTAACAATTAGAAGTTCTGTATTTGACAATTACAAGTTCAGATCTTCAAGTTATAATTGGCAATAATAATTAGAAGCTATTAATTTTAAGTTCTGTATTTGACAATTACAAGTTCAGATCTTCAAGTTATAATTTGCAATAATAATTAGAAGCTATCAATTTTAAGTTCTGTATTTGACAATTACAAGTTCAGATCTTCAAGTTATAATTTGCACTAATAATTTGTATTTAACAATTAGAAGTTCTGTATTTGACAATCACAAGTTCAGAACTACAAGTTATAATTTGCAATAATAATTAGAAGCTATCAATTTTAAGATCTGTATTTGACAATTACTAGTTCAGATCATCAAATAATAATTTGAAATAATAATTTGAATTTAACAAATCTAAGTTCTGTAATTCACTATTACAAGTTCAGATCTTCTAGTTATAATTTACAATAATAATTAGAAGCTATCAATTTTAAGTGCTGTATTTGACATTTACTAGTTCAGATCTTCAAGTTATAATTTGCACTAATATTTTGGATTTAACAATTCGAAGTTCTGTATTTGACTATTACAAGTTCAGATCTTCAAGTTATAATTTGAATTATAATTATAAGCTATCAATTTTAAGTTCTGTATTTGACAATTACAAGTACAGATCTTCAAGTTATAATTTGCAATAATAATTGGAAGCTATCAATTTTAAGTTCTGTATTTGACAATTACTAGTTCAGATCTTCAAGTTATAATTAGAAATAATAATTTGAATTTGACAAATCTAAGTTCTGTAATTCACTATTACAAGTTCAGATCTTCAAGTTATAATTTACAATTATAATTAGAAGCTATCAATTTTAAGTTCTGTATTTGACAATTACAAGTTCAGATCTACAAGTTATAATTTGCACTAATAATTTGTATTTAACAATTAGAAGTTCTGTATTTGACAATTACAAGTTCAGATATTCTAGTTATAATTTGAAATAATAATTAGAAGCTATCAATTTTAAGTTTTGTATTTGACAATTACAAGTTCAGATCTTCAAGTTATAATTTGCAATAATAATTAGAAGCTATGAATTTTAAGTTCTGTATTTGACAATTACTAGTTCAGATCTTCAAGTTATAATTTGAAATAATAATTTGAATTTAACAAATCTAAGTTCTGTAATTCACTATTACAAGTTCAGATCTTCAAGTTATAATTTACAATAATAATTAGAAGCTATAAATTTTAAGTTCTGTATTTGACAATTAGAAGTTCAGATCTTCAAGTTATAATTAGCAATAAAATTAGAAGCTATCAATTTTAAGTTCTGTATTTGACAATTACTAGTTCAGATCTTCAAGTTATAATTTGCAATAATAATTAGAAGCTATCAATTTTAAGTTCTGTATTTGACAATTACTAGTTCAGATCTTCAAGTAATAATTTGAAATAATAATTTGAATTTAACAAATCTAAGTTCTGTAATTCACTATTACAAGTTCAGATCTACAAGTTATAATTTACAATAATAACTAGAAGCTATCAATTTTAAGTGCTGTATTTGACAATTACTAGTTCAGATCTTCAAATTATTATTTGCAATAATAATTAGAACCTATCAATTTTAAGTTCTGCATTTGACAATTACAAGTTCAGATCTTCAAGTTATTATTTGCAATAATAATTAGAAGCTATTAATTTTAAGTTCTGTATTTGACAATTCCAAGTTCAGATCTTCAAGTTATAATTTGCAATAATAATTAGAAGCTATCAATTTTAAGTTCTGTATTTGACAATTACAAGTTCAGATCTTCAAGTTATAATTTGAATTATAATTATAAGCTATCAATTTTAAGTTCTGTATTTGACAATTACAAGTACAGAACTTCAAGTTATAATTTGCAATAATAATTGGAAGCTATCAATTTTAAGTTCTGTATTTGACAATTACTAGTTCAGATCTACAAGTTATAATTTGCACTAATAATTTGTATTTAACAATTAGAAGTTCTGTATTTGACAATTACAAGTTCAGATATTCAAGTTATAATTTGAAATAATAATTAGAAGCTATTAATTTTAAGTTCTGTATTTGACAATTACAAGTTCAGATCTTCAAGTTATAATTTGCAATAATAATTAGAAGCTATCAATTTTAAGTTCTGTATTTGACAATTACTAGTTCAGATCTTCAAGTTATAATTTGAAATAATAATTTGAATTTAACAAATCTAAGTTCTGTAATTCACTATTACAAGTTCAGATCTTCAAGTTATAATTTACAATAATAATTAGAAGCTATAAATTTTAAGTTCTGTATTTGACAATTACAAGTTCAGATCTTCAAGTTATAATTTGCACTAATAATTTGTATTTAACAATTAGAAGTTCTGTATTTGACAATTACAAATTCAGATCTTCAAGTTATAATTTGCACTAATAATTGAATTTAACAATTAGAAGTTTTGTATTTGACAATTACAAGTTCAGATCTTCAAGTTATAATTTGCACTAATAATTTGTATTTAACAATTAGAAGTTCTGTATTTGACAATTACAAGTTCAGATCTTCAAGTTATAATTGGCAATAATAATTAGAAGCTATTAATTTTAAGTTCTGTATTTGACAATTACAAGTTCAGATCTTCAAGTTATAATTTGCAATAATAATTAGAAGCTATCAATTTTAAGTTCTGTATTTGACAATTACAAGTTCAGATCTTCAAGTTATAATTTGCACTAATAATTTGTATTTAACAATTAGAAGTTCTGTATTTGACAATCACAAGTTCAGAACTACAAGTTATAATTTGCAATAATAATTAGAAGCTATCAATTTTAAGATCTGTATTTGACAATTACTAGTTCAGATCATCAAATAATAATTTGAAATAATAATTTGAATTTAACAAATCTAAGTTCTGTAATTCACTATTACAAGTTCAGATCTTCTAGTTATAATTTACAATAATAATTAGAAGCTATCAATTTTAAGTGCTGTATTTGACATTTACTAGTTCAGATCTTCAAGTTATAATTTGCACTAATATTTTGGATTTAACAATTCGAAGTTCTGTATTTGACTATTACAAGTTCAGATCTTCAAGTTATAATTTGAATTATAATTATAAGCTATCAATTTTAAGTTCTGTATTTGACAATTACAAGTACAGATCTTCAAGTTATAATTTGCAATAATAATTGGAAGCTATCAATTTTAAGTTCTGTATTTGACAATTACTAGTTCAGATCTTCAAGTTATAATTAGAAATAATAATTTGAATTTGACAAATCTAAGTTCTGTAATTCACTATTACAAGTTCAGATCTTCAAGTTATAATTTACAATTATAATTAGAAGCTATCAATTTTAAGTTCTGTATTTGACAATTACAAGTTCAGATCTACAAGTTATAATTTGCACTAATAATTTGTATTTAACAATTAGAAGTTCTGTATTTGATAATTACAAGTTCAGATATTCTAGTTATAATTTGAAATAATAATTAGAAGCTATCAATTTTAAGTTCTGTATTTGACAATTACAAGTTCAGATCTTCAAGTTATAATTTGCAATAATAATTAGAAGCTATGAATTTTAAGTTCTGTATTTGACAATTACTAGTTCAGATCTTCAAGTTATAATTTGAAATAATAATTTGAATTTAACAAATCTAAGTTCTGTAATTCACTATTACAAGTTCAGATCTTCAAGTTATAATTTACAATAATAATTAGAAGCTATAAATTTTAAGTTCTGTATTTGACAATTAGAAGTTCAGATCTTCAAGTTATAATTAGCAATAAAATTAGAAGCTATCAATTTTAAGTTCTGTATTTGACAATTACTAGTTCAGATCTTCAAGTTATAATTTGAAATAATAATTTGAATTTAACAAATCTAAGTTCTGTAATTCACTATTACAAGTTCAGATCTTCAAGTTATAATTTACAATAATAATTAGAAGCTATCAATTTTAAGTTCTGTATTTGACAATTACAAGTTCAGAACTTCAAGTTATAATTTGCACTAATAATTTGTATTTAACAATTATAAGTTCTCTATTTGACAATTACAAGTTCAGATCTTCAAGTTATAATTTGCAATAATAATTAGAAGCTATCAATTTTAAGTTCTGTATTTGACAATTACTAGTTCAGATCTTCAAGTAATAATTTGAAATAATAATTTGAATTTAACAAATCTAAGTTCTGTAATTCACTATTACAAGTTCAGATCTACAAGTTATAATTTACAATAATAACTAGAAGCTATCAATTTTAAGTGCTGTATTTGACAATTACTAGTTCAGATCTTCAAATTATTATTTGCAATAATAATTAGAAGCTATCAATTTTAAGTTCTGCATTTGACAATTACAAGTTCAGATCTTCAAGTTATTATTTGCAATAATAATTAGAAGCTATTAATTTTAAGTTCTGTATTTGACAATTACAAGTTCAGATCTTCAAGTTATAATTTGCAATAATAATTAGAAGCTATCAATTTTAAGTTCTGTATTTGACAATTACAAGTTCAGATCTTCAAGTTATAATTTGAATTATAATTATAAGCTATCAATTTTAAGTTCTGTATTTGACAATTACAAGTACAGATCTTCAAGTCATAATTTGCAATAATAATTGGAAGCTATCAATTTTAAATTCTGTATTTGACAATTACTAGTTCAGATCTTCAAGTTATAATTAGAAATAATAATTTGAATTTGACAAATCTAAGTTCTGTAATTCACTATTACAAGTTCAGATCTTCACGTTATAATTTACAATAATAATTAGAAGCTATCAATTTTAAGTTCTGTATTTGACAATTATAAGTTCAGATCTACAAGTTATAATTTGCACTAATAATTTGTATTTAACAATTAGAAGTTCTGTATTTGACAATTACAAGTTCAGATATTCAAGTTATAATTTGAAATAATAATTAGAAGCTATCAATTTTAAGTTCTGTATTTGACAATTACAAGTTCAGATCTTCAAGTTATAATTTGCAATAATAATTAGAAGCTATCAATTTTAAGTTCTGTATTGGACAATTACTAGTTCAGATCTTCAAGTTATAATTTGAAATAATAATTTGAATTTAACAAATCTAAGTTCTGTAATTCACTATTGCAAGTTCAGATCTTCAAGTTATAATTTACAATAATAATTAGAAACTATAAATTTTAAGTTCTGTATTTGACAATTACAAGTTCAGATCTTCAAGTTATAATTTGCACTAATAATTTGTATTTAACAATTAGAAGTTCTGTATTTGACAATTACAAGTTCAGATCTTCAAGTTATAATTTGCACTAATAATTTGTATTTAACAATTAGAAGTTCTGTATTTGACAATTACAAGTTCAGATCTTCAAGTTATAATTTGCAATAATAATTAGAAGCTATCAATTTTAAGTTCTGTATTTGACAATTACTAGTTCAGATCTTCAAGTTATAATTTGCACTAATAATTTGTATTTAACATTTAGAAGTTCTGTATTTGACTATTACAAGTTCAGATCTTCGAATTATTATTTGCAATCTTAGTTTGAATTTAACAATTCGAAGTTCTGTATTTACCTATTACAGGTTCAGATATTCAAGTTATAATTTGCAATCACAATTTGTATTTAACAATGCTAAGTTGCGTATTTGTCTATTACAAGTTCAGATCTTCAAATGTTAATTTGCAATAATAATTAGAAGCTATCAATTATAAGTTCTCTATTTGACAATTACAAGTTCAGATCTTCAAGTTATAATTTGCAATAATAATTAGAAGCTATCAATTTTAAGTTCTGTATTTGACAATTACTAGTTCAGATCTTCAAGTAATAATTTGAAATAATAATTTGAATTTAACAAATCTAAGTTCTGTTATTCACTATTACAAGTTCAGATCTACAAGTTATAATTTACAATAATAACTAGAAGCTATCAATTTTAAGTGCTGTATTTGACAATTACTAGTTCAGATCTTCAAATTATTATTTGCAATAATAATTAGAAGCTATCAATTTTAAGTTCTGCATTTGACAATTACAAGTTCAGATCTTCAAGTTATTATTTGCAATAATAATTAGAAGCTATTAATTTTAAGTTCTGTATTTGACAATTACAAGTTCAGATCTTCAAGTTATAATTTGCAATAATAATTAGAAGCTATCAATTTTAAGTTCTGTATTTGACAATTACTAGTTCAGATCTTCAAGTTATAATTAGAAATAATAATTTGAATTTGACAAATCTAAGTTCTGTAATTCACTATTACAAGTTCAGATCTTCAAGTTATAATTTACAATAATAATTAGAAGCTATCAATTTTAAGTTCTGTATTTGAAAATTACAAGTTCAGATCTACAAGTTATAATTTGCACTAATAATTTGTATTTAACAATTAGAAGTTCTGTATTTGACAATTACAAGTTCAGATCTTCAAGTTATAATTTGAAATAATAATTAGAAGCTATCAATTTTAAGTTCTGTATTTGACAATTAGAAGTTCAGATCTTCAAGTTATAATTTGCAATAATAATTAGAAGCTATCAATTTTAAGTTCTGTATTTGACAATTACTAGTTCAGATCTTCAAGTTATAATTTGAAATAATAATTTGAATTTAACAAATCTAAGTTCTGTAATTCACTATTACAAGTTCAGATCTTCAAGTTATAATTTACAATAATAATTAGAAGCTATAAATTTTAAGTTCTGTATTTGACAATTACAAGTTCAGATCTTCAAGTTATAATTTGCACTAATAATTTGTATTTAACAATTAGAAGTTCTGTATTTGACAATTACAAGTTCAGATCTTCAAGTTATAATTTGCACTAATAATTTGTATTTAACAATTAGAAGTTCTGTATTTGACAATTACAAGTTCAGATCTTCAAGTTATAATTTGCACTATTAATTTGTATTTAACAATTAGAAGTTCTGTATTTGACAATTACAAGTTCAGATCTTCAAGTTATAATTGGCAATAATAATTAGAAGCTATTAATTTTAAGTTCTGTATTTGACAATTACAAGTTCAGATCTTCAAGTTATAATTTGCAATAATAATTAGAAGCTATCAATTTTAAGTTCTGTATTTGACAATTACAAGTTCAGATCTTCAAGTTATAATTTGCACTAATAATTTGTATTTAACAATTAGAAGTTCTGTATTTGATAATCACAAGTTCAGAACTACAAGTTATAATTTGCAATAATAATTAGAAGCTATCAATTTTAAGATCTGTATTTGACAATTACTAGTTCAGATCATCAAATAATAATTTGAAATAATAATTTGAATTTAACAAATCTAAGTTCTGTAATTCACTATTACAAGTTCAGATCTTCTAGTTATAATTTACAATAATAATTAGAAGCTATCAATTTTAAGTGCTGTATTTGACATTTACTAGTTCAGATCTTCAAGTTATAATTTGCACTAATATTTTGGATTTAACAATTCGAAGTTCTGTATTTGACTATTACAAGTTCAGATCTTCAAGTTATAATTTGAATTATAATTATAAGCTATCAATTTTAAGTTCTGTATTTGACAATTACAAGTACAGATCTTCAAGTTATAATTTGCAATAATAATTGGAAGCTATCAATTTTAAGTTCTGTATTTGACAATTACTAGTTCAGATCTTCAAGTTATAATTAGAAATAATAATTTGAATTTGACAAATCTAAGTTCTGTAATTCACTATTACAAGTTCAGATCTTCAAGTTATAATTTACAATTATAATTAGAAGCTATCAATTTTAAGTTCTGTATTTGACAATTACAAGTTCAGATCTACAAGTTATAATTTGCACTAATAATTTGTATTTAACAATTAGAAGTTCTGTATTTGACAATTACAAGTTCAGATATTCTAGTTATAATTTGAAATAATAATTAGAAGCTATTAATTTTAAGTTCTGTATTTGACAATTACAAGTTCAGATCTTCAAGTTATAATTTGCAATAATAATTAGCAGCTATGAATTTTAAGTTCTGTATTTGACAATTACTAGTTCAGATCTTCAAGTTATAATTTGAAATAATAATTTGAATTTAACAAATCTAAGTTCTGTAATTCACTATTACAAGTTCAGATCTTCAAGTTATAATTTACAATAATAATTAGAAGCTATAAATTTTAAGTTCTGTATTTGACAATTAGAAGTTCAGATCTTCAAGTTATAATTAGCAATAAAATTAGAAGCTATCAATTTTAAGTTCTGTATTTGACAATTACTAGTTCAGATCTTCAAGTTATAATTTGAAATAATAATTTGAATTTAACAAATCTAAGTTCTGTAATTCACTATTACAAGTTCAGATCTTCAAGTTATAATTTACAATAATAATTAGAAGCTATCAATGTTAAGTTCTGTATTTGACAATTACAAGTTCAGAACTTCAAGTTATAATTTGCACTAATAATTTGTATTTAACAATTAGAAGTTCTGTATTTGACTATTACAAGTTCAGATCTTCAAATTATTATTTGCAATCTTAGTTTGAATTTAACAATTCGAAGTTCTGTATTTACCTATTACAGGTTCAGATCTTCAAGTTATAATTTGCAATCACAATTTGTATTTAACAATGCTAAGTTGCGTATTTGTCTATTACAAGTTCAGATCTTCAAATGTTAATTTGCAATAATAATTAGAAGCTATCAATTATAAGTTCTCTATTTGACAATTACAAGTTCAGATCTTCAAGTTATAATTTGCAATAATAATTAGAAGCTATCAATTTTAAGTTCTGTATTTGACAATTACTAGTTCAGATCTTCAAGTAATAATTTGAAATAATAATTTGAATTTAACAAATCTAAGTTCTGTAATTCACTATTACAAGTTCAGATCTACAAGTTATAATTTACAATAATAACTAGAAGCTATCAATTTTAAGTGCTGTATTTGACAATTACTAGTTCAGATCTTCAAATTATTATTTGCAATAATAATTAGAAGCTATCAATTTTAAGTTCTGCATTTGACAATTACAAGTTCAGATCTTCAAGTTATTATTTGCAATAATAATTAGAAGCTATTAATTTTAAGTTCTGTATTTGACAATTACAAGTTCAGATCTTCAAGTTATAATTTGCAATAATAATTAGAAGCTATCAATTTTAAGTTCTGTATTTGACAATTACAAGTTCAGATCTTCAAGTTATAATTTGAATTATAATTATAAGCTATCAATTTTAAGTTCTGTATTTGACAATTACAAGTTCAGATCTTCAAGTTATAATTTGCAATAATAATTAGAAGCTATCAATTTTAAGTTCTGTATTTGACAATTACTAGTTCAGATCTTCAAGTAATAATTTGAAATAATAATTTGAATTTAACAAATCTAAGTTCTGTAATTCACTATTACAAGTTCAGATCTACAAGTTATAATTTACAATAATAACTAGAAGCTATCAATTTTAAGTGCTGTATTTGACAATTACTAGTTCAGATCTTCAAATTATTATTTGCAATAATAATTAGAAGCTATCAATTTTAAGTTCTGCATTTGACAATTACAAGTTCAGATCTTCAAGTTATTATTTGCAATAATAATTAGAAGCTATTAATTTTAAGTTCTGTATTTGACAATTACAAGTTCAGATCTTCAAGTTATAATTTGCAATAATAATTAGAAGCTATCAATTTTAAGTTCTGTATTTGACAATTACAAGTTCAGATCTTCAAGTTATAATTTGAATTATAATTATAAGCTATCAATTTTAAGTTCTGTATTTGACAATTACAAGTACAGATCTTCAAGTCATAATTTGCAATAATAATTGGAAGCTATCAATTTTAAATTCTGTATTTGACAATTACTAGTTCAGATCTTCAAGTTATAATTAGAAATAATAATTTGAATTTGACAAATCTAAGTTCTGTAATTCACTATTACAAGTTCAGATCTTCACGTTATAATTTACAATAATAATTAGAAGCTATCAATTTTAAGTTCTGTATTTGACAATTATAAGTTCAGATCTACAAGTTATAATTTGCACTAATAATTTGTATTTAACAATTAGAAGTTCTGTATTTGACAATTACAAGTTCAGATATTCAAGTTATAATTTGAAATAACAATTAGAAGCTATCAATTTTAAGTTCTGTATTTGACAATTACAAGTTCAGATCTTCAAGTTATAATTTGCAATAATAATTAGAAGCTATCAATTTTAAGTTCTGTATTGGACAATTACTAGTTCAGATCTTCAAGTTATAATTTGAAATAATAATTTGAATTTAACAAATCTAAGTTCTGTAATTCACTATTGCAAGTTCAGATCTTCAAGTTATAATTTACAATAATAATTAGAAGCTATAAATTTTAAGTTCTGTATTTGACAATTACAAGTTCAGATCTTCAAGTTATAATTTGCACTAATAATTTGTATTTAACAATTAGAAGTTCTGTATTTGACAATTACAAGTTCAGATCTTCAAGTTATAATTTGCACTAATAATTTGTATTTAACAATTAGAAGTTCTGTATTTGACAATTACAAGTTCAGATCTTCAAGTTATAATTTGCAATAATAATTAGAAGCTATCAATTTTAAGTTCTGTATTTGACAATTACTAGTTCAGATCTTCAAGTTATAATTTGCACTAATAATTTGTATTTAACATTTAGAAGTTCTGTATTTGACTATTACAAGTTCAGATCTTCGAATTATTATTTGCAATCTTAGTTTGAATTTAACAATTCGAAGTTCTGTATTTACCTATTACAGGTTCAGATATTCAAGTTATAATTTGCAATCACAATTTGTATTTAACAATGCTAAGTTGCGTATTTGTCTATTACAAGTTCAGATCTTCAAATGTTAATTTGCAATAATAATTAGAAGCTATCAATTATAAGTTCTCTATTTGACAATTACAAGTTCAGATCTTCAAGTTATAATTTGCAATAATAATTAGAAGCTATCAATTTTAAGTTCTGTATTTGACAATTACTAGTTCAGATCTTCAAGTAATAATTTGAAATAATAATTTGAATTTAACAAATCTAAGTTCTGTTATTCACTATTACAAGTTCAGATCTACAAGTTATAATTTACAATAATAACTAGAAGCTATCAATTTTAAGTGCTGTATTTGACAATTACTAGTTCAGATCTTCAAATTATTATTTGCAATAATAATTAGAAGCTATCAATTTTAAGTTCTGCATTTGACAATTACAAGTTCAGATCTTCAAGTTATTATTTGCAATAATAATTAGAAGCTATTAATTTTAAGTTCTGTATTTGACAATTACAAGTTCAGATCTTCAAGTTATAATTTGCAATAATAATTAGAAGCTATCAATTTTAAGTTCTGTATTTGACAATTACTAGTTCAGATCTTCAAGTTATAATTAGAAATAATAATTTGAATTTGACAAATCTAAGTTCTGTAATTCACTATTACAAGTTCAGATCTTCAAGTTATAATTTACAATAATAATTAGAAGCTATCAATTTTAAGTTCTGTATTTGAAAATTACAAGTTCAGATCTACAAGTTATAATTTGCACTAATAATTTGTATTTAACAATTAGAAGTTCTGTATTTGACAATTACAAGTTCAGATCTTCAAGTTATAATTTGAAATAATAATTAGAAGCTATCAATTTTAAGTTCTGTATTTGACAATTAGAAGTTCAGATCTTCAAGTTATAATTTGCAATAATAATTAGAAGCTATCAATTTTAAGTTCTGTATTTGACAATTACTAGTTCAGATCTTCAAGTTATAATTTGAAATAATAATTTGAATTTAACAAATCTAAGTTCTGTAATTCACTATTACAAGTTCAGATCTTCAAGTTATAATTTACAATAATAATTAGAAGCTATAAATTTTAAGTTCTGTATTTGACAATTACAAGTTCAGATCTTCAAGTTATAATTTGCACTAATAATTTGTATTTAACAATTAGAAGTTCTGTATTTGACAATTACAAGTTCAGATCTTCAAGTTATAATTTGCACTAATAATTTGTATTTAACAATTAGAAGTTCTGTATTTGACAATTACAAGTTCAGATCTTCAAGTTATAATTTGCACTATTAATTTGTATTTAACAATTAGAAGTACTGTATTTGACAATTACAAGTTCAGATCTTCAAGTTATAATTGGCAATAATAATTAGAAGCTATTAATTTTAAGTTCTGTATTTGACAATTACAAGTTCAGATCTTCAAGTTATAATTTGCAATAATAATTAGAAGCTATCAATTTTAAGTTCTGTATTTGACAATTACAAGTTCAGATCTTCAAGTTATAATTTGCACTAATAATTTGTATTTAACAATTAGAAGTTCTGTATTTGACAATCACAAGTTCAGAACTACAAGTTATAATTTGCAATAATAATTAGAAGCTATCAATTTTAAGATCTGTATTTGACAATTACTAGTTCAGATCATCAAATAATAATTTGAAATAATAATTTGAATTTAACAAATCTAAGTTCTGTAATTCACTATTACAAGTTCAGATCTTCTAGTTATAATTTACAATAATAATTAGAAGCTATCAATTTTAAGTGCTGTATTTGACATTTACTAGTTCAGATCTTCAAGTTATAATTTGCACTAATATTTTGGATTTAACAATTCGAAGTTCTGTATTTGACTATTACAAGTTCAGATCTTCAAGTTATAATTTGAATTATAATTATAAGCTATCAATTTTAAGTTCTGTATTTGACAATTACAAGTACAGATCTTCAAGTTATAATTTGCAATAATAATTGGAAGCTATCAATTTTAAGTTCTGTATTTGACAATTACTAGTTCAGATCTTCAAGTTATAATTAGAAATAATAATTTGAATTTGACAAATCTAAGTTCTGTAATTCACTATTACAAGTTCAGATCTTCAAGTTATAATTTACAATTATAATTAGAAGCTATCAATTTTAAGTTCTGTATTTGACAATTACAAGTTCAGATCTACAAGTTATAATTTGCACTAATAATTTGTATTTAACAATTAGAAGTTCTGTATTTGACAATTACAAGTTCAGATATTCTAGTTATAATTTGAAATAATAATTAGAAGCTATTAATTTTAAGTTCTGTATTTGACAATTACAAGTTCAGATCTTCAAGTTATAATTTGCAATAATAATTAGCAGCTATGAATTTTAAGTTCTGTATTTGACAATTACTAGTTCAGATCTTCAAGTTATAATTTGAAATAATAATTTGAATTTAACAAATCTAAGTTCTGTAATTCACTATTACAAGTTCAGATCTTCAAGTTATAATTTACAATAATAATTAGAAGCTATAAATTTTAAGTTCTGTATTTGACAATTAGAAGTTCAGATCTTCAAGTTATAATTAGCAATAAAATTAGAAGCTATCAATTTTAAGTTCTGTATTTGACAATTACTAGTTCAGATCTTCAAGTTATAATTTGAAATAATAATTTGAATTTAACAAATCTAAGTTCTGTAATTCACTATTACAAGTTCAGATCTTCAAGTTATAATTTACAATAATAATTAGAAGCTATCAATGTTAAGTTCTGTATTTGACAATTACAAGTTCAGAACTTCAAGTTATAATTTGCACTAATAATTTGTATTTAACAATTAGAAGTTCTGTATTTGACTATTACAAGTTCAGATCTTCAAATTATTATTTGCAATCTTAGTTTGAATTTAACAATTCGAAGTTCTGTATTTACCTATTACAGGTTCAGATCTTCAAGTTATAATTTGCAATCACAATTTGTATTTAACAATGCTAAGTTGCGTATTTGTCTATTACAAGTTCAGATCTTCAAATGTTAATTTGCAATAATAATTAGAAGCTATCAATTATAAGTTCTCTATTTGACAATTACAAGTTCAGATCTTCAAGTTATAATTTGCAATAATAATTAGAAGCTATCAATTTTAAGTTCTGTATTTGACAATTACTAGTTCAGATCTTCAAGTAATAATTTGAAATAATAATTTGAATTTAACAAATCTAAGTTCTGTAATTCACTATTACAAGTTCAGATCTACAAGTTATAATTTACAATAATAACTAGAAGCTATCAATTTTAAGTGCTGTATTTGACAATTACTAGTTCAGATCTTCAAATTATTATTTGCAATAATAATTAGAAGCTATCAATTTTAAGTTCTGCATTTGACAATTACAAGTTCAGATCTTCAAGTTATTATTTGCAATAATAATTAGAAGCTATTAATTTTAAGTTCTGTATTTGACAATTACAAGTTCAGATCTTCAAGTTATAATTTGCAATAATAATTAGAAGCTATCAATTTTAAGTTCTGTATTTGACAATTACAAGTTCAGATCTTCAAGTTTTAATTTGAATTATAATTATAAGCTATCAATTTTAAGTTCTGTATTTGACAATTTCAAGTACAGATCTTCAAGTTATAATTTGCAATAATAATTGGAAGCTATCAATTTTAAATTCTGTATTTGACAATTACTAGTTCAGATCTTCAAGTTATAATTAGAAATAATAATTTGAATTTGACAAATCTAAGTTCTGTAATTCACTATTACAAGTTCAGATCTTCACGTTATAATTTACAATAATAATTAGAAGCTATCAATTTTAAGTTCTGTATTTGACAATTATAAGTTCAGATCTACAAGTTATAATTTGCACTAATAATTTGTATTTAACAATTAGAAGTTCTGTATTTGACAATTACAAGTTCAGATATTCAAGTTATAATTTGAAATAATAATTAGAAGCTATCAATTTTAAGTTCTGTATTTGACAATTACAAGTTCAGATCTTCAAGTTATAATTTGCAATAATAATTAGAAGCTATCAATTTTAAGTTCTGTATTGGACAATTACTAGTTCAGATCTTCAAGTTATAATTTGAAATAATAATTTGAATTTAACAAATCTAAGTTCTGTAATTCACTATTGCAAGTTCAGATCTTCAAGTTATAATTTGCACTAATAATTTGTATTTAACAATTAGAAGTTCTGTATTTGACAATTACAAGTTCAGATCTTCAAGTTATAATTTGCACTAATAATTTGTATTTAACAATTAGAAGTTCTGTATTTGACAATTACAAGTTCAGATCTTCAAGTTATAATTTGCAATAATAATTAGAAGCTATCAATTTTAAGTTCTGTATTTGACAATTACTAGTTCAGATCTTCAAGTTATAATTTGCACTAATAATTTGTATTTGACATTTAGAAGTTCTGTATTTGACTATTACAAGTTCAGATCTTCGAATTATTATTTGCAATCTTAGTTTGAATTTAACAATTCGAAGTTCTGTATTTACCTATTACAGGTTCAGATATTCAAGTTATAATTTGCAATCACAATTTGTATTTAACAATGCTAAGTTGCGTATTTGTCTATTACAAGTTCAGATCTTCAAATGTTAATTTGCAATAATAATTAGAAGCTATCAATTATAAGTTCTCTATTTGACAATTACAAGTTCAGATCTTCAAGTTATAATTTGCAATAATAATTAGAAGCTATCAATTTTAAGTTCTGTATTTGACAATTACTAGTTCAGATCTTCAAGTAATAATTTGAAATAATAATTTGAATTTAACAAATCTAAGTTCTGTTATTCACTATTACAAGTTCAGATCTACAAGTTATAATTTACAATAATAACTAGAAGCTATCAATTTTAAGTGCTGTATTTGACAATTACTAGTTCAGATCTTCAAATTATTATTTGCAATAATAATTAGAAGCTATCAATTTTAAGTTCTGCATTTGACAATTACAAGTTCAGATCTTCAAGTTATTATTTGCAATAATAATTAGAAGCTATTAATTTTAAGTTCTGTATTTGACAATTACAAGTTCAGATCTTCAAGTTATAATTTGCAATAATAATTAGAAGCTATCAATTTTAAGTTCTGTATTTGACAATTACTAGTTCAGATCTTCAAGTTATAATTAGAAATAATAATTTGAATTTGACAAATCTAAGTTCTGTAATTCACTATTACAAGTTCAGATCTTCAAGTTATAATTTACAATAATAATTAGAAGCTATCAATTTTAAGTTCTGTATTTGAAAATTACAAGTTCAGATCTACAAGTTATAATTTGCACTAATAATTTGTATTTAACAATTAGAAGTTCTGTATTTGACAATTACAAGTTCAGATCTTCAAGTTATAATTTGAAATAATAATTAGAAGCTATCAATTTTAAGTTCTGTATTTGACAATTAGAAGTTCAGATCTTCAAGTTATAATTTGCAATAATAATTAGAAGCTATCAATTTTAAGTTCTGTATTTGACAATTACTAGTTCAGATCTTCAAGTTATAATTTGAAATAATAATTTGAATTTAAAAAAATCTAAGTTCTGTAATTCACTATTACAAGTTCAGATCTTCAAGTTATAATTTACAATAATAATTAGAAGCTATAAATTTTAAGTTCTGTATTTGACAATTACAAGTTCAGATCTTCAAGTTATAATTTGCACTAATAATTTGTATTTAACAATTAGAAGTTCTGTATTTGACAATTACAAGTTCAGATCTTCAAGTTATAATTTGCACTAATAATTTGTATTTAACAATTAGAAGTTCTGTATTTGACAATTACAAGTTCAGATCTTCAAGTTATAATTTGCACTATTAATTTGTATTTAACAATTAGAAGTTCTGTATTTGACAATTACAAGTTCAGATCTTCAAGTTATAATTGGCAATAATAATTAGAAGCTATTAATTTTAAGTTCTGTATTTGACAATTACAAGTTCAGATCTTCAAGTTATAATTTGCAATAATAATTAGAAGCTATCAATTTTAAGTTCTGTATTTGACAATTACAAGTTCAGATCTTCAAGTTATAATTTGCACTAATAATTTGTATTTAACAATTAGAAGTTCTGTATTTGACAATCACAAGTTCAGAACTACAAGTTATAATTTGCAATAATAATTAGAAGCTATAAATTTTAAGATCTGTATTTGACAATTACTAGTTCAGATCATCAAATAATAATTTGAAATAATAATTTGAATTTAACAAATCTAAGTTCTGTAATTCACTATTACAAGTTCAGATCTTCTAGTTATAATTTACAATAATAATTAGAAGCTATCAATTTTAAGTGCTGTATTTGACATTTACTAGTTCAGATCTTCAAGTTATAATTTGCACTAATATTTTGGATTTAACAATTCGAAGTTCTGTATTTGACTATTACAAGTTCAGATCTTCAAGTTATAATTTGAATTATAATTATAAGCTATCAATTTTAAGTTCTGTATTTGACAATTACAAGTACAGATCTTCAAGTTATAATTTGCAATAATAATTGGAAGCTATCAATTTTAAGTTCTGTATTTGACAATTACTAGTTCAGATCTTCAAGTTATAATTAGAAATAATAATTTGAATTTGACAAATCTAAGTTCTGTAATTCACTATTACAAGTTCAGATCTTCAAGTTATAATTTACAATTATAATTAGAAGCTATCAATTTTAAGTTCTGTATTTGACAATTACAAGTTCAGATCTACAAGTTATAATTTGCACTAATAATTTGTATTTAACAATTAGAAGTTCTGTATTTGACAATTACAAGTTCAGATATTCTAGTTATAATTTGAAATAATAATTAGAAGCTATTAATTTTAAGTTCTGTATTTGACAATTACAAGTTCAGATCTTCAAGTTATAATTTGCAATAATAATTAGAAGCTATGAATTTTAAGTTCTGTATTTGACAATTACTAGTTCAGATCTTCAAGTTATAATTTGAAATAATAATTTGAATTTAACAAATCTAAGTTCTGTAATTCACTATTACAAGTTCAGATCTTCAAGTTATAATTTACAATAATAATTAGAAGCTATAAATTTTAAGTTCTGTATTTGACAATTAGAAGTTCAGATCTTCAAGTTATAATTAGCAATAAAATTAGAAGCTATTAATTTTAAGTTCTGTATTTGACAATTACTAGTTCAGATCTTCAAGTTATAATTTGAAATAATAATTTGAATTTAACAAATCTAAGTTCTGTAATTCACTATTACAAGTTCAGATCTTCAAGTTATAATTTACAATAATAATTAGAAGCTATCAATTTTAAGTTCTGTATTTGACAATTACAAGTTCAGAACTTCAAGTTATAATTTGCACTAATAATTTGTATTTAACAATTATAAGTTCTCTATTTGACAATTACAAGTTCAGATCTTCAAGTTATAATTTGCAATAATAATTAGAAGCTATCAATTTTAAGTTCTGTATTTGACAATTACTAGTTCAGATCTTCAAGTAATAATTTGAAATAATAATTTGAATTTAACAAATCTAAGTTCTGTAATTCACTATTACAAGTTCAGATCTACAAGTTATAATTTACAATAATAACTAGAAGCTATCAATTTTAAGTGCTGTATTTGACAATTACTAGTTCAGATCTTCAAATTATTATTTGCAATAATAATTAGAAGCTATCAATTTTAAGTTCTGCATTTGACAATTACAAGTTCAGATCTTCAAGTTATTATTTGCAATAATAATTAGAAGCTATTAATTTTAAGTTCTGTATTTGACAATTACAAGTTCAGATCTTCAAGTTATAATTTGCAATAATAATTAGAAGCTATCAATTTTAAGTTCTGTATTTGACAATTACAAGTTCAGATCTTCAAGTTATAATTTGAATTATAATTATAAGCTATCAATTTTAAGTTCTGTATTTGACAATTTCAAGTACAGATCTTCAAGTTATAATTTGCAATAATAATTGGAAGCTATCAATTTTAAATTCTGTATTTGACAATTACTAGTTCAGATCTTCAAGTTATAATTAGAAATAATAATTTGAATTTGACAAATCTAAGTTCTGTAATTCACTATTACAAGTTCAGATCCTAACGTTATAATTTACAATAATAATTAGAAGCTATCAATTTTAAGTTCTGTATTTGACAATTATAAGTTCAGATCTACAAGTTATAATTTGCACTAATAATTTGTATTTAACAATTAGAAGTTCTGTATTTGACAATTACAAGTTCAGATCTTCAAGTTATAATTTGAAATAATAATTAGAAGCTATCAATTTTAAGTTCTGTATTTGACAATTACAAGTTCAGATCTTCAAGTTATAATTTGCAATAATAATTAGAAGCTATCAATTTTAAGTTCTGTATTGGACAATTACTAGTTCAGATCTTCAAGTTATAATTTGAAATAATAATTTGAATTTAACAAATCTAAGTTCTGTAATTCACTATTGCAAGTTCAGATCTTCAAGTTATAATTTGCACTAATAATTTGTATTTAACAATTAGAAGTTCTGTATTTGACAATTACAAGTTCAGATCTTCAAGTTATAATTTGCACTAATAATTTGTATTTAACAATTAGAAGTTCTGTATTTGACAATTACAAGTTCAGATCTTCAAGTTATAATTTGCAATAATAATTAGAAGCTATCAATTTTAAGTTCTGTATTTGACAATTACTAGTTCAGATCTTCAAGTTATAATTTGCACTAATAATTTGTATTTGACATTTAGAAGTTCTGTATTTGACTATTACAAGTTCAGATCTTCGAATTATTATTTGCAATCTTAGTTTGAATTTAACAATTCGAAGTTCTGTATTTACCTATTACAGGTTCAGATATTCAAGTTATAATTTGCAATCACAATTTGTATTTAACAATGCTAAGTTGCGTATTTGTCTATTACAAGTTCAGATCTTCAAATGTTAATTTGCAATAATAATTAGAAGCTATCAATTATAAGTTCTCTATTTGACAATTACAAGTTCAGATCTTCAAGTTATAATTTGCAATAATAATTAGAAGCTATCAATTTTAAGTTCTGTATTTGACAATTACTAGTTCAGATCTTCAAGTAATAATTTGAAATAATAATTTGAATTTAACAAATCTAAGTTCTGTTATTCACTATTACAAGTTCAGATCTACAAGTTATAATTTACAATAATAACTAGAAGCTATCAATTTTAAGTGCTGTATTTGACAATTACTAGTTCAGATCTTCAAATTATTATTTGCAATAATAATTAGAAGCTATCAATTTTAAGTTCTGCATTTGACAATTACAAGTTCAGATCTTCAAGTTATTATTTGCAATAATAATTAGAAGCTATTAATTTTAAGTTCTGTATTTGACAATTACAAGTTCAGATCTTCAAGTTATAATTTGCAATAATAATTAGAAGCTATCAATTTTAAGTTCTGTATTTGACAATTACTAGTTCAGATCTTCAAGTTATAATTAGAAATAATAATTTGAATTTGACAAATCTAAGTTCTGTAATTCACTATTACAAGTTCAGATCTTCAAGTTATAATTTACAATAATAATTAGAAGCTATCAATTTTAAGTTCTGTATTTGAAAATTACAAGTTCAGATCTACAAGTTATAATTTGCACTAATAATTTGTATTTAACAATTAGAAGTTCTGTATTTGACAATTACAAGTTCAGATCTTCAAGTTATAATTTGAAATAATAATTAGAAGCTATCAATTTTAAGTTCTGTATTTGACAATTAGAAGTTCAGATCTTCAAGTTATAATTTGCAATAATAATTAGAAGCTATCAATTTTAAGTTCTGTATTTGACAATTACTAGTTCAGATCTTCAAGTTATAATTTGAAATAATAATTTGAATTTAACAAATCTAAGTTCTGTAATTCACTATTACAAGTTCAGATCTTCAAGTTATAATTTACAATAATAATTAGAAGCTATAAATTTTAAGTTCTGTATTTGACAATTACAAGTTCAGATCTTCAAGTTATAATTTGCACTAATAATTTGTATTTAACAATTAGAAGTTCTGTATTTGACAATTACAAGTTCAGATCTTCAAGTTATAATTTGCACTAATAATTTGTATTTAACAATTAGAAGTTCTGTATTTGACAATTACAAGTTCAGATCTTCAAGTTATAATTTGCACTATTAATTTGTATTTAACAATTAGAAGTTCTGTATTTGACAATTACAAGTTCAGATCTTCAAGTTATAATTGGCAATAATAATTAGAAGCTATTAATTTTAAGTTCTGTATTTGACAATTACAAGTTCAGATCTTCAAGTTATAATTTGCAATAATAATTAGAAGCTATCAATTTTAAGTTCTGTATTTGACAATTACAAGTTCAGATCTTCAAGTTATAATTTGCACTAATAATTTGTATTTAACAATTAGAAGTTCTGTATTTGACAATCACAAGTTCAGAACTACAAGTTATAATTTGCAATAATAATTAGAAGCTATCAATTTTAAGATCTGTATTTGACAATTACTAGTTCAGATCATCAAATAATAATTTGAAATAATAATTTGAATTTAACAAATCTAAGTTCTGTAATTCACTATTACAAGTTCAGATCTTCTAGTTATAATTTACAATAATAATTAGAAGCTATCAATTTTAAGTGCTGTATTTGACATTTACTAGTTCAGATCTTCAAGTTATAATTTGCACTAATATTTTGGATTTAACAATTCGAAGTTCTGTATTTGACTATTACAAGTTCAGATCTTCAAGTTATAATTTGAATTATAATTATAAGCTATCAATTTTAAGTTCTGTATTTGACAATTACAAGTACAGATCTTCAAGTTATAATTTGCAATAATAATTGGAAGCTATCAATTTTAAGTTCTGTATTTGACAATTACTAGTTCAGATCTTCAAGTTATAATTAGAAATAATAATTTGAATTTGACAAATCTAAGTTCTGTAATTCGCTATTACAAGTTCAGATCTTCAAGTTATAATTTACAATTATAATTAGAAGCTATCAATTTTAAGTTCTGTATTTGACAATTACAAGTTCAGATCTACAAGTTATAATTTGCACTAATAATTTGTATTTAACAATTAGAAGTTCTGTATTTGACAATTACAAGTTCAGATATTCTAGTTATAATTTGAAATAATAATTAGAAGCTATTAATTTTAAGTTCTGTATTTGACAATTACAAGTTCAGATCTTCAAGTTATAATTTGCAATAATAATTAGAAGCTATGAATTTTAAGTTCTGTATTTGACAATTACTAGTTCAGATCTTCAAGTTATAATTTGAAATAATAATTTGAATTTAACAAATCTAAGTTCTGTAATTCACTATTACAAGTTCAGATCTTCAAGTTATAATTTACAATAATAATTAGAAGCTATAAATTTTAAGTTCTGTATTTGACAATTAGAAGTTCAGATCTTCAAGTTATAATTAGCAATAAAATTAGAAGCTATCAATTTTAAGTTCTGTATTTGACAATTACTAGTTCAGATCTTCAAGTTATAATTTGAAATAATAATTTGAATTTAACAAATCTAAGTTCTGTAATTCACTATTACAAGTTCAGATCTTCAAGTTATAATTTACAATAATAATTAGAAGCTATCAATTTTAAGTTCTGTATTTGACAATTACAAGTTCAGAACTTCAAGTTATAATTTGCACTAATAATTTGTATTTAACAATTAGAAGTTCTGTATTTGACTATTACAAGTTCAGATCTTCAAATTATTATTTGCAATCTTAGTTTGAATTTAACAATTCGAAGTTCTGTATTTACCTATTACAGGTTCAGATCTTCAAGTTATAATTTGCAATCACAATTTGTATTTAACAATGCTAAGTTGCGTATTTGTCTATTACAAGTTCAGATCTTCAAATGTTAATTTGCAATAATAATTAGAAGCTATCAATTATAAGTTCTCTATTTGACAATTACAAGTTCAGATCTTCAAGTTATAATTTGCAATAATAATTAGAAGCTATCAATTTTAAGTTCTGTATTTGACAATTACTAGTTCAGATCTTCAAGTAATAATTTGAAATAATAATTTGAATTTAACAAATCTAAGTTCTGTAATTCACTATTACAAGTTCAGATCTACAAGTTATAATTTACAATAATAACTAGAAGCTATCAATTTTAAGTGCTGTATTTGACAATTACTAGTTCAGATCTTCAAATTATTATTTGCAATAATAATTAGAAGCTATCAATTTTAAGTTCTGCATTTGACAATTACAAGTTCAGATCTTCAAGTTATTATTTGCAATAATAATTAGAAGCTATTAATTTTAAGTTCTGTATTTGACAATTACAAGTTCAGATCTTCAAGTTATAATTTGCAATAATAATTAGAAGCTATCAATTTTAAGTTCTGTATTTGACAATTACAAGTTCAGATCTTCAAGTTATAATTTGAATTATAATTATAAGCTATCAATTTTAAGTTCTGTATTTGACAATTACAAGTACAGATCTTCAAGTTATAATTTGCAATAATAATTGGAAGCTATCAATTTTAAATTCTGTATTTGACAATTACTAGTTCAGATCTTCAAGTTATAATTAGAAATAATAATTTGAATTTGACAAATCTAAGTTCTGTAATTCACTATTACAAGTTCAGATCTTCACGTTATAATTTACAATAATAATTAGAAGCTATCAATTTTAAGTTCTGTATTTGACAATTACAAGTTCAGATCTACAAGTTATAATTTGCACTAATAATTTGTATTTAACAATTAGAAGTTCTGTATTTGACAATTACAAGTTCAGATATTCAAGTTATAATTTGAAATAATAATTAGAAGCTATCAATTTTAAGTTCTGTATTTGACAATTACAAGTTCAGATCTTCAAGTTATAATTTGCAATAATAATTAGAAGCTATCAATTTTAAGTTCTGTATTGGACAATTACTAGTTCAGATCTTCAAGTTATAATTTGAAATAATAATTTGAATTTAACAAATCTAAGTTCTGTAATTCACTATTGCAAGTTCAGATCTTCAAGTTATAATTTACAATAATAATTAGAAGCTATAAATTTTAAGTTCTGTATTTGACAATTACAAGTTCAGATCTTCAAGTTATAATTTGCACTAATAATTTGTATTTAACAATTAGAAGTTCTGTATTTGACAATTACAAGTTCAGATCTTCAAGTTATAATTTGCACTAATAATTTGTATTTAACAATTAGAAGTTCTGTATTTGACAATTACAAGTTCAGATCTTCAAGTTATAATTTGCAATAATAATTAGAAGCTATCAATTTTAAGTTCTGTATTTGACAATTACTAGTTCAGATCTTCAAGTTATAATTTGCACTAATAATTTGTATTTAACATTTAGAAGTTCTGTATTTGACTATTACAAGTTCAGATCTTCGAATTATTATTTGCAATCTTAGTTTGAATTTAACAATTCGAAGTTCTGTATTTACCTATTACAGGTTCAGATCTTCAAGTTATAATTTGCAATCACAATTTGTATTTAACAATGCTAAGTTGCGTATTTGTCTATTACAAGTTCAGATCTTCAAATGTTAATTTGCAATAATAATTAGAAGCTATCAATTATAAGTTCTCTATTTGACAATTACAAGTTCAGATCTTCAAGTTATAATTTGCAATAATAATTAGAAGCTATCAATTTTAAGTTCTGTATTTGACAATTACTAGTTCAGATCTTCAAGTAATAATTTGAAATAATAATTTGAATTTAACAAATCTAAGTTCTGTAATTCACTATTACAAGTTCAGATCTACAAGTTATAATTTACAATAATAACTAGAAGCTATCAATTTTAAGTGCTGTATTTGACAATTACTAGTTCAGATCTTCAAATTATTATTTGCAATAATAATTAGAAGCTATCAATTTTAAGTTCTGCATTTGACAATTACAAGTTCAGATCTTCAAGTTATTATTTGCAATAATAATTAGAAGCTATTAATTTTAAGTTCTGTATTTGACAATTACAAGTTCAGATCTTCAAGTTATAATTTGCAATAATAATTAGAAGCTATCAATTTTAAGTTCTGTATTTGACAATTACTAGTTCAGATCTTCAAGTTATAATTAGAAATAATAATTTGAATTTGACAAATCTAAGTTCTGTAATTCACTATTACAAGTTCAGATCTTCAAGTTATAATTTACAATAATAATTAGAAGCTATCAATTTTAAGTTCTGTATTTGAAAATTACAAGTTCAGATCTACAAGTTATAATTTGCACTAATAATTTGTATTTAACAACTAGAAGTTCTGTATTTGACAATTACAAGTTCAGATCTTCAAGTTATAATTTGAAATAATAATTAGAAGCTATCAATTTTAAGTTCTGTATTTGACAATTAGAAGTTCAGATCTTCAAGTTATAATTTGCAATAATAATTAGAAGCTATCAATTTTAAGTTCTGTATTTGACAATTACTAGTTCAGATCTTCAAGTTATAATTTGAAATAATAATTTGAATTTAACAAATCTAAGTTCTGTAATTCACTATTACAAGTTCAGATCTTCAAGTTATAATTTACAATAATAATTAGAAGCTATCAATTTTAAGTTCTGTATTTGACAATTACAAGTTCAGAACTTCAAGTTATAATTTGCACTAATAATTTGTATTTAACAATTAGAAGTTCTGTATTTGACAATTACAAGTTCAGATCTTCAAGTTATATTTTGCAATAATAATTAGAAGCTATCAATTTTAAGTTCTGTATTTGACAATTACAAGTTCAGATCTTCAAGTTATAATTTGCACTAATAATTTGTATTTAACAATTAGAAGTTCTGTATTTGACAATCACAAGTTCAGAACTACAAGTTATAATTTGCAATAATAATTAGAAGCTATCAATTTTAAGATCTGTATTTGACAATTACTAGTTCAGATCATCAAATAATAATTTGAAATAATAATTTGAATTTAACAAATCTAAGTTCTGTAATTCACTATTACAAGTTCAGATCTTCTAGTTATAATTTACAATAATAATTAGAAGCTATCAATTTTAAGTGCTGTATTTGACATTTACTAGTTCAGATCTTCAAGTTATAATTTGCACTAATATTTTGGATTTAACAATTCGAAGTTCTGTATTTGACTATTACAAGTTCAGATCTTCAAGTTATAATTTGAATTATAATTATAAGCTATCAATTTTAAGTTCTGTATTTGACAATTACAAGTACAGATGTTCAACTTATAATTTGCAATAATAATTGGAAGCTATCAATTTTAAGTTCTGTATTTGACAATTACTAGTTCAGATCTTCAAGTTATAATTAGAAATAATAATTTGAATTTGACAAATCTAAGTTCTGTAATTCACTATTACAAGTTCAGATCTTCAAGTTATAATTTACAATTATAATTAGAAGCTATCAATTTTAAGTTCTGTATTTGACAATTACAAGTTCAGATCTACAAGTTATAATTTGCACTAATAATTTGTATTTAACAATTAGAAGTTCTGTATTTGACAATTACAAGTTCAGATATTCTAGTTATAATTTGAAATAATAATTAGAAGCTATCAATTTTAAGTTCTGTATTTGACAATTACAAGTTCAGATCTTCAAGTTATAATTTGCAATAATAATTAGAAGCTATGAATTTTAAGTTCTGTATTTGACAATTACTAGTTCAGATCTTCAAGTTATAATTTGAAATAATAATTTGAATTTAACAAATCTAAGTTCTGTAATTCACTATTACAAGTTCAGATCTTCAAGTTATAATTTACAATAATAATTAGAAGCTATAAATTTTAAGTTCTGTATTTGACAATTAGAAGTTCAGATCTTCAAGTTATAATTAGCAATAAAATTAGAAGCTATCAATTTTAAGTTCTGTATTTGACAATTACTAGTTCAGATCTTCAAGTTATAATTTGCAATAATAATTAGAAGCTATCAATTTTAAGTTCTGTATTTGACAATTACTAGTTCAGATCTTCAAGTAATAATTTGAAATAATAATTTGAATTTAACAAATCTAAGTTCTGTAATTCACTATTACAAGTTCAGATCTACAAGTTATAATTTACAATAATAACTAGAAGCTATCAATTTTAAGTGCTGTATTTGACAATTACTAGTTCAGATCTTCAAATTATTATTTGCAATAATAATTAGAAGCTATCAATTTTAAGTTCTGCATTTGACAATTACAAGTTCAGATCTTCAAGTTATTATTTGCAATAATAATTAGAAGCTATTAATTTTAAGTTCTGTATTTGACAATTCCAAGTTCAGATCTTCAAGTTATAATTTGCAATAATAATTAGAAGCTATCAATTTTAAGTTCTGTATTCCCCCTCCGTGTGCTTGTAACCTTGACGTGGTGAGGGGGCTAGCGTGTTTCCGGTGAAACCGGAGGCATATACTCCAGGACGGGCGATTGGGGGTTACTCCCTCATCGGCCGGCGGGGGGCGGTCGGGGCCGGCCGGGACTTAAAACTCTTTGTGTCCGGTCCTTGCCGCTTTCTTAATGGTTAGGATGGCTTCGGTGGAGGGAACCAGACTAATTGGCAAGCACAAAGAACAAATCGTAAACCGCCTGTGGGCTGCAACGACTCTTCCTCAGACTACGCTTCTGGGGGGATAGTAGTGACAGGGGGCACGAGAGTCTTGGCTTAATCGCCCGGGCTGCGTGGATAGACACCACTATAAAAATCTCCCAACTCCTACGGTACTACGACGCCTAAGGGATGCAAGGCTGGGGGGTAGCTCAGTCACTAGTCGTAGAACCTCGGGGCACCAGGCGCACCTCGTTGTATAAATGCCTTCTGTCGTACATGGGGCTCTGTGCGACGGTGACCTCTTTTCCCCGTACTCGTGGGAACATTTATGGATGAAACTACTTGTAAAAATTTAAAAACAAACACGGAGGGAGGCTCTGAAAAGAAGAATCCCTCCAGACCTTCGGGGGCTGCAAGGAGGCGCTATAAGCGACTCCAAGCAGCTAACACAAATAAGGAGACAGGGACTTCAATGAAACCTGCTCCTGAACAAAGCACCTCAACCGGGGGGCTGAAACGCAACCGGTCAGATGGAAGCACACCCAAAGATTTGGGGAGACTCAGAAAGAAGGGCAGGGGCACAGAACCTGCCCTCTCCTATAAGTCTGCACTAACGGACATCCGGGTGGCCATCTCTCCGGAGGGCTACCCGTCGACCCACCTTAGCGAAGAGCAGATAAACCTTGTCAAGGGAATGTTGCTTGACGCTATGGACAACATAGAGGAAGGGGGACCGGAACCAAAGTTCTCCGAACTCAAACCCAAAGGGGGGCTCTTGGTTGCCTCCTGCGCCGATCAGTCCACTAAGGGCTGGTTGGAGGGGGTGGTAGCTGGGGGCAAACCTTGGGAGGGGGCGAAACTTGGCGTCATCGATGCCAAGGACATCCCCAAACCAATTAAAGCCTTGACGTGGATTCCGGGATCCCCAGAGGAACCGGAACGCGTATTAAAAAGGTTAAAGGTCCAGAATTCTGAATTAAGAACTGAGACCTGGTCAGTTCTGGACAGGAAACTCGACCCCAAAGGCCAGCAACTTATCCTGCTGGTCGACGAATTCTCCTGGAGTAAAATCCAGGAGCGAGAATACAAACCCTACCTCAACTTCTCTAGGATCACCTTTAAGGAACTGGGGAAGAAGAAGGAAAAGGGGGAAGCAGCAGAGGAAATGGAGGTGGATGGGGGGGAAACAGATCCTCCCCCGTCCACTTCCGGGAATAACCCTACAATACCTCCATCTGCCACGACACCAACTAGCGGCAGGGGAGAGGGGGCAATGGGAGAAGCAGTTCTCCCTATGACATCGCAGTAGCGATGATCAAATTTGCCCAAATAAACATCCACCACTGCAGGGCGGCCTCGTCTGCCCTGCAGAGGTATATAATAAAACACAACATTGATGTGACTCTGATACAGGAACCCTGGATTTATGGGGGCCGTGTCAGAGGTCTTAACCTCTCGGGTGACTGGGAGCTGATAAGCCCCGGTGATAAACAACCGAGAGTCTGCATCATAGCAAAAAAAAGGCTAGGCCTACTACCGCTGTGGGGGCTCTGCACAAGAGACCTAATAGCAGCGAAAGCAAAAATTCCAATGGAGGGCTGCCTGAGAGACCTAGTGGTGGCATCAGCTTACCTCCCATATGACCAACCAGGACCACCACCCCCAAAGGAGGTAAAGGAACTGGTAATGGAGTGCGAAAGCAAGAGGACACAACTGGTGATCTGCTGCGACGCCAACGCACACCACATTTTATGGGGGAGCACGGATACGAACAGCAGAGGTGAGTTCCTTTTAGAATTTATTTTTAGTAATAAGCTGGAAATAATGAACAAAGGCAATGTACCTACCTTTGCTACGTCGGTAAGGAAGGGCGTAATTGACTTAACGATAGGCACGCCCTACGTAGGTCAAGTGATCAGTGAGTGGCATGTCTCCCAGGAGGAGTCACTCTCCGACCACAAATACATAAGGTTTAACATAAAGACACCGCCTTGCGTGGGGATCATGTACAGGAATCCCAAAACCTGCGACTGGGCACTCTATAGAGAGAGCCTAAAATCAGGTGTGGTGGAATGTCCGTCGAGACCCACAAACACGGCGGAACTTGAAATGATGAACGATATGATAACGTCGGCCATCCTAACTGCTTACGAAAGTAACTGCCCCCTTAAAGAGAGGAAAGTAAAACGGGAAACCATTTGGTGGAACCGTGAGCTAGAATTTCTAAGGGTGGGCACACGCAGGGCCTTCAATAAGGCCAAAAGAACAGGCGAATGGGATGCTTACAAAAGCTCCCGCCTGAAATACGTGTACGCCATTCGAAAGGCAAAGGAGGACTCTTGGAGGAAGTACTGCGGAGAGGTTGAAAAAACCCCCGAATGTGCAAGACTACAAAGAGCCCTCTTAAAAGAAACCCACGGCAAGGTGGGCACTCTTGAAAAACCACAGGGTGGGTTCACATCATCAGAGGAGGAAACTCTGGGGCTCCTGCTCCGGACGCACTTCCCAGGATGTATCCCAGAACCTGATAACTTATGTGCTGGCCATGATCGCCTGGCCATACCGATACGTCGGGCGAGCAGGGATCATTGGAAAACAGCAGATAAGATTATAAACATAACGAGAGTTGGATGGGCGATAAACACCTTCGAACCATACAAATCTCAGGGCGAGGACGGAATTTTTCCCGCACTACTTCAGCAGGGGTTGGAGATCTTGGCCTCCCCCCTGTGTGCCATATTCAGAGCTAGCGTAGCTCTCAATTATGTGCCCCTAAAATGGCGGAAAGTCAGAGTGGTATTCATACCCAAGCCAGGGCGAGCCTCATACGCCCAAGCTAAGTCTTTCCGCCCAATTAGTTTAATGTCATTTCTGCTGAAGACCTTGGAGAAACTGATTGACAGACATATTAGGGACGATGTCATGGCTAACATGCCGTTACACAGGCACCAATATGCTTACCAATCGGGTAAATCATGCGAGTTAAGTATCCACGAACTAACTTGCCGGATTGAAAGCGCCCTCGAAAGCAAAGAAATTGCTCTGGGAGCCTTTCTTGATATAGAAGGGGCATTTGATAATACCTCCTTCGAATCTATAGAAAGATCTGTCAGGGGGCGTGGGGTTGATCCAACCATCACGGCGTGGATTAGCAGCACCCTAAGAAACAGAAAGATAAGAGCCAGTCTAGGGCTGACGACTGCGGAGGTCTCCGCCGCCCGGGGGTGTCCGCAGGGAGGGGTCCTCTCTCCCTTGCTGTGGTGCCTGGTGGTGGATGGTCTACTGTGGGAGCTAGAACAGACTGGAGTACACTGTCAAGGATTTGCTGATGACATCACAATCCTTGTCATCGGAAAATTCGGAGGCGTTGTGGCATCAGTGATGCAAAATGCCCTGAAAACCGTCGAGAGATGGTGCACAAAAGAGGGACTCTCGGTTAATCCAAGCAAAACCTCTGTCGTAGCGTTCACGCGACGAACAAAACTACAGGATGTAGGAACCATAAGGATGTGGGGTGAAGAGTTACCCCTGAAAAGGGAGGTTAAGTACTTAGGTCTCACCCTGGACCACAGGCTTACCTTTACACCGCACATCAGAAACATCACAATCAAAGCGACTAGGGCCCTAGGGGCCTGTAGGAGCATGATTGGTAAAACGTGGGGACTGAAACCTAGAATGGTACTTTGGTTATACACCAAAGTAGTGATGCCCACGATTACATACTCGGCCCTTGTCTGGTGGCATAAAGCCAGAACAAAGGGAAACACTAACAGGCTCAATAAGCTACAAAGGCTGGCGGGTCTGGGAATCACGGGGGCAATGACATCAACGCCCACCGCGTCAATTGAGGCTCTCCTGGGGCTTCGACCACTTCACCTGGTAGTGGAGGCTGAGGCTCTACTGGCAGCCTACAGACTAACTATTAGTGGGCATGGTGCGATGGTTCCAAGAAAAGGACACCACACCATGATCATCAACTCAATAAAGAGGAACAACATGCTAAGCATGGAATCAGACAGAACCAGCATTGTGAGGGACTTCCGAAAACCCTTCAGAGTTATTATATCTGATGGGAAGGAGGAAGAAACCGAGCAAAAGCTGAGACGTCGATTTGACACCATCTGGTACACAGATGGATCTAAAACAGAGCAAAGCACTGGAATAGGTGTGCGGGGTGAAGGAACAGGCGATGCGTTCAGCATCAACCTGGGAATCCACGCCACCATATTTCAGGCAGAAGTTACTGCAATTATGGTCTGTGCAGAGGAACTGCTGCGGAGGAACCATGCAAATAGGAGAATCTGCATCAGGACGGATAGCCAGGCAGCACTTAAAGCCTTGGAGGGAGCAGAACTGCACTCCAAGGTCGTTAAACATTGCAAAGATGCACTGGTACGACTTACCGCCAGCAACAGTGTTACGCTGATGTGGGTGCGGGGTCACCAGGGCAACAAGGGCAATGAGGAAGCGGACGCCCTCGCAAGAGAGGCCGCAAACACTCACCTAACGGGCCCTGAACCCACGTGCGGGATCTCTTACAAGACCGCAAAAGGAAGGGTTAGGGAATTACTCAGCGAACAACACCTGGCTCACTGGAAGGAACTCCCTGGACTGAGGCAGTCGCGGATGTTCATTGGGGGTCCAGTGAGTGAAGTAAGTAGAAATAAGATACTCAAGCTGAGCAGAAATCAGCTGAGAAGGATAGTAGGACTATTCACAGGACACTGCTGCCTTAAAAGACACCTCAAAATTATGGGGCTTGCCGAAGATCCTACCTGTAGGATGTGTGGTGAGGAGGATGAGACCCCTCATCACATCTTATGCGATTGCCCGGCCTTGGCTGGGAGCAGGCTACGTCACCTCGGTTCCCCTTATCCGGCAACTGAGGAGATAGCACAAGTACCCTTCAGCTGCGTACTCTGCTTTGTAGAGGAAACGAAGCTGTTGGAGTAATACTTGGAACGTGGGGCACAATAAGCTCAAGCTTCAGTGCAGTGGGGGCTACATGCAACCACAACCCGTTAAATAATAATAAAATAATAAGTTCTGTATTTGACAATTACAAGTTCAGATCTTCAAGTTATAATTTGAATTATAATTATAAGCTATCAATTTTAAGTTCTGTATTTGACAATTACAAGTACAGATCTTCAAGTTATAATTTGCAATAATAATTGGAAGCTATCAATTTTAAGTTCTGTATTTGACAATTACTAGTTCAGATCTTCAAGTTATAATTAGAAATAATAATTTGAATTTGACAAATCTAAGTTCTGTAATTCACTATTACAAGTTCAGATCTTCACGTTATAATTTACAATAATAATTAGAAGCTATCAATTTTAAGTTCTGTATTTGACAATTACAAGTTCAGATCTACAAGTTATAATTTGCACTAATAATTTGTATTTAACAATTAGAATTTTTGTATTTGACAATTACAAGTTCAGATATTCAAGTTATAATTTGAAATAATAATTAGAAGCTATCAATTTTAAGTTCTGTATTTGACAATTACAAGTTCAGATCTTCAAGTTATAATTTGCAATAATAATTAGAAGCTATCAATTTTAAGTTCTGTATTTGACAATTACTAGTTCAGATCTTCAAGTTATAATTTGAAATAATAATTTGAATTTAACAAATCTAAGTTCTGTAATTCACTATTACAAGTTCAGATCTTCAAGTTATAATTTACAATAATAATTAGAAGCTATAAATTTTAAGTTCTGTATTTGACAATTACAAGTTCAGATCTTCAAGTTATAATTTGCACTAATAATTTGTATTTAACAATTAGAAGTTCTGTATTTGACAATTACAAGTTCAGATCTTCAAGTTATAATTTGCACTAATAATTTGTATTTAACAATTAGAAGTTCTGTATTTGACAATTACAAGTTCAGATCTTCAAGTTATAATTTGCACTAATAATTTGTATTTAACAATTAGAAGTTCTGTATTTGACAATTACAAGTTCAGATCTTCAAGTTATAATTGGCAATAATAATTAGAAGCTATTAATTTTAAGTTCTGTATTTGACAATTACAAGTTCAGATCTTCAAGTTATAATTTGCACTAATAATTTGTATTTAACAATTAGAAGTTCTGTATTTGACAATCACAAGTTCAGAACTACAAGTTATAATTTGCAATAATAATTAGAAGCTATCAATTTTAAGATCTGTATTTGACAATTACTAGTTCAGATCATCAAATAATAATTTGAAATAATAATTTGAATTTAACAAATCTAAGTTCTGTAATTCACTATTACAAGTTCAGATCTTCTAGTTATAATTTACAATAATAATTAGAAGCTATCAATTTTAAGTGCTGTATTTGACATTTTCTAGTTCAGATCTTCAAGTTATAATTTGCACTAATATTTTGGATTTAACAATTCGAAGTTCTGTATTTGACTATTACAAGTTCAGATCTTCAAGTTATAATTTGCAATCACAATTTGTATTTAACAATGCTAAGTTGCGTATTTGTCTATTACAAGTTCAGATCTTCAAATGTTAATTTGCAATAATAATTAGAAGCTATCAATTATAAGTTCTCTATTTGACAATTACAAGTTCAGATCTTCAAGTTATAATTTGCAATAATAATTAGAAGCTATCAATTTTAAGTGCTGTATTTGACAATTACAAGTTCAGATCTTCAAGTTATAATTTGAATTATAATTATAAGCTATCAATTTTAAGTTCTGTATTTGACAATTACAAGTACAGATCTTCAAGTTATAATTTGCAATAATAATTGGAAGCTATCAATTTTAAATTCTGTATTTGACAATTACTAGTTCAGATCTTCAAGTTATAATTAGAAATAATAATTTGAATTTGACAAATCTAAGTTCTGTAATTCACTATTACAAGTTCAGATCTTCACGTTATAATTTACAATAATAATTAGAAGCTATCAATTTTAAGTTCTGTATTTGACAATTACAAGTTCAGATCTACAAGTTATAATTTGCACTAATAATTTGTATTTAACAATTAGAAGTTCTGTATTTGACAATTACAAGTTCAGATATTCAAGTTATAATTTGAAATAATAATTAGAAGCTATCAATTTTAAGTTCTGTATTTGACAATTACAAGTTCAGATCTTCAAGTTATAATTTGCAATAATAATTAGAAGCTATCAATTTTAAGTTCTGTATTGGACAATTACTAGTTCAGATCTTCAAGTTATAATTTGAAATAATAATTTGAATTTAACAAATCTAAGTTCTGTAATTCACTATTACAAGTTCAGATCTTCAAGTTATAATTTACAATAATAATTAGAAGCTATAAATTTTAAGTTCTGTATTTGACAATTACAAGTTCAGATCTTCAAGTTATAATTTGCACTAATAATTTGTATTTAACAATTAGAAGTTCTGTATTTGACAATTACAAGTTCAGATCTTCAAGTTATAATTTGCACTAATAATTTGTATTTAACAATTAGAAGTTCTGTATTTGACAATTACAAGTTCAGATCTTCAAGTTATAATTTGCAATAATAATTAGAAGCTATCAATTTTAAGTTCTGTATTTGACAATTACTAGTTCAGATCTTCAAGTTATAATTTGCACTAATAATTTGTATTTAACATTTAGAAGTTCTGTATTTGACTATTACAAGTTCAGATCTTCGAATTATTATTTGCAATCTTAGTTTGAATTTAACAATTCGAAGTTCTGTATTTACCTATTACAGGTTCAGATCTTCAAGTTATAATTTGCAATCACAATTTGTATTTAACAATGCTAAGTTGCGTATTTGTCTATTACAAGTTCAGATCTTCAAATGTTAATTTGCAATAATAATTAGAAGCTATCAATTATAAGTTCTCTATTTGACAATTACAAGTTCAGATCTTCAAGTTATAATTTGCAATAATAATTAGAAGCTATCAATTTTAAGTTCTGTATTTGACAATTACTAGTTCAGATCTTCAAGTAATAATTTGAAATAATAATTTGAATTTAACAAATCTAAGTTCTGTAATTCACTATTACAAGTTCAGATCTACAAGTTATAATTTACAATAATAACTAGAAGCTATCAATTTTAAGTGCTGTATTTGACAATTACTAGTTCAGATCTTCAAATTATTATTTGCAATAATAATTAGAAGCTATCAATTTTAAGTTCTGCATTTGACAATTACAAGTTCAGATCTTCAAGTTATTATTTGCAATAATAATTAGAAGCTATTAATTTTAAGTTCTGTATTTGACAATTACAAGTTCAGATCTTCCAGTTATAATTTGCAATAATAATTAGAAGCTATCAATTTTAAGTTCTGTATTTGACAATTACTAGTTCAGATCTTCAAGTTATAATTAGAAATAATAATTTGAATTTGACAAATCTAAGTTCTGTAATTCACTATTACAAGTTCAGATCTTCAAGTTATAATTTACAATAATAATTAGAAGCTATCAATTTTAAGTTCTGTATTTGAAAATTACAAGTTCAGATCTACAAGTTATAATTTGCACTAATAATTTGTATTTAACAATTAGAAGTTCTGTATTTGACAATTACAAGTTCAGATCTTCTAGTTATAATTTGAAATAATAATTAGAAGCTATCAATTTTAAGTTCTGTATTTGACAATTAGAAGTTCAGATCTTCAAGTTATAATTTGCAATAATAATTAGAAGCTATCAATTTTAAGTTCTGTATTTGCCAATTACTAGTTCAGATCTTCAAGTTATAATTTGAAATAATAATTTGAATTTAACAAATCTAAGTTCTGTAATTAACTATTACAAGTTCAGATCTTCAAGTTATAATTTACAATAATAATTAGAAGCTATCAATTTTAAGTTCTGTATTTGACAATTACAAGTTCAGAACTTCAAGTTATAATTTGCACTAATAATTTGTATTTAACAATTAGAAGTTCTGTATTTGACAATTACAAGTTCAGATCTTCAAGTTATATTTTGCAATAATAATTAGAAACTATCAATTTTAAGTTCTGTATTTGACAATTACAAGTTCAGATCTTCAAGTTATAATTTGCACTAATAATTTGTATTTAATAATTAGAAGTTCTGTATTTGACAATTACAAGTTCAGATCTTCAAGTTATAATTTGCAATAATAATTAGAAGCTATTAATTTTAAGTTCTGTATTTGACAATTACAAGTTCAGATCTTCAAGTTATAATTTGCAATAATAATTAGAAGCTATCAATTTTAAGTTCTGTATTTGACAATTTAAAGTTCAGATCTTCAAGTTATAATTTGCACTAATAATTTGTATTTAACAATTAGAAGTTCTGTATTTGACAATCACAAGTTCAGAACTACAAGTTATAATTTGCAATAATAATTAGAAGCTATCAATTTTAAGATCTGTATTTGACAATTACTAGTTCAGATCATCAAATAATAATTTGAATTTAACAAATCTAAGTTCTGTAATTCACTATTACAAGTTCAGATCTTCTAGTTATAATTTACAATAATAATTAGAAGCTATCAATTTTAAGTGCTGTATTTGACAATTACTAGTTCAGATCTTCAAGTTATAATTTGCACTAATATTTTGGATTTAACAATTCGAAGTTCTGTATTTGACTATTACAAGTTCAGATCTTCAAGTTATAATTTGAATTATAATTATAAGCTATCAATTTTAAGTTCTGTATTTGACAATTACAAGTACAGATCTTCAAGTTTTATTTTGCAATAATAATTGGAAGCTAACAATTTTAAGTTCTGTATTTGACAATTACTAGTTCAGATCTTCAAGTTATAATTTGCACTAATAATTTGTATTTAACAATTAGAAGTTCTGTATTTGACTATTACAAGTTCAGATCTTCTAATTATTATTTGCAATCTTAGTTTGAATTTAACAATTCGAAGTTCTGTATTTACCTATTACAGGTTCAGATCTTCAAGTTATAATTTGCAATCACAATTTGTACTTAACAATGCTAAGTTGCGTATTTGTCTATTACAAGTTCAGATCTTCAAATGTTAATTTGCAATAATAATTAGAAGCTATCAATTATAAGTTCTCTATTTGACAATTACAAGTTCAGATCTTCAAGTTATAATTTGCAATAATAATTAGAAGCTATCAATTTTAAGTTCTGTATTTGACAATTACTAGTTCAGATCTTCAATTAATAATTTGAAATAATAATTTGAATTTAACAAATCTAAGTTCTGTAATTCACTATTACAAGTTCAGATCTACAAGTTATAATTTACAATAATAACTAGAAGCTATCAATTTTAAGTGCTGTATTTGACAATTACTAGTTCAGATCTTCAAATTATTATTTGCAATAATAATTAGAAGCTATCAATTTTAAGTTCTGCATTTGACAATTACAAGTTCAGATCTTCAAGTTATTATTTGCAATAATAATTAGAAGCTATTAATTTTAAGTTCTGTATTTGACAATTACAAGTTCAGATCTTCAAGTTATAATTTGCAATAATAATTAGAAGCTATCAATTTTAAGTTCTGTATTTGACAATTACAAGTTCAGATCTTCAAGTTATAATTTGAATTATAATTATAAGCTATCAATTTTAAGTTCTGTATTTGACAATTACAAGTACAGATCTTCAAGTTATAATTTGCAATAATAATTGGAAGCTATCAATTTTAAGTTCTGTATTTGACAATTACTAGTTCAGATCTTCAAGTTATAATTAGAAATAATAATTTGAATTTGACAAATCTAAGTTCTGTAATTCACTATTACAAGTTCAGATCTTCACGTTATAATTTACAATAATAATTAGAAGCTATCAATTTTAAGTTCTGTATTTGACAATTACAAGTTCAGATCTACAAGTTATAATTTGCACTAATAATTTGTATTTAACAATTAGAAGTTCTGTATTTGACAATTACAAGTTCAGATATTCAAGTTATAATTTGAAATAATAATTAGAAGCTATCAATTTTAAGTTCTGTATTTGACAATTACAAGTTCAGATCTTCAAGTTATAATTTGCAATAATAATTAGAAGCTATCAATTTTAAGTTCTGTATTTGACAATTACTAGTTCAGATCTTCAAGTTATAATTTGAAATAATAATTTGAATTTAACAAATCTAAGTTCTGTAATTCACTATTACAAGTTCAGATCTTCAAGTTATAATTTACAATAATAATTAGAAGCTATAAATTTTAAGTTCTGTATTTGACAATTACAAGTTCAGATCTTCAAGTTATAATTTGCACTAATAATTTGTATTTAACAATTAGAAGTTCTGTATTTGACAATTACAAGTTCAGATCTTCAAGTTATAATTTGCACTAATAATTTGTATTTAACAATTAGAAGTTCTGTATTTGACAATTACAAGTTCAGATCTTCAAGTTATAATTTGCACTAATAATTTGTATTTAACAATTAGAAGTTCTGTATTTGACAATTACAAGTTCAGATCTTCAAGTTATAATTGGCAATAATAATTAGAAGCTATTAATTTTAAGTTCTGTATTTGACAATTACAAGTTCAGATCTTCAAGTTATAATTTGCAATAATAATTAGAAGCTATCAATTTTAAGATCTGTATTTGACAATTACTAGTTCAGATCATCAAATAATAATTTGAAATAATAATTTGAATTTAACAAATCTAAGTTCTGTAATTCACTATTACAAGTTCAGATCTACAAGTTATAATTTACAATAATAACTAGAAGCTATCAATTTTAAGTGCTGTATTTGACAATTACAAGTTCAGATCTTCAAGTTATAATTTGCAATAATAATTAGAAGCTATCAATTTTAAGTTCTGTATTTGACAATTACTAGTTCAGATCTTCAATTAATAATTTGAAATAATAATTTGAATTTAACAAATCTAAGTTCTGTAATTCACTATTACAAGTTCAGATCTACAAGTTATAATTTACAATAATAACTAGAAGCTATCAATTTTAAGTGCTGTATTTGACAATTACTAGTTCAGATCTTCAAATTATTATTTGCAATAATAATTAGAAGCTATCAATTTTAAGTTCTGCATTTGACAATTACAAGTTCAGATCTTCAAGTTATTATTTGCAATAATAATTAGAAGCTATTAATTTTAAGTTCTGTATTTGACAATTACAAGTTCAGATCTTCAAGTTATAATTTGCAATAATAATTAGAAGCTATCAATTTTAAGTTCTGTATTTGACAATTACAAGTTCAGATCTTCAAGTTATAATTTGAATTATAATTATAAGCTATCAATTTTAAGTTCTGTATTTGACAATTACAAGTACAGATCTTCAAGTTATAATTTGCAATAATAATTGGAAGCTATCAATTTTAAGTTCTGTATTTGACAATTACTAGTTCAGATCTTCAAGTTATAATTAGAAATAATAATTTGAATTTGACAAATCTAAGTTCTGTAATTCACTATTACAAGTTCAGATCTTCACGTTATAATTTACAATAATAATTAGAAGCTATCAATTTTAAGTTCTGTATTTGACAATTACAAGTTCAGTTCTACAAGTTATAATTTGCACTAATAATTTGTATTTAACAATTAGAAGTTCTGTATTTGACAATTACAAGTTCAGATATTCAAGTTATAATTTGAAATAATAATTAGAAGCTATCAATTTTAAGTTCTGTATTTGACAATTACAAGTTCAGATCTTCAAGTTATAATTTGCAATAATAATTAGAAGCTATCAATTTTAAGTTCTGTATTTGACAATTACTAGTTCAGATCTTCAAGTTATAATTTGAAATAATAATTTGAATTTAACAAATCTAAGTTCTGTAATTCACTATTACAAGTTCAGATCTTCAAGTTATAATTTACAATAATAATTAGAAGCTATAAATTTTAAGTTCTGTATTTGACAATTACAAGTTCAGATCTTCAAGTTATAATTTGCACTAATAATTTGTATTTAACAATTAGAAGTTCTGTATTTGACAATTACAAGTTCAGATCTTCAAGTTATAATTTGCACTAATAATTTGTATTTAACAATTAGAAGTTCTGTATTTGACAATTACAAGTTCAGATCTTCAAGTTATAATTTGCACTAATAATTTGTATTTAACAATTAGAAGTTCTGTATTTGACAATTACAAGTTCAGATCTTCAAGTTATAATTGGCAATAATAATTAGAAGCTATTAATTTTAAGTTCTGTATTTGACAATTACAAGTTCAGATCTTCAAGTTATAATTTGCAATAATAATTAGAAGCTATCAATTTTAAGATCTGTATTTGACAATTACTAGTTCAGATCATCAAATAATAATTTGAAATAATAATTTAAATTTAACAAATCTAAGTTCTGTAATTCACTATTACAAGTTCAGATCTTCTAGTTATAATTTACAATAATAATTAGAAGCTATCAATTTTAAGTGCTGTATTTGACATTTACTAGTTCAGATCTTCAAGTTATAATTTGCACTAATATTTTGGATTTAACAATTCGAAGTTCTGTATTTGACTATTACAAGTTCAGATCTTCAAGTTATAATTTGAATTATAATTATAAGCTATCAATTTTAAGTTCTGTATTTGACAATTACAAGTACAGATCTTCAAGTTATAATTTGCAATAATAATTGGAAGCTATCAATTTTAAGTTCTGTATTTGACAATTACTAGTTCAGATCTTCAAGTTATAATTAGAAATAATAATTTGAATTTGACAAATCTAAGTTCTGTAATTCACTATTACAAGTTCAGATCTTCAAGTTATAATTTACAATTATAATTAGAAGCTATCAATTTTAAGTTCTGTATTTGACAATTACAAGTTCAGATCTACAAGTTATAATTTGCACTAATAATTTGTATTTAACAATTAGAAGTTCTGTATTTGACAATTACAAGTTCAGATATTCTAGTTATAATTTGAAATAATAATTAGAAGCTATCAATTTTAAGTTCTGTATTTGACAATTTCAAGTTCAGATCTTCAAGTTATAATTTGCAATAATAATTAGAAGCTATGAATTTTAAGTTCTGTATTTGACAATTACTAGTTCAGATCTTCAAGTTATAATTTTAAATAATAATTTGAATTTAACAAATCTAAGTTCTGTAATTCACTATTACAAGTTCAGATCTTCAAGTTATAATTTACAATAATAATTAGAAGCTATAAATTTTAAGTTCTGTATTTGACAATTAGAAGTTCAGATCTTCAAGTTATAATTAGCAATAAAATTATAAGCTATCAATTTTAAGTTCTGTATTTGACAATTACAAGTACAGATCTTCAAGTTATAATTTGCAATAATAATTGGAAGCTATCAATTTTAAGTTCTGTATTTGACAATTACTAGTTCAGATCTTCAAGTTATAATTAGAAATAATAATTTGAATTTGACAAATCTAAGTTCTGTAATTCACTATTACAAGTTCAGATCTTCACGTTATAATTTACAATAATAATTAGAAGCTATCAATTTTAAGTTCTGTATTTGACAATTACAAGTTCAGATCTACAAGTTATAATTTGCACTAATAATTTGTATTTAACAATTAGAAGTTCTGTATTTGACAATTACAAGTTCAGATATTCAAGTTATAATTTGAAATAATAATTAGAAGCTATCAATTTTAAGTTCTGTATTTGACAATTACAAGTTCAGATCTTCAAGTTATAATTTGCAATAATAATTAGAAGCTATCAATTTTAAGTTCTGTATTTGACAATTACTAGTTCAGATCTTCAAGTTATAATTTGAAATAATAATTTGAATTTAACAAATCTAAGTTCTGTAATTCACTATTACAAGTTCAGATCTTCAAGTTATAATTTACAATAATAATTAGAAGCTATAAATTTTAAGTTCTGGATTTGACAATTACAAGTTCAGATCTTCAAGTTATAATTTGCACTAATAATTTGTATTTAACAATTAGAAGTTCTGTATTTGACAATTACAAGTTCAGATCTTCAAGTTATAATTTGCACTAATAATTTGTATTTAACAATTAGAAGTTCTGTATTTGACAATTACAAGTTCAGATCTTCAAGTTATAATTTGCACTAATAATTTGTATTTAACAATTAGAAGTTCTGTATTTGACAATTACAAGTACAGATCTTCAAGTTATAATTTGCAATAAAAATTGGAAGCTATCAATTTTAAGTTCTGTATTTGACAATTACTAGTTCAGATCTTCAAGTTATAATTAGAAATAATAATTTGAATTTGACAAATCTAAGTTCTGTAATTCACTATTACAAGTTCAGATCTTCAAGTTATAATTTACAATTATAATTAGAAGCTATCAATTTTAAGTTCTGTATTTGACAATTACAAGTTCAGATCTACAAGTTATAATTTGCACTAATAATTTGTATTTAACATTTAGAAGTTCTGTATTTGACAATTACAAGTTCAGATATACTAGTTATAATTTGAAATAATAATTAGAAGCTATCAATTTTAAGTTCTGTATTTGACAATTACAAGTTCAGATCTTCAAGTTATAATTTGCAATAATAATTAGAAGCTATGAATTTTAAGTTCTGTATTTGACAATTACTAGTTCAGATCTTCAAGTTATAATTTGAAATAATAATTTGAATTTAACAAATCTAAGTTCTGTAATTCACTATTACAAGTTCAGATCTTCAAGTTATAATTTACAATAATAATTAGAAGCTATAAATTTTAAGTTCTGTATTTGACAATTAGAAGTTCAGATCTTCAAGTTATAATTAGCAATAAAATTAGAAGCTATCAATATTAAGTTCTGTATTTGACAATTACTAGTTCAGATCTTCAAGTTATAATTCGAAATAATAATTTGAATTTAACAAATCTAAGTTCTGTAATTCACTATTACAAGTTCAGATCTTCAAGTTATAATTTACAATAATAATTAGAAGCTATCAATTTTTAGTTCTGTATTTGACAATTACAAGTTCAGAACTTCAAGTTATAATTTGCACTAATAATTTGTATTTAACAATTAGAAGTTCTGTATTTGACTATTACAAGTTCAGATCTTCAAATTATTATTTGCAATCTTAGTTTGAATTTAACAATTCGAAGTTCTGTATTTACCTATTACAGCTTCAGATCTTCAAGTTATAATTTGCAATCACAATTTGTATTTAACAATGCTAAGTTGCGTATTTGTCTATTACAAGTTCAGATCTTCAAATGTTAATTTGCAATAATAATTAGAAGCTATTAATTATAAGTTCTCTATTTGACAATTACAAGTTCAGATCTTCAAGTTATAATTTGCAATAATAATTAGAAGCTATCAATTTTAAGTTCTGTATTTGACAATTACTAGTTCAGATCTTCAAGTAATAATTTGAAATAATAATTTGTATTTAACAAATCTAAGTTCTGTAATTCACTATTACAAGTTCAGATCTACAAGTTATAATTTACAATAATAACTAGAAGCTACTATCAATTTTAAGTGCTGTATTTGACAATTACTAGTTCAGATCTTCAAATTATTATTTGCAATAATAATTAGAAGCTATCAATTTTAAGTTCTGCATTTGACAATTACAAGTTCAGATCTTCAAGTTATTATTTGCAATAATAATTAGAAGCTATTAATTTTAAGTTCTGTATTTGACAATTACAAGTTCAGATCTTCAAGTTATAATTTGCAATAATAATTAGAAGCTATCAATTTTAAGTTCTGTATTTGACAATTACAAGTTCAGATCTTCAAGTTATAATTTGAATTATAATTATAAGCTATCAATTTTAAGTTCTGTATTTGACAATTACAAGTACAGATCTTCAAGTTATAATTTGCAATAATAATTGGAAGCTATCAATTTTAAATTCTGTATTTGACAATTACTAGTTCAGATCTTCAAGTTATAATTATAAATAATAATTTGAATTTGACAAATCTAAGTTCTGTAATTCACTATTACAAGTTCAGATCTTCACGTTATAATTTACAATAATAATTAGAAGCTATCAATTTTAAGTTCTGTATTTGACAATTACAAGTTCAGATCTACAAGTTATAATTTGCACTAATAATTTGTATTTAACAATTAGAAGTTCTGTATTTGACAATTACAAGTTCAGATATTCAAGTTATAATTTGAAATAATAATTAGAAGCTATCAATTTTAAGTTCTGTATTTGACAATTACAAGTTCAGATCTTCAAGTTATAATTTGCAATAATAATTAGAAGCTATCAATTTTAAGTTCTGTATTGGACAATTACTAGTTCAGATCTTCAAGTTATAATTTGAAATAATAATTTGAATTTAACAAATCTAAGTTCTGTAATTCACTATTACAAGTTCAGATCTTCAAGTTATAATTTACAATAATAATTAGAAGCTATAAATTTTAAGTTCTGTATTTGACAATTACAAGTTCAGATCTTCAAGTTATAATTTGCACTAATAATTTGTATTTAACAATTAGAAGTTCTGTATTTGACAATTACAAGTTCAGATCTTCAAGTTATAATTTGCACTAATAATTTGTATTTAACAATTAGAAGTTCTGTATTTGACAATTACAAGTTCAGATCTTCAAGTTATAATTTGCAATAATAATTAGAAGCTATCAATTTTAAGTTCTGTATTTGACAATTACTAGTTCAGATCTTCAAGTTATAATTTGCACTAATAATTTGTATTTAACATTTAGAAGTTCTGTATTTGACAATTACTAGTTCAGATCTTCAAGTTATAATTTGAAATAATAATTTGAATTTAACAAATCTAAGTTCTGTAATTCACTATTACAAGTTCAGATCTTCAAGTTATAATTTACAATAATAATTAGAAGCTATAAATTTTAAGTTCTGTATTTGACAATTACAAGTTCAGATCTTCAAGTTATAATTTGCACTAATAATTTGTATTTAACAATTAGAAGTTCTGTATTTGACAATTACAAGTTCAGATCTTCAAGTTATAATTTGCACTAATAATTTGTATTTAACAATTAGAAGTTCTGTATTTGACAATTACAAGTTCAGATCTTCAAGTTATAATTTGCAATAATAATTAGAAGCTATCAATTTTAAGTTCTGTATTTGACAATTACAAGTTCAGATCTTCAAGTTATAATTTGAATTATAATTATAAGCTATCAATTTTAAGTTCTGTATTTGACAATTACAAGTACAGATCTTCAAGTTATAATTTGCAATAATAATTGGAAGCTATCAATTTTAAATTCTGTATTTGACAATTACTAGTTCAGATCTTCAAGTTATAATTATAAATAATAATTTGAATTTGACAAATCTAAGTTCTGTAATTCACTATTACAAGTTCAGATCTTCACGTTATAATTTACAATAATAATTAGAAGCTATCAATTTTAAGTTCTGTATTTGACAATTACAAGTTCAGATCTACAAGTTATAATTTGCACTAATAATTTGTATTTAACAATTAGAAGTTCTGTATTTGACAATTACAAGTTCAGATATTCAAGTTATAATTTGAAATAATAATTAGTAGCTATCAATTTTAAGTTCTGTATTTGACAATTACAAGTTCAGATCTTCAAGTTATAATTTGCAATAATAATTAGAAGCTATCAATTTTAAGTTCTGTATTGGACAATTACTAGTTCAGATCTTCAAGTTATAATTTGAAATAATAATTTGAATTTAACAAATCTAAGTTCTGTAATTCACTATTACAAGTTCAGATCTTCAAGTTATAATTTACAATAATAATTAGAAGCTATAAATTTTAAGTTCTGTATTTGACAATTACAAGTTCAGATCTTCAAGTTATAATTTGCACTAATAATTTGTATTTAACAATTAGAAGTTCTGTATTTGACAATTACAAGTTCAGATCTTCAAGTTATAATTTGAAATAATAATTTGAATTTAACAAATCTAAGTTCTGTAATTCACTATTACAAGTTCAGATCTTCAAGTTATAATTTACAATAATAATTAGAAGCTATAAATTTTAAGTTCTGTATTTGACAATTACAAGTTCAGATCTTCAAGTTATAATTTGCACTAATAATTTGTATTTAACAATTAGAAGTTCTGTATTTGACAATTACAAGTTCAGATCTACAAGTTATAATTTGCACTAATAATTTGTATTTAACAATTAGAAGTTCTGTATTTGACAATTACAAGTTCAGATATTCAAGTTATAATTTGAAATAATAATTAGTAGCTATCAATTTTAAGTTCTGTATTTGACAATTACAAGTTCAGATCTTCAAGTTATAATTTGCAATAATAATTAGAAGCTATCAATTTTAAGTTCTGTATTGGACAATTACTAGTTCAGATCTTCAAGTTATAATTAGAAATAATAATTTGAATTTGACAAATCTAAGTTCTGTAATTCACTATTACAAGTTCAGATCTTCAAGTTATAATTTACAATTATAATTAGAAGCTATCAATTTTAAGTTCTGTATTTGACAATTACAAGTTCAGATCTACAAGTTATAATTTGCACTAATAATTTGTATTTAACATTTAGAAGTTCTGTATTTGACAATTACAAGTTCAGATATACTAGTTATAATTTGAAATAATAATTAGAAGCTATCAATTTTAAGTTCTGTATTTGACAATTACAAGTTCAGATCTTCAAGTTATAATTTGCAATAATAATTAGAAGCTATGAATTTTAAGTTCTGTATTTGACAATTACTAGTTCAGATCTTCAAGTTATAATTTGAAATAATAATTTGAATTTAACAAATCTAAGTTCTGTAATTCACTATTACAAGTTCAGATCTTCAAGTTATAATTTACAATAATAATTAGAAGCTATAAATTTTAAGTTCTGTATTTGACAATTAGAAGTTCAGATCTTCAAGTTATAATTAGCAATAAAATTAGAAGCTATCAATATTAAGTTCTGTATTTGACAATTACTAGTTCAGATCTTCAAGTTATAATTCGAAATAATAATTTGAATTTAACAAATCTAAGTTCTGTAATTCACTATTACAAGTTCAGATCTTCAAGTTATAATTTACAATAATAATTAGAAGCTATCAATTTTTAGTTCTGTATTTGACAATTACAAGTTCAGAACTTCAAGTTATAATTTGCACTAATAATTTGTATTTAACAATTAGAAGTTCTGTATTTGACTATTACAAGTTCAGATCTTCAAATTATTATTTGCAATCTTAGTTTGAATTTAACAATTCGAAGTTCTGTATTTACCTATTACAGGTTCAGATCTTCAAGTTATAATTTGCAATCACAATTTGTATTTAACAATGCTAAGTTGCGTATTTGTCTATTACAAGTTCAGATCTTCAAATGTTAATTTGCAATAATAATTAGAAGCTATTAATTATAAGTTCTCTATTTGACAATTACAAGTTCAGATCTTCAAGTTATAATTTGCAATAATAATTAGAAGCTATCAATTTTAAGTTCTGTATTTGACAATTACTAGTTCAGATCTTCAAGTAATAATTTGAAATAATAATTTGTATTTAACAAATCTAAGTTCTGTAATTCACTATTACAAGTTCAGATCTACAAGTTATAATTTACAATAATAACTAGAAGCTACTATCAATTTTAAGTGCTGTATTTGACAATTACTAGTTCAGATCTTCAAATTATTATTTGCAATAATAATTAGAAGCTATCAATTTTAAGTTCTGCATTTGACAATTACAAGTTCAGATCTTCAAGTTATTATTTGCAATAATAATTAGAAGCTATTAATTTTAAGTTCTGTATTTGACAATTACAAGTTCAGATCTTCAAGTTATAATTTGCAATAATAATTAGAAGCTATCAATTTTAAGTTCTGTATTTGACAATTACAAGTTCAGATCTTCAAGTTATAATTTGAATTATAATTATAAGCTATCAATTTTAAGTTCTGTATTTGACAATTACAAGTACAGATCTTCAAGTTATAATTTGCAATAATAATTGGAAGCTATCAATTTTAAATTCTGTATTTGACAATTACTAGTTCAGATCTTCAAGTTATAATTATAAATAATAATTTGAATTTGACAAATCTAAGTTCTGTAATTCACTATTACAAGTTCAGATCTTCACGTTATAATTTACAATAATAATTAGAAGCTATCAATTTTAAGTTCTGTATTTGACAATTACAAGTTCAGATCTACAAGTTATAATTTGCACTAATAATTTGTATTTAACAATTAGAAGTTCTGTATTTGACAATTACAAGTTCAGATATTCAAGTTATAATTTGAAATAATAATTAGAAGCTATCAATTTTAAGTTCTGTATTTGACAATTACAAGTTCAGATCTTCAAGTTATAATTTGCAATAATAATTAGAAGCTATCAATTTTAAGTTCTGTATTGGACAATTACTAGTTCAGATCTTCAAGTTATAATTTGAAATAATAATTTGAATTTAACAAATCTAAGTTCTGTAATTCACTATTACAAGTTCAGATCTTCAAGTTATAATTTACAATAATAATTAGAAGCTATAAATTTTAAGTTCTGTATTTGACAATTACAAGTTCAGATCTTCAAGTTATAATTTGCACTAATAATTTGTATTTAACAATTAGAAGTTCTGTATTTGACAATTACAAGTTCAGATCTTCAAGTTATAATTTGCACTAATAATTTGTATTTAACAATTAGAAGTTCTGTATTTGACAATTACAAGTTCAGATCTTCAAGTTATAATTTGCAATAATAATTAGAAGCTATCAATTTTAAGTTCTGTATTTGACAATTACTAGTTCAGATCTTCAAGTTATAATTTGCACTCATAATTTGTATTTAACATTTAGAAGTTCTGTATTTGACAATTACTAGTTCAGATCTTCAAGTTATAATTTGAAATAATAATTTGAATTTAACAAATCTAAGTTCTGTAATTCACTATTACAAGTTCAGATCTTCAAGTTATAATTTACAATAATAATTAGAAGCTATAAATTTTAAGTTCTGTATTTGACAATTACAAGTTCAGATCTTCAAGTTATAATTTGCACTAATAATTTGTATTTAACAATTAGAAGTTCTGTATTTGACAATTACAAGTTCAGATCTTCAAGTTATAATTTGCACTAATAATTTGTATTTAACAATTAGAAGTTCTGTATTTGACAATTACAAGTTCAGATCTTCAAGTTATAATTTGCAATAATAATTAGAAGCTATCAATTTTAAGTTCTGTATTTGACAATTACAAGTTCAGATCTTCAAGTTATAATTTGAATTATAATTATAAGCTATCAATTTTAAGTTCTGTATTTGACAATTACAAGTACAGATCTTCAAGTTATAATTTGCAATAATAATTGGAAGCTATCAATTTTAAATTCTGTATTTGACAATTACTAGTTCAGATCTTCAAGTTATAATTATAAATAATAATTTGAATTTGACAAATCTAAGTTCTGTAATTCACTATTACAAGTTCAGATCTTCACGTTATAATTTACAATAATAATTAGAAGCTATCAATTTTAAGTTCTGTATTTGACAATTACAAGTTCAGATCTACAAGTTATAATTTGCACTAATAATTTGTATTTAACAATTAGAAGTTCTGTATTTGACAATTACAAGTTCAGATATTCAAGTTATAATTTGAAATAATAATTAGTAGCTATCAATTTTAAGTTCTGTATTTGACAATTACAAGTTCAGATCTTCAAGTTATAATTTGCAATAATAATTAGAAGCTATCAATTTTAAGTTCTGTATTGGACAATTACTAGTTCAGATCTTCAAGTTATAATTTGAAATAATAATTTGAATTTAACAAATCTAAGTTCTGTAATTCACTATTACAAGTTCAGATCTTCAAGTTATAATTTACAATAATAATTAGAAGCTATAAATTTTAAGTTCTGTATTTGACAATTACAAGTTCAGATCTTCAAGTTATAATTTGCACTAATAATTTGTATTTAACAATTAGAAGTTCTGTATTTGACAATTACAAGTTCAGATCTTCAAGTTATAATTTGCACTAATAATTTGTATTTAACAATTAGAAGTTCTGTATTTGACAATTACAAGTTCAGATCTTCAAGTTATAATTTGCAATAATAATTAGAAGCTATCAATTTTAAGTTCTGTATTTGACAATTACTAGTTCAGATCTTCAAGTTATAATTTGCACTAATAATTTGTATTTAACATTTAGAAGTTCTGTATTTGACAATTACTAGTTCAGATCTTCAAGTTATAATTTGAAATAATAATTTGAATTTAACAAATCTAAGTTCTGTAATTCACTATTACTAGTTCAGATCTTCAAGTTATAATTTACAATAATAATTAGAAGCTATAAATTTTAAGTTCTGTATTTGACAATTACAAGTTCAGATCTTCAAGTTATAATTTGCACTAATAATTTGTATTTAACAATTAGAAGTTCTGTATTTGACAATTACAAGTTCAGATCTTCAAGTTATAATTTGCACTAATAATTTGTATTTAACAATTAGAAGTTCTGTATTTTACAATTACAAGTTCAGATCTTCAAGTTATAATTTGAATTATAATTATAAGCTATCAATTTTAAGTTCTGTATTTGACAATTACAAGTACAGATCTTCAAGTTATAATTTGCAATAATAATTGGAAGCTATCAATTTTAAATTCTGTATTTGACAATTACTAGTTCAGATCTTCAAGTTATAATTATAAATAATAATTTGAATTTGACAAATCTAAGTTCTGTAATTCACTATTACAAGTTCAGATCTTCACGTTATAATTTACAATAATAATTAGAAGCTATCAATTTTAAGTTCTGTATTTGACAATTACAAGTTCAGATCTACAAGTTATAATTTGCACTAATAATTTGTATTTAACAATTAGAAGTTCTGTATTTGACAATTACAAGTTCAGATATTCAAGTTATAATTTGAAATAATAATTAGAAGCTATCAATTTTAAGTTCTGTATTTGACAATTACAAGTTCAGATCTTCAAGTTATAATTTGCAATAATAATTAGAAGCTATCAATTTTAAGTTCTGTATTGGACAATTACTAGTTCAGATCTTCAAGTTATAATTTGTAATAATAATTTGAATTTAACAAATCTAAGTTCTGTAATTCACTATTACAAGTTCAGATCTTCAAGTTATAATTTACAATAATAATTAGAAGCTATAAATTTTAAGTTCTGTATTTGACAATTACAAGTTCAGATCTTCAAGTTATAATTTGCACTAATAATTTGTATTTAACAATTAGAAGTTCTGTATTTGACAATTACAAGTTCAGATCTTCAAGTTATAATTTGCACTAATAATTTGTATTTAACAATTAGAAGTTCTGTATTTGACAATTACAAGTTCAGATCTTCAAGTTATAATTTGCAATAATAATTAGAAGCTATCAATTTTAAGTTCTGTATTTGACAATTACTAGTTCAGATCTTCAAGTTATAATTTGCACTAATAATTTGTATTTAACATTTAGAAGTTCTGTATTTGACAATTACTAGTTCAGATCTTCAAGTTATAATTTGAAATAATAATTTGAATTTAACAAATCTAAGTTCTGTAATTCACTATTACAAGTTCAGATCTTCAAGTTATAATTTACAATAATAATTAGAAGCTATAAATTTTAAGTTCTGTATTTGACAATTACAAGTTCAGATCTTCAAGTTATAATTTGCACTAATAATTTGTATTTAACAATTAGAAGTTCTGTATTTGACAATTACAAGTTCAGATCTTCAAGTTATAATTTGCACTAATAATTTGTATTTAACAATTAGAAGTTCTGTATTTGACAATTACAAGTTCAGATCTTCAAGTTATAATTTGCAATAATAATTAGAAGCTATCAATTTTAAGTTCTGTATTTGACAATTACAAGTTCAGATCTTCAAGTTATAATTTGAATTATAATTATAAGCTATCAATTTTAAGTTCTGTATTTGACAATTACAAGTACAGATCTTCAAGTTATAATTTGCAATAATAATTGGAAGCTATCAATTTTAAATTCTGTATTTGACAATTACTAGTTCAGATCTTCAAGTTATAATTATAAATAATAATTTGAATTTGACAAATCTAAGTTCTGTAATTCACTATTACAAGTTCAGATCTTCACGTTATAATTTACAATAATAATTAGAAGCTATCAATTTTAAGTTCTGTATTTGACAATTACAAGTTCAGATCTACAAGTTATAATTTGCACTAATAATTTGTATTTAACAATTAGAAGTTCTGTATTTGACAATTACAAGTTCAGATATTCAAGTTATAATTTGAAATAATAATTAGAAGCTATCAATTTTAAGTTCTGTATTTGACAATTACAAGTTCAGATCTTCAAGTTATAATTTGCAATAATAATTAGAAGCTATCAATTTTAAGTTCTGTATTGGACAATTACTAGTTCAGATCTTCAAGTTATAATTTGAAATAATAATTTGAATTTAACAAAGCTAAGTTCTGTAATTCACTATTACAAGTTCAGATCTTCAAGTTATAATTTACAATAATAATTAGAAGCTATAAATTTTAAGTTCTGTATTTGACAATTACAAGTTCAGATCTTCAAGTTATAATTTGCACTAATAATTTGTATTTAACAATTAGAAGTTCTGTATTTGACAATTACAAGTTCAGATCTTCAAGTTATAATTTGCACTAATAATTTGTATTTAACAATTAGAAGTTCTGTATTTGACAATTACAAGTTCAGATCTTCAAGTTATAATTTGCAATAATAATTAGAAGCTATCAATTTTAAGTTCTGTATTTGAAAATTACTAGTTCAGATCTTCAAGTTATAATTTGCACTAATAATTTGTATTTAACATTTAGAAGTTCTGTATTTGACAATTACTAGTTCAGATCTTCAAGTTATAATTTGAAATAATAATTTGAATTTAACAAATCTAAGTTCTGTAATTCACTATTACAAGTTCAGATCTTCAAGTTATAATTTACAATAATAATTAGAAGCTATAAATTTTAAGTTCTGTATTTGACAATTACAAGTTCAGATCTTCAAGTTATAATTTGCACTAATAATTTGTATTTAACAATTAGAAGTTCTGTATTTGACAATTACAAGTTCAGATCTTCAAGTTATAATTTGCACTAATAATTTGTATTTAACAATTAGAAGTTCTGTATTTGACAATTACAAGTTCAGATCTTCAAGTTATAATTTGCAATAATAATTAGAAGCTATCAATTTTAAGTTCTGTATTTGACAATTACAAGTTCAGATCTTCAAGTTATAATTTGAATTATAATTATAAGCTATCAATTTTAAGTTCTGTATTTGACAATTACAAGTACAGATCTTCAAGTTATAATTTGCAATAATAATTGGAAGCTATCAATTTTAAATTCTGTATTTGACAATTACTAGTTCAGATCTTCAAGTTATAATTATAAATAATAATTTGAATTTGACAAATCTAAGTTCTGTAATTCACTATTACAAGTTCAGATCTTCACGTTATAATTTACAATAATAATTAGAAGCTATCAATTTTAAGTTCTGTATTTGACAATTACAAGTTCAGATCTACAAGTTATAATTTGCACTAATAATTTGTATTTAACAATTAGAAGTTCTGTATTTGACAATTACAAGTTCAGATATTCAAGTTATAATTTGAAATAATAATTAGAAGCTATCAATTTTAAGTTCTGTATTTGACAATTACAAGTTCAGATCTTCAAGTTATAATTTGCAATAATAATTAGAAGCTATCAATTTTAAGTTCTGTATTGGACAATTACTAGTTCAGATCTTCAAGTTATAATTTGAAATAATAATTTGAATTTAACAAATCTAAGTTCTGTAATTCACTATTACAAGTTCAGATCTTCAAGTTATAATTTACAATAATAATTAGAAGCTATAAATTTTAAGTTCTGTATTTGACAATTACAAGTTCAGATCTTCAAGTTATAATTTGCACTAATAATTTGTATTTAACAATTAGAAGTTCTGTATTTGACAATTACAAGTTCAGATCTTCAAGTTATAATTTGCACTAATAATTTGTATTTAACAATTAGAAGTTCTGTATTTGACAATTACAAGTTCAGATCTTCAAGTTATAATTTGCAATAATAATTAGAAGCTATCAATTTTAAGTTCTGTATTTGACAATTACTAGTTCAGATCTTCAAGTTATAATTTGCACTAATAATTTGTATTTAACATTTAGAAGTTCTGTATTTGACAATTACTAGTTCAGATCTTCAAGTTATAATTTGAAATAATAATTTGAATTTAACAAATCTAAGTTCTGTAATTCACTATTACAAGTTCAGATCTTCAAGTTATAATTTACAATAATAATTAGAAGCTATAAATTTTAAGTTCTGTATTTGACAATTACAAGTTCAGATCTTCAAGTTATAATTTGCACTAATAATTTGTATTTAACAATTAGAAGTTCTGTATTTGACAATTACAAGTTCAGATCTTCAAGTTATAATTTGCACTAATAATTTGTATTTAACAATTAGTAGTTCTGTATTTGACAATTACAAGTTCAGATCTTCAAGTTATAATTTGAATTATAATTATAAGCTATCAATTTTAAGTTCTGTATTTGACAATTACAAGTACAGATCTTCAAGTTATAATTTGCAATAATAATTGGAAGCTATCAATTTTAAATTCTGTATTTGACAATTACTAGTTCAGATCTTCAAGTTATAATTAGAAATAATAATTTGAATTTGACAAATCTAAGTTCTGTAATTCACTATTACAAGTTCAGATCTTCACGTTATAATTTACAATAATAATTAGAAGCTATCAATTTTAAGTTCTGTATTTGACAATTACAAGTTCAGATCTACAAGTTATAATTTGCACTAATAATTTGTATTTAACAATTAGAAGTTCTGTATTTGACAATTACAAGTTCAGATATTCAAGTTATAATTTGAAATAATAATTAGAAGCTATCAATTTTAAGTTCTGTATTTGACAATTACAAGTTCAGATCTTCAAGTTATAATTTGCACTAATAATTTGTATTTAACAATTAGAAGTTCTGTATTTGACAATTACAAGTTCAGATCTTCAAGTTATAATTTGCACTAATAATTTGTATTTAACAATTAGAAGTTCTGTATTTGACAATTACAAGTTCAGATCTTCAAGTTATAATTTGCAATAATAATTAGAAGCTATCAATTTTAAGTTCTGTATTTGACAATTACTAGTTCAGATCTTCAAGTTATAATTTGCACTAATAATTTGTATTTAACATTTAGAAGTTCTGTATTTGACTATTACAAGTTCAGATATTCGAATTATTATTTCCAATCTTAGTTTGAATTTAACAATTCGAAGTTCTGTATTTACCTATTACAGGTTCAGATCTTCAAGTTATAATTTGCAATCACAATTTGTATTTAACAATGCTAAGTTGCGTATTTGTCTATTACAAGTTCAGATCTTCAAATGTTAATTTGCAATAATAATTAGAAGCTATCAATTATAAGTTCTCTATTTGACAATTACAAGTTCAGATCTTCAAGTTATAATTTGCAATAATAATTAGAAGCTATCAATTTTAAGTTCTGTATTTGACAATTACTAGTTCAGATCTTCAAGTAATAATTTGAAATAATAATTTGAATTTAACAAATCTAAGTTCTGTAATTCACTATTACAAGTTCAGATCTACAAGTTATAATTTACAATAATAACTAGAAGCTATCAATTTTAAGTGCTGTATTTGACAATTACTAGTTCAGATCTTCAAATTATTATTTGCAATAATAATTAGAAGCTATCAATTTTAAGTTCTGCATTTGACAATTACAAGTTCAGATCTTCAAGTTATTATTTGCAATAATAATTAGAAGCTATTAATTTTAAGTTCTGTATTTGACAATTACAAGTTCAGATCTTCAAGTTATAATTTGCAATAATAATTAGAAGCTATCAATTTTAAGTTCTGTATTTGACAATTACAAGTTCAGATCTTCAAGTTATAATTTGAATTATAATTATAAGCTATCAATTTTAAGTTCTGTATTTGACAATTACAAGTACAGATCTTCAAGTTATAATTTGCAATAATAATTGGAAGCTATCAATTTTAAATTCTGTATTTGACAATTACTAGTTCAGATCTTCAAGTTATAATTATAAATAATAATTTGAATTTGACAAATCTAAGTTCTGTAATTCACTATTACAAGTTCAGATCTTCACGTTATAATTTACAATAATAATTAGAAGCTATCAATTTTAAGTTCTGTATTTGACAATTACAAGTTCAGATCTACAAGTTATAATTTGCACTAATAATTTGTATTTAACAATTAGAAGTTCTGTATTTGACAATTACAAGTTCAGATATTCAAGTTATAATTTGAAATAATAATTAGAAGCTATCAATTTTAAGTTCTGTATTTGACAATTACAGGTTCAGATCTTCAAGTTATAATTTGCAATCACAATTTGTATTTAACAATGCTAAGTTGCGTATTTGTCTATTACAAGTTCAGATCTTCAAATGTTAATTTGCAATAATAATTAGAAGCTATCAATTATAAGTTCTCTATTTGACAATTACAAGTTCAGATCTTCAAGTTATAATTTGCAATAATAATTAGAAGCTATCAATTTTAAGTTCTGTATTTGACAATTACTAGTTCAGATCTTCAAGTAATAATTTGAAATAATAATTTGAATTTAACAAATCTAAGTTCTGTAATTAACTATTACAAGTTCAGATCTACAAGTTATAATTTACAATAATAACTAGAAGCTATCAATTTTAAGTGCTGTATTTGACAATTACTAGTTCAGATCTTCAAATTATTATTTGCAATAATAATTAGAAGCTATCAATTTTAAGTTCTGCATTTGACAATTACAAGTTCAGATCTTCAAGTTATTATTTGCAATAATAATTAGAAGCTATCAATTTTAAGTTCTGTATTTGACAATTACTAGTTCAGATCTTCAAGTTATAATTAGAAATAATAATTTGAATTTGACAAATCTAAGTTCTGTAATTCACTATTACAAGTTCAGATCTTCAAGTTATAATTTGCACTAATAATTTGTATTTAACAATTAGAAGTTCTGTATTTGACAATTACAAGTTCAGATCTTCAAGTTATAATTTGCACTAATAATTTGTATTTAACAATTAGAAGTTCTGTATTTGACAATTACAAGTTCAGATCTTCAAGTTATAATTGGAATAATAATTAGAAGCTATTAATTTTAAGTTCTGTATTTGACAATTACAAGTTCAGATCTTCAAGTTATAATTTGCAATAATAATTAGAAGCTATCAATTTTAAGTTCTGTATTTGACAATTACAAGTTCAGATCTTCAAGTTATAATTTGCACTAATAATTTGTATTTAACAATTAGAAGTTCTGTATTTGACAATCACAAGTTCAGAACTACAAGTTATAATTTGCAATAATAATTAGAAGCTATCAATTTTAAGATCTGTATTTGACAATTACTAGTTCAGATCATCAAATAATAATTTGAAATAATAATTTGAATTTAACAAATCTAAGTTCTGTAATTCACTATTACAAGTTCAGATCTTCTAGTTATAATTTACAATAATAATTAGAAGCTATCAATTTTAAGTGCTGTATTTGACATTTACTAGTTCAGATCTTCAAGTTATAATTTGCACTAATATTTTGGATTTAACAATTCGAAGTTCTGTATTTGACTATTACAAGTTCAGATCTTCAAGTTATAATTTGAATTATAATTATAAGCTATCAATTTTAAGTTCTGTATTTGACAATTACAAGTACAGATCTTCAAGTTATAATTTGCAATAAAAATTGGAAGCTATCAATTTTAAGTTCTGTATTTGACAATTACTAGTTCAGATCTTCAAGTTATAATTAGAAATAATAATTTGAATTTGACAAATCTAAGTTCTGTAATTCACTATTACAAGTTCAGATCTTCAAGTTATAATTTACAATTATAATTAGAAGCTATCAATTTTAAGTTCTGTATTTGACAATTACAAGTTCAGATCTACAAGTTATAATTTGCACTAATAATTTGTATTTAACAATTAGAAGTTCTGTATTTGACAATTACAAGTTCAGATATTCTAGTTATAATTTGAAATAATAATTAGAAGCTATCAATTTTAAGTTCTGTATTTGACAATTACAAGTTCAGATCTTCAAGTTATAATTTGCAATAATAATTAGAAGCTATGAATTTTAAGTTCTGTATTTGACAATTACTAGTTCAGATCTTCAAGTTATAATTTGAAATAATAATTTGAATTTAACAAATCTAAGTTCTGTAATTCACTATTACAAGTTCAGATCTTCAAGTTATAATTTAGAATAATAATTAGAAGCTATAAATTTTAAGTTCTGTATTTGACAATTAGAAGTTCAGATCTTCAAGTTATAATTAGCAATAAAATTAGAAGCTATCAATTTTAAGTTCTGTATTTGACAATTACTAGTTCAGATCTTCAAGTTATAATTTGAAATAATAATTTGAATTTAACAAATCTAAGTTCTGTAATTCACTATTACAAGTTCAGATCTTCAAGTTATAATTTACAATAATAATTAGAAGCTATCAATTTTAAGTTCTGTATTTGACAATTACAAGTTCAGAACTTCAAGTTATAATTTGCACTAATAATTTGTATTTAACAATTAGAAGTTCTGTATTTGACAATTACAAGTTCAGATCTTCAAGTTATAATTTGCAATAATAATTAGAAGCTATCAATTTTAAGTTCTGTATTGGACAATTACTAGTTCAGATCTTCAAGTTATAATTTGAAATAATAATTTGAATTTAACAAATCTAAGTTCTGTAATTCACTATTACAAGTTCAGATCTTCAAGTTATAATTTACAATAATAATTAGAAGCTATAAATTTTAAGTTCTGTATTTGACAATTACAAGTTCAGATCTTCAAGTTATAATTTGCACTAATAATTTGTATTTAACAATTAGAAGTTCTGTATTTGACAATTACAAGTTCAGATCTTCAAGTTATAATTTGCACTAATAATTTGTATTTAACAATTAGAAGTTCTGTATTTGACAATTACAAGTTCAGATCTTCAAGTTATAATTTGCAATAATAATTAGAAGCTATCAATTTTAAGTTCTGTATTTGACAATTACTAGTTCAGATCTTCAAGTTATAATTTGCACTAATAATTTGTATTTAACATTTAGAAGTTCTGTATTTGACAATTACTAGTTCAGATCTTCAAGTTATAATTTGAAATAATAATTTGAATTTAACAAATCTAAGTTCTGTAATTCACTATTACAAGTTCAGATCTTCAAGTTATAATTTACAATAATAATTAGAAGCTATAAATTTTAAGTTCTGTATTTGACAATTACAAGTTCAGATCTTCAAGTTATAATTTGCACTAATAATTTGTATTTAACAATTAGAAGTTCTGTATTTGACAATTACAAGTTCAGATCTTCAAGTTATAATTTGCACTAATAATTTGTATTTAACAATTAGAAGTTCTGTATTTGACAATTACAAGTTCAGATCTTCAAGTTATAATTTGCAATAATAATTAGAAGCTATCAATTTTAAGTTCTGTATTTGACAATTACAAGTTCAGATCTTCAAGTTATAATTTGAATTATAATTATAAGCTATCAATTTTAAGTTCTGTATTTGACAATTACAAGTACAGATCTTCAAGTTATAATTTGCAATAATAATTGGAAGCTATCAATTTTAAATTCTGTATTTGACATTTACTAGTTCAGATCTTCAAGTTATAATTATAAATAATAATTTGAATTTGACAAATCTAAGTTCTGTAATTCACTATTACAAGTTCAGATCTTCACGTTATAATTTACAATAATAATTAGAAGCTATAAATTTTAAGTTCTGTATTTGACAATTACAAGTTCAGATCTACAAGTTATAATTTGCACTAATAATTTGTATTTAACAATTAGAAGTTCTGTATTTGACAATTACAAGTTCAGATATTCAAGTTATAATTTGAAATAATAATTAGAAGCTATCAATTTTAAGTTCTGTATTTGACAATTACAAGTTCAGATCTTCAAGTTATAATTTGCAATAATAATTAGAAGCTATCAATTTTAAGTTCTGTATTGGACAATTACTAGTTCAGATCTTCAAGTTATAATTTGAAATAATAATTTGAATTTAACAAATCTAAGTTCTGTAATTCACTATTACAAGTTCAGATCTTCAAGTTATAATTTACAATAATAATTAGAAGCTATAAATTTTAAGTTCTGTATTTGACAATTACAAGTTCAGATCTTCAAGTTATAATTTGCACTAATAATTTGTATTTAACAATTAGAAGTTCTGTATTTGACAATTACAAGTTCAGATCTTCAAGTTATAATTTGCACTAATAATTTGTATTTAACAATTAGAAGTTCTGTATTTGACAATTACAAGTTCAGATCTTCAAGTTATAATTTGCAATAATAATTAGAAGCTATCAATTTTAAGTTCTGTATTTGACAATTACTAGTTCAGATCTTCAAGTTATAATTTGCACTAATAATTTGTATTTAACATTTAGAAGTTCTGTATTTGACAATTACTAGTTCAGATCTTCAAGTTATAATTTGAAATAATAATTTGAATTTAACAAATCTAAGTTCTGTAATTCACTATTACAAGTTCAGATCTTCAAGTTATAATTTACAATAATAATTAGAAGCTATAAATTTTAAGTTCTGTATTTGACAATTACAAGTTCAGATCTTCAAGTTATAATTTGCACTAATAATTTGTATTTAACAATTAGAAGTTCTGTATTTGACAATTACAAGTTCAGATCTTCAAGTTATAATTTGCACTAATAATTTGTATTTAACAATTAGAAGTTCTGTATTTGACAATTACAAGTTCAGATCTTCAAGTTATAATTTGCAATAATAATTAGAAGCTATCAATTTTAAGTTCTGTATTTGACAATTACAAGTTCAGATCTTCAAGTTATAATTTGAATTATAATTATAAGCTATCAATTTTAAGTTCTGTATTTGACAATTACAAGTACAGATCTTCAAGTTATAATTTGCAATAATAATTGGAAGCTATCAATTTTAAATTCTGTATTTGACAATTACTAGTTCAGATCTTCAAGTTATAATTATAAATAATAATTTGAATTTGACAAATCTAAGTTCTGTAATTCACTATTACAAGTTCAGATCTTCACGTTATAATTTACAATAATAATTAGAAGCTATCAATTTTAAGTTCTGTATTTGACAATTACAAGTTCAGATCTACAAGTTATAATTTGCACTAATAATTTGTATTTAACAATTAGAAGTTCTGTATTTGACAATTACAAGTTCAGATATTCAAGTTATAATTTGAAATAATAATTAGAAGCTATCAATTTTAAGTTCTGTATTTGACAATTACAAGTTCAGATCTTCAAGTTATAATTTGCAATAATAATTAGAAGCTATCAATTTTAAGTTCTGTATTGGACAATTACTAGTTCAGATCTTCAAGTTATAATTTGAAATAATAATTTGAATTTAACAAATCTAAGTTCTGTAATTCACTATTACAAGTTCAGATCTTCAAGTTATAATTTACAATAATAATTAGAAGCTATAAATTTTAAGTTCTGTATTTGACAATTACAAGTTCAGATCTTCAAGTTATAATTTGCACTAATAATTTGTATTTAACAATTAGAAGTTCTGTATTTGACAATTACAAGTTCAGATCTTCAAGTTATAATTTGCACTAATAATTTGTATTTAACAATTAGAAGTTCTGTATTTGACAATTACAAGTTCAGATCTTCAAGTTATAATTTGCAATAATAATTAGAAGCTATCAATTTTAAGTTCTGTATTTGACAATTACTAGTTCAGATCTTCAAGTTATAATTTGCACTAATAATTTGTATTTAACATTTAGAAGTTCTGTATTTGACAATTACTAGTTCAGATCTTCAAGTTATAATTTGAAATAATAATTTGAATTTAACAAATCTAAGTTCTGTAATTCACTATTACAAGTTCAGATCTTCAAGTTATAATTTACAATAATAATTAGAAGCTATAAATTTTAAGTTCTGTATTTGACAATTACAAGTTCAGATCTTCAAGTTATAATTTGCACTAATAATTTGTATTTAACAATTAGAAGTTCTGTATTTGACAATTACAAGTTCAGATCTTCAAGTTATAATTTGCACTAATAATTTGTATTTAACAATTAGTAGTTCTGTATTTGACAATTACAAGTTCAGATCTTCAAGTTATAATTTGAATTATAATTATAAGCTATCAATTTTAAGTTCTGTATTTGACAATTACAAGTACAGATCTTCAAGTTATAATTTGCAATAATAATTGGAAGCTATCAATTTTAAATTCTGTATTTGACAATTACTAGTTCAGATCTTCAAGTTATAATTAGAAATAATAATTTGAATTTGACAAATCTAAGTTCTGTAATTCACTATTACAAGTTCAGATCTTCACGTTATAATTTACAATAATAATTAGAAGCTATCAATTTTAAGTTCTGTATTTGACAATTACAAGTTCAGATCTACAAGTTATAATTTGCACTAATAATTTGTATTTAACAATTAGAAGTTCTGTATTTGACAATTACAAGTTCAGATATTCAAGTTATAATTTGAAATAATAATTAGAAGCTATCAATTTTAAGTTCTGTATTTGACAATTACAAGTTCAGATCTTCAAGTTATAATTTGCAATAATAATTAGAAGCTATCAATTTTAAGTTCTGTATTGGACAATTACTAGTTCAGATCTTCAAGTTATAATTTGAAATAATAATTTGAATTTAACAAATCTAAGTTCTGTAATTCACTATTACAAGTTCAGATCTTCAAGTTATAATTTACAATAATAATTAGAAGCTATAAATTTTAAGTTCTGTATTTGACAATTACAAGTTCAGATCTTCAAGTTATAATTTGCACTAATAATTTGTATTTAACAATTAGAAGTTCTGTATTTGACAATTACAAGTTCAGATCTTCAAGTTATAATTTGCACTAATAATTTGTATTTAACAATTAGAAGTTCTGTATTTGACAATTACAAGTTCAGATCTTCAAGTTATAATTTGCAATAATAATTAGAAGCTATCAATTTTAAGTTCTGTATTTGACAATTACTAGTTCAGATCTTCAAGTTATAATTTGCACTAATAATTTGTATTTAACATTTAGAAGTTCTGTATTTGACTATTACAAGTTCAGATATTCGAATTATTATTTGCAATCTTAGTTTGAATTTAACAATTCGAAGTTCTGTATTTACCTATTACAGGTTCAGATCTTCAAGTTATAATTTGCAATCACAATTTGTATTTAACAATGCTAAGTTGCGTATTTGTCTATTACAAGTTCAGATCTTCAAATGTTAATTTGCAATAATAATTAGAAGCTATCAATTATAAGTTCTCTATTTGACAATTACAAGTTCAGATCTTCAAGTTATAATTTGCAATAATAATTAGAAGCTATCAATTTTAAGTTCTGTATTTGACAATTACTAGTTCAGATCTTCAAGTAATAATTTGAAATAATAATTTGAATTTAACAAATCTAAGTTCTGTAATTCACTATTACAAGTTCAGATCTACAAGTTATAATTTACAATAATAACTAGAAGCTATCAATTTTAAGTGCTGTATTTGACAATTACTAGTTCAGATCTTCAAATTATTATTTGCAATAATAATTAGAAGCTATCAATTTTAAGTTCTGCATTTGACAATTACAAGTTCAGATCTTCAAGTTATTATTTGCAATAATAATTAGAAGCTATTAATTTTAAGTTCTGTATTTGACAATTACAAGTACAGATCTTCAAGTTATAATTTGCAATAATAATTGGAAGCTATCAATTTTAAATTCTGTATTTGACAATTACTAGTTCAGATCTTCAAGTTATAATTATAAATAATAATTTGAATTTGACAAATCTAAGTTCTGTAATTCACTATTACAAGTTCAGATCTTCACGTTATAATTTACAATAATAATTAGAAGCTATCAATTTTAAGTTCTGTATTTGACAATTACAAGTTCAGATCTACAAGTTATAATTTGCACTAATAATTTGTATTTAACAATTAGAAGTTCTGTATTTGACAATTACAAGTTCAGATATTCAAGTTATAATTTGAAATAATAATTAGAAGCTATCAATTTTAAGTTCTGTATTTGACAATTACAAGTTCAGATCTTCAAGTTATAATTTGCAATAATAATTAGAAGCTATCAATTTTAAGTTCTGTATTTGACTATTACAAGTTCAGATCTTCAAATTATTATTTGCAATCTTAGTTTGAATTTAACAATTCGAAGTTCTGTATTTACCTATTACAGGTTCAGATCTTCAAGTTATAATTTGCAATCACAATTTGTATTTAACAATGCTAAGTTGCGTATTTGTCTATTACAAGTTCAGATCTTCAAATGTTAATTTGCAATAATAATTAGAAGCTATTAATTATAAGTTCTCTATTTGACAATTACAAGTTCAGATCTTCAAGTTATAATTTGCAATAATAATTAGAAGCTATCAATTTTAAGTTCTGTATTTGACAATTACTAGTTCAGATCTTCAAGTAATAATTTGAAATAATAATTTGAATTTAACAAATCTAAGTTCTGTAATTCACTATTACAAGTTCAGATCTACAAGTTATAATTTACAATAATAACTAGAAGCTATCAATTTTAAGTGCTGTATTTGACAATTACTAGTTCAGATCTTCAAATTATTATTTGCAATAATAATTAGAAGCTATCAATTTTAAGTTCTGCATTTGACAATTACAAGTTCAGATCTTCAAGTTATTATTTGCAATAATAATTAGAAGCTATTAATTTTAAGTTCTGTATTTGACAATTACAAGTTCAGATCTTCAAGTTATAATTTGCAATAATAATTAGAAGCTATCAATTTTAAGTTCTGTATTTGACAATTACAAGTTCAGATCTTCAAGTTATAATTTGAATTATAATTATAAGCTATCAATTTTAAGTTCTGTATTTGACAATTACAAGTACAGATCTACAAGTTATAATTTGCAATAATAATTGGAAGCTATCAATTTTAAATTCTGTATTTGACAATTACTAGTTCAGATCTTCAAGTTATAATTATAAATAATAATTTGAATTTGACAAATCTAAGTTCTGTAATTCATATTACAAGTTCAGATCTTCACGTTATAATTTACAATAATAATTAGAAGCTATCAATTTTAAGTTCTGTATTTGACAATTACAAGTTCAGATCTACAAGTTATAATTTGCACTAATAATTTGGATTTAACAATTAGAAGTTCTGTATTTGACAATTACAAGTTCAGATATTCAAGTTATAATTTGAAATAATAATTAGAAGCTATCAATTTTAAGTTCTGTATTTGACAATTACAAGTTCAGATCTTCAAGTTATAATTTGCAATAATAATTAGAAGCTATCAATTTTAAGTTCTGTATTGGACAATTACTAGTTCAGATCTTCAAGTTATAATTTGAAATAATAATTTGAATTTAACAAATCTAAGTTCTGTAATTCACTATTACAAGTTCAGATCTTCAAGTTATAATTTACAATAATAATTAGAAGCTATAAATTTTAAGTTCTGTATTTGACAATTACAAGTTCAGATCTTCAAGTTATAATTTTCACTAATAATTTGTATTTAACAATTAGAAGTTCTGTATTTGACAATTACAAGTTCAGATCTTCAAGTTATAATTTGCACTAATAATTTGTATTTAACAATTAGAAGTTCTGTATTTGACAATTACAAGTTCAGATCTTCAAGTTATAATTTGCAATAATAATTAGAAGCTATCAATTTTAAGTTCTGTATTTGACAATTACTAGTTCAGATCTTCAAATTATAATTTGCACTAATAATTTGTATTTAACATTTAGAAGTTCTGTATTTGACTATTACAAGTTCAGATCTTCGAATTATTATTTGCAATCTTAGTTTGAATTTAACAATTCGAAGTTCTGTATTTACCTATTACAGGTTCAGATCTTCAAGTTATAATTTGCAATCACAATTTGTATTTAACAATGCTAAGTTGCGTATTTGTCTATTACAAGTTCAGATCTTCAAATGTTAATTTGCAATAATAATTAGAAGCTATCAATTATAAGTTCTCTATTTGACAATTACAAGTTCAGATCTTCAAGTTATAATTTGCAATAATAATTAGAAGCTATCAATTTTAAGTTCTGTATTTGACAATTACTAGTTCAGATCTTCAAGTAATAATTTGAAATAATAATTTGAATTTAACAAATCTAAGTTCTGTAATTCACTATTACAAGTTCAGATCTACAAGTTATAATTTACAATAATAACTAGCAGCTATCAATTTTAAGTGCTGTATTTGACAATTACTAGTTCAGATCTTCAAATTATTATTTGCAATAATAATTAGAAGCTATCAATTTTAAGTTCTGCATTTGACAATTACAAGTTCAGATCTTCAAGTTATTATTTGCAATAATAATTAGAAGCTATTAATTTTAAGTTCTGTATTTGACAATTACAAGTTCAGATCTTCAAGTTATAATTTGCAATAATAATTAGAAGCTATCAATTTTAAGTTCTGTATTTGACAATTACTAGTTCAGATCTTCAAGTTATAATTAGAAATAATAATTTGAATTTGACAAATCTAAATTCTGTAATTCACTATTACAAGTTCAGATCTTCAAGTTATAATTTACAATAATAATTAGAAGCTATCAATTTTAAGTTCTGTATTTGAAAATTACAAGTTCAGATCTACAAGTTATAATTTGCACTAATAATTAGTATTTAACAATTAGAAGTTCTGTATTTGACAATTACAAGTTCAGATTTTCAGGTTATAATTTGAAATAATAATTAGAAGCTATCAATTTTAAATTCTGTATTTGACAATTAGAAGTTCAGATCTTCAAGTTATAATTTGCAATAATAATTAGAAGCTATCAATTTTAAGTTCTGTATTTGAAAATTACTAGTTCAGATCTTCAAGTTATAATTTGAAATAATAATTTGAATTTAACAAATCTAAGTTCTGTAATTCACTATTACAAGTTCAGATCTTCAAGTTATAATTTACAATAATAATTAGAAGCTATCAATTTTAAGTTCTGTATTTGACAATTACAAGTTCAGAACTTCAAGTTATAATTTGCACTAATAATTTGTATTTAACAATTAGAAGTTCTGTATTTGACAATTACAAGTTCAGATCTTCCAGTTATATTTTGCAATAATAATTAGAAGCTATCAATTTTAAGTTCTGTATTTGACAATTACAAGTTCAGATCTTCAAGTTATAATTTGCACTAATAATTTGTATTTAATAATTAGAAGTTCTGTATTTGACAATTACAAGTTCAAATCTTCAAGTTATAATTTGCAATAATAATTAGAAGCTATTAATTTTAAGTTCTGTATTTGACAATTACAAGTTCAGATCTTCAAGTTATAATTTGCAATAATAATTAGAAGCTATCAATTTTAAGTTCTGTATTTGACAATTTAAAGTTCAGATCTTCAAGTTATAATTTGCACTAATAATTTGTATTTAACAATTAGAAGTTCTGTATTTGACAATCACAAGTTCAGAACTACAAGTTATAATTTGCAATAATAATTAGAAGCTATCAATTTTAAGATCTGTATTTGACAATTACTAGTTCAGATCTTCAAGTTATAATTAGAAATAATAATTTGAATTTGACAAATCTAAGTTCTGTAATTCACTATTACAAGTTCAGATCTTCAAGTTATAATTTACAATTATAATTAGAAGCTATCAATTTTAAGTTCTGTATTTGACAATTACAAGTTCAGATCTACAAGTTATAATTTGCACTAATAATTTGTATTTAACAATTAGAAGTTCTGTATTTGACAATTACAAGTTCAGATATTCTAGTTATAATTTGAAATAATAATTAGAAGCTATCAATTTTAAGTTCTGTATTTGACAATTACAAGTTCAGATCTTCAAGTTATAATTTGCAATAATAATTAGAAGCTATGAATTTTAAGTTCTGTATTTGACAATTACTAGTTCAGATCTTCAAGTTATAATTTGAAATAATAATTTGAATTTAACAAATCTAAGTTCTGTAATTCACTATTACAAGTTCAGATCTTCAAGTTATAATTTACAATAATAATTAGAAGCTATAAATTTTAAGTTCTGTATTTGACAATTAGAAGTTCAGATCTTCAAGTTATAATTAGCAATAAAATTAGAAGCTATCAATTTTAAGTTCTGTATTTGACAATTACTAGTTCAGATCTTCAAGTTATAATTTGCACTAATAATTTGTATTTAACAATTAGAAGTTCTGTATTTGACAATCACAAGTTCAGAACTACAAGTTATAATTTGCAATAATAATTAGAAGCTATCAATTTTAAGATCTGTATTTGACAATTACTAGTTCAGATCATCAAATAATAATTTGAAATAATAATTTGAATTTAACAAATCTAAGTTCTGTAATTCACTATTACAAGTTCAGATCTTCTAGTTATAATTTACAATAATAATTAGAAGCTATCAATTTTAAGTGCTGTATTTGACAATTACTAGTTCAGATCTTCAAGTTATAATTTGCACTAATATTTTGGATTTAACAATTCGAAGTTCTGTATTTGACTATTACAAGTTCAGATCTTCAAGTTATAATTTGAATTATAATTATAAGCTATCAATTTTAAGTTCTGTATTTGACAATTACAAGTACAGATCTTCAAGTTTTATTTTGCAATAATAATTGGAAGCTAACAATTATAAGTTCTGTATTTGACAATTACTAGTTCAGATCTTCAAGTTATAATTTGCACTAATAATTTGTATTTAACAATTAGAAGTTCTGTATTTGACAATTACAAGTTCAGATCTTCAAGTTATAATTTGCACTAATAATTTGTATTTAACAATTAGAAGTTCTGTATTTGACAATTACAAGTTCAGATCTTCAAGTTATAATTTGCACTAATAATTTGTATTTAACAATTAGAAGTTCTGTATTTGACAATTACAAGTTCAGATCTTCAAGTTATAATTTGCAATAATAATTAGAAGCTATCAATTTTAAGTTCTGTATTTGACAATTACTAGTTCAGATCTTCAAGTTATAATTTGCACTAATAATTTGTATTTAACATTTAGAAGTTCTGTATTTGACTATTACAAGTTCAGATCTTCGAATTATTATTTGCAATCTTAGTTTGAATTTAACAATTCGAAGTTGTTCAGATCTTCAAGTTATAATTTGCAATCACAATTTGTATTTAACAATGCTAAGTTGCGTATTTGTCTATTACAAGTTCAGATCTTCAAATGTTAATTTGCAATAATAATTAGAAGCTATCAATTATAAGTTCTCTATTTGACAATTACAAGTTCAGATCTTCAAGTTATAATTTGCAATAATAATTAGAAGCTATCAATTTTAAGTTCTGTATTTCACAATTACTAGTTCAGATCTTCAAGTAGTAATTTGAAATAATAATTTGAATTTAACAAATCTAAGTTCTGTAATTCACTATTACAAGTTCAGATCTACAAGTTATAATTTACAATAATAACTAGAAGCTATCAATTTTAAGTGCTGTATTTGACAATTACTAGTTCAGATCTTCAAATTATTATTTGCAATAATAATTAGAAGCTATCAATTTTAAGTTCTGCATTTGACAATTACAAGTTCAGATCTTCAAGTTATTATTTGCAATAATAATTAGAAGCTATTAATTTTAAGTTCTGTATTTGACAATTACAAGTTCAGATCTTCCAGTTATAATTTGCAATAATAATTAGAAGCTATCAATTTTAAGTTCTGTATTTGACAATTACTAGTTCAGATCTTCAAGTTATAATTAGAAATAATAATTTGAATTTGACAAATCTAAGTTCTGTAATTCACTATTACAAGTTCAGATCTTCAAGTTATAATTTACAATAATAATTAGAAGCTATCAATTTTAAGTTCTGTATTTGAAAATTACAAGTTCAGATCTACAAGTTATAATTTGCACTAATAATTTGTATTTAACAATTAGAAGTTCTGTATTTGACAATTACAAGTTCAGATCTTCAAGTTATAATTTGAAATAATAATTAGAAGCTATCAATTTTAAGTTCTGTATTTGACAATTAGAAGTTCAGATCTTCAAGTTATAATTTGCAATAATAATTAGAAGCTATCAATTTTAAGTTCTGTATTTGCCAATTACTAGTTCAGATCTTCAAGTTATAATTTGAAATAATAATTTGAATTTAACAAATCTAAGTTCTGTAATTCACTATTACAAGTTCAGATCTTCAAGTTATAATTTACAATAATAATTAGAAGCTATCAATTTTAAGTTCTGTATTTGACAATTACAAGTTCAGAACTTCAAGTTATAATTTGCACTAATAATTTGTATTTAACAATTAGAAGTTCTGTATTTGACAATTACAAGTTCAGATCTTCAAGTTATATTTTGCAATAATAATTAGAAACTATCAATTTTAAGTTCTGTATTTGACAATTACAAGTTCAGATCTTCAAGTTATAATTTGCACTAATAATTTGTATTTAACAATTAGAAGTTCTGTATTTGACAATTACAAGTTCAGATCTTCAAGTTATAATTTGCAATAATAATTAGAAGCTATCAATTTTAAGTTCTGTATTTGACAATTACTAGTTCAGATCTTCAAGTTATAATTTGCACTAATAATTTGTATTTAACATTTAGAAGTTCTGTATTTGACTATTACAAGTTCAGATCTTCGAATTATTATTTGCAATCTTAGTTTGAATTTAACAATTCGAAGTTGTTCAGATCTTCAAGTTATAATTTGCAATCACAATTTGTATTTAACAATGCTAAGTTGCGTATTTGTCTATTACAAGTTCAGATCTTCAAATGTTAATTTGCAATAATAATTAGAAGCTATCAATTATAAGTTCTCTATTTGACAATTACAAGTTCAGATCTTCAAGTTATAATTTGCAATAATAATTAGAAGCTATCAATTTTAAGTTCTGTATTTCACAATTACTAGTTCAGATCTTCAAGTAGTAATTTGAAATAATAATTTGAATTTAACAAATCTAAGTTCTGTAATTCACTATTACAAGTTCAGATCTACAAGTTATAATTTACAATAATAACTAGAAGCTATCAATTTTAAGTGCTGTATTTGACAATTACTAGTTCAGATCTTCAAATTATTATTTGCAATAATAATTAGAAGCTATCAATTTTAAGTTCTGCATTTGACAATTACAAGTTCAGATCTTCAAGTTATTATTTGCAATAATAATTAGAAGCTATTAATTTTAAGTTCTGTATTTGACAATTACAAGTTCAGATCTTCCAGTTATAATTTGCAATAATAATTAGAAGCTATCAATTTTAAGTTCTGTATTTGACAATTACTAGTTCAGATCTTCAAGTTATAATTAGAAATAATAATTTGAATTTGACAAATCTAAGTTCTGTAATTCACTATTACAAGTTCAGATCTTCAAGTTATAATTTACAATAATAATTAGAAGCTATCAATTTTAAGTTCTGTATTTGAAAATTACAAGTTCAGATCTACAAGTTATAATTTGCAGTAATAATTTGTATTTAACAATTAGAAGTTCTGTATTTGACAATTACAAGTTCAGATCTTCAAGTTATAATTTGAAATAATAATTAGAAGCTATCAATTTTAAGTTCTGTATTTGACAATTAGAAGTTCAGATCTTCAAGTTATAATTTGCAATAATAATTAGAAGCTATCAATTTTAAGTTCTGTATTTGCCAATTACTAGTTCAGATCTTCAAGTTATAATTTGAAATAATAATTTGAATTTAACAAATCTAAGTTCTGTAATTCACTATTACAAGTTCAGATCTTCAAGTTATAATTTACAATAATAATTAGAAGCTATCAATTTTAAGTTCTGTATTTGACAATTACAAGTTCAGAACTTCAAGTTATAATTTGCACTAATAATTTGTATTTAACAATTAGAAGTTCTGTATTTGACAATTACAAGTTCAGATCTTCAAGTTATATTTTGCAATAATAATTAGAAACTATCAATTTTAAGTTCTGTATTTGACAATTACAAGTTCAGATCTTCAAGTTATAATTTGCACTAATAATTTGTATTTAATAATTAGAAGTTCTGTATTTGACAATTACAAGTTCAGATCTTCAAGTTATAATTTGCAATAATAATTAGAAGCTATTAATTTTAAGTTCTGTATTTGACAATTACAAGTTCAGATCTTCAAGTTATAATTTGCAATAATAATTAGAAGCTATCAATTTTAAGTTCTGTATTTGACAATTTAAAGTTCAGATCTTCAAGTTATAATTTGCACTAATAATTTGTATTTAACAATTAGAAGTTCTGTATTTGACAATCACAAGTTCAGAACTACAAGTTATAATTTGCAATAATAATTAGAAGCTATCAATTTTAAGATCTGTATTTGACAATTACAAGTTCAGATCATCAAATAATAATTTGAAATAATAATTTGAATTTAACAAATCTAAGTTCTGTAATTCACTATTACAAGTTCAGATCTTCTAGTTATAATTTACAATAATAATTAGAAGCTATCAATTTTAAGTGCTGTATTTGACAATTACTAGTTCAGATCTTCAAGTTATAATTTGCACTAATATTTTGGATTTAACAATTCGAAGTTCTGTATTTGACTATTACAAGTTCAGATCTTCAAGTTATAATTTGAATTATAATTATAAGCTATCAATTTTAAGTTCTGTATTTGACAATTACAAGTACAGATCTTCAAGTTTTATTTTGCAATAATAATTGGAAGCTAACAATTTTAAGTTCTGTATTTGACAATTACTAGTTCAGATCTTCAAGTTATAATTTGCACTAATAATTTGTATTTAACAATTAGAAGTTCTGTATTTGACTATTACAAGTTCAGATCTTCGAATTATTATTTGCAATCTTAGTTTGAATTTAACAATTCGAAGTTCTGTATTTACCTATTACAGGTTCAGATCTTCAAGTTATAATTTGCAATCACAATTTGTATTTAACAATGCTAAGTTGCGTATTTGTCTATTACAAGTTCAGATCTTCAAATGTTAATTTGCAATAATAATTAGAAGCTATCAATTATAAGTTCTCTATTTGACAATTACAAGTTCAGATCTTCAAGTTATAATTTGCAATAATAATTAGAAGCTATCAATTTTAAGTTCTGTATTTGACAATTACTAGTTCAGATCTTCAAGTAATAATTTGAAATAATAATTTGAATTTAACAAATCTAAGTTCTGTAATTCACTATTACAAGTTCAGATCTACAAGTTATAATTTACAATAATAACTAGAAGCTATCAATTTTAAGTGCTGTATTTGACAATTACTAGTTCAGATCTTCAAATTATTATTTGCAATAATAATTAGAAGCTATCAATTTTAAGTTCTGCATTTGACAATTACAAGTTCAGATCTTCAAGTTATTATTTGCAATAATAATTAGAAGCTATTAATTTTAAGTTCTGTATTTGACAATTACAAGTTCAGATCTTCAAGTTATAATTTGCAATAATAATTAGAAGCTATCAATTTTAAGTTCTGTATTTGACAATTACAAGTTCAGATCTTCAAGTTATAATTTGAATTCTAATTATAAGCTATCAATTTTAAGTTCTGTATTTGACAATTACAAGTACAGATCTTCAAGTTATAATTTGCAATAATAATTGGAAGCTATCAATTTTAAATTCTGTATTTGACAATTACTAGTTCAGATCTTCAAGTTATAATTAGAAATAATAATTTGAATTTGACAAATCTAAGTTCTGTAATTCACTATTACAAGTTCAGATCTTCACGTTATAATTTACAATAATAATTAGAAGCTATCAATTTTAAGTTCTGTATTTGACAATTACAAGTTCAGATCTACAAGTTATAATTTGCACTAATAATTTGTATTTAACAATTAGAAGTTCTGTATTTGACAATTACAAGTTCAGATATTCAAGTTATAATTTGAAATAATAATTAGAAGCTATCAATTTTAAGTTCTGCATTTGACAATTACAAGTTCAGATCTTCAAGTTATAATTTGCAATAATAATTAGAAGCTATCAATTTTAAGTTCTGTATTGGACAATTACTAGTTCAGATCCTCAAGTTATAATTTGAAATAATAATTTGAATTTAACAAATCTAAGTTCTGTAATTCACTATTACAAGTTCAGATCTTCAAGTTATAATTTACAATAATAATTAGAAGCTATAAATTTTAAGTTCTGTATTTGACAATTACAAGTTCAGATCTACAAGTTATAATTTGCACTAATAATTTGTATTTAACAATTAGAAGTTCTGTATTTGACAATTACAAGTTCAGATCTTCAAGTTATAATTTGCACTAATAATTTGTATTTAACAATTAGAAGTTCTGTATTTGACAATTACAAGTTCAGATCTTCAAGTTATAATTTGCAATAATAATTAGAAGCTATCAATTTTAAGTTCTGTATTTGACAATTACTAGTTCAGATCTTCAAGTTATAATTTGCACTAATAATTTGTATTTAACATTTAGAAGTTCTGTATTTGACTATTACAAGTTCAGATCTTCGAATTATTATTTGCAATCTTAGTTTGAATTTAACAATTCGAAGTTGTGTATTTACCTATTACAGGTTCAGATCTTCAAGTTATAATTTGCAATCACAATTTGTATTTAACAATGCTAAGTTGCGTATTTGTCTATTACAAGTTCAGATCTTCAAATGTTAATTTGCAATAATAATTAGAAGCTATCAATTATAAGTTCTCTATTTGACAATTACAAGTTCAGATCTTCAAGTTATAATTTGCAATAATAATTAGAAGCTATCAATTTTAAGTTCTGTATTTGACAATTACTAGTTCAGATCTTCAAGTAATAATTTGAAATAATAATTTGAATTTAACAAATCTAAGTTCTGTAATTCACTATTACAAGTTCAGATCTACAAGTTATAATTTACAATAATAACTAGAAGCTATCAATTTTAAGTGCTGTATTTGACAATTACTAGTTCAGATCTTCAAATTATTATTTGCAATAATAATTAGAAGCTATCAATTTTAAGTTCTGCATTTGACAATTACAAGTTCAGATCTTCAAGTTATTATTTGCAATAATAATTAGAAGCTATTAATTTTAAGTTCTGTATTTGACAATTACAAGTTCAGATCTTCCAGTTATAATTTGCAATAATAATTAGAAGCTATCAATTTTAAGTTCTGTATTTGACAATTACTAGTTCAGATCTTCAAGTTATAATTAGAAATAATAATTTGAATTTGACAAATCTAAGTTCTGTAATTCACTATTACAAGTTCAGATCTTCAAGTTATAATTTACAATAATAATTAGAAGCTATCAATTTTAAGTTCTGTATTTGAAAATTACAAGTTCAGATCTACAAGTTATAATTTGCACTAATAATTTGTATTTAACAATTAGAAGTTCTGTATTTGACAATTACAAGTTCAGATCTTCAAGTTATAATTTGAAATAATAATTAGAAGCTATCAATTTTAAGTTCTGTATTTGACAATTAGAAGTTCAGATCTTCAAGTTATAATTTGCAATAATAATTTGAAGCTATCAATTATAAGTTCTCTATTTGACAATTACAAGTTCAGATCTTCAAGTTATAATTTGCAATAATAATTAGAAGCTATCAATTTTAAGTTCTGTATTTGACAATTACTAGTTCAGATCTTCAAGTAATAATTTGAAATAATAATTTGAATTTAACAAATCTAAGTTCTGTAATTCACTATTACAAGTTCAGATCTACAAGTTATAATTTACAATAATAACTAGAAGCTATCAATTTTAAGTGCTGTATTTGACAATTACTAGTTCAGATCTTCAAATTATTATTTGCAATAATAATTAGAAGCTATCAATTTTAAGTTCTGCATTTGACAATTACAAGTTCAGATCTTCAAGTTATTATTTGCAATAATAATTAGAAGCTATTAATTTTAAGTTCTGTATTTGACAATTACAAGTTCAGATCTTCCAGTTATAATTTGCAATAATAATTAGAAGCTATCAATTTTAAGTTCTGTATTTGACAATTACTAGTTCAGATCTTCAAGTTATAATTAGAAATAATAATTTGAATTTGACAAATCTAAGTTCTGTAATTCACTATTACAAGTTCAGATCTTCAAGTTATAATTTACAATAATAATTAGAAGCTATCAATTTTAAGTTCTGTATTTGAAAATTACAAGTTCAGATCTACAAGTTATAATTTGCACTAATAATTTGTATTTAACAATTAGAAGTTCTGTATTTGACAATTACAAGTTCAGATCTTCAAGTTATAATTTGAAATAATAATTAGAAGCTATCAATTTTAAGTTCTGTATTTGACAATTAGAAGTTCAGATCTTCAAGTTATAATTTGCAATAATAATTTGAAGCTATCAATTTTAAGTTCTGTATTTGACAATTACTAGTTCAGATCTTCAAGTTATAATTTGAAATAATAATTTGAATTTAACAAATCTAAGTTCTGTAATTCACTATTACAAGTTCAGATCTTCAAGTTATAATTTACAATAATAATTAGAAGCTATCAATTTTAAGTTCTGTATTTGACAATTACAAGTTCAGAACTTCAAGTTATAATTTGCACTAATAATTTGTATTTAACAATTAGAAGTTCTGTATTTGACAATTACAAGTTCAGATCTTCAAGTTAAATTTTGCAATAATAATTAGAAACTATCAATTTTAAGTTCTGTATTTGACAATTACAAGTTCAGATCTTCAAGTTATAATTTCCACTAATAATTTGTATTTAATAATTAGAAGTTCTGTATTTGACAATTACAAGTTCAGATCTTCAAGTTATAATTTGCAATAATAATTAGAAGCTATTAATTTTAAGTTCTGTATTTGACAATTACAAGTTCAGATCTTCAAGTTATAATTTGCAATAATAATTAGAAGCTATCAATTATAAGTTCTCTATTTGACAATTACAAGTTCAGATCTTCAAGTTATAATTTGCAATAATAATTAGAAGCTATCAATTTTAAGTTCTGTATTTGACAATTACTAGTTCAGATCTTCAAGTAATAATTTGAAATAATAATTTGAATTTAACAAATCTAAGTTCTGTAATTCACTATTACAAGTTCAGATCTACAAGTTATAATTTACAATAATAACTAGAAGCTATCAATTTTAAGTGCTGTATTTGACAATTACTAGTTCAGATCTTCAAATTATTATTTGCAATAATAATTAGAAGCTATCAATTTTAAGTTCTGCATTTGACAATTACAAGTTCAGATCTTCAAGTTATTATTTGCAATAATAATTAGAAGCTATTAATTTTAAGTTCTGTATTTGACAATTACAAGTTCAGATCTTCAAGTTATAATTTGCAATAATAATTAGAAGCTATCAATTTTAAGTTCTGTATTTGACAATTACAAGTTCAGATCTTCAAGTTATAATTTGAATTCTAATTATAAGCTATCAATTTTAAGTTCTGTATTTGACAATTACAAGTACAGATCTTCAAGTTATAATTTGCAATAATAATTGGAAGCTATCAATTTTAAATTCTGTATTTGACAATTACTAGTTCAGATCTTCAAGTTATAATTAGAAATAATAATTTGAATTTGACAAATCTAAGTTCTGTAATTCACTATTACAAGTTCAGATCTTCACGTTATAATTTACAATAATAATTAGAAGCTATCAATTTTAAGTTCTGTATTTGACAATTACAAGTTCAGATCTACAAGTTATAATTTGCACTAATAATTTGTATTTAACAATTAGAAGTTCTGTATTTGACAATTACAAGTTCAGATATTCAAGTTATAATTTGAAATAATAATTAGAAGCTATCAATTTTAAGTTCTGCATTTGACAATTACAAGTTCAGATCTTCAAGTTATAATTTGCAATAATAATTAGAAGCTATCAATTTTAAGTTCTGTATTGGACAATTACTAGTTCAGATCTTCAAGTTATAATTTGAAATAATAATTTGAATTTAACAAATCTAAGTTCTGTAATTCACTATTACAAGTTCAGATCTTCAAGTTATAATTTACAATAATAATTAGAAGCTATAAATTTTAAGTTCTGTATTTGACAATTACAAGTTCAGATCTACAAGTTATAATTTGCACTAATAATTTGTATTTAACAATTAGAAGTTCTGTATTTGACAATTACAAGTTCAGATCTTCAAGTTATAATTTGCACTAATAATTTGTATTTAACAATTAGAAGTTCTGTATTTGACAATTACAAGTTCAGATCTTCAAGTTATAATTTGCAATAATAATTAGAAGCTATCAATTTTAAGTTCTGTATTTGACAATTACTAGTTCAGATCTTCAAGTTATAATTTGCACTAATAATTTGTATTTAACATTTAGAAGTTCTGTATTTGACTATTACAAGTTCAGATCTTCGAATTATTATTTGCAATCTTAGTTTGAATTTAACAATTCGAAGTTGTGTATTTACCTATTACAGGTTCAGATCTTCAAGTTATAATTTGCAATCACAATTTGTATTTAACAATGCTAAGTTGCGTATTTGTCTATTACAAGTTCAGATCTTCAAATGTTAATTTGCAATAATAATTAGAAGCTATCAATTATAAGTTCTCTATTTGACAATTACAAGTTCAGATCTTCAAGTTATAATTTGCAATAATAATTAGAAGCTATCAATTTTAAGTTCTGTATTTGACAATTACTAGTTCAGATCTTCAAGTAATAATTTGAAATAATAATTTGAATTTAACAAATCTAAGTTCTGTAATTCACTATTACAAGTTCAGATCTACAAGTTATAATTTACAATAATAACTAGAAGCTATCAATTTTAAGTGCTGTATTTGACAATTACTAGTTCAGATCTTCAAATTATTATTTGCAATAATAATTAGAAGCTATCAATTTTAAGTTCTGCATTTGACAATTACAAGTTCAGATCTTCAAGTTATTATTTGCAATAATAATTAGAAGCTATTAATTTTAAGTTCTGTATTTGACAATTACAAGTTCAGATCTTCCAGTTATAATTTGCAATAATAATTAGAAGCTATCAATTTTAAGTTCTGTATTTGACAATTACTAGTTCAGATCTTCAAGTTATAATTAGAAATAATAATTTGAATTTGACAAATCTAAGTTCTGTAATGCACTATTACAAGTTCAGATCTTCAAGTTATAATTTACAATAATAATTAGAAGCTATCAATTTTAAGTTCTGTATTTGAAAATTACAAGTTCAGATCTACAAGTTATAATTTGCACTAATAATTTGTATTTAACAATTAGAAGTTCTGTATTTGACAATTACAAGTTCAGATCTTCAAGTTATAATTTGAAATAATAATTAGAAGCTATCAATTTTAAGTTCTGTATTTGACAATTAGAAGTTCAGATCTTCAAGTTATAATTTGCAATAATAATTTGAAGCTATCAATTTTAAGTTCTGTATTTGCCAATTACTAGTTCAGATCTTCAAGTTATAATTTGAAATAATAATTTGAATTTAACAAATCTAAGTTCTGTAATTCACTATTACAAGTTCAGATCTTCAAGTTATAATTTACAATAATAATTAGAAGCTATCAATTTTAAGTTCTGTATTTGACAATTACAAGTTCAGAACTTCAAGTTATAATTTGCACTAATAATTTGTATTTAACAAATAGAAGTTCTGTATTTGACAATTACAAGTTCAGATCTTCAAGTTATATTTTGCAATAATAATTAGAAACTATCAATTTTAACTTCTGTATTTGACAATTACAAGTTCAGATCTTCAAGTTATAATTTCCACTAATAATTTGTATTTAATAATTAGAAGTTCTGTATTTGACAATTACAAGTTCAGATCTTCAAGTTATAATTTGCAATAATAATTAGAAGCTATTAATTTTAAGTTCTGTATTTGACAATTACAAGTTCAGATCTTCTAGTTATAATTTGCAATAATAATTAGAAGCTATCAATTTTAAGTTCTGTATTTGACAATTTAAAGTTCAGATCTTCAAGTTATAATTTGCACTAATAATTTGTATTTAACAATTAGAAGTTCTGTATTTGACAATCACAAGTTCAGAACTACAAGTTATAATTTGCAATAATAATTAGAAGCTATCAATTTTAAGATCTGTATTTGACAATTACTAGTTCAGATCATCAAATAATAATTTGAAATAATAATTTGAATTTAACAAATCTAAGTTCTGTAATTCACTATTACACGTTCAGATCTTCTAGTTATAATTTACAATAATAATTAGAAGCTATCAATTTTAAGTGCTGTATTTGACAATTACTAGTTCAGATCTTCAAGTTATAATTTGCACTAATATTTTGGATTTAACAATTCGAAGTTCTGTATTTGACTATTACAAGTTCAGATCTTCAAGTTATAATTTGAATTATAATTATAAGCTATCAATTTTAAGTTCTGTATTTGACAATTACAAGTACAGATCTTCAAGTTTTATTTTGCAATAATAATTGGAAGCTAACAATTTTAAGTTCTGTATTTGACAATTACTAGTTCAGATCTTCAAGTTATAATTTGCACTAATAATTTGTATTTAACAATTAGAAGTTCTGTATTTGACTATTACAAGTTCAGATCTTCGAATTATTATTTGCAATCTTAGTTTGAATTTAACAATTCGAAGTTCTGTATTTACCTATTACAGGTTCAGATCTTCAAGTTATAATTTGCAATCACAATTTGTACTTAACAATGCTAAGTTGCGTATTTGTCTATTACAAGTTCAGATCTTCAAATGTTAATTTGCAATAATAATTAGAAGCTATCAATTATAAGTTCTCTATTTGACAATTACAAGTTCAGATCTTCAAGTTATAATTTGCAATAATAATTAGAAGCTATCAATTTTAAGTTCTGTATTTGACAATTACTAGTTCAGATCTTCAATTAATAATTTGAAATAATAATTTGAATTTAACAAATCTAAGTTCTGTAATTCACTATTACAAGTTCAGATCTACAAGTTATAATTTACAATAATAACTAGAAGCTATCAATTTTAAGTGCTGTATTTGACAATTACTAGTTCAGATCTTCAAATTATTATTTGCAATAATAATTAGAAGCTATCAATTTTAAGTTCTGCATTTGACAATTACAAGTTCAGATCTTCAAGTTATTATTTGCAATAATAATTAGAAGCTATTAATTTTAAGTTCTGTATTTGACAATTACAAGTTCAGATCTTCAAGTTATAATTTGCAATAATAATTAGAAGCTATCAATTTTAAGTTCTGTATTTGACAATTACAAGTTCAGATCTTCAAGTTATAATTTGAATTATAATTATAAGCTATCAATTTTAAGTTCTGTATTTGACAATTACAAGTACAGATCTTCAAGTTATAATTTGCAATAATAATTGGAAGCTATCAATTTTAAGTTCTGTATTTGACAATTACTAGTTCAGATCTTCAAGTTATAATTAGAAATAATAATTTGAATTTGACAAATCTAAGTTCTGTAATTCACTATTACAAGTTCAGATCTTCACGTTATAATTTACAATAATAATTAGAAGCTATCAATTTTAAGTTCTGTATTTGACAATTACAAGTTCAGATCTACAAGTTATAATTTGCACTAATAATTTGTATTTAACAATTAGAAGTTCTGTATTTGACAATTACAAGTTCAGATCTTCAAGTTATAATTTGCACTAATAATTTGTATTTAACAATTAGAAGTTCTGTATTTGACAATTACAAGTTCAGATCTTCAAGTTATAATTTGCACTAATAATTTGTATTTAACAATTAGAAGTTCTGTATTTGACAATTACAAGTTCAGATCTTCAAGTTATAATTGGCAATAATAATTAGAAGCTATTAATTTTAAGTTCTGTATTTGACAATTACAAGTTCAGATCTTCAAGTTATAATTTGCAATCACAATTTGTATTTAACAATGCTAAGTTGCGTATTTGTCTATTACAAGTTCAGATCTTCAAATGTTAATTTGCAATAATAATTAGAAGCTATCAATTATAAGTTCTCTATTTGACAATTACAAGTTCAGATCTTCAAGTTATAATTTGCAATAATAATTAGAAGCTATCAATTTTAAGTTCTGTATTTGACAATTACTAGTTCAGATCTTCAAGTAATAATTTGAAATAATAATTTGAATTTAACAAATCTAAGTTCTGTAATTCACTATTACAAGTTCAGATCTACAAGTTATAATTTACAATAATAACTAGAAGCTATCAATTTTAAGTGCTGTATTTGACAATTACTAGTTCAGATCTTCAAATTATTATTTGCAATAATAATTAGAAGCTATCAATTTTAAGTTCTGCATTTGACAATTACAAGTTCAGATCTTCAAGTTATTATTTGCAATAATAATTAGAAGCTATTAATTTTAAGTTCTGTATTTGACAATTACAAGTTCAGATCTTCCAGTTATAATTTGCAATAATAATTAGAAGCTATCAATTTTAAGTTCTGTATTTGACAATTACTAGTTCAGATCTTCAAGTTATAATTAGAAATAATAATTTGAATTTGACAAATCTAAGTTCTGTAATTCACTATTACAAGTTCAGATCTTCAAGTTATAATTTACAATAATAATTAGAAGCTATTAATTTTAAGTTCTGTATTTGAAAATTACAAGTTCAGATCTACAAGTTATAATTTGCACTAATAATTTGTATTTAACAATTAGAAGTTCTGTATTTGACAATTACAAGTTCAGATCTTCAAGTTATAATTTGAAATAATAATTAGAAGCTATCAATTTTAAGTTCTGTATTTGACAATTAGAAGTTCAGATCTTCAAGTTATAATTTGCAATAATAATTAGAAGCTATCAATTTTAAGTTCTGTATTTGCCAATTACTAGTTCAGATCTTCAAGTTATAATTTGAAATAATAATTTGTATTTAACAAATCTAAGTTCTGAAATTCACTATTACAAGTTCAGATCTTCAAGTTATAATTTACAATAATAATTAGAAGCTATCAATTTTAAGTTCTGTATTTGACAATTACAAGTTCAGAACTTCAAGTTATAATTTGCACTAATAATTTGTATTTAACAATTAGAAGTTCTGTATTTGACAATTACAAGTTCAGATCTTCAAGTTATATTTTGCAATAATAATTAGAAACTATCAATTTTAAGTTCTGTATTTGACAATTACAAGTTCAGATCTTCAAGTTATAATTTGCACTAATAATTTGTATTTAATAATTAGAAGTTCTGTATTTGACAATTACAAGTTCAGATCTTCAAGTTATAATTTGCAATAATAATTAGAAGCTATTAATTTTAAGTTCTGTATTTGACAATTACAAGTTCAGATCTTCAAGTTATAATTTGCAATAATAATTAGAAGCTATCAATTTTAAGTTCTGTATTTGACAATTTAAAGTTCAGATCTTCAAGTTATAATTTGCACTAATAATTTGTATTTAACAATTAGAAGTTCTGTATTTGACAATCACAAGTTCAGAACTACAAGTTATAATTTGCAATAATAATTAGAAGCTATCAATTTTAAGATCTGTATTTGACAATTACTAGTTCAGATCATCAAATAATAATTTGAAATAATAATTTGAATTTTACAAATCTAAGTTCTGTAATTCACTATTACAAGTTCAGATCTTCTAGTTATAATTTACAATAATAATTAGAAGCTATCAATTTTAAGTGCTGTATTTGACAATTACTAGTTCAGATCTTCAAGTTATAATTTGCACTAATATTTTGGATTTAACAATTCGAAGTTCTGTATTTGACTATTACAAGTTCAGATCTTCAAGTTATAATTTGAATTATAATTATAAGCTATCAATTTTAAGTTCTGTATTTGACAATTACAGGTACAGATCTTTAAGTTTTATTTTGCAATAATAATTGGAAGCTAACAATTTTAAGTTCTGTATTTGACAATTACTAGTTCAGATCTTCAAGTTATAATTTGCACTAATAATTTGTATTTAACAATTAGAAGTTCTGTATTTGACTATTACAAGTTCAGATCTTCGAATTATTATTTGCAATCTTAGTTTGAATTTAACAATTCGAAGTTCTGTATTTACCTATTACAGGTTCAGATCTTCAAGTTATAATTTGCAATCACAATTTGTACTTAACAATGCTAAGTTGCGTATTTGTCTATTACAAGTTCAGATCTTCAAATGTTAATTTGCAATAATAATTAGAAGCTATCAATTATAAGTTCTCTATTTGACAATTACAAGTTCAGATCTTCAAGTTATAATTTGCAATAATAATTAGAACAAAATCGAAAAATTTAATTACATCAACGGAACAATAAAAAGAACTTTCAAAAATAGAGCAAACCAGAGCACGGCAATAAAATTTTATAAAACTATTTCTATACCAAGCATTACATACGGCAGCGAAACTTGGACAGTTACAAAAGAAAATGAGCAACGATTACAAAGCGCCGAAATGAGATTCCTACGAGCAGTGGCCGGCTATCAAAGAACCGATAGAAAAAGAAATACTGATATAAGAAACGAGCTAAGCATATACAGTTTAAATGAGAGAATGAAGGAGTACAGAATAGCATGGAGGGAGCATCTGGATAGAATGGATAACTCCAGAATACCAAAGAAACTGTACCAATATAAACCCAGAGGAAGAAGATCCGTAGGTCGCCCCAGAAAGAGATGGCGAGATCAATTTTGAGTGACGTAACGGACCGCGGTCTTATACGTGTAGATGATGATGATGATGATGAATTAGAAGCTATCAATTTTAAGTTCTGTATTTGACAATTACTAGTTCAGATCTTCAATTAATAATTTGAAATAATAATTTGAATTTAACAAATCTAAGTTCTGTAATTCACTATTACAAGTTCAGATCTACAAGTTATAATTTACAATAATAACTAGAAGCTATCAATTTTAAGTGCTGTATTTGACAATTACTAGTTCAGATCTTCAAATTATTATTTGCAATAATAATTAGAAGCTATCAATTTTAAGTTCTGCATTTGACAATTACAAGTTCAGATCTTCAAGTTATTATTTGCAATAATAATTAGAAGCTATTAATTTTAAGTTCTGTATTTGACAATTACAAGTTCAGATCTTCAAGTTATAATTTGCAATAATAATTAGAAGCTATCAATTTTAAGTTCTGTATTTGACAATTACAAGTTCAGATCTTCAAGTTATAATTTGAATTATAATTATAAGCTATCAATTTTAAGTTCTGTATTTGACAATTACAAGTACAGATCTTCAAGTTATAATTTGCAATAATAATTGGAAGCTATCAATTTTAAGTTCTGTATTTGACAATTACTAGTTCAGATCTTCAAGTTATAATTAGAAATAATAATTTGAATTTGACAAATCTAAGTTCTGTAATTCACTATTACAAGTTCAGATCTTCACGTTATAATTTACAATAATAATTAGAAGCTATCAATTTTAAGTTCTGTATTTGACAATTACAAGTTCAGATCTACAAGTTATAATTTGCACTAATAATTTGTATTTAACAATTAGAAGTTCTGTATTTGACAATTACAAGTTCAGATCTTCAAGTTATAATTTGCACTAATAATTTGTATTTAACAATTAGAAGTTCTGTATTTGACAATTACAAGTTCAGATCTTCAAGTTATAATTTGCACTAATAATTTGTATTTAACAATTAGAAGTTCTGTATTTGACAATTACAAGTTCAGATCTTCAAGTTATAATTGGCAATAATAATTAGAAGCTATTAATTTTAAGTTCTGTATTTGACAATTACAAGTTCAGATCTTCAAGTTATAATTTGCAATCACAATTTGTATTTAACAATGCTAAGTTGCGTATTTGTCTATTACAAGTTCAGATCTTCAAATGTTAATTTGCAATAATAATTAGAAGCTATCAATTATAAGTTCTCTATTTGACAATTACAAGTTCAGATCTTCAAGTTATAATTTGCAATAATAATTAGAAGCTATCAATTTTAAGTTCTGTATTTGACAATTACTAGTTCAGATCTTCAAGTAATAATTTGAAATAATAATTTGAATTTAACAAATCTAAGTTCTGTAATTCACTATTACAAGTTCAGATCTACAAGTTATAATTTACAATAATAACTAGAAGCTATCAATTTTAAGTGCTGTATTTGACAATTACTAGTTCAGATCTTCAAATTATTATTTGCAATAATAATTAGAAGCTATCAATTTTAAGTTCTGCATTTGACAATTACAAGTTCAGATCTTCAAGTTATTATTTGCAATAATAATTAGAAGCTATTAATTTTAAGTTCTGTATTTGACAATTACAAGTTCAGATCTTCCAGTTATAATTTGCAATAATAATTAGAAGCTATCAATTTTAAGTTCTGTATTTGACAATTACTAGTTCAGATCTTCAAGTTATAATTAGAAATAATAATTTGAATTTGACAAATCTAAGTTCTGTAATTCACTATTACAAGTTCAGATCTTCAAGTTATAATTTACAATAATAATTAGAAGCTATTAATTTTAAGTTCTGTATTTGAAAATTACAAGTTCAGATCTACAAGTTATAATTTGCACTAATAATTTGTATTTAACAATTAGAAGTTCTGTATTTGACAATTACAAGTTCAGATCTTCAAGTTATAATTTGAAATAATAATTAGAAGCTATCAATTTTAAGTTCTGTATTTGACAATTAGAAGTTCAGATCTTCAAGTTATAATTTGCAATAATAATTAGAAGCTATCAATTTTAAGTTCTGTATTTGCCAATTACTAGTTCAGATCTTCAAGTTATAATTTGAAATAATAATTTGTATTTAACAAATCTAAGTTCTGAAATTCACTATTACAAGTTCAGATCTTCAAGTTATAATTTACAATAATAATTAGAAGCTATCAATTTTAAGTTCTGTATTTGACAATTACAAGTTCAGAACTTCAAGTTATAATTTGCACTAATAATTTGTATTTAACAATTAGAAGTTCTGTATTTGACAATTACAAGTTCAGATCTTCAAGTTATATTTTGCAATAATAATTAGAAACTATCAATTTTAAGTTCTGTATTTGACAATTACAAGTTCAGATCTTCAAGTTATAATTTGCACTAATAATTTGTATTTAATAATTAGAAGTTCTGTATTTGACAATTACAAGTTCAGATCTTCAAGTTATAATTTGCAATAATAATTAGAAGCTATTAATTTTAAGTTCTGTATTTGACAATTACAAGTTCAGATCTTCAAGTTATAATTTGCAATAATAATTAGAAGCTATCAATTTTAAGTTCTGTATTTGACAATTTAAAGTTCAGATCTTCAAGTTATAATTTGCACTAATAATTTGTATTTAACAATTAGAAGTTCTGTATTTGACAATCACAAGTTCAGAACTACAAGTTATAATTTGCAATAATAATTAGAAGCTATCAATTTTAAGATCTGTATTTGACAATTACTAGTTCAGATCATCAAATAATAATTTGAAATAATAATTTGAATTTTACAAATCTAAGTTCTGTAATTCACTATTACAAGTTCAGATCTTCTAGTTATAATTTACAATAATAATTAGAAGCTATCAATTTTAAGTGCTGTATTTGACAATTACTAGTTCAGATCTTCAAGTTATAATTTGCACTAATATTTTGGATTTAACAATTCGAAGTTCTGTATTTGACTATTACAAGTTCAGATCTTCAAGTTATAATTTGAATTATAATTATAAGCTATCAATTTTAAGTTCTGTATTTGACAATTACAGGTACAGATCTTTAAGTTTTATTTTGCAATAATAATTGGAAGCTAACAATTTTAAGTTCTGTATTTGACAATTACTAGTTCAGATCTTCAAGTTATAATTTGCACTAATAATTTGTATTTAACAATTAGAAGTTCTGTATTTGACTATTACAAGTTCAGATCTTCGAATTATTATTTGCAATCTTAGTTTGAATTTAACAATTCGAAGTTCTGTATTTACCTATTACAGGTTCAGATCTTCAAGTTATAATTTGCAATCACAATTTGTACTTAACAATGCTAAGTTGCGTATTTGTCTATTACAAGTTCAGATCTTCAAATGTTAATTTGCAATAATAATTAGAAGCTATCAATTATAAGTTCTCTATTTGACAATTACAAGTTCAGATCTTCAAGTTATAATTTGCAATAATAATTAGAACAAAATCGAAAAATTTAATTACATCAACGGAACAATAAAAAGAACTTTCAAAAATAGAGCAAACCAGAGCACGGCAATAAAATTTTATAAAACTATTTCTATACCAAGCATTACATACGGCAGCGAAACTTGGACAGTTACAAAAGAAAATGAGCAACGATTACAAAGCGCCGAAATGAGATTCCTACGAGCAGTGGCCGGCTATCAAAGAACCGATAGAAAAAGAAATACTGATATAAGAAACGAGCTAAGCATATACAGTTTAAATGAGAGAATGAAGGAGTACAGAATAGCATGGAGGGAGCATCTGGATAGAATGGATAACTCCAGAATACCAAAGAAACTGTACCAATATAAACCCAGAGGAAGAAGATCCGTAGGTCGCCCCAGAAAGAGATGGCGAGATCAATTTTGAGTGACGTAACGGACCGCGGTCTTATACGTGTAGATGATGATGATGATGATGAATTAGAAGCTATCAATTTTAAGTTCTGTATTTGACAATTACTAGTTCAGATCTTCAATTAATAATTTGAAATAATAATTTGAATTTAACAAATCTAAGTTCTGTAATTCACTATTACAAGTTCAGATCTACAAGTTATAATTTACAATAATAACTAGAAGCTATCAATTTTAAGTGCTGTATTTGACAATTACTAGTTCAGATCTTCAAATTATTATTTGCAATAATAATTAGAAGCTATCAATTTTAAGTTCTGCATTTGACAATTACAAGTTCAGATCTTCAAGTTATTATTTGCAATAATAATTAGAAGCTATTAATTTTAAGTTCTGTATTTGACAATTACAAGTTCAGATCTTCAAGTTATAATTTGCAATAATAATTAGAAGCTATCAATTTTAAGTTCTGTATTTGACAATTACAAGTTCAGATCTTCAAGTTATAATTTGAATTATAATTATAAGCTATCAATTTTAAGTTCTGTATTTGACAATTACAAGTACAGATCTTCAAGTTATAATTTGCAATAATAATTGGAAGCTATCAATTTTAAGTTCTGTATTTGACAATTACTAGTTCAGATCTTCAAGTTATAATTAGAAATAATAATTTGAATTTGACAAATCTAAGTTCTGTAATTCACTATTACAAGTTCAGATCTTCACGTTATAATTTACAATAATAATTAGAAGCTATCAATTTTAAGTTCTGTATTTGACAATTACAAGTTCAGATCTTCAAGTTATAATTTGCAATAATAATTAGAAGCTATCAATTTTAAGTTCTGTACTTGACAATTACTAGTTCAGATCTTCAAGTTATAATTTGAAATAATAATTTGAATTTAACAAATCTAAGTTCTGTAATTCACTATTACAAGTTCAGATCTTCAAGTTATAATTTACAATAATAATTAGAAGCTATAAATTTTAAGTTCTGTATTTGACAATTACAAGTTCAGATCTTCATGTTATAATTTGCACTAATAATTTGTATTTAACAATTAGAAGTTCTGTATTTGACAATTACAAGTTCAGATCTTCAAGTTATAATTTGCACTAATAATTTGTATTTAACAATTAGAAGTTCTGTATTTGACAATTACAAGTTCAGATATTCTAGTTATAATTTGAAATAATAATTAGAAGCTATCAATTTTAAGTTCTGTATTTGACAATTACAAGTTCAGATCTTCAAGTTATAATTTGCAATAATAATTAGAAGCTATGAATTTTAAGTTCTGTATTTGACAATTACTAGTTCAGATCTTCAAGTTATAATTTGAAATAATAATTTGAATTTAACAAATCTAAGTTCTGTAATTCACTATTACAAGTTCAGATCTTCAAGTTATAATTTACAATAATAATTAGAAGCTATAAATTTTAAGTTCTGTATTTGACAATTAGAAGTTCAGATCTTCAAGTTATAATTAGCAATAAAATTAGAAGCTATCAATTTTAAGTTCTGTATTTGACAATTACTAGTTCAGATCTTCAAGTTATAATTTGAATTTAACAAATCTAAGTTCTGTAATTCACTATTACAAGTTCAGATCTTCAAGTTATAATTTACAATAATAATTAGAAGCTATCAATTTTAAGTTCTGTATTTGACAATTACAAGTTCAGAACTTCAAGTTATAATTTGCACTAATAATTTGTATTTAACAATTAGAAGTTCTGTATTTGACTATTACAAGTTCAGATCTTCAAATTATTATTTGCAATCTTAGTTTGAATTTAACAATTCGAAGTTCTGTATTTACCTATTACAGGTTCAGATCTTCAAGTTATAATTTGCAATCACAATTTGTATTTAACAATGCTAAGTTGCGTATTTGTCTATTACAAGTTCAGATCTTCAAATGTTAATTTGCAATAATAATTAGAAGCTATCAATTATAAGTTCTCTATTTGACAATTACAAGTTCAGATCTTCAAGTTATAATTTGCAATAATAATTAGAAGCTATCAATTTTAAGTTCTGTATTTGACAATTACTAGTTCAGATCTTCAAGTAATAATTTGAAATAATAATTTGAATTTAACAAATCTAAGTTCTGTAATTCACTATTACAAGTTCAGATCTACAAGTTATAATTTACAATAATAACTAGAAGCTATCAATTTTAAGTGCTGTATTTGACAATTACTAGTTCAGATCTTCAAATTATTATTTGCAATAATAATTAGAAGCTATCAATTTTAAGTTCTGCATTTGACAATTACAAGTTCAGATCTTCAAGTTATTATTTGCAATAATAATTAGAAGCTATTAATTTTAAGTTCTGTATTTGACAATTACAAGTTCAGATCTTCAAGTTATAATTTGCAATAATAATTAGAAGCTATCAATTTTAAGTTCTGTATTTGACAATTACAAGTTCAGATCTTCAAGTTATAATTTGAATTATAATTATAAGCTATCAATTTTAAGTTCTGTATTTGACAATTACAAGTACAGATCTTCAAGTTATAATTTGCAATAATAATTGGAAGCTATCAATTTTAAATTCTGTATTTGACAATTACTAGTTCAGATCTTCAAGTTATAATTAGAAATAATAATTTGAATTTGACAAATCTAAGTTCTGTAATTCACTATTACAAGTTCAGATCTTCACGTTATAATTTACAATAATAATTAGAAGCTATCAATTTTAAGTTCTGTATTTGACAATTACAAGTTCAGATCTACAAGTTATAATTTGCACTAATAATTTGTATTTAACAATTAGAAGTTCTGTATTTGACAATTACAAGTTCAGATATTCAAGTTATAATTTGAAATAATAATTAGAAGCTATCAATTTTAAGTTCTGTATTTGACAATTACAAGTTCAGATCTTCAAGTTATAATTTGCAATAATAATTAGAAGCTATCAATTTTAAGTTCTGTATTGGACAATTACTAGTTCAGATCTTCAAGTTATAATTTGAAATAATAATTTGAATTTAACAAATCTAAGTTCTGTAATTCACTATTCCAAGTTCAGATCTTCAAGTTATAATTTACAATAATAATTAGAAGCTATAAATTTTAAGTTCTGTATTTGACAATTACAAGTTCAGATCTTCAAGTTATAATTTGCACTAATAATTTGTATTTAACAATTAGAAGTTCTGTATTTGACAATTACAAGTTCAGATCTTCAAGTTATAATTTGCACTAATAATTTGTATTTAACAATTAGAAGTTCTGTATTTGACAATTACAAGTTCAGATCTTCAAGTTATAATTTGCAATAATAATTAGAAGCTATCAATTTTAAGTTCTGTATTTGACAATTACTAGTTCAGATCTTCAAGTTATAATTTGCACTAATAATTTGTATTTAACATTTAGAAGTTCTGTATTTGACTATTACAAGTTCAGATATTCGAATTATTATTTGCAATCTTAGTTTGAATTTAACAATTCGAAGTTCTGTATTTACCTATTACAGGTTCAGATCTTCAAGTTATAATTTGCAATCACAATTTGTATTTAACAATGCTAAGTTGCGTATTTGTCTATTACAAGTTCAGATCTTCAAATGTTAATTTGCAATAATAATTAGAAGCTATCAATTATAAGTTCTCTATTTGACAATTACAAGTTCAGATCTTCAAGTTATAATTTGCAATAATAATTAGAAGCTATCAATTTTAAGTTCTGTATTTGACAATTACTAGTTCAGATCTTCAAGTAATAATTTGAAATAATAATTTGAATTTAACAAATCTAAGTTCTGTAATTCACTATTACAAGTTCAGATCTACAAGTTATAATTTACAATAATAACTAGAAGCTATCAATTTTAAGTGCTGTATTTGACAATTACTAGTTCAGATCTTCAAATTATTATTTGCAATAATAATTAGAAGCTATCAATTTTAAGTTCTGCATTTGACAATTACAAGTTCAGATCTTCAAGTTATTATATGCAATAATAATTAGAAGCTATCAATTTTAAGTTCTGTATTTGACAATTACTAGTTCAGATCTTCAAGTTATAATTAGAAATAATAATTTGAATTTGACAAATCTAAGTTCTGTAATTCACTATTACAAGTTCAGATCTTCAAGTTATAATTTGCACTAATAATTTGTATTTAACAATTAGAAGTTCTGTATTTGACAATTACAAGTTCAGATCTTCAAGTTATAATTTGCACTAATAATTTGTATTTAACAATTAGAAGTTCTGTATTTGACAATTACAAGTTCAGATCTTCAAGTTATAATTGGCAATAATAATTAGAAGCTATTAATTTTAAGTTCTGTATTTGACAATTACAAGTTCAGATCTTCAAGTTATAATTTGCAATAATAATTAGAAGCTATCAATTTTAAGTTCTGTATTTGACAATTACAAGTTCAGATCTTCAAGTTATAATTTGCACTAATAATTTGTATTTAACAATTAGAAGTTCTGTATTTGACAATCACAAGTTCAGAACTACAAGTTATAATTTGCAATAATAATTAGAAGCTATCAATTTTAAGATCTGTATTTGACAATTACTAGTTCAGATCATCAAATAATAATTTGAAATAATAATTTGAATTTAACAAATCTAAGTTCTGTAATTCACTATTACAAGTTCAGATCTTCTAGTTATAATTTACAATAATAATTAGAAGCTATCAATTTTAAGTGCTGTATTTGACATTTACTAGTTCAGATCTTCAAGTTATAATTTGCACTAATATTTTGGATTTAACAATTCGAAGTTCTGTATTTGACTATTACAAGTTCAGATCTTCAAGTTATAATTTGAATTATAATTATAAGCTATCAATTTTAAGTTCTGTATTTGACAATTACAAGTACAGATCTTCAAGTTATAATTTGCAATAAAAATTGGAAGCTATCAATTTTAAGTTCTGTATTTGACAATTACTAGTTCAGATCTTCAAGTTATAATTAGAAATAATAATTTGAATTTGACAAATCTAAGTTCTGTAATTCACTATTACAAGTTCAGATCTTCAAGTTATAATTTACAATTATAATTAGAAGCTATCAATTTTAAGTTCTGTATTTGTCAATTACAAGTTCAGATCTACAAGTTATAATTTGCACTAATAATTTGTATTTAACAATTAGAAGTTCTGTATTTGACAATTACTAGTTCAGATATTCTAGTTATAATTTGAAATAATAATTAGAAGCTATCAATTTTAAGTTCTGTATTTGACAATTACAAGTTCAGATCTTCAAGTTATAATTTGCAATAATAATTAGAAGCTATGAATTTTAAGTTCTGTATTTGACAATTACTAGTTCAGATCTTCAAGTTATAATTTGCAATCACAATTTGTATTTAACAATGCTAAGTTGCGTATTTGTCTATTACAAGTTCAGATCTTCAAATGTTAATTTGCAATAATAATTACAAGCTATCAATTATAAGTTCTCTATTTGACAATTACAAGTTCAGATCTTCAAGTTATAATTTGCAATAATAATTAGAAGCTATCAATTTTAAGTTCTGTATTTGACAATTACTAGTTCAGATCTTCAAGTAATAATTTGAAATAATAATTTGAATTTAACAAATCTAAGTTCTGTAATTCACTATTACAAGTTCAGATCTACAAGTTATAATTTACAATAATAACTAGAAGCTATCAATTTTAAGTGCTGTATTTGACAATTACTAGTTCAGATCTTCAAATTATTATTTGCAATAATAATTAGAAGCTATCAATTTTAAGTTCTGCATTTGACAATTACAAGTTCAGATCTTCAAGTTATTATTTGCAATAATAATTAGAAGCTATTAATTTTAAGTTCTGTATTTGACAATTACAAGTTCAGATCTTCAAGTTATAATTTGCAATAATAATTAGAAGCTATCAATTTTAAGTTCTGTATTTGACAATTACAAGTACAGATCTTCAAGTTATAATTTGCAATAATAATTGGAAGCTATCAATTTTAAATTCTGTATTTGACAATTACTAGTTCAGATCTTCAAGTTATAATTAGAAATAATAATTTGAATTTGACAAATCTAAGTTCTGTAATTCACTATTACAAGTTCAGATCTTCACGTTATAATTTACAATAATAATTAGAAGCTATCAATTTTAAGTTCTGTATTTGACAATTACAAGTTCAGATCTACAAGTTATAATTTGCACTAATAATTTGTATTTAACAATTAGAAGTTCTGTATTTGACAATTACAAGTTCAGATATTCAAGTTATAATTTGAAATAATAATTAGAAGCTATCAATTTTAAGTTCTGTATTTGACAATTACTAGTTCAGATCTTCAAGTTATAATTTGAAATAATAATTTGAATTTAACAAATCTAAGTTCTGTAATTCACTATTACAAGTTCAGATCTTCAAGTTATAATTTACAATAATAATTAGAAGCTATAAATTTTAAGTTCTGTATTTGACAATTACAAGTTCAGATCTTCAAGTTATAATTTGCACTAATAATTTGTATTTAACAATTAGAAGTTCTGTATTTGACAATTACAAGTTCAGATCTTCAAGTTATAATTTGCACTAATAATTTGTATTTAACAATTAGAAGTTCTGTATTTGACAATTACAAGTTCAGATCTTCAAGTTATAATTTGCAATAATAATTAGAAGCTATCAATTTTAAGTTCTGTATTTGACAATTACTAGTTCAGATCTTCAAGTTATAATTTGCACTAATAATTTGTATTTAACATTTAGAAGTTCTGTATTTGACTATTACAAGTTCAGATATTCGAATTATTATTTGCAATCTTAGTTTGAATTTAACAATTCGAAGTTCTGTATTTACCTATTACAGGTTCAGATCTTCAAGTTATAATTTGCAATCACAATTTGTATTTAACAATGCTAAGTTGCGTATTTGTCTATTACAAGTTCAGATCTTCAAATGTTAATTTGCAATAATAATTAGAAGCTATCAATTATAAGTTCTCTATTTGACAATTACAAGTTCAGATCTTCAAGTTATAATTTGCAATAATAATTAGAAGCTATCAATTTTAAGTTCTGTATTTGACAATTACTAGTTCAGATCTTCAAGTTATAATTTGCAATCACAATTTGTATTTAACAATGCTAAGTTGCGTATTTGTCTATTACAAGTTCAGATCTTCAAATGTTAATTTGCAATAATAATTACAAGCTATCAATTATAAGTTCTCTATTTGACAATTACAAGTTCAGATCTTCAAGTTATAATTTGCAATAATAATTAGAAGCTATCAATTTTAAGTTCTGTATTTGACAATTACTAGTTCAGATCTTCAAGTAATAATTTGAAATAATAATTTGAATTTAACAAATCTAAGTTCTGTAATTCACTATTACAAGTTCAGATCTACAAGTTATAATTTACAATAATAACTAGAAGCTATCAATTTTAAGTGCTGTATTTGACAATTACTAGTTCAGATCTTCAAATTATTATTTGCAATAATAATTAGAAGCTATCAATTTTAAGTTCTGCATTTGACAATTACAAGTTCAGATCTTCAAGTTATTATTTGCAATAATAATTAGAAGCTATTAATTTTAAGTTCTGTATTTGACAATTACAAGTTCAGATCTTCAAGTTATAATTTGCAATAATAATTAGAAGCTATCAATTTTAAGTTCTGTATTTGACAATTACAAGTACAGATCTTCAAGTTATAATTTGCAATAATAATTGGAAGCTATCAATTTTAAATTCTGTATTTGACAATTACTAGTTCAGATCTTCAAGTTATAATTAGAAATAATAATTTGAATTTGACAAATCTAAGTTCTGTAATTCACTATTACAAGTTCAGATCTTCACGTTATAATTTACAATAATAATTAGAAGCTATCAATTTTAAGTTCTGTATTTGACAATTACAAGTTCAGATCTACAAGTTATAATTTGCACTAATAATTTGTATTTAACAATTAGAAGTTCTGTATTTGACAATTACAAGTTCAGATATTCAAGTTATAATTTGAAATAATAATTAGAAGCTATCAATTTTAAGTTCTGTATTTGACAATTACTAGTTCAGATCTTCAAGTTATAATTTGAAATAATAATTTGAATTTAACAAATCTAAGTTCTGTAATTCACTATTACAAGTTCAGATCTTCAAGTTATAATTTACAATAATAATTAGAAGCTATAAATTTTAAGTTCTGTATTTGACAATTACAAGTTCAGATCTTCAAGTTATAATTTGCACTAATAATTTGTATTTAACAATTAGAAGTTCTGTATTTGACAATTACAAGTTCAGATCTTCAAGTTATAATTTGCACTAATAATTTGTATTTAACAATTAGAAGTTCTGTATTTGACAATTACAAGTTCAGATCTTCAAGTTATAATTTGCAATAATAATTAGAAGCTATCAATTTTAAGTTCTGTATTTGACAATTACTAGTTCAGATCTTCAAGTTATAATTTGCACTAATAATTTGTATTTAACATTTAGAAGTTCTGTATTTGACTATTCCAAGTTCAGATATTCGAATTATTATTTGCAATCTTAGTTTGAATTTAACAATTCGAAGTTCTGTATTTACCTATTACAGGTTCAGATCTTCAAGTTATAATTTGCAATCACAATTTGTATTTAACAATGCTAAGTTGCGTATTTGTCTATTACAAGTTCAGATCTTCAAATGTTAATTTGCAATAATAATTAGAAGCTATCAATTATAAGTTCTCTATTTGACAATTACAAGTTCAGATCTTCAAGTTATAATTTGCAATAATAATTAGAAGCTATCAATTTTAAGTTCTGTATTTGACAATTACTAGTTCAGATCTTCAAGTAATAATTTGAAATAATAATTTGAATTTAACAAATCTAAGTTCTGTAATTCACTATTACAAGTTCAGATCTACAAGTTATAATTTACAATAATAACTAGAAGCTATCAATTTTAAGTGCTGTATTTGACAATTACTAGTTCAGATCTTCAAATTATTATTTGCAATAATAATTAGAAGCTATCAATTTTAAGTTCTGCATTTGACAATTACAAGTTCAGATCTTCAAGTTATTATATGCAATAATAATTAGAAGCTATCAATTTTAAGTTCTGTATTTGACAATTACTAGTTCAGATCTTCAAGTTATAATTAGAAATAATAATTTGAATTTGACAAATCTAAGTTCTGTAATTCACTATTACAAGTTCAGATCTTCAAGTTATAATTTGCACTAATAATTTGTATTTAACAATTAGAAGTTCTGTATTTGACAATTACAAGTTCAGATCTTCAAGTTATAATTTGCACTAATAATTTGTATTTAACAATTAGAAGTTCTGTATTTGACAATTACAAGTTCAGATCTTCAAGTTATAATTGGCAATAATAATTAGAAGCTATTAATTTTAAGTTCTGTATTTGACAATTACAAGTTCAGATCTTCAAGTTATAATTTGCAATAATAATTAGAAGCTATCAATTTTAAGTTCTGTATTTGACAATTACAAGTTCAGATCTTCAAGTTATAATTTGCACTAATAATTTGTATTTAACAATTAGAAGTTCTGTATTTGACAATCACAAGTTCAGAACTACAAGTTATAATTTGCAATAATAATTAGAAGCTATCAATTTTAAGATCTGTATTTGACAATTACTAGTTCAGATCATCAAATAATAATTTGAAATAATAATTTGAATTTAACAAATCTAAGTTCTGTAATTCACTATTACAAGTTCAGATCTTCTAGTTATAATTTACAATAATAATTAGAAGCTATCAATTTTAAGTGCTGTATTTGACATTTACTAGTTCAGATCTTCAAGTTATAATTTGCACTAATATTTTGGATTTAACAATTCGAAGTTCTGTATTTGACTATTACAAGTTCAGATCTTCAAGTTATAATTTGAATTATAATTATAAGCTATGAATTTTAAGTTCTGTATTTGACAATTACAAGTACAGATCTTCAAGTTATAATTTGCAATAAAAATTGGAAGCTATCAATTTTAAGTTCTGTATTTGACAATTACTAGTTCAGATCTTCAAGTTATAATTAGAAATAATAATTTGAATTTGACAAATCTAAGTTCTGTAATTCACTATTACAAGTTCAGATCTTCAAGTTATAATTTACAATTATAATTAGAAGCTATCAATTTTAAGTTCTGTATTTGACAATTACAAGTTCAGATCTACAAGTTATAATTTGCACTAATAATTTGTATTTAACAATTAGAAGTTCTGTATTTGACAATTACAAGTTCAGATATTCTAGTTATAATTCGAAATAATAATTAGAAGCTATGAATTTTAAGTTCTGTATTTGACAATTACTAGTTCAGATCTTCAAGTTATAATTTGAAATAATAATTTGAATTTAACAAATCTAAGTTCTGTAATTCACTATTACAAGTTCAGATCTTCAAGTTATAATTTACAATAATAATTAGAAGCTATGAATTTTAAGTTCTGTATTTGACAATTACTAGTTCAGATCTTCAAGTTATAATTTGAAATAATAATTTGAATTTAACAAATCTAAGTTCTGTAATTCACTATTACAAGTTCAGATCTTCAAGTTATAATTTACAATAATAATTAGAAGCTATAAATTTTAAGTTCTGTATTTGACAATTAGAAGTTCAGATCTTCAAGTTATAATTAGCAATAAAATTAGAAGCTATCAATTTTAAGTTCTGTATTTGACAATTACTAGTTCAGATCTTCAAGTTATAATTTGAAATAATAATTTGAATTTAACAAATCTAAGTTCTGTAATTCACTATTACAAGTTCAGATCTTCAAGTTATAATTTACAATAATAATTAGAAGCTATCAATTTTAAGTTCTGTATTTGACAATTACAAGTTCAGAACTTCAAGTTATAATTTGCACTAATAATTTGTATTTAACAATTAGAAGTTCTGTATTTGACTATTACAAGTTCAGATCTTCAAATTATTATTTGCAATAATAATTAGAAGCTATGAATTTTAAGTTCTGTATTTGACAATTACTAGTTCAGATCTTCAAGTTATAATTTGAAATAATAATTTGAATTTAACAAATCTAAGTTCTGTAATTCACTATTACAAGTTCAGATCTTCAAGTTATAATTTACAATAATAATTAGAAGCTATAAATTTTAAGTTCTGTATTTGACAATTAGAAGTTCAGATCTTCAAGTTATAATTAGCAATAAAATTAGAAGCTATCAATTTTAAGTTCTGTATTTGACAATTACTAGTTCAGATCTTCAAGTTATAATTTGAAATAATAATTTGAATTTAACAAATCTAAGTTCTGTAATTCACTATTACAAGTTCAGATCTTCAAGTTATAATTTACAATAATAATTAGAAGCTATCAATTTTAAGTTCTGTATTTGACAATTACAAGTTCAGAACTTCAAGTTATAATTTGCACTAATAATTTGTATTTAACAATTAGAAGTTCTGTATTTGACTATTACAAGTTCAGATCTTCAAATTATTATTTGCAATCTTAGTTTGAATTTAACAATTCGAAGTTCTGTATTTACCTATTACAGGTTCAGATCTTCAAGTTATAATTTGCAATCACAATTTGTATTTAACAATGCTAAGTTGCGTATTTGTCTATTACAAGTTCAGATCTTCAAATGTTAATTTGCAATAATAATTAGAAGCTATCAATTATAAGTTCTCTATTTGACAATTACAAGTTCAGATCTTCAAGTTATAATTTGCAATAATAATTAGAAGCTATCAATTTTAAGTTCTGTATTTGACAATTACTAGTTCAGATCTTCAAGTAATAATTTGAAATAATAATTTGAATTTAACAAATCTAAGTTCTGTAATTCACTATTACAAGTTCAGATCTACAAGTTATAATTTACAATAATAACTAGAAGCTATCAATTTTAAGTGCTGTATTTGACAATTACTAGTTCAGATCTTCAAATTATTATTTGCAATAATAATTAGAAGCTATCAATTTTAAGTTCTGCATTTGACAATTACAAGTTCAGATCTTCAAGTTATTATTTGCAATAATAATTAGAAGCTATTAATTTTAAGTTCTGTATTTGACAATTACAAGTTCAGATCTTCAAGTTATAATTTGCAATAATAATTAGAAGCTATCAATTTTAAGTTCTGTATTTGACAATTACAAGTTCAGATCTTCAAGTTATAATTTGAATTATAATTATAAGCTATCAATTTTAAGTTCTGTATTTGACAATTACAAGTACAGATCTTCAAGTTATAATTTGCAATAATAATTGGAAGCTATCAATTTTAAATTCTGTATTTGACAATTACTAGTTCAGATCTTCAAGTTATAATTAGAAATAATAATTTGAATTTGACAAATCTAAGTTCTGTAATTCACTATTACAAGTTCAGATCTTCACGTTATAATTTACAATAATAATTAGAAGCTATCAATTTTAAGTTCTGTATTTGACAATTACAAGTTCAGATCTACAAGTTATAATTTGCACTAATAATTTGTATTTAACAATTAGAAGTTCTGTATTTGACAATTACAAGTTCAGATATTCAAGTTATAATTTGAAATAATAATTAGAAGCTATCAATTTTAAGTTCTGTATTTGACAATTACAAGTTCAGATCTTCAAGTTATAATTTGCAATAATAATTAGAAGCTATCAATTTTAAGTTCTGTATTGGACAATTACTAGTTCAGATCTTCAAGTTATAATTTGAAATAATAATTTGAATTTAACAAATCTAAGTTCTGTAATTCACTATTACAAGTTCAGATCTTCAAGTTATAATTTACAATAATAATTAGAAGCTATAAATTTTAAGTTCTGTATTTGACAATTACAAGTTCAGATCTTCAAGTTATAATTTGCACTAATAATTTGTATTTAACAATTAGAAGTTCTGTATTTGACAATTACAAGTTCAGATCTTCAAGTTATAATTTGCACTAATAATTTGTATTTAACAATTAGAAGTTCTGTATTTGACAATTACAAGTTCAGATCTTCAAGTTATAATTTGCAATAATAATTAGAAGCTATCAATTTTAAGTTCTGTATTTGACAATTACTAGTTCAGATCTTCAAGTTATAATTTGCACTAATAATTTGTATTTAACATTTAGAAGTTCTGTATTTGACTATTACAAGTTCAGATATTCGAATTATTATTTGCAATCTTAGTTTGAATTTAACAATTCGAAGTTCTGTATTTACCTATTACAGGTTCAGATCTTCAAGTTATAATTTGCAATCACAATTTGTATTTAACAATGCTAAGTTGCGTATTTGTCTATTACAAGTTCAGATCTTCAAATGTTAATTTGCAATAATAATTAGAAGCTATCAATTATAAGTTCTCTATTTGACAATTACAAGTTCAGATCTTCAAGTTATAATTTGCAATAATAATTAGAAGCTATCAATTTTAAGTTCTGTATTTGACAATTACTAGTTCAGATCTTCAAGTAATAATTTGAAATAATAATTTGAATTTAACAAATCTAAGTTCTGTAATTCACTATTACAAGTTCAGATCTACAAGTTATAATTTACAATAATAACTAGAAGCTATCAATTTTAAGTGCTGTATTTGACAATTACTAGTTCAGATCTTCAAATTATTATTTGCAATAATAATTAGAAGCTATCAATTTTAAGTTCTGCATTTGACAATTACAAGTTCAGATCTTCAAGTTATTATATGCAATAATAATTAGAAGCTATCAATTTTAAGTTCTGTATTTGACAATTACTAGTTCAGATCTTCAAGTTATAATTAGAAATAATAATTTGAATTTGACAAATCTAAGTTCTGTAATTCACTATTACAAGTTCAGATCTTCAAGTTATAATTTGCACTAATAATTTGTATTTAACAATTAGAAGTTCTGTATTTGACAATTACAAGTTCAGATCTTCAAGTTATAATTTGCACTAATAATTTGTATTTAACAATTAGAAGTTCTGTATTTGACAATTACAAGTTCAGATCTTCAAGTTATAATTGGCAATAATAATTAGAAGCTATTAATTTTAAGTTCTGTATTTGACAATTACAAGTTCAGATCTTCAAGTTATAATTTGCAATAATAATTAGAAGCTATCAATTTTAAGTTCTGTATTTGACAATTACAAGTTCAGATCTTCAAGTTATAATTTGCACTAATAATTTGTATTTAACAATTAGAAGTTCTGTATTTGACAATCACAAGTTCAGAACTACAAGTTATAATTTGCAATAATAATTAGAAGCTATCAATTTTAAGATCTGTATTTGACAATTACTAGTTCAGATCATCAAATAATAATTTGAAATAATAATTTGAATTTAACAAATCTAAGTTCTGTAATTCACTATTACAAGTTCAGATCTTCTAGTTATAATTTACAATAATAATTAGAAGCTATCAATTTTAAGTGCTGTATTTGACATTTACTAGTTCAGATCTTCAAGTTATAATTTGCACTAATATTTTGGATTTAACAATTCGAAGTTCTGTATTTGACTATTACAAGTTCAGATCTTCAAGTTATAATTTGAATTATAATTATAAGCTATCAATTTTAAGTTCTGTATTTGACAATTACAAGTACAGATCTTCAAGTTATAATTTGCAATAAAAATTGGAAGCTATCAATTTTAAGTTCTGTATTTGACAATTACTAGTTCAGATCTTCAAGTTATAATTAGAAATAATAATTTGAATTTGACAAATCTAAGTTCTGTAATTCACTATTACAAGTTCAGATCTTCAAGTTATAATTTACAATTATAATTAGAAGCTATCAATTTTAAGTTCTGTATTTGACAATTACAAGTTCAGATCTACAAGTTATAATTTGCACTAATAATTTGTATTTAACAATTAGAAGTTCTGTATTTGACAATTACAAGTTCAGATATTCTAGTTATAATTTGAAATAATAATTAGAAGCTATGAATTTTAAGTTCTGTATTTGACAATTACTAGTTCAGATCTTCAAGTTATAATTTGAAATAATAATTTGAATTTAACAAATCTAAGTTCTGTAATTCACTATTACAAGTTCAGATCTTCAAGTTATAATTTACAATAATAATTAGAAGCTATGAATTTTAAGTTCTGTATTTGACAATTACTAGTTCAGATCTTCAAGTTATAATTTGAAATAATAATTTGAATTTAACAAATCTAAGTTCTGTAATTCACTATTACAAGTTCAGATCTTCAAGTTATAATTTACAATAATAATTAGAAGCTATAAATTTTAAGTTCTGTATTTGACAATTAGAAGTTCAGATCTTCAAGTTATAATTAGCAATAAAATTAGAAGCTATCAATTTTAAGTTCTGTATTTGACAATTACTAGTTCAGATCTTCAAGTTATAATTTGAAATAATAATTTGAATTTAACAAATCTAAGTTCTGTAATTCACTATTACAAGTTCAGATCTTCAAGTTATAATTTACAATAATAATTAGAAGCTATCAATTTTAAGTTCTGTATTTGACAATTACAAGTTCAGAACTTCAAGTTATAATTTGCACTAATAATTTGTATTTAACAATTAGAAGTTCTGTATTTGACTATTACAAGTTCAGATCTTCAAATTATTATTTGCAATAATAATTAGAAGCTATGAATTTTAAGTTCTGTATTTGACAATTACTAGTTCAGATCTTCAAGTTATAATTTGAAATAATAATTTGAATTTAACAAATCTAAGTTCTGTAATTCACTATTACAAGTTCAGATCTTCAAGTTATAATTTACAATAATAATTAGAAGCTATAAATTTTAAGTTCTGTATTTGACAATTAGAAGTTCAGATCTTCAAGTTATAATTAGCAATAAAATTAGAAGCTATCAATTTTAAGTTCTGTATTTGACAATTACTAGTTCAGATCTTCAAGTTATAATTTGAAATAATAATTTGAATTTAACAAATCTAAGTTCTGTAATTCACTATTACAAGTTCAGATCTTCAAGTTATAATTTACAATAATAATTAGAAGCTATCAATTTTAAGTTCTGTATTTGACAATTACAAGTTCAGAACTTCAAGTTATAATTTGCACTAATAATTTGTATTTAACAATTAGAAGTTCTGTATTTGACTATTACAAGTTCAGATCTTCAAATTATTATTTGCAATCTTAGTTTGAATTTAACAATTCGAAGTTCTGTATTTACCTATTACAGGTTCAGATCTTCAAGTTATAATTTGCAATCACAATTTGTATTTAACAATGCTAAGTTGCGTATTTGTCTATTACAAGTTCAGATCTTCAAATGTTAATTTGCAATAATAATTAGAAGCTATCAATTATAAGTTCTCTATTTGACAATTACAAGTTCAGATCTTCAAGTTATAATTTGCAATAATAATTAGAAGCTATCAATTTTAAGTTCTGTATTTGACAATTACTAGTTCAGATCTTCAATTAATAATTTGAAATAATAATTTGAATTTAACAAATCTAAGTTCTGTAATTCACTATTACAAGTTCAGATCTACAAGTTATAATTTACAATAATAACTAGAAGCTATCAATTTTATGTGCTGTATTTGACAATTACTAGTTCAGATCTTCAAATTATTATTTGCAATAATAATTAGAAGCTATCAATTTTAAGTTCTGCATTTGACAATTACAAGTTCAGATCTTCAAGTTATTATTTGCAATAATAATTAGAAGCTATTAATTTTAAGTTCTGTATTTGACAATTACAAGTTCAGAACCTCAAGTTATAATTTGCAATAATAATTAGAAGCTATCAATTTTAAGTTCTGTATTTGACAATTACAAGTTCAGATCTTCAAGTTATAATTTGAATTATAATTATAAGCTATCAATTTTAAGTTCTGTATTTGACAATTACAAGTACAGATCTTCAAGTTATAATTTGCAATAATAATTGGAAGCTATCAATTTTAAGTTCTGTATTTGACAATTACTAGTTCAGATCTTCAAGTTATAATTAGAAATAATAATTTGAATTTGACAAATCTAAGTTCTGTAATTCACTATTACAAGTTCAGATCTTCACGTTATAATTTACAATAATAATTAGAAGCTATCAATTTTAAGTTCTGTATTTGACAATTACAAGTTCAGATCTACAAGTTATAATTTGCACTAATAATTTGTATTTAACAATTAGAAGTTCTGTATTTGACAATTACAAGTTCAGATATTCAAGTTATAATTTGAAATAATAATTAGAAGCTATCAATTTTAAGTTCTGTATTTGACAATTACAAGTTCAGATCTTCAAGTTATAATTTGCAATAATAATTAGAAGCTATCAATTTTAAGTTCTGTATTTGACAATTACTAGTTCAGATCTGCAAGTTATAATTTGAAATAATAATTTGAATTTAACAAATCTAAGTTCTGTAATTCACTATTACAAGTTCAGATCTTCAAGTTATAATTTACAATAATAATTAGAAGCTATAAATTTTAAGTTCTGTATTTGACAATTACAAGTTCAGATCTTCATGTTATAATTTGCACTAATAATTTGTATTTAACAATTAGAAGTTCTGTAATTGACAATTACAAGTTCAGATCTTCAAGTTATAATTTGCACTAATAATTTGTATTTAACAATTAGAAGTTCTGTATTTGACAATTACAAGTTCAGATATTCTAGTTATAATTTGAAATAATAATTAGAAGCTATCAATTTTAAGTTCTGTATTTGACAATTACAAGTTCAGATCTTCAAGTTATAATTTGCAATAATAATTAGAAGCTATGAATTTTAAGTTCTGTATTTGACAATTACTAGTTCAGATCTTCAAGTTATAATTTGAAATAATAATTTGAATTTAACAAATCTAAGTTCTGTAATTAACTATTACAAGTTCAGATCTTCAAGTTATAATTTACAATAATAATTAGAAGCTATAAATTTTAAGTTCTGTATTTGACAATTAGAAGTTCAGATCTTCAAGTTATAATTAGCAATAAAATTAGAAGCTATCAATTTTAAGTTCTGTATTTGACAATTACTAGTTCAGATCTTCAAGTTATAATTTGAAATAATAATTTGAATTTAACAAATCTAAGTTCTGTAATTCACTATTACAAGTTCAGATCTTCAAGTTATAATTTACAATAATAATTAGAAGCTATTAATTTTAAGTTCTGTATTTGACAATTACAAGTTCAGAACTTCAAGTTATAATTTGCACTAATAATTTGTATTTAACAATTAGAAGTTCTGTATTTGACTATTACAAGTTCAGATCTTCAAATTATTATTTGCAATCTTAGTTTGAATTTAACAATTCGAAGTTCTGTATTTACCTATTACAGGTTCAGATCTTCAAGTTATAATTTGCAATCACAATTTGTATTTAACAATGCTAAGTTGCGTATTTGTCTATTACAAGTTCAGATCTTCAAATGTTAATTTGCAATAATAATTAGAAGCTATCAATTATAAGTTCTCTATTTGACAATTACAAGTTCAGATCTTCAAGTTATAATTTGCAATAATAATTAGAAGCTATCAATTTTAAGTTCTGTATTTGACAATTACTAGTTCAGATCTTCAAGTAATAATTTGAAATAATAATTTGAATTTAACAAATCTAAGTTCTGTAATTCACTATTACAAGTTCAGATCTACAAGTTATAATTTACAATAATAACTAGAAGCTATCAATTTTAAGTGCTGTATTTGACAATTACTAGTTCAGATCTTCAAATTATTATTTGCAATAATAATTAGAAGCTATCAATTTTAAGTTCTGCATTTGACAATTACAAGTTCAGATCTTCAAGTTATTATTTGCAATAATAATTAGAAGCTATTAATTTTAAGTTCTGTATTTGACAATTACAAGTTCAGATCTTCAAGTTATAATTTGCAATAATAATTAGAAGCTATCAATTTTAAGTTCTGTATTTGACAATTACAAGTTCTGATCTTCCAGTTATAATTTGCAATAATAATTAGAAGCTATCAATTTTAAGTTCTGTATTGGACAATTACTAGTTCAGATCTTCAAGTTATAATTTGAAATAATAATTTGAATTTAACAAATCTAAGTTCTGTAATTCACTATTACAAGTTCAGATCTTCAAGTTATAATTTACAATAATAATTAGAAGCTATAAATTTTAAGTTCTGTATTTGACAATTACAAGTTCAGATCTTCAAGTTATAATTTGCACTAATAATTTGTATTTAACAATTAGAAGTTCTGTATTTGACAATTACAAGTTCAGATCTTCAAGTTATAATTTGCACTAATAATTTGTATTTATCAATTTGAAGTTCTGTATTTGACAATTACAAGTTCAGATCTTCAAGTTATAATTTGCAATAATAATTAGAAGCTATCAATTTTAAGTTCTGTATTTGACAATTACTAGTTCAGATCATCAAGTTATAATTTGCACTAATAATTTGTATTTAACATTTAGAAGTTCTGTATTTGACTATTACAAGTTCAGATATTCGAATTATTATTTGCAATCTTAGTTTGAATTTAACAATTCGAAGTTCTGTATTTACCTATTACAGGTTCAGATCTTCAAGTTATAATTTGCAATCACAATTTGTATTTAACAATGCTAAGTTGCGTATTTGTCTATTACAAGTTCAGATCTTCAAATGTTAATTTGCAATAATAATTAGAAGCTATCAATTATAAGTTCTCTATTTGACAATTACAAGTTCAGATCTTCAAGTTATAATTTGCAATAATAATTAGAAGCCATCAATTTTAAGTTCTGTATTTGACAATTACTAGTTCAGATCTTCAAGTAATAATTTGAAATAATAATTTGAATTTAACAAATCTAAGTTCTGTAATTCACTATTACAAGTTCAGATCTACAAGTTATAATTTACAATAATAACTAGAAGCTATCAATTTTAAGTGCTGTATTTGACAATTACTAGTTCAGATCTTCAAATTATTATTTGCAATAATAATTAGAAGCTATCAATTTTAAGTTCTGCATTTGACAATTACAAGTTCAGATCTTCAAGTTATTATATGCAATAATAATTAGAAGCTATCAATTTTAAGTTCTGTATTTGACAATTACTAGTTCAGATCTTCAAGTTATAATTAGAAATAATAATTTGAATTTGACATATCTAAGTTCTGTAATTCACTATTACAAGTTCAGATCTTCAAGTTATAATTTGCACTAATAATTTGTATTTAACAATTAGAAGTTCTGTATTTGACAATTACAAGTTCAGATCTTCAAGTTATAATTTGCACTAATAATTTGTATTTAACAATTAGAAGTTCTGTATTTGACAATTACAAGTTCAGATCTTCAAGTTATAATTGGCAATAATAATTAGAAGCTATTAATTTTAAGTTCTGTATTTGACAATTACAAGTTCAGATCTTCAAGTTATAATTTGCAATAATAATTAGAAGCTATCAATTTTAAGTTCTGTATTTGACAATTACAAGTTCAGATCTTCAAGTTATAATTTGCACTAATAATTTGTATTTAACAATTAGAAGTTCTGTATTTGACAATCACAAGTTCAGAACTACAAGTTATAATTTGCAATAATAATTAGAAGCTATCAATTTTAAGATCTGTATTTGACAATTACTAGTTCAGATCATCAAATAATAATTTGAAATAATAATTTGAATTTAACAAATCTAAGTTCTGTAATTCACTATTACAAGTTCAGATCTTCTAGTTATAATTTACAATAATAATTAGAAGCTATCAATTTTAAGTGCTGTATTTGACATTTACTAGTTCAGATCTTCAAGTTATAATTTGCACTAATATTTTGGATTTAACAATTCGAAGTTCTGTATTTGACTATTACAAGTTCAGATCTTCAAGTTATAATTTGAATTATAATTATAAGCTATCAATTTTAAGTTCTGTATTTGACAATTACAAGTACAGATCTTCAAGTTATAATTTGCAATAAAAATTGGAAGCTATCAATTTTAAGTTCTGTATTTGACAATTACTAGTTCAGATCTTCAAGTTATAATTAGAAATAATAATTTGAATTTGACAAATCTAAGTTCTGTAATTCACTATTACAAGTTCAGATCTTCAAGTTATAATTTACAATTATAATTAGAAGCTATCAATTTTAAGTTCTGTATTTGACAATTACAAGTTCAGATCTACAAGTTATAATTTGCACTAATAATTTGTATTTAACAATTAGAAGTTCTGTATTTGACAATTACAAGTTCAGATATTCTAGTTATAATTTGAAATAATAATTAGAAGCTATCAATTTTAAGTTCTGTATTTGACAATTACAAGTTCAGATCTTCAAGTTATAATTTGCAATAATAATTAGAAGCTATGAATTTTAAGTTCTGTATTTGACAATTACTAGTTCAGATCTTCAAGTTAGAATTTGAAATAATAATTTGAATTTAACAAATCTAAGTTCTGTAATTCACTATTACAAGTTCAGATCTTCAAGTTATAATTTACAATAATAATTAGAAGCTATAAATTTTAAGTTCTGTATTTGACAATTAGAAGTTCAGATCTTCAAGTTATAATTAGCAATAAAATTAGAAGCTATCAATTTTAAGTTCTGTATTTGACAATTACTAGTTCAGATCTTCAAGTTATAATTTGAAATAATAATTTGAATTTAACAAATCTAAGTTCTGTAATTCACTATTACAAGTTCAGATCTTCAAGTTATAATTTACAATAATAATTAGAAGCTATCAATTTTAAGTTCTGTATTTGACAATTACAAGTTCAGAACTTCAAGTTATAATTTGCACTAATAATTTGTATTTAACAATTAGAAGTTCTGTATTTGACAATTACAAGTTCAGATCTTCAAGTTATAATTGGCAATAATAATTAGAAGCTATTAATTTTAAGTTCTGTATTTGACAATTACAAGTTCAGATCTTCAAGTTATAATTTGCAATAATAATTAGAAGCTATCAATTTTAAGTTCTGTATTTGACAATTACAAGTTCAGATCTTCAAGTTATAATTTGAAATAATAATTTGAATTTGACAAATCTAAGTTCTGTAATTCACTATTACAAGTTCAGAACTACAAGTTATAATTTGCAATAATAATTAGAAGCTATCAATTTTAAGATCTGTATTTGACAATTACTAGTTCAGATCATCAAATAATAATTTGAAATAATAATTTGAATTTAACAAATCTAAGTTCTGTAATTCACTATTACAAGTTCAGATCTTCTAGTTATAATTTACAATAATAATTAGAAGCTATCAATTTTAAGTGCTGTATTTGACATTTACTAGTTCAGATCTTCAAGTTATAATTTGCACTAATATTTTGGATTTAACAATTCGAAGTTCTGTATTTGACTATTACAAGTTCAGATCTTCAAGTTATAATTTGAATTATAATTATAAGCTATCAATTTTAAGTTCTGTATTTGACAATTACAAGTACAGATCTTCAAGTTATAATTTGCAATAAAAATTGGAAGCTATCAATTTTAAGTTCTGTATTTGACAATTACTAGTTCAGATCTTCAAGTTATAATTAGAAATAATAATTTGAATTTGACAAATCTAAGTTCTGTAATTCACTATTACAAGTTCAGATCTTCAAGTTATAATTTACAATTATAATTAGAAGCTATCAATTTTAAGTTCTGTATTTGACAATTACAAGTTCAGATCTACAAGTTATAATTTGCACTAATAATTTGTATTTAACAATTAGAAGTTCTGTATTTGACAATTACAAGTTCAGATATTCTAGTTATAATTTGAAATAATAATTAGAAGCTATCAATTTTAAGTTCTGTATTTGACAATTACAAGTTCAGATCTTCAAGTTATAATTTGCAATAATAATTAGAAGCTATGAATTTTAAGTTCTGTATTTGACAATTACTAGTTCAGATCTTCAAGTTAGAATTTGAAATAATAATTTGAATTTAACAAATCTAAGTTCTGTAATTCACTATTACAAGTTCAGATCTTCAAGTTATAATTTACAATAATAATTAGAAGCTATAAATTTTAAGTTCTGTATTTGACAATTAGAAGTTCAGATCTTCAAGTTATAATTAGCAATAAAATTAGAAGCTATCAATTTTAAGTTCTGTATTTGACAATTACTAGTTCAGATCTTCAAGTTATAATTTGAAATAATAATTTGAATTTAACAAATCTAAGTTCTGTAATTCACTATTACAAGTTCAGATCTTCAAGTTATAATTTACAATAATAATTAGAAGCTATCAATTTTAAGTTCTGTATTTGACAATTACAAGTTCAGAACTTCAAGTTATAATTTGCACTAATAATTTGTATTTAACAATTAGAAGTTCTGTATTTGACAATTACAAGTTCAGATCTTCAAGTTATAATTGGCAATAATAATTAGAAGCTATTAATTTTAAGTTCTGTATTTGACAATTACAAGTTCAGATCTTCAAGTTATAATTTGCAATAATAATTAGAAGCTATCAATTTTAAGTTCTGTATTTGACAATTACAAGTTCAGATCTTCAAGTTATAATTTGCACTAATAATTTGTATTTAACAATTAGAAGTTCTGTATTTGACAATCACAAGTTCAGAACTACAAGTTATAATTTGCAATAATAATTAGAAGCTATCAATTTTAAGATCTGTATTTGACAATTACTAGTTCAGATCATCAAATAATAATTTGAAATAATAATTTGAATTTAACAAATCTAAGTTCTGTAATTCACTATTACAAGTTCAGATCTTCTAGTTATAATTTACAATAATAATTAGAAGCTATCAATTTTAAGTGCTGTATTTGACATTTACTAGTTCAGATCTTCAAGTTATAATTTGCACTAATATTTTGGATTTAACAATTCGAAGTTCTGTATTTGACTATTACAAGTTCAGATCTTCAAGTTATAATTTGAATTATAATTATAAGCTATCAATTTTAAGTTCTGTATTTGACAATTACAAGTACAGATCTTCAAGTTATAATTTGCAATAAAAATTGGAAGCTATCAATTTTAAGTTCTGTATTTGACAATTACTAGTTCAGATCTTCAAGTTATAATTAGAAATAATAATTTGAATTTGACAAATCTAAGTTCTGTAATTCACTATTACAAGTTCAGATCTTCAAGTTATAATTTACAATTATAATTAGAAGCTATCAATTTTAAGTTCTGTATTTGACAATTACAAGTTCAGATCTACAAGTTATAATTTGCACTAATAATTTGTATTTAACAATTAGAAGTTCTGTATTTGACAATTACAAGTTCAGATATTCTAGTTATAATTTGAAATAATAATTAGAAGCTATCAATTTTAAGTTCTGTATTTGACAATTACAAGTTCAGATCTTCAAGTTATAATTTGCAATAATAATTAGAAGCTATGAATTTTAAGTTCTGTATTTGACAATTACTAGTTCAGATCTTCAAGTTAGAATTTGAAATAATAATTTGAATTTAACAAATCTAAGTTCTGTAATTCACTATTACAAGTTCAGATCTTCAAGTTATAATTTACAATAATAATTAGAAGCTATAAATTTTAAGTTCTGTATTTGACAATTAGAAGTTCAGATCTTCAAGTTATAATTAGCAATAAAATTAGAAGCTATCAATTTTAAGTTCTGTATTTGACAATTACTAGTTCAGATCTTCAAGTTATAATTTGAAATAATAATTTGAATTTAACAAATCTAAGTTCTGTAATTCACTATTACAAGTTCAGATCTTCAAGTTATAATTTACAATAATAATTAGAAGCTATCAATTTTAAGTTCTGTATTTGACAATTACAAGTTCAGAACTTCAAGTTATAATTTGCACTAATAATTTGTATTTAACAATTAGAAGTTCTGTATTTGACTATTACAAGTTCAGATCTTCAAATTATTATTTGCAATCTTAGTTTGAATTTAACAATTCGAAGTTCTGTATTTACCTATTACAGGTTCAGATCTTCAAGTTATAATTTGCAATCACAATTTGTATTTAACAATGCTAAGTTGCGTATTTGTCTATTACAAGTTCAGATCTTCAAATGTTAATTTGCAATAATAATTAGAAGCTATCAATTATAAGTTCTCTATTTGACAATTACAAGTTCAGATCTTCAAGTTATAATTTGCAATAATAATTAGAAGCTATCAATTTTAAGTTCTGTATTTGACAATTACTAGTTCAGATCTTCAAGTAATAATTTGAAATAATAATTTGAATTTAACAAATCTAAGTTCTGTAATTCACTATTACAAGTTCAGATCTACAAGTTATAATTTACAATAATATCTAGAAGCTATCAATTTTAAGTGCTGTATTTGACAATTACTAGTTCAGATCTTCAAATTATTATTTGCAATAATAATTAGAAGCTATCAATTTTAAGTTCTGCATTTGACAATTACAAGTTCAGATCTTCAAGTTATTATTTGCAATAATAATTAGAAGCTATCAATTATAAGTTCTGTATTTGACAATTACTAGTTCAGATCTTCAAGTTATAATTAGAAATAATAATTTGAATTTGACAAATCTAAGTTCTGTAATTCACTATTACAAGTTCAGATCTTCAAGTTATAATTTGCACTAATAATTTGTATTTAACAATTAGAAGTTCTGTATTTGACAATTACAAGTTCAGATCTTCAAGTTATAATTTGCACTAATAATTTGTATTTAACAATTAGAAGTTCTGTATTTGACAATTACAAGTTCAGATCTTCAAGTTATAATTGGCAATAATAATTAGAAGCTATTAATTTTAAGTTCTGTATTTGACAATTACAAGTTCAGATCTTCAAGTTATAATTTGCAATAATAATTAGAAGCTATCAATTTTAAGTTCTGTATTTGACAATTACTAGTTCAGATCTTCAAGTAATAATTTGAAATAATAATTTGAATTTAACAAATCTAAGTTCTGTAATTCACTATTACAAGTTCAGATCTACAAGTTATAATTTACAATAATATCTAGAAGCTATCAATTTTAAGTGCTGTATTTGACAATTACTAGTTCAGATCTTCAAATTATTATTTGCAATAATAATTAGAAGCTATCAATTTTAAGTTCTGCATTTGACAATTACAAGTTCAGATCTTCAAGTTATTATTTGCAATAATAATTAGAAGCTATCAATTTTAAGTTCTGTATTTGACAATTACTAGTTCAGATCTTCAAGTTATAATTAGAAATAATAATTTGAATTTGACAAATCTAAGTTCTGTAATTCACTATTACAAGTTCAGATCTTCAAGTTATAATTTGCACTAATAATTTGTATTTAACAATTAGAAGTTCTGTATTTGACAATTACAAGTTCAGATCTTCAAGTTATAATTTGCACTAATAATTTGTATTTAACAATTAGAAGTTCTGTATTTGACAATTACAAGTTCAGATCTTCAAGTTATAATTGGCAATAATAATTAGAAGCTATTAATTTTAAGTTCTGTATTTGACAATTACAAGTTCAGATCTTCAAGTTATAATTTGCAATAATAATTAGAAGCTATCAATTTTAAGTTCTGTATTTGACAATTACAAGTTCAGATCTTCAAGTTATAATTTGCACTAATAATTTGTATTTAACAATTAGAAGTTCTGTATTTGACAATCACAAGTTCAGAACTACAAGTTATAATTTGCAATAATAATTAGAAGCTATCAATTTTAAGATCTGTATTTGACAATTACTAGTTCAGATCATCAAATAATAATTTGAAATAATAATTTGAATTTAACAAATCTAAGTTCTGTAATTCACTATTACAAGTTCAGATCTTCTAGTTATAATTTACAATAATAATTAGAAGCTATCAATTTTAAGTGCTGTATTTGACATTTACTAGTTCAGATCTTCAAGTTATAATTTGCACTAATATTTTGGATTTAACAATTCGAAGTTCTGTATTTGACTATTACAAGTTCAGATCTTCAAGTTATAATTTGAATTATAATTATAAGCTATCAATTTTAAGTTCTGTATTTGACAATTACAAGTCGTCGGCTGAGAATTTGTTTGTCGTAAACGACAATTTTGACTTTTTCAACCTAAGCATACTTTTAGGGGTTTTCGGACCTGCTCTTTCGATTACACTAATCAGAAAAAAGCTATCTCTTTTCGTTGCTGAGATACTCAGAATTTGTTTACCGTATGAACAATGGTTTTGAGCTGCTGTAACAATTTGTTTGCAGTATAGACCAATTCATGGCGTATACGTCAATTTTTCCACATAAAGTTGGCATTTTAATTAGTCAGAATTTATTTGCGGTATGTAGATAGGGAATGGCTATACGGCATATATGACAAAAACATTCTTAATACTTGTTTGCCGTACGTGTTTATAATTATTGAAGTACGTTTAAAATTCGAATGGATATACTGCAAACTAAGTTTAAATGACATATCAAGTGCACTGTTTAAAATTTTACAAGTAGTGGTTATTGACAATTCAGATGTAAAACGAATTACCTTATGGAGTGACTCATGTGTACCTACCACAAAATAAAAACCAAATTAATTCAACAGCCATAAAACAATTTTTGTATGACCATCAAAATATTCAACAAATAACTCAAAAATTCTACGAGCCGGGTCATTCGCTTATACAAGAAATCGACTGTGTGCATAGTGCAATGCAACCACATAACTTTTTGTCGTTTTCGAAAAAATCCAGTCAATTGAGTTTTCAAAAAGTTCCTTTTTCAAAAGTAAAAATGATTGAATACAATTCTAACGAAAACTTCACAATGAAATATAAAATATCAGGCAGACAGATGCTATATAATAATGTATCCATTATTAAAACTGCAACCAAAAAAGTAATGAAAACGTCAAAAAATTTATTTAACCAAAAATTATTGCCGATTTCCTATCGTCCAAGTACGAGTATAAGCAATGAGAAGAAAGAAGACATTAAAAGCCTTCTAAGGTTTTTACCTGATGAAGATCAAAGATATTTTGAATCATTATTAAAAATATAAAATTGTATTATTGAGTGAATTAAGTATTTTGTTTACTTATAATTCTAAAACACATTAAATTGTTTAATTAACTTATTCAAAAAATATAATATGCTTTCTTGTATTCCTTTTAAGATTTTCAAACCTCATCCAGCTGAAATAATATCTTCCCCTATATGAAATTTAAATAGTATTTTATTATAATTATTTTATTTTAGCTGTAGTGAAGTGACACGCAAACATCACCTTTGTTTTTCATTTTGGCTTACATCTAAGAATTTGTTTAACGTATGTATATCAAGAAAATTTGCCGTATATCCCTATAAAATTCCAACTTGTCATTTCAGTGGTTTTTACGGCAAACTCATTCCGAAAAAATTTGTTAATATCTTCTAAAGTAAATTCGTCCCAGTTTTAGAAACATTTGGGTAATAATTAGAATTATTGCACTAATTTATAAAAAAAAAATTAGAAAATCCTATCGGTCAGTTTTTCCAATATATGTGTTTAAACATTAAAATTCAATTTCTGCAATTGTAAAAAATGGCGTTTACCGCAAACAAATTCTCAGCCGACGAAGTACAGATCTTCAAGTTATAATTTGCAATAAAAATTGGAAGCTATCAATTTTAAGTTCTGTATTTGACAATTACTAGTTCAGATCTTCAAGTTATAATTAGAAATAATAATTTGAATTTGACAAATCTAAGTTCTGTAATTCACTATTACAAGTTCAGATCTTCAAGTTATAATTTACAATTATAATTAGAAGCTATCAATTTTAAGTTCTGTATTTGACAATTACAAGTTCAGATCTACAAGTTATAATTTGCACTAATAATTTGTATTTAACAATTAGAAGTTCTGTATTTGACAATTACAAGTTCAGATATTCTAGTTATAATTTGAAATAATAATTAGAAGCTATCAATTTTAAGTTCTGTATTTGACAATTACAAGTTCAGATCTTCAAGTTATAATTTGCAATAATAATTAGAAGCTATGAATTTTAAGTTCTGTATTTGACAATTACTAGTTCAGATCTTCAAGTTATAATTTGAAATAATAATTTGAATTTAACAAATCTAAGTTCTGTAATTCACTATTACAAGTTCAGATCTTCAAGTTATAATTTACAATAATAATTAGAAGCTATCAATTTTAAGTTCTGTATTTGACAATTACAAGTTCAGAACTTCAAGTTATAATTTGCACTAATAATTTGTATTTAACAATTAGAAGTTCTGTATTTGACAATTACAAGTTCAGATCTTCAAGTTATATTTTGCAATAATAATTAGAAGCTATCAATTTTAAGTTCTGTATTTGACAATTACAAGTTCAGATCTTCAAGTTATAATTTGCACTAATAATTTGTATTTAATAATTAGAAGTTCTGTATTTGACAATTACAAGTTCAGATCTTCAAGTTATAATTTGCAATAATAATTAGAAGCTATTAATTTTAAGTTCTGTATTTGACAATTACAAGTTCAGATCTTCAAGTTATAATTTGCAATAATAATTAGAAGCTATCAATTTTAAGTTCTGTATTTGACAATTTAAAGTTTAGATCTTCAAGTTATAATTTGCACTAATAATTTGTATTTAACAATTAGAAGTTCTGTATTTGACAATCACAAGTTCAGAACTACAAGTTATAATTTGCAATAATAATTAGAAGCTATCAATTTTAAGATCTGTATTTGACAATTACTAGTTCAGATCATCAAATAATAATTTGAAATAATAATTTGAATTTAACAAATCTAAGTTCTGTAATTCACTATTACAAGTTCAGATCTTCTAGTTATAATTTACAATAATAATTAGAAGCTATCAATTTTAAGTGCTGTATTTGACAATTACTAGTTCAGATCTTCAAGTTATAATTTGCACTAATATTTTGGATTTAACAATTCGAAGTTCTGTATTTGACTATTACAAGTTCAGATCTTCAAGTTATAATTTGAATTATAATTATAAGCTATCAATTTTAAGTTCTGTATTTGACAATTACAAGTACAGATCTTCAAATGTTAATTTGCAATAATAATTAGAAGCTATCAATTATAAGTTCTCTATTTGACAATTACAAGTTCAGATCTTCAAGTTATAATTTGCAATAATAATTAGAAGCTATCAATTTTAAGTTCTGTATTTGACAATTACTAGTTCAGATCTTCAAGTAATAATTTGAAATAATAATTTGAATTTAACAAATCTAAGTTCTGTAATTCACTATTACAAGTTCAGATCTACAAGTTATAATTTACAATAATAACTAGAAGCTATCAATTTTAAGTGCTGTATTTGACAATTACTAGTTCAGATCTTCAAATTATTATTTGCAATAATAATTAGAAGCTATCAATTTTAAGTTCTGCATTTGACAATTACAAGTTCAGATCTTCGAGTTATAATTTGCAATAATAATTAGAAGCTATCAATTTTAAGTTCTGTATTTGACAATTACTAGTTCAGATCTTCAAGTTATAATTAGAAATAATAATTTGAATTTGACAAATCTAAGTTCTGTAATTCACTATTACAAGTTCAGATCTTCAAGTTATAATTTACAATAATAATTAGAAGCTATCAATTTTAAGTTCTTTATTTGAAAATTACAAGTTCAGATCTACAAGTTATAATTTGCACTAATAATTTGTATTTAACAATTAGAAGTTCTGTATGTGACAATTACAAGTTCAGATCTTCAAGTTATAATTTGAAATAATAATTAGAAGCTATCAATTTTAAGTTCTGTATTTGACAATTAGAAGTTCAGATCTTCAAGTTATAATTTGCAATAATAATTAGAAGCTATCAATTTTAAGTTCTGTATTTGAAAATTACTAGTTCAGATCTTCAAGTTATAATTTGAAATAATAATTTGAATTTAACAAATCTAAGTTCTGTAATTCACTATTACAAGTTCAGATCTTCAAGTTATAATTTACAATAATAATTAGAAGCTATCAATTTTAAGTTCTGTATTTGACAATTACAAGTTCAGAACTTCAAGTTATAATTTGCACTAATAATTTGTATTTAACAATTAGAAGTTCTGTATTTGACAATTACAAGTTCAGATCTTCAAGTTATATTTTGCAATAATAATTAGAAGCTATCAATTTTAAGTTCTGTATTTGACAATTACAAGTTCAGATCTTCAAGTTATAATTTGCACTAATAATTTGTATTTAATAATTAGAAGTTCTGTATTTGACAATTACAAGTTCAGATCTTCAAGTTATAATTTGCAATAATAATTAGAAGCTATTAATTTTAAGTTCTGTATTTGACAATTACAAGTTCAGATCTTCAAGTTATAATTTGCAATAATAATTAGAAGCTATCAATTTTAAGTTCTGTATTTGACAATTTAAAGTTTAGATCTTCAAGTTATAATTTGCACTAATAATTTGTATTTAACAATTAGAAGTTCTGTATTTGACAATCACAAGTTCAGAACTACAAGTTATAATTTGCAATAATAATTAGAAGCTATCAATTTTAAGATCTGTATTTGACAATTACTAGTTCAGATCATCAAATAATAATTTGAAATAATAATTTGAATTTAACAAATCTAAGTTCTGTAATTCACTATTACAAGTTCAGATCTTCTAGTTATAATTTACAATAATAATTAGAAGCTATCAATTTTAAGTGCTGTATTTGACAATTACTAGTTCAGATCTTCAAGTTATAATTTGCACTAATATTTTGGATTTAACAATTCGAAGTTCTGTATTTGACTATTACAAGTTCAGATCTTCAAGTTATAATTTGAATTATAATTATAAGCTATCAATTTTAAGTTCTGTATTTGACAATTACAAGTACAGATCTTCAAGTTATAATTTGCAATAATAATTGGAAGCTAACAATTTTAAGTTCTGTATTTGACAATTACTAGTTCAGATCTTCAAGTTATAATTTGCACTAATAATTTGTATTTAACAATTAGAAGTTCTGTATTTGACTATTACAGGTTCAGATCTTCAAGTTATAATTTGCAATCACAATTTGTACTTAACAATGCTAAGTTGCGTATTTGTCTATTACAAGTTCAGATCTTCAAATGTTAATTTGCAATAATAATTAGAAGCTATCAATTATAAGTTCTCTATTTGACAATTACAAGTTCAGATCTTCAAGTTATAATTTGCAATAATAATTAGAAGCTATCAATTTTAAGTTCTGTATTTGACAATTACTAGTTCAGATCTTCAAGTAATAATTTGAAATAATAATTTGAATTTAACAAATCTAAGTTCTGTAATTCACTATTACAAGTTCAGATCTACTAGTTATAATTTACAATAATAACTAGAAGCTATCAATTTTAAGTGCTGTATTTGACAATTACTAGTTCAGATCTTCAAATTATTATTTGCAATAATAATTAGAAGCTATCAATTTTAAGTTCTGCATTTGACAATTACAAGTTCAGATCTTCAAGTTATTATTTGCAATAATAATTAGAAGCTATTAATTTTAAGTTCTGTATTTGACAATTACAAGTTCAGATCTTCAAGTTATAATTTGCAATAATAATTAGAAGCTATCAATTTTAAGTTCTGTATTTGACAATTACAAGTTCAGATCTTCAAGTTATAATTTGAATTATAATTATAAGCTATCAATTTTAAGTTCTGTATTTGACAATTACAAGTACAGATCTTCAAGTTATAATTTGCAATAATAATTGGAAGCTATCAATTTTAAGTTCTGTATTTGACAATTACTAGTTCAGATCTTCAAGTTATAATTAGAAATAATAATTTGAATTTGACAAATCTAAGTTCTGTAATTCACTATTACAAGTTCAGATCTTCACGTTATAATTTACAATAATAATTAGAAGCTATCAATTTTAAGTTCTGTATTTGACAATTACAAGTTCAGATCTACAAGTTATAATTTGCACTAATAATTTGTATTTAACAATTAGAAGTTCTGTATTTGACAATTACAAGTTCAGATATTCAAGTTATAATTTGAAATAATAATTAGAAGCTATCAATTTTAAGTTCTGTATTTGACAATTACAAGTTCAGATCTTCAAGTTATAATTTGCACTAATAATTTGTATTTAACAATTAGAAGTTCTGTATTTGACAATTACAAGTTCAGATCTTCAAGTTATAATTTGCAATAATAATTAGAAGCTATCAATTTTAAGTTCTGTATTTGACAATTACTAGTTCAGATCTTCAAGTTACGGTCGCTAAGTCTGAAGCAGAATTAATACGTAAGACAGAGACGACGTTGAGAGACATCTGCTCCTGGATGCAGGCCAGGAGCTTAGCTATCGTTCCCACTAAGTCGGAGGCGGTGCTGGTATGTGGGAGGAGATGGCATACGCCCATTCAGTTCAAGGTCGGGTGTATCACTGTTAGACCCACCAATGTGATAAGAATCCTGGGGATCAAGATAGATCACAGTTTAAGCTTCCGAGAACACATTTGGAGTGCAGCGGAAAAGGCTTTAAAATCTGCAACTGTAATATCAAGGCTCCTTCCTAACGTGCGGGGTCCTTCAGAACGCAAAAGAAGAGTGGTGGCTTCGGTGGCCATATCCATTATGTTGTACGGAGCTCCAATCTGGGCTGATAACTTACTGAAGAAGACAACCTATAACACTAAGTTTGCTAGGGTACAACGAAGAATGGCTCTACGTGTCGCAAGAGCATATAGAACTGCCTCCTTGGACGCTATTTTAGTAGTCGCATCGATGGTTCCTATCGACCTGTTGGCGGAAGAAAGAAAGCTAAAATATTTATATAACCATCTAACACACAAAGAACTGCGTTTGAGTTCCATGAAGAAATGGCAGTTGCGATGGGATGCTAGCGAAAAGGGAAGATGGACCCATCGTCTAATTTGTAGTGTAGACCAGTGGTGTAACAGAACCCACGGCAGCTTGACTTATGAGCTGACTCAAATTTTGATTGGCCATGGCTGTTTCAAGGATTATCTCCATCGCTTCAAGAGATCAGAGAATAGCTGTTGCCCTTACTGCAATGAAATTGATACTGCACACCACACATTTTTTGTGTGTCCTAGGTGGCAAGAACAAAGAAGCAGGCTGGAATTACTGGTGGAAGTAAGGCTAACTCCAGAGAATCTGATTAATATAATGCTTGATAGCCAGGAGAAATGGTTGGCCGTGGAGACATGTGCTAAGAACATAATCTCTACAAAAATTCTAGACGATAAGGAACTTCAAGGATTAGAACACACGCTAGACACTGACAGGTAGAAGAGAAAAGACCCGAAAGGGCGTAAGATTAGGTGAAGCGTACGGATGTAATGCTATAAGCGAATCCCGGCGTTTTTTATGGAGTGGGGTTTTAGTCAGTAAGAATCTGACACTCCCCCCCGATTTTTTTTTTTGGGGGGGGCCTATGCAAGGTTTCCCCACTCCCAACGAACACAAAAAAAAAAAAAAAAAGTTATAATTTGCACTAATAATTTGTATTTAAAAATTAGAAGTTCTGTATTTGACTATTACAAGTTCAGATCTTCGAATTATTATTTGCAATCTTAGTTTGAATTTAACAATTCGAAGTTCTGTATTTACCTATTACAGGTTCAGATCTTCAAGTTATAATTTGCAATCACAATTTGTATTTAACAATGCTAAGTTGCGTATTTGTCTATTACAAGTTCAGATCTTCAAATGTTAATTTGCTATAATAATTAGAAGCTATCAATTATAAGTTCTCTATTTGACAATTACAAGTTCAGATCTTCAAGTTATAATTTGCAATAATAATTAGAAGCTATCAATTTTAAGTTCTGTATTTGACAATTACTAGTTCAGATCTTCAAGTAATAATTTGAAATAATAATTTGAATTTAACAAATCTAAGTTCTGTAATTCACTATTACAAGTTCAGATCTACAAGTTATAATTTACAATAATAACTAGAAGCTATCAATTTTAAGTGCTGTATTTGACAATTACTAGTTCAGATCTTCAAATTATTATTTGCAATAATAATTAGAAGCTATCAATTTTAAGTTCTGCATTTGACAATTACAAGTTCAGATCTTCAAGTTATTATTTGCAATAATAATTAGAAGCTATTAATTTTAAGTTCTGTATTTGACAATTACAAGTTCAGATCATCATGTTATAATTTGCAATAATAATTAGAAGCTATCAATTTTAAGTTCTGTATTTGACAATTACTAGTTCAGATCTTCAAGTTATAATTAGAAATAATAATTTGAATTTGACAAATCTAAGTTCTGTAATTCACTATTACAAGTTCAGATCTTCAAGTTATAATTTACAATAATAATTAGAAGCTATCAATTTTAAGTTCTGTATTTGACAATTACAAGTTCAGATCTACAAGTTATAATTTGCACTAATAATTTGTATTTAACAATTAGAAGTTCTGTATTTGACAATTACAAGTTCAGATCTTCAAGTTATAATTTGAAATAATAATTAGAAGCTATCAATTTTAAGTTCTGTATTTGACAATTAGAAGTTCAGATCTTCAAGTTATAATTTGCAATAATAATTAGAAGCTATCAATTTTAAGTTCTGTATTTGACAATTACTAGTTCAGATCTTCAAGTTATAATTTGAAATAATAATTTGAATTTAACAAATCTAAGTTCTGTAATTCACTATTACAAGTTCAGATCTTCAAGTTATAATTTACAATAATAATTAGAAGCTATCAATTTTAAGTTCTGTATTTGACAATTACAAGTTCAGAACTTCAAGTTATAATTTGCACTAATAATTTGTATTTAACAATTAGAAGTTCTGTATTTGACTATTACAAGTTCAGATCTTCAAGTTATATTTTGCAATAATAATTAGAAGCTATCAATTTTAAGTTCTGTATTTGACAATTACAAGTTCAGATCTTCAAGTTATAATTTGCACTAATAATTTGTATTTAACAATTAGAAGTTCTGTATTTGACAATTACAAGTTCAGATCTTCAAGTTATAATTGGCAATAATAATTAGAAGCTATTAATTTTAAGTTCTGTATTTGACAATTACAAGTTCAGATCTTCAAGTTATAATTTGCAATAATAATTAGAAGCTATCAATTTTAAGTTCTGTATTTGACAATTACAAGTTCAGATCTTCAAGTTATAATTTGCACTAATAATTTGTATTTAACAATTAGAAGTTCTGTATTTGACAATCACAAGTTCAGAACTACAAGTTATAATTTGCAATAATAATTAGAAGCTATCAATTTTAAGATCTGTATTTGACAATTACTAGTTCAGATCATCAAATAATAATTTGAAATAATAATTTGAATTTAACAAATCTAAGTTCTGTAATTCACTATTACAAGTTCAGATCTTCTAGTTATAATTTACAATAATAATTAGAAGCTATCAATTTTAAGTGCTGTATTTGACAATTACTAGTTCAGATCATCAAATAATAATTTGAAATAATAATTTGAATTTAACAAATCTAAGTTCTGTAATTCACTATTACAAGTTCAGATCTTCAAGTTATTATTTGCAATAATAATTAGAAGCTATTAATTTTAAGTTCTGTATTTGACAATTACAAGTTCAGATCTACAAGTTATAATTTGCAATAATAATTAGAAGCTATCAATTTTAAGTTCTGTATTTGACAATTACAAGTTCAGATCTTCAAGTTATAATTTGAATTATAATTATAAGCTATCAATTTTAGGTTCTGTATTTGACAATTACAAGTACAGATCTTCAAGTTATAATTTGCAATAATAATTGGAAGCTATCAATTTTAAGTTCTGTATTTGACAATTACTAGTTCAGATCTTCAAGTTATAATTAGAAATAATAATTTGAATTTGACAAATCTAAGTTCTGTAATTCACTATTACAAGTTCAGATCTTCACGTTATAATTTACAATAATAATTAGAAGCTATCAATTTTAAGTTCTGTATTTGACAATTACAAGTTCAGATCTACAAGTTATAATTTGCACTAATAATTTGTATTTAACAATTAGAAGTTCTGTATTTGACAATTACAAGTTCAGATATTCAAGTTATAATTTGAAATAATAATTATGGCTATCAATTATAAGTTCTGTATTTGACAATTACAAGTTCAGATCTTCAAGTTATAATTTGCAATAATAATTAGAAGCTATCAATTTTAAGTTCTGTATTTGACAATTACTAGTTCAGATCTTCAAGTTATAATTTGAAATAATAATTTGAATTTAACAAATCTAAGTTCTGTAATTCACTATTACAAGTTCAGATCTTCAAGTTATAATTTACAATAATAATTAGAAGCTATAAATTTTAAGTTCTGTATTTGACAATTACAAGTTCAGATCTTCAAGTTATAATTTGCACTAATAATTTGTATTTAACAATTAGAAGTTCTGTATTTGACAATTACCAGTTCAGATCTTCAAGTTATAATTTGCACTAATAATTTGTATTTAACAATTAGCAGTTCTGTATTTGACTATTACAAGTTCAGATCTTCGAATTATTATTTGCAATCTTAGTTTGAATTTAACAATTCGAAGTTCTGTATTTACCTATTACAGGTTCAGATCTTCAAGTTATAATTTGCAATCACAATTTGTATTTAACAATGCTAAGTTGCGTATTTGTCTATTACAAGTTCAGATCTTCAAATGTTAATTTGCTATAATAATTAGAAGCTATCAATTATAAGTTCTCTATTTGACAATTACAAGTTCAGATCTTCAAGTTATAATTTGCAATAATAATTAGAAGCTAACAATTTTAAGTTCTGTATTTGACAATTACTAGTTCAGATCTTCAAGTAATAATTTGAAATAATAATTTGAATTTAACAAATCTAAGTTCTGTAATTCACTATTACAAGTTCAGATCTACAAGTTATAATTTACAATAATAACTAGAAGCTATCAATTTTAAGTGCTGTATTTGACAATTACTAGTTCAGATCTTCAAATTATTATTTGCAATAATAATTAGAAGCTATCAATTTTAAGTTCTGCATTTGACAATTACAAGTTCAGATCTTCAAGTTATTATTTGCAATAATAATTAGAAGCTATTAATTTTAAGTTCTGTATTTGACAATTACAAGTTCAGATCTTCAAGTTATAATTTGCAATCACAATTTGTATTTAACAATGCTAAGTTGCGTATTTGTCTATTACAAGTTCAGATCTTCAAATGTTAATTTGCTATAATAATTAGAAGCTATCAATTATAAGTTCTCTATTTGACAATTACAAGTTCAGATCTTCAAGTTATAATTTGCAATAATAATTAGAAGCTAACAATTTTAAGTTCTGTATTTGACAATTACTAGTTCAGATCTTCAAGTAATAATTTGAAATAATAATTTGAATTTAACAAATCTAAGTTCTGTAATTCACTATTACAAGTTCAGATCTTCAAGTTATAATTTACAATAATAATTAGAAGCTATCAATTTTAAGTTCTGTATTTGACAATTACAAGTTCAGAACTTCAAGTTATAATTTGCACTAATAATTTGTATTTAACAATTAGAAGTTCTGTATTTGACTATTACAAGTTCAGATCTTCAAGTTATATTTTGCAATAATAATTAGAAGCTATCAATTTTAAGTTCTGTATTTGACAATTACAAGTTCAGATCTTCAAGTTATAATTTGCACTAATAATTTGTATTTAACAATTAGAAGTTCTGTATTTGACAATTACAAGTTCAGATCTTCAAGTTATAATTGGCAATAATAATTAGAAACCTATTAATTTTAAGTTCTGTATTTGACAATTACAAGTTCAGATCTTCAAGTTATAATTTGCAATAATAATTAGAAGCTATCAATTTTAAGTTCTGTATTTGACAATTACAAGTTCAGATCTTCAAGTTATAATTTGCACTAATAATTTGTATTTAACAATTAGAAGTTCTGTATTTGACAATCACAAGTTCAGAACTACAAGTTATAATTTGCAATAATAATTAGAAGCTATCAATTTTAAGATCTGTATTTGACAATTACTAGTTCAGATCATCAAATAATAATTTGAAATAATAATTTGAATTTAACAAATCTAAGTTCTGTAATTCACTATTACAAGTTCAGATCTTCTAGTTATAATTTACAATAATAATTAGAAGCTATCAATTTTAAGTGCTGTATTTGACAATTACTAGTTCAGATCATCAAATAATAATTTGAAATAATAATTTGAATTTAACAAATCTAAGTTCTGTAATTCACTATTACAAGTTCAGATCTTCAAGTTATAATTTGAATTATAATTATAAGCTATCAATTTTAAGTTCTGTATTTGACAATTACAAGTACAGATCTTCAAGTTATAATTTGCAATAATAATTGGAAGCTATCAATTTTAAGTTCTGTATTTGACAATTACTAGTTCAGATCTTCAAGTTATAATTAGAAATAATAATTTGAATTTGACAAATCTAAGTTCTGTAATTCACTATTACAAGTTCAGATCTTCACGTTATAATTTACAATAATAATTAGAAGCTATCAATTTTAAGTTCTGTATTTGACAATTACAAGTTCAGATCTACAAGTTATAATTTGCACTAATAATTTGTATTTAACAATTAGAAGTTCTGTATTTGACAATTACAAGTTCAGATATTCAAGTTATAATTTGAAATAATAATTAGAAGCTATCAATTTTAAGTTCTGTATTTGACAATTACAAGTTCAGATCTTCAAGTTATAATTTGCAATAATAATTAGAAGCTATCAATTTTAAGTTCTGTATTTGACAATTACTAGTTCAGATCTTCAAGTTATAATTTGAAATAATAATTTGAATTTAACAAATCTAAGTTCTGTAATTCACTATTACAAGTTCAGATCTTCAAGTTATAATTTACAATAATAATTAGAAGCTATAAATTTTAAGTTCTGTATTTGACAATTACAAGTTCAGATCTTCAAGTTATAATTTGCACTAATAATTTGTATTTAACAATTAGAAGTTCTGTATTTGACAATTACCAGTTCAGATCTTCAAGTTATAATTTGCACTAATAATTTGTATTTAACAATTAGCAGTTCTGTATTTGACTATTACAAGTTCAGATCTTCGAATTATTATTTGCAATCTTAGTTTGAATTTAACAATTCGAAGTTCTGTATTTACCTATTACAGGTTCAGATCTTCAAGTTATAATTTGCAATCACAATTTGTATTTAACAATGCTAAGTTGCGTATTTGTCTATTACAAGTTCAGATCTTCAAATGTTAATTTGCTATAATAATTAGAAGCTATCAATTATAAGTTCTCTATTTGACAATTACAAGTTCAGATCTTCAAGTTATAATTTGCAATAATAATTAGAAGCTAACAATTTTAAGTTCTGTATTTGACAATTACTAGTTCAGATCTTCAAGTAATAATTTGAAATAATAATTTGAATTTAACAAATCTAAGTTCTGTAATTCACTATTACAAGTTCAGATCTTCAAGTTATAATTTACAATAATAATTAGAAGCCATCAATTTTAAGTTCTGTATTTGACAATTACAAGTTCAGAACTTCAAGTTATAATTTGCACTAATAATTTGTATTTAACAATTAGAAGTTCTGTATTTGACTATTACAAGTTCAGATCTTCAAGTTATATTTTGCAATAATAATTAGAAGCTATCAATTTTAAGTTCTGTATTTGACAATTACAAGTTCAGATCTTCAAGTTATAATTTGCACTAATAATTTGTATTTAACAATTAGAAGTTCTGTATTTGACAATTACAAGTTCAGATCTTCAAGTTATAATTGGCAATAATAATTAGAAAGCTATTAATTTTAAGTTCTGTATTTGACAATTACAAGTTCAGATCTTCAAGTTATAATTTGCAATAATAATTAGAAGCTATCAATTTTAAGTTCTGTATTTGACAATTACAAGTTCAGATCTTCAAGTTATAATTTGCACTAATAATTTGTATTTAACAATTAGAAGTTCTGTATTTGACAATCACAAGTTCAGAACTACAAGTTATAATTTGCAATAATAATTAGAAGCTATCAATTTTAAGATCTGTATTTGACAATTACTAGTTCAGATCATCAAATAATAATTTGAAATAATAATTTGAATTTAACAAATCTAAGTTCTGTAATTCACTATTACAAGTTCAGATCTTCTAGTTATAATTTACAATAATAATTAGAAGCTATCAATTTTAAGTGCTGTATTTGACAATTACTAGTTCAGATCATCAAATAATAATTTGAAATAATAATTTGAATTTAACAAATCTAAGTTCTGTAATTCACTATTACAAGTTCAGATCTTCAAGTTATAATTTGAATTATAATTATAAGCTATCAATTTTAAGTTCTGTATTTGACAATTACAAGTACAGATCTTCAAGTTATAATTTGCAATAATAATTGGAAGCTATCAATTTTAAGTTCTGTATTTGACAATTACTAGTTCAGATCTTCAAGTTATAATTAGAAATAATAATTTGAATTTGACAAATCTAAGTTCTGTAATTCACTATTACAAGTTCAGATCTTCACGTTATAATTTACAATAATAATTAGAAGCTATCAATTTTAAGTTCTGTATTTGACAATTACAAGTTCAGATCTACAAGTTATAATTTGCACTAATAATTTGTATTTAACAATTAGAAGTTCTGTATTTGACAATTACAAGTTCAGATATTCAAGTTATAATTTGAAATAATAATTAGAAGCTATCAATTTTAAGTTCTGTATTTGACAATTACAAGTTCAGATCTTCAAGTTATAATTTGCAATAATAATTAGAAGCTATCAATTTTAAGTTCTGTATTTGACAATTACTAGTTCAGATCTTCAAGTTATAATTTGAAATAATAATTTGAATTTAACAAATCTAAGTTCTGTAATTCACTATTACAAGTTCAGATCTTCAAGTTATAATTTACAATAATAATTAGAAGCTATAAATTTTAAGTTCTGTATTTGACAATTACAAGTTCAGATCTTCAAGTTATAATTTGCACTAATAATTTGTATTTAACAATTAGAAGTTCTGTATTTGACAATTACCAGTTCAGATCTTCAAGTTATAATTTGCACTAATAATTTGTATTTAACAATTAGCAGTTCTGTATTTGACTATTACAAGTTCAGATCTTCGAATTATTATTTGCAATCTTAGTTTGAATTTAACAATTCGAAGTTCTGTATTTACCTATTACAGGTTCAGATCTTCAAGTTATAATTTGCAATCACAATTTGTATTTAACAATGCTAAGTTGCGTATTTGTCTATTACAAGTTCAGATCTTCAAATGTTAATTTGCTATAATAATTAGAAGCTATCAATTATAAGTTCTCTATTTGACAATTACAAGTTCAGATCTTCAAGTTATAATTTGCAATAATAATTAGAAGCTAACAATTTTAAGTTCTGTATTTGACAATTACTAGTTCAGATCTTCAAGTAATAATTTGAAATAATAATTTGAATTTAACAAATCTAAGTTCTGTAATTCACTATTACAAGTTCAGATCTACAAGTTATAATTTACAATAATAACTAGAAGCTATCAATTTTAAGTGCTGTATTTGACAATTACTAGTTCAGATCTTCAAATTATTATTTGCAATAATAATTAGAAGCTATCAATTTTAAGTTCTGCATTTGACAATTACAAGTTCAGATCTTCAAGTTATTATTTGCAATAATAATTAGAAGCTATTAATTTTAAGTTCTGTATTTGACAATTACAAGTTCAGATCTTCAAGTTATAATTTGCAATAATAATTAGAAGCTATCAATTTTAAGTTCTGTATTTGACAATTACTAGTTCAGATCTTCAAGTTATAATTAGAAATAATAATTTGAATTTGACAAATCTAAGTTCTGTAATTCACTATTACAAGTTCAGATCTTCAAGTTATAATTTACAATAATAATTAGAAGCTATCAATTTTAAGTTCTGTATTTGACAATTACAAGTTCAGATCTACAAGTTATAATTTGCACTAATAATTTGTATTTAACAATTAGAAGTTCTGTGTTTGACAATTACAAGTTCAGATCTTCAAGTTATAATTTGAAATAATAATTAGAAGCTATCAATTTTAAGTTCTGTATTTGACAATTAGAAGTTCAGATCTTCAAGTTATAATTTGCAATAATAATTAGAAGCTATCAATTTTAAGTTCTGTATTTGACAATTACTAGTTCAGATCTTCAAGTTATAATTTGAAATAATAATTTGAATTTAACAAATCTAAGTTCTGTAATTCACTATTACAAGTTCAGATCTTCAAGTTATAATTTACAATAATAATTAGAAGCTATCAATTTTAAGTTCTGTATTTGACAATTACAAGTTCAGAACTTCAAGTTATAATTTGCACTAATAATTTGTATTTAACAATTAGAAGTTCTGTATTTGACTATTACAAGTTCAGATCTTCAAGTTATATTTTGCAATAATAATTAGAAGCTATCAATTTTAAGTTCTGTATTTGACAATTACAAGTTCAGATCTTCAAGTTATAATTTGCACTAATAATTTGTATTTAACAATTAGAAGTTCTGTATTTGACAATTACAAGTTCTGATCTTCAAGTTATAATTGGCAATAATAATTAGAAGCTATTAATTTTAAGTTCTGTATTTGACAATTACAAGTTCAGATCTTCAAGTTATAATTTGCAATAATAATTAGAAGCTATCAATTTTAAGTTCTGTATTTGACAATTACAAGTTCAGATCTTCAAGTTATAATTTGCACTAATAATTTGTATTTAACAATTAGAAGTTCTGTATTTGACAATCACAAGTTCAGAACTACAAGTTATAATTTGCAATAATAATTAGAAGCTATCAATTTTAAGATCTGTATTTGACAATTACTAGTTCAGATCATCAAATAATAATTTGAAATAATAATTTGAATTTAACAAATCTAAGTTCTGTAATTCACTATTACAAGTTCAGATCTTCTAGTTATAATTTACAATAATAATTAGAAGCTATCAATTTTAAGTGCTGTATTTGACATTTACTAGTTCAGATCTTCAAGTTATAATTTGCACTAATATTTTGGATTTAACAATTCGAAGTTCTGTATTTGACTATTACAAGTTCAGATCTTCAAGTTATAATTTGAATTATAATTATAAGCTATCAATTTTAAGTTCTGTATTTGACAATTACAAGTTCAGAACTTCAAGTTATAATTTGCACTAATAATTTGTATTTAACAATTAGAAGTTCTGTATTTGACTATTACAGGTTCAGATCTTCAAGTTATAATTTGCAATCACAATTTGTATTTAACAATGCTAAGTTGCGTATTTGTCTATTACAAGTTCAGATCTTCAAATGTTAATTTGCTATAATAATTAGAAGCTATCAATTATAAGTTCTCTATTTGACAATTACAAGTTCAGATCTTCAAGTTATAATTTGCAATAATAATTAGAAGCTATCAATTTTAAGTTCTGTATTTGACAATTACTAGTTCAGATCTTCAAGTAATAATTTGAAATAATAATTTGAATTTAACAAATCTAAGTTCTGTAATTCACTATTACAAGTTCAGATCTACAAGTTATAATTTACAATAATAACTAGAAGCTATCAATTTTAAGTGCTGTATTTGACAATTACTAGTTCAGATCTTCAAATTATTATTTGCAATAATAATTAGAAGCTATCAATTTTAAGTTCTGCATTTGACAATTACAAGTTCAGATCTTCAAGTTATTATTTGCAATAATAATTAGAAGCTATTAATTTTAAGTTCTGTATTTGACAATTACAAGTTCAGATCTTCAAGTTATAATTTGCAATAATAATTAGAAGCTATCAATTTTAAGTTCTGTATTTGACAATTACTAGTTCAGATCTTCAAGTTATAATTAGAAATAATAATTTGAATTTGACAAATCTAAGTTCTGTAATTCACTATTACAAGTTCAGATCTTCAAGTTATAATTTACAATAATAATTAGAAGCTATCAATTTTAAGTTCTGTATTTGACAATTACAAGTTCAGATCTACAAGTTATAATTTGCACTAATAATTTGTATTTAACAATTAGAAGTTCTGTGTTTGACAATTACAAGTTCAGATCTTCAAGTTATAATTTGAAATAATAATTAGAAGCTATCAATTTTAAGTTCTGTATTTGACAATTAGAAGTTCAGATCTTCAAGTTATAATTTGCAATAATAATTAGAAGCTATCAATTTTAAGTTCTGTATTTGACAATTACTAGTTCAGATCTTCAAGTTATAATTTGAAATAATAATTTGAATTTAACAAATCTAAGTTCTGTAATTCACTATTACAAGTTCAGATCTTCAAGTTATAATTTACAATAATAATTAGAAGCTATCAATTTTAAGTTCTGTATTTGACAATTACAAGTTCAGAACTTCAAGTTATAATTTGCACTAATAATTTGTATTTAACAATTAGAAGTTCTGTATTTGACTATTACAAGTTCAGATCTTCAAGTTATATTTTGCAATAATAATTAGAAGCTATCAATTTTAAGTTCTGTATTTGACAATTACAAGTTCAGATCTTCAAGTTATAATTTGCACTAATAATTTGTATTTAACAATTAGAAGTTCTGTATTTGACAATTACAAGTTCAGATCTTCAAGTTATAATTGGCAATAATAATTAGAAGCTATTAATTTTAAGTTCTGTATTTGACAATTACAAGTTCAGATCTTCAAGTTATAATTTGCAATAATAATTAGAAGCTATCAATTTTAAGTTCTGTATTTGACAATTACAAGTTCAGATCTTCAAGTTATAATTTGCACTAATAATTTGTATTTAACAATTAGAAGTTCTGTATTTGACAATCACAAGTTCAGAACTACAAGTTATAATTTGCAATAATAATTAGAAGCTATCAATTTTAAGATCTGTATTTGACAATTACTAGTTCAGATCATCAAATAATAATTTGAAATAATAATTTGAATTTAACAAATCTAAGTTCTGTAATTCACTATTACAAGTTCAGATCTTCTAGTTATAATTTAGAATAATAATTAGAAGCTATCAATTTTAAGTGCTGTATTTGACATTTACTAGTTCAGATCTTCAAGTTATAATTTGCACTAATATTTTGGATTTAACAATTCGAAGTTCTGTATTTGACTATTACAAGTTCAGATCTTCAAGTTATAATTTGAATTATAATTATAAGCTATCAATTTTAAGTTCTGTATTTGACAATTACAAGTACAGATCTTCAAGTTATAATTTGCAATAATAATTGGAAGCTATCAATTTTAAGTTCTGTATTTGACAATTACTAGTTCAGATCTTCAAGTTATAATTAGAAATAATAATTTGAATTTGACAAATCTAAGTTCTGTAATTCACTATTACAAGTTCAGATCTTCAAGTTATAATTTACAATTATAATTAGAAGCTATCAATTTTAAGTTCTGTATTTGACAATTACAAGTTCAGATCTACTAGTTATAATTTGCACTAATAATTTGTATTTAACAATTAGAAGTTCTGTATTTGACAATTACAAGTTCAGATATTCTAGTTATAATTTGAAATAATAATTAGAAGCTATCAATTTTAAGTTCTGTATTTGACAATTACAAGTTCAGATCTTCAAGTTATAATTTGCAATAATAATTAGAAGCTATGAATTTTAAGTTCTGTATTTGACAATTACTAGTTCAGATCTTCAAGTTATAATTTGAAATAATAATTTGAATTTAACAAATCTAAGTTCTGTAATTCACTATTACAAGTTCAGATCTTCAAGTTATAATTTACAGTAATAATTAGAAGCTATAAATTTTAAGTTCTGTATTTGACAATTAGAAGTTCAGATCTTCAAGTTATAATTAGCAATAATAATTAGAAGCTATCAATTTTAAGTTCTGTATTTGACAATTACTAGTTCAGATCTTCAAGTTATAATTTGAAATAATAATTTGAATTTAACAAATCTAAGTTCTGTAATTCACTATTACAAGTTCAGATCTTCAAGTTATAATTTACAATAATAATTAGAAGCTATCAATTTTAAGTTCTGTATTTGACAATTACAAGTTCAGAACTTCAAGTTATAATTTGCACTAATAATTTGTATTTGACAATTAGAAGTTCTGTATTTGACTATTACAAGTTCAGATCTTCAAATTATTATTTGCAATCTTAGTTTGAATTTAACAATTCGAAGTTCTGTATTTACCTATTACAGGTTCAGATCTTCAAGTTATAATTTGCAATCACAATTTGTATTTAACAATGCTAAGTTGCGTATTTGTCTATTACAAGTTCAGATCTTCAAATGTTAATTTGCAATAATAATTAGAAGCTATCAATTATAAGTTCTCTATTTGACAATTACAAGTTCAGATCTTCAAGTTATAATTTGCAATAATAATTAGAAGCTATCAATTTTAAGTTCTGTATTTGACAATTACTAGTTCAGATCTTCAAGTAATAATTTGAAATAATAATTTGAATTTAACAAATCTAAGTTCTGTAATTCACTATTACAAGTTCAGATCTACAAGTTATAATTTACAATAATAACTAGAAGCTATCAATTTTAAGTGCTGTATTTGACAATTACTAGTTCAGATCTTCAAATTATTATTTGCAATAATAATTAGAAGCTATCAATTTTAAGTTCTGCATTTGACAATTACAAGTTCAGATCTTCAAGTTATTATTTGCAATAATAATTAGAAGCTATTAATTTTAAGTTCTGTATTTGACAATTACAAGTTCAGATCTTCAAGTTATAATTTGCAATAATAATTAGAAGCTATCAATTTTAAGTTCTGTATTTGACAATTACTAGTTCAGATCTTCAAGTTATAATTAGAAATAATAATTTGAATTTGACAAATCTAAGTTCTGTAATTCACTATTACAAGTTCAGATCTTCAAGTTATAATTTACAATAATAATTAGGAGCTATCAATTTTAAGTTCTGTATTTGACAATTACAAGTTCAGATCTACAAGTTATAATTTGCACTAATAATTTGTATTTAACAATTAGAAGTTCTGTATTTGACAATTACAAGTTCAGATCTTCAAGTTATAATTTGAAATAATAATTAGAAGCTATCAATTTTAAGTTCTGTATTTGACAATTAGAAGTTCAGATCTTCAAGTTATAATTTGCAATAATAATTAGAAGCTATCAATTTTAAGTTCTGTATTTGACAATTACTAGTTCAGATCTTCAAGTTATAATTTGAAATAATAATTTGAATTTAACAAATCTAAGTTCTGTAATTCACTATTACAAGTTCAGATCTTCAAGTTATAATTTACAATAATAATTAGAAGCTATCAATTTTAAGTTCTGTATTTGACAATTACAAGTTCAGAACTTCAAGTTATAATTTGCACTAATAATTTGTATTTAACAATTAGAAGTTCTGTATTTGACAATTACAAGTTCAGATCTTCAAGTTATATTTTGCAATAATAATTAGAAGCTATCAATTTTAAGTTGTGTATTTGACAATTACAAGTTCAGATCTTCAAGTTATAATTTGCAATAATAATTAGAAGCTATCAATTTTAAGTTCTGTATTTGACAATTACAAGTTCAGATCTTCAAGTTATAATTTGCACTAATAATTTGTATTTAACAATTAGAAGTTCTGTATTTGACAATCACAAGTTCAGAACTACAAGTTATAATTTGCAATAATAATTAGAAGCTATCAATTTTAAGATCTGTATTTGACAATTACTAGTTCAGATCATCAAATAATAATTTGAAATAATAATTTGAATTTAACAAATCTAAGTTCTGTAATTCACTATTACAAGTTCAGATCTTCTAGTTATAATTTACAATAATAATTAGAAGCTATCAATTTTAAGTGCTGTATTTGACAATTACTAGTTCAGATCTTCAAGTTATAATTTGCACTAATATTTTGGATTTAACAATTCGAAGTTCTGTATTTGACTATTACAAGTTCAGATCTTCTAGTTATAATTTACAATAATAATTAGAAGCTATCAATTTTAAGTGCTGTATTTGACAATTACAAGTTCAGATCTTCAAGTTATAATTTGCAATAATAATTAGAAGCTATCAATTTTAAGTTCTGTATTTGACAATTACTAGTTCAGATCTTCAAGTTATAATTAGAAATAATAATTTGAATTTGACAAATCTAAGTTCTGTAATTCACTATTACAAGTTCAGATCTTCAAGTTATAATTTACAATAATAATTAGGAGCTATCAATTTTAAGTTCTGTATTTGACAATTACTAGTTCAGATCTTCAAGTAATAATTTGAAATAATAATTTGAATTTAACAAATCTAAGTTCTGTAATTCACTATTACAAGTTCAGATCTACAAGTTATAATTTACAATAATAACTAGAAGCTATCAATTTTAAGTGCTGTATTTGACAATTACTAGTTCAGATCTTCAAATTATTATTTGCAATAATAATTAGAAGCTATCAATTTTAAGTTCTGCATTTGACAATTACAAGTTCAGATCTTCAAGTTATTATTTGCAATAATAATTAGAAGCTATTAATTTTAAGTTCTGTATTTGACAATTACAAGTTCAGATCTTCAAGTTATAATTTGCAATAATAATTAGAAGCTATCAATTTTAAGTTCTGTATTTGACAATTACTAGTTCAGATCTTCAAGTTATAATTAGAAATAATAATTTGAATTTGACAAATCTAAGTTCTGTAATTCAGTATTACAAGTTCAGATCTTCAAGTTATAATTTACAATAATAATTAGGAGCTATCAATTTTAAGTTCTGTATTTGACAATTACAAGTTCAGATCTACAAGTTATAATTTGCACTAATAATTTGTATTTAACAATTAGAAGTTCTGTATTTGACAATTACAAGTTCAGATCTTCAAGTTATAATTTGAAATAATAATTAGAAGCTATCAATTTTAAGTTCTGTATTTGACAATTAGAAGTTCAGATCTTCAAGTTATAATTTGCAATAATAATTAGAAGCTATCAATTTTAAGTTCTGTATTTGACAATTACTAGTTCAGATCTTCAAGTTATAATTTGAAATAATAATTTGAATTTAACAAATCTAAGTTCTGTAATTCACTATTACAAGTTCAGATCTTCAAGTTATAATTTACAATAATAATTAGAAGCTATCAATTTTAAGTTCTGTATTTGACAATTACAAGTTCAGAACTTCAAGTTATAATTTGCACTAATAATTTGTATTTAACAATTAGAAGTTCTGTATTTGACAATTACAAGTTCAGATCTTCAAGTTATATTTTGCAATAATAATTAGAAGCTATCAATTTTAAGTTGTGTATTTGACAATTACAAGTTCAGATCTTCAAGTTATAATTTGCAATAATAATTAGAAGCTATCAATTTTAAGTTCTGTATTTGACAATTACAAGTTCAGATCTTCAAGTAATAATTTGCACTAATAATTTGTATTTAACAATTAGAAGTTCTGTATTTGACAATCACAAGTTCAGAACTACAAGTTATAATTTGCAATAATAATTAGAAGCTATCAATTTTAAGATCTGTATTTGACAATTACTAGTTCAGATCATCAAATAATAATTTGAAATAATAATTTGAATTTAACAAATCTAAGTTCTGTAATTCACTATTACAAGTTCAGATCTTCTAGTTATAATTTACAATAATAATTAGAAGCTATCAATTTTAAGTGCTGTATTTGACAATTACTAGTTCAGATCTTCAAGTTATAATTTGCACTAATATTTTGGATTTAACAATTCGAAGTTCTGTATTTGACTATTACAAGTTCAGATCTTCTAGTTATAATTTACAATAATAATTAGAAGCTATCAATTTTAAGTGCTGTATTTGACAATTACAAGTTCAGATCTTCAAGTTATAATTTGCAATAATAATTAGAAGCTATCAATTTTAAGTTCTGTATTTGACAATTACTAGTTCAGATCTTCAAGTTATAATTAGAAATAATAATTTGAATTTGACAAATCTAAGTTCTGTAATTCACTATTACAAGTTCAGATCTTCAAGTTATAATTTACAATAATAATTAGGAGCTATCAATTTTAAGTTCTGTATTTGACAATTACAAGTTCAGATCTACAAGTTATAATTTGCACAAATAATTTGTATTTAACAATTAGAAGTTCTGTATTTGACAATTACAAGTTCAGATCTTCAAGTTATAATTTGAAATAATAATTAGAAGCTATCAATTTTAAGTTCTGTATTTGACAATTAGAAGTTCAGATCTTCAAGTTATAATTTGCAATAATAATTAGAAGCTATCAATTTTAAGTTCTGTATTTGACAATTACTAGTTCAGATCTTCAAGTTATAATTTGAAATAATAATTTGAATTTAACAAATCTAAGTTCTGTAATTCACTATTACAAGTTCAGATCTTCAAGTTATAATTTACAATAATAATTAGAAGCTATCAATTTTAAGTTCTGTATTTGACAATTACTAGTTCAGATCTTCAAGTTATAATTAGAAATAATAATTTGAATTTGACAAATCTAAGTTCTGTAATTCACTATTACAAGTTCAGATCTTCAAGTTATAATTTACAATAATAATTAGGAGCTATCAATTTTAAGTTCTGTATTTGACAATTACAAGTTCAGATCTACAAGTTATAATTTGCACTAATAATTTGTATTTAACAATTAGAAGTTCTGTATTTGACAATTACAAGTTCAGATCTTCAAGTTATAATTTGAAATAATAATTAGAAGCTATCAATTTTAAGTTCTGTATTTGACAATTAGAAGTTCAGATCTTCAAGTTATAATTTGCAATAATAATTAGAAGCTATCAATTTTAAGTTCTGTATTTGACAATTACTAGTTCAGATCTTCAAGTTATAATTTGAAATAATAATTTGAATTTAACAAATCTAAGTTCTGTAATTCACTATTACAAGTTCAGATCTTCAAGTTATAATTTACAATAATAATTAGAAGCTATCAATTTTAAGTTCTGTATTTGACAATTACAAGTTCAGAACTTCAAGTTATAATTTGCACTAATAATTTGTATTTAACAATTAGAAGTTCTGTATTTGACAATTACAAGTTCAGATCTTCAAGTTATATTTTGCAATAATAATTAGAAGCTATCAATTTTAAGTTGTGTATTTGACAATTACAAGTTCAGATCTTCAAGTTATAATTTGCAATAATAATTAGAAGCTATCAATTTTAAGTTCTGTATTTGACAATTACAAGTTCAGATCTTCAAGTTATAATTTGCACTAATAATTTGTATTTAACAATTAGAAGTTCTGTATTTGACAATCACAAGTTCAGAACTACAAGTTATAATTTGCAATAATAATTAGAAGCTATCAATTTTAAGATCTGTATTTGACAATTACTAGTTCAGATCATCAAATAATAATTTGAAATAATAATTTGAATTTAACAAATCTAAGTTCTGTAATTCACTATTACAAGTTCAGATCTTCTAGTTATAATTTACAATAATAATTAGAAGCTATCAATTTTAAGTGCTGTATTTGACAATTACTAGTTCAGATCTTCAAGTTATAATTTGCACTAATATTTTGGATTTAACAATTCGAAGTTCTGTATTTGACTATTACAAGTTCAGATCTTCTAGTTATAATTTACAATAATAATTAGAAGCTATCAATTTTAAGTGCTGTATTTGACAATTACAAGTTCAGATCTTCAAGTTATAATTTGCAATAATAATTAGAAGCTATCAATTTTAAGTTCTGTATTTGACAATTACTAGTTCAGATCTTCAAGTTATAATTAGAAATAATAATTTGAATTTGACAAATCTAAGTTCTGTAATTCACTATTACAAGTTCAGATCTTCAAGTTATAATTTACAATAATAATTAGGAGCTATCAATTTTAAGTTCTGTATTTGACAATTACTAGTTCAGATCTTCAAGTAATAATTTGAAATAATAATTTGAATTTAACAAATCTAAGTTCTGTAATTCACTATTACAAGTTCAGATCTACAAGTTATAATTTACAATAATAACTAGAAGCTATCAATTTTAAGTGCTGTATTTGACAATTACTAGTTCAGATCTTCAAATTATTATTTGCAATAATAATTAGAAGCTATCAATTTTAAGTTCTGCATTTGACAATTACAAGTTCAGATCTTCAAGTTATTATTTGCAATAATAATTAGAAGCTATTAATTTTAAGTTCTGTATTTGACAATTACAAGTTCAGATCTTCAAGTTATAATTTGCAATAATAATTAGAAGCTATCAATTTTAAGTTCTGTATTTGACAATTACTAGTTCAGATCTTCAAGTTATAATTAGAAATAATAATTTGAATTTGACAAATCTAAGTTCTGTAATTCAGTATTACAAGTTCAGATCTTCAAGTTATAATTTACAATAATAATTAGGAGCTATCAATTTTAAGTTCTGTATTTGACAATTACAAGTTCAGATCTACAAGTTATAATTTGCACTAATAATTTGTATTTAACAATTAGAAGTTCTGTATTTGACAATTACAAGTTCAGATCTTCAAGTTATAATTTGAAATAATAATTAGAAGCTATCAATTTTAAGTTCTGTATTTGACAATTAGAAGTTCAGATCTTCAAGTTATAATTTGCAATAATAATTAGAAGCTATCAATTTTAAGTTCTGTATTTGACAATTACTAGTTCAGATCTTCAAGTTATAATTTGAAATAATAATTTGAATTTAACAAATCTAAGTTCTGTAATTCACTATTACAAGTTCAGATCTTCAAGTTATAATTTACAATAATAATTAGAAGCTATCAATTTTAAGTTCTGTATTTGACAATTACAAGTTCAGAACTTCAAGTTATAATTTGCACTAATAATTTGTATTTAACAATTAGAAGTTCTGTATTTGACAATTACAAGTTCAGATCTTCAAGTTATATTTTGCAATAATAATTAGAAGCTATCAATTTTAAGTTGTGTATTTGACAATTACAAGTTCAGATCTTCAAGTTATAATTTGCAATAATAATTAGAAGCTATCAATTTTAAGTTCTGTATTTGACAATTACAAGTTCAGATCTTCAAGTTATAATTTGCACTAATAATTTGTATTTAACAATTAGAAGTTCTGTATTTGACAATCACAAGTTCAGAACTACAAGTTATAATTTGCAATAATAATTAGAAGCTATCAATTTTAAGATCTGTATTTGACAATTACTAGTTCAGATCATCAAATAATAATTTGAAATAATAATTTGAATTTAACAAATCTAAGTTCTGTAATTCACTATTACAAGTTCAGATCTTCTAGTTATAATTTACAATAATAATTAGAAGCTATCAATTTTAAGTGCTGTATTTGACAATTACTAGTTCAGATCTTCAAGTTATAATTTGCACTAATATTTTGGATTTAACAATTCGAAGTTCTGTATTTGACTATTACAAGTTCAGATCTTCTAGTTATAATTTACAATAATAATTAGAAGCTATCAATTTTAAGTGCTGTATTTGACAATTACAAGTTCAGATCTTCAAGTTATAATTTGCAATAATAATTAGAAGCTATCAATTTTAAGTTCTGTATTTGACAATTACTAGTTCAGATCTTCAAGTTATAATTAGAAATAATAATTTGAATTTGACAAATCTAAGTTCTGTAATTCACTATTACAAGTTCAGATCTTCAAGTTATAATTTACAATAATAATTAGGAGCTATCAATTATAAGTTCTGTATTTGACAATTACAAGTTCAGATCTACAAGTTATAATTTGCACAAATAATTTGTATTTAACAATTAGAAGTTCTGTATTTGACAATTACAAGTTCAGATCTTCAAGTTATAATTTGAAATAATAATTAGAAGCTATCAATTTTAAGTTCTGTATTTGACAATTAGAAGTTCAGATCTTCAAGTTATAATTTGCAATAATAATTAGAAGCTATCAATTTTAAGTTCTGTATTTGACAATTACTAGTTCAGATCTTCAAGTTATAATTTGAAATAATAATTTGAATTTAACAAATCTAAGTTCTGTAATTCACTATTACAAGTTCAGATCTTCAAGTTATAATTTACAATAATAATTAGAAGCTATCAATTTTAAGTTCTGTATTTGACAATTACAAGTTCAGAACTTCAAGTTATAATTTGCACTAATAATTTGTATTTAACAATTAGAAGTTCTGTATTTGACAATTACAAGTTCAGATCTTCAAGTTATATTTTGCAATAATAATTAGAAGCTATCAATTTTAAGTTGTGTATTTGACAATTACAAGTTCAGATCTTCAAGTTATAATTTGCAATAATAATTAGAAGCTATCAATTTTAAGTTCTGTATTTGACAATTACAAGTTCAGATCTTCAAGTTATAATTTGCAATCACAATTTGTATTTAACAATGCTAAGTTGCGTATTTGTCTATTACAAGTTCAGATCTTCAAATGTTAATTTGCAATAATAATTAGAAGCTATCAATTATAAGTTCTCTATTTGACAATTACAAGTTCAGATCTTCAAGTTATAATTTGCAATAATAATTAGAAGCTATCAATTTTAAGTTCTGTATTTGACAATTACTAGTTCAGATCTTCAAGTAATAATTTGAAATAATAATTTGAATTTAACAAATCTAAGTTCTGTAATTCACTATTACAAGTTCAGATCTACAAGTTATAATTTACAATAATAACTAGAAGCTATCAATTTTAAGTGCTGTATTTGACAATTACTAGTTCAGATCTTCAAATTATTATTTGCAATAATAATTAGAAGCTATCAATTTTAAGTTCTGCATTTGACAATTACAAGTTCAGATCTTCAAGTTATAATTTGCAATAATAATTAGAAGCTATCAATTTTAAGTTCTGTATTTGACAATTACTAGTTCAGATCTTCAAGTAATAATTTGAAATAATAATTTGAATTTAACAAATCTAAGTTCTGTAATTCACTATTACAAGTTCAGATCTACAAGTTATAATTTACAATAATAACTAGAAGCTATCAATTTTAAGTGCTGTATTTGACAATTACTAGTTCAGATCTTCAAATTATTATTTGCAATAATAATTAGAAGCTATCAATTTTAAGTTCTGCATTTGACAATTACAAGTTCAGATCTTCAAGTTATTATTTGCAATAATAATTAGAAGCTATTAATTTTAAGTTCTGTATTTGACAATTACAAGTTCAGATCTTCAAGTTATAATTTGCAATAATAATTAGAAGCTATCAATTTTAAGTTCTGTATTTGACAATTACTAGTTCAGATCTTCAAGTTATAATTAGAAATAATAATTTGAATTTGACAAATCTAAGTTCTGTAATTCACTATTACAAGTTCAGATCTTCAAGTTATAATTTACAATAATAATTAGGAGCTATCAATTTTAAGTTCTGTATTTGACAATTACAAGTTCAGATCTACAAGTTATAATTTGCACTAATAATTTGTATTTAACAATTAGAAGTTCTGTATTTGACAATTACAAGTTCAGATCTTCAAGTTATAATTTGAAATAATAATTAGAAGCTATCAATTTTAAGTTCTGTATTTGACAATTAGAAGTTCAGATCTTCAAGTTATAATTTGCAATAATAATTAGAAGCTATCAATTTTAAGTTCTGTATTTGACAATTACTAGTTCAGATCTTCAAGTTATAATTTGAAATAATAATTTGAATTTAACAAATCTAAGTTCTGTAATTCACTATTACAAGTTCAGATCTTCAAGTTATAATTTACAATAATAATTAGAAGCTATCAATTTTAAGTTCTGTATTTGACAATTACAAGTTCAGAACTTCAAGTTATAATTTGCACTAATAATTTGTATTTAACAATTAGAAGTTCTGTATTTGACAATTACAAGTTCAGATCTTCAAGTTATATTTTGCAATAATAATTAGAAGCTATCAATTTTAAGTTGTGTATTTGACAATTACAAGTTCAGATCTTCAAGTTATAATTTGCAATAATAATTAGAAGCTATCAATTTTAAGTTCTGTATTTGACAATTACAAGTTAAGATCTTCAAGTTATAATTTGCACTAATAATTTGTATTTAACAATTAGAAGTTCTGTATTTGACAATCACAAGTTCAGAACTACAAGTTATAATTTGCAATAATAATTAGAAGCTATCAATTTTAAGATCTGTATTTGACAATTACTAGTTCAGATCATCAAATAATAATTTGAAATAATAATTTGAATTTAACAAATCTAAGTTCTGTAATTCACTATTACAAGTTCAGATCTTCTAGTTATAATTTACAATAATAATTAGAAGCTATCAATTTTAAGTGCTGTATTTGACAATTACTAGTTCAGATCTTCAAGTTATAATTTGCACTAATATTTTGGATTTAACAATTCGAAGTTCTGTATTTGACTATTACAAGTTCAGATCTTCTAGTTATAATTTACAATAATAATTAGAAGCTATCAATTTTAAGTGCTGTATTTGACAATTACAAGTTCAGATCTTCAAGTTATAATTTGCAATAATAATTAGAAGCTATCAATTTTAAGTTCTGTATTTGACAATTACTAGTTCAGATCTTCAAGTTATAATTAGAAATAATAATTTGAATTTGACAAATCTAAGTTCTGTAATTCACTATTACAAGTTCAGATCTTCAAGTTATAATTTACAATAATAATTAGGAGCTATCAATTTTAAGTTCTGTATTTGACAATTACTAGTTCAGATCTTCAAGTAATAATTTGAAATAATAATTTGAATTTAACAAATCTAAGTTCTGTAATTCACTATTACAAGTTCAGATCTACAAGTTATAATTTACAATAATAACTAGAAGCTATCAATTTTAAGTGCTGTATTTGACAATTACTAGTTCAGATCTTCAAATTATTATTTGCAATAATAATTAGAAGCTATCAATTTTAAGTTCTGCATTTGACAATTACAAGTTCAGATCTTCAAGTTATTATTTGCAATAATAATTAGAAGCTATTAATTTTAAGTTCTGTATTTGACAATTACAAGTTCAGATCTTCAAGTTATAATTTGCAATAATAATTAGAAGCTATCAATTTTAAGTTCTGTATTTGACAATTACTAGTTCAGATCTTCAAGTTATAATTAGAAATAATAATTTGAATTTGACAAATCTAAGTTCTGTAATTCAGTATTACAAGTTCAGATCTTCAAGTTATAATTTACAATAATAATTAGGAGCTATCAATTTTAAGTTCTGTATTTGACAATTACAAGTTCAGATCTACAAGTTATAATTTGCACTAATAATTTGTATTTAACAATTAGAAGTTCTGTATTTGACAATTACAAGTTCAGATCTTCAAGTTATAATTTGAAATAATAATTAGAAGCTATCAATTTTAAGTTCTGTATTTGACAATTAGAAGTTCAGATCTTCAAGTTATAATTTGCAATAATAATTAGAAGCTATCAATTTTAAGTTCTGTATTTGACAATTACTAGTTCAGATCTTCAAGTTATAATTTGAAATAATAATTTGAATTTAACAAATCTAAGTTCTGTAATTCACTATTACAAGTTCAGATCTTCAAGTTATAATTTACAATAATAATTAGAAGCTATCAATTTTAAGTTCTGTATTTGACAATTACAAGTTCAGAACTTCAAGTTATAATTTGCACTAATAATTTGTATTTAACAATTAGAAGTTCTGTATTTGACAATTACAAGTTCAGATCTTCAAGTTATATTTTGCAATAATAATTAGAAGCTATCAATTTTAAGTTGTGTATTTGACAATTACAAGTTCAGATCTTCAAGTTATAATTTGCAATAATAATTAGAAGCTATCAATTTTAAGTTCTGTATTTGACAATTACAAGTTCAGATCTTCAAGTTATAATTTGCACTAATAATTTGTATTTAACAATTAGAAGTTCTGTATTTGACAATCACAAGTTCAGAACTACAAGTTATAATTTGCAATAATAATTAGAAGCTATCAATTTTAAGATCTGTATTTGACAATTACTAGTTCAGATCATCAAATAATAATTTGAAATAATAATTTGAATTTAACAAATCTAAGTTCTGTAATTCACTATTACAAGTTCAGATCTTCTAGTTATAATTTACAATAATAATTAGAAGCTATCAATTTTAAGTGCTGTATTTGACAATTACTAGTTCAGATCTTCAAGTTATAATTTGCACTAATATTTTGGATTTAACAATTCGAAGTTCTGTATTTGACTATTACAAGTTCAGATCTTCTAGTTATAATTTACAATAATAATTAGAAGCTATCAATTTTAAGTGCTGTATTTGACAATTACAAGTTCAGATCTTCAAGTTATAATTTGCAATAATAATTAGAAGCTATCAATTTTAAGTTCTGTATTTGACAATTACTAGTTCAGATCTTCAAGTTATAATTAGAAATAATAATTTGAATTTGACAAATCTAAGTTCTGTAATTCACTATTACAAGTTCAGATCTTCAAGTTATAATTTACAATAATAATTAGGAGCTATCAATTTTAAGTTCTGTATTTGACAATTACTAGTTCAGATCTTCAAGTAATAATTTGAAATAATAATTTGAATTTAACAAATCTAAGTTCTGTAATTCACTATTACAAGTTCAGATCTACAAGTTATAATTTACAATAATAACTAGAAGCTATCAATTTTAAGTGCTGTATTTGACAATTACTAGTTCAGATCTTCAAATTATTATTTGCAATAATAATTAGAAGCTATCAATTTTAAGTTCTGCATTTGACAATTACAAGTTCAGATCTTCAAGTTATTATTTGCAATAATAATTAGAAGCTATTAATTTTAAGTTCTGTATTTGACAATTACAAGTTCAGATCTTCAAGTTATAATTTGCAATAATAATTAGAAGCTATCAATTTTAAGTTCTGTATTTGACAATTACTAGTTCAGATCTTCAAGTTATAATTAGAAATAATAATTTGAATTTGACAAATCTAAGTTCTGTAATTCAGTATTACAAGTTCAGATCTTCAAGTTATAATTTACAATAATAATTAGGAGCTATCAATTTTAAGTTCTGTATTTGACAATTACAAGTTCAGATCTACAAGTTATAATTTGCACTAATAATTTGTATTTAACAATTAGAAGTTCTGTATTTGACAATTACAAGTTCAGATCTTCAAGTTATAATTTGAAATAATAATTAGAAGCTATCAATTTTAAGTTCTGTATTTGACAATTAGAAGTTCAGATCTTCAAGTTATAATTTGCAATAATAATTAGAAGCTATCAATTTTAAGTTCTGTATTTGACAATTACTAGTTCAGATCTTCAAGTTATAATTTGAAATAATAATTTGAATTTAACAAATCTAAGTTCTGTAATTCACTATTACAAGTTCAGATCTTCAAGTTATAATTTACAATAATAATTAGAAGCTATCAATTTTAAGTTCTGTATTTGACAATTACAAGTTCAGAACTTCAAGTTATAATTTGCACTAATAATTTGTATTTAACAATTAGAAGTTCTGTATTTGACAATTACAAGTTCAGATCTTCAAGTTATATTTTGCAATAATAATTAGAAGCTATCAATTTTAAGTTGTGTATTTGACAATTACAAGTTCAGATCTTCAAGTTATAATTTGCAATAATAATTAGAAGCTATCAATTTTAAGTTCTGTATTTGACAATTACAAGTTCAGATCTTCAAGTTATAATTTGCACTAATAATTTGTATTTAACAATTAGAAGTTCTGTATTTGACAATCACAAGTTCAGAACTACAAGTTATAATTTGCAATAATAATTAGAAGCTATCAATTTTAAGATCTGTATTTGACAATTACTAGTTCAGATCATCAAATAATAATTTGAAATAATAATTTGAATTTAACAAATCTAAGTTCTGTAATTCACTATTACAAGTTCAGATCTTCTAGTTATAATTTACAATAATAATTAGAAGCTATCAATTTTAAGTGCTGTATTTGACAATTACTAGTTCAGATCTTCAAGTTATAATTTGCACTAATATTTTGGATTTAACAATTCGAAGTTCTGTATTTGACTATTACAAGTTCAGATCTTCTAGTTATAATTTACAATAATAATTAGAAGCTATCAATTTTAAGTGCTGTATTTGACAATTACAAGTTCAGATCTTCAAGTTATAATTTGCAATAATAATTAGAAGCTATCAATTTTAAGTTCTGTATTTGACAATTACTAGTTCAGATCTTCAAGTTATAATTAGAAATAATAATTTGAATTTGACAAATCTAAGTTCTGTAATTCACTATTACAAGTTCAGATCTTCAAGTTATAATTTACAATAATAATTAGGAGCTATCAATTTTAAGTTCTGTATTTGACAATTACAAGTTCAGATCTACAAGTTATAATTTGCACAAATAATTTGTATTTAACAATTAGAAGTTCTGTATTTGACAATTACAAGTTCAGATCTTCAAGTTATAATTTGAAATAATAATTAGAAGCTATCAATTTTAAGTTCTGTATTTGACAATTAGAAGTTCAGATCTTCAAGTTATAATTTGCAATAATAATTAGAAGCTATCAATTTTAAGTTCTGTATTTGACAATTACTAGTTCAGATCTTCAAGTTATAATTTGAAATAATAATTTGAATTTAACAAATCTAAGTTCTGTAATTCACTATTACAAGTTCAGATCTTCAAGTTATAATTTACAATAATAATTAGAAGCTATCAATTTTAAGTTCTGTATTTGACAATTACAAGTTCAGAACTTCAAGTTATAATTTGCACTAATAATTTGTATTTAACAATTAGAAGTTCTGTATTTGACAATTACAAGTTCAGATCTTCAAGTTATATTTTGCAATAATAATTAGAAGCTATCAATTTTAAGTTGTGTATTTGACAATTACAAGTTCAGATCTTCAAGTTATAATTTGCAATAATAATTAGAAGCTATCAATTTTAAGTTCTGTATTTGACAATTACAAGTTCAGATCTTCAAGTTATAATTTGCAATCACAATTTGTATTTAACAATGCTAAGTTGCGTATTTGTCTATTACAAGTTCAGATCTTCTAATGTTAATTTGCAATAATAATTAGAAGCTATCAATTATAAGTTCTCTATTTGACAATTACAAGTTCAGATCTTCAAGTTATAATTTGCAATAATAATTAGAAGCTATCAATTTTAAGTTCTGTATTTGACAATTACTAGTTCAGATCTTCAAGTAATAATTTGAAATAATAATTTGAATTTAACAAATCTAAGTTCTGTAATTCACTATTACAAGTTCAGATCTACAAGTTATAATTTACAATAATAACTAGAAGCTATCAATTTTAAGTGCTGTATTTGACAATTACTAGTTCAGATCTTCAAATTATTATTTGCAATAATAATTAGAAGCTATCAATTTTAAGTTCTGCATTTGACAATTACAAGTTCAGATCTTCAAGTTATTATTTGCAATAATAATTAGAAGCTATTAATTTTAAGTTCTGTATTTGACAATTACAAGTTCAGATCTTCAAGTTATAATTTGCAATAATAATTAGAAGCTATCAATTTTAAGTTCTGTATTTGACAATTACTAGTTCAGATCTTCAAGTTATAATTAGAAATAATAATTTGAATTTGACAAATCTAAGTTCTGTAATTCACTATTACAAGTTCAGATCTTCAAGTTATAATTTACAATAATAATTAGGAGCTATCAATTTTAAGTTCTGTATTTGACAATTACAAGTTCAGATCTTCAAGTTATAATTTGAAATAATAATTAGAAGCTATCAATTTTAAGTTCTGTATTTGACAATTAGAAGTTCAGATCTTCAAGTTATAATTTGCAATAATAATTAGAAGCTATCAATTTTAAGTTCTGTATTTGACAATTACTAGTTCAGATCTTCAAGTTATAATTTGAAATAATAATTTGAATTTAACAAATCTAAGTTCTGTAATTCACTATTACAAGTTCAGATCTTCAAGTTATAATTTACAATAATAATTAGAAGCTATCAATTTTAAGTTCTGTATTTGACAATTACAAGTTCAGAACTTCAAGTTATAATTTGCACTAATAATTTGTATTTAACAATTAGAAGTTCTGTATTTGGCAATTACAAGTTCAGATCTTCAAGTTATATTTTGCAATAATAATTAGAAGCTATCAATTTTAAGTTGTGTATTTGACAATTACAAGTTCAGATCTTCAAGTTATAATTTGCAATAATAATTAGAAGCTATCAATTTTAAGTTCTGTATTTGACAATTACAAGTTCAGATCTTCAAGTTATAATTTGCACTAATAATTTGTATTTAACAATTAGAAGTTCTGTATTTGACAATCACAAGTTCAGAACTACAAGTTATAATTTGCAATAATAATTAGAAGCTATCAATTTTAAGTTCTGCATTTGACAATTACAAGTTCAGATCTTCAAGTTATTATTTGCAATAATAATTAGAAGCTATTAATTTTAAGTTCTGTATTTGACAATTACAAGTTCAGATCTTCAAGTTATAATTTGCAATAATAATTAGAAGCTATCAATTTTAAGTTCTGTATTTGACAATTACTAGTTCAGATCTTCAAGTTATAATTAGAAATAATAATTTGAATTTGACAAATCTAAGTTCTGTAATTCAGTATTACAAGTTCAGATCTTCAAGTTATAATTTACAATAATAATTAGGAGCTATCAATTTTAAGTTCTGTATTTGACAATTACAAGTTCAGATCTACAAGTTATAATTTGCACTAATAATTTGTATTTAACAATTAGAAGTTCTGTATTTGACAATTACAAGTTCAGATCTTCAAGTTATAATTTGAAATAATAATTAGAAGCTATCAATTTTAAGTTCTGTATTTGACAATTAGAAGTTCAGATCTTCAAGTTATAATTTGCAATAATAATTAGAAGCTATCAATTTTAAGTTCTGTATTTGACAATTACTAGTTCAGATCTTCAAGTTATAATTTGAAATAATAATTTGAATTTAACAAATCTAAGTTCTGTAATTCACTATTACAAGTTCAGATCTTCAAGTTATAATTTACAATAATAATTAGAAGCTATCAATTTTAAGTTCTGTATTTGACAATTACAAGTTCAGAACTTCAAGTTATAATTTGCACTAATAATTTGTATTTAACAATTAGAAGTTCTGTATTTGACAATTACAAGTTCAGATCTTCAAGTTATATTTTGCAATAATAATTAGAAGCTATCAATTTTAAGTTGTGTATTTGACAATTACAAGTTCAGATCTTCAAGTTATAATTTGCAATAATAATTAGAAGCTATCAATTTTAAGTTCTGTATTTGACAATTACAAGTTCAGATCTTCAAGTTATAATTTGCACTAATAATTTGTATTTAACAATTAGAAGTTCTGTATTTGACAATCACAAGTTCAGAACTACAAGTTATAATTTGCAATAATAATTAGAAGCTATCAATTTTAAGATCTGTATTTGACAATTACTAGTTCAGATCATCAAATAATAATTTGAAATAATAATTTGAATTTAACAAATCTAAGTTCTGTAATTCACTATTACAAGTTCAGATCTTCTAGTTATAATTTACAATAATAATTAGAAGCTATCAATTTTAAGTGCTGTATTTGACAATTACTAGTTCAGATCTTCAAGTTATAATTTGCACTAATATTTTGGATTTAACAATTCGAAGTTCTGTATTTGACTATTACAAGTTCAGATCTTCTAGTTATAATTTACAATAATAATTAGAAGCTATCAATTTTAAGTGCTGTATTTGACAATTACAAGTTCAGATCTTCAAGTTATAATTTGCAATAATAATTAGAAGCTATCAATTTTAAGTTCTGTATTTGACAATTACTAGTTCAGATCTTCAAGTTATAATTAGAAATAATAATTTGAATTTGACAAATCTAAGTTCTGTAATTCACTATTACAAGTTCAGATCTTCAAGTTATAATTTACAATAATAATTAGGAGCTATCAATTTTAAGTTCTGTATTTGACAATTACAAGTTCAGATCTACAAGTTATAATTTGCACAAATAATTTGTATTTAACAATTAGAAGTTCTGTATTTGACAATTACAAGTTCAGATCTTCAAGTTATAATTTGAAATAATAATTAGAAGCTATCAATTTTAAGTTCTGTATTTGACAATTAGAAGTTTAGATCTTCAAGTTATAATTTGCAATAATAATTAGAAGCTATCAATTTTAAGTTCTGTATTAAACAATTACTAGTTCAGATCTTCAAGTTATAATTTGAAATAATAATTTGAATTTAACAAATCTAAGTTCTGTAATTCACTATTACAAGTTCAGATCTTCAAGTTATAATTTACAATAATAATTAGAAGCTATCAATTTTAAGTTCTGTATTTGACAATTACAAGTTCAGAACTTCAAGTTATAATTTGCACTAATAATTTGTATTTAACAATTAGAAGTTCAGTATTTGACAATTACAAGTTCAGATCTTCAAGTTATATTTTGCAATAATAATTAGAAGCTATCAATTTTAAGTTGTGTATTTGACAATTACAAGTTCAGATCTTCAAGTTATAATTTGCAATAATAATTAGAAGCTATCAATTTTAAGTTCTGTATTTGACAATTACAAGTTCAGATCTTCAAGTTATAATTTGCAATCACAATTTGTATTTAACAATGCTAAGTTGCGTATTTGTCTATTACAAGTTCAGATCTTCAAATGTTAATTTGCAATAATAATTAGAAGCTATCAATTATAAGTTCTCTATTTGACAATTACAAGTTCAGATCTTCAAGTTATAATTTGCAATAATAATTAGAAGCTATCAATTTTAAGTTCTGTATTTGACAATTACTAGTTCAGATCTTCAAGTAATAATTTGAAATAATAATTTGAATTTAACAAATCTAAGTTCTGTAATTCACTATTACAAGTTCAGATCTACAAGTTATAATTTACAATAATAACTAGAAGCTATCAATTTTAAGTGCTGTATTTGACAATTACTAGTTCAGATCTTCAAATTATTATTTGCAATAATAATTAGAAGCTATCAATTTTAAGTTCTGCATTTGACAATTACAAGTTCAGATCTTCAAGTTATTATTTGCAATAATAATTAGAAGCTATTAATTTTAAGTTCTGTATTTGACAATTACAAGTTCAGATCTTCAAGTTATAATTTGCAATAATAATTAGAAGCTATCAATTTTAAGTTCTGTATTTGACAATTACTAGTTCAGATCTTCAAGTTATAATTAGAAATAATAATTTGAATTTGACAAATCTAAGTTCTGTAATTCACTATTACAAGTTCAGATCTTCAAGTTATAATTTACAATAATAATTAGGAGCTATCAATTTTAAGTTCTGTATTTGACAATTACAAGTTCAGATCTTCAAGTTATAATTTGAAATAATAATTAGAAGCTATCAATTTTAAGTTCTGTATTTGACAATTAGAAGTTCAGATCTTCAAGTTATAATTTGCAATAATAATTAGAAGCTATCAATTTTAAGTTCTGTATTTGACAATTACTAGTTCAGATCTTCAAGTTATAATTTGAAATAATAATTTGAATTTAACAAATCTAAGTTCTGTAATTCACTATTACAAGTTCAGATCTTCAAGTTATAATTTACAATAATAATTAGAAGCTATCAATTTTAAGTTCTGTATTTGACAATTACAAGTTCAGAACTTCAAGTTATAATTTGCACTAATAATTTGTATTTAACAATTAGAAGTTCTGTATTTGACAATTACAAGTTCAGATCTTCAAGTTATATTTTGCAATAATAATTAGAAGCTATCAATTTTAAGTTGTGTATTTGACAATTACAAGTTCAGATCTTCAAGTTATAATTTGCAATAATAATTAGAAGCTATCAATTTTAAGTTCTGTATTTGACAATTACAAGTTCAGATCCTCAAGTTATAATTTGCACTAATAATTTGTATTTAACAATTAGAAGTTCTGTATTTGACAATCACAAGTTCAGAACTACAAGTTATAATTTGCAATAATAATTAGAAGCTATCAATTTTAAGATCTGTATTTGACAATTACTAGTTCAGATCATCAAATAATAATTTGAAATAATAATTTGAATTTAACAAATCTAAGTTCTGTAATTCACTATTACAAGTTCAGATCTTCTAGTTATAATTTACAATAATAATTAGAAGCTATCAATTTTAAGTGCTGTATTTGACAATTACTAGTTCAGATCTACAAGTTATAATTTGCACTAATATTTTGGATTTAACAATTCGAAGTTCTGTATTTGACTATTACAAGTTCAGATCTTCAAGTTATAATTTGAATTATAATTATAAGCTATCAATTTTAAGTTCTGTATTTGACAATTACAAGTACAGATCTTCAAGTTATAATTTGCAATAATAATTGGAAGCTATCACTTTTAAGTTCTGTATTTGACAATTACTAGTTCAGATCTTCAAGTTATAATTAGAAATAATAATTTGAATTTGACAAATCTAAGTTCTGTAATTCACTATTACAAGTTCAGATCTTCAAGTTATAATTTACAATTATAATTAGAAGCTATCAATTTTAAGTTCTGTATTTGACAATTACAAGTTCAGATCTACAAGTTATAATTTGCACTAATAATTTGTATTTAACAATTAGAAGTTCTGTATTTGACAATTACAAGTTCAGATATTCTAGTTATAATTTGAAATAATAATTAGAAGCTATCAATTTTAAGTTCTGTATTTGACAATTACAAGTTCAGATCTTCAAGTTATAATTTGCAATAATAATTAGAAGCTATCAATTTTAAGTTCTGTATTTGACAATTACTAGTTCAGATCTTCAAGTTATAATTTGAAATAATAATTTGAATTTAACAAATCTAAGTTCTGTAATTCACTATTACAAGTTCAGATCTTCAAGTTATAATTTACAATAATAATTAGAAGCTATAAATTTTAAGTTCTGTATTTGACAATTAGAAGTTCAGATCTTCAAGTTATAATTAGCAATAATAATTAGAAGCTATCAATTTTAAGTTCTGTATTTGACAATTACTAGTTCAGATCTTCAAGTTATAATTTGAAATAATAATTTGAATTTAACAAATCTTAGTTCTGTAATTCACTATTACAAGTTCAGATCTTCAAGTTATAATTTACAATAATAATTAGAAGCTATCAATTTTAAGTTCTGTATTTGACAATTACAAGTTCAGAACTTCAAGTTATAATTTGCACTAATAATTTGTATTTAACAATTAGAAGTTCTGTATTTGACAATTACAAGTTCAGATCTTCAAGTTATATTTTGCAATAATAATTAGAAGCTATCAATTTTAAGTTCTGTATTTGACAATTACAAGTTCAGATCTTCAAGTTATAATTTGCACTAATAATTTGTATTTAACAATTAGATGTTCTGTATTTGACAATTACAAGTTCAGATCTTCAAGTTATAATTTGCAATAATAATTAGAAGCTATTAGTTTTAAGTTCTGTATTTGACAATTACAAGTTCAGATCTTCAAGTTATAATTTGCAATAATAATTAGAAGCTATCAATTTTAAGTTCTGTATTTGACAATTACAAGTTCAGATCTTCAAGTTATAATTTGCACTAATAATTTGTATTTAACAATTAGAAGTTCTGTATTTGACAATCACAAGTTCAGAACTACAAGTTATAATTTGCAATAATAATTAGAAGCTATCAATTTTAAGTTCTGTATTTGACAATTACTAGTTCAGATCATCAAATAATAATTTGAAATAATAATTTGAATTTAACAAATCTAAGTTCTGTAATTCACTATTACAAGTTCAGATCTTCTAGTTATAATTTGCAATAATAATTAGAAGCTATCAATTTTAAGTTCTGTATTTGACAATTACTAGTTCAGATCATCAAATAATAATTTGAAATAATAATTTGAATTTAACAAATCTAAGTTCTGTAATTCACTATTACAAGTTCAGATCTTCTAGTTATAATTTACAATAATAATTAGAAGCTATCAATTTTAAGTTCTGCATTTGACAATTACAAGTTCAGATCTTCAAGTTATTATTTGCAATAATAATTAGAAGCTATTAATTTTAAGTTCTGTATTTGACAATTACAAGTTCAGATCTTCAAGTTATAATTTGCAATAATAATTAGAAGCTATCAATTTTAAGTTCTGTATTTGACAATTACTAGTTCAGATCTTCAAGTTATAATTAGAAATAATAATTTGAATTTGACAAATATAAGTTCTGTAATTCACTATTACAAGTTCAGATCTTCAAGTTATAATTTACAATAATAATTAGAAGCTATCAATTTAAGTTCTGCATTTGACAATTACAAGTTCAGATCTACAAGTTATAATTTGCACTAATAATTTGTATTTAACAATTAGAAGTTCTGTATTTGACAATTACAAGTTCAGATCTTCAAGTTATAATTTGAAATAATAATTAGAAGCTATCAATTTTAAGTTCTGTATTTGACAGTTAGAAGTTCAGATCTTCAAGTTATAATTTGCAATAATAATAAGAAGCTATCAATTTTAAGTTCTGTATTTGACAATTACTAGTTCAGATCTTCAAGTTATAATTTGAAATAATAATTTGAATTTAACAAATCTAAGTTCTGTAATTCACTATTACAAGTTCAGATCTTCAAGTTATAATTTACAATAATAATTAGAAGCTATCAATTTTAAGTTCTGTATTTGACAATTACAAGTTCAGAACTGCAAGTTATAATTTGCACTAATAATTTGTATTTAACAATTAGAAGTTCTGTATTTGACAATTACAAGTTCAGATCTTCAAGTTATATTTTGCAATAATAATTAGAAGCTATCAATTTTAAGTTCTGTATTTGACAATTACAAGTTCAGATCTTCAAGTTATAATTTGCACTAATAATTTGTATTTAACAATTAGAAGTTCTGTATTTGACAATTACAAGTTCAGATCTTCAAGTTATAATTTGCAATAATAATTAGAAGCTATTAATTTTAAGTTCTGTATTTGACAATTACAAGTTCAGATCTTCAAGTTATAATTTGCAATAATAATTAGAAGCTATCAATTTTAAGTTCTGTATTTGACAATTACAAGTTCAGATCTACAAGTTATAATTTGCACTAATAATTTGTATTTAACAATTAGAAGTTCTGTATTTGACAATCACAAGTTCAGAACTACAAGTTATAATTTGCAATAATAATTAGAAGCTATCAATTTTAAGTTCTGTATTTGACAATTACTAGTTCAGATCATCAAATAATAATTTGAAATAATAATTTGAATTTAACAAATCTAAGTTCTGTAATTCACTATTACAAGTTCAGATCTTCAAGTTATAATTTACAATAATAATTAGAAGCTATCAATTTTAAGTGCTGTATTTGACAATTACTAGTTCACATTTTGAAGTTATAATTTGCACTAATATTTTGGATTTAACAATTCGAAGTTCTGTATTTGACTATTACAAGTTCAGATCTTCAAGTTATAATTTGAATTATAATTATAAGCTATCAATTTTAAGTTCTGTATTTGACAATAACAAGTACAGATCTTCAAGTTATAATTTGCAATAATAATTAGAAGCTATCAATTTTAAGTTCTGTATTTGACAATTACTAGTTCAGATCTTCAAGTTATAATTAGAAATAATAATTTGAATTTGACAAATCTAAGTTCTGTAATTCACTATTACAAGTTCAGATCTTCAAGTTATAATTTACAATAATAATTAGAAGCTATCAATTTTAAGTTCTGAATTTGACAATTACAAGTTCAGATCTACAAGTTATAATTTGCACTAATAATTTGTATTTAACAATTAGAAGTTCTGTATTTGACAATTACAAGTTCAGATATTCAAGTTATAATTTGAAATAATAATTAGAAGCTATCAATTTTAAGTTCTGTATTTGACAATTACAAGTTCAGATCTTCTAGTTATAATTTGCAATAATAATTAGAAGCTATCAATTTTAAGTTCTGTATTTGACAATTACTAGTTCAGATCTTCAAGTTATAATTTGAAATAATAATTTGAATTTAACAAATCTAAGTTCTGTAATTCACTATTACAAGTTCAGATCTTCAAGTTATAATTTGCAATAATAATTAGTAGCTATCAATTTTAAGTTCTGTATTTGACAATTACTAGTTCAGATCTTCAAGTAATAATTTGAAATAATAATTTGAATTTAACAAATCTAAGTTCTGTAATTCACTATTACAAGTTCAGATCTACAAGTTATAATTTACAATAATAACTAGAAGCTATCAATTTTAAGTGCTGTATTTGACAATTACTAGTTCAGATCTACAAATTATTATTTGCAATAATAATTAGAAGCTATCAATTTTAAGTTCTGCATTTGACAATTACAAGTTCAGATCTTCAAGTTATTATTTGCAATAATAATTAGAAGCTATTAATTTTAAGTTCTGTATTTGACAATTACAAGTTCAGATCTTCAAGTTATAATTTGCAATAATAATTAGAAGCTATCAATTTTAAGTTCTGTATTTGACAATTACTAGTTCAGATCTTCAAGTTATAATTAGAAATAATAATTTGAATTTGTCAAATCTAAGTTCTGTAATTCACTATTACAAGTTCAGATCTTCAAGTTATAATTTGCAATCACAATTTGTATTTAACAATGCTAAGTTGCGTATTTGTCTATTACAAGTTCAGATCTTCAAATGTTAATTTGCAATAATAATTAGAAGCTATCAATTATAAGTTCTGTATTTGACAATTACAAGTTCAGATCTTCAAGTTATAATTTGCAATAATAATTAGAAGCTATCAATTTTAAGTTCTGTATTTGACAATTACTAGTTCAGATCTTCAAGTAATAATTTGAAATAATAATTTGAATTTAACAAATCTAAGTTCTGTAATTCACTATTACAAGTTCAGATCTACTAGTTATAATTTACAATAATAACTAGAAGCTATCAATTTTAAGTGCTGTATTTGACAATTACTAGTTCAGATCTTCAAGTTATAATTTGCACTAATAATTTGTATTTAACAATTCGAAGTTCTGTATTTGACTATTACAAGTTCAGATCTTCAAGTTATAATTTGAAATATAATTATAAGCTATCAATTTTAAGTTCTGTATTTGACAATTACAAGTACAGATCTTCAAATTATTATTTGCAATAATAATTAGAAGCTATCAATTTTAAGTTCTGCATTTGACAATTACAAGTTCAGATCTTCAAGTTATTATTTGCAATAATAATTAGAAGCTATTAATTTTAAGTTCTGTATTTGACAATTACAAGTTCAGATCTTCAAGTTATAATTTGCAATAATAATTAGAAGCTATCAATTTTAAGTTCTGTATTTGACAATTACTAGTTCAGATCTTCAAGTTATAATTAGAAATAATAATTTGAATTTGACAAATATAAGTTCTGTAATTCACTATTACAAGTTCAGATCTTCAAGTTATAATTTACAATAATAATTAGAAGCTATCAATTTAAGTTCTGCATTTGACAATTACAAGTTCAGATCTACAAGTTATAATTTGCACTAATAATTTGTATTTAACAATTAGAAGTTCTGTATTTGACAATTACAAGTTCAGATCTTCAAGTTATAATTTGAAATAATAATTAGAAGCTATCAATTTTAAGTTCTGTATTTGACAGTTAGAAGTTCAGATCTTCAAGTTATAATTTGCAATAATAATAAGAAGCTATCAATTTTAAGTTCTGTATTTGACAATTACTAGTTCAGATCTTCAAGTTATAATTTGAAATAATAATTTGAATTTAACAAATCTAAGTTCTGTAATTCACTATTACAAGTTCAGATCTTCAAGTTATAATTTACAATAATAATTAGAAGCTATCAATTTTAAGTTCTGTATTTGACAATTACAAGTTCAGAACTGCAAGTTATAATTTGCACTAATAATTTGTATTTAACAATTAGAAGTTCTGTATTTGACAATTACAAGTTCAGATCTTCAAGTTATATTTTGCAATAATAATTAGAAGCTATCAATTTTAAGTTCTGTATTTGACAATTACAAGTTCAGATCTTCAAGTTATAATTTGCACTAATAATTTGTATTTAACAATTAGAAGTTCTGTATTTGACAATTACAAGTTCAGATCTTCAAGTTATAATTTGCAATAATAATTAGAAGCTATTAATTTTAAGTTCTGTATTTGACAATTACAAGTTCAGATCTTCAAGTTATAATTTGCAATAATAATTAGAAGCTATCAATTTTAAGTTCTGTATTTGACAATTACAAGTTCAGATCTACTAGTTATAATTTGCACTAATAATTTGTATTTAACAATTAGAAGTTCTGTATTTGACAATCACAAGTTCAGAACTACAAGTTATACTTTGCAATAATAATTAGAAGCTATCAATTTTAAGTTCTGTATTTGACAATTACTAGTTCAGATCATCAAATAATAATTTGAAATAATAATTTGAATTTAACAAATCTAAGTTCTGTAATTCACTATTACAAGTTCAGATCTTCAAGTTATAATTTACAATAATAATTAGAAGCTATCAATTTTAAGTGCTGTATTTGACAATTACTAGTTCACATTTTGAAGTTATAATTTGCACTAATATTTTGGATTTAACAATTCGAAGTTCTGTATTTGACTATTACAAGTTCAGATCTTCAAGTTATAATTTGAATTATAATTATAAGCTATCAATTTTAAGTTCTGTATTTGACAATAACAAGTACAGATCTTCAAGTTATAATTTGCAATAATAATTAGAAGCTATCAATTTTAAGTTCTGTATTTGACAATTACTAGTTCAGATCTTCAAGTTATAATTAGAAATAATAATTTGAATTTGACAAATCTAAGTTCTGTAATTCACTATTACAAGTTCAGATCTTCAAGTTATAATTTACAATAATAATTAGAAGCTATCAATTTTAAGTTCTGTATTTGACAATTACAAGTTCAGATCTACAAGTTATAATTTGCACTAATAATTTGTATTTAACAATTAGAAGTTCTGTATTTGACAATTACAAGTTCAGATATTCAAGTTATAATTTGAAATAATAATTAGAAGCTATCAATTTTAAGTTCTGTATTTGACAATTACAAGTTCAGATCTTCTAGTTATTATTTGCAATAATAATTAGAAGCTATCAATTTTAAGTTCTGTATTTGACAATTACTAGTTCAGATCTTCAAGTTATAATTTGAAATAATAATTTGAATTTAACAAATCTAAGTTCTGTAATTCACTATTACAAGTTCAGATCTTCAAGTTATAATTTGCAATAATAATTAGAAGCTATCAATTTTAAGTTCTGTATTTGACAATTACTAGTTCAGATCTTCAAGTAATAATTTGAAATAATAATTTGAATTTAACAAATCTAAGTTCTGTAATTCACTATTACAAGTTCAGATCTACAAGTTATAATTTACAATAATAACTAGAAGCTATCAATTTTAAGTGCTGTATTTGACAATTACTAGTTCAGATCTACAAATTATTATTTGCAATAATAATTAGAAGCTATCAATTTTAAGTTCTGCATTTGACAATTACAAGTTCAGATCTTCAAGTTATTATTTGCAATAATAATTAGAAGCTATTAATTTTAAGTTCTGTATTTGACAATTACAAGTTCAGATCTTCAAGTTATAATTTGCAATAATAATTAGAAGCTATCAATTTTAAGTTCTGTATTTGACAATTACTAGTTCAGATCTTCAAGTTATAATTAGAAATAATAATTTGAATTTGTCAAATCTAAGTTCTGTAATTCACTATTACAAGTTCAGATCTTCAAGTTATAATTTGCAATCACAATTTGTATTTAACAATGCTAAGTTGCGTATTTGTCTATTACAAGTTCAGATCTTCAAATGTTAATTTGCAATAATAATTAGAAGCTATCAATTATAAGTTCTGTATTTGACAATTACAAGTTCAGATCTTCAAGTTATAATTTGCAATAATAATTAGAAGCTATCAATTTTAAGTTCTGTATTTGACAATTACTAGTTCAGATCTTCAAGTAATAATTTGAAATAATAATTTGAATTTAACAAATCTAAGTTCTGTAATTCACTATTACAAGTTCAGATCTACAAGTTATAATTTACAATAATAACTAGAAGCTATCAATTTTAAGTGCTGTATTTGACAATTACTAGTTCAGATCTTCAAGTTATAATTTGCACTAATAATTTGTATTTAACAATTCGAAGTTCTGTATTTGACTATTACAAGTTCAGATCTTCAAGTTATAATTTGAAATATAATTATAAGCTATCAATTTTAAGTTCTGTATTTGACAATTACAAGTACAGATCTTCAAATTATTATTTGCAATAATAATTAGAAGCTATCAATTTTAAGTTCTGCATTTGACAATTACAAGTTCAGATCTTCAAGTTATTATTTGCAATAATAATTAGAAGCTATTAATTTTAAGTTCTGTATTTGACAATTACAAGTTCAGATCTTCAAGTTATAATTTGCAATAATAATTAGAAGCTATCAATTTTAAGTTCTGTATTTGACAATTACTAGTTCAGATCTTCAAGTTATAATTAGAAATAATAATTTGAATTTGACAAATATAAGTTCTGTAATTCACTATTACAAGTTCAGATCTTCAAGTTATAATTTACAATAATAATTAGAAGCTATCAATTTAAGTTCTGCATTTGACAATTACAAGTTCAGATCTACAAGTTATAATTTGCACTAATAATTTGTATTTAACAATTAGAAGTTCTGTATTTGACAATTACAAGTTCAGATCTTCAAGTTATAATTTGAAATAATAATTAGAAGCTATCAATTTTAAGTTCTGTATTTGACAGTTAGAAGTTCAGATCTTCAAGTTATAATTTGCAATAATAATAAGAAGCTATCAATTTTAAGTTCTGTATTTGACAATTACTAGTTCAGATCTTCAAGTTATAATTTGAAATAATAATTTGAATTTAACAAATCTAAGTTCTGTAATTCACTATTACAAGTTCAGATCTTCAAGTTATAATTTACAATAATAATTAGAAGCTATCAATTTTAAGTTCTGTATTTGACAATTACAAGTTCAGAACTGCAAGTTATAATTTGCACTAATAATTTGTATTTAACAATTAGAAGTTCTGTATTTGACAATTACAAGTTCAGATCTTCAAGTTATATTTTGCAATAATAATTAGAAGCTATCAATTTTAAGTTCTGTATTTGACAATTACAAGTTCAGATCTTCAAGTTATAATTTGCACTAATAATTTGTATTTAACAATTAGAAGTTCTGTATTTGACAATTACAAGTTCAGATCTTCAAGTTATAATTTGCAATAATAATTAGAAGCTATTAATTTTAAGTTCTGTATTTGACAATTACAAGTTCAGATCTTCAAGTTATAATTTGCAATAATAATTAGAAGCTATCAATTTTAAGTTCTGTATTTGACAATTACAAGTTCAGATCTACAAGTTATAATTTGCACTAATAATTTGTATTTAACAATTAGAAGTTCTGTATTTGACAATCACAAGTTCAGAACTACAAGTTATAATTTGCAATAATAATTAGAAGCTATCAATTTTAAGTTCTGTATTTGACAATTACTAGTTCAGATCATCAAATAATAATTTGAAATAATAATTTGAATTTAACAAATCTAAGTTCTGTAATTCACTATTACAAGTTCAGATCTTCAAGTTATAATTTACAATAATAATTAGAAGCTATCAATTTTAAGTGCTGTATTTGACAATTACTAGTTCACATTTTGAAGTTATAATTTGCACTAATATTTTGGATTTAACAATTCGAAGTTCTGTATTTGACTATTACAAGTTCAGATCTTCAAGTTATAATTTGAATTATAATTATAAGCTATCAATTTTAAGTTCTGTATTTGACAATAACAAGTACAGATCTTCAAGTTATAATTTGCAATAATAATTAGAAGCTATCAATTTTAAGTTCTGTATTTGACAATTACTAGTTCAGATCTTCAAGTTATAATTAGAAATAATAATTTGAATTTGACAAATCTAAGTTCTGTAATTCACTATTACAAGTTCAGATCTTCAAGTTATAATTTACAATAATAATTAGAAGCTATCAATTTTAAGTTCTGTATTTGACAATTACAAGTTCAGATCTACAAGTTATAATTTGCACTAATAATTTGTATTTAACAATTAGAAGTTCTGTATTTGACAATTACAAGTTCAGATATTCAAGTTATAATTTGAAATAATAATTAGAAGCTATCAATTTTAAGTTCTGTATTTGACAATTACAAGTTCAGATCTTCTAGTTATAATTTGCAATAATAATTAGAAGCTATAAATTTTAAGTTCTGTATTTGACAATTACTAGTTCAGATCTTCAAGTTATAATTTGAAATAATAATTTGAATTTAACAAATCTAAGTTCTGTAATTCACTATTACAAGTTCAGATCTTCAAGTTATAATTTGCAATAATAATTAGAAGCTATCAATTTTAAGTTCTGTATTTGACAATTACTAGTTCAGATCTTCAAGTAATAATTTGAAATAATAATTTGAATTTAACAAATCTAAGTTCTGTAATTCACTATTACAAGTTCAGATCTACAAGTTATAATTTACAATAATAACTAGAAGCTATCAATTTTAAGTGCTGTATTTGACAATTACTAGTTCAGATCTTCAAATTATTATTTGCAATAATAATTAGAAGCTATCAATTTTAAGTTCTGCATTTGACAATTACAAGTTCAGATCTTCAAGTTATTATTTGCAATAATAATTAGAAGCTATTAATTTTAAGTTCTGTATTTGACAATTACAAGTTCAGATCTTCAAGTTATAATTTGCAATAATAATTAGAAGCTATCAATTTTAAGTTCTGTATTTGACAATTACTAGTTCAGATCTTCAAGTTATAATTAGAAATAATAATTTGAATTTGTCAAATCTAAGTTCTGTAATTCACTATTGCAAGTTCAGATCTTCAAGTTATAATTTACAATAATAATTAGAAGCTATCAATTTTAAGTTCTGTATTTGACAATTACAAGTTCAGATCTACAAGTTATAATTTGCACTAATAATTTGTATTTAACAATTAGAAGTTCTGTATTTGACAATTACAAGTTCAGATCTTCAAGTTATAATTTGAAATAATAATTAGAAGCTATCAATTTTAAGTTCTGTATTTGACAATTAGAAGTTCAGATCTTCAAGTTATAATTTGCAATAATAATTAGAAGCTATCAATTTTAAGTTCTGTATTTGACAATTACTAGTTCAGATCTTCAAGTTATAATTTGAAATAATAATTTGAATTTAACAAATCTAAGTTCTGTAATTCACTATTACAAGTTCAGATCTTCAAGTTATAATTTACAATAATAATTAGAAGCTATCAATTTTAAGTTCTGTATTTGACAATTACAAGTTCAGAACTTCAAGTTATAATTTGCACTAATAATTTGTATTTAACAATTAGAAGTTCTGTATTTGACAATTACAAGTTCAGATCTTCAAATGTTAATTTGCAATAATAATTAGAAGCTATCAATTATAAGTTCTGTATTTGACAATTACAAGTTCAGATCTTCAAGTTATAATTTGCAGTAATAATTAGAAGCTATCAATTTTAAGTTCTGTATTTGACAATTACTAGTTCAGATCTTCAAGTAATAATTTGAAATAATAATTTGAATTTAACAAATCTAAGTTCTGTAATTCACTATTACAAGTTCAGATCTACAAGTTATAATTTACAATAATAACTAGAAGCTATCAATTTTAAGTGCTGTATTTGACAATTACTAGTTCAGATCTTCAAGTTATAATTTGCACTAATAATTTGTATTTAACAATTCGTAGTTCTGTATTTGACTATTACAAGTTCAGATCTTCAAGTTATAATTTGAAATATAATTATAAGCTATCAATTTTAAGTTCTGTATTTGACAATTACAAGTACAGATCTTCAAATTATTATTTGCAATAATAATTAGAAGCTATCAATTTTAAGTTCTGCATTTGACAATTACAAGTTCAGATTTTCAAGTTATTATTTGCAAGAATAATTAGAAGCTATTAATTTTAAGTTCTGTATTTGACAATTACAAGTTCAGATCTTCAAGTTATAATTTGCAATAATAATTAGAAGCTATCAATTTTAGGTTCTGTATTTGACAATTACTAGTTCAGATCTTCAAGTTATAATTAGAAATAATAATTTGAATTTGACAAATATAAGTTCTGTAAATCACTATTACAAGTTCAGATCTTCAAGTTATAATTTACAATAATAATTAGAAGCTATCAATTTAAGTTCTGTATTTGACAATTACAAGTTCAGATCTACAAGTTATAATTTGCACTAATAATTTGTATTTAACAATTAGAAGTTCTGTATTTGACAATTACAAGTTCAGATCTTCAAGTTATAATTTGAAATAATAATTAGAAGCTATCAATTTTAAGTTCTGTATTTGACAGTTAGAAGTTCAGATCTTCAAGTTATAATTTGCAATAATAATTAGAAGCTATCAATTTTAAGTTCTGTATTTGACAATTACTAGTTCAGATCTTCAAGTTATAATTTGAAATAATAATTTGAATTTAACAAATCTAAGTTCTGTAATTCACTATTACAAGTTCAGATCTTCAAGTTATAATTTGCAATAATAATTAGAAGCTATCAATTTTAAGTTCTGTATTTGACAATTACAAGTTCAGATCTTCAAGTTATAATTTGCACTAATAAATTGTTTTTCATAATTAGAAGTTCTGTATTTGACAATTACAAGTTCAGAACTTCAAGTTATAATTTGAAATAATAATTAGAAGCTATCAATTTTAAGTTCTGTATTTGACAATTACAAGTTCAGATCTTCCAGTTATAATTTGCAATAATAATTAGAAGCTATCAATTTTAAGTTCTGTATTTGACAATTACAAGTTCAGAACTTCAAGTTATAATTTGCACTAATAATTTGTATTTAACAATTAGAAGTTCTGTATTTGACAATTACAAGTTCAGATCTTCAAGTTATATTTTGCAATAATAATTAGAAGCTATCAATTTTAAGTTCTGTATTTGACAATTACAAGTTCAGATCTTCAAGTTATAATTTGCACTAATAATTTGTATTTAACAATTAGAAGTTCTGTATTTGACAATTACAAGTTCAGATCTTCAAGTTATAATTTGCAATAATAATTAGAAGCTATTAATTTTAAGTTCTGTATTTGACAATTACAAGTTCAGATCTTCAAGTTATAATTTGCAATAATAATTAGAAGCTATCAATTTTAAGTTCTGTATTTGACAATTACAAGTTCAGATCTACAAGTTATAATTTGCACTAATAATTTGTATTTAACAATTAGAAGTTCTGTATTTGACAATCACAAGTTCAGAACTACAAGTTATAATTTGCAATAATAATTAGAAGCTATCAATTTTAAGTTCTGTATTTGACAATTACTAGTTCAGATCATCAAATAATAATTTGAAATAATAATTTGAATTTAACAAATCTAAGTTCTGTAATTCACTATTACAAGTTCAGATCTTCAAGTTATAATTTACAATAATAATTAGAAGCTATCAATTTTAAGTGCTGTATTTGACAATTACTAGTTCACATTTTGAAGTTATAATTTGCACTAATATTTTGGATTTAACAATTCGAAGTTCTGTATTTGACTATTACAAGTTCAGATCTTCAAGTTATAATTTGAATTATAATTATAAGCTATCAATTTTAAGTTCTGTATTTGACAATTACAAGTACAGATCTTCAAGTTATAATTTGCAATAATAATTAGAAGCTATCAATTTTAAGTTCTGTATTTGACAATTACTAGTTCAGATCTTCAAGTTATAATTAGAAATAATAATTTGAATTTGACAAATCTAAGTTCTGTAATTCACTATTACAAGTTCAGATCTTCAAGTTATAATTTACAATAATAATTAGAAGCTATCAATTGTAAGTTCTGTATTTGACAATTACAAGTTCAGATCTACAAGTTATAATTTGCACTAATAATTTGTATTTAACAATTAGAAGTTCTGTATTTGACAATTACAAGTTCAGATATTCAAGTTACAATTTGAAATAATAATTAGAAGCTATCAATTTTAAGTTCTGTATTTGACAATTACAAGTTCAGATCTTCTAGTTATAATTTGCAATAATAATTAGAAGCTATCAATTTTAAGTTCTGTATTTGACAATTACTAGTTCAGATCTTCAAGTTATAATTTGAAATAATAATTTGAATTTAACAAATCTAAGTTCTGTAATTCACTATTACAAGTTCAGATCTTCAAGTTATAATTTGCAATAATTATTAGAAGCTATCAATTTTAAGTTCTGTATTTGACAATTACTAGTTCAGATCTTCAAGTAATAATTTGAAATAATAATTTGAATTTAACAAATCTAAGTTCTGTAATTCACTATTACAAGTTCAGATCTACAAGTTATAATTTACAATAATAACTAGAAGCTATCAATTTTAAGTGCTGTATTTGACAATTACTAGTTCAGATCTTCAAATTATTATTTGCAATAATAATTAGAAGCTATCAATTTTAAGTTCTGCATTTGACAATTACAAGTTCAGATCTTCAAGTTATTATTTGCAATAATAATTAGAAGCTATTAATTTTAAGTTCTGTATTTGACAATTACAAGTTCAGATCTACAAGTTATAATTTGCACTAATAATTTGTATTTAACAATTAGAAGTTCTGTATTTGACAATCACAAGTTCAGAACTACAAGTTATAATTTGCAATAATAATTAGAAGCTATCAATTTTAAGTTCTGTATTTGACAATTACTAGTTCAGATCATCAAATAATAATTTGAAATAATAATTTGAATTTAACAAATCTAAGTTCTGTAATTCACTATTACAAGTTCAGATCTTCAAGTTATAATTTACAATAATAATTAGAAGCTATCAATTTTAAGTGCTGTATTTGACAATTACTAGTTCACATTTTGAAGTTATAATTTGCACTAATATTTTGGATTTAACAATTCGAAGTTCTGTATTTGACTATTACAAGTTCAGATCTTCAAGTTATAATTTGAATTATAATTATAAGCTATCAATTTTAAGTTCTGTATTTGACAATTACAAGTACAGATCTTCAAGTTATAATTTGCAATAATAATTAGAAGCTATCAATTTTAAGTTCTGTATTTGACAATTACTAGTTCAGATCTTCAAGTTATAATTAGAAATAATAATTTGAATTTGACAAATCTAAGTTCTGTAATTCACTATTACAAGTTCAGATCTTCAAGTTATAATTTACAATAATAATTAGAAGCTATCAATTGTAAGTTCTGTATTTGACAATTACAAGTTCAGATCTACAAGTTATAATTTGCACTAATAATTTGTATTTAACAATTAGAAGTTCTGTATTTGACAATTACAAGTTCAGATATTCAAGTTACAATTTGAAATAATAATTAGAAGCTATCAATTTTAAGTTCTGTATTTGACAATTACAAGTTCAGATCTTCTAGTTATAATTTGCAATAATAATTAGAAGCTATCAATTTTAAGTTCTGTATTTGACAATTACTAGTTCAGATCTTCAAGTTATAATTTGAAATAATAATTTGAATTTAACAAATCTAAGTTCTGTAATTCACTATTACAAGTTCAGATCTTCAAGTTATAATTTGCAATAATTATTAGAAGCTATCAATTTTAAGTTCTGTATTTGACAATTACTAGTTCAGATCTTCAAGTAATAATTTGAAATAATAATTTGAATTTAACAAATCTAAGTTCTGTAATTCACTATTACAAGTTCAGATCTACAAGTTATAATTTACAATAATAACTAGAAGCTATCAATTTTAAGTGCTGTATTTGACAATTACTAGTTCAGATCTTCAAGTTATAATTTGAAATAATAATTTGAATTTAACAAATCTAAGTTCTGTAATTCACTATTACAAGTTCAGATCTTCAAGTTATAATTTGCAATAATTATTAGAAGCTATCAATTTTAAGTTCTGTATTTGACAATTACTAGTTCAGATCTTCAAGTAATAATTTGAAATAATAATTTGAATTTAACAAATCTAAGTTCTGTAATTCACTATTACAAGTTCAGATCTTCAAGTTATAATTTACAATAATAATTAGAAGCTATCAATTTTAAGTTCTGTATTTGACAATTACAAGTTCAGAACTTCAAGTTATAATTTGCACTAATAATTTGTATTTAACAATTAGAAGTTCTGTATTTGACAATTACAAGTTCAGATCTGCAAGTTATATTTTGCAATAATAATTAGAAGCTATCAATTTTAAGTTCTGTATTTGACAATTACAAGTTCAGATCTTCAAGTTATAATTTGCACTAATAATTTGTATTTAACAATTAGAAGTTCTGTATTTGACAATTACAAGTTCAGATCTTCAAGTTATAATTGGCAATAATAATTAGAAGCTATTAATTTTAAGTTCTGTATTTGACAATTACAAGTTCAGATCTTCAAGTTATAATTTGCAATAATAATTAGAAGCTATCAATTTTAAGTTCTGTATTTGACAATTACAAGTTCAGATCTTCAAGTTATAATTTGCACTAATAATTTGTATTTAACAATTAGAAGTTCTGTATTTGACAATCACAAGTTCAGAACTACAAGTTATAATTTGCAATAATAATTAGAAGCTATCAATTTTAAGATCTGTATTTGACAATTACTAGTTCAGATCATCAAATAATAATTTGAAATAATAATTTGAATTTAACAAATCTAAGTTCTGTAATTCACTATTACAAGTTCAGATCTTCTAGTTATAATTTACAATAATAATTAGAAGCTATCAATTTTAAGTGCTGTATTTGACAATTACTAGTTCAGATCTTCAAGTTATAATTAGCACTAATATTTTGGATTTAACAATTCGAAGTTCTGTATTTGACTATTACAAGTTCAGATCTTCAAGTTATAATTTGAATTATAATTATAAGCTATCAATTTTAAGTTCTGTATTTGACAATTACAAGTACAGATCTTCAAGTTATAATTTGCAATAATAATTGGAAGCTATCACTTTTAAGTTCTGTATTTGACAATTACAAGTTCAGATCTTCAAGTTATAATTTGCAATAATAATTAGAAGCTATCAATTTTAAGTTCTGTATTTGACAATTACTAGTTCAGATCTTCAAGTAATAATTTGAAATAATAATTTGAATTTAACAAATCTAAGTTCTGTAATTCACTATTACAAGTTCAGATCTACAAGTTATAATTTACAATAATAACTAGAAGCTATCAATTTTAAGTGCTGTATTTGACAATTACTAGTTCAGATCTTCAAATTATTATTTCCAATAATAATTAGAAGCTATCAATTTTAAGTTCTGCATTTGACAATTACAAGTTCAGATCTTCAAGTTATTATTTGCAATAATAATTAGAAGCTATTAATTTTAAGTTCTGTATTTGACAATTACAAGTTCAGATCTTCAAGTTATAATTTGCAATAATAATTAGAAGCTATCAATTTTAAGTTCTGTATTTGACAATTACTAGTTCAGATCTTCAAGTTATAATTAGAAATAATAATTTGAATTTGACAAATCTAAGTTCTGTAATTCACTATTACAAGTTCAGATCTTCAAGTTATAATTTACAATAATAATTAGAAGCTATCAATTTTAAGTTCTGTATTTGACAATTACAAGTTCAGATCTACAAGTTATAATTTGCACTAATAATTTGTATTTAACAATTAGAAGTTCTGTATTTGACAATTACAAGTTCAGATCTTCAAGTTATAATTTGAAATAATAATTAGAAGCTATCAATTTTAAGTTCTGTATTTGACAATTAGAAGTTCAGATCTTCAAGTTATAATTTGCAATAATAATTAGAAGCTATCAATTTTAAGTTCTGTATTTGACAATTACTAGTTCAGATCTTCAAGTTATAATTTGAAATAATAATTTGAATTTAACAAATCTAAGTTCTGTAATTCACTATTACAAGTTCAGATCTTCAAGTTATAATTTACAATAATAATTAGAAGCTATCAATTTTAAGTTCTGTATTTGACAATTACTAGTTCAGAACTACAAGTTATAATTTGCACTAATAATTAGAAGCTATAAATTTTAAGTTCTGTATTTGACAATTACAAGTTCAGATCTTCAAGTTATAATTTGCACTAATAATTTGTATTTAACAATTAGAAGTTCTGTATTTGACAATTACTAGTTCAGATCTTCAAGTAATAATTTGAAATAATAATTTGAATTTAACAAATCTAAGTTCTGTAATTCACTATTACAAGTTCAGATCTACAAGTTATAATTTACAATAATAACTAGAAGCTATCAATTTTAAGTGCTGTATTTGACAATTACTAGTTCAGATCTTCAAGTTATAATTTGCACTAATAATTTGTATTTAACAATTCGAAGTTCTGTATTTGACTATTACAAGTTCAGATCTTCAAGTTATAATTTGAAATATAATTATAAGCTATCAATTTTAAGTTCTGTATTTGACAATTACAAGTACAGATCTTCAAATTATTATTTGCAATAATAATTAGAAGCTATCAATTTTAAGTTCTGCATTTGACAATTACAAGTTCAGATCTTCAAGTTATTATTTGCAATAATAATTAGAAGCTATTAATTTTAAGTTCTGTATTTGACAATTACAAGTTCAGATCTTCAAGTTATAATTTGCAATAATAATTAGAAGCTATCAATTTTAGGTTCTGTATTTGACAATTACTAGTTCAGATCTTCAAGTTATAATTAGAAATAATAATTTGAATTTGACAAATATAAGTTCTGTAATTCACTATTACAAGTTCAGATCTTCAAGTTATAATTTACAATAATAATTAGAAGCTATCAATTGTAAGTTCTGTATTTGACAATTACAAGTTCAGATCTACAAGTTATAATTTGCACTAATAATTTGTATTTAACAATTAGAAGTTCTGTATTTGACAATTACAAGTTCAGATATTCAAGTTACAATTTGAAATAATAATTAGAAGCTATCAATTTTAAGTTCTGTATTTGACAATTACAAGTTCAGATCTTCTAGTTATAATTTGCAATAATAATTAGAAGCTATCAATTTTAAGTTCTGTATTTGACAATTACTAGTTCAGATCTTCAAGTTATAATTTGAAATAATAATTTGAATTTAACAAATCTAAGTTCTGTAATTCACTATTACAAGTTCAGATCTTCAAGTTATAATTTGCAATAATTATTAGAAGCTATCAATTTTAAGTTCTGTATTTGACAATTACTAGTTCAGATCTTCAAGTAATAATTTGAAATAATAATTTGAATTTAACAAATCTAAGTTCTGTAATTCACTATTACAAGTTCAGATCTACAAGTTATAATTTACAATAATAACTAGAAGCTATCAATTTTAAGTGCTGTATTTGACAATTACTAGTTCAGATCTTCAAGTTATAATTTGAAATAATAATTTGAATTTAACAAATCTAAGTTCTGTAATTCACTATTACAAGTTCAGATCTTCAAGTTATAATTTGCAATAATTATTAGAAGCTATCAATTTTAAGTTCTGTATTTGACAATTACTAGTTCAGATCTTCAAGTAATAATTTGAAATAATAATTTGAATTTAACAAATCTAAGTTCTGTAATTCACTATTACAAGTTCAGATCTTCAAGTTATAATTTACAATAATAATTAGAAGCTATCAATTTTAAGTTCTGTATTTGACAATTACAAGTTCAGAACTTCAAGTTATAATTTGCACTAATAATTTGTATTTAACAATTAGAAGTTCTGTATTTGACAATTACAAGTTCAGATCTGCAAGTTATATTTTGCAATAATAATTAGAAGCTATCAATTTTAAGTTCTGTATTTGACAATTACAAGTTCAGATCTTCAAGTTATAATTTGCACTAATAATTTGTATTTAACAATTAGAAGTTCTGTATTTGACAATTACAAGTTCAGATCTTCAAGTTATAATTGGCAATAATAATTAGAAGCTATTAATTTTAAGTTCTGTATTTGACAATTACAAGTTCAGATCTTCAAGTTATAATTTGCAATAATAATTAGAAGCTATCAATTTTAAGTTCTGTATTTGACAATTACAAGTTCAGATCTTCAAGTTATAATTTGCACTAATAATTTGTATTTAACAATTAGAAGTTCTGTATTTGACAATCACAAGTTCAGAACTACAAGTTATAATTTGCAATAATAATTAGAAGCTATCAATTTTAAGATCTGTATTTGACAATTACTAGTTCAGATCATCAAATAATAATTTGAAATAATAATTTGAATTTAACAAATCTAAGTTCTGTAATTCACTATTACAAGTTCAGATCTTCTAGTTATAATTTACAATAATAATTAGAAGCTATCAATTTTAAGTGCTGTATTTGACAATTACTAGTTCAGATCTTCAAGTTATAATTAGCACTAATATTTTGGATTTAACAATTCGAAGTTCTGTATTTGACTATTACAAGTTCAGATCTTCAAGTTATAATTTGAATTATAATTATAAGCTATCAATTTTAAGTTCTGTATTTGACAATTACAAGTACAGATCTTCAAGTTATAATTTGCAATAATAATTGGAAGCTATCACTTTTAAGTTCTGTATTTGACAATTACAAGTTCAGATCTTCAAGTTATAATTTGCAATAATAATTAGAAGCTATCAATTTTAAGTTCTGTATTTGACAATTACTAGTTCAGATCTTCAAGTAATAATTTGAAATAATAATTTGAATTTAACAAATCTAAGTTCTGTAATTCACTATTACAAGTTCAGATCTACAAGTTATAATTTACAATAATAACTAGAAGCTATCAATTTTAAGTGCTGTATTTGACAATTACTAGTTCAGATCTTCAAATTATTATTTCCAATAATAATTAGAAGCTATCAATTTTAAGTTCTGCATTTGACAATTACAAGTTCAGATCTTCAAGTTATTATTTGCAATAATAATTAGAAGCTATTAATTTTAAGTTCTGTATTTGACAATTACAAGTTCAGATCTTCAAGTTATAATTTGCAATAATAATTAGAAGCTATCAATTTTAAGTTCTGTATTTGACAATTACTAGTTCAGATCTTCAAGTTATAATTAGAAATAATAATTTGAATTTGACAAATCTAAGTTCTGTAATTCACTATTACAAGTTCAGATCTTCAAGTTATAATTTACAATAATAATTAGAAGCTATCAATTTTAAGTTCTGTATTTGACAATTACAAGTTCAGATCTACAAGTTATAATTTGCACTAATAATTTGTATTTAACAATTAGAAGTTCTGTATTTGACAATTACAAGTTCAGATCTTCAAGTTATAATTTGAAATAATAATTAGAAGCTATCAATTTTAAGTTCTGTATTTGACAATTAGAAGTTCAGATCTTCAAGTTATAATTTGCAATAATAATTAGAAGCTATCAATTTTAAGTTCTGTATTTGACAATTACTAGTTCAGATCTTCAAGTTATAATTTGAAATAATAATTTGAATTTAACAAATCTAAGTTCTGTAATTCACTATTACAAGTTCAGATCTTCAAGTTATAATTTACAATAATAATTAGAAGCTATCAATTTTAAGTTCTGTATTTGACAATTACTAGTTCAGAACTACAAGTTATAATTTGCACTAATAATTAGAAGCTATAAATTTTAAGTTCTGTATTTGACAATTACAAGTTCAGATCTTCAAGTTATAATTTGCACTAATAATTTGTATTTAACAATTAGAAGTTCTGTATTTGACAATTACTAGTTCAGATCTTCAAGTAATAATTTGAAATAATAATTTGAATTTAACAAATCTAAGTTCTGTAATTCACTATTACAAGTTCAGATCTACAAGTTATAATTTACAATAATAACTAGAAGCTATCAATTTTAAGTGCTGTATTTGACAATTACTAGTTCAGATCTTCAAGTTATAATTTGCACTAATAATTTGTATTTAACAATTCGAAGTTCTGTATTTGACTATTACAAGTTCAGATCTTCAAGTTATAATTTGAAATATAATTATAAGCTATCAATTTTAAGTTCTGTATTTGACAATTACAAGTACAGATCTTCAAATTATTATTTGCAATAATAATTAGAAGCTATCAATTTTAAGTTCTGCATTTGACAATTACAAGTTCAGATCTTCAAGTTATTATTTGCAATAATAATTAGAAGCTATTAATTTTAAGTTCTGTATTTGACAATTACAAGTTCAGATCTTCAAGTTATAATTTGCAATAATAATTAGAAGCTATCAATTTTAGGTTCTGTATTTGACAATTACTAGTTCAGATCTTCAAGTTATAATTAGAAATAATAATTTGAATTTGACAAATATAAGTTCTGTAAATCACTATTACAAGTTCACATCTACAAGTTATAATTTACAATAATAATTAGAAGCTATCAATTTAAGTTCTGTATTTGACAATTACAAGTTCAGATCTACAAGTTATAATTTGCACTAATAATTTGTATTTAACAATTAGAAGTTCTGTATTTGACAATTACAAGTTCAGATCTTCAAGTTATAATTTGAAATAATAATTAGAAGCTATCAATTTTAAGTTCTGTATTTGACAGTTAGAAGTTCAGAGCTTCAAGTTATAATTTGCAATAATAATTAGAAGCTATCAATTTTAAGTTCTGTATTTGACAATTACTAGTTCAGATCTTCAAGTTATAATTTGAAATAATAATTTGAATTTAACAAATCTAAGTTCTGTAATTCACTATTACAAGTTCAGATCTTCAAGTTATAATTTACAATAATAATTAGAAGCTATCAATTTTAAGTTCTGTATTTGACAATTACAAGTTCAGAACTTCAAGTTATAATTTGCACTAATAATTTGTATTTAACAATTAGAAGTTCTGTATTTGACAATTACAAGTTCAGATCTTCAAGTTATATTTTGCAATAATAATTAGAAGCTATCAATTTTAAGTTCTGTATTTGACAATTACAAGTTCAGATCTTCAAGTTATAATTTGCACTAATAATTGGTATTTAACAATTAGTAGTTCTGTATTTGACAATTACAAGTTCAGATCTTCAAGTTATAATTTGCAATAATAATTAGAAGCTATTAATTTTAAGTTCTGTATTTGACAATTACAAGTTCAGATCTTCAAGTTATAATTTGCAATAATAATTAGAAGCTATCAATTTTAAGTTCTGTATTTGACAATTACAAGTTCAGATCTACAAGTTATAATTTGCACTAATAATTTGTATTTAACAATTAGAAGTTCTGTATTTGACAATCACAAGTTCAGAACTACAAGTTATAATTTGCAATAATAATTAGAAGCTATCAATTTTAAGTTCTGTATTTGACAATTACTAGTTCAGATCATCAAATAATAATTTGAAATAATAATTTGAATTTAACAAATCTAAGTTCTGTAATTCACTATTACAAGTTCAGATCTTCAAGTTATAATTTACAATAATAATTAGAAGCTATCAATTTTAAGTGCTGTATTTGACAATTACTAGTTCACATTTTGAAGTTATAATTTGCACTAATATTTTGGATTTAACAATTCGAAGTTCTGTATTTGACTATTACAAGTTCAGATCTTCAAGTTATAATTTGAATTATAATTATAAGCTATCAATTTTAAGTTCTGTATTTGACAATTACAAGTACAGATCTTCAAGTTATAATTTGCAATAATAATTAGAAGCTATCAATTTTAAGTTCTGTATTTGACAATTACTAGTTCAGATCTTCAAGTTATAATTAGAAATAATAATTTGAATTTGACAAATCTAAGTTCTGTAATTCACTATTACAAGTTCAGATCTTCAAGTTATAATTTACAATAATAATTAGAAGCTATCAATTTTAAGTTCTGTATTTGACAATTACAAGTTCAGATCTACAAGTTATAATTTGCACTAATAATTTGTATTTAACAATTAGAAGTTCTGTATTTGACAATTACAAGTTCAGATATTCAAGTTATAATTTGAAATAATAATTAGAAGCTATCAATTTTAAGTTCTGTATTTGACAATTACAAGTTCAGATCTTCTAGTTATAATTTGCAATAATAATTAGAAGCTATCAATTTTAAGTTCTGTATTTGACAATTACTAGTTCAGATCTTCAAGTTATAATTTGAAATAATAATTTGAATTTAACAAATCTAAGTTCTGTAATTCACTATTACAAGTTCAGATCTTCAAGTTATAATTTGCAATAATAATTAGAAGCTATCAATTTTAAGTTCTGTATTTGACAATTACTAGTTCAGATCTTCAAGTAATAATTTGAAATAATAATTTGAATTTAACAAATCTAAGTTCTGTAATTCACTATTACAAGTTCAGATCTACAAGTTATAATTTACAATAATAACTAGAAGCTATCAATTTTAAGTGCTGTATTTGACAATTACTAGTTCAGATCTTCAAGTTATAATTTGCATTAATAATTTGTATTTAACAATTCGAAGTTCTGTATTTGACTATTACAAGTTCAGATCTTCAAGTTATAATTTGAAATATAATTATAAGCTATCAATTTTAAGTTCTGTATTTGACAATTACAAGTACAGATCTTCAAATTATTATTTGCAATAATAATTAGAAGCTATCAATTTTAAGTTCTGCATTTGACAATTACAAGTTCAGATCTTCAAGTTATTATTTGCAATAATAATTAGAAGCTATTAATTTTAAGTTCTGTATTTGACAATTACAAGTTCAGATCTTCAAGTTATAATTTGCAATAATAATTAGAAGCTATCAATTTTAAGTTCTGTATTTGACAATTACTAGTTCAGATCTTCAAGTTATAATTAGAAATAATAATTTGAATTTGACAAATCTAAGTTCTGTAATTCACTATTACAAGTTCAGATCTTCAAGTTATAATTTACAATAATAATTAGAAGCTATCAATTTTAAGTTCTGTATTTGACAATTACAAGTTCAGATCTACAAGTTATAATTTGCACTAATAATTTGTATTTAACAATTAGAAGTTCTGTATTTGACAATTACAAGTTCAGATCTTCAAGTTATAATTTGAAATAATAATTAGAAGCTATCAATTTTAAGTTCTGTATTTGACAATTAGAAGTTCAGATCTACAAGTTATAATTTGCAATAATAATTAGAAGCTATCAATTTTAAGTTCTGTATTTGACAATTACAAGTTCAGATCTTCAAGTTATAATTTGCACTAATAATTTGTATTTAACAATTAGAAGTTCTGTATTTGACAATTACAAGTTCAGATCTTCAAGTTATAATTTGCAATAATAATTAGAAGCTATCAATTTTAAGTTCTGTATTTGACAATTACTAGTTCAGATCTTCAAGTAATAATTTGAAATAATAATTTGAATTTAATAAATCTAAGTTCTGTAATTCACTATTACAAGTTCAGATCTACAAGTTATAATTTACAATAATAACTAGAAGCTATCAATTTTAAGTGCTGTATTTGACAATTACTAGTTCAGATCTTCAAGTTATAATTTGCACTAATAATTTGTATTTAACAATTCGAAGTTCTGTATTTGACTATTACAAGTTCAGATCTTCAAGTTATAATTTGAAATATAATTATAAGCTATCAATTTTAAGTTCTGTATTTGACAATTACAAGTACAGATCTTCAAATTATTATTTGCAATAATAATTAGAAGCTATCAATTTTAAGTTCTGCATTTGACAATTACAAGTTCAGATCTTCAAGTTATTATTTGCAATAATAATTAGAAGCTATTAATTCTAAGTTCTGTATTTGACAATTACAAGTTCAGATCTTCAAGTTATAATTTGCAATAATAATTAGAAGCTATCAATTTAAAGTTCTGTATTTGACAATTACTAGTTCAGATCTTCAAGTTATAATTAGAAATAATAATTTGAATTTGACAAATCTAAGTTCTGTAATTCACTATTACAAGTTCAGATCTTCAAGATATAATTTACAATAATAATTAGAAGCTATCAATTTTAAGTTCTGTATTTGACAATTACAAGTTCAGATCTTCTAGTTATAATTTGCAATCACAATTTGTATTTAACAATGCTAAGTTGCGTATTTGTCTATTACAAGTTCAGATCTCCAAATGTTAATTTGCAATAATAATTAGAAGCTATCAATTATAAGTTCTGTATTTGACAATTACAAGTTCAGATCTTCAAGTTATAATTTGCAATAATAATTAGAAGCTATCAATTTTAAGTTCTGTATTTGACAATTACTAGTTCAGATCTTCAAGTAATAATTTGAAATAATAATTTGAATTTAACAAATCTAAGTTCTGTAATTCACTATTACAAGTTCAGATCTACAAGTTATAATTTACAATTATAACTAGAAGCTATCAATTTTAAGTGCTGTATTTGACAATTACTAGTTCAGATCTTCAAGTTATAATTTGCACTAATAATTTGTATTTAACAATTCGAAGTTCTGTATTTGACTATTACAAGTTCAGATCTTCAAGTTATAATTTGAAATATAATTATAAGCTATCAATTTTAAGTTCTGTATTTGACAATTACAAGTACAGATCTTCAAATTATTATTTGCAATAATAATTAGAAGCTATCAATTTTAAGTTCTGCATTTGACAATTACAAGTTCAGATCTTCAAGTTATTATTTGCAATAATAATTAGAAGCTATTAATTTTAAGTTCTGTATTTGACAATTACAAGTTCAGATCTTCAAGTTATAATTTGCAATAATAATTAGAAGCTATCAATTTTAAGTTCTGTATTTGACAATTACTAGTTCAGATCTTCAAGTTATAATTAGAAATAATAATTTGAATTTGACAAATATAAGTTCTGTAATTCACTATTACAAGTTCAGATCTTCAAGTTATAATTTACAATAATAATTAGAAGCTATCAATTTAAGTTCTGTATTTGACAATTACAAGTTCAGATCTACAAGTTATAATTTGCACTAATAATTTGTATTTAACAATTAGAAGTTCTGTATTTGACAATTACAAGTTCAGATCTTCAAGTTATAATTTGAAATAATAATTAGAAGCTATCAATTTTAAGTTCTGTATTTGACAGTTAGAAGTTCAGATCTTCAAGTTATAATTTGCAATAATAATTAGAAGCTATCAATTTTAAGTTCTGTATTTGACAATTACTAGTTCAGATCTTCAAGTTAGAATTTGAAATAATAATTTGAATTTAACAAATCTAAGTACTGTAATTCACTATTACAAGTTCAGATCTTCAAGTTATAATTTACAATAATAATTAGAAGCTATCAATTTTAAGTTCTGTATTTGACAATTACAAGTTCAGAACTTCAAGTTATAATTTGCACTAATAATTTGTATTTAACAATTAGAAGTTCTGTATTTGACAATTACAAGTTCAGATCTTCAAGTTATATTTTGCAATAATAATTAGAAGTTATCAATTTTAAGTTCTGTATTTGACAATTACAAGTTCAGATCTTCAAGTTATAATTTGCACTAATAATTTGTATTTAACAATTAGAAGTTCTGTATTTGACAATTACAAGTTCAGATCTTCAAGTTATAATTTGCAATAATAATTAGAAGCTATTAATTTTAAGTTCTGTATTTGACAATTACAAGTTCAGATCTTCAAGTTATAATTTGCAATAATAATTAGAAGCTATCAATTTTAAGTTCTGTATTTGACAATTACAAGTTCAGATCTACAAGTTATAATTTGCACTAATAATTTGTATTTAACAATTAGAAGTTCTGTATTTGACAATCACAAGTTCAGAACTACAAGTTATAATTTGCAATAATAATTAGAAGCTATCAATTTTAAGTTCTGTATTTGACAATTACTAGTTCAGATCATCAAATAATAATTTGAAATAATAATTTGAATTTAACAAATCTAAGTTCTGTAATTCACTATTACAAGTTCAGATCTTCAAGTTATAATTTACAATAATAATTAGAAGCTATCAATTTTAAATGCTGTATTTGACAATTACTAGTTCACATTTTGAAGTTATAATTTGCACTAATATTTTGGATTTAACAATTCGAAGTTCTGTATTTGACTATTACAAGTTCAGATCTTCAAGTTATAATTTGAATTATAATTATAAGCTATCAATTTTAAGTTCTGTATTTGACAATTACAAGTACAGATCTTCAAGTTATAATTTGCAATAATAATTAGAAGCTATCAATTTTAAGTTCTGTATTTGACAATTACTAGTTCAGATCTTCAAGTTATAATTAGAAGTAATAATTTGAATTTGACAAATCTAAGTTCTGTAATTCACTATTACAAGTTCAGATCTTCAAGTTATAATTTACAATAATAATTAGAAGCTATCAATTTTAAGTTCTGTATTTGACAATTACAAGTTCAGATCTACAAGTTATAATTTGCACTAATAATTTGTATTTATCAATTAGAAGTTCTGTATTTGACAATTACAAGTTCAGATATTCAAGTTATAATTTGAAATAATAATTAGAAGCTATCAATTTTAAGTTCTGTATTTGACAATTACAAGTTCAGATCTTCTAGTTATAATTTGCAATAATAATTAGAAGCTATCAATTTTAAGTTCTGTATTTGACAATTACTAGTTCAGATCTTCAAGTTATAATTTGAAATAATAATTTGAATTTAACAAATCTAAGTTCTGTAATTCACTATTACAAGTTCAGATCTACAAGTTATAATTTACAATAATAACTAGAAGCTATCAATTTTAAGTGCTGTATTTGACAATTACTAGTTCAGATCTTCAAGTTATAATTTGCATTAATAATTTGTATTTAACAATTCGAAGTTCTGTATTTGACTATTACAAGTTCAGATCTTCAAGTTATAATTTGAAATATAATTATAAGCTATCAATTTTAAGTTCTGTATTTGACAATTACAAGTACAGATCTTCAAATTATTATTTGCAATAATAATTAGAAGCTATCAATTTTAAGTTCTGCATTTGACAATTACAAGTTCAGATCTTCAAGTTATTATTTGCAATAATAATTAGAAGCTATTAATTTTAAGTTCTGTATTTGACAATTACAAGTTCAGATCTTCAAGTTATAATTTGCAATAATAATTAGACGCTATCAATTTTAAGTTCTGTATTTGTCTATTACAAGTTCAGATCTTCAAATGTTAATTTGCAATAATAATTAGAAGCTATCAATTATAAGTTCTGTATTTGACAATTACAAGTTCAGATCTTCAAGTTATAATTTGCAATAATAATTAGAAGCTATCAATTTTAAGTTCTGTATTTGACAATTACTAGTTCAGATCTTCAAGTAATAATTTGAAATAATAATTTGAATTTAACAAATCTAAGTTCTGTAATTCACTATTACAAGTTCAGATCTACAAGTTATAATTTACAATTATAACTAGAAGCTATCAATTTTAAGTGCTGTATTTGACAATTACTAGTTCAGATCTTCAAGTTATAATTTGCACTAATAATTTGTATTTAACAATTCGAAGTTCTGTATTTGACTATTACAAGTTCAGATCTTCAAGTTATAATTTGAAATATAATTATAAGCTATCAATTTTAAGTTCTGTATTTGACAATTACAAGTACAGATCTTCAAATTATTATTTGCAATAATAATTAGAAGCTATCAATTTTAAGTTCTGCATTTGACAATTACAAGTTCAGATCTTCAAGTTATTATTTGCAATAATAATTAGAAGCTATTAATTTTAAGTTCTGTATTTGACAATTACAAGTTCAGATCTTCAAGTTATAATTTGCAATAATAATTAGAAGCTATCAATTTTAAGTTCTGTATTTGACAATTACTAGTTCAGATCTTCAAGTTATAATTAGAAATAATAATTTGAATTTGACAAATATAAGTTCTGTAATTCACTATTACAAGTTCAGATCTTCAAGTTATAATTTACAATAATAATTAGAAGCTATCAATTTAAGTTCTGTATTTGACAATTACAAGTTCAGATCTACAAGTTATAATTTGCACTAATAATTTGTATTTAACAATTAGAAGTTCTGTATTTGACAATTACAAGTTCAGATCTTCAAGTTATAATTTGAAATAATAATTAGAAGCTATCAATTTTAAGTTCTGTATTTGACAGTTAGAAGTTCAGATCTTCAAGTTATAATTTGCAATAATAATTAGAAGCTATCAATTTTAAGTTCTGTATTTGACAATTACTAGTTCAGATCTTCAAGTTAGAATTTGAAATAATAATTTGAATTTAACAAATCTAAGTTCTGTAATTCACTATTACAAGTTCAGATCTTCAAGTTATAATTTACAATAATAATTAGAAGCTATCAATTTTAAGTTCTGTATTTGACAATTACAAGTTCAGAACTTCAAGTTATAATTTGCACTAATAATTTGTATTTAACAATTAGAAGTTCTGTATTTGACAATTACAAGTTCAGATCTTCAAGTTATATTTTGCAATAATAATTAGAAGTTATCAATTTTAAGTTCTGTATTTGACAATTACAAGTTCAGATCTTCAAGTTATAATTTGCACTAATAATTTGTATTTAACAATTAGAAGTTCTGTATTTGACAATTACAAGTTCAGATCTTCAAGTTATAATTTGCAATAATAATTAGAAGCTATTAATTTTAAGTTCTGTATTTGACAATTACAAGTTCAGATCTTCAAGTTATAATTTGCAATAATAATTAGAAGCTATCAATTTTAAGTTCTGTATTTGACAATTACAAGTTCAGATCTACAAGTTATAATTTGCACTAATAATTTGTATTTAACAATTAGAAGTTCTGTATTTGACAATCACAAGTTCAGAACTACAAGTTATAATTTGCAATAATAATTAGAAGCTATCAATTTTAAGTTCTGTATTTGACAATTACTAGTTCAGATCATCAAATAATAATTTGAAATAATAATTTGAATTTAACAAATCTAAGTTCTGTAATTCACTATTACAAGTTCAGATCTTCAAGTTATAATTTACAATAATAATTAGAAGCTATCAATTTTAAGTGCTGTATTTGACAATTACTAGTTCACATTTTGAAGTTATAATTTGCACTAATATTTTGGATTTAACAATTCGAAGTTCTGTATTTGACTATTACAAGTTCAGATCTTCAAGTTATAATTTGAATTATAATTATAAGCTATCAATTTTAAGTTCTGTATTTGACAATTACAAGTACAGATCTTCAAGTTATAATTTGCAATAATAATTAGAAGCTATCAATTTTAAGTTCTGTATTTGACAATTACTAGTTCAGATCTTCAAGTTATAATTAGAAGTAATAATTTGAATTTGACAAATCTAAGTTCTGTAATTCACTATTACAAGTTCAGATCTTCAAGTTATAATTTACAATAATAATTAGAAGCTATCAATTTTAAGTTCTGTATTTGACAATTACAAGTTCAGATCTACAAGTTATAATTTGCACTAATAATTTGTATTTAACAATTAGAAGTTCTGTATTTGACAATTACAAGTTCAGATATTCAAGTTATAATTTGAAATAATAATTAGAAGCTATCAATTTTAAGTTCTGTATTTGACAATTACAAGTTCAGATCTTCTAGTTATAATTTGCAATAATAATTAGAAGCTATCAATTTTAAGTTCTGTATTTGACAATTACTAGTTCAGATCTTCAAGTTATAATTTGAAATAATAATTTGAATTTAACAAATCTAAGTTCTGTAATTCACTATTACAAGTTCAGATCTTCAAGTTATAATTTGCAATAATAATTAGAAGCTATCAATTTTAAGTTCTGTATTTGACAATTACTAGTTCAGATCTTCAAGTAATAATTTGAAATAATAATTTGAATTTAACAAATCGAAGTTCTGTAATTCACTATTACAAGTTCAGATCTACAAGTTATAATTTACAATAATAACTAGAAGCTATCAATTTTAAGTGCTGTATTTGACAATTACTAGTTCAGATCTTCAAGTTATAATTTGCATTAATAATTTGTATTTAACAATTCGAAGTTCTGTATTTGACTATTACAAGTTCAGATCTTCAAGTTATAATTTGAAATATAATTATAAGCTATCAATTTTAAGTTCTGTATTTGACAATTACAAGTACAGATCTTCAAATTATTATTTGCAATAATAATTAGAAGCTATTAATTTTAAGTTCTGTATTTGACAATTACAAGTTCAGATCTTCAAGTTATTATTTGCAATAATAATTAGAAGCTATTAATTTTAAGTTCTGTATTTGACAATTACAAGTTCAGATCTTCAAGTTATAATTTGCAATAATAATTAGAAGCTATCAATTTTAAGTTCTGTATTTGACAATTACTAGTTCAGATCTTCAAGTTATAATTAGAAATAATAATTTGAATTTGACAAATCTAAGTTCTGTAATTCACTATTACAAGTTCAGATCTTCAAGTTATAATTTACAATAATAATTAGAAGCTATCAATTTTAAGTTCTGTATTTGACAATTACAAGTTCAGATCTACAAGTTATAATTTGCACTAATAATTTGTATTTAACAATTAGAAGTTCTGTATTTGACAATTACAAGTTCAGATCTTCAAGTTATAATTTGAAATAATAATTAGAAGCTATCAATTTTAAGTTCTGTATTTGACAATTAGAAGTTATAATTTGCAATAATAATTAGAAGCTATCAATTTTAAGTTCTGTATTTGACAATTACAAGTTCAGATCTTCAAGTTATAATTTGCACTAATAATTTGTATTTAACAATTAGAAGTTCTGTATTTGACAATTACAAGTTCAGATCTTCAAGTTATAATTTGCAATAATAATTAGAAGCTATCAATTTTAAGTTCTGTATTTGACAATTACAAGTTCAGATCTACAAGTTATAATTTGCACTAATAATTTGTATTTAACAATTAGAAGTTCTGTATTTGACAATTACAAGTTCAGATCTTCAAGTTATAATTTGAAATAATAATTAGAAGCTATCAATTTTAAGTTCGGTATTTGACAATTAGAAGTTCAGATCTTCAAGTTATAATTTGCAATAATAATTAGAAGCTATCAATTTTAAGTTCTGTATTTGACAATTACAAGTTCAGATCTTCAAGTTATAATTTGAAATAATAATTAGAAGCTATCAATTTTAAGTTCTGTATTTGACAATTAGAAGTTATAATTTGCAATAATAATTAGAAGCTATCAATTTTAAGTTCTGTATTTGACAATTACAAGTTCAGATCTTCAAGTTATAATTTGCACTAATAATTTGTATTTAACAATTAGAAGTTCTGTATTTGACAATTACAAGTTCAGATCTTCAAGTTATAATTTGAAATAATAATTAGAAGCTATCAATTTTAAGTTCTGTATTTGACAATTACAAGTTCAGATCTACAAGTTATAATTTGCACTAATAATTTGTATTTAACAATTAGAAGTTCTGTATTTGACAATTACAAGTTCAGATCTTCAAGTTATAATTTGAAATAATAATTAGAAGCTATCAATTTTAAGTTCGGTATTTGACAATTAGAAGTTCAGATCTTCAAGTTATAATTTGCAATAATAATTAGAAGCTATCAATTTTAAGTTCTGTATTTGACAATTACTAGTTCAGATCTTCAAGTTATAATTTGAAATAATAATTTGAATTTAACAAATCTAAGTTCTGTAATTCACTATTACAAGTTCAGATCTTCAAGTTATAATTTACAATAATAATTAGAAGCTATCAATTTTAAGTTCTGTATTTGACAATTACAAGTTCAGAACTTCAAGTTATAATTTGCACTAATAATTTGTATTTAACAATTAGAAGTTCTGTATTTGACAATTACAAGTTCAGATCTTCAAGTTATATTTTGCAATAATAATTAGAAGCTATCAATTTTAAGTTCTGTATTTGACAATTACAAGTTCAGATCTTCAAGTTATAATTTGCACTAATAATTTGTATTTAACAATTAGAAGTTCTGTATTTGACAATTACAAGTTCAGATCTTCAAGTTATAATTGGCAATAATAATTAGAAGCTATTAATTTTAAGTTCTGTATTTGACAATTACAAGTTCAGATCTTCAAGTTATAATTTGCAATAATAATTAGAAGCTATCAATTTTAAGTTCTGTATTTGACAATTACAAGTTCAGATCTTCAAGTTATAATTTGCACTAATAATTTGTATTTAACAATTAGAAGTTCTGTATTTGACAATCACAAGTTCAGAACTACTAGTTATAATTTGCAATAATAATTTGAAGCTATGAATTTTAAGATCTGTGTTTGACAATTACTAGTTCAGATCATCAAATAATAATTTGAAATAATAATTTGAATTTAACAAATCTAAGTTCTGTAATTCACTATTACAAGTTCAGATCTTCTAGTTATAATTTACAATAATAATTAGAAGCTATCAATTTTAAGTGCTGTATTTGACAATTACTAGTTCAGATCTTCAAGTTATAATTAGCACTAATATTTTGGATTTAACAATTCGAAGTTCTGTATTTGACTATTACAAGTTCAGATCTTCAAGTTATAATTTGAATTATAATTATAAGCTATCAATTTTAAGTTCTGTATTTGACAATTACAAGTACAGATCTTCAAGTTATAATTTGCAATAATAATTGGAAGCTATCACTTTTAAGTTCTGTATTTGACAATTACAAGTTCAGATCTTCAAGTTATAATTTGCAATAATAATTAGAAGCTATCAATTTTAAGTTCTGTATTTGACAATTACTAGTTCAGATCTTCAAGTAATAATTTGAAATAATAATTTGAATTTAACAAATCTAAGTTCTGTAATTCACTATTACAAGTTCAGATCTACAAGTTATAATTTACAATAATAACTAGAAGCTATCAATTTTAAGTGCTGTATTTGACAATTACTAGTTCAGATCTTCAAATTATTATTTGCAATAATAATTAGAAGCTATCAATTTTAAGTTCTGCATTTGACAATTACAAGTTCAGATCTTCAAGTTATTATTTGCAATAATAATTAGAAGCTATTAATTTTAAGTTCTGTATTTGACAATTACAAGTTCAGATCTTCAAGTTATAATTTGCAATAATAATTAGAAGCTATCAATTTTAAGTTCTGTATTTGACAATTACTAGTTCAGATCTTCAAGTTATAATTAGAAATAATAATTTGAATTTGACAAATCTAAGTTCTGTAATTCACTATTACAAGTTCAGATCTTCAAGTTATAATTTACAATAATAATTAGAAGCTATCAATTTTAAGTTCTGTATTTGACAATTACAAGTTCAGATCTACAAGTTATAATTTGCACTAATAATTTGTATTTAACAATTAGAAGTTCTGTATTTGACAATTACAAGTTCAGATCTTCAAGTTATAATTTGAAATAATAATTAGAAGCTATCAATTTTAAGTTCTGTATTTGACAATTAGAAGTTCAGATCTTCAAGTTATAATTTGCAATAATAATTAGAAGCTATCAATTTTAAGTTCTGTATTTGACAATTACTAGTTCAGATCATCAAATAATAATTTGAAATAATAATTTGAATTTAACAAATCTAAGTTCTGTAATTCACTATTACAAGTTCAGATCTTCTAGTTATAATTTACAATAATAATTAGAAGCTATCAATTTTAAGTGCTGTATTTGACAATTACTAGTTCAGATCTTCAAGTTATAATTAGCACTAATATTTTGGATTTAACAATTCGAAGTTCTGTATTTGACTATTACAAGTTCAGATCTTCAAGTTATAATTTGAATTATAATTATAAGCTATCAATTTTAAGTTCTGTATTTGACAATTACAAGTACAGATCTTCAAGTTATAATTTGCAATAATAATTGGAAGCTATCACTTTTAAGTTCTGTATTTGACAATTACAAGTTCAGATCTTCAAGTTATAATTTGCAATAATAATTAGAAGCTATCAATTTTAAGTTCTGTATTTGACAATTACTAGTTCAGATCTTCAAGTAATAATTTGAAATAATAATTTGAATTTAACAAATCTAAGTTCTGTAATTCACTATTACAAGTTCAGATCTACAAGTTATAATTTACAATAATAACTAGAAGCTATCAATTTTAAGTGCTGTATTTGACAATTACTAGTTCAGATCTTCAAATTATTATTTGCAATAATAATTAGAAGCTATCAATTTTAAGTTCTGCATTTGACAATTACAAGTTCAGATCTTCAAGTTATTATTTGCAATAATAATTAGAAGCTATTAATTTTAAGTTCTGTATTTGACAATTACAAGTTCAGATCTTCAAGTTATAATTTGCAATAATAATTAGAAGCTATCAATTTTAAGTTCTGTATTTGACAATTACTAGTTCAGATCTTCAAGTTATAATTAGAAATAATAATTTGAATTTGACAAATCTAAGTTCTGTAATTCACTATTACAAGTTCAGATCTTCAAGTTATAATTTACAATAATAATTAGAAGCTATCAATTTTAAGTTCTGTATTTGACAATTACAAGTTCAGATCTACAAGTTATAATTTGCACTAATAATTTGTATTTAACAATTAGAAGTTCTGTATTTGACAATTACAAGTTCAGATCTTCAAGTTATAATTTGAAATAATAATTAGAAGCTATCAATTTTAAGTTCTGTATTTGACAATTAGAAGTTCAGATCTTCAAGTTATAATTTGCAATAATAATTAGAAGCTATCAATTTTAAGTTCTGTATTTGACAATTACTAGTTCAGATCTTCAAGTTATAATTTGAAATAATAATTTGAATTTAACAAATCTAAGTTCTGTAATTCACTATTACAAGTTCAGATCTTCAAGTTATAATTTACAATAATAATTAGAAGCTATCAATTTTAAGTTCTGTATTTGACAATTACTAGTTCAGAACTACAAGTTATAATTTGCACTAATAATTAGAAGCTATAAATTTTAAGTTCTGTATTTGACAATTACAAGTTCAGATCTTCAAGTTATAATTTGCACTAATAATTTGTATTTAACAATTAGAAGTTCTGTATTTGACAATTACTAGTTCAGATCTTCAAGTAATAATTTGAAATAATAATTTGAATTTAACAAATCTAAGTTCTGTAATTCACTATTACAAGTTCAGATCTACAAGTTATAATTTACAATAATAACTAGAAGCTATCAATTTTAAGTGCTGTATTTGACAATTACTAGTTCAGATCTTCAAGTTATAATTTGCACTAATAATTTGTATTTAACAATTCGAAGTTCTGTATTTGACTATTACAAGTTCAGATCTTCAAGTTATAATTTGAAATATAATTATAAGCTATCAATTTTAAGTTCTGTATTTGACAATTACAAGTACAGATCTTCAAATTATTATTTGCAATAATAATTAGAAGCTATCAATTTTAAGTTCTGCATTTGACAATTACAAGTTCAGATCTTCAAGTTATTATTTGCAATAATAATTAGAAGCTATTAATTCTAAGTTCTGTATTTGACAATTACAAGTTCAGATCTTCAAGTTATAATTTGCAATAATAATTAGAAGCTATCAATTTTAAGTTCTGTATTTGACAATTACTAGTTCAGATCTTCAAGTTATAATTTGCACTAATAATTTGTATTTAACAATTCGAAGTTCTGTATTTGACTATTACAAGTTCAGATCTTCAAGTTATAATTTGAAATATAATTATAAGCTATCAATTTTAAGTTCTGTATTTGACAATTACAAGTACAGATCTTCAAATTATTATTTGCAATAATAATTAGAAGCTATCAATTTTAAGTTCTGCATTTGACAATTACAAGTTCAGATCTTCAAGTTATTATTTGCAATAATAATTAGAAGCTATTAATTTTAAGTTCTGTATTTGACAATTACAAGTTCAGATCTTCAAGTTATAATTTGCAATAATAATTAGAAGCTATCAATTTTAGGTTCTGTATTTGACAATTACTAGTTCAGATCTTCAAGTTATAATTAGAAATAATAATTTGAATTTGACAAATATAAGTTCTGTAAATCACTATTACAAGTTCACATCTTCAAGTTATAATTTACAATAATAATTAGAAGCTATCAATTTAAGTTCTGTATTTGACAATTACAAGTTCAGATCTACAAGTTATAATTTGCACTAATAATTTGTATTTAACAATTAGAAGTTCTGTATTTGACAATTACAAGTTCAGATCTTCAAATGTTAATTTGCAATAATAATTAGAAGCTATCAATTATAAGTTCTGTATTTGACAATTACAAGTTCAGATCTTCAAGTTATAATTTGCAGTAATAATTAGAAGCTATCAATTTTAAGTTCTGTATTTGACAATTACTAGTTCAGATCTTCAAGTAATAATTTGAAATAATAATTTGAATTTAACAAATCTAAGTTCTGTAATTCACTATTACAAGTTCAGATCTACAAGTTATAATTTACAATAATAACTAGAAGCTATCAATTTTAAGTGCTGTATTTGACAATTACTAGTTCAGATCTTCAAGTTATAATTTGCACTAATAATTTGTATTTAACAATTCGAAGTTCTGTATTTGACTATTACAAGTTCAGATCTTCAAGTTATAATTTGAAATATAATTATAAGCTATCAATTTTAAGTTCTGTATTTGACAATTACAAGTACAGATCTTCAAATTATTATTTGCAATAATAATTTGTATTTAACAATTAGAAGTTCTGTATTTGACAATTACAAGTTCAGATCTTCAAGTTATATTTTGCAATAATAATTAGAAGCTATCAATTTTAAGTTCTGTATTTGACAATTACAAGTTCAGATCTTCAAGTTATAATTTGCACTAATAATTTGTATTTAACAATTAGTAGTTCTGTATTTGACAATTACAAGTTCAGATCTTCAAGTTATAATTTGCAATAATAATTAGAAGCTATTAATTTTAAGTTCTGTATTTGACAATTACAAGTTCAGATCTTCAAGTTATAATTTGCAATAATAATTAGAAGCTATCAATTTTAAGTTCTGTATTTGACAATTACAAGTTCAGATCTACAAGTTATAATTTGCACTAATAATTTGTATTTAACAATTAGAAGTTCTGTATTTGACAATCACAAGTTCAGAACTACAAGTTATAATTTGCAATAATAATTAGAAGCTATCAATTTTAAGTTCTGTATTTGACAATTACTAGTTCAGATCATCAAATAATAATTTGAAATAATAATTTGAATTTAACAAATCTAAGTTCTGTAATTCACTATTACAAGTTCAGATCTTCAAGTTATAATTTACAATAATAATTAGAAGCTATCAATTTTAAGTGCTGTATTTGACAATTACTAGTTCACATTTTGAAGTTATAATTTGCACTAATATTTTGGATTTAACAATTCGAAGTTCTGTATTTGACTATTACAAGTTCAGATCTTCAAGTTATAATTTGAATTATAATTATAAGCTATCAATTTTAAGTTCTGTATTTGACAATTACAAGTACAGATCTTCAAGTTATAATTTGCAATAATAATAAGAAGCTATCAATTTTAAGTTCTGTATTTGACAATTACTAGTTCAGATCTTCAAGTTATAATTAGAAATAATAATTTGAATTTGACAAATCTAAGTTCTGTAATTCACTATTACAAGTTCAGATCTTCAAGTTATAATTTACAATAATAATTAGAAGCTATCAATTTTAAGTTCTGTATTTGACAATAACAAGTTCAGATCTACAAGTTATAATTTGCACTAATAATTTGTATTTAACAATTAGAAGTTCTGTATTTGACAATTACAAGTTCAGATATTCAAGTTATAATTTGAAATAATAATTAGAAGCTATCAATTTTAAGTTCTGTATTTGACAATTACAAGTTCAGATCTTCTAGTTATAATTTGCAATAATAATTAGAAGCTATCAATTTTAAGTTCTGTATTTGACAATTACTAGTTCAGATCTTCAAGTTATAATTTGAAATAATAATTTGAATTTAACAAATCTAAGTTCTGTAATTCACTATTACAAGTTCAGATCTTCAAGTTATAATTTGCAATAATAATTAGAAGCTATCAATTTTAAGTTCTGTATTTGACAATTACTAGTTCAGATCTTCAAGTAATAATTTGAAATAATAATTTGAATTTAACAAATCTAAGTTCTGTAATTCACTATTACAAGTTCAGATCTACAAGTTATAATTTACAATAATAACTAGAAGCTATCAATTTTAAGTGCTGTATTTGACAATTACTAGTTCAGATCTTCAAGTTATAATTTGCATTAATAATTTGTATTTAACAATTCGAAGTTCTGTATTTGACTATTACAAGTTCAGATCTTCAAGTTATAATTTGAAATATAATTATAAGCTATCAATTTTAAGTTCTGTATTTGACAATTACAAGTACAGATCTTCAAATTATTATTTGCAATAATAATTAGAAGCTATCAATTTTAAGTTCTGCATTTGACAATTACAAGTTCAGATCTTCAAGTTATTATTTGCAATAATAATTAGAAGCTATTAATTTTAAGTTCTGTATTTGACAATTACAAGTTCAGATCTTCAAGTTATAATTTGCAATAATAATTAGAAGCTATCAATTTTAAGTTCTGTATTTGACAATTACTAGTTCAGATCTTCAAGTTATAATTAGAAATAATAATTTGAATTTGACAAATCTAAGTTCTGTAATTCACTATTACAAGTTCAGATCTTCAAGTTATAATTTACAATAATAATTAGAAGCTATCAATTTTAAGTTCTGTATTTGACAATTACAAGTTCAGATCTACAAGTTATAATTTGCACTAATAATTTGTATTTAACAATTAGAAGTTCTGTATTTGACAATTACAAGTTCAGATCTTCAAGTTATAATTTGAAATAATAATTAGAAGCTATCAATTTTAAGTTCTGTATTTGACAATTAGAAGTTCAGATCTACAAGTTATAATTTGCAATAATAATTAGAAGCTATCAATTTTAAGTTCTGTATTTGACAATTACAAGTTCAGATCTTCAAGTTATAATTTGCACTAATAATTTGTATTTAACAATTAGAAGTTCTGTATTTGACAATTACAAGTTCAGATCTTCAAGTTATAATTTGCAATAATAATTAGAAGCTATCAATTTTAAGTTCTGTATTTGACAATTACTAGTTCAGATCTTCAAGTAATAATTTGAAATAATAATTTGAATTTAATAAATCTAAGTTCTGTAATTCACTATTACAAGTTCAGATCTACAAGTTATAATTTACAATAATAACTAGATCTATCAATTTTAAGTGCTGTATTTGACAATTACTAGTTCAGATCTTCAAGTTATAATTTGCACTAATAATTTGTATTTAACAATTCGAAGTTCTGTATTTGACTATTACAAGTTCAGATCTTCAAGTTATAATTTGAAATATAATTATAAGCTATCAATTTTAAGTTCTGTATTTGACAATTACAAGTACAGATCTTCAAATTATTATTTGCAATAATAATTAGAAGCTATCAATTTTAAGTTCTGCATTTGACAATTACAAGTTCAGATCTTCAAGTTATTATTTGCAATAATAATTAGAAGCTATTAATTCTAAGTTCTGTATTTGACAATTACAAGTTCAGATCTTCAAGTTATAATTTGCAATAATAATTAGAAGCTATCAATTTAAAGTTCTGTATTTGACAATTACTAGTTCAGATCTTCAAGTTATAATTAGAAATAATAATTTGAATTTGACAAATCTAAGTTCTGTAATTCACTATTACAAGTTCAGATCTTCAAGATATAATTTACAATAATAATTAGAAGCTATCAATTTTAAGTTCTGTATTTGACAATTACAAGTTCAGATCTTCTAGTTATAATTTGCAATCACAATTTGTATTTAACAATGCTAAGTTGCGTATTTGTCTATTACAAGTTCAGATCTTCAAATGTTAATTTGCAATAATAATTAGAAGCTATCAATTATAAGTTCTGTATTTGACAATTACAAGTTCAGATCTTCAAGTTATAATTTGCAATAATAATTAGAAGCTATCAATTTTAAGTTCTGTATTTGACAATTACTAGTTCAGATCTTCAAGTAATAATTTGAAATAATAATTTGAATTTAACAAATCTAAGTTCTGTAATTCACTATTACAAGTTCAGATCTACAAGTTATAATTTACAATTATAACTAGAAGCTATCAATTTTAAGTGCTGTATTTGACAATTACTAGTTCAGATCTTCAAGTTATAATTTGCACTAATAATTTGTATTTAACAATTCGAAGTTCTGTATTTGACTATTACAAGTTCAGATCTTCAAGTTATAATTTGAAATATAATTATAAGCTATCAATTTTAAGTTCTGTATTTGACAATTACAAGTACAGATCTTCAAATTATTATTTGCAATAATAATTAGAAGCTATCAATTTTAAGTTCTGCATTTGACAATTACAAGTTCAGATCTTCAAGTTATTATTTGCAATAATAATTAGAAGCTATTAATTTTAAGTTCTGTATTTGACAATTACAAGTTCAGATCTTCAAGTTATAATTTGCAATAATAATTAGAAGCTATCAATTTTAAGTTCTGTATTTGACAATTACTAGTTCAGATCTTCAAGTTATAATTAGAAATAATAATTTGAATTTGACAAATATAAGTTCTGTAATTCACTATTACAAGTTCAGATCTTCAAGTTATAATTTACAATAATAATTAGAAGCTATCAATTTAAGTTCTGTATTTGACAATTACAAGTTCAGATCTACAAGTTATAATTTGCACTAATAATTTGTATTTAACAATTAGAAGTTCTGTATTTGACAATTACAAGTTCAGATCTTCAAGTTATAATTTGAAATAATAATTAGAAGCTATCAATTTTAAGTTCTGTATTTGACAGTTAGAAGTTCAGATCTTCAAGTTATAATTTGCAATAATAATTAGAAGCTATCAATTTTAAGTTCTGTATTTGACAATTACTAGTTCAGATCTTCAAGTTAGAATTTGAAATAATAATTTGAATTTAACAAATCTAAGTACTGTAATTCACTATTACAAGTTCAGATCTTCAAGTTATAATTTACAATAATAATTAGAAGCTATCAATTTTAAGTTCTGTATTTGACAATTACAAGTTCAGAACTTCAAGTTATAATTTGCACTAATAATTTGTATTTAACAATTAGAAGTTCTGTATTTGACAATTACAAGTTCAGATCTTCAAGTTATATTTTGCAATAATAATTAGAAGTTATCAATTTTAAGTTCTGTATTTGACAATTACAAGTTCAGATCTTCAAGTTATAATTTGCACTAATAATTTGTATTTAACAATTAGAAGTTCTGTATTTGACAATTACAAGTTCAGATCTTCAAGTTATAATTTGCAATAATAATTAGAAGCTATTAATTTTAAGTTCTGTATTTGACAATTACAAGTTCAGATCTTCAAGTTATAATTTGCAATAATAATTAGAAGCTATCAATTTTAAGTGCTGTATTTGACAATTACAAGTTCAGATCTACAAGTTATAATTTGCACTAATAATTTGTATTTAACAATTAGAAGTTCTGTATTTGACAATCACAAGTTCAGAACTACAAGTTATAATTTGCAATAATAATTAGAAGCTATCAATTTTAAGTTCTGTATTTGACAATTACTAGTTCAGATCATCAAATAATAATTTGAAATAATAATTTGAATTTAACAAATCTAAGTTCTGTAATTCACTATTACAAGTTCAGATCTTCAAGTTATAATTTACAATAATAATTAGAAGCTATCAATTTTAAGTGCTGTATTTGACAATTACTAGTTCACATTTTGAAGTTATAATTTGCACTAATATTTTGGATTTAACAATTCGAAGTTCTGTATTTGACTATTACAAGTTCAGATCTTCAAGTTATAATTTGAATTATAATTATAAGCTATCAATTTTAAGTTCTGTATTTGACAATTACAAGTACAGATCTTCAAGTTATAATTTGCAATAATAATTAGAAGCTATCAATTTTAAGTTCTGTATTTGACAATTACTAGTTCAGATCTTCAAGTTATAATTAGAAGTAATAATTTGAATTTGACAAATCTAAGTTCTGTAATTCACTATTACAAGTTCAGATCTTCAAGTTATAATTTACAATAATAATTAGAAGCTATCAATTTTAAGTTCTGTATTTGACAATTACAAGTTCAGATCTACAAGTTATAATTTGCACTAATAATTTGTATTTAACAATTAGAAGTTCTGTATTTGACAATTACAAGTTCAGATATTCAAGTTATAATTTGAAATAATAATTAGAAGCTATCAATTTTAAGTTCTGTATTTGACAATTACAAGTTCAGATCTTCTAGTTATAATTTGCAATAATAATTAGAAGCTATCAATTTTAAGTTCTGTATTTGACAATTACTAGTTCAGATCTTCAAGTTATAATTTGAAATAATAATTTGAATTTAACAAATCTAAGTTCTGTAATTCACTATTACAAGTTCAGATCTTCAAGTTATAATTTGCAATAATAATTAGAAGCTATCAATTTTAAGTTCTGTATTTGACAATTACTAGTTCAGATCTTCAAGTAATAATTTGAAATAATAATTTGAATTTAACAAATCTAAGTTCTGTAATTCACTATTACAAGTTCAGATCTACAAGTTATAATTTACAATAATAACTAGAAGCTATCAATTTTAAGTGCTGTATTTGACAATTACTAGTTCAGATCTTCAAGTTATAATTTGCATTAATAATTTGTATTTAACAATTCGAAGTTCTGTATTTGACTATTACAAGTTCAGATCTTCAAGTTATAATTTGAAATATAATTATAAGCTATCAATTTTAAGTTCTGTATTTGACAATTACAAGTACAGATCTTCAAATTATTATTTGCAATAATAATTAGAAGCTATCAATTTTAAGTTCTGCATTTGACAATTACAAGTTCAGATCTTCAAGTTATTATTTGCAATAATAATTAGAAGCTATTAATTTTAAGTTCTGTATTTGACAATTACAAGTTCAGATCTTCAAGTTATAATTTGCAATAATAATTAGAAGCTATCAATTTTAAGTTCTGTATTTGTCTATTACAAGTTCAGATCTTCAAATGTTAATTTGCAATAATAATTAGAAGCTATCAATTATAAGTTCTGTATTTGACAATTACAAGTTCAGATCTTCAAGTTATAATTTGCAATAATAATTAGAAGCTATCAATTTTAAGTTCTGTATTTGACAATTACTAGTTCAGATCTTCAAGTAATAATTTGAAATAATAATTTGAATTTAACAAATCTAAGTTCTGTAATTCACGATTACAAGTTCAGATCTACAAGTTATAATTTACAATTATAACTAGAAGCTATCAATTTTAAGTGCTGTATTTGACAATTACTAGTTCAGATCTTCAAGTTATAATTTGCACTAATAATTTGTATTTAACAATTCGAAGTTCTGTATTTGACTATTACAAGTTCAGATCTTCAAGTTATAATTTGAAATATAATTATAAGCTATCAATTTTAAGTTCTGTATTTGACAATTACAAGTACAGATCTTCAAATTATTATTTGCAATAATAATTAGAAGCTATCAATTTTAAGTTCTGCATTTGACAATTACAAGTTCAGATCTTCAAGTTATTATTTGCAATAATAATTAGAAGCTATTAATTTTAAGTTCTGTATTTGACAATTACAAGTTCAGATCTTCAAGGTATAATTTGCAATAATAATTAGAAGCTATCAATTTTAAGTTCTGTATTTGTCAATTACTAGTTCAGATCTTCAAGTTATAATTAGAAATAATAATTTGAATTTGACAAATATAAGTTCTGTAATTCACTATTACAAGTTCAGATCTTCAAGTTATAATTTACAATAATAATTAGAAGCTATCAATTTAAGTTCTGTATTTGACAATTACAAGTTCAGATCTACAAGTTATAATTTGCACTAATAATTTGTATTTAACAATTAGAAGTTCTGTATTTGACAATTACAAGTTCAGATCTTCAAGTTATAATTTGAAATAATAATTAGAAGCTATCAATTTTAAGTTCTGTATTTGACAGTTAGAAGTTCAGATCTTCAAGTTATAATTTGCAATAATAATTAGAAGCTATCAATTTTAAGTTCTGTATTTGACAATTACTAGTTCAGATCTTCAAGTTAGAATTTGAAATAATAATTTGAATTTAACAAATCTAAGTACTGTAATTCACTATTACAAGTTCAGATCTTCAAGTTATAATTTACAATAATAATTAGAAGCTATCAATTTTAAGTTCTGTATTTGACAATTACAAGTTCAGAACTTCAAGTTATAATTTGCACTAATAATTTGTATTTAACAATTAGAAGTTCTGTATTTGACAATTACAAGTTCAGATCTTCAAGTTATATTTTGCAATAATAATTAGAAGTTATCAATTTTAAGTTCTGTATTTGACAATTACAAGTTCAGATCTTCAAGTTATAATTTGCACTAATAATTTGTATTTAACAATTAGAAGTTCTGTATTTGACAATTACAAGTTCAGATCTTCAAGTTATAATTTGCAATAATAATTAGAAGCTATTAATTTTAAGTTCTGTATTTGACAATTACAAGTTCAGATCTTCAAGTTATAATTTGCAATAATAATTAGAAGCTATCAATTTTAAGTGCTGTATTTGACAATTACAAGTTCAGATCTACAAGTTATAATTTGCACTAATAATTTGTATTTAACAATTAGAAGTTCTGTATTTGACAATCACAAGTTCAGAACTACAAGTTATAATTTGCAATAATAATTAGAAGCTATCAATTTTAAGTTCTGTATTTGACAATTACTAGTTCAGATCATCAAATAATAATTTGAAATAATAATTTGAATTTAACAAATCTAAGTTCTGTAATTCACTATTACAAGTTCAGATCTTCAAGTTATAATTTACAATAATAATTAGAAGCTATCAATTTTAAGTGCTGTATTTGACAATTACTAGTTCACATTTTGAAGTTATAATTTGCACTAATATTTTGGATTTAACAATTCGAAGTTCTGTATTTGACTATTACAAGTTCAGATCTTCAAGTTATAATTTGAATTATAATTATAAGCTATCAATTTTAAGTTCTGTATTTGACAATTACAAGTACAGATCTTCAAGTTATAATTTGCAATAATAATTAGAAGCTATCAATTTTAAGTTCTGTATTTGACAATTACTAGTTCAGATCTTCAAGTTATAATTAGAAGTAATAATTTGAATTTGACAAATCTAAGTTCTGTAATTCACTATTACAAGTTCAGATCTTCAAGTTATAATTTACAATAATAATTAGAAGCTATCAATTTTAAGTTCTGTATTTGACAATTACAAGTTCAGATCTACAAGTTATAATTTGCACTAATAATTTGTATTTAACAATTAGAAGTTCTGTATTTGACAATTACAAGTTCAGATATTCAAGTTATAATTTGAAATAATAATTAGAAGCTATCAATTTTAAGTTCTGTATTTGACAATTACAAGTTCAGATCTTCTAGTTATAATTTGCAATAATAATTAGAAGCTATCAATTTTAAGTTCTGTATTTGACAATTACTAGTTCAGATCTTCAAGTTATAATTTGAAATAATAATTTGAATTTAACAAATCTAAGTTCTGTAATTCACTATTACAAGTTCAGATCTTCAAGTTATAATTTGCAATAATAATTAGAAGCTATCAATTTTAAGTTCTGTATTTGACAATTACTAGTTCAGATCTTCAAGTAATAATTTGAAATAATAATTTGAATTTAACAAATCTAAGTTCTGTAATTCACTATTACAAGTTCAGATCTACAAGTTATAATTTACAATAATAACTAGAAGCTATCAATTTTAAGTGCTGTATTTGACAATTACTAGTTCAGATCTTCAAGTTATAATTTGCATTAATAATTTGTATTTAACAATTCGAAGTTCTGTATTTGACTATTACAAGTTCAGATCTTCAAGTTATAATTTGAAATATAATTATAAGCTATCAATTTTAAGTTCTGTATTTGACAATTACAAGTACAGATCTTCAAATTATTATTTGCAATAATAATTAGAAGCTATCAATTTTAAGTTCTGCATTTGACAATTACAAGTTCAGATCTTCAAGTTATTATTTGCAATAATAATTAGAAGCTATTAATTTTAAGTTCTGTATTTGACAATTACAAGTTCAGATCTTCAAGTTATAATTTGCAATAATAATTAGAAGCTATCAATTTTAAGTTCTGTATTTGTCTATTACAAGTTCAGATCTTCAAATGTTAATTTGCAATAATAATTAGAAGCTATCAATTATAAGTTCTGTATTTGACAATTACAAGTTCAGATCTTCAAGTTATAATTTGCAATAATAATTAGAAGCTATCAATTTTAAGTTCTGTATTTGACAATTACTAGTTCAGATCTTCAAGTAATAATTTGAAATAATAATTTGAATTTAACAAATCTAAGTTCTGTAATTCACTATTACAAGTTCAGATCTACAAGTTATAATTTACAATTATAACTAGAAGCTATCAATTTTAAGTGCTGTATTTGACAATTACTAGTTCAGATCTTCAAGTTATAATTTGCACTAATAATTTGTATTTAACAATTCGAAGTTCTGTATTTGACTATTACAAGTTCAGATCTTCAAGTTATAATTTGAAATATAATTATAAGCTATCAATTTTAAGTTCTGTATTTGACAATTACAAGTACAGATCTTCAAATTATTATTTGCAATAATAATTAGAAGCTATCAATTTTAAGTTCTGCATTTGACAATTACAAGTTCAGATCTTCAAGTTATTATTTGCAATAATAATTAGAAGCTATTAATTTTAAGTTCTGTATTTGACAATTACAAGTTCAGATCTTCAAGGTATAATTTGCAATAATAATTAGAAGCTATCAATTTTAAGTTCTGTATTTGACAATTACTAGTTCAGATCTTCAAGTTATAATTAGAAATAATAATTTGAATTTGACAAATATAAGTTCTGTAATTCACTATTACAAGTTCAGATCTTCAAGTTATAATTTACAATAATAATTAGAAGCTATCAATTTAAGTTCTGTATTTGACAATTACAAGTTCAGATCTACAAGTTATAATTTGCACTAATAATTTGTATTTAACAATTAGAAGTTCTGTATTTGACAATTACAAGTTCAGATCTTCAAGTTATAATTTGAAATAATAATTAGAAGCTATCAATTTTAAGTTCTGTATTTGACAGTTAGAAGTTCAGATCTTCAAGTTATAATTTGCAATAATAATTAGAAGCTATCAATTTTAAGTTCTGTATTTGACAATTACTAGTTCAGATCTTCAAGTTAGAATTTGAAATAATAATTTGAATTTAACAAATCTAAGTTCTGTAATTCACTATTACAAGTTCAGATCTTCAAGTTATAATTTACAATAATAATTAGAAGCTATCAATTTTAAGTTCTGTATTTGACAATTACAAGTTCAGAACTTCAAGTTATAATTTGCACTAATAATTTGTATTTAACAATTAGAAGTTCTGTATTTGACAATTACAAGTTCAGATCTTCAAGTTATATTTTGCAATAATAATTAGAAGTTATCAATTTTAAGTTCTGTATTTGACAATTACAAGTTCAGATCTTCAAGTTATAATTTGCACTAATAATTTGTATTTAACAATTAGAAGTTCTGTATTTGACAATTACAAGTTCAGATCTTCAAGTTATAATTTGCAATAATAATTAGAAGCTATTAATTTAAGTTCTGTATTTGACAATTACAAGTTCAGATCTTCAAGTTATAATTTGCAATAATAATTAGAAGCTATCAATTTTAAGTTCTGTATTTGACAATTACAAGTTCAGATCTACAAGTTATAATTTGCACTAATAATTTGTATTTAACAATTAGAAGTTCTGTATTTGACAATCACAAGTTCAGAACTACAAGTTATAATTTGCAATAATAATTAGAAGCTATCAATTTTAAGTTCTGTATTTGACAATTACTAGTTCAGATCATCAAATAATAATTTGAAATAATAATTTGAATTTAACAAATCTAAGTTCCGTAATTCACTATTACAAGTTCAGATCTTCAAGTTATAATTTACAATAATAATTAGAAGCTATCAATTTTAAGTGCTGTATTTGACAATTACTAGTTCACATTTTGAAGTTATAATTTGCACTAATATTTTGGATTTAACAATTCGAAGTTCTGTATTTGACTATTACAAGTTCAGATCTTATAGTTATAATTTGAATTATAATTATAAGCTATCAATTTTAAGTTCTGTATTTGACAATTACAAGTACAGATCTTCAAGTTATAATTTGCAATAATAATTAGAAGCTATCAATTTTAAGTTCTGTATTTGACAATTACTAGTTCAGATCTTCAAGTTATAATTAGAAGTAATACTTTGAATTTGACAAATCTAAGTTCTGTAATTCACTATTACAAGTTCAGATCTTCAAGTTATAATTTACAATAATAATTAGAAGCTATCAATTTTAAGTTCTGTATTTGACAATTACAAGTTCAGATCTACAAGTTATAATTTGCACTAATAATTTGTATTTAACAATTAGAAGTTCTGTATTTGACAATTACAAGTTCAGATATTCAAGTTATAATTTGAAATAATAATTAAAAGCTATCAATTTTAAGTTCTGTATTTGACAATTACAAGTTCAGATCTTCTAGTTATAATTTGCAATAATAATTAGAAGCTATCAATTTTAAGTTCTGTATTTGACAATTACTAGTTCAGATCTTCAAGTTATAATTTGAAATAATAATTTGAATTTAACAAATCTAAGTTCTGTAATTCACTATTACAAGTTCAGATCTTCAAGTTATAATTTGCAATAATAATTAGAAGCTATCAATTTTAAGTTCTGTATTTGACAATTACTAGTTCAGATCTTCAAGTAATAATTTGAAATAATAATTTGAATTTAACAAATCTAAGTTCTGTAATTCACTATTACAAGTTCAGATCTACAAGTTATAATTTACAATAATAACTAGAAGCTATCAATTTTAAGTGCTGTATTTGACAATTACTAGTTCAGATCTTCAAGTTATAATTTGCATTAATAATTTGTATTTAACAATTCGAAGTTCTGTATTTGACTATTACAAGTTCAGATCTTCAAGTTATAATTTGAAATATAATTATAAGCTATCAATTTTAAGTTCTGTATTTGACAATTACAAGTACAGATCTTCAAATTATTATTTGCAATAATAATTAGAAGCTATTAATTTTAAGTTCTGTATTTGACAATTACAAGTTCAGATCTTCAAGTTATTATTTGCAATAATAATTAGAAGCTATTAATTTTAAGTTCTGTATTTGACAATTACAAGTTCAGATCTTCAAGTTATAATTTGCAATAATAATTAGAAGCTATCAATTTTAAGTTCTGTATTTGACAATTACTAGTTCAGATCTTCAAGTTATAATTAGAAATAATAATTTGAATTTGACAAATCTAAGTTCTGTAATTCACTATTACAAGTTCAGATCTTCAAGTTATAATTTACAATAATAATTAGAAGCTATCAATTTTAAGTTCTGTATTTGACAATTACAAGTTCAGATCTACAAGTTATAATTTGCACTAATAATTTGTATTTAACAATTAGAAGTTCTGTATTTGACAATTACAAGTTCAGATCTTCAAGTTATAATTTGAATAATAATTAGAAGCTATCAATTTTAAGTTCTGTATTTGACAATTAGAAGTTATAATTTGCAATAATAATTAGAAGCTATCAATTTTAAGTTCTGTATTTGACAATTACAAGTTCAGATCTTCAAGTTATAATTTGCACTAATAATTTGTATTTAACAATTAGAAGTTCTGTATTTGACAATTACAAGTTCAGATCTTCAAGTTATAATTTGCAATAATAATTAGAAGCTATCAATTTTAAGTTCTGTATTTGACAATTACTAGTTCAGATCTTCAAGTAATAATTTGAAATAATAATTTGAATTTAATAAATCTAAGTTCTGTAATTCACTATTACTAGTTCAGATCTACAAGTTATAATTTACAATAATAACTAGAAGCTATCAATTTTAAGTGCTGTATTTGACAATTACTAGTTCAGATCTTCAAGTTATAATTTGCACTAATAATTTGTATTTAACAATTAGAAGTTCTGTATTTGACTATTACAAGTTCAGATCTTCAAGTTATAATTTGAAATATAATTATAAGCTATCAATTTTAAGTTCGGTATTTGACAATTACAAGTACAGATCTTCAAATTATTATTTGCAATAATAATTAGAAGCTATCAATTTTAAGTTCTGCATTTGACAATTACAAGTTCAGATCTTCAAGTTATTATTTGCAATAATAATTAGAAGCTATTAATTCTAAGTTCTGTATTTGACAATTACAAGTTCAGATCTTCAAGTTATAATTTGCAATAATAATTAGAAGCTATCAATTTAAAGTTCTGTATTTGACAATTACTAGTTCAGATCTTCAAGTTATAATTAGAAATAATAATTTGAATTTGACAAATCTAAGTTCTGTAATTCACTATTACAAGTTCAGATCTTCAAGTTATAATTTACAATAATAATTAGAAGCTATCAATTTTAAGTTCTGTATTTGACAATTACAAGTTCAGATCTACAAGTTATAATTTGCACTAATAATTTGTATTTAACAATTAGAAGTTCTGTATTTGACAATTACAAGTTCAGATCTTCAAGTTATAATTAGAAATAATAATTAGAAGCTATCAATTTTAAGTTCTGTATTTGACAATTACCTGTTCAGATCTTCAAGTTATAATTTGAAATAATAATTTGAATTTAACAAATCTAAGTTCTGTAATTCACTATTACAAGTTCAGATCTTCAAGTTATAATTTACAATAATAATTAGAAGCTATCAATTTTAAGTTCTGTATTTGACAATTACAAGTTCAGAACTTCAAGTTATAATTTGCACTAATAATTTGTATTTAACAATTAGAAGTTCTGTATTTGACAATTACAAGTTCAGATCTTCAAGTTATATTTTGCAATAATAATTAGAAGCTATCAATTTTAAGTTCTGTATTTGACAATTACAAGTTCAGATCTTCAAGTTATAATTTGCACTAATAATTTGTATTTAACAATTAGAAGTTCTGTATTTGACAATTACAAGTTCAGATCTTCAAGTTATAATTTGCAATAATAATTAGAAGCTATTAGTTTTAAGTTCTGTATTTGACAATTACAAGTTCAGATCTTCAAGTTATAATTTGCAATAATAATTAGAAGCTATCAATTTTAAGTTCTGTATTTGACAATTACAAGTTCAGATCTTCAAGTTATAATTTGCAATAATAATTAGAAGCTATCAATTTTAAGTTCTGTATTTGACAATTACTAGTTCAGATCTTCAAGTAATAATTTGAAATAATAATTTGAATTTAACAAATCTAAGTTCTGTAATTCACTATTACAAGTTCAGATCTACAAGTTATAATTTACAATAATAACTAGAAGCTATAAATTTTAAGTGCTGTATTTGACAATTACTAGTTCAGATCTTCAAGTTATAATTTGCATTAATAATTTGTATTTAACAATTCGAAGTTCTGTATTTGACTATTACAAGTTCAGATCTTCAAGTTATAATTTGAAATATAATTATAAGCTATCAATTTTAAGTTCTGTATTTGACAATTACAAGTACAGATCTTCAAATTATTATTTGCAATAATAATTAGAAGCTATCAATTTTAAGTTCTGCATTTGACAATTACAAGTGCAGATCTTCAAGTTATTATTTGCAATAATAATTAGAAGCTATTAATTTTAAGTTCTGTATTTGACAATTACAAGTTCAGATCTTCAAGTTATAATTTGCAATAATAATTAGAAGCTATCAATTTTAAGTTCTGTATTTGACAATTACTAGTTCAGATCTTCAAGTTATAATTAGAAATAATAATTTGAATTTGACAAATCTAAGTTCTGTAATTCACTATTACAAGTTCAGATCTTCAAGTTATAATTTACAATAATAATTAGAAGCTATCAATTTTAAGTTCTGTATTTGACAATTACAAGTTCAGATCTACAAGTTATAATTTGCACTAATAATTTGTATTTAACAATTAGAAGTTCTGTATTTGACAATTACAAGTTCAGATCTTCAAGTTATAATTTGAAATAATAATTAGAAGCTATCAATTTTAAGTTCTGTATTTGACAATTAGAAGTTCAGATCTACAAGTTATAATTTGCAATAATAATTAGAAGCTATCAATTTTAAGTTCTGTATTTGACAATTACAAGTTCAGATCTACAAGTTATAATTTGCACTAATAATTTGTATTTAACAATTAGAAGTTCTGTATTTGACAATTTCAAGTTCAGATATTCAAGTTATAATTTGAAATAATAATTAGAAGCTATCAATTTTAAGTTCTGTATTTGACAATTACAAGTTCAGATCTTCTAGTTATAATTTGCAATAATAATTAGAAGCTATCAATTTTAAGTTCTGTATTTGACAATTACTAGTTCAGATCTTCAAGTTATAATTTGAAATAATAATTTGAATTTAACAAATCTAAGTTCTGTAATTCACTATTACAAGTTCAAATCTTCAAGTTATAATTTGCAATAATAATTAGAAGCTATCAATTTTAAGTTCTGTATTTGACAATTACTAGTTCAGATCTTCAAGTAATAATTTGAAATAATAATTTGAATTTAACAAATCTAAGTTCTGTAATTCACTATTACAAGTTCAGATCTACAAGTTATAATTTACAATAATAACTAGAAGCTATCAATTTTAAGTGCTGTATTTGACAATTACTAGTTCAGATCTTCAAGTTATAATTTGCATTAATAATTTGTATTTAACAATTCGAAGTTCTGTATTTGACTATTACAAGTTCAGATCTTCAAGTTATAATTTGAAATATAATTATAAGCTATCAATTTTAAGTTCTGTATTTGACAATTACAAGTACAGATCTTCAAATTATTATTTGCAATAATAATTAGAAGCTATCAATTTTAAGTTCTGCATTTGACAATTACAAGTTCAGATCTTCAAGTTATTATTTGCAATAATAATTAGAAGCTATTAATTTTAAGTTCTGTATTTGACAATTACAAGTTCAGATCTTCAAGTTATAATTTGCAATAATAATTAGAAGCTATCAATTTTAAGTTCTGTATTTGACAATTACTAGTTCAGATCTTCAAGTTATAATTAGAAATAATAATTTGAATTTGACAAATCTAAGTTCTGTAATTCACTATTACAAGTTCAGATCTTCAAGTTATAATTTACAATAATAATTAGAAGCTATCAATTTTAAGTTCTGTATTTGCCAATTACAAGTTCAGATCTACAAGTTATAATTTGCACTAATAATTTGTATTTAACAATTCGAAGTTCTGTATTTGACAATTACAAGTTCAGATCTTCAAGTTATAATTTGAAATAATAATTAGAAGCTATCAATTTTAAGTTCTGTATTTGACAATTAGAAGTTCAGATCTACAAGTTATAATTTGCAATAATAATTAGAAGCTATCAATTTTAAGTTCTGTATTTGACAATTACAAGTTCAGATCTTCAAGTTATAATTTGCACTAATAATTTGTATTTAACAATTAGAAGTTCTGTATTTGACAATTACAAGTTCAGATCTTCAAGTTATAATTTGCAATAATAATTAGAAGCTATCAATTTTAAGTTCTGTATTTGACAATTACTAGTTCAGATCTTCAAGTAATAATTTGAAATAATAATTTGAATTTAACAAATCTAAGTTCTGTAATTCACTATTACAAGTTCAGATCTACAAGTTATAATTTACAATAATAACTAGAAGCTATCAATTTTAAGTGCTGTATTTGACAATTACTAGTTCAGATCTTCAAGTTATAATTTGCATTAATAATTTGTATTTAACAATTCGAAGTTCTGTATTTGACTATTACAAGTTCAGATCTTCAAGTTATAATTTGAAATATAATTATAAGCTATCAATTTTAAGTTCTGTATTTGACAATTACAAGTACAGATCTTCAAATTATTATTTGCAATAATAATTAGAAGCTATCAATTTTAAGTTCTGCATTTGACAATTACAAGTTCAGATCTTCAAGTTATTATTTGCAATAATAATTAGAAGCTATTAATTTTAAGTTCTGTATTTGACAATTACAAGTTCAGATCTTCAAGTTATAATTTGCAATAATAATTAGAAGCTATCAATTTTAAGTTCTGTATTTGACAATTACTAGTTCAGATCTTCAAGTTATAATTAGAAATAATAATTTGAATTTGACAAATCTAAGTTCTGTAATTCACTATTACAAGTTCAGATCTTCAAGTTATAATTTACAATAATAATTAGAAGCTATCAATTTTAAGTTCTGTATTTGACAATTACAAGTTCAGATCTACAAGTTATAATTTGCACTAATAATTTGTATTTAACAATTAGAAGTTCAATATTTGACAATTACAAGTTCAGATCTTCAAGTTATAATTTGAAATAATAATTAGAAGCTATCAATTTTAAGTTCTGTATTTGACAATTAGAAGTTCAGATCTACAAGTTATAATTTGCAATAATAATTAGAAGCTATCAATTTTAAGTTATGTATTTGACAATTACTAGTTCAGATCTTCAAGTTATAATTTGAAATAATAATTTGAATTTAACAAATCTAAGTTCTGTAATTCACTATTACAAGTTCAGATCTTCAAGTTATAATTTACAATAATAATTAGAAGCTATCAATTTTAAGTTCTGTATTTGACAATTACAAGTTCAGAACTTCAAGTTATAATTTGCACTAATAATTTGTATTTAACAATTAGAAGTTCTGTATTTGACAATTTCAAGTTCAGATCTTCAAGTTATAATTTGCAATAATAATTAGAAGCTATCAATTTTAAGTTCTGTATTTGACAATTACAAGTTCAGATCTTCAAGTTATAATTTGCACTAATAATTTGTATTTAACAATTAGAAGTTCTGTATTTGACAATTACAAGTTCAGATCTTCAAGTTATAATTTGCAATAATAATTAGAAGCTATTAATTTTAAGTTCTGTATTTGACAATTACAAGTTCAGATCTTCAAGTTATAATTTGCAATAGAAATTAGAAGCTATCAATTTTAAGTTCTGTATTTGACAATTACAAGTTCAGATCTTCAAGTTATAATTTGCACTAATAATTTGTATTTAACAATTAGAAGTTCTGTATTTGACAATCACAAGTTCAGAACTACAAGTTATAATTTGCAATAATAATTAGAAGCTATCAATTTTAATTTCTGTATTTGACAATTACTAGTTCAGATCATCAAATAATAATTTGAAATAATAATTTGAATTTAACAAATCTAAGTTCTGTAATTCACTATTACAAGTTCAGATCTTCAAGTTATAATTTACAATAATAATTTGAAGCTATCAATTTTAAGTGCTGTATTTGACAATTACTAGTTCAGATCTTGAAGTTATAATTTGCACTAATATTTTGGATTTAACAATTCGAAGTTCTGTATTTGACTATTACAAGTTCAGATCTTCAAGTTATAATTTGAATTATAATTATAAGCTATCAATTTTAAGTTCTGTATTTGACAATTACAAGTACAGAACTTCAAGTTATAATTTGCAATAATAATTAGAAGCTATCAATTTTAAGTTCTGTATTTGACAATTACTAGTTCAGATCTTCAAGTTATAATTAGAAATAATAATTTGAATTTGACAAATCTAAGTTCTGTAATTCACTATTACAAGTTCAGATCTTCAAGTTATAATCTACAATAATAATTAGAAGCTATCAATTTTAAGTTCTGTATTTGACAATTACAAGTTCAGATCTACAAGTTATAATTTGCACTAATAATTTGTATTTAACAATTAGAAGTTCTGTATTTGACAATTACAAGTTCAGATATTCAAGTTATAATATGAAATAATAATTAGAAGCTATCAATTTTAAGTTCTGTATTTGACAATTACAAGTTCAGATCTTCTAGTTATAATTTGCAATAATAATTAGAAGCTATCAATTTTAAGTTCTGTATTTGACAATTACTAGTTCAGATCTTCAAGTTATAATTTGAAATAATAATTTGAATTTAACAAATCTAAGTTCTGTAATTCACTATTACAAGTTCAGATCTTCAAGTTATAATTTACAATAATAATTAGAAGCTATAAATTTTAAGTTCTGTATTTGACAATTACAAGTTCAGATCTTCAAGTTATAATTTGCACTAATAATTTGTATTTAACAATTAGAAGTTCTGTATTTGACAATTACAAGTTCAGATCTTCAAGTTATAATTTGCAATTTTAATTAGAAGCTATCAATTTTAAGTTCTGTATTTGACAATTACTAGTTCAGATCTTCAAGTAATAATTTGAAATAATAATTTGAATTTAACAAATCTAAGTTCTGTAATTCACTATTACAAGTTCAGATCTACAAGTTATAATTTACAATAATAACTAGAAGCTATCAATTTTAAGTGCTGTATTTGACAATTACTAGTTCAGATCTTCAAGTTATAATTTGCACTAATAATTTGTATTTAACAATTCGAAGTTCTGTATTTGACTATTACAAGTTCATATCTTCAAGTTATAATTTGAAATATAATTATAAGCTATCAATTTTAAGTTCTGTATTTGACAATTACAAGTACAGATCTTCAAATTATTATTTGCAATAATAATTAGAAGCTATCAATTTTAAGTTCTGCATTTGACAATTACAAGTTCAGATCTTCAAGTTATTATTTGCAATAATAATTAGAAGCTATTAATTCTAAGTTCTGTATTTGACAATTACAAGTTCAGATCTTCAAGTTATAATTTGCAATAATAATTAGAAGCTATCAATTTAAAGTTCTGTATTTGACAATTACTAGTTCAGATCTTCAAGTTATAATTAGAAATAATAATTTGAATTTGACAAATCTAAGTTCTGTAATTCACTATTACAAGTTCAGATCTTCAAGTTATAATTTACAATAATAATTAGAAGCTATCAATTTTAAGTTCTCTATTTGACAATTACAAGTTCAGATCTACAAGTTATAATTTGCACTAATAATTTGTATTTAACAATTAGAAGTTCTGTATTTGACAATTACAAGTTCAGATCTTCAAGTTATAATTTGAAATAATAATTAGAAGCTATCAATTTTAAGTTCTGTATTTGACAGTTAGAAGTTCAGATCTTCAAGTTATAATTTGCAATAATAATTAGAAGCTATCAATTTTAAGTTCTGTATTTGACAATTACCTGTTCAGATCTTCAAGTTATAATTTGTAATAATAATTTGAATTTAACAAATCTAAGTTCTGTAATTCACTATTACAAGTTCAGATCTTCAAGTTATAATTTACAATAATAATTAGAAGCTATCAATTTTAAGTTCTGTATTTGACAATTACAAGTTCAGAACTTCAAGTTATAATTTGCACTAATAATTTGTATTTAACAATTAGAAGTTCTGTATTTGACAATTACAAGTTCAGATCTTCAAGTTATATTTTGCAATAATAATTAGAAGCTATCAATTTTAAGTTCTGTATTTGACAATTACAAGTTCAGATCTTCAAGTTGTAATTTGCACTAATAATTTGTATTTAACAATTAGAAGTTCTGTATTTGACAATTACAAGTTCAGATCTTCAAGTTATAATTTGCAATAATAATTAGAAGCTATTAATTTTAAGTTCTGTATTTGACAATTACAAGTTCAGATCTTCAAGTTATAATTTGCAATAATAATTAGAAGCTATCAATTTTAAGTTCTGTATTTGACAATTACAAGTTCAGATCTTCAAGTTATAATTTGCACTAATAATTTGTATTTAACAATTAGAAGTTCTGTATTTGACAATCACAAGTTCAGAAATACAAGTTATAATTTGCAATAATAATTAGAAGCTATCAATTTTAAGTTCTGTATTTGACAATTACTAGTTCAGATCATCAAATAATAATTTGAAATAATAATTTGAATTTAACAAATCTAAGTTCTGTAATTCACTATTACAAGTTCAGATCTTCAAGTTATAATTTACAATAATAATTAGAAGCTATTAATTTTAAGTGCTGTATTTGACAATTACTAGTTCACATTTTGAAGTTATAATTTGCACTAATATTTTGGATTTAACAATTCGAAGTTCTGTATTTGACTATTACAAGTTCAGATCTTCAAGTTATAATTTGAATTATAATTATAAGCTATCAATTTTAAGTTCTGTATTTGACAATTACAAGTACAGAACTTCAAGTTATAATTTGCAATAATAATTAGAAGCTATCAATTTTAAGTTCTGTATTTGACAATTACTAGTTCAGATCTTCAAGTTATAATTAGAAATAATAATTTGAATTTGACAAATGTAAGTTCTGTAATTCACTATTACAAGTTCAGATCTTCAAGTTATAATTTACAATAATAATTAGAAGCTATCAATTTTAAGTTCTGTATTTGACAATTACAAGTTCAGATCTACAAGTTATAATTTGCACTAATAATTTGTATTTAACAATTAGAAGTTCTGTATTTGACAATTACAAGTTCAGATATTCAAGTTATAATTTGAAATAATAATTAGAAGCTATCAATTTTAAGTTCTGTATTTGACAATTACAAGTTCAGATCTTCTAGTTATAATTTGCAATAATAATTAGAAGCTATCAATTTTAAGTTCTGTATTTGACAATTACTAGTTCAGATCTTCAAGTTATAATTTGAAATAATAATTTGAATTTAACAAATCTAAGTTCTGTAATTCACTATTACAAGTTCAGATCTTCAAGTTATAATTTACAATAATAATTAGAAGCTATAAATTTTAAGTTCTGTATTTGACAATTACAAGTTCAGATCTTCAAGTTATAATTTGCACTAATAATTTGTATTTAACAATTAGAAGTTCTGTATTTGACAATTACTAGTTCAGATCTTCAAGTAATAATTTGAAATAATAATTTGAATTTAACAAATCTAAGTTCTGTAATTCACTATTACAAGTTCAGATCTACAAGTTATAATTTACAATAATAACTAGAAGCTATCAATTTTAAGTGCTGTATTTGACAATTACTAGTTCAGATCTTCAAGTTATAATTTGCACTAATAATTTGTATTTAACAATTCGAAGTTCTGTATTTGACTATTACAAGTTCAGATCTTCAAGTTATAATTTGAAATATAATTATAAGCTATCAATTTTAAGTTCTGTATTTGACAATTACAAGTACAGATCTTCAAATTATTATTTGCAATAATAATTAGAAGCTATCAATTTTAAGTTCTGCATTTGACAATTACAAGTTCAGATCTTCAAGTTATTATTTGCAATAATAATTAGAAGCTATTAATTCTAAGTTCTGTATTTGACAATTACAAGTTCAGATCTTCAAGTTATAATTTGCAATAATAATTAGAAGCTATCAATTTTAAGTTCTGTATTTGACAATTACTAGTTCAGATCTTCAAGTTATAATTAGAAATAATAATTTGAATTTGACAAATCTAAGTTCTGTAATTCACTATTACAAGTTCAGATCTTCAAGTTATAATTTACAATAATAATTAGAAGCTATCAATTTTAAGTTCTGTATTTGACAATTACAAGTTCAGATCTACAAGTTATAATTTGCACTAATAATTTGTATTTAACAATTAGAAGTTCTGTATTTGACAATTACAAGTTCAGATCTTCAAGTTATAATTTGAAATAATAATTAGAAGCTATCAATTTTAAGTTCTGTATTTGACAGTTAGAAGTTCAGATCTTCAAGTTATAATTTGCAATAATAATTAGAAGCTATCAATTTTAAGTTCTGTATTTGACAATTACTAGTTCAGATCTTCAAGTTATAATTTGAAATAATAATTTGAATTTAACAAATCTAAGTTCTGTAATTCACTATTACAAGTTCAGATCTTCAAGTTATAATTTACAATAATAATTAGAAGCTATCAATTTTAAGTTCTGTATTTGACAATTACAAGTTCAGAACTTCAAGTTATAATTTGCACTAATAATTTGTATTTAACAATTAGAAGTTCTGTATTTGACAATTACAAGTTCAGATCTTCAAGTTATATTTTGCAATAATAATTAGAAGCTATCAATTTTAAGTTCTGTATTTGACAATTACAAGTTCAGATCTTCAAGTTATAATTTGCACTAATAATTTGTATTTAACAATTAGAAGTTCTGTATTTGACAATTACAAGTTCAGATCTTCAAGTTATAATTTGCAATAATAATTAGAAGCTATTAATTTTAAGTTCTGTATTTGACAATTACAAGTTCAGATCTTCAAGTTATAATTTGCAATAATAATTAGAAGCTATCAATTTTAAGTTCTGTATTTGACAATTACAAGTTCAGATCTTCAAGTTATAATTTGCACTAATAATTTGTATTTAACAATTAGAAGTTCTGTATTTGACAATCACAAGTTCAGAACTACAAGTTATAATTTGCAATAATAATTAGAAGCTATCACTTTTAAGTTCTGTATTTGACAATTACTAGTTCAGATCATCAAATAATAATTTGAAATAATAATTTGAATTTAACAAATCTAACTTCTGTAATTCACTATTGCAAGTTCAGATCTTCAAGTTATAATTTACAATAATAATTAGAAGCTATCAATTTTAAGTGCTGTATTTCACAATTACTAGTTCACATTTTGAAGTTATAATTTGCACTAATATTTTGGATTTAACAATTCGAAGTTCTGTATTTGACTATTACAAGTTCAGATCTTCAAGTTATAATTTGAATTATAATTATAAGCTATCAATTTTAAGTTCTGTATTTGACAATTACAAGTACAGATCTTCAAGTTATAATTTGCAATAATAATTAGAAGCTATCAATTTTAAGTTCTGTATTTGACAATTACTAGTTCAGATCTTCAAGTTATAATTTGCACTAATAATTTGTATTTAACAATTAGAAGTTCTGTATTTGACAATCACAAGTTCAGAACTACAAGTTATAATTTGCAATAATAATTAGACGCTATCAATTTTAAGTTCTGTATTTGACAATTACTAGTTCAGATCTTCAAGTTATAATTAGAAATAATAATTTGAATTTGACAAATCTAAGTTCTGTAATTCACTATTACAAGTTCAGATCTTCAAGTTATAATTTACAATAATAATTAGAAGCTATCAATTTTAAGTTCTGTATTTGACAATTACAAGTTCAGATCTACAAGTTATAATTTGCACTAATAATTTGTATTTAACAATTAGAAGTTCTGTATTTGACAATTACAAGTTCAGATCTTCAAGTTATAATTTGAAATAATAATTAGAAGCTATCAATTTTAAGTTCTGTATTTGACAGTTAGAAGTTCAGATCTTCAATTTATAATTTGCAATAATAATTAGAAGCTATCAATTTTAAGTTCTGTATTTGACAATTACTAGTTCAGATCTTCAAGTTATAATTTGAAATAATAATTTGAATTTAACAAATCTAAGTTCTGTAATTCACTATTACAAGTTCAGATCTTCAAGTTATAATTTACAATAATAATTAGAAGCTATCAATTTTAAGTTCTGTATTTGACAATTACAAGTTCAGAACTTCAAGTTATAATTTGCACTAATAATTTGTATTTAACAATTAGAAGTTCTGTATTTGACAATTACAAGTTCAGATCTTCAAGTTATATTTTGCAATAATAATTAGAAGCTATCAATTTTAAGTTCTGTATTTGACAATTACAAGTTCAGATCTTCAAGTTATAATTTGCACTAACAATTTGTATTTAACAATTAGAAGTTCTGTATTTGACAATTACAAGTTCAGATCTTCAAGTTATAATTTGCAATAATAATTAGAAGCTATTAATTTTAAGTTCTGTATTTGACAATTACAAGTTCAGATCTTCAAGTTATAATTTGCAATAATAATTAGAAGCTATCAATTTTAAGTTCTGTATTTGACAATTACAAGTTCAGATCTTCAAGTTATAATTTGCACTAATAATTTGTATTTAACAATTAGAAGTTCTGTATTTGACAATCACAAGTTCAGAACTACAAGTTATAATTTGCATTAATAATTAGAAGCTATCAATTTTAAGTGCTGTATTTGACAATTACTAGTTCAGATCTTTAAGTTATAATTTGCACTAATAATTTGTATTTAACAATTAGAAGTTCTGTATTTGACAATTACAAGTTCAGATCTTCAAGTAATAATTTGCACTAATAATTTGTATTTAACAATTCGAAGTTCTGTATTTGACTATTACAAGTTCAGATCTTCAAGTTATAATTTGCAATAATAATTAGAAGCTATCAATTTTAAGTTCTGTATTTGACAAATACAAGTTCAGATCTTCAAGTTATAATTTACAATAATAATTAGAAGCTATCAATTTTAAGTTCTGTATTTGACAATTTCAAGTTCAGATGTTCAAGTTATAATTTGCAATAATAATTAGAAGCTATCAATTTTAAGTTCTGTATTTGACAATTACTAGTTCAGATCTTCAAGTTATAATTTGAAATAATAATTTGAATTTAACAAATCTAAGTTCTGTAATTCACTATTACAAGTTCAGATCTTCAAGTTATAATTTACAATAATAATTAGAAGCTATCAATTTTAAGTTCTGTATTTGACAATTACAAGTTCAGATCTTCAAGTTATAATTTGCAATAATAATTAGAAGCTATTAATTTTAAGTTCTGTATTTGACAATTACAAGTTCAGATCTTCAAGTTATAATTTGAAATAATAATTAGAAGCTATCAATTTTATGTTCTGTATTTGACAATTACAAGTTCAGATCTTCAAGTTATAATTTGCAATAATAATTAGAAGCTATCAATTTTAAGTGCTGTATTTGACAATTACTAGTTCAGATCTTTAAGTTATAATTTGCACTAATAATTTGTATTTAACAATTAGAAGTTCTGTATTTGACAATTACAAGTTCAGATCTTCAAGTTATAATTTTCACTAATAATTTGTATTTAACAATTAGAAGTTCTGTATTTGACAATTACAAGTTCAGATCTTCAAGTTATAATTTGAAATAATAATTAGAAGCTATCAATTTTAAGTTCTGTATTTGACAATTACTAGTTCAGATCTTCAAGTTATAATTTGAAATAATAATTTGAATTTAACAAATCTAAGTTCTGTAATTCACTATTACAAGTTCAGATCTTCAAGTTATAATTTACAATAATAATTAGAAGCTATAAATTTTAAGTTCTGTATTTGACAATTACAAGTTCAGATCTTCAAGTTATAATTTGCACTAATAATTTGTATTTAACAATTAGAAGTTCTGTATTTGACAATTACAAGTTCAGATCTTCAAGTTATAATTTGCACTAATAATTTGTATTTAACAATTAGAAGTTCTGTATTTGACAATTACAAGTTCAGATCTTCAAGTTATAATTTGCAATAATAATTAGAAGCTATCAATTTTAACTTCTGTATTTGACAATTACTAGTTCAGATCTTGAAGTTATAATTTGCACTAATAATTTGTATTTAACAATTAGAAGTTCTGTATTTGACTATTACAAGTTCAGATCTTCGAATTATTATTTGCAATCTTAGTTTGAATTTAACAATTCGAAGTTCTGTATTTACCTATTACAGGTTCAGATCTTCAAGTTATAATTTGCAATCACAATTTGTATTTAACAATGCTAAGTTGCGTATTTTACTATTACAAGTTCAGATCTTCAAATTATAATTTGCTATAATAATTAGAAGCTATCAATTTTAAGTTATGTATTTGACAAATTCAAGTTCAGATCTTCAAGTTATTATTTGCAATAATAATTAGAAGATATCAATTTTAAGTTCTGTATTTGACAATTACAAGTTCAGATCTTCAAGTTATAATTTATAATAATAATTAGAAGCTATCAATTTTAAGTTCTGTATTTGACAATTTCAAGTTCAGATGTTCAAGTTATAATTTGCAATAATAATTAGAAGCTATCAATTTTAAGTTCTGTATTTGACAATTACTAGTTCAGATCTTCAAGTTATAATTAGAAATAATAATTTGAATTTGACAAATCTAAGTTCTGTAATTCACTATTAGAAGTTCAGATCTTCAAGTTATAATTTACAATAATAATTAGAAGCTATCAATTTTAAGTTCTGTATTTGACAATTACAAGTTCAGATCTACAAGTTATAATTTGCACTAATAATTTGTATTTAACAATTAGAAGTTCTGTATTTGACAATTACAAGTTCAGATATTCAAGTTATAATTTGAAATAATAATTAGAAGCTATCAATTTTAAGTTCTGTATTTGACAATTACAAGTTCAAATCTTCTAGTTATAATTTGCAATAATAATTAGAAGCTATCAATTTTAAGTTCTGTATTTGACAATTACTAGTTCAGATCTTCAAGTTATAATTTGCAATCACAATTTGTATTTAACAATGCTGAGTTGCGTATTTTACTATTACAAGTTCAGATCTTCAAATTATAATTTGCTATAATAATTAGAAGCTAACAATTTTAAGTTCTGTATTTGACAATTACAAGTTCAGATCTTCAAGTTATTATTTGCAATAATAATTAGAAGATATCAATTTTAAGTTCTGTATTTGACAATTACAAGTTCAGATCTTCAAGTTATAATTTACAATAATAATTAGAAGCTATCAATTTTAAGTTCTGTATTTGACAATTTCAAGTTCAGATGTTCAAGTTATAATTTGCAATAATAATTAGAAGCTATCAATTTTAAGTTCTGTATTTGACAATTACTAGTTCAGATCTTCAAGTTATAATTTGAAATAATAATTTGAATTTAACAAATCTAAGTTCTGTAATTCACTATGACAAGTTCAGATCTTCAAGTTATAATTTACAATAATAATTAGAAGCTATCAATTTTAAGTTCTGTATTTGACAATTACAAGTTCAGATCTTCAAGTTATAATTTGCACTAATAATTTGTATTTAACAATTAGAAGTTCTGTATTTGACAATTACAAGTTCAGATCTTCAAGTTGTAATTTGCAATAATAATTAGAAGCTATTAATTTTAAGTTCTGTATTTGAAAATTACAAGTTCAGATCTTCAAGTTATAATTTGAAATAATAATTAGAAGCTATCAATTTTATTGATCTGTATTTGACAATTACAAGTTCAGATCTTCAAGTTATAATTTGCAATAATAATTAGAAGCTATCAATTTTAAGTGCTGTATTTGACAATTACTAGTTCAGATCTTTAAGTTATAATTTGCACTAATAATTTGTATTTAACAATTAGAAGTTCTGTATTTGACAATTACAAGTTCAGATCTTCAAGTTATAATTTTCACTAATAATTTGTATTTAACAATTAGAAGTTCTGTATTTGACTATTACAAGTGCAGATCTTCAAATTATTATGTGCAATCTTAGTTTGAATTTAACCATTCGAAGTTCTGTATTTACCTATTACAGGTTCAGATCTTCAAGTAATAATTTGCACTAATAATTTGTATTTAACAATTCGAAGTTCTGTATTTGACTATTACAAGTTCAGATCTTCAAGTTATAATTTGCAATAATAATTAGAAGCTATCAATTTTAAGTTCTGTATTTGACAAATACAAGTTCAGATCTTCAAGTTATAATTTACAATAATAATTAGAAGCTATCAATTTTAAGTTCTGTATTTGACAATTTCAAGTTCAGATGTTCAAGTTATAATTTGCAATAATAATTAGAAGCTATCAATTTTAAGTTCTGTATTTGACAATTACTAGTTCAGATCTTCAAGTTATAATTTGAAATAATAATTTGAATTTAACAAATCTAAGTTCTGTAATTCACTATTACAAGTTCAGATCTTCAAGTTATAATTTACAATAATAATTAGAAGCTATCAATTTTAAGTTCTGTATTTGACAATTACAAGTTCAGATCTTCAAGTTATAATTTGCAATAATAATTAGAAGCTATTAATTTTAAGTTCTGTATTTGACAATTACAAGTTCAGATCTTCAAGTTATAATTTGAAATAATAATTAGAAGCTATCAATTTTATGTTCTGTATTTGACAATTACAAGTTCAGATCTTCAAGTTATAATTTGCAATAATAATTAGAAGCTATCAATTTTAAGTGCTGTATTTGACAATTACTAGTTCAGATCTTTAAGTTATAATTTGCACTAATAATTTGTATTTAACAATTAGAAGTTCTGTATTTGACAATTACAAGTTCAGATCTTCAAGTTATAATTTTCACTAATAATTTGTATTTAACAATTAGAAGTTCTGTATTTGACTATTACAAGTGCAGATCTTCAAATTATTATGTGCAATCTTAGTTTGAATTTAACCATTCGAAGTTCTGTATTTACCTATTACAGGTTCAGATCTTCAAGTAATAATTTGCACTAATAATTTGTATTTAACAATTCGAAGTTCTGTATTTGACTATTACAAGTTCAGATCTTCAAGTTATAATTTGCAATAATAATTAGAAGCTATCAATTTTAAGTTCTGTATTTGACAATTACTAGTTCAGATCTTCAAGTTATTATTTGCAATAATAATTAGAAGATATCAATTTTAAGTTCTGTATTTGACAATTACAAGTTCAGATCTTCAAGTTATAATTTATAATAATAATTAGAAGCTATCAATTTTAAGTTCTGTATTTGACAATTTCAAGTTCAGATGTTCAAGTTATAATTTGCAATAATAATTAGAAGCTATCAATTTTAAGTTCTGTATTTGACAATTACTAGTTCAGATCTTCAAGTTATAATTAGAAATAATAATTTGAATTTGACAAATCTAAGTTCTGTAATTCACTATTAGAAGTTCAGATCTTCAAGTTATAATTTACAATAATAATTAGAAGCTATCAATTTTAAGTTCTGTATTTGACAATTACAAGTTCAGATCTACAAGTTATAATTTGCACTAATAATTTGTATTTAACAATTAGAAGTTCTGTATTTGACAATTACAAGTTCAGATATTCAAGTTATAATTTGAAATAATAATTAGAAGCTATCAATTTTAAGTTCTGTATTTGACAATTACAAGTTCAAATCTTCTAGTTATAATTTGCAATAATAATTAGAAGCTATCAATTTTAAGTTCTGTATTTGACAATTACTAGTTCAGATCTTCAAGTTATAATTTGCAATCACAATTTGTATTTAACAATGCTGAGTTGCGTATTTTACTATTACAAGTTCAGATCTTCAAATTATAATTTGCTATAATAATTAGAAGCTATCAATTTTAAGTTCTGTATTTGACAATTACAAGTTCAGATCTTCAAGTTATTATTTGCAATAATAATTAGAAGATATCAATTTTAAGTTCTGTATTTGACAATTACAAGTTCAGATCTTCAAGTTATAATTTACAATAATAATTAGAAGCTATCAATTTTAAGTTCTGTATTTGACAATTTCAAGTTCAGATGTTCAAGTTATAATTTGCAATAATAATTAGAAGCTATCAATTTTAAGTTCTGTATTTGACAATTACTAGTTCAGATCTTCAAGTTATAATTTGAAATAATAATTTGAATTTAACAAATCTAAGTTCTGTAATTCACTATGACAAGTTCAGATCTTCAAGTTATAATTTACAATAATAATTAGAAGCTATCAATTTTAAGTTCTGTATTTGACAATTACAAGTTCAGATCTTCAAGTTATAATTTGCACTAATAATTTGTATTTAACAATTAGAAGTTCTGTATTTGACAATTACAAGTTCAGATCTTCAAGTTGTAATTTGCAATAATAATTAGAAGCTATTAATTTTAAGTTCTGTATTTGAAAATTACAAGTTCAGATCTTCAAGTTATAATTTGAAATAATAATTAGAAGCTATCAATTTTATTGATCTGTATTTGACAATTACAAGTTCAGATCTTCAAGTTATAATTTGCAATAATAATTAGAAGCTATCAATTTTAAGTGCTGTATTTGACAATTACTAGTTCAGATCTTTAAGTTATAATTTGCACTAATAATTTGTATTTAACAATTAGAAGTTCTGTATTTGACAATTACAAGTTCAGATCTTCAAGTTATAATTTTCACTAATAATTTGTATTTAACAATTAGAAGTTCTGTATTTGACTATTACAAGTGCAGATCTTCAAATTATTATGTGCAATCTTAGTTTGAATTTAACCATTCGAAGTTCTGTATTTACCTATTACAGGTTCAGATCTTCAAGTAATAATTTGCACTAATAATTTGTATTTAACAATTCGAAGTTCTGTATTTGACTATTACAAGTTCAGATCTTCAAGTTATAATTTGCAATAATAATTAGAAGCTATCAATTTTAAGTTCTGTATTTGACAAATACAAGTTCAGATCTTCAAGTTATAATTTACAATAATAATTAGAAGCTATCAATTTTAAGTTCTGTATTTGACAATTTCAAGTTCAGATGTTCAAGTTATAATTTGCAATAATAATTAGAAGCTATCAATTTTAAGTTCTGTATTTGACAATTACTAGTTCAGATCTTCAAGTTATAATTTGAAATAATAATTTGAATTTAACAAATCTAAGTTCTGTAATTCACTATTACAAGTTCAGATCTTCAAGTTATAATTTACAATAATAATTATAAGCTATCAATTTTAAGTTCTGTATTTGACAATTACAAGTTCAGATCTTCAAGTTATAATTTGCAATAATAATTAGAAGCTATTAATTTTAAGTTCTGTATTTGACAATTACAAGTTCAGATCTTCAAGTTATAATTTGAAATAATAATTAGAAGCTATCAATTTTATGTTCTGTATTTGACAATTACAAGTTCAGATCTTCAAGTTATAATTTGCAATAATAATTAGAAGCTATCAATTTTAAGTGCTGTATTTGACAATTACTAGTTCAGATCTTTAAGTTATAATTTGCACTAATAATTTGTATTTAACAATTAGAAGTTCTGTATTTGACAATTACAAGTTCAGATCTTCAAGTTATAATTTTCACTAATAATTTGTATTTAACAATTAGAAGTTCTGTATTTGACTATTACAAGTGCAGATCTTCAAATTATTATGTGCAATCTTAGTTTGAATTTAACCATTCGAAGTTCTGTATTTACCTATTACAGGTTCAGATCTTCAAGTAATAATTTGCACTAATAATTTGTATTTAACAATTCGAAGTTCTGTATTTGACTATTACAAGTTCAGATCTTCAAGTTATAATTTGCAATAATAATTAGAAGCTATCAATTTTAAGTTCTGTATTTGACAATTACTAGTTCAGATCTTCAAGTTATAATTTGAAATAATAATTTGAATTTAACAAATCTAAGTTCTGTAATTCACTATTACAAGTTCAGATCTTCAAGTTATAATTTACGATAATAATTAGAAGCTATCAATTTTAAGTTCTGTATTTGACAATTACAAGTTCAGAACTTCAAGTTATAATTTGCACTAATAATTTGTATTTAACAATTAGAAGTTCTGTATTTGACAATTTCAAGTTCAGATCTTCAAGTTATATTTTGCAATAATAATTAGAAGCTATCAATTTTAAGTTCTGTATTTGACAATTACAAGTTCAGATCTTCAAGTTATAATTTGCACTAATAATTTGTTTTTAACAATTAGAAGTTCTGTATTTGACAATTTCAAGTTCAGATCTTCAAGTTATAATTTGCAATAATAATTAGAAGCTATTAATTTTAAGTTCTGTATTTGACAATTACAAGTTCAGATCTTCAAGTTATAATTTGCAATAGAAATTAGAAGCTATCAATTTTAAGTTCTGTATTTGACAATTACAAGTTCAGATCTTCAAGTTATAATTTGCACTAATAATTTGTATTTAACAATTAGAAGTTCTGTATTTGACAATCACAAGTTCAGAACTACAAGTTATAATTTGCAATAATCATTAGAAGCTATCAATTTTAAGTTCTGTATTCGACAATTACTAGTTCAGATCATCAAATAATAATTTGAAATAATAATTTGAATTTAACAAATCTAAGTTCTGTAATTCACTATTACAAGTTCAGATCTTCAAGTTATAATTTACAATAATAATTTGAAGCTATCAATTTTAAGTGCTGTATTTGACAATTACTAGTTCAGATCTTGAAGTTATAATTTGCACTAATATTTTGGATTTAACAATTCGAAGTTCTGTATTTGACTATTACAAGTTCAGATCTTCAAGTTATAATTTGAATTATAATTATAAGCTATCAATTTTAAGTTCTGTATTTGACAATTACAAGTACAGATCTTCAAGTTATAATTTGCAATAATAATTAGAAGCTATCAATTTTAAGTTCTGTATTTGACAATTACTAGTTCAGATCTTCAAGTCATAATTAGAAATAATAATTTGAATTGGACAAATCTAAGTTCTGTAATTCACTATTACAAGTTCAGATCTTCAAGTTATAATTTACAATAATAATTAGAAGCTATCAATTTTAAGTTCTGTATTTGACAATTACAAGTTCAGATCTACAAGTTATAATTTGCACTAATAATTTGTATTTAACAATTAGAAGTTCTGTATTTGACAATTACAAGTTCAGATATTCAAGTTATAATTTGAAATAATAATTAGAAGCTATCAATTTTAAGTTCTGTATTTGACAATTACAAGTTCAGATCTTCTAGTTATAATTTGCAATAATAATTAGAAGCTATCAATTTTAAGTTCTGTAATTGACAATTACTAGTTCAGATCTTCAAGTTATAATTTGAAATAATAATTTGAATTTAACAAATCTAAGTTCTGTAATTCACTATTACAAGTTCAGATCTTCAAGTTATAATTTACAATAATAATTAGAAGCTATAAATTTTAAGTTCTGTATTTGACAATTACAAGTTCAGATCTTCAAGTTATAATTTGCACTAATAATTTAAAACAACCAACCCGCCTTAAGGGCGTAGTTAATAATTTCACCTGGAATTGGTGGTATCCAGTAATTTTTTGTAGTTGTTGCCCGCTAGGACACGAAGTCACCAGCCCCTGCTTGCTTATAAGCTTGCGGAGGCAAAGGGGGTGGATCGAACTTCTCGTTGTTAATTGCTTTCCCTGCAAAGAAATGTGAACCAAAGAAAACACAATTTGATCAACAAAATATTTAATGATTTTTGCAGATTGACTCGTGATTACAACTTCCAACGTATACAAATTTGACTCGGCTATCTTCAACTTTTGAGTCACCGACAATTGTGATAGTAAAAATATGTGTTCGTCTGCACAAAATCTAACAATAAATAAATGACCCACCAGTACTGATTGTCTCACAAAAAGTAATACGACAAGGTGTATCGTCAGCTTCGGTACAGGAACGATGACAATTGAGACTTCCAACACTTGCCAATGACTTCCTGATAGCTCTACAGGTGAACAGATGAGCTTGCGATAACAGACCAGTAGAGGGACTCGATCAGCAGCCACAGATGGTTCGGTGTGGAAAACTTTCACACTTGGAAAACTTGATCGCGAACAAAACAGGTACCCAGGTAACAAAATCGCATACAACATTCGCATAGGAACTCTTAGTTTCTTGTTACTAAATATTTGATCTTGCATACAATTGCAATTGCGGCTCGACAAAATCAAACAGGCTCTCGTGCTTGAGCGTTTTTGAAATTTCTTGTACAACACAAGTTATTTCGTTTGGGCGTTCTCGGGAACTCACACGGATTAAAACTCGTAGAATTAAAACAGAATACTACTCCGGAGTATCACCTCTAACCACAACATAAACGCACGACTTCCTAGTTTGCCGTCCAAATCTCAAAAAGCCTCGAAAAATACGCTGTACGCCGGGACCTTGAGGGCGCGTGGTACCTTTTAAGAACGCTAGGGGCCGAATTCCATTAGCGTCGCGTATGGGAATTCTAAATAGGAAATTATTTAACATAATTCCGTTACACACCCCCTCCCCAAATATCTCCTCGGTAGATGGAGATAGCTATCAACTAACCCAAAGTCTGCAAAAACTGTGCTCTTGCGTTGAAGACGCAGCCCCCTAACTGTAGGATAAACTAAAAAACTTCGGATCAAAACTATCCTAATTTCCCAAAAACTAAACCATAAAATAAAAAATAAGGTAGGTATTCAACCTGATAACGAAACGTTACCTTTAAATCCGCCTAAGCGAGAACCCTCATGACTAAGCTTGGTAGCTTCAAAAAGTCATCAACAAAAAAACTGCCATTTATGCCGTCACATAATGGACTTAAATGCCCCTAGGCTAGTACAGCTCCCCATAGGACCCGTACTAATATAAAAAAACTCAGATTCCAACGAATCTCAACAATACACCCAATGGCTACGCCGCCCAATGGTGTTTTGGAATGGACCGCATAGGACCCATTCGTGCCTGCTCGAAAGTGTATCGAATCCCAACTAACACACCCAGCGCAAAAATTCGTTCCGGACCAACGCACTCAGCGTCGTTGGAACATAGGAACTGTAAGTAAAAATAAAAAAATAAACTTCCGTTTTAATCATAAAAACCCAAATCCTCTACAGCTAGTAGACTACGCATTCCTAAGCGTGAGATTAAATCTCAGATGGCGCAATTAAAAGCTTCCGATGTTATGCTAATTAATTGAAAATTTAAAACCCAGGATAACAAAATATACCCAACCCTTCCCAGGAATGTTACAAATAGGATCCCAATTTGAAATAGGAAGGAGGTAGAAAGGAGGAAAGGTAATAGGAAACAGAAGGATAAATGACTTCCGTAATTAATGGTTCCCCGCAGCAATGACGTAATCGATGATTCGTCCTCGCGTATGGATGATAACAACGCGTCGTGGACCGCCAATCAACAGATCATCGCCACCGCAACGACAAAACACCAACGACTTGGTCGAATTTGAGGACGGGAGGAAAGGTTACCCCGGGGAATGACAGTATGTCATTGAGAGCCTGAAAAACTCACGTAATCCGCCCTCAAAATTACGATCATCGTCCGGGACTTAACTGACTGAGTTCTGGAAACTGCACGACGAGAGACCTCCACCAACACCCAGGGCTACCGCTCGCAACGTTAACACGGACTTTCCAATTGACCAACCCCACCGCAACGGTGTAGCGAAGCCTAGCCTAAACAGGGTCTTCAGGTGTAGTCAACCTTTGCGTACGCGCAGAACGAAGGATGGCTTCACAGCACGCTTGGCGTGAGAGCGAATTCCCCCGCCCCTGCAATAACCAGAACCGAAAAAAACCAAACGAGTCGGGACTTAATGACTCCACGGAAGACGGTAGTCTGATGTACGACATACGGGCTAACAGGTGCTTGAGCAGAACCCTGTAAAAAAACTCTGATCTAGATGTTAACCGACCAGGTTGTGACAACATTACCCAACCTCCACCCATTATGTTGAATCACTCCATCCCACAACCTTCCTCCGCTCTATTATTCTGAGGATGCTGCTTCAGATCTTTGATGTGGAACACTCCCACATCTTTACCCCGTTCGTTGACCAGACGGTAGGTCAAAGGACCTGTAACCTCCTTAACTCTACATTTGACATACTTCGGTGCAAGTTTACTGACGAAATGCTTACTAGCGTTGGACAAGGCGAAATTCCGGCGCCATACCGTCTCACCCACCCTAAAGCGCGTGGTTCGCTTCCGGAAGTTGTAATGTGAAGCATTACGGCGGTAAGCACTCCCTAACCGGTTCGTAACATCATTGTAGAGCTCATTCAGTTTATTCATCTCTTCCGCAATTCTTTCGCGACTCCCTAAGGTTACGTCTCCCTCCCCCAATTCCGACACGCGACCGTAATAATCTCCCTTCGCAGGAACGGTCCTGCCTAAATTTAGGAAAGAAGGTGTGAACCCAGTCACCTCATGAGTTGCGGATCTAATAGCGTGGGCAATCTTGTGGATTTCCACATCCCATGTCCGGTGGTCTTGTTTGACATAAGATCTGATCGCAGTACCTACTACTCTATTCACCCTCTCTACAAAATTAACCTGCGGGTGATAGGCTGCGTTATACCATAGATGATTCACCTTGTAGTCGTTCATGAGTGCCCGAAATTCGTGACTGATAAACTGAGGCCCGTTATCCACCATGCATATTTGAGGAACTCCAAATAGCAGGAAGACTTGGTTCTCTAAAAATTCGCAAATCGACTTTGCGGTAGCCTTACGTAAGGGTTGTACCAGCACAAACTTAGAAAACCAATCACAGACTACAAGTAACATGGTGTTACCCCTAGCAGAACGCGGAAAAGGACCCATAAGGTCGACAGAAATGCACTGGAAAGGAAATCGAACTTTTTTCGGGTTCCCCATTAACCCACTACGCCCTCCCTGACATGCCTTAGACGACAAACACACGGTGCACCGACGCACATACCTAGCCACATCCGCTCGCATCCTTGGCCAATAGTAAAGTTCGCTGATCTTATTCAAAGTTTTAAAAATTCCCAAATGAGCCGAGGTCGGATCGTCATGGCATTCCTTAAAAATGTCCTGGCGTCGCGACTTGGGTATGACTTGTTTCCATTCAATCAAATTGGAAGTCACATCATGATTGTTACTAATAAGTTTGAACAGAAGCCCCCCCTCTATGCGCCAATCAGGATAATTCACCGGATTTTCGCGAACTCTGGCCAACATGCGTCGATACCACGCATCGAAATCGCCCTCGGACAAGTCAAGAGAAGACACCTCCAAAGGTGCGCGTGATAGTGCATCCGGCACTACGTTCAATTTCCCTTTCCGATGCTGGATGTTAAAAGAATGTTGAGCTAAACGTACGCTCCACCTAGCCAGCTTATTCGTGGGACTTTTCATCGATAAAAGCCATAACAAACTGTAATGGTCCGTAACCACCGTAAATTCGGTTCCCTCTACATAAGGTCGGAATTTCTCGATGCCGAAAATTACAGCTAAACATTCCCGTTCCGTCGCAGAATAATTCCTCTCGGCTTTGTTGAGAGTTCTCGAAGCATAGGCAATTGCACGTTCTTCGTCCCCTTCCCCTTGACTTAAAACACAACCCAACCCGTAGTTTGAAGCATCACACTGTATGTAAAATTTCTTACTAAAATCCGGACTAGCCAAAATAGGCGCAGTAACTAACAACTTTTTTAAGTTTTCAAATGACTCATTAGCGTCAGGAGTCCAGGTAATGGATTGACGCTTGGCCCGTCCCTTAATAAGCTCGGTGATGGGAGCCGAATAATTTGAAAAATTAGGAATGAAACGCCGGTACCAACCAATCATACCTATAAAACGTTTGACACCTGTCGTGGTGGTCGGTTTAGCTAGTCGTGTGATCGCTTCAACCTTATCTGGATCCGTGTGAAGTCCAGTTTCGTCGATAATGTGACCTAGAAACTTAAGGCTTGACCTACAAAATTCACACTTTTCCAAATTAATGGTTAGGTTGGCTTCCTGTAGACGAGAAAACACCTGTTCGAGCAGATGTAAGTGCTCTTCGAAAGTTGCCGAGATAACGATGATGTCGTCCAAATACACCCAAATTCTCTCTCCGAGAAGAGATCCGAAAATATTTTCCATCAGCCGCTGCTGAGTCATGGGAGCGTTAGAAATTCCCATGGGAACGACCACGTATTCGAACAACCCTCGACCCGGTACTGTAAAAGCCGTCTTCTCGCAGGAGGATTCAGTAAGAGGTATCTGCCAAAACGCCTTCTTTAAATCGATGGTCGATAAAAAACGCGCGTCGCGGAGAGATGTAAGAATCTCCTCAGGCGTGGGTAACGGAAAAGCATCGCGTTTGCTTAACCGGTTCAACGACCTCCCGTCATAACACAAACGGTGCGACCCATCAGATTTCTTCACCAATAACATTGGAGAAGACCACGGCGATTTTGACGGACGTACAATGCCCATCTCCAACATCTTGTCGAGCTCTGCGTGAGCTATCTTACGCATAGCCGGAGACAACGGATACGCCCGTTGTTTAAGAGGAGCAGCATCCCCAGTATCAATGTTGTGAGTAATCTTATCTGTACGAGTAAGACCATCACGAGAAAGTAATTTAAATTTATTTTTAATTTCAGTGAGAGCAACCTGTTGTTCTAGGTTTAAGTCCCCAGCAGATCTTATCAGTTTCAACGATTGGACCTCGTCCACAACGTACTGATCTTGACGGAAATCTGCTCGAACCCCAAACAGCCGGCAAAAATCTATCCCTAAGGTCAACCCTATATGTATGCTTTTACATACCAGAACCTCTAGTGGTCGCACCACTCTGCCAATACATAATGGTAAATTGACCTTACCCAAAATCTCCTGCGGCGTTCCGTCCGCAGACCGCAAAACCGAAGTACCCCCCTTAGAAAGTATAAGGTCGAGCTTATCTACGAGGTAATGACCCTCGGTACCTAAGATAGATACGCTAGCACCTGAATCTAGCAACGCTGTCACTGGCTCTTCACCTACTTTTAAATTAATATAAGGACGTTGATCGGAAGTAGGATGGAGGAAAAGAGTAGAATCATTGGAGGCCGATCCGCAAAAATCGCGTATTTTTGCCAACCAATTCTTCCAGTCTCCTTTCGCGACGATTTTAGCTTTTCTTAACGCCGCGAGGGACGCGCCGCGACGCCTCCTCGCCCTACGGCGTTTTTTTGAACCCTTACCACAGTCACACATGTTGGTAGCTTTACCCTTGCGGCCACAACCGCTACAAAAAATGGAAACAGGTTTAGGGCATGATCGAAAATGGTGCCCCTGCTCTGAGCAGTTCCAACAATTACCTACATTAAATCTCCGTTGAGAGCTCGGAGCGGGTGGAGTTACAATTGAATTCTCAGAGGCGAGTGTCGACGCGGACACTTCCCTAGCAGTCCATTGTACTAAACGTTCCGCTGCCTGGGCCGTTTGAATAAAAACTTCACGGTTCGACGTGAGAGTCGGTCCCATGGCTAACGAAATTGAAGGCAATAAATTCCTTCGAATCACCCACAATTGATCTTCCTCCGAAGGAACTGGAGAAATTCGCGAAAACTCGGCAAACATTGATTCAGCAAAACTACGCACCGACTCGCTAGGTTTCTGTTTCCGATTACGGATTTGTTCAATGTACTCGCGACTGAAATCGAGGGACAAAAAACGAATTTTTAATTCCTCGACCAGCTGCGCCCATGTGGTGATAGCAGTAGTACCTAACGTCCGATACCAAGTTAATGCTTCGCCTGTGAAAAATTCGACCGCCTTATCGAATAATACTTTTTCGCTTATTCCCCGAGAACGTGAAAGTTCCTTTGCTCTCTCAATAAAACTAAATAATTGCTCGGACCCCCCTTTACCATCGTAAGACAAATTCCATTTATGTACGGCCGAGTTGGAATTTTTATTACTAATTAACGATTGTAACACAGTAGTTAAATCGGGATTACTAACCGGTGGAAGTAGAGATGACTTACGCATCGGGCTCTCAAACATCGAGATCCCGGGATCTTCGTAGACTTCCTCTTCTTCATTTTGAGTGATCACATTCTCCAATTTAACCCTAAGCGCAAGAATTTTTGCTAACATTTTTTCCCTATCAGCTTTAGGAGCACCCTGTACTATCTCTATGCGGTTGTTATAATGCGCGAGCCGGTTGGTGGTTTTCTCGAGCGCTTTAGCGTCAACCGTTCTTTCAAGTTCCTCGATAGAAATTTGAATCTCATTTAACGCCCTATTTGTAGCTTCGAAATCAGCTATTAAATTCGACGGACTATAACTGTGTGGATTGGTGAAAGATGTAAATTTTTCACTACGCATTAATTTATTAAGTTCTTTACGAAGAGAAGTAAGGTGTTGCGGCAAAGTTGAAAGGTCTTTTCCTCTAATAAGAAATTCCACATGAATTTCATCGCGGTTAAGTGCATGAACGTAATTAGTAGCCGACATGTTAAATTAAATTTATTAAAATAATTTATCGTAACTGTAGATAATGGTCGAAAAGCCAACAAAATTGAATGCAAGGTCATACAATCAAATATTCGCATACGCAAATACCTGGTTCAATCTTCAAACAAAAGATTAATTCAAAAATTTTATCACGTGTTCACACTATGCTACGCTTGTATGTATTTCGACGTACCACCTGTATAAAATTTGATGCGAAAAAAAATACCACTGTTGCTGTGACTTCTAAAACAATCTACTGCCCGCAAGTCAATAAAAAAACCGAACAACCGTTGGAAATTGTAACACAGCAATCGTTCAGGGAAAGCAATCAAGTTTAAAAAAATGGTCGGCAACTACGTTGGGCGCCAGTAAAACAACCAACCCGCCTTAAGGGCGTAGTTAATAATTTCACCTGGAATTGGTGGTATCCAGTAATTTTTTGTAGTTGTTGCCCGCTAGGACACGAAGTCACCAGCCCCTGCTTGCTTATAAGCTTGCGGAGGCAAAGGGGGTGGATCGAACTTCTCGTTGTTAATTGCTTTCCCTGCAAAGAAATGTGAACCAAAGAAAACACAATTTGATCAACAAAATATTTAATGATTTTTGCAGATTGACTCGTGATTACAACTTCCAACGTATACAAATTTGACTCGGCTATCTTCAACTTTTGAGTCACCGACAATTGTGATAGTAAAAATATGTGTTCGTCTGCACAAAATCTAACAATAAATAAATGACTCACCAGTACTGATTGTCTCACAAAAAGTAATACGACAAGGTGTATCGTCAGCTTCGGTACAGGAACGATGACAATTGAGACTTCCAACACTTGCCAATGACTTCCTGATAGCTCTACAGGTGAACAGATGAGCTTGCGATAACAGACCAGTAGAGGGACTCGATCAGCAGCCACAGATGGTTCGGTGTGGAAAACTTTCACACTTGGAAAACTTGATCGCGAACAAAACAGGTACCCAGGTAACAAAATCGCATACAACATTCGCATAGGAACTCTTGGTTTCGTGTTACTAAATATTTGATCTTGCATACAATTGCAATTGCGGCTCGACAAAATCAAACAGGCTCTCGTGCTTGAGCGTTTTTGAAATTTCTTGTACAACACAAGTTATTTCGTTTGGGCGTTCTCGGGAACTCACACGGATTAAAACTCGTAGAATTAAAACAGAATACTACTCCGGAGTATCACCTCTAACCACAACATAAACGCACGACTTCCTAGTTTGCCGTCCAAATCTCAAAAAGCCTCGAAAAATACGCTGTACGCCGGGACCTTGAGGGCGCGTGGTACCTTTTAAGAACGCTAGGGGCCGAATTCCATTAGCGTCGCGTATGGGAATTCTAAATAGGAAATTATTTAACATAATTCCGTTACAAATTGGTATTTAACAATTAGAAGTTCTGTATTTGACAATTACAAGTTCAGATCTTCAAGTTATAATTTGCACTAATAATTTGTATTTAACAATTAGAAGTTCTGTATTTGACAATTACAAGTTCAGATCTTCAAGTTATAATTTGCAATAATAATTAGAAGCTATCAATTTTAACTTCTGTATTTGACAATTACTAGTTCAGATCTTGAAGTTATAATTTGCACTAATAATTTGTATTTAACAATTAGAAGTTCTGTATTTGACTATTACAAGTTCAGATCTTCGAATTATTATTTGCAATCTTAGTTTGAATTTAACAATTCGAAGTTCTGTATTTACCTATTACAGGTTCAGATCTTCAAGTTATAATTTGCAATCACAATTTGTATTTAACAATGCTAAGTTGCGTATTTTACTATTACAAGTTCAGATCTTCAAATTATAATTTGCTATAATAATTAGAAGCTATCAATTTTAAGTTATGTATTTGACAAATTCAAGTTCAGATCTTCAAGTTATTATTTGCAATAATAATTAGAAGATATCAATTTTAAGTTCTGTATTTGACAATTACAAGTTCAGATCTTCAAGTTATAATTTATAATAATAATTAGAAGCTATCAATTTTAAGTTCTGTATTTGACAATTTCAAGTTCAGATGTTCAAGTTATAATTTGCAATAATAATTAGAAGCTATCAATTTTAAGTTCTGTATTTGACAATTACTAGTTCAGATCTTCAAGTTATAATTAGAAATAATAATTTGAATTTGACAAATCTAAGTTCTGTAATTCACTATTAGAAGTTCAGATCTTCAAGTTATAATTTACAATAATAATTAGAAGCTATCAATTTTAAGTTCTGTATTTGACAATTACAAGTTCAGATCTACAAGTTATAATTTGCACTAATAATTTGTATTTAACAATTAGAAGTTCTGTATTTGACAATTACAAGTTCAGATATTCAAGTTATAATTTGAAATAATAATTAGAAGCTATCAATTTTAAGTTCTGTATTTGACAATTACAAGTTCAAATCTTCTAGTTATAATTTGCAATAATAATTAGAAGCTATCAATTTTAAGTTCTGTATTTGACAATTACTAGTTCAGATCTTCAAGTTATAATTTGCAATCACAATTTGTATTTAACAATGCTGAGTTGCGTATTTTACTATTACAAGTTCAGATCTTCAAATTATAATTTGCTATAATAATTAGAAGCTATCAATTTTAAGTTCTGTATTTGACAATTACAAGTTCAGATTTTCAAGTTATTATTTGCAATAATAATTAGAAGATATCAATTTTAAGTTCTGTATTTGACAATTACAAGTTCAGATCTTCAAGTTATAATTTACAATAATAATTAGAAGCTATCAATTTTAAGTTCTGTATTTGACAATTTCAAGTTCAGATGTTCAAGTTATAATTTGCAATAATAATTAGAAGCTATCAATTTTAAGTTCTGTATTTGACAATTACTAGTTCAGATCTTCAAGTTATAATTTGAAATAATAATTTGAATTTAACAAATCTAAGTTCTGTAATTCACTATGACAAGTTCAGATCTTCAAGTTATAATTTACAATAATAATTAGAAGCTATCAATTTTAAGTTCTGTATTTGACAATTACAAGTTCAGATCTTCAAGTTATAATTTGCACTAATAATTTGTATTTAACAATTAGAAGTTCTGTATTTGACAATTACAAGTTCAGATCTTCAAGTTATAATTTGCAATAATAATTAGAAGCTATTAATTTTAAGTTCTGTATTTGAAAATTACAAGTTCAGATCTTCAAGTTATAATTTGAAATAATAATTAGAAGCTATCAATTTTATTGATCTGTATTTGACAATTACAAGTTCAGATCTTCAAGTTATAATTTGCAATAATAATTAGAAGCTATCAATTTTAAGTGCTGTATTTGACAATTACTAGTTCAGATCTTTAAGTTATAATTTGCACTAATAATTTGTATTTAACAATTAGAAGTTCTGTATTTGACAATTACAAGTTCAGATCTTCAAGTTATAATTTTCACTAATAATTTGTATTTAACAATTAGAAGTTCTGTATTTGACTATTACAAGTGCAGATCTTCAAATTATTATGTGCAATCTTAGTTTGAATTTAACCATTCGAAGTTCTGTATTTACCTATTACAGGTTCAGATCTTCAAGTAATAATTTGCACTAATAATTTGTATTTAACAATTCGAAGTTCTGTATTTGACTATTACAAGTTCAGATCTTCAAGTTATAATTTGCAATAATAATTAGAAGCTATCAATTTTAAGTTCCCTATTTGACAAATACAAGTTCAGATCTTCAAGTTATAATTTACAATAATAATTAGAAGCTATCAATTTTAAGTTCTGTATTTGACAATTACAAGTTCAGATCTTCAAGTTATAATTTGCAATAATAATTAGAAGCTATTAATTTTAAGTTCTGTATTTGACAATTACAAGTTCAGATCTTCAAGTTATAATTTGAAATAATAATTAGAAGCTATCAATTTTATGTTCTGTATTTGACAATTACAAGTTCAGATCTTCAAGTTATAATTTGCAATAATAATTAGAAGCTATCAATTTTAAGTGCTGTATTTGACAATTACTAGTTCAGATCTTTAAGTTATAATTTGCACTAATAATTTGTATTTAACAATTAGAAGTTCTGTATTTGACAATTACAAGTTCAGATCTTCAAGTTATAATTTTCACTAATAATTTGTATTTAACAATTAGAAGTTCTGTATTTGACTATTACAAGTGCAGATCTTCAAATTATTATGTGCAATCTTAGTTTGAATTTAACCATTCGAAGTTCTGTATTTACCTATTACAGGTTCAGATCTTCAAGTAATAATTTGCACTAATAATTTGTATTTAACAATTCGAAGTTCTGTATTTGACTATTACAAGTTCAGATCTTCAAGTTATAATTTGCAATAATAATTAGAAGCTATCAATTTTAAGTTCTGTATTTGACAATTACTAGTTCAGATCTTCAAGTTATAATTAGAAATAATAATTAGAATTTAATAAATCTAAGTTCTGTAATTCACTATTACAAGTTCAGATCTTCAAGTTATAATTTATAATAATAATTAGAAGCTTTCAATTTTAAGTTCTGTATTTGACAATTACAAGTTCAGATCTACAAGTTATAATTAGCACTAATAATTTGTATTATACAATTAGAAGTTCTGTATTTGACAATTACAAGTTCAGATCTTACAGTTATAATTTGAAATAATAATTAGAAGCTATCAATTTTAAGTTCTGTATTTGACAATTACTAGTTCAGATCTTCAAGTTATAATTTGAAATATTAATTTGAATTTAACAAATCTAAGTTCTGTAATTCACTATTACAAGTTCAGATCTTCAAGTTATAATTTACAATAATAATTAGTAGTTTTCAATTTTAAGTTCTGCATTTGACAATTACAAGTTCAGATCTTCTAGTTATAATTTGCACTAATAATTTGTATTTAACAATTAGAAGTTCTGTATTTGTCTATTACAAGTTCAGATCTTCAAATTATAATTTGCACTAATAATTTGTATTTAACAATTAGAAGTTCTGTATTTGACAATTACCAGTTCAGATCTTCAAGTTATAATTTGCACTAATAATTTGTATTTAACAATTAGAAGTTCTATATTTGACAATTACCAGTTCAGATGTTCAAGTTATAATTAGAAATAATAATTAGAAGCTATCAATTTTGAGTTCTGTATTTGACAATTACAAGTTCAGATCTTCAAGTTATAATTTGCAATAATAATTAGAAGCTATCAATTTTAAGTTCTGTATTTGACAATTACTAGTTCAGATCTTCAAGTATAATTTGAAATAATAATTGAATTTAACAAATCTAAGTTCTGTAATTCACTATTACAAGTTCAGATCTTCAAGTTATAATTTACAATAATAATTAGAACCTATCAATTTTAGTTCTGTATTTGACAAATACAAGTTCAGAACTTCAAGTTATAATTTGCAATAATAATTAGAAGCTATCAATTTTAAGTTCTGTATTTGACAATTACTAGTTCAGATCATCAAATAATAATTTGAAATAATAATTTGAATTTAACAAATCTAACTTCTGTAATTCACTATTACAAGTTCAGATCTTCAAGTTATAATTTACAATAATAATTTGAAGCTATCAATTTTAAGTGCTGTATTTGACAATTACTAGTTCAGATCTTGAAGTTATAATTTGCACTAATATTTTGGATTTAACAATTCGAAGTTCTGTATTTGACTATTACAAGTTCAGATCTTCAAGTTATAATTTGAATTATAATTATAAGCTATCAATTTTAAGTTCTGTATTTGACAATTACAAGTACAGATCTACAAGTTATAATTTGCAATAATAATTAGAAGCTATCAATTTTAAGTTCTGTATTTGACAATTACTAGTTCAGATCTTCAAGTTATAATTAGAAATAATAATTTGAATTTGACAAATCTAAGTTCTGTAATTCACTATTACAAGTTCAGATCTTCAAGTTATAATTTACAATAATAATTAGAAGCTATCAATTTTAAGTTCTGTATTTGACAATTACAAGTTCAGATCTACAAGTTATAATTTGCACTAATAATTTGTATTTAACAATTAGAAGTTCTGTATTTGACAATTACAAGTTCAGATATTCAAGTTATAATTTGAAATAATAATTAGAAGCTATCAATTTTAAGTTCTGTATTTGACAATTACAAGTTCAGATCTTCTAGTTATAATTTGCAATAATAATTAGAAGCTATCAATTTTAAGTTCTGTATTTGACAATTACTAGTTCAGATCTTCAAGTTATAATTTGAAATAATAATTTGAATTTAACAAATCTAAGTTCTGTAATTCATTATTACAAGTTCAGATCTTCAAGTTATAATTTACAATAATAATTAGAAGCTATAAATTTTAAGTTCTGTATTTGACAATTACAAGTTCAGATCTTCAAGTTATAATTTGCACTAATAATTTGTATTTAACAATTAGAAGTTCTGTATTTGACAATTACAAGTTCAGATCTTCAAGTTATAATTTGCAATAATAATTAGAAGCTATCAATTTTAAGTTCTGTATTTGACAATTACTAGTTCAGATCTTCAAGTATAATTTGAAATAATAATTGAATTTAACAAATCTAAGTTCTGTAATTCACTATTACAAGTTCAGATCTTCAAGTTATAATTTACAATAATAATTAGAACCTATCAATTTTAGTTCTGTATTTGACAAATACAAGTTCAGAACTTCCAGTTATAATTTGCAATAATAATTAGAAGCTATCAATTTTAAGTTCTGTATTTGACAATTACTAGTTCAGATCATCAAATAATAATTTGAAATAATAATTTGAATTTAACAAATCTAACTTCTGTAATTCACTATTACAAGTTCAGATCTTCAAGTTATAATTTACAATAATAATTTGAAGCTATCAATTTTAAGTGCTGTATTTGACAATTACTAGTTCAGATCTTGAAGTTATAATTTGCACTAATATTTTGGATTTAACAATTCGAAGTTCTGTATTTGACTATTACAAGTTCAGATCTTCAAGTTATAATTTGAATTATAATTATAAGCTATCAATTTTAAGTTCTGTATTTGACAATTACAAGTACAGATCTTCAAGTTATAATTTGCAATAATAATTAGAAGCTATCAATTTTAAGTTCTGTATTTGACAATTACTAGTTCAGATCTTCAAGTTATAATTAGAAATAATAATTTGAATTTGACAAATCTAAGTTCTGTAATTCACTATTACAAGTTCAGATCTTCAAGTTATAATTTACAATAATAATTAGAAGCTATCAATTTTAAGTTCTGTATTTGACAATTACAAGTTCAGATCTACAAGTTATAATTTGCACTAATAATTTGTATTTAACAATTAGAAGTTCTGTATTTGACAATTACAAGTTCAGATATTCAAGTTATAATTTGAAATAATAATTAGAAGCTATCAATTTTAAGTTCTGTATTTGACAATTACAAGTTCAGATCTTTTAGTTATAATTTGCAATAATAATTAGAAGCTATCAATTTTAAGTTCTGTATTTGACAATTACTAGTTCAGATCTTCAAGTTATAATTTGAAATAATAATTTGAATTTAACAAATCTAAGTTCTGTAATTCACTATTACAAGTTCAGATCTTCAAGTTATAATTTACAATAATAATTAGAAGCTATAAATTTTAAGTTCTGTATTTGACAATTACAAGTTCAGATCTTCAAGTTATAATTTGCACTAATAATTTGTATTTAACAATTAGAAGTTCTGTATTTGACAATTACAAGTTCAGATCTTCAAGTTATAATTTGCACTAATTATTTGTATTTAACAATTAGAAGTTCTGTATTTGACAATTATAAGTTCAGATCTTCAAGTTATAATTTGCAATAATAATTAGAAGCTATCAATTTTAAGTTCTGTATTTGACAATTACTAGTTCAGATCTTGAAGATATAATTTGCACTAATAATTTGTATTTAACAATTAGAAGTTCTGTATTTGACTATTACAAGTTCAGATCTTCGAATTATTACTTGCAATCTTAGTTTGAATTTAACAATTCGAAATTCTGTATTTACCTATTACAGGTTCAGATCTTCAAGTTATAATTTGCAATCACAATTTGTATTTAACAATGCTAAGTTGCGTATTTTACTATTACAAGTTCAGATCTTCAAATTATAATTTGCTATAATAATTAGAAGCTATCAATTTTAAGTTCTGTATTTGACAATTTCAAGTTCAGATCTTCAAGTTATTATTTGCAATAATAATTAGAAGATATCAATTTTAAGTTCTGTATTTGACAACTACAAGTTCAGATCTTCAAGTTATAATTTACAATAATAATTAGAAGCTATCAATTTTAAGTTCTGTATTTGACAATTTCAAGTTCAGATGTTCAAGTTATAATTTGCAATAATAATTAGAAGCTATGAATTTTAAGTTCTGTATTTGACAATTACTAGTTCAGATCTTCAAGTTATAATTAGAAATAATAATTTGAATTTGACAAATCTAAGTTCTGTAATTCACTATTACAAGTTCAGATCTTCAAGTTATAATTTACAATAATAATTAGAGGCTATCAATTTTAAGTTCTGTATTTGACAATTACAAGTTCAGATCTACAAGTTATAATTTGCACTAATAATTTGTATTTAACAATTAGAAGTTCTGTATTTGACAATTACAAGTTCAGATATTCAAGTTATAATTTGAAATAATAATTAGAAGCTATCAATTTTAAGTTCTGTATTTGACAATTACTAGTTCAGATCTTCAAGTTATAATTTGCAATCACAATTTGTATTTAACAATGCTGAGTTGCGTATTTTACTATTACAAGTTCAGATCTTCAAATTATAATTTGCTATAATAATTAGAAGCTATCAATTTTAAGTTCTGTATTTGACAATTACAAGTTCAGATCTTCAAGTTATTATTTGCAATAATAATTAGAAGATATCAATTTTAAGTTCTGTATTTGACAATTACAAGTTCAGATCTTCAAGTTATAATTTACAATAATAATTAGAAGCTATCAATTTTAAGTTCTGTATTTGACAATTTCAAGTTCAGATGTTCAAGTTATAATTTGCAATAATAATTAGAAGCTATCAATTTTAAGTTCTGTATTTGACAATTACTAGTTCAGATCTTCAAGTTATAATTTGAAATAATAATTTGAATTTAACAAATCTAAGTTCTGTAATTCACTATTACAAGTTCAGATCTTCAAGTTATAATTTACAATAATAATTAGAAGCTATCAATTTTAAGTTCTGTATTTGACAATTACAAGTTCAGATCTTCAAGTTATAATTTGCACTAATAATTTGTATTTAACAATTAGAAGTTCTGTATTTGACAATTACAAGTTCAGATCTTCAAGTTATAATTTGCAATAATAATTAGAAGCTATTAATTTTAAGTTCTGTATTTGAAAATTACAAGTTCAGATCTTCAAGTTATAATTTGAAATAATAATTAGAAGCTATCAATTTTATTGATCTGTATTTGACAATTACAAGTTCAGATCTTCAAGTTATAATTTGCAATAATAATTAGAAGCTATCAATTTTAAGTGCTGTATTTGACAATTACTAGTTCAGATCTTTAAGTTATAATTTGCACTAATAATTTGTATTTAACAATTAGAAGTTCTGTATTTGACAATTACAAGTTCAGAACTTCAAGTTATAATTTTCACTAATAATTTGTATTTAACAATTAGAAGTTCTGTATTTGACTATTACAAGTGCAGATCTTCAAATTATTATGTGCAATCTTAGTTTGAATTTAACCATTCGAAGTTCTGTATTTACCTATTACAGGTTCAGATCTTCAAGTAATAATTTGCACTAATAATTTGTATTTAACAATTCGAAGTTCTGTATTTGACTATTACAAGTTCAGATCTTCAAGTTATAATTATAAGCTATCAATTTTAAGTTCTGTATTTGACAATTACAAGTACAGATCTTCAAATTATTATTTGCATTAATAATTAGAAGCTATCAATTTTAAGTTCTGCATTTGACAATTACAAGTTCAGATCTTCAAGTTATTATTTGCAATTATAATTAGAAGCTATTAATTTTAAGTTCTGTATTTGACAATTACAAGTTCAGATCTTCAAGTTATAATTTGAAATAATAATTAGAAGCTATCAATTTTAAGTTCTGTATTTGACAATTACAAGTTCAGATCTTCAAGTTATAATTTGCAATAATAATTAGTAGCTATCAATTTTCAGTTCTGTATTTGACAATTACAAGTTCAGATCTTCAAGTTATAATTTACAATAATAATTAGAAGCTATCAATTTTAAGTTCTGTATTTGACAATTTCAAGTTCAGATGTTCAAGTTATAATTTGCAATAATAATTAGAAGCTATCAATTTTAAGTTCTGTATTTGACAATTACTAGTTCAGATCTTCAAGTTATAATTTGAAATAATAATTTGAATTTAACAAATCTAAGTTCTGTAATTCACTATTACAAGTTCAGATCTTCAAGTTATAATTTACAATAATAATTAGAAGCTATCAATTTTAAGTTCTGTATTTGACAATTACAAGTTCAGATCTTCAAGTTATAATTTGCAATAATAATTAGAAGCTATTAATTTTAAGTTCTGTATTTGACAATTACAAGTTCAGATCTTCAAGTTATAATTTGAAATAATAATTAGAAGCTATCAATTTTATGTTCTGTATTTGACAATTACAAGTTCAGATCTTCAAGTTATAATTTGCAATAATAATTAGAAGCTATCAATTTTAAGTGCTGTATTTGACAATTACTAGTTCAGATCTTCAAGTTATAATTACCTATTACAGGTTCAGATCTTCAAGTAATAATTTGCACTAATAATTTGTATTTAACAATTCGAAGTTCTGTATTTGACTATTACAAGTTCAGATTTTCAAGTTATAATTTGAATTATAATTATAAGCTATCAATTTTAAGTTCTGTATTTGACAATTACAAGTACAGATCTTCAAATTATTATTTGCAATAATAATTAGAAGCTATCAATTTTAAGTTCTGCATTTGACAATTACAAGTTCAGATCTTCAAGTTATTATTTGCAATAATAATTAGAAGCTATTAATTTTAAGTTCTGTATTTGACAATTACAAGTTCAGATCTTCAAGTTATAATTTGAAATAATAATTAGAAGCTATCAATTTTAAGTTCTGTATTTGACAATTACAAGTTCAGATCTTCAAGTTATAATTTGCACTAATAATTTGTATTTAACAATTAGAAGTTCTGTATTTGACAATTACCAGTTCAGATCTTCTAGTTATAATTTGTAATAATAATTAGAAGCTGTCAATTTTAAGTTCTGTATTTGACAATTACAAGTTCAGATCTTCAAGTTATAATTTGCAATAATAATTAGAAGTTATCAATTTTAAGTTCTGTATTTGACAATTACTAGTTCAGATCTTCAAGTTATAATTTGAAATAATAATTTGAATTTAATAAATCTAAGTTCTGTAATTCACGATTACTAGTTCAGATCTTCACGTTATAATTTGAAATAATAATTTGAATTTAACAAATCTAAGTTCTGTAATTCACTATTACTAGTTCAGATCTTCAAGTTATAATTTACAATAATATTTAGTAGCTATCAATTTTAGTTCTGTATTTGACAAATACAAGTTCAGATCTACAAGTTATAATTTGCAATAATAATTAGAAGCTATCAATTTTAAGTTCAGTATTTGATAATTACTAGTTCAGATCTTCAAGTTATAATTTGAAATAATAATTTGAATTTAAAAAATTTAAGTTCTGTAATTCACTATTACAAGTTCAGATCTTCAAGATATAATTTACAATAATAATTATAAGCTATCAATTTTAAGTTCTGTATTTGACAATTACTAGTTCAGATCTTCAAGTTATAATTTGAAATAATAATTTGAATTTAACAAATCTAAGTTCTGTAATTCACAATTACAAGTTCAGATCTTCAAGTTATAATTTGCAATAATAATTAGAAGCTATCAATTTTAAGTTCTGTATTTGACAATTACAAGTTCAGATCTTCAAGTTATAATTTGCACTAATAAATTGTTTTTCATAATTAGAAGTTCTGTATTTGACAATTACAAGTTCAGAACTTCAAGTTATAATTTGAAATAATAATTAGAAGCTATCAATTTTAAGTTCTGTATTTGACAATTACAAGTTCAGATCTTCCAGTTATAATTTGCAATAATAATTAGAAGCTATCAATTTTAAGTTCTGTATTTGACAATTACTAGTTCAGATCTTCAAGTTATAATTTGAAATAATAATTTGTATTTAACAATTCGAAGTTCTGTATTTGACTATTACAAGTTCAGATCTTCAAGTTATAATTTGAATTATAATTATAAGCTATCAATTTTAAGTTCTGTATTTGACAATTACAAGTACAGATCTTCAAATTATTATTTGCAATAATAATTAGAAGCTATCAATTTTAAGTTCTGCATTTGACAATTACAAGTTCAGATCTTCAAGTTATTATTTGCAATTATAATTAGAAGCTATTAATTTTAAGTTCTGTATTTGACAATTACAAGTTCAGATCTTCAAGTTATAATTTGAAATAATAATTAGAAGCTATCAATTTTAAGTTCTGTATTTGACAATTACAAGTTCAGATCTTCAAGTTATAATTTGCAATAATAATTAGTAGCTATCAATTTTCAGTTCTGTATTTGACAATTACAAGTTCAGATCTTCAAGTTATAATTTACAATAATAATTAGAAGCTATCAATTTTAAGTTCTGTATTTGACAATTTCAAGTTCAGATGTTCAAGTTATAATTTGCAATAATAATTAGAAGCTATCAATTTTAAGTTCTGTATTTGACAATTACTAGTTCAGATCTTCAAGTTATAATTTGAAATAATAATTTGAATTTAACAAATCTAAGTTCTGTAATTCACTATTACAAGTTCAGATCTTCAAGTTATAATTTACAATAATAATTAGAAGCTATCAATTTTAAGTTCTGTATTTGACAATTACAAGTTCAGATCTTCAAGTTATAATTTGCAATAATAATTAGAAGCTATTAATTTTAAGTTCTGTATTTGACAATTACAAGTTCAGATCTTCAAGTTATAATTTGAAATAATAATTAGAAGCTATCAATTTTATGTTCTGTATTTGACAATTACAAGTTCAGATCTTCAAGTTATAATTTGCAATAATAATTAGAAGCTATCAATTTTAAGTGCTGTATTTGACAATTACTAGTTCAGATCTTCAAGTTATAATTACCTATTACAGGTTCAGATCTTCAAGTAATAATTTGCACTAATAATTTGTATTTAACAATTCGAAGTTCTGTATTTGACTATTACAAGTTCAGATCTTCAAGTTATAATTTGAATTATAATTATAAGCTATCAATTTTAAGTTCTGTATTTGACAATTACAAGTACAGATCTTCAAATTATTATTTGCAATAATAATTAGAAGCTATCAATTTTAAGTTCTGCATTTGACAATTACAAGTTCAGATCTTCAAGTTATTATTTGCAATAATAATTAGAAGCTATTAATTTTAAGTTCTGTATTTGACAATTACAAGTTCAGATCTTCAAGTTATAATTTGAAATAATAATTAGAAGCTATCAATTTTAAGTTCTGTATTTGACAATTACAAGTTCAGATCTTCAAGTTATAATTTGCACTAATAATTTGTATTTAACAATTAGAAGTTCTGTATTTGACAATTACCAGTTCAGATCTTCTAGTTATAATTTGTAATAATAATTAGAAGCTGTCAATTTTAAGTTCTGTATTTGACAATTACAAGTTCAGATCTTCAAGTTATAATTTGCAATAATAATTAGAAGTTATCAATTTTAAGTTCTGTATTTGACAATTACTAGTTCAGATCTTCAAGTTATAATTTGAAATAATAATTTGAATTTAATAAATCTAAGTTCTGTAATTCACGATTACTAGTTCAGATCTTCACGTTATAATTTGAAATAATAATTTGTATTTAACAAATCTAAGTTCTGTAATTCACTATTACTAGTTCAGATCTTCAAGTTATAATTTACAATAATATTTAGTAGCTATCAATTTTAGTTCTGTATTTGACAAATACAAGTTCAGATCTACAAGTTATAATTTGCAATAATAATTAGAAGCTATCAATTTTAAGTTCAGTATTTGATAATTACTAGTTCAGATCTTCAAGTTATAATTTGAAATAATAATTTGAATTTAAAAAATTTAAGTTCTGTAATTCACTATTACAAGTTCAGATCTTCAAGATATAATTTACAATAATAATTATAAGCTATCAATTTTAAGTTCTGTATTTGACAATTACTAGTTCAGATCTTCAAGTTATAATTTGAAATAATAATTTGAATTTAACAAATCTAAGTTCTGTAATTCACAATTACAAGTTCAGATCTTCAAGTTATAATTTGCAATAATAATTAGAAGCTATCAATTTTAAGTTCTGTATTTGACAATTACAAGTTCAGATCTTCAAGTTATAATTTGCACTAATAAATTGTTTTTCATAATTAGAAGTTCTGTATTTGACAATTACAAGTTCAGAACTTCAAGTTATAATTTGAAATAATAATTAGAAGCTATCAATTTTAAGTTCTGTATTTGACAATTACAAGTTCAGATCTTCCAGTTATAATTTGCAATAATAATTAGAAGCTATCAATTTTAAGTTCTGTATTTGACAATTACTAGTTCAGATCTTCAAGTTATAATTTGAAATAATAATTTGAATTTAACAAATCTAAGTTCTTTAATTCACTATTACAAGTTCAGATCTTCAAGTTATAATTTGCAATCACAATTTGTCTTTAACAATGCTAAGTTGCGTATTTGTCTATTACAATTTCAGATCTTCAAATTATAATTTGCAATAATAATTAGAAGCTATCAATTTTAAGTTCTGTATTTGACAATTACAAGTTCAGATCTTCAAGTTATAATTTGAAATAATAATTTGAATTTAACAAATCTAAGTTCTGTAATTCACTATTACAAGTTCAGATCTTCAAGTTATAATTTGCAATCACAATTTGTATTTAACAATTCGAAGTTCTGTATTTACCTATTACAAATTCAGATCTTCAAGTTATAATTTACAATAATAATTATAAGCTATCAATTTTAAGTTCTGTATTTGACAATTACTAGTTCAGATCTTCAAGTTATAATTTGAAATAATAATTTGAATTTAACAAATCTAAGTTCTGTAATTCTCTATTACAAGTTCAGATCTTCAAGTTATAATTTACAATAATAATTAGAAGCTATCAATTTTAAGTTCTGTATTTGACAATTACAAGTTCAGAACTTCAAGTTATAATTTGCACTAATAATTTGTATTTAACAATTAGAAGTTCTGTATTTGACAATTACCAGTTCAGATCTTCAAGTTATAATTTGAAATAATAATTGAATTTAACAAATCTAAGTTCTGTAATTCACTATTACAAGTTCAGATCTTCAAGTTATAATTTACAATAATAATTAGAAGCTATCAATTTTAGTTCTGTATTTGACAAATACTACAAGTTCAGAACTTCAAGTTATAATTTGCAATAATAATTAGAAGCTATCAATTTTAAGTTCTGTATTTGACAATTACTAGTTCAGATCTTCAAGTTATAATTTGAAATAAAAATTTGAATTTAAAAAATCTAAGTTCTGTAATTCACTATTACAAGTTCAGATCTTCAAGATATAATTTACAATAATAATTATAAGCTATCAATTTTAAGTTCTGTATTTGACAATTACTAGTTCAGATCTTCAAGTTATAATTTGAAATAAAAATTTGAATTTAAAAAATCTAAGTTCTGTAATTCACTATTTCAAGTTCAGATCTTCAAGTTATAATTTGCATTAATAATTAGAAGCTATCAATTTTAAGTTCTGTATTTGACAATTACAAGTTCAGATCTTCAAGTTATTATTTGCAATAATAATTGGAAGATATCAATTTTAAGTTCTGTATTTGACAATTACAAGTTCAGATCTTCAAGTTATAATTTGCAATAATAATTAGAAGCTATCAATTTTAAGTTCTGTATTTGACAATTACTAGTTCAGATCTTCAAGTATAATTTGAAATAATAATTGAATTTAACAAATCTAAGTTCTGTAATTCACTATTACAAGTTCAGATCTTCAAATTATAATTTACAATAATAATTAGAACCTATCAATTTTAGTTCTGTATTTGACAAATACAAGTTCAGAACTTCAAGTTATAATTTGCAATAATAATTAGAAGCTATCAATTTTAAGTTCTGTATTTGACAATTACTAGTTCAGATCATCAAATAATAATTTGAAATAATAATTTGAATTTAACAAATCTAACTTCTGTAATTCACTATTACAAGTTCAGATCTTCAAGTTATAATTTACAATAATAATTTGAAGCTATCAATTTTAAGTGCTGTATTTGACAATTACTAGTTCAGATCTTGAAGTTATAATTTGCACTAATATTTTGGATTTAACAATTCGAAGTTCTGTATTTGACTATTACAAGTTCAGATCTTCAAGTTATAATTTGAATTATAATTATAAGCTATCAATTTTAAGTTCTGTATTTGACAATTACAAGTACAGATCTACAAGTTATAATTTGCAATAATAATTAGAAGCTATCAATTTTAAGTTCTGTATTTGACAATTACTAGTTCAGATCTTCAAGTTATAATTAGAAATAATAATTTGAATTTGACAAATCTAAGTTCTGTAATTCACTATTACAAGTTCAGATCTTCAAGTTATAATTTACAATAATAATTAGAAGCTATCAATTTTAAGTTCTGTATTTGACAATTACAAGTTCAGATCTACAAGTTATAATTTGCACTAATAATTTGTATTTAACAATTAGAAGTTCTGTATTTGACAATTACAAGTTCAGATATTCAAGTTATAATTTGAAATAATAATTAGAAGCTATCAATTTTAAGTTCTGTATTAGACAATTTCAAGTTCAGATCTTCTAGTTATAATTTGCAATAATAATTAGAAGCTATCAATTTTAAGTTCTGTATTTGACAATTACTAGTTCAGATCTTCAAGTTATAATTTGAAATAATAATTTGAATTTAACAAATCTAAGTTCTGTAATTCATTATTACAAGTTCAGATCTTCAAGTTATAATTTACAATAATAATTAGAAGCTATAAATTTTAAGTTCTGTATTTGACAATTACAAGTTCAGATCTTCAAGTTATAATTTGCACTAATAATTTGTATTTAACAATTAGAAGTTCTGTATTTGACAATTACAAGTTCAGATCTTCAAGTTATAATTTGCAATAATAATTAGAAGCTATCAATTTTAAGTTCTGTATTTGACAATTACTAGTTCAGATCTTCAAGTATAATTTGAAATAATAATTGAATTTAACAAATCTAAGTTCTGTAATTCACTATTACAAGTTCAGATCTTCAAGTTATAATTTACAATAATAATTAGAACCTATCAATTTTAGTTCTGTATTTGACAAATACAAGTTCAGAACTTCAAGTTATAATTTGCAATAATAATTAGAAGCTATCAATTTTAAGTTCTGTATTTGACAATTACTAGTTCAGATCATCAAATAATAATTTGAAATAATAATTTGAATTTAACAAATCTAACTTCTGTAATTCACTATTACAAGTTCAGATCTTCAAGTTATAATTTACAATAATAATTTGAAGCTATCAATTTTAAGTGCTGTATTTGACAATTACTAGTTCAGATCTTGAAGTTATAATTTGCACTAATATTTTGGATTTAACAATTCGAAGTTCTGTATTTGACTATTACAAGTTCAGATCTTCAAGTTCTAATTTGAATTATAATTATAAGCTATCAATTTTAAGTTCTGTATTTGACAATTACAAGTACAGATCTTCAAGTTATAATTTGCAATAATAATTAGAAGCTATCAATTTTAAGTTCTGTATTTGACAATTACTAGTTCAGATCTTCAAGTTATAATTAGAAATAATAATTTGAATTTGACAAATCTAAGTTCTGTAATTCACTATTACAAGTTCAGATCTTCAAGTTATAATTTACAATAATAATTAGAAGCTATCAATTTTAAGTTCTGTATTTGACAATTACAAGTTCAGATCTACAAGTTATAATTTGCACTAATAATTTGTATTTAACAATTAGAAGTTCTGTATTTGACAATTACAAGTTCAGATATTCAAGTTATAATTTGAAATAATAATTAGAAGCTATCAATTTTAAGTTCTGTATTTGACAATTACAAGTTCAGATCTTCTAGTTATAATTTGCAATAATAATTAGAAGCTATCAATTTTAAGTTCTGTATTTGACAATTACTAGTTCAGATCTTCAAGTTATAATTTGAAATAATAATTTGAATTTAACAAATCTAAGTTCTGTAATTCACTATTACAATTTCAGATCTTCAAGTTATAATTTACAATAATAATTAGAAGCTATAAATTTTAAGTTCTGTATTTGACAATTACAAGTTCAGATCTTCAAGTTATAATTTGCACTAATAATTTGTATTTAACAATTAGAAGTTCTGTATTTGACAATTACAAGTTCAGATCTTCAAGTTATAATTTGCACTAATAATTTGTATTTAACAATTAGAAGTTCTGTATTTGACAATTACAAGTTCAGATCTTCAAGTTATAAGTTGCAATAATAATTAGAAGCTATCAATTTTAAGTTCTGTATTTGACAATTACTAGTTCAGATCTTGAAGTTATAATTTGCACTAATAATTTGTATTTAACAATTAGAAGTTCTGTATTTGACTATTACAAGTTCAGATCTTCGAATTATTACTTGCAATCTTAGTTTGAATTTAACAATTCGAAGTTCTGTATTTACCTATTACAGGTTCAGATCTTCAAGTTATAATTTGCAATCACAATTTGTATTTAACAATGCTAAGTTGCGTATTTTACTATTACAAGTTCAGATCTTCAAATTATAATTTGCTATAATAATTAGAAGCTATCAATTTTAAGTTCTGTATTTGACAATTTCAAGTTCAGATCTTCAAGTTATTATTTGCAATAATAATTAGAAGATATCAATTTTAAGTTCTGTATTTGACAACTACAAGTTCAGATCTTCAAGTTATAATTTACAATAATAATTAGAAGCTATCAATTTTAAGTTCTGTATTTGACAATTTCAAGTTCAGATGTTCAAGTTATAATTTGCAATAATAATTAGAAGCTATGAATTTTAAGTTCTGTATTTGACAATTACTAGTTCAGATCTTCAAGTTATAATTAGAAATAATAATTTGAATTTGACAAATCTAAGTTCTGTAATTCACTATTACAAGTTCAGATCTTCAAGTTATAATTTACAATAATAATTAGAGGCTATCAATTTTAAGTTCTGTATTTGACAATTACAAGTTCAGATCTACAAGTTATAATTTGCACTAATAATTTGTATTTAACAATTAGAAGTTCTGTATTTGACAATTACAAGTTCAGATATTCAAGTTATAATTTGCAATAATAATTAGAAGCTATCAATTTTAAGTTCTGTATTTGACAATTACTAGTTCAGATCTTCAAGTTATAATTTGCAATCACAATTTGTATTTAACAATGCTGAGTTGCGTATTTTACTATTACAAGTTCAGATCTTCAAATTATAATTTGCTATAATAATTAGAAGCTATCAATTTTAAGTTCTGTATTTGACAATTACAAGTTCAAATCTTCTAGTTATAATTTGCAATAATAATTAGAAGCTATCAATTTTAAGTTCTGTATTTGACAATTACTAGTTCAGATCTTCAAGTTATAATTTGCAATCACAATTTGTATTTAACAATGCTAAGTTGCGTATTTTACTATTACAAGTTCAGATCTTCAAATTATAATTTGCTATAATAATTAGAAGCTATCAATTTTAAGTTCTGTATTTGACAATTTCAAGTTCAGATCTACAAGTTATTATTTGCAATAATAATTAGAAGATATCAATTTTAAGTTCTGTATTTGACAACTACAAGTTCAGATCTTCAAGTTATAATTTACAATAATAATTAGAAGCTATCAATTTTAAGTTCTGTATTTGACAATTTCAAGTTCAGATGTTCAAGTTATAATTTGCAATAATAATTAGAAGCTATGAATTTTAAGTTCTGTATTTGACAATTACTAGTTCAGATCTTCAAGTTATAATTAGAAATAATAATTTGAATTTGACAAATCTAAGTTCTGTAATTCACTATTACAAGTTCAGATCTTCAAGTTATAATTTACAATAATAATTAGAGGCTATCAATTTTAAGTTCTGTATTTGACAATTACAAGTTCAGATCTACAAGTTATAATTTGCACTAATAATTTGTATTTAACAATTAGAAGTTCTGTATTTGACAATTACAAGTTCAGATATTCAAGTTATAATTTGAAATAATAATTAGAAGCTATCAATTTTAAGTTCTGTATTTGACAATTACAAGTTCAAATCTTCTAGTTATAATTTGCAATAATAATTAGAAGCTATCAATTTTAAGTTCTGTATTTGACAATTACTAGTTCAGATCTTCAAGTTATAATTTGCAATCACAATTTGTATTTAACAATGCTGAGTTGCGTATTTTACTATTACAAGTTCAGATCTTCAAATTATAATTTGCTATAATAATTAGAAGCTATCAATTTTAAGTTCTGTATTTGACAATTACAAGTTCAGATCTTCAAGTTATTATTTGCAATAATAATTAGAAGATATCAATTTTAAGTTCTGTATTTGACAATTACAAGTTCAGATCTTCAAGTTATAATTTATAATAATAATTAGAAGCTATCAATTTTAAGTTCTGCATTTGACAATTTCAAGTTCAGATGTTCAAGTTATAATTTGCAATAATAATTAGAAGCTATCAATTTTAAGTTCTGTATTTGACAATTACTAGTTCAGATCTTCAAGTTATAATTTGAAATAATAATTTGAATTTAACAAATCTAAGTTCTGTAATTCACTATTACAAGTTCAGATCTTCAAGTTATAATTTACAATAATAATTAGAAGCTATCTATTTTAAGTTCTGTATTTGACAATTACAAGTTCAGATCTTCAAGTTATAATTTGCACTAATAATTTGTATTTAACAATTAGAAGTTCTGTATTTGACAATTACAAGTTCAGATCTTCAAGTTATAATTTGCAATAATAATTAGAAGCTATTAATTTTAAGTTCTGTATTTGAAAATTACAAGTTCAGATCTTCAAGTTATAATTTGAAATAATAATTAGAAGCTATCAATTTTATTGATCTGTATTTGACAATTACAAGTTCAGATCTTCAAGTTATAATTTGCAATAATAATTAGAAGCTATCAATTTTAAGTGCTGTATTTGACAATTACTAGTTCAGATCTTTAAGTTATAATTTGCACTAATAATTTGTATTTAACAATTAGAAGTTCTGTATTTGACAATTACAAGTTCAGAACTTCAAGTTATAATTTTCACTAATAATTTGTATTTAACAATTAGAAGTTCTGTATTTGACTATTACAAGTGCAGATCTTCAAATTATTATGTGCAATCTTAGTTTGAATTTAACCATTCGAAGTTCTGTATTTACCTATTACAGGTTCAGATCTTCAAGTAATAATTTGCACTAATAATTTGTATTTAACAATTCGAAGTTCTGTATTTGACTATTACAAGTTCAGATCTTCAAGTTATAATTTGAATTATAATTATAAGCTATCAATTTTAAGTTCTGTATTTGACAATTACAAGTACAGATCTTCAAATTATTATTTGCATTAATAATTAGAAGCTATCAATTTTAAGTTCTGCATTTGACAATTACAAGTTCAGATCTTCAAGTTATTATTTGCAATTATAATTAGAAGCTATTAATTTTAAGTTCTGTATTTGACAATTACAAGTTCAGATCTTCAAGTTATAATTTGAAATAATAATTAGAAGCTATCAATTTTAAGTTCTGTATTTGACAATTACAAGTTCAGATCTTCAAGTTATAATTTGCAATAATAATTAGTAGCTATCAATTTTCAGTTCTGTATTTGACAATTACAAGTTCAGATCTTCAAGTTATAATTTACAATAATAATTAGAAGCTATCAATTTTAAGTTCTGTATTTGACAATTTCAAGTTCAGATGTTCAAGTTATAATTTGCAATAATAATTAGAAGCTATCAATTTTAAGTTCTGTATTTGACAATTACTAGTTCAGATCTTCAAGTTATAATTTGAAATAATAATTTGAATTTAACAAATCTAAGTTCTGTAATTCACTATTACAAGTTCAGATCTTCAAGTTATAATTTACAATAATAATTAGAAGCTATCAATTTTAAGTTCTGTATTTGACAATTACAAGTTCAGATCTTCAAGTTATAATTTGCAATAATAATTAGAAGCTATTAATTTTAAGTTCTGTATTTGACAATTACAAGTTCAGATCTTCAAGTTATAATTTGAAATAATAATTAGAAGCTATCAATTTTATGTTCTGTATTTGACAATTACAAGTTCAGATCTTCAAGTTATAATTTGCAATCACAATTTGTATTTAACAATGCTGAGTTGCGTATTTTACTATTACAAGTTCAGATCTTCAAATTATAATTTGCTATAATAATTAGAAGCTATCAATTTTAAGTTCTGTATTTGACAATTACAAGTTCAAATCTTCTAGTTATAATTTGCAATAATAATTAGAAGCTATCAATTTTAAGTTCTGTATTTGACAATTACTAGTTCAGATCTTCAAGTTATAATTTGCAATCACAATTTGTATTTAACAATGCTAAGTTGCGTATTTTACTATTACAAGTTCAGATCTTCAAATTATAATTTGCTATAATAATTAGAAGCTATCAATTTTAAGTTCTGTATTTGACAATTTCAAGTTCAGATCTACAAGTTATTATTTGCAATAATAATTAGAAGATATCAATTTTAAGTTCTGTATTTGACAACTACAAGTTCAGATCTTCAAGTTATAATTTACAATAATAATTAGAAGCTATCAATTTTAAGTTCTGTATTTGACAATTTCAAGTTCAGATGTTCAAGTTATAATTTGCAATAATAATTAGAAGCTATGAATTTTAAGTTCTGTATTTGACAATTACTAGTTCAGATCTTCAAGTTATAATTAGAAATAATAATTTGAATTTGACAAATCTAAGTTCTGTAATTCACTATTACAAGTTCAGATCTTCAAGTTATAATTTACAATAATAATTAGAGGCTATCAATTTTAAGTTCTGTATTTGACAATTACAAGTTCAGATCTACAAGTTATAATTTGCACTAATAATTTGTATTTAACAATTAGAAGTTCTGTATTTGACAATTACAAGTTCAGATATTCAAGTTATAATTTGAAATAATAATTAGAAGCTATCAATTTTAAGTTCTGTATTTGACAATTACAAGTTCAAATCTTCTAGTTATAATTTGCAATAATAATTAGAAGCTATCAATTTTAAGTTCTGTATTTGACAATTACTAGTTCAGATCTTCAAGTTATAATTTGCAATCACAATTTGTATTTAACAATGCTGAGTTGCGTATTTTACTATTACAAGTTCAGATCTTCAAATTATAATTTGCTATAATAATTAGAAGCTATCAATTTTAAGTTCTGTATTTGACAATTACAAGTTCAGATCTTCAAGTTATTATTTGCAATAATAATTAGAAGATATCAATTTTAAGTTCTGTATTTGACAATTACAAGTTCAGATCTTCAAGTTATAATTTATAATAATAATTAGAAGCTATCAATTTTAAGTTCTGCATTTGACAATTTCAAGTTCAGATGTTCAAGTTATAATTTGCAATAATAATTAGAAGCTATCAATTTTAAGTTCTGTATTTGACAATTACTAGTTCAGATCTTCAAGTTATAATTTGAAATAATAATTTGAATTTAACAAATCTAAGTTCTGTAATTCACTATTACAAGTTCAGATCTTCAAGTTATAATTTACAATAATAATTAGAAGCTATCTATTTTAAGTTCTGTATTTGACAATTACAAGTTCAGATCTTCAAGTTATAATTTGCACTAATAATTTGTATTTAACAATTAGAAGTTCTGTATTTGACAATTACAAGTTCAGATCTTCAAGTTATAATTTGCAATAATAATTAGAAGCTATTAATTTTAAGTTCTGTATTTGAAAATTACAAGTTCAGATCTTCAAGTTATAATTTGAAATAATAATTAGAAGCTATCAATTTTATTGATCTGTATTTGACAATTACAAGTTCAGATCTTCAAGTTATAATTTGCAATAATAATTAGAAGCTATCAATTTTAAGTGCTGTATTTGACAATTACTAGTTCAGATCTTTAAGTTATAATTTGCACTAATAATTTGTATTTAACAATTAGAAGTTCTGTATTTGACAATTACAAGTTCAGAACTTCAAGTTATAATTTTCACTAATAATTTGTATTTAACAATTAGAAGTTCTGTATTTGACTATTACAAGTGCAGATCTTCAAATTATTATGTGCAATCTTAGTTTGAATTTAACCATTCGAAGTTCTGTATTTACCTATTACAGGTTCAGATCTTCAAGTAATAATTTGCACTAATAATTTGTATTTAACAATTCGAAGTTCTGTATTTGACTATTACAAGTTCAGATCTTCAAGTTATAATTTGAATTATAATTATAAGCTATCAATTTTAAGTTCTGTATTTGACAATTACAAGTACAGATCTTCAAATTATTATTTGCATTAATAATTAGAAGCTATCAATTTTAAGTTCTGCATTTGACAATTACAAGTTCAGATCTTCAAGTTATTATTTGCAATTATAATTAGAAGCTATTAATTTTAAGTTCTGTATTTGACAATTACAAGTTCAGATCTTCAAGTTATAATTTGAAATAATAATTAGAAGCTATCAATTTTAAGTTCTGTATTTGACAATTACAAGTTCAGATCTTCAAGTTATAATTTGCAATAATAATTAGTAGCTATCAATTTTCAGTTCTGTATTTGACAATTACAAGTTCAGATCTTCAAGTTATAATTTACAATAATAATTAGAAGCTATCAATTTTAAGTTCTGTATTTGACAATTTCAAGTTCAGATGTTCAAGTTATAATTTGCAATAATAATTAGAAGCTATCAATTTTAAGTTCTGTATTTGACAATTACTAGTTCAGATCTTCAAGTTATAATTTGAAATAATAATTTGAATTTAACAAATCTAAGTTCTGTAATTCACTATTACAAGTTCAGATCTTCAAGTTATAATTTACAATAATAATTAGAAGCTATCAATTTTAAGTTCTGTATTTGACAATTACAAGTTCAGATCTTCAAGTTATAATTTGCAATAATAATTAGAAGCTATTAATTTTAAGTTCTGTATTTGACAATTACAAGTTCAGATCTTCAAGTTATAATTTGAAATAATAATTAGAAGCTATCAATTTTATGTTCTGTATTTGACAATTACAAGTTCAGATCTTCAAGTTATAATTTGCAATAATAATTAGAAGCTATCAATTTTAAGTGCTGTATTTGACAATTACTAGTTCAGATCTTCAAGTTATAATTACCTATTACAGGTTCAGATCTTCAAGTAATAATTTGCACTAATAATTTGTATTTAACAATTCGAAGTTCTGTATTTGACTATTACAAGTTCAGATTTTCAAGTTATAATTTGAATTATAATTATAAGCTATCAATTTTAAGTTCTGTATTTGACAATTACAAGTACAGATCTTCAAATTATTATTTGCAATAATAATTAGAAGCTATCAATTTTAAGTTCTGCATTTGACAATTACAAGTTCAGATCTTCAAGTTATTATTTGCAATAATAATTAGAAGCTATTAATTTTAAGTTCTGTATTTGACAATTACAAGTTCAGATCTTCAAGTTATAATTTGAAATAATAATTAGAAGCTATCAATTTTAAGTTCTGTATTTGACAATTACAAGTTCAGATCTTCAAGTTATAATTTGCACTAATAATTTGTATTTAACAATTAGAAGTTCTGTATTTGACAATTACCAGTTCAGATCTTCTAGTTATAATTTGTAATAATAATTAGAAGCTGTCAATTTTAAGTTCTGTATTTGACAATTACAAGTTCAGATCTTCAAGTTATAATTTGCAATAATAATTAGAAGTTATCAATTTTAAGTTCTGTATTTGACAATTACTAGTTCAGATCTTCAAGTTATAATTTGAAATAATAATTTGAATTTAATAAATCTAAGTTCTGTAATTCACGATTACTAGTTCAGATCTTCACGTTATAATTTGAAATAATAATTTGAATTTAACAAATCTAAGTTCTGTAATTCACTATTACTAGTTCAGATCTTCAAGTTATAATTTACAATAATATTTAGTAGCTATCAATTTTAGTTCTGTATTTGACAAATACAAGTTCAGATCTACAAGTTATAATTTGCAATAATAATTAGAAGCTATCAATTTTAAGTTCAGTATTTGATAATTACTAGTTCAGATCTTCAAGTTATAATTTGAAATAATAATTTGAATTTAAAAAATTTAAGTTCTGTAATTCACTATTACAAGTTCAGATCTTCAAGATATAATTTACAATAATAATTATAAGCTATCAATTTTAAGTTCTGTATTTGACAATTACTAGTTCAGATCTTCAAGTTATAATTTGAAATAATAATTTGAATTTAACAAATCTAAGTTCTGTAATTCACAATTACAAGTTCAGATCTTCAAGTTATAATTTGCAATAATAATTAGAAGCTATCAATTTTAAGTTCTGTATTTGACAATTACAAGTTCAGATCTTCAAGTTATAATTTGCACTAATAAATTGTTTTTCATAATTAGAAGTTCTGTATTTGACAATTACAAGTTCAGAACTTCAAGTTATAATTTGAAATAATAATTAGAAGCTATCAATTTTAAGTTCTGTATTTGACAATTACAAGTTCAGATCTTCCAGTTATAATTTGCAATAATAATTAGAAGCTATCAATTTTAAGTTCTGTATTTGACAATTACTAGTTCAGATCTTCAAGTTATAATTTGAAATAATAATTTGTATTTAACAATTCGAAGTTCTGTATTTGACTATTACAAGTTCAGATCTTCAAGTTATAATTTGAATTATAATTATAAGCTATCAATTTTAAGTTCTGTATTTGACAATTACAAGTACAGATCTTCAAATTATTATTTGCAATAATAATTAGAAGCTATCAATTTTAAGTTCTGCATTTGACAATTACAAGTTCAGATCTTCAAGTTATTATTTGCAATTATAATTAGAAGCTATTAATTTTAAGTTCTGTATTTGACAATTACAAGTTCAGATCTTCAAGTTATAATTTGAAATAATAATTAGAAGCTATCAATTTTAAGTTCTGTATTTGACAATTACAAGTTCAGATCTTCAAGTTATAATTTGCAATAATAATTAGTAGCTATCAATTTTCAGTTCTGTATTTGACAATTACAAGTTCAGATCTTCAAGTTATAATTTGAAATAATAATTTGAATTTAACAAATCTAAGTTCTTTAATTCACTATTACAAGTTCAGATCTTCAAGTTATAATTTGCAATCACAATTTGTCTTTAACAATGCTAAGTTGCGTATTTGTCTATTACAATTTCAGATCTTCAAATTATAATTTGCAATAATAATTAGAAGCTATCAATTTTAAGTTCTGTATTTGACAATTACAAGTTCAGATCTTCAAGTTATAATTTGAAATAATAATTTGAATTTAACAAATCTAAGTTCTGTAATTCACTATTACAAGTTCAGATCTTCAAGTTATAATTTGCAATCACAATTTGTATTTAACAATTCGAAGTTCTGTATTTACCTATTACAAATTCAGATCTTCAAGTTATAATTTACAATAATAATTATAAGCTATCAATTTTAAGTTCTGTATTTGACAATTACTAGTTCAGATCTTCAAGTTATAATTTGAAATAATAATTTGAATTTAACAAATCTAAGTTCTGTAATTCTCTATTACAAGTTCAGATCTTCAAGTTATAATTTACAATAATAATTAGAAGCTATCAATTTTAAGTTCTGTATTTGACAATTACAAGTTCAGAACTTCAAGTTATAATTTGCACTAATAATTTGTATTTAACAATTAGAAGTTCTGTATTTGACAATTACCAGTTCAGATCTTCAAGTTATAATTTGAAATAATAATTGAATTTAACAAATCTAAGTTCTGTAATTCACTATTACAAGTTCAGATCTTCAAGTTATAATTTACAATAATAATTAGAAGCTATCAATTTTAGTTCTGTATTTGACAAATACTACAAGTTCAGAACTTCAAGTTATAATTTGCAATAATAATTAGAAGCTATCAATTTTAAGTTCTGTATTTGACAATTACTAGTTCAGATCTTCAAGTTATAATTTGAAATAAAAATTTGAATTTAAAAAATCTAAGTTCTGTAATTCACTATTACAAGTTCAGATCTTCAAGATATAATTTACAATAATAATTATAAGCTATCAATTTTAAGTTCTGTATTTGACAATTACTAGTTCAGATCTTCAAGTTATAATTTGAAATAAAAATTTGAATTTAAAAAATCTAAGTTCTGTAATTCACTATTTCAAGTTCAGATCTTCAAGTTATAATTTGCATTAATAATTAGAAGCTATCAATTTTAAGTTCTGTATTTGACAATTACAAGTTCAGATCTTCAAGTTATTATTTGCAATAATAATTGGAAGATATCAATTTTAAGTTCTGTATTTGACAATTACAAGTTCAGATCTTCAAGTTATAATTTGCAATAATAATTAGAAGCTATCAATTTTAAGTTCTGTATTTGACAATTACTAGTTCAGATCTTCAAGTATAATTTGAAATAATAATTGAATTTAACAAATCTAAGTTCTGTAATTCACTATTACAAGTTCAGATCTTCAAATTATAATTTACAATAATAATTAGAACCTATCAATTTTAGTTCTGTATTTGACAAATACAAGTTCAGAACTTCAAGTTATAATTTGCAATAATAATTAGAAGCTATCAATTTTAAGTTCTGTATTTGACAATTACTAGTTCAGATCATCAAATAATAATTTGAAATAATAATTTGAATTTAACAAATCTAACTTCTGTAATTCACTATTACAAGTTCAGATCTTCAAGTTATAATTTACAATAATAATTTGAAGCTATCAATTTTAAGTGCTGTATTTGACAATTACTAGTTCAGATCTTGAAGTTATAATTTGCACTAATATTTTGGATTTAACAATTCGAAGTTCTGTATTTGACTATTACAAGTTCAGATCTTCAAGTTATAATTTGAATTATAATTATAAGCTATCAATTTTAAGTTCTGTATTTGACAATTACAAGTACAGATCTACAAGTTATAATTTGCAATAATAATTAGAAGCTATCAATTTTAAGTTCTGTATTTGACAATTACTAGTTCAGATCTTCAAGTTATAATTAGAAATAATAATTTGAATTTGACAAATCTAAGTTCTGTAATTCACTATTACAAGTTCAGATCTTCAAGTTATAATTTACAATAATAATTAGAAGCTATCAATTTTAAGTTCTGTATTTGACAATTACAAGTTCAGATCTACAAGTTATAATTTGCACTAATAATTTGTATTTAACAATTAGAAGTTCTGTATTTGACAATTACAAGTTCAGATATTCAAGTTATAATTTGAAATAATAATTAGAAGCTATCAATTTTAAGTTCTGTATTAGACAATTTCAAGTTCAGATCTTCTAGTTATAATTTGCAATAATAATTAGAAGCTATCAATTTTAAGTTCTGTATTTGACAATTACTAGTTCAGATCTTCAAGTTATAATTTGAAATAATAATTTGAATTTAACAAATCTAAGTTCTGTAATTCATTATTACAAGTTCAGATCTTCAAGTTATAATTTACAATAATAATTAGAAGCTATAAATTTTAAGTTCTGTATTTGACAATTACAAGTTCAGATCTTCAAGTTATAATTTGCACTAATAATTTGTATTTAACAATTAGAAGTTCTGTATTTGACAATTACAAGTTCAGATCTTCAAGTTATAATTTGCAATAATAATTAGAAGCTATCAATTTTAAGTTCTGTATTTGACAATTACTAGTTCAGATCTTCAAGTATAATTTGAAATAATAATTGAATTTAACAAATCTAAGTTCTGTAATTCACTATTACAAGCTCAGATCTTCAAGTTATAATTTACAATAATAATTAGAACCTATCAATTTTAGTTCTGTATTTGACAAATACAAGTTCAGAACTTCAAGTTATAATTTGCAATAATAATTAGAAGCTATCAATTTTAAGTTCTGTATTTGACAATTACTAGTTCAGATCATCAAATAATAATTTGAAATAATAATTTGAATTTAACAAATCTAACTTCTGTAATTCACTATTACAAGTTCAGATCTTCAAGTTATAATTTACAATAATAATTTGAAGCTATCAATTTTAAGTGCTGTATTTGACAATTACTAGTTCAGATCTTGAAGTTATAATTTGCACTAATATTTTGGATTTAACAATTCGAAGTTCTGTATTTGACTATTACAAGTTCAGATCTTCAAGTTCTAATTTGAATTATAATTATAAGCTATCAATTTTAAGTTCTGTATTTGACAATTACAAGTACAGATCTTCAAGTTATAATTTGCAATAATAATTAGAAGCTATCAATTTTAAGTTCTGTATTTGACAATTACTAGTTCAGATCTTCAAGTTATAATTAGAAATAATAATTTGAATTTGACAAATCTAAGTTCTGTAATTCACTATTACAAGTTCAGATCTTCAAGTTATAATTTACAATAATAATTAGAAGCTATCAATTTTAAGTTCTGTATTTGACAATTACAAGTTCAGATCTACAAGTTATAATTTGCACTAATAATTTGTATTTAACAATTAGAAGTTCTGTATTTGACAATTACAAGTTCAGATATTCAAGTTATAATTTGAAATAATAATTAGAAGCTATCAATTTTAAGTTCTGTATTTGACAATTACAAGTTCAGATCTTCTAGTTATAATTTGCAATAATAATTAGAAGCTATCAATTTTAAGTTCTGTATTTGACAATTACTAGTTCAGATCTTCAAGTTATAATTTGAAATAATAATTTGAATTTAACAAATCTAAGTTCTGTAATTCACTATTACAAGTTCAGATCTTCAAGTTATAATTTACAATAATAATTAGAAGCTATAAATTTTAAGTTCTGTATTTGACAATTACAAGTTCAGATCTTCAAGTTATAATTTGCACTAATAATTTGTATTTAACAATTAGAAGTTCTGTATTTGACAATTACAAGTTCAGATCTTCAAGTTATAATTTGCACTAATAATTTGTATTTAACAATTAGAAGTTCTGTATTTGACAATTACAAGTTCATATCTTCAAGTTATAAGTTGCAATAATAATTAGAAGCTATCAATTTTAAGTTCTGTATTTGACAATTACTAGTTCAGATCTTGAAGTTATAATTTGCACTAATAATTTGTATTTAACAATTAGAAGTTCTGTATTTGACTATTACAAGTTCAGATCTTCGAATTATTACTTGCAATCTTAGTTTGAATTTAACAATTCGAAGTTCTGTATTTACCTATTACAGGTTCAGATCTTCAAGTTATAATTTGCAATCACAATTTGTATTTAACAATGCTAAGTTGCGTATTTTACTATTACAAGTTCAGATCTTCAAATTATAATTTGCTATAATAATTAGAAGCTATCAATTTTAAGTTCTGTATTTGACAATTTCAAGTTCAGATCTTCAAGTTATTATTTGCAATAATAATTAGAAGATATCAATTTTAAGTTCTGTATTTGACAACTACAAGTTCAGATCTTCAAGTTATAATTTACAATAATAATTAGAAGCTATCAATTTTAAGTTCTGTATTTGACAATTTCAAGTTCAGATGTTCAAGTTATAATTTGCAATAATAATTAGAAGCTATGAATTTTAAGTTCTGTATTTGACAATTACTAGTTCAGATCTTCAAGTTATAATTAGAAATAATAATTTGAATTTGACAAATCTAAGTTCTGTAATTCACTATTACAAGTTCAGATCTTCAAGTTATAATTTACAATAATAATTAGAGGCTATCAATTTTAAGTTCTGTATTTGACAATTACAAGTTCAGATCTACAAGTTATAATTTGCACTAATAATTTGTATTTAACAATTAGAAGTTCTGTATTTGACAATTACAAGTTCAGATATTCAAGTTATAATTTGAAATAATAATTAGAAGCTATCAATTTTAAGTTCTGTATTTGACAATTACAAGTTCAAATCTTCTAGTTATAATTTGCAATAATAATTAGAAGCTATCAATTTTAAGTTCTGTATTTGACAATTACTAGTTCAGATCTTCAAGTTATAATTTGCAATCACAATTTGTATTTAACAATGCTGAGTTGCGTATTTTACTATTACAAGTTCAGATCTTCAAATTATAATTTGCTATAATAATTAGAAGCTATCAATTTTAAGTTCTGTATTTGACAATTACAAGTTCAAATCTTCTAGTTATAATTTGCAATAATAATTAGAAGCTATCAATTTTAAGTTCTGTATTTGACAATTACTAGTTCAGATCTTCAAGTTATAATTTGCAATCACAATTTGTATTTAACAATGCTAAGTTGCGTATTTTACTATTACAAGTTCAGATCTTCAAATTATAATTTGCTATAATAATTAGAAGCTATCAATTTTAAGTTCTGTATTTGACAATTTCAAGTTCAGATCTACAAGTTATTATTTGCAATAATAATTAGAAGATATCAATTTTAAGTTCTGTATTTGACAACTACAAGTTCAGATCTTCAAGTTATAATTTACAATAATAATTAGAAGCTATCAATTTTAAGTTCTGTATTTGACAATTTCAAGTTCAGATGTTCAAGTTATAATTTGCAATAATAATTAGAAGCTATGAATTTTAAGTTCTGTATTTGACAATTACTAGTTCAGATCTTCAAGTTATAATTAGAAATAATAATTTGAATTTGACAAATCTAAGTTCTGTAATTCACTATTACAAGTTCAGATCTTCAAGTTATAATTTACAATAATAATTAGAGGCTATCAATTTTAAGTTCTGTATTTGACAATTACAAGTTCAGATCTACAAGTTATAATTTGCACTAATAATTTGTATTTAACAATTAGAAGTTCTGTATTTGACAATTACAAGTTCAGATATTCAAGTTATAATTTGAAATAATAATTAGAAGCTATCAATTTTAAGTTCTGTATTTGACAATTACAAGTTCAAATCTTCTAGTTATAATTTGCAATAATAATTAGAAGCTATCAATTTTAAGTTCTGTATTTGACAATTACTAGTTCAGATCTTCAAGTTATAATTTGCAATCACAATTTGTATTTAACAATGCTGAGTTGCGTATTTTACTATTACAAGTTCAGATCTTCAAATTATAATTTGCTATAATAATTAGAAGCTATCAATTTTAAGTTCTGTATTTGACAATTACAAGTTCAGATCTTCAAGTTATTATTTGCAATAATAATTAGAAGATATCAATTTTAAGTTCTGTATTTGACAATTACAAGTTCAGATCTTCAAGTTATAATTTACAATAATAATTAGAAGCTATCAATTTTAAGTTCTGCATTTGACAATTTCAAGTTCAGATGTTCAAGTTATAATTTGCAATAATAATTAGAAGCTATCAATTTTAAGTTCTGTATTTGACAATTACTAGTTCAGATCTTCAAGTTATAATTTGAAATAATAATTTGAATTTAACAAATCTAAGTTCTGTAATTCACTATTACAAGTTCAGATCTTCAAGTTATAATTTACAATAATAATTAGAAGCTATCTATTTTAAGTTCTGTATTTGACAATTACAAGTTCAGATCTTCAAGTTATAATTTGCACTAATAATTTGTATTTAACAATTAGAAGTTCTGTATTTGACAATTACAAGTTCAGATCTTCAAGTTATAATTTGCAATAATAATTAGAAGCTATTAATTTTAAGTTCTGTATTTGAAAATTACAAGTTCAGATCTTCAAGTTATAATTTGAAATAATAATTAGAAGCTATCAATTTTATTGATCTGTATTTGACAATTACAAGTTCAGATCTTCAAGTTATAATTTGCAATAATAATTAGAAGCTATCAATTTTAAGTGCTGTATTTGACAATTACTAGTTCAGATCTTTAAGTTATAATTTGCACTAATAATTAGTATTTAACAATTAGAAGTTCTGTATTTGACAATTACAAGTTCAGAACTTCAAGTTATAATTTTCACTAATAATTTGTATTTAACAATTAGAAGTTCTGTATTTGACTATTACAAGTTCAGATCTTCAAGTTATAATTTGAAATAATAATTAGAAGCTATCAATTTTAAGTTCTGTATTTGACAATTACAAGTTCAGATCTTCAAGTTATAATTTGCAATAATAATTAGAAGCTATCAATTTTAAGTTCTGTATTTGACAATTACTAGTTCAGATCTTCAAGTTATAATTTACAATAATAATTAGAAGCTATCAATTTTAAGTTCTGTATTTGACAATTTCAAGTTCAGATGTTCAAGTTATAATTTGCAATAATAATTAGAAGCTATCAATTTTAAGTTCTGTATTTGACAATTACTAGTTCAGATCTTCAAGTTATAATTTGAAATAATAATTTGAATTTAACAAATCTAAGTTCTGTAATTCACTATTACAAGTTCAGATCTTCAAGTTATAATTTACAATAATAATTAGAAGCTATCAATTTTAAGTTCTGTATTTGACAATTACAAGTTCAGATCTTCAAGTTATAATTTGCAATAATAATTAGAAGCTATTAATTTTAAGTTCTGTATTTGACAATTACAAGTTCAGATCTTCAAGTTATAATTTGAAATAATAATTAGAAGCTATCAATTTTATGTTCTGTATTTGACAATTACAAGTTCAGATCGTCAAGTTATAATTTGCAATAATAATTAGAAGCTATCAATTTTAAGTGCTGTATTTGACAATTACTAGTTCAGATCTTCAAGTTATAATTACCTATTACAGGTTCAGATCTTCAAGTAATAATTTGCACTAATAATTTGTATTTAACAATTCGAAGTTCTGTATTTGACTATTACAAGTTCAGATCTTCAAGTTATAATTTGAATTATAATTATAAGCTATCAATTTTAAGTTCTGTATTTGACAATTACAAGTACAGATCTTCAAATTATTATTTGCAATAATAATTAGAAGCTATCAATTTTAAGTTCTGCATTTGACAATTACAAGTTCAGATCTTCAAGTTATTATTTGCAATAATAATTAGAAGCTATTAATTTTAAGTTCTGTATTTGACAATTACAAGTTCAGATCTTCAAGTTATAATTTGAAATAATAATTAGAAGCTATCAATTTTAAGTTCTGTATTTGACAATTACAAGTTCAGATCTTCAAGTTATAATTTGCACTAATAATTTGTATTTAACAATTAGAAGTTCTGTATTTGACAATTACCAGTTCAGATCTTCTAGTTATAATTTGTAATAATAATTAGAAGCTGTCAATTTTAAGTTCTGTATTTGACAATTACAAGTTCAGATCTTCAAGTTATAATTTGCAATAATAATTAGAAGTTATCAATTTTAAGTTCTGTATTTGACAATTACTAGTTCAGATCTTCAAGTTATAATTTGAAATAATAATTTGAATTTAATAAATCTAAGTTCTGTAATTCACGATTACTAGTTCAGATCTTCACGTTATAATTTGAAATAATAATTTGAATTTAACAAATCTAAGTTCTGTAATTCACTATTACTAGTTCAGATCTTCAAGTTATAATTTACAATAATATTTAGTAGCTATCAATTTTAGTTCTGTATTTGACAAATACAAGTTCAGATCTACAAGTTATAATTTGCAATAATAATTAGAAGCTATCAATTTTAAGTTCAGTATTTGATAATTACTAGTTCAGATCTTCAAGTTATAATTTGAAATAATAATTTGAATTTAAAAAATTTAAGTTCTGTAATTCACTATTACAAGTTCAGATCTTCAAGATATAATTTACAATAATAATTATAAGCTATCAATTTTAAGTTCTGTAATTCACTATTACTAGTTCAGATCTTCAAGTTATAATTTACAATAATATTTAGTAGCTATCAATTTTAGTTCTGTATTTGACAAATACAAGTTCAGATGTTCAAGTTATAATTTGCAATAATAATTAGAAGCTATGAATTTTAAGTTCTGTATTTGACAATTACTAGTTCAGATCTTCAAGTTATAATTAGAAATAATAATTTGAATTTGACAAATCTAAGTTCTGTAATTCACTATTACAAGTTCAGATCTTCAAGTTATAATTTACAATAATAATTAGAGGCTATCAATTTTAAGTTCTGTATTTGACAATTACAAGTTCAGATCTACAAGTTATAATTTGCACTAATAATTTGTATTTAACAATTAGAAGTTCTGTATTTGACAATTACAAGTTCAGATATTCAAGTTATAATTTGAAATAATAATTAGAAGCTATCAATTTTAAGTTCTGTATTTGACAATTACAAGTTCAAATCTTCTAGTTATAATTTGCAATAATAATTAGAAGCTATCAATTTTAAGTTCTGTATTTGACAATTACTAGTTCAGATCTTCAAGTTATAATTTGCAATCACAATTTGTATTTAACAATGCTGAGTTGCGTATTTTACTATTACAAGTTCAGATCTTCAAATTATAATTTGCTATAATAATTAGAAGCTATCAATTTTAAGTTCTGTATTTGACAATTACAAGTTCAGATCTTCAAGTTATTATTTGCAATAATAATTAGAAGATATCAATTTTAAGTTCTGTATTTGACAATTACAAGTTCAGATCTTCAAGTTATAATTTACAATAATAATTAGAAGCTATCAATTTTAAGTTCTGCATTTGACAATTTCAAGTTCAGATGTTCAAGTTATAATTTGCAATAATAATTAGAAGCTATCAATTTTAAGTTCTGTATTTGACAATTACTAGTTCAGATCTTCAAGTTATAATTTGAAATAATAATTTGAATTTAACAAATCTAAGTTCTGTAATTCACTATTACAAGTTCAGATCTTCAAGTTATAATTTACAATAATAATTAGAAGCTATCTATTTTAAGTTCTGTATTTGACAATTACAAGTTCAGATCTTCAAGTTATAATTTGCACTAATAATTTGTATTTAACAATTAGAAGTTCTGTATTTGACAATTACAAGTTCAGATCTTCAAGTTATAATTTGCAATAATAATTAGAAGCTATTAATTTTAAGTTCTGTATTTGAAAATTACAAGTTCAGATCTTCAAGTTATAATTTGAAATAATAATTAGAAGCTATCAATTTTATTGATCTGTATTTGACAATTACAAGTTCAGATCTTCAAGTTATAATTTGCAATAATAATTAGAAGCTATCAATTTTAAGTGCTGTATTTGACAATTACTAGTTCAGATCTTTAAGTTATAATTTGCACTAATAATTAGTATTTAACAATTAGAAGTTCTGTATTTGACAATTACAAGTTCAGAACTTCAAGTTATAATTTTCACTAATAATTTGTATTTAACAATTAGAAGTTCTGTATTTGACTATTACAAGTTCAGATCTTCAAGTTATAATTTGAAATAATAATTAGAAGCTATCAATTTTAAGTTCTGTATTTGACAATTACAAGTTCAGATCTTCAAGTTATAATTTGCAATAATAATTAGAAGCTATCAATTTTAAGTTCTGTATTTGACAATTACTAGTTCAGATCTTCAAGTTATAATTTACAATAATAATTAGAAGCTATCAATTTTAAGTTCTGTATTTGACAATTTCAAGTTCAGATGTTCAAGTTATAATTTGCAATAATAATTAGAAGCTATCAATTTTAAGTTCTGTATTTGACAATTACTAGTTCAGATCTTCAAGTTATAATTTGAAATAATAATTTGAATTTAACAAATCTAAGTTCTGTAATTCACTATTACAAGTTCAGATCTTCAAGTTATAATTTACAATAATAATTAGAAGCTATCAATTTTAAGTTCTGTATTTGACAATTACAAGTTCAGATCTTCAAGTTATAATTTGCAATAATAATTAGAAGCTATTAATTTTAAGTTCTGTATTTGACAATTACAAGTTCAGATCTTCAAGTTATAATTTGAAATAATAATTAGAAGCTATCAATTTTATGTTCTGTATTTGACAATTACAAGTTCAGATCGTCAAGTTATAATTTGCAATAATAATTAGAAGCTATCAATTTTAAGTGCTGTATTTGACAATTACTAGTTCAGATCTTCAAGTTATAATTACCTATTACAGGTTCAGATCTTCAAGTAATAATTTGCACTAATAATTTGTATTTAACAATTCGAAGTTCTGTATTTGACTATTACAAGTTCAGATCTTCAAGTTATAATTTGAATTATAATTATAAGCTATCAATTTTAAGTTCTGTATTTGACAATTACAAGTACAGATCTTCAAATTATTATTTGCAATAATAATTAGAAGCTATCAATTTTAAGTTCTGCATTTGACAATTACAAGTTCAGATCTTCAAGTTATTATTTGCAATAATAATTAGAAGCTATTAATTTTAAGTTCTGTATTTGACAATTACAAGTTCAGATCTTCAAGTTATAATTTGAAATAATAATTAGAAGCTATCAATTTTAAGTTCTGTATTTGACAATTACAAGTTCAGATCTTCAAGTTATAATTTGCACTAATAATTTGTATTTAACAATTAGAAGTTCTGTATTTGACAATTACCAGTTCAGATCTTCTAGTTATAATTTGTAATAATAATTAGAAGCTGTCAATTTTAAGTTCTGTATTTGACAATTACAAGTTCAGATCTTCAAGTTATAATTTGCAATAATAATTAGAAGTTATCAATTTTAAGTTCTGTATTTGACAATTACTAGTTCAGATCTTCAAGTTATAATTTGAAATAATAATTTGAATTTAATAAATCTAAGTTCTGTAATTCACGATTACTAGTTCAGATCTTCACGTTATAATTTGAAATAATAATTTGAATTTAACAAATCTAAGTTCTGTAATTCACTATTACTAGTTCAGATCTTCAAGTTATAATTTACAATAATATTTAGTAGCTATCAATTTTAGTTCTGTATTTGACAAATACAAGTTCAGATCTCGAAGTTATAATTTGCAATAATAATTAGAAGCTATCAATTTTAAGTTCAGTATTTGATAATTACTAGTTCAGATCTTCAAGTTATAATTTGAAATAATAATTTGAATTTAAAAAATTTAAGTTCTGTAATTCACTATTACAAGTTCAGATCTTCAAGATATAATTTACAATAATAATTATAAGCTATCAATTTTAAGTTCTGTATTTGACAATTACTAGTTCAGATCTTCAAGTTATAATTTGAAATAATAATTTGAATTTAACAAATCTAAGTTCTGTAATTCACAATTACAAGTTCAGATCTTCAAGTTATAATTTGCAATAATAATTAGAAGCTATCAATTTTAAGTTCTGTATTTGACAATTACAAGTTCAGATCTTCAAGTTATAATTTGCACTAATAAATTGTTTTTCATAATTAGAAGTTCTGTATTTGACAATTACAAGTTCAGAACTTCAAGTTATAATTTGAAATAATAATTAGAAGCTATCAATTTTAAGTTCTGTATTTGACAATTACAAGTTCAGATCTTCCAGTTATAATTTGCAATAATAATTAGAAGCTATCAATTTTAAGTTCTGTATTTGACAATTACTAGTTCAGATCTTCAAGTTATAATTTGAAATAATAATTTGAATTTAACAAATCTAAGTTCTTTAATTCACTATTACAAGTTCAGATCTTCAAGTTATAATTTGCAATCACAATTTGTCTTTAACAATGCTAAGTTGCGTATTTGTCTATTACAATTTCAGATCGTCAAATTATAATTTCCAATAATAATTAGAAGCTATCAATTTTAAGTTCTGTATTTGACAATTACAAGTTCAGATCTTCAAGTTATAATTTGAAATAATAATTTGAATTTAACAAATCTAAGTTCTGTAATTCACTATTACAAGTTCAGATCTTCAAGTTATAATTTGCAATCACAATTTGTATTTAACAATTCGAAGTTCTGTATTTACCTATTACAAATTCAGATCTTCAAGTTATAATTTACAATAATAATTATAAGCTATCAATTTTAAGTTCTGTATTTGACAATTACTAGTTCAGATCTTCAAGTTATAATTTGAAATAATAATTTGAATTTAACAAATCTAAGTTCTGTAATTCTCTATTACAAGTTCAGATCTTCAAGTTATAATTTACAATATTAATTAGAAGCTATCAATTTTAAGTTCTGTATTTGACAATTACAAGTTCAGAACTTCAAGTTATAATTTGCACTAATAATTTGTATTTAACAATTAGAAGTTCTGTATTTGACAATTACCAGTTCAGATCTTCAAGTTATAATTTGAAATAATAATTAGAAGCTATCAATTTTAAGTTCTGTATTTGACAATTACTAGTTCAGATCTTCAAGTTATAATTTGAAATAATAATTGAATTTAACAAATCTAAGTTCTGTAATTCACTATTACAAGTTCAGATCTTCAAGTTATAATTTACAATAATAATTAGAAGCTATCAATTTTAGTTCTGTATTTGACAAATACTACAAGTTCAGAACTTCAAGTTATAATTTGCAATAATAATTAGAAGCTATCAATTTTAAGTTCTGTATTTGACAATTACTAGTTCAGATCTTTAAGTTATAATTTGCACTAATAATTTGTATTTAACAATTAGAAGTTCTGTATTTGACAATTACAAGTTCAGAACTACAAGTTATAATTTTCACTAATAATTTGTATTTAACAATTAGAAGTTCTGTATTTGACTATTACAAGTGCAGATCTTCAAATTATTATGTGCAATCTTAGTTTGAATTTAACCATTCGAAGTTCTGTATTTACCTATTACAGGTTCAGATCTTCAAGTAATAATTTGCACTAATAATTTGTATTTAACAATTCGAAGTTCTGTATTTGACTATTACAAGTTCAGATCTTCAAGTTATAATTTGAATTATAATTATAAGCTATCAATTTTAAGTTCTGTATTTGACAATTACAAGTACAGATCTTCAAATTATTATTTGCAATAATAATTAGAAGCTATCAATTTTAAGTTCTGCATTTGACAATTACAAGTTCAGATCTTCAAGTTATTATTTGCAATAATAATTAGAAGCTATTAATTTTAAGTTCTGTATTTGACAATTACAAGTTCAGATCTTCAAGTTATAATTTGAAATAATAATTAGAAGCTATCAATTTTAAGTTCTGTATTTGACAATTACAAGTTCAGATCTTCAAGTTATAATTTGCAATAATAATTAGAAGCTATCAATTTTAAGTTCTGTATTTGACAATTACAAGTCCAGATCTTCAAGTTATAATTTACAATAATAATTAGAAGCTATCAATTTTAAGTTCTGTATTTGACAATTTCAAGTTCAGATGTTCAAGTTATAATTTGCAATAATAATTAGAAGCTATCAATTTTAAGTTCTGTATTTGACAATTACTAGTTCAGATCTTCAAGTTATAATTACCTATTACAGGTTCAGATCTTCAAGTAATAATTTGCACTAATAATTTGTATTTAACAATTCGAAGTTCTGTATTTGACTATTACAAGTTCAGATCTTCAAGTTATAATTTGAATTATAATTATAAGCTATCAATTTTAAGTTCTGTATTTGACAATTACAAGTACAGATCTTCAAATTATTATTTGCAATAATAATTAGAAGCTATCAATTTTAAGTTCTGCATTTGACAATTACAAGTTCAGATCTTCAAGTTATTATTTGCAATAATAATTAGAAGCTATTAATTTTAAGTTCTGGATTTGACAATTACAAGTTCAGATCTTCAAGTTATAATTTGAAATAATAATTAGAAGCTATCAATTTTAAGTTCTGTATTTGACAATTACAAGTTCAGATCTTCAAGTTATAATTTGCACTAATAATTTGTATTTAACAATTAGAAGTTCTGTATTTGACAATTACCAGTTCAGATCTTCTAGTTATAATTTGTAATAATAATTAGAAGCTGTCAATTTTAAGTTCTGTATTTGACAATTACAAGTTCAGATCTTCAAGTTATAATTTGCAATAATAATTAGAAGTTATCAATTTTAAGTTCTGTATTTGACAATTACTAGTTCAGATCTTCAAGTTATAATTAGAAATAATAATTTGAATTTAATAAATCTAAGTTCTGTAATTCACGATTACTAGTTCAGATCTTCACGTTATAATTTGAAATAATAATTTGAATTTAACAAATCTAAGTTCTGTAATTCACTATTACTAGTTCAGATCTTCAAGTTATAATTTACAATAATATTTAGTAGCTATCAATTTTAGTTCTGTATTTGACAAATACAAGTTCAGATCTACAAGTTATAATTTGCAATAATAATTAGAAGCTATCAATTTTAAGTTCAGTATTTGATAATTACTAGTTCAGATCTTCAAGTTATAATTTGAAATAATAATTTGAATTTAAAAAATTTAAGTTCTGTAATTCACTATTACAAGTTCAGATCTTCAAGATATAATTTACAATAATAATTATAAGCTATCAATTTTAAGTTCTGTATTTGACAATTACTAGTTCAGATCTTCAAGTTATAATTTGAAATAATAATTTGAATTTAACAAATCTAAGTTCTGTAATTCACAATTACAAGTTCAGATCTTCAAGTTATAATTTGCAATAATAATTAGAAGCTATCAATTATAAGTTCTGTATTTGACAATTACAAGTTCAGATCTTCAAGTTATAATTTGCACTAATAAATTGTTTTTCATAATTAGAAGTTCAGTATTTGACAATTACAAGTTCAGAACTTCAAGTTATAATTTGAAATAATAATTAGAAGCTATCAATTTTAAGTTCTGTATTTGACAATTACAAGTTCAGATCTTCCAGTTATAATTTGCAATAATAATTAGAAGCTATCAATTTTAAGTTCTGTATTTGACAATTACTAGTTCAGATCTTCAAGTTATAATTTGAAATAATAATTTGAATTTAACAAATCTAAGTTCTTTAATTCACTATTACAAGTTCAGATCTTCAAGTTATAATTTGCAATCACAATTTGTCTTTAACAATGCTAAGTTGCGTATTTGTCTATTACAATTTCAGATCTTCAAATTATAATTTGCAATAATAATTAGAAGCTATCAATTTTAAGTTCTGTATTTGACAATTACAAGTTCAGATCTTCAAGTTATAATTTGAAATAATAATTTGAATTTAACAAATCTAAGTTCTGTAATTCACTATTACAAGTTCAGATCTTCGAGTTATAATTTGCAATCACAATTTGTATTTAACAATTCGAAGTTCTGTATTTACCTATTACAAATTCAGATCTTCAAGTTATAATTTACAATAATAATTATAAGCTATCAATTTTAAGTTCTGTATTTGACAATTACTAGTTCAGATCTTCAAGTTATAATTTGAAATAATAATTTGAATTTAACAAATCTAAGTTCTGTAATTCTCTATTACAAGTTCAGATCTTCAAGTTATAATTTACAATAATAATTAGAAGCTATCAATTTTAAGTTCTGTATTTGACAATTACAAGTTCAGAACTTCAAGTTATAATTTGCACTAATAATTTGTATTTAACAATTAGAAGTTCTGTATTTGACAATTACCAGTTCAGATCTTCAAGTTATAATTTGAAATAATAATTAGAAGCTATCAATTTTAAGTTCTGTATTTGACAATTACTAGTTCAGATCTTCAAGTTGTAATTTGAAATAATAATTGAATTTAACAAATCTAAGTTCTGTAATTCACTATTACAAGTTCAGATCTTCAAGATATAATTTACAATAATAATTATAAGCTATCAATTTTAAGTTCTGCATTTGACAATTACAAGTACAGATCTTCAAATTATTATTTGCAATAATAATTAGAAGCTATCAATTTTAAGTTCTGCATTTGACAATTACAAGTTCAGATCTTCAAGTTATAATTTGAATTATAATTATAAGCTATCAATTTTAAGTTCTGTATTTGACAATTACAAGTACAGATCTTCAAATTATTATTTGCAATAATAATTAGAAGCTATCAATTTTAAGTTCTGCATTTGACAATTACAAGTTCAGATCTTCAAGTTATTATTTGCAATAATAATTAGAAGCTATTAATTTTAAGTTCTGTATTTGACAATTACAAGTTCAGATCTTCAAGTTATAATTTGAAATAATAATTAGAAGCTATCAATTTTAAGTTCTGTATTTGACAATTACAAGTTCAGATCTTCAAGTTATAATTTGCAATAATAATTAGAAGCTATCAATTTTAAGTTCTGTATTTGACAATTACAAGTTCAGATCTTCAAGTTATAATTTACAATAATAATTAGAAGCTATCAATTTTAAGTTCTGTATTTGACAATTTCAAGTTCAGATGTTCAAGTTATAATTTGCAATAATAATTAGAAGCTATCAATTTTAAGTTCTGTATTTGACAATTACTAGTTCAGATCTTCAAGTTATAATTACCTATTACAGGTTCAGATCTTCAAGTAATAATTTGCACTAATAATTTGTATTTAACAATTCGAAGTTCTGTATTTGACTATTACAAGTTCAGATCTTCAAGTTATAATTTGAATTATAATTATAAGCTATCAATTTTAAGTTCTGTATTTGACAATTACAAGTACAGATCTTCAAATTATTATTTGCAATAATAATTAGAAGCTATCAATTTTAAGTTCTGCATTTGACAATTACAAGTTCAGATCTTCAAGTTATTATTTGCAATAATAATTAGAAGCTATTAATTTTAAGTTCTGTATTTGACAATTACAAGTTCAGATCTTCAAGTTATAATTTGATATAATAATTAGAAGCTATCAATTTTAAGTTCTGTATTTGACAATTACAAGTTCAGATCTTCAAGTTATAATTTGCACTAATAATTTGTATTTAACAATTAGAAGTTCTGTATTTGACAATTACCAGTTCAGATCTTCTAGTTATAATTTGTAATAATAATTAGAAGCTGTCAATTTTAAGTTCTGTATTTGACAATTACAAGTTCAGATCTTCAAGTTATAATTTGCAATAATAATTAGAAGCTATCAATTTTAAGTTCTGCATTTGACAATTACAAGTTCAGATCTTCAAGTTATTATTTGCAATAATAATTAGAAGCTATTAATTTTAAGTTCTGTATTTGACAATTACAAGTTCAGATCTTCAAGTTATAATTTGAAATAATAATTAGAACCTATCAATTTTAAGTTCTGTATTTGACAATTACAAGTTCAGATCTTCAAGTTATAATTTGCAATAATAATTAGAAGCTATCAATTTTAAGTTCTGTATTTGACAATTACAAGTTCAGATCTTCAAGTTATAATTTACAATAATAATTAGAAGCTATCAATTTTAAGTTCTGTATTTGACAATTACAAGTTCAGATCTTCAAGTTATAATTTGCACTAATAATTTGTATTTAACAATTAGAAGTTCTGTATTAGACAATTACCAGTTCAGATCTTCTAGTTATAATTTGTAATAATAATTAGAAGCTGTCAATTTTAAGTTCTGTATTTGACAATTACAAGTTCAGATCTTCAAGTTATAATTTGCAATAATAATTAGAAGTTATCAATTTTAAGTTCTGTATTTGACAATTACTAGTTCAGATCTTCAAGTTATAATTTGAAATAATAATTTGAATTTAATAAATCTAAGTTCTGTAATTCACGATTACTAGTTCAGATCTTCACGTTATAATTTGAAATAATAATTTGAATTTAACAAATCTAAGTTCTGTAATTCACTATTACTAGTTCAGATCTTCAAGTTATAATTTACAATAATATTTAGTAGCTATCAATTTTAGTTCTGTATTTGACAAATACAAGTTCAGATCTACAAGTTATAATTTGCAATAATAATTAGAAGCTATCAATTTTAAGTTCAGTATTTGATAATTACTAGTTCAGATCTTCAAGTTATAATTTGAAATAATAATTTGAATTTAAAAAATTTAAGTTCTGTAATTCACTATTACAAGTTCAGATCTTCAAGATATAATTTACAATAATAATTATAAGCTATCAATTTTAAGTTCTGTATTTGACAATTACTAGTTCAGATCTTCAAGTTATAATTTGAAATAATAATTTGAATTTAACAAATCTAAGTTCTGTAATTCACAATTACAAGTTCAGATCTTCAAGTTATAATTTGCAATAATAATTAGAAGCTATCAATTTTAAGTTCTGTATTTGACAATTACAAGTTCAGATCTTCAAGTTATAATTTGCACTAATAAATTGTTTTTCATAATTAGAAGTTCTGTATTTGACAATTACAAGTTCAGAACTTCAAGTTATAATTTGAAATAATAATTAGAAGCTATCAATTTTAAGTTCTGTATTTGACAATTACAAGTTCAGATCTTCCAGTTATAATTTGCAATAATAATTAGAAGCTATCAATTTTAAGTTCTGTATTTGACAATTACTAGTTCAGATCTTCAAGTTATAATTTGAAATAATAATTTGAATTTAACAAATCTAAGTTCTTTAATTCACTATTACAAGTTCAGATCTTCAAGTTATAATTTGCAATCACAATTTGTCTTTAACAATGCTAAGTTGCGTATTTGTCTATTACAATTTCAGATCTTCAAATTATAATTTGCAATAATAATTAGAAGCTATCAATTTTAAGTTCTGTATTTGACAATTACAAGTTCAGATCTTCAAGTTATAATTTGAAATAATAATTTGAATTTAACAAATCTAAGTTCTGTAATTCACTATTACAAGTTCAGATCTTCGAGTTATAATTTGCAATCACAATTTGTATTTAACAATTCGAAGTTCTGTATTTACCTATTACAAATTCAGATCTTCAAGTTATAATTTACAATAATAATTATAAGCTATCAATTTTAAGTTCTGTATTTGACAATTACTAGTTCAGATCTTCAAGTTATAATTTGCACTAATAATTTGTATTTAACAATTAGAAGTTCTGTATTTGACAATTACCAGTTCAGATCTTCAAGTTATAATTTGAAATAATAATTAGAAGCTATCAATTTTAAGTTCTGTATTTGACAATTACTAGTTCAGATCTTTAAGTTGTAATTTGAAATAATAATTGAATTTAACAAATCTAAGTTCTGTAATTCACTATTACAAGTTCAGATCTTCAAGTTATAATTTACAATAATAATTAGAAGCTATCAATTTTAGTTCTGTATTTGACAAATACTACAAGTTCAGAACTTCAAGTTATAATTTGCAATAATAATTAGAAGCTATCAATTTTAAGTTCTGTATTTGACAATTACTAGTTCAGATCTTCAAGTTATAATTTGAAATAAAAATTTGAATTTAAAAAATCTAAGTTCTGTAATTCACTATTACAAGTTCAGATCTTCAAGATATAATTTACAATAATAATTATAAGCTATCAATTTTAAGTTCTGCATTTGACAATTACAAGTACAGATCTTCAAATTATTATTTGCAATAATAATTAGAAGCTATCAATTTTAAGTTCTGCATTTGACAATTACAAGTTCAGATCTTCAAGTTATAATTTGAATTATAATTATAAGCTATCAATTTTAAGTTCTGTATTTGACAATTACAAGTACAGATCTTCAAATTATTATTTGCAATAATAATTAGAAGCTATCAATTTTAAGTTCTGCATTTGACAATTACAAGTTCAGATCTTCAAGTTATTATTTGCAATAATAATTAGAAGCTATTAATTTTAAGTTCTGTATTTGACAATTACAAGTTCAGATCTTCAAGTTATAATTTGAAATAATAATTAGAAGCTATCAATTTTAAGTTCTGTATTTGACAATTACAAGTTCAGATCTTCAAGTTATAATTTGCAATAATAATTAGAAGCTATCAATTTTAAGTTCTGTATTTGACAATTACAAGTTCAGATCTTCAAGTTATAATTTACAATAATAATTAGAAGCTATCAATTTTAAGTTCTGTATTTGACAATTTCAAGTTCAGATGTTCAAGTTATAATTTGCAATAATAATTAGAAGCTATCAATTTTAAGTTCTGTATTTGACAATTACTAGTTCAGATCTTCAAGTTATAATTACCTATTACAGGTTCAGATCTTCAAGTAATAATTTGCACTAATAATTTGTATTTAACAATTCGAAGTTCTGTATTTGACTATTACAAGTTCAGATCTTCAAGTTATAATTTGAATTATAATTATAAGCTATCAATTTTAAGTTCTGTATTTGACAATTACAAGTACAGATCTTCAAATTATTATTTGCAATAATAATTAGAAGCTATCAATTTTAAGTTCTGCATTTGACAATTACAAGTTCAGATCTTCAAGTTATTATTTGCAATAATAATTAGAAGCTATTAATTTTAAGTTCTGTATTTGACAATTACAAGTTCAGATCTTCAAGTTATAATTTGATATAATAATTAGAAGCTATCAATTTTAAGTTCTGTATTTGACAATTACAAGTTCAGATCTTCAAGTTATAATTTGCACTAATAATTTGTATTTAACAATTAGAAGTTCTGTATTTGACAATTACCAGTTCAGATCTTCTAGTTATAATTTGTAATAATAATTAGAAGCTGTCAATTTTAAGTTCTGTATTTGACAATTACAAGTTCAGATCTTCAAGTTATAATTTGCAATAATAATTAGAAGCTATCAATTTTAAGTTCTGCATTTGACAATTACAAGTTCAGATCTTCAAGTTATTATTTGCAATAATAATTAGAAGCTATTAATTTTAAGTTCTGTATTTGACAATTACAAGTTCAGATCTTCAAGTTATAATTTGAAATAATAATTAGAACCTATCAATTTTAAGTTCTGTATTTGACAATTACAAGTTCAGATCTTCAAGTTATAATTTGCAATAATAATTAGAAGCTATCAATTTTAAGTTCTGTATTTGACAATTACAAGTTCAGATCTTCAAGTTATAATTTACAATAATAATTAGAAGCTATCAATTTTAAGTTCTGTATTTGACAATTTCAAGTTCAGATGTTCAAGTTATAATTTGCAATAATAATTAGAAGCTATCAATTTTAAGTTCTGTATTTGACAATTACTAGTTCAGATCTTCAAGTTATAATTACCTATTACAGGTTCAGATCTTCAAGTAATAATTTGCACTAATAATTTGTATTTAACAATTCGAAGTTCTGTATTTGACAATTACAAGTTCAGATCTTCAAGTTATAATTTGAAATAATAATTAGAAGCTATCAATTTTAAGTTCTGTATTTGACAATTACAAGTTCAGATCTTCAAGTTATAATTTGCACTAATAATTTGTATTTAACAATTAGAAGTTCTGTATTAGACAATTACCAGTTCAGATCTTCTAGTTATAATTTGTAATAATAATTAGAAGCTGTCAATTTTAAGTTCTGTATTTGACAATTACAAGTTCAGATCTTCAAGTTATAATTTGCAATAATAATTAGAAGTTATCAATTTTAAGTTCTGTATTTGACAATTACTAGTTCAGATCTTCAAGTTATAATTTGAAATAATAATTTGAATTTAATAAATCTAAGTTCTGTAATTCACGATTACTAGTTCAGATCTTCACGTTATAATTTGAAATAATAATTTGAATTTAACAAATCTAAGTTCTGTAATTCACTATTACTAGTTCAGATCTTCAAGTTATAATTTACAATAATATTTAGTAGCTATCAATTTTAGTTCTGTATTTGACAAATACAAGTTCAGATCTACAAGTTATAATTTGCAATAATAATTAGAAGCTATCAATTTTAAGTTCAGTATTTGATAATTACTAGTTCAGATCTTCAAGTTATAATTTGAAATAATAATTTGAATTTAAAAAATTTAAGTTCTGTAATTCACTATTACAAGTTCAGATCTTCAAGATATAATTTACAATAATAATTATAAGCTATCAATTTTAAGTTCTGTATTTGACAATTACTAGTTCAGATCTTCAAGTTATAATTTGAAATAATAATTTGAATTTAACAAATCTAAGTTCTGTAATTCACAATTACAAGTTCAGATCTTCAAGTTATAATTTGCAATAATAATTAGAAGCTATCAATTTTAAGTTCTGTATTTGACAATTACAAGTTCAGATCTTCAAGTTATAATTTGCACTAATAAATTGTTTTTCATAATTAGAAGTTCTGTATTTGACAATTACAAGTTCAGAACTTCAAGTTATAATTTGAAATAATAATTAGAAGCTATCAATTTTAAGTTCTGTATTTGACAATTACAAGTTCAGATCTTCCAGTTATAATTTGCAATAATAATTAGAAGCTATCAATTTTAAGTTCTGTATTTGACAATTACTAGTTCAGATCTTCAAGTTATAATTTGAAATAATAATTTGAATTTAACAAATCTAAGTTCTTTAATTCACTATTACAAGTTCAGATCTTCAAGTTATAATTTGCAATCACAATTTGTCTGTAACAATGCTAAGTTGCGTATTTGTCTATTACAATTTCAGATCTTCAAATTATAATTTGCAATAATAATTAGAAGCTATCAATTTTAAGTTCTGTATTTGACAATTACAAGTGCAGATCTTCAAGTTATAATTTGAAATAATAATTTGAATTTAACAAATCTAAGTTCTGTAATTCACTATTACAAGTTCAGATCTTCAAGTTATAATTTGCAATCACAATTTGTATTTAACAATTCGAAGTTCTGTATTTACCTATTACAAATTCAGATCTTCAAGTTATAATTTACAATAATAATTATAAGCTATCAATTTTAAGTTCTGTATTTGACAATTACTAGTTCAGATCTTCAAGTTATAATTTGAAATAATAATTTGAATTTAACAAATCTAAGTTCTGTAATTCTCTATTACAAGTTCAGATCTTCAAGTTATAATTTACAATAATAATTAGAAGCTATCAATTTTAAGTTCTGTATTTGACAATTACAAGTTCAGAACTTCAAGTTATAATTTGCACTAATAATTTGTATTTAACAATTAGAAGTTCTGTATTTGGCAATTACCAGTTCAGATCTTCAAGTTATAATTTGAAATAATAATTAGAAGCTATCAATTTTAAGTTCTGTATTTGACAATTACTAGTTCAGATCTTCAAGTTATAATTTGAAATAATAATTGAATTTAACAAATCTAAGTTCTGTAATTCACTATTACAAGTTCAGATCTTCAAGTTATAATTTACATTAATAATTAGAAGCTATCAATTTTAGTTCTGTATTTGACAAATACTACAAGTTCAGAACTTCAAGTTATAATTTGCAATAATAATTAGAAGCTATCAATTTTAAGTTCTGTATTTGACAATTACTAGTTCAGATCTTTAAGTTATAATTTGCACTAATAATTTGTATTTAACAATTAGAAGTTCTGTATTTGACAATTACAAGTTCAGAACTTCAAGTTATAATTTTCACTAATAATTTGTATTTAACAATTAGAAGTTCTGTATTTGACTATTACAAGTGCAGATCTTCAAATTATTATGTGCAATCTTAGTTTGAATTTAACCATTCGAAGTTCTGTATTTACCTATTACAGGTTCAGATCTTCAAGTAATAATTTGCACTAATAATTTGTATTTAACAATTCGAAGTTCTGTATTTGACTATTACAAGTTCAGATCTTCAAGTTATAATTTGAATTATAATTATAAGCTATCAATTTTAAGTTCTGTATTTGACAATTACAAGTACAGATCTTCAAATTATTATTTGCAATAATAATTAGAAGCTATCAATTTTAAGTTCTGCATTTGACAATTACAAGTTCAGATCTTCAAGTTATTATTTGCAATAATAATTAGAAGCTATTAATTTTAAGTTCTGTATTTGACAATTACAAGTTCAGATCTTCAAGTTATAATTTGAAATAATAATTAGAAGCTATCAATTTTAAGTTCTGTATTTGACAATTACAAGTTCAGATCTTCAAGTTATAATTTGCAATAATAATTAGAAGCTATCAATTTTAAGTTCTGTATTTGACAATTACAAGTTCAGATCTTCAAGTTATAATTTACAATAATAATTAGAAGCTATCAATTTTAAGTTCTGTATTTGACAATTTCAAGTTCAGATGTTCAAGTTATAATTTGCAATAATAATTAGAAGCTATCAATTTTAAGTTCTGTATTTGACAATTACTAGTTCAGATCTTCAAGTTATAATTACCTATTACAGGTTCAGATCTTCAAGTAATAATTTGCACTAATAATTTGTATTTAACAATTCGAAGTTCTGTATTTGACTATTACAAGTTCAGATCTTCAAGTTATAATTTGAATTATAATTATAAGCTATCAATTTTAAGTTCTGTATTTGACAATTACAAGTACAGATCTTCAAATTATTATTTGCAATAATAATTAGAAGCTATCAATTTTAAGTTCTGCATTTGACAATTACAAGTTCAGATCTTCAAGTTATTATTTGCAATAATAATTAGAAGCTATTAATTTTAAGTTCTGTATTTGACAATTACAAGTTCAGATCTTCAAGTTATAATTTGCAATAATAATTAGAAGCTATCAATTTTAAGTTCTGTATTTGACAATTACTAGTTCAGATCTTCAAGTTATAATTAGAAATAATAATTTGAATTTGACAAATCTAAGTTCTGTAATTCACTATTACAAGTTCAGATCTTCAAGTTATAATTTACAATAATAATTAGAAGCTATCAATTTTAAGTTCTGTATTTGACAATTACAAGTTCAGATCTACAAGTTATAATTTGCACTAATAATTTGTATTTAACAATTAGAAGTTCTGTATTTGACAATTACAAGTTCAGATATTCAAGTTATAATTTGAAATAATAATTAGAAGCTATCAATTTTAAGTTCTGTATTTGGCAATTACAAGTTCAGATCTTCTAGTTATAATTTGCAATAATAATTAGAAGCTATCAATTTTAAGTTCTGTATTTGACAATTACTAGTTCAGATCTTCAAGTTATAATTTGAAATAATAATTTGAATTTAACAAATCTATGTTCTGTAATTCATTATTACAAGTTCAGATCTTCAAGTTATAATTTACAATAATAATTAGAAGCTATAAATTTTAAGTTCTGTATTTGACAATTACAAGTTCAGATCTTCAAGTTATAATTTGCACTAATAATTTGTATTTAACAATTAGAAGTTCTGTATTTGACAATTACAAGTTCAGATCTTCAAGTTATAATTTGCAATAATAATTAGAAGCTATCAATTTTAAGTTCTGTATTTGACAATTACTAGTTCAGATCTTCAAGTATAATTTGAAATAATAATTGAATTTAACAAATCTAAGTTCTGTAATTCACTATTACAAGTTCAGATCTTCAAGTTATAATTTACAATAATAATTAGAACCTATCAATTTTAGTTCTGTATTTGACAAATACAAGTTCAGAACTTCAAGTTATAATTTGCAATAATAATTAGAAGCTATCAATTTTAAGTTCTGTATTTGACAATTACTAGTTCAGATCATCAAATAATAATTTGAAATAATAATTTGAATTTAACAAATCTAACTTCTGTAATTCACTATTACAAGTTCAGATCTTCAAGTTATAATTTACAATAATAATTTGAAGCTATCAATTTTAAGTGCTGTATTTGACAATTACTAGTTCAGATCTTGAAGTTATAATTTGCACTAATATTTTGGATTTAACAATTCGAAGTTCTGTATTTGACTATTACAAGTTCAGATCTTCAAGTTATAATTTGCAATAATAATTAGAAGCTATCAATTTTAAGTTCTGTATTTGACAATTACTAGTTCAGATCTTCAAGTTATAATTAGAAATAATAATTTGAATTTGAAAAATCTAAGTTCTGTCATTCACTATTACAAGTTCAGATCTTCAAGTTATAATTTACAATAATAATTAGAAGCTATCAATTTTAAGTTCTGTATTTGACAATTACAAGTTCAGATCTACAAGTTATAATTTGCACTAATAATTTGTATTTAACAATTAGAAGTTCTGTATTTGACAATTACAAGTTCAGATATTCAAGTTATAATTTGAAATAATAATTAGAAGCTATCAATTTTAAGTTCTGTATTTGACAATTACAAGTTCAGATCTTCTAGTTATAATTTGCAATAATAACTAGAAGCTATCAATTTTAAGTTCTGTATTTGACAATTACTAGTTCAGATCTTCAAGTTATAATTTGAAATAATAATTTAAATTTAACAAATCTAAGTTCTGTAATTCACTATTACAAGTTCAGATCTTCAAGTTATAATTTACAATAATAATTAGAAGCTATAAATTTTAAGTTCTGTATTTGACAATTACAAGTTCAGATCTTCAAGTTATAATTTGCACTAATAATTTGTATTTAACAATTAGAAGTTCTGTATTTGACAATTACAAGTTCAGATCTTTAAGTTATAATTTGCACTAATAATTTGTATTTAACAATTAGAAGTTCTGTATTTGACAATTACAAGTTCAGATCTTCAAGTTATAATTTGCAATAATAATTAGAAGCTATCAATTTTAAGTTCTGTATTTGACAATTACTAGTTCAGATCTTGAAGTTATAATTTGCACTAATAATTTGTATTTAACAATTAGAAGTTCTGTATTTGACTATTACAAGTTCAGATCTTCGAATTATTACTTGCAATCTTAGTTTCAATTTAACAATTCGAAGTTCTGTATTTACCTATTACAGGTTCAGATCTTCAAGTTATAATTTGCAATCACAATTTGTATTTAACAATGCTAAGTTGCGTATTTTACTATTACAAGTTCAGATCTTCAAATTATAATTTGCTATCATAATTAGAAGCTATCAATTTTAAGTTCTGTATTTGACAATTTCAAGTTCAGATCTTCAAGTTATTATTTGCAATAATAATTAGAAGATATCAATTTTAAGTTCTGTATTTGACAACTACAAGTTCAGATCTTCAAGTTATAATTTACAATAATAATTAGAAGCTATCAATTTTAAGTTCTGTATTTGACAATTTCAAGTTCAGATGTTCAAGTTATAATTTGCAATAATAATTAGAAGCTATGAATTTTAAGTTCTGTATTTGACAATTACTAGTTCAGATCTTCAAGTTATAATTAGAAATAATAATTTGAATTTGACAAATCTAAGTTCTGTAATTCACTATTACAAGTTCAGATCTTCAAGTTATAATTTACAATAATAATTAGAGGCTATCAATTTTAAGTTCTGTATTTGACAATTACAAGTTCAGATCTACAAGTTATAATTTGCACTAATAATTTGTATTTAACAATTAGAAGTTCTGTATTTGACAATTACAAGTTCAGATATTCAAGTTATAATTTGAAATAATAATTAGAAGCTATCAATTTTAAGTTCTGTATTTGACAATTACAAGTTCAAATCTTCTAGTTATAATTTGAATTATAATTATAAGCTATCAATTTTAAGTTCTGTATTTGACAATTACAAGTACAGATCTTCAAATTATTATTTGCAATAATAATTAGAAGCTATCAATTTTAAGTTCTGCATTTGACAATTACAAGTTCAGATCTTCAAGTTATTATTTGCAATAATAATTAGAAGCTATTAATTTTAAGTTCTGTATTTGACAATTACAAGTTCAGATCTTCAAGTTATAATTTGAAATAATAATTAGAAGCTATCAATTTTAAGTTCTGTATTTGACAATTACAAGTTCAGATCTTCAAGTTATAATTTGCAATAATAATTAGAAGCTATCAATTTTAAGTTCTGTATTTGACAATTACAAGTTCAGATCTTCAAGTTATAATTTACAATAATAATTAGAAGCTATCAATTTTAAGTTCTGTATTTGACAATTTCAAGTTCAGATGTTCAAGTTATAATTTGCAATAATAATTAGAAGCTATCAATTTTAAGTTCTGTATTTGACAATTACTAGTTCAGATCTTCAAGTTATAATTACCTATTACAGGTTCAGATCTTCAAGTAATAATTTGCACTAATAATTTGTATTTAACAATTCGAAGTTCTGTATTTGACTATTACAAGTTCAGATCTTCAAGTTATAATTTGAATTATAATTATAAGCTATCAATTTTAAGTTCTGTATTTGACAATTACAAGTACAGATCTTCAAATTATTATTTGCAATAATAATTAGAAGCTATCAATTTTAAGTTCTGCATTTGACAATTACAAGTTCAGATCTTCAAGTTATTATTTGCAATAATAATTAGAAGCTATTAATTTTAAGTTCTGTATTTGACAATTACAAGTTCAGATCTTCAAGTTATAATTTGCAATAATAATTAGAAGCTATCAATTTTAAGTTCTGTATTTGACAATTACTAGTTCAGATCTTCAAGTTATAATTAGAAATAATAATTTGAATTTGACAAATCTAAGTTCTGTAATTCACTATTACAAGTTCAGATCTTCAAGTTATAATTTACAATAATAATTAGAAGCTATCAATTTTAAGTTCTGTATTTGACAATTACAAGTTCAGATCTACAAGTTATAATTTGCACTAATAATTTGTATTTAACAATTAGAAGTTCTGTATTTGACAATTACAAGTTCAGATATTCAAGTTATAATTTGAAATAATAATTAGAAGCTATCAATTTTAAGTTCTGTATTTGGCAATTACAAGTTCAGATCTTCTAGTTATAATTTGCAATAATAATTAGAAGCTATCAATTTTAAGTTCTGTATTTGACAATTACTAGTTCAGATCTTCAAGTTATAATTTGAAATAATAATTTGAATTTAACAAATCTATGTTCTGTAATTCATTATTACAAGTTCAGATCTTCAAGTTATAATTTACAATAATAATTAGAAGCTATAAATTTTAAGTTCTGTATTTGACAATTACAAGTTCAGATCTTCAAGTTATAATTTGCACTAATAATTTGTATTTAACAATTAGAAGTTCTGTATTTGACAATTACAAGTTCAGATCTTCAAGTTATAATTTGCAATAATAATTAGAAGCTATCAATTTTAAGTTCTGTATTTGACAATTACTAGTTCAGATCTTCAAGTATAATTTGAAATAATAATTGAATTTAACAAATCTAAGTTCTGTAATTCACTATTACAAGTTCAGATCTTCAAGTTATAATTTACAATAATAATTAGAACCTATCAATTTTAGTTCTGTATTTGACAAATACAAGTTCAGAACTTCAAGTTATAATTTGCAATAATAATTAGAAGCTATCAATTTTAAGTTCTGTATTTGACAATTACTAGTTCAGATCATCAAATAATAATTTGAAATAATAATTTGAATTTAACAAATCTAACTTCTGTAATTCACTATTACAAGTTCAGATCTTCAAGTTATAATTTACAATAATAATTTGAAGCTATCAATTTTAAGTGCTGTATTTGACAATTACTAGTTCAGATCTTGAAGTTATAATTTGCACTAATATTTTGGATTTAACAATTCGAAGTTCTGTATTTGACTATTACAAGTTCAGATCTTCAAGTTATAATTTGCAATAATAATTAGAAGCTATCAATTTTAAGTTCTGTATTTGACAATTACTAGTTCAGATCTTCAAGTTATAATTAGAAATAATAATTTGAATTTGAAAAATCTAAGTTCTGTCATTCACTATTACAAGTTCAGATCTTCAAGTTATAATTTACAATAATAATTAGAAGCTATCAATTTTAAGTTCTGTATTTGACAATTACAAGTTCAGATCTACAAGTTATAATTTGCACTAATAATTTGTATTTAACAATTAGAAGTTCTGTATTTGACAATTACAAGTTCAGATATTCAAGTTATAATTTGAAATAATAATTAGAAGCTATCAATTTTAAGTTCTGTATTTGACAATTACAAGTTCAGATCTTCTAGTTATAATTTGCAATAATAACTAGAAGCTATCAATTTTAAGTTCTGTATTTGACAATTACTAGTTCAGATCTTCAAGTTATAATTTGAAATAATAATTTAAATTTAACAAATCTAAGTTCTGTAATTCACTATTACAAGTTCAGATCTTCAAGTTATAATTTACAATAATAATTAGAAGCTATAAATTTTAAGTTCTGTATTTGACAATTACAAGTTCAGATCTTCAAGTTATAATTTGCACTAATAATTTGTATTTAACAATTAGAAGTTCTGTATTTGACAATTACAAGTTCAGATCTTTAAGTTATAATTTGCACTAATAATTTGTATTTAACAATTAGAAGTTCTGTATTTGACAATTACAAGTTCAGATCTTCAAGTTATAATTTGCAATAATAATTAGAAGCTATCAATTTTAAGTTCTGTATTTGACAATTACTAGTTCAGATCTTGAAGTTATAATTTGCACTAATAATTTGTATTTAACAATTAGAAGTTCTGTATTTGACTATTACAAGTTCAGATCTTCGAATTATTACTTGCAATCTTAGTTTCAATTTAACAATTCGAAGTTCTGTATTTACCTATTACAGGTTCAGATCTTCAAGTTATAATTTGCAATCACAATTTGTATTTAACAATGCTAAGTTGCGTATTTTACTATTACAAGTTCAGATCTTCAAATTATAATTTGCTATCATAATTAGAAGCTATCAATTTTAAGTTCTGTATTTGACAATTTCAAGTTCAGATCTTCAAGTTATTATTTGCAATAATAATTAGAAGATATCAATTTTAAGTTCTGTATTTGACAACTACAAGTTCAGATCTTCAAGTTATAATTTACAATAATAATTAGAAGCTATCAATTTTAAGTTCTGTATTTGACAATTTCAAGTTCAGATGTTCAAGTTATAATTTGCAATAATAATTAGAAGCTATGAATTTTAAGTTCTGTATTTGACAATTACTAGTTCAGATCTTCAAGTTATAATTAGAAATAATAATTTGAATTTGACAAATCTAAGTTCTGTAATTCACTATTACAAGTTCAGATCTTCAAGTTATAATTTACAATAATAATTAGAGGCTATCAATTTTAAGTTCTGTATTTGACAATTACAAGTTCAGATCTACAAGTTATAATTTGCACTAATAATTTGTATTTAACAATTAGAAGTTCTGTATTTGACAATTACAAGTTCAGATATTCAAGTTATAATTTGAAATAATAATTAGAAGCTATCAATTTTAAGTTCTGTATTTGACAATTACAAGTTCAAATCTTCTAGTTATAATTTGCAATAATAATTAGAAGCTATCAATTTTAAGTTCTGTATTTGACAATTACTAGTTCAGATCTTCAAGTTATAATTTGCAATCACAATTTGTATTTAACAATGCTGAGTTGCGTATTTTACTATTACAAGTTCAGATCTTCAAATTATAATTTGCTATAATAATTAGAAGCTATCAATTTTAAGTTCTGTATTTGACAATTACAAGTTCAGATCTTCAAGTTATTATTTGCAATAATAATTAGAAGATATCAATTTTAAGTTCTGTATTTGACAATTACAAGTTCAGATCTTCAAGTTATAATTTACAATAATAATTAGAAGCTATCAATTTTAAGTTCTGTATTTGACAATTTCAAGTTCAGATGTTCAAGTTATAATTTGCAATAATAATTAGAAGCTATCAATTTTAAGTTCTGTATTTGACAATTACTAGTTCAGATCTTCAAGTTATAATTTGAAATAATAATTAGAAGCTATTAATTTTAAGTTCTGTATTTGAAAATTACAAGTTCAGATCTTCAAGTTATAATTTGAAATAATAATTAGAAGCTATCAATTTTATTGATCTGTATTTGACAATTACAAGTTCAGATCTTCAAGTTATAATTTGCAATAATAATTAGAAGCTATCAATTTTAAGTGCTGTATTTGACAATTACTAGTTCAGATCTTTAAGTTATAATTTGCACTAATAATTTGTATTTAACAATTAGAAGTTCTGTATTTGACAATTACAAGTTCAGAACTTCAAGTTATAATTTTCACTAATAATTTGTATTTAACAATTAGAAGTTCTGTATTTGACTATTACAAGTGCAGATCTTCAAATTATTATGTGCAATCTTAGTTTGAATTTAACCATTCGAAGTTCTGTATTTACCTATTACAGGTTCAGATCTTCAAGTAATAATTTGCACTAATAATTTGTATTTAACAATTCGAAGTTCTGTATTTGACTATTACAAGTTCAGATCTTCAAGTTATAATTTGCAATAATAATTAGAAGCTATCAATTTTAAGTGCTGTATTTGACAATTACTAGTTCAGATCTTTAAGTTATAATTTGCACTAATAATTTGTATTTAACAATTAGAAGTTCTGTATTTGACAATTACAAGTTCAGAACTTCAAGTTATAATTTTCACTAATAATTTGTATTTAACAATTAGAAGTTCTGTATTTGACTATTACAAGTGCAGATCTTCAAATTATTATGTGCAATCTTAGTTTGAATTTAACCATTCGAAGTTCTGTATTTACCTATTACAGGTTCAGATCTACAAGTTATAATTTGCACTAATAATTTGTATTTAACAATTAGAAGTTCTGTATTTGACAATTACAAGTTCAGATATTCAAGTTATAATTTGAAATAATAATTAGAAGCTATCAATTTTAAGTTCTGTATTTGACAATTACAAGTTCAAATCTTCTAGTTATAATTTGAATTATAATTATAAGCTATCAATTTTAAGTTCTGTATTTGACAATTACAAGTACAGATCTTCAAATTATTATTTGCAATAATAATTAGAAGCTATCAATTTTAAGTTCTGCATTTGACAATTACAAGTTCAGATCTTCAAGTTATTATTTGCAATAATAATTAGAAGCTATTAATTTTAAGTTCTGTATTTGACAATTACAAGTTCAGATCTTCAAGTTATAATTTGAAATAATAATTAGAAGCTATCAATTTTAAGTTCTGTATTTGACAATTACAAGTTCAGATCTTCAAGTTATAATTTGCAATAATAATTAGAAGCTATCAATTTTAAGTTCTGTATTTGACAATTACAAGTTCAGATCTTCAAGTTATAATTTACAATAATAATTAGAAGCTATCAATTTTAAGTTCTGTATTTGACAATTTCAAGTTCAGATGTTCAAGTTATAATTTGCAATAATAATTAGAAGCTATCAATTTTAAGTTCTGTATTTGACAATTACTAGTTCAGATCTTCAAGTTATAATTACCTATTACAGGTTCAGATCTTCAAGTAATAATTTGCACTAATAATTTGTATTTAACAATTCGAAGTTCTGTATTTGACTATTACAAGTTCAGATCTTCAAGTTATAATTTGAATTATAATTATAAGCTATCAATTTTAAGTTCTGTATTTGACAATTACAAGTACAGATCTTCAAATTATTATTTGCAATAATAATTAGAAGCTATCAATTTTAAGTTCTGCATTTGACAATTACAAGTTCAGATCTTCAAGTTATTATTTGCAATAATAATTAGAAGCTATTAATTTTAAGTTCTGTATTTGACAATTACAAGTTCAGATCTTCAAGTTATAATTTGCAATAATAATTAGAAGCTATCAATTTTAAGTTCTGTATTTGACAATTACTAGTTCAGATCTTCAAGTTATAATTAGAAATAATAATTTGAATTTGACAAATCTAAGTTCTGTAATTCACTATTACAAGTTCAGATCTTCAAGTTATAATTTACAATAATAATTAGAAGCTATCAATTTTAAGTTCTGTATTTGACAATTACAAGTTCAGATCTACAAGTTATAATTTGCACTAATAATTTGTATTTAACAATTAGAAGTTCTGTATTTGACAATTACAAGTTCAGATATTCAAGTTATAATTTGAAATAATAATTAGAAGCTATCAATTTTAAGTTCTGTATTTGGCAATTACAAGTTCAGATCTTCTAGTTATAATTTGCAATAATAATTAGAAGCTATCAATTTTAAGTTCTGTATTTGACAATTACTAGTTCAGATCTTCAAGTTATAATTTGAAATAATAATTTGAATTTAACAAATCTATGTTCTGTAATTCATTATTACAAGTTCAGATCTTCAAGTTATAATTTACAATAATAATTAGAAGCTATAAATTTTAAGTTCTGTATTTGACAATTACAAGTTCAGATCTTCAAGTTATAATTTGCACTAATAATTTGTATTTAACAATTAGAAGTTCTGTATTTGACAATTACAAGTTCAGATCTTCAAGTTATAATTTGCAATAATAATTAGAAGCTATCAATTTTAAGTTCTGTATTTGACAATTACTAGTTCAGATCTTCAAGTATAATTTGAAATAATAATTGAATTTAACAAATCTAAGTTCTGTAATTCACTATTACAAGTTCAGATCTTCAAGTTATAATTTACAATAATAATTAGAACCTATCAATTTTAGTTCTGTATTTGACAAATACAAGTTCAGAACTTCAAGTTATAATTTGCAATAATAATTAGAAGCTATCAATTTTAAGTTCTGTATTTGACAATTACTAGTTCAGATCATCAAATAATAATTTGAAATAATAATTTGAATTTAACAAATCTAACTTCTGTAATTCACTATTACAAGTTCAGATCTTCAAGTTATAATTTACAATAATAATTTGAAGCTATCAATTTTAAGTGCTGTATTTGACAATTACTAGTTCAGATCTTGAAGTTATAATTTGCACTAATATTTTGGATTTAACAATTCGAAGTTCTGTATTTGACTATTACAAGTTCAGATCTTCAAGTTATAATTTGCAATAATAATTAGAAGCTATCAATTTTAAGTTCTGTATTTGACAATTACTAGTTCAGATCTTCAAGTTATAATTAGAAATAATAATTTGAATTTGAAAAATCTAAGTTCTGTCATTCACTATTACAAGTTCAGATCTTCAAGTTATAATTTACAATAATAATTAGAAGCTATCAATTTTAAGTTCTGTATTTGACAATTACAAGTTCAGATCTACAAGTTATAATTTGCACTAATAATTTGTATTTAACAATTAGAAGTTCTGTATTTGACAATTACAAGTTCAGATATTCAAGTTATAATTTGAAATAATAATTAGAAGCTATCAATTTTAAGTTCTGTATTTGACAATTACAAGTTCAGATCTTCTAGTTATAATTTGCAATAATAACTAGAAGCTATCAATTTTAAGTTCTGTATTTGACAATTACTAGTTCAGATCTTCAAGTTATAATTTGAAATAATAATTTAAATTTAACAAATCTAAGTTCTGTAATTCACTATTACAAGTTCAGATCTTCAAGTTATAATTTACAATAATAATTAGAAGCTATAAATTTTAAGTTCTGTATTTGACAATTACAAGTTCAGATCTTCAAGTTATAATTTGCACTAATAATTTGTATTTAACAATTAGAAGTTCTGTATTTGACAATTACAAGTTCAGATCTTTAAGTTATAATTTGCACTAATAATTTGTATTTAACAATTAGAAGTTCTGTATTTGACAATTACAAGTTCAGATCTTCAAGTTATAATTTGCAATAATAATTAGAAGCTATCAATTTTAAGTTCTGTATTTGACAATTACTAGTTCAGATCTTGAAGTTATAATTTGCACTAATAATTTGTATTTAACAATTAGAAGTTCTGTATTTGACTATTACAAGTTCAGATCTTCGAATTATTACTTGCAATCTTAGTTTCAATTTAACAATTCGAAGTTCTGTATTTACCTATTACAGGTTCAGATCTTCAAGTTATAATTTGCAATCACAATTTGTATTTAACAATGCTAAGTTGCGTATTTTACTATTACAAGTTCAGATCTTCAAATTATAATTTGCTATCATAATTAGAAGCTATCAATTTTAAGTTCTGTATTTGACAATTTCAAGTTCAGATCTTCAAGTTATTATTTGCAATAATAATTAGAAGATATCAATTTTAAGTTCTGTATTTGACAACTACAAGTTCAGATCTTCAAGTTATAATTTACAATAATAATTAGAAGCTATCAATTTTAAGTTCTGTATTTGACAATTTCAAGTTCAGATGTTCAAGTTATAATTTGCAATAATAATTAGAAGCTATGAATTTTAAGTTCTGTATTTGACAATTACTAGTTCAGATCTTCAAGTTATAATTAGAAATAATAATTTGAATTTGACAAATCTAAGTTCTGTAATTCACTATTACAAGTTCAGATCTTCAAGTTATAATTTACAATAATAATTAGAGGCTATCAATTTTAAGTTCTGTATTTGACAATTACAAGTTCAGATCTACAAGTTATAATTTGCACTAATAATTTGTATTTAACAATTAGAAGTTCTGTATTTGACAATTACAAGTTCAGATATTCAAGTTATAATTTGAAATAATAATTAGAAGCTATCAATTTTAAGTTCTGTATTTGACAATTACAAGTTCAAATCTTCTAGTTATAATTTGCAATAATAATTAGAAGCTATCAATTTTAAGTTCTGTATTTGACAATTACTAGTTCAGATCTTCAAGTTATAATTTGCAATCACAATTTGTATTTAACAATGCTGAGTTGCGTATTTTACTATTACAAGTTCAGATCTTCAAATTATAATTTGCTATAATAATTAGAAGCTATCAATTTTAAGTTCTGTATTTGACAATTACAAGTTCAGATCTTCAAGTTATTATTTGCAATAATAATTAGAAGATATCAATTTTAAGTTCTGTATTTGACAATTACAAGTTCAGATCTTCAAGTTATAATTTACAATAATAATTAGAAGCTATCAATTTTAAGTTCTGTATTTGACAATTTCAAGTTCAGATGTTCAAGTTATAATTTGCAATAATAATTAGAAGCTATCAATTTTAAGTTCTGTATTTGACAATTACTAGTTCAGATCTTCAAGTTATAATTTGAAATAATAATTAGAAGCTATTAATTTTAAGTTCTGTATTTGAAAATTACAAGTTCAGATCTTCAAGTTATAATTTGAAATAATAATTAGAAGCTATCAATTTTATTGATCTGTATTTGACAATTACAAGTTCAGATCTTCAAGTTATAATTTGCAATAATAATTAGAAGCTATCAATTTTAAGTGCTGTATTTGACAATTACTAGTTCAGATCTTTAAGTTATAATTTGCACTAATAATTTGTATTTAACAATTAGAAGTTCTGTATTTGACAATTACAAGTTCAGAACTTCAAGTTATAATTTTCACTAATAATTTGTATTTAACAATTAGAAGTTCTGTATTTGACTATTACAAGTGCAGATCTTCAAATTATTATGTGCAATCTTAGTTTGAATTTAACCATTCGAAGTTCTGTATTTACCTATTACAGGTTCAGATCTTCAAGTAATAATTTGCACTAATAATTTGTATTTAACAATTCGAAGTTCTGTATTTGACTATTACAAGTTCAGATCTTCAAGTTATAATTTGAATTATAATTATAAGCTATCAATTTTAAGTTCTGTATTTGACTATTACAAGTACAGATCTTCAAATTATTATTTGCAATAATAATTAGAAGCTATCAATTTTAAGTTCTGCATTTGACAATTACAAGTCCAGATCTTCAAGTTATTATTTGCAATAATAATTAGAAGCTATTAATTTTAAGTTCTGTATTTGACAATTACAAGTTCAGATCTTCAAGTTATAATTTGAAATAATAATTAGAAGCTATCAATTTTAAGTTCTGTATTTGACAATTACAAGTTCAGATCTTCAAGTTATAATTTGCAATAATAATTAGAAGCTATCAATTTTAAGTTCTGTATTTGACAATTACAAGTTCAGATCTTCAAGTTATAATTTACAATAATAATTAGAAGCTATCAATTTTAAGTTCTGTATTTGACAATTTCAAGTTCAGATGTTCAAGTTATAATTTGCAATAATAATTAGAAGCTATCAATTTTAAGTTCTGTATTTGACAATTACTAGTTCAGATCTTCAAGTTATAATTTGAAATAATAATTTGAATTTAACAAATCTAAGTTCTGTAATTCACTATTACAAGTTCAGATCTTCAAGTTATAATTTACAATAATAATTAGAAGCTATCAATTTTAAGTTCTGTATTTGACAATTACAAGTTCAGATCTTCAAGTTATAATTTGCAAAAATAATTAGAAGCTATTAATTTTAAGTTCTGTATTTGACAATTACAAGTTCAGATCTTCAAGTTATAATTTGAAATAATAATTAGAAGCTATCAATTTTATGTTCTGTATTTGACAATTACAAGTTCAGATCTTCAAGTTATAATTTGCAATAATAATTAGAAGCTATCAATCTTAAGTGCTGTATTTGACAATTACTAGTTCAGATCTTCAAGTTATAATTACCTATTACAGGTTCAGATCTTCAAGTAATAATTTGCACTAATAATTTGTATTTAACAATTCGAAGTTCTGTATTTGACTATTACAAGTTCAGATCTTCAAGTTATAATTTGAATTATAATTATAAGCTATCAATTTTAAGTTCTGTATTTGACAATTACAAGTACAGATCTTCAAATTATTATTTGCAATAATAATTAGAAGCTATCAATTTTAAGTTCTGCATTTGACAATTACAAGTTCAGATCTTCAAGTTATTATTTGCAATAATAATTAGAAGCTATTAATTTTAAGTTCTGTATTTGACAATTACAAGTTCAGATCTTCAAGTTATAATTTGAAATAATAATTAGAAGCTATCAATTTTAAGTTCTGTATTTGACAATTACAAGTTCAGATCTTCAAGTTATAATTTGCACTAATAATTTGTATTTAACAATTAGAAGTTCTGTATTTGACAATTACCAGTTCAGATCTTCTAGTTATAATTTGTAATAATAATTAGAAGCTGTCAATTTTAAGTTCTGTATTTGACAATTACAAGTTCAGATCTTCAAGTTATAATTTGCAATAATAATTAGAAGTTATCAATTTTAAGTTCTGTATTTGACAATTACAAGTTCAGATCTTCAAGTTATAATTTGCAATAATAATTAGAAGTTATCAATTTTAAGTTCTGTATTTGACAATTACTAGTTCAGATCTTCAAGTTATAATTTGAAATAATAATTTGAATTTAATAAATCTAAGTTCTGTAATTCACGATTACTAGTTCAGATCTTCACGTTATAATTTGAAATAATAATTTGAATTTAACAAATCTAAGTTCTGTAATTCACTATTACTAGTTCAGATCTTCAAGTTATAATTTACAATAATATTTAGTAGCTATCAATTTTAGTTCTGTATTTGACAAATACAAGTTCAGATCTACAAGTTATAATTTGCAATAATAATTAGAAGCTATCAATTTTAAGTTCAGTATTTGATAATTACTAGTTCAGATCTTCAAGTTATAATTTGAAATAATAATTTGAATTTAAAAAATTTAAGTTCTGTAATTCACTATTACAAGTTCAGATCTTCAAGATATAATTTACAATAATAATTATAAGCTATCAATTTTAAGTTCTGTATTTGACAATTACTAGTTCAGATTTTCAAGTTATAATTTGAAATAATAATTTGAATTTAACAAATCTAAGTTCTGTAATTCACAATTACAAGTTCAGATCTTCAAGTTATAATTTGCAATAATAATTAGAAGCTATCAATTTTAAGTTCTGTATTTGACAATTACAAGTTCAGATCTTCAAGTTATAATTTGCACTAATAAATTGTTTTTCATAATTAGAAGTTCTGTATTTGACAATTACAAGTTCAGAACTTCTAGTTATAATTTGAAATAATAATTAGAAGCTATCAATTTTAAGTTCTGTATTTGACAATTACAAGTTCAGATCTTCCAGTTATAATTTGCAATAATAATTAGAAGCTATCAATTTTAAGTTCTGTATTTGACAATTACTAGTTCAGATCTTCAAGTTATAATTTGAAATAATAATTTGAATTTAACAAATCTAAGTTCTTTAATTCACTATTACAAGTTCAGATCTTCAAATTATAATTTGCAATAATAATTAGAAGCTATCAATTTTAAGTTCTGTATTTGACAATTACAAGTTCAGATCTTCAAGTTATAATTTGAAATAATAATTTGAATTTAACAAATCTAAGTTCTGTAATTCACTATTACAAGTTCAGATCTTCAAGTTATAATTTGCAATCACAATTTGTATTTAACAATTCGAAGTTCTGTATTTACCTATTACATATTCAGATCTTCAAGTTATAATTTACAATAATAATTATAAGCTATCAATTTTAAGTTCTGTATTTGACAATTACTAGTTCAGATCTTCAAGTTATAATTTGAAATAATAATTTGAATTTAACAAATCTAAGTTCTGTAATTCTCTATTACAAGTTCAGATCTTCAAGTTATAATTTACAATAATAATTAGAAGCTATCAATTTTAAGTTCTGTATTTGACAATTACAAGTTCAGAACTTCAAGTTATAATTTGCACTAATAATTTGTATTTAACAATTAGAAGTTCTGTATTTGACAATTACCAGTTCAGATCTTCAAGTTATAATTTGAAATAATAATTAGAAGCTATCAATTTTAAGTTCTGTATTTGACAATTACTAGTTCAGATCTTCAAGTTATAATTTGAAATAATAATTGAATTTAACAAATCTAAGTTCTGTAATTCACTATTACAAGTTCAGATCTTCAAGTTATAATTTACAATAATAATTAGAAGCTATCAATTTTAGTTCTGTATTTGACAAATACTACAAGTTCAGAACTTCAAGTTATAATTTGCAATAATAATTAGAAGCTATCAATTTTAAGTTCTGTATTTGACAATTACTAGTTCAGATCTTCAAGTTATAATTTGAAATAAAAATTTGAATTTAAAAAATCTAAGTTCTGTAATTCACTATTACAAGTTCAGATCTTCAAGATATAATTTACAATAATAATTATAAGCTATCAATTTTAAGTTCTGTATTTGACAATTACTAGTTCAAATCTTCAAGTTATAATTTGAAATAAAAATTTGAATTTAAAAAATCTAAGTTCTGTAATTCACTATTTCAAGTTCAGATCTTCAAGTTATAATTTGCATTAATAATTAGAAGCTATCAATTTTAAGTTCTGTATTTGACAATTACAAGTTCAGATCTTCAAGTTATTATTTGCAATAATAATTGGAAGATAACAATTTTAAGTTCTGTATTTGACAATTACAAGTTCAGATCTTCAAGTTATAATTTACAATAATAATTAGAAGCTATCAATTTTAAGTTCTGTATTTGACAATTACAAGTTCAGATGTTCAAGTTATAATATGCAATAATAATTAGAAGCTATCAATTTTAAGTTCTGTATTTGACAATTACTAGTTCAGATCTTCAAGTTATAATTTGAAATAATAATTTGAATTTAACAAATCTAAGTTCTGTAATTCACTATTACAAGTTCAGATCTTCAAGTTATAATTTACAATAATAATTAGAAGCTATCAATTTTAAGTTCTGTATTTGACAATTACAAGTTCAGATCTTCAAGTTATAATTCGCACTAATAATTTGTATTTAACAATTAGAAGTTCTGTATTTGACAATTACAAGTTCAGATCTTCCAGTTATAATTTGCAATAATAATTAGAAGCTATTAATTTTAAGTTCTGTATTTGACAATTACAAGTTCAGATCTTCAAGTTATAATTTGAAATAATAATTAGAAGCTATCAATTTTATGTTCTGTATTTGACAATTACAAGTTCAGATCTTCAAGTTATAATTTGCAATAATAATTAGAAGCTATCAATTTTAAGTGCTGTATTTGACAATTACCTATTACAGGTTCAGATCTTCAAGTAATAATTTGCACTAATAATTATTTGCAATAATAATTAGAAGCTATCAATTTTAAGTTCTGCATTTGACAATTACAAGTTCAGATCTTCAAGTTATTATTTGCAATAATAATTAGAAGCTATTAATTTTAAGTTCTCTATTTGACAATTACAAGTCAAGTAATTAGTCAAGTTATAATTTGAAATAATAATTAGAAGCTATCAATTTTAAGTTCTGTATTTGACAATTACAAGTTCAGATCTTCAAGTTATAATTTGAAATAATAATTTGAATTTAAAAAATCTAAGTTCTGTAATTCACTATTACAAGTTCAGATCTTCAAGTTATAATTTGCAATCACAATTTGTATTTAACAATTCGAAGTTCTGTATTTACCTATTACATATTCAGATCTTCAAGTTATAATTTACAATAATAATTATAAGCTATCAATTTTAAGTTCTGTATTTGACAATTACTAGTTCAGATCTTCAAGTTATAATTTGAAATAATAATTTGAATTTAACAAATCTAAGTTCTGTAATTCTCTATTACAAGTTCAGATCTTCAAGTTATAATTTACAATAATAATTAGAAGCTATCAATTTTAAGTTCTGTATTTGACAATTACAAGTTCAGAACTTCAAGTTATAATTTGCACTAATAATTTGTATTTAACAATTAGAAGTTCTGTATTTGACAATTACCAGTTCAGATCTTCAAGTTATAATTTGAAATAATAATTAGAAGCTATCAATTTTAAGTTCTGTATTTGACAATTACTAGTTCAGATCTTCAAGTTATAATTTGAAATAATAATTGAATTTAACAAATCTAAGTTCTGTAATTCACTATTACAAGTTCAGATCTTCAAGTTATAATTTACAATAATAATTAGAAGCTATCAATTTTAGTTCTGTATTTGACAAATACTACAAGTTCAGAACTTCAAGTTATAATTTGCAATAATAATTAGAAGCTATCAATTTTAAGTTCTGTATTTGACAATTACTAGTTCAGATCTTCAAGTTATAATTTGAAATAAAAATTTGAATTTAAAAAATCTAAGTTCTGTAATTCACTATTACAAGTTCAGATCTTCAAGATATAATTTACAATAATAATTATAAGCTATCAATTTTAAGTTCTGTATTTGACAATTACTAGTTCAAATCTTCAAGTTATAATTTGAAATAAAAATTTGAATTTAAAAAATCTAAGTTCTGTAATTCACTATTTCAAGTTCAGATCTTCAAGTTATAATTTGCATTAATAATTAGAAGCTATCAATTTTAAGTTCTGTATTTGACAATTACAAGTTCAGATCTTCAAGTTATTATTTGCAATAATAATTGGAAGATAACAATTTTAAGTTCTGTATTTGACAATTACAAGTTCAGATCTTCAAGTTATAATTTACAATAATAATTAGAAGCTATCAATTTTAAGTTCTGTATTTGACAATTACAAGTTCAGATGTTCAAGTTATAATATGCAATAATAATTAGAAGCTATCAATTTTAAGTTCTGTATTTGACAATTACTAGTTCAGATCTTCAAGTTATAATTTGAAATAATAATTTGAATTTAACAAATCTAAGTTCTGTAATTCACTATTACAAGTTCAGATCTTCAAGTTATAATTTACAATAATAATTAGAAGCTATCAATTTTAAGTTCTGTATTTGACAATTACAAGTTCAGATCTTCAAGTTATAATTCGCACTAATAATTTGTATTTAACAATTAGAAGTTCTGTATTTGACAATTACAAGTTCAGATCTTCCAGTTATAATTTGCAATAATAATTAGAAGCTATTAATTTTAAGTTCTGTATTTGACAATTACAAGTTCAGATCTTCAAGTTATAATTTGAAATAATAATTAGAAGCTATCAATTTTATGTTCTGTATTTGACAATTACAAGTTCAGATCTTCAAGTTATAATTTGCAATAATAATTAGAAGCTATCAATTTTAAGTGCTGTATTTGACAATTACCTATTACAGGTTCAGATCTTCAAGTAATAATTTGCACTAATAATTATTTGCAATAATAATTAGAAGCTATCAATTTTAAGTTCTGCATTTGACAATTACAAGTTCAGATCTTCAAGTTATTATTTGCAATAATAATTAGAAGCTATTAATTTTAAGTTCTCTATTTGACAATTACAAGTCAAGTAATTAGTCAAGTTATAATTTGAAATAATAATTAGAAGCTATCAATTTTAAGTTCTGTATTTGACAATTACAAGTTCAGATCTTCAAGTTATAATTTGCAATAATAATTAGAAGCTATCAATTTTAAGTTCTGTATTTGACAATTACTAGTTCAGATCTTCAAGTTATAATTCGCACTAATAATTTGTATTTAACAATTAGAAGTTCTGTATTTGACAATTACAAGTTCAGATCTTCCAGTTATAATTTGCAATAATAATTAGAAGCTATTAATTTTAAGTTCTGTATTTGACAATTACAAGTTCAGATCTTCAAGTTATAATTTGAAATAATAATTAGAAGCTATCAATTTTATGTTCTGTATTTGACAATTACAAGTTCAGATCTTCAAGTTATAATTTGCAATAATAATTAGAAGCTATCAATTTTAAGTGCTGTATTTGACAATTACCTATTACAGCTTCAGATCTTCAAGTAATAATTTGCACTAATAATTATTTGCAATAATAATTAGAAGCTATCAATTTTAAGTTCTGCATTTGACAATTACAAGTTCAGATCTTCAAGTTATTATTTGCAATAATAATTAGAAGCTATTAATTTTAAGTTCTCTATTTGACAATTACAAGTCAAGTAATTAGTCAAGTTATAATTTGAAATAATAATTAGAAGCTATCAATTTTAAGTTCTGTATTTGACAATTACAAGTTCAGATCTTCAAGTTATAATTTGCAATAATAATTAGAAGCTATCAATTTTAAGTTCTGTATTTGACAATTACTAGTTCAGATCTTCAAGTTATAATTAGAAATAATAATTAGAATTTGACAAATCTAAGTTCTGTAATTCACTATTACAAGTTCAGATCTTCAAGTTATAATTTACAATAATAATTAGAAGCTTTCAATTTTAAGTTCTGTATTTGACAATTACAAGTTCAGATCTACAAGTTATAATTTGCACTAATAATTTGTATTTAACAATTAGAAGTTCTGTATTTGACAATTACAAGTTCAGATCTTCAAGTTATAATTTGAAATAATAATTAGAAGCTATCAATTTTAAGTTCTGTATTTGACAATTACTAGTTCAGTTCTTCAAGTTATAATTTGAAATAATAATTTGAATTTAACAAATCTAAGTTCTGTAATTCACTATTACAAGTTCAGATCTTCAAGTTATAATTTACAATAATAATTAGAAGTTATCAATTTTAAGTTCTGCATTTGACAATTACAAGTTCAGATCTTCAAGTTATAATTTGCACTAATAATTTGAATTTAACAATTAGAAGTTCTGTATTTGTCTATTACAAGTTCAGATCTTCAAATTATAATTTGCACTAATAATTTGTATTTAACAATTAGAAGTTCTGTATTTGACAATTACCAGTTCAGATCTCCAAGTTATAATTCGCACTAATAATTTGTATTTAACAATTAGAAGTTCTGTATTTGACAATTACCAGTTCAGATCTTCAAGTTATAATTAGAAATAATAATTAGAAGCTATCAATTTTGAGTTCTGTATTTGACAATTACAAGTTCAGATCTTCAAGTTATAATTTGCAATAATAATTAGAAGCTATCAATTTTAAGTTCTGTATTTGACAATTACTAGTTCAGATATTCAAGTATAATTTGAAATAATAATAGAATTTAACAAATCTAAGTTCTGTAATTCTCTATTACAAGTTCAGATCTTCAAGTTATAATTTACAATAATAATTAGAAGCTATCAATTTTAAGTTCTGTATTTGACAATTACAAGTACAGATCTTCAAATTATTATTTGCAATAAAAATTAGATGCTATCAATTTTAAGTTCTGTATTTGACAATTACTAGTTCAGATCTTCAAGTTATAATTTGAAATAATAATTTGAATTTAACAAATCTAAGTTCTGTAATTCTCTATTACAAGTTCAGATCTTCAAGTTATAATTTACAATAATAATTAGAAGCTATCAATTTTAAGTTCTGTATTTGACATTTACTAGTTTAGATCTTCAAGTTATAATTTGAAATAATAATTTGAATTTAACAAATCTAAGTTCTTTAATTCACTATTACAAGTTCAGATCTTCAAGTTATAATTTGCAATCACAATTTGTCTTTAACAATGCTAAGTTGCGTATTTGTCTATTACAAGTTCAGATCTTCAAATTATAATTTGCAATAATAATTAGCAGCTATCAATTTTAAGTTCTGTATTTGACAATTACAAGTTCAGATTTTCAAGTTATAATTTGCACTAATAATTTGTATTTAACAATTAGAAGTTCTGTATTTGTCTATTACAAGTTCAGATCTTCAAATTATAATTTGCACTAATAATTTGTATTTAACAATTAGAAGTTCTGTATTTGACAATTACCAGTTCAGATCTTCAAGTTATAATTTGCACTAATAATTTGTATTTAACAATTAGAAGTTCTGTATTTGACAATTACCAGTTCAGATCTTCAAGTTATAATTAGAAATAATAATTAGAAGCTATCAATTTTGAGTTCTGTATTTGACAATTACAAGTTCAGATCTTCAAGTTATAATTTGCAATAATAATTAGAAGCTATCAATTTTAAGTTCTGTATTTGACAATTACTAGTTCAGATCTTCAAGTATAATTTGAAATAATAATTGAATTTAACAAATCTAAGTTCAGTAATTCACTATTACAAGTTCAGATCTTCAAGTTATAATTTACAATAATAATTAGAAGCTATCAATTTTAGTTCTGTATTTGACAAATACAAGTTCAGAACTTCAAGTTATAATTTGCAATAATAATTAGAAGCTATCAATTTTAAGTTCTGTATTTGACAATTACAAGTACAGATCTTCAAATTATTATTTGCAATAATAATTAGAAGCTATAAATTTTAAGTTCTGCATTTGACAATTACAAGTTCAGATCTTCAAGTTATTATTTGCAATAATAATTAGAAGCTATTAATTTTAAGTTCTGTATTTGACAATTACAAGTTCAGATCTTCAAGTTATAATTTGAAATAATAATTAGAAGCTATCAATTTTAAGTTCTGTATTTGACAATTACAAGTTCAGATCTTCAAGTTATAATTTGCAATAATAATTAGAAGCTATCAATTATAAGTTCTGTATTTGACAATTACAAGTTCAGATCTTCAAGTTATAATTTACAATAATAATTAGAAGCTATCAATTTTAAGTTCTGTATTTGACAATTTCAAGTTCAGATGTTCAAGTTATAATTTGCAATAATAATTAGAAGCTATCAATTTTAAGTTCTGTATTTGACAATTACTAGTTCAGATCTTCAAGTTATAATTTGAAATAATAATTTGAATTTAACAAATCTAAGTTCTGTAATTCACTATTACAAGTTCAGATCTTCAAGTTATAATTTACAATAATAATTAGAAGCTATCAATTTTAAGTTCTGTATTTGACAATTACAAGTTCAGATCTTCAAGTTATAATTTGCAATAATAATTAGAAGCTATTAATTTTAAGTTCTGTATTTGACAATTACAAGTTCAGATCTTCAAGTTATAATTTGAAATAATAATTAGAAGCTATCAATTTTATGTTCTGTATTTGACAATTACAAGTTCAGATCGTCAAGTTATAATTTGCAATAATAATTAGAAGCTATCAATTTTAAGTGCTGTATTTGACAATTACTAGTTCAGATCTTCAAGTTATAATTACCTATTACAGGTTCAGATCTTCAAGTAATAATTTGCACTAATAATTTGTATTTAACAATTCGAAGTTCTGTATTTGACTATTACAAGTTCAGATCTTCAACTTATAATTTGAATTATAATTATAAGCTATCAATTTTAAGTTCTGTATTTGACAATTACAAGTACAGATCTTCAAATTATTATTTGCAATAATAATTAGAAGCTATCAATTTTAAGTTCTGCATTTGACAATTACAAGTTCAGATCTTCAAGTTATTATTTGCAATAATAATTAGAAGCTATTAATTTTAAGTTCTGTATTTGACAATTACAAGTTCAGATCTTCAAGTTATAATTTGAAATAATAATTAGAAGCTATCAATTTTAAGTTCTGTATTTGACAATTACAAGTTCAGATCTTCAAGTTATAATTTGCACTAATAATTTGTATTTAACAATTAGAAGTTCTGTATTTGACAATTACCAGTTCAGATCTTCTAGTTATAATTTGTAATAATAATTAGAAGCTGTCAATTTTAAGTTCTGTATTTGACAATTACAAGTTCAGATCTTCAAGTTATAATTTGCAATAATAATTAGAAGTTATCAATTTTAAGTTCTGTATTTGACAATTACTAGTTCAGATCTTCAAGTTATAATTTGAAATAATAATTTGAATTTAATAAATCTAAGTTCTGTAATTCACGATTACTAGTTCAGATCTTCACGTTATAATTTGAAATAATAATTTGAATTTAACAAATCTAAGTTCTGTAATTCACTATTACTAGTTCAGATCTTCAAGTTATAATTTACAATAATATTTAGTAGCTATCAATTTTAGTTCTGTATTTGACAAATACAAGTTCAGATCTACAAGTTATAATTTGCAATAATAATTAGAAGCTATCAATTTTAAGTTCAGTATTTGATAATTACTAGTTCAGATCTTCAAGTTATAATTTGAAATAATAATTTGTATTTAAAAAATTTAAGTTCTGTAATTCACTATTACAAGTTCAGATCTTCAAGATATAATTTACAATAATAATTATAAGCTATCAATTTTAAGTTCTGTATTTGACAATTACTAGTTCAGATCTTCAAGTTATAATTTGAAATAATAATTTGAATTTAACAAATCTAAGTTCTGTAATTCACAATTACAAGTTCAGATCTTCAAGTTATAATTTGCAATAATAATTAGAAGCTATCAATTTTAAGTTCTGTATTTGACAATTACAAGTTCAGATCTTCAAGTTATAATTTGCACTAATAAATTGTTTTTCATAATTAGAAGTTCTGTATTTGACAATTACAAGTTCAGAACTTCAAGTTATAATTTGAAATAATAATTAGAAGCTATCAATTTTAAGTTCTGTATTTGACAATTACAAGTTCAGATCTTCCAGTTATAATTTGCAATAATAATTAGAAGCTATCAATTTTAAGTTCTGTATTTGACAATTACTAGTTCAGATCTTCAAGTTATAATTTGAAATAATAATTTGAATTTAACAAATCTAAGTTCTTTAATTCACTATTACAAGTTCAGATCTTCAAGTTATAATTTGCAATCACAATTTGTCTTTAACAATGCTAAGTTGCGTATTTGTCTATTACAATTTCAGATCTTCAAATTATAATTTACAATAATAATTAGAAGCTATCAATTTTAGTTCTGTATTTGACAAATACAAGTTCAGAACTTCAAGTTATAATTTGCAATAATAATTAGAAGCTATCAATTTTAAGTTCTGTATTTGACAATTACAAGTACAGATCTTCAAATTATTATTTGCAATAATAATTAGAAGCTATCAATTTTAAGTTCTGCATTTGACAATTACAAGTTCAGATCTTCAAGTTATTATTTGCAATAATAATTAGAAGCTATTAATTTTAAGTTCTGTATTTGACAATTACAAGTTCAGATCTTCAAGTTATAATTTGAAATAATAATTAGAAGCTATCAATTTTAAGTTCTGTATTTGACAATTACAAGTTCAGATCTTCAAGTTATAATTTGCAATAATAATTAGAAGCTATCAATTTTAAGTTCTGTATTTGACAATTACAAGTTCAGATCTTCAAGTTATAATTTACAATAATAATTAGAAGCTATCAATTTTAAGTTCTGTATTTGACAATTTCAAGTTCAGATGTTCAAGTTATAATTTGCAATAATAATTAGAAGCTATCAATTTTAAGTTCTGTATTTGACAATTACTAGTTCAGATCTTCAAGTTATAATTTGAAATAATAATTTGAATTTAACAAATCTAAGTTCTGTAATTCACTATTACAAGTTCAGATCCTCAAGTTATAATTTACAATAATAATTAGAAGCTATCAATTTTAAGTTCTGTATTTGACAATTACAAGTTCAGATCTTCAAGTTATAATTTGCAATAATAATTAGAAGCTATTAATTTTAAGTTCTGTATTTGACAATTACAAGTTCAGATCTTCAAGTTATAATTTGAAATAATAATTAGAAGCTATCAATTTTATGTTCTGTATTTGACAATTACAAGTTCAGATCGTCAAGTTATAATTTGCAATAATATTTAGAAGCTATCAATTTTAAGTGCTGTATTTGACAATTACTAGTTCAGATCTTCAAGTTATAATTACCTATTACAGGTTCAGATCTTCAAGTAATAATTTGCACTAATAATTTGTATTTAACAATTCGAAGTTCTGTATTTGACTATTACAAGTTCAGATCTTCAAGTTACAATTTGAATTATAATTATAAGCTATCAATTTTAAGTTCTGTATTTGACAATTACAAGTACAGATCTTCAAATTATTATTGGCAATAATAATTAGAAGCTATCAATTTTAAGTTCTGCATTTGACAATTACAAGTTCAGATCTTCAAGTTATTATTTGCAATAATAATTAGAAGCTATTAATTTTAAGTTCTGTATTTGACAATTACAAGTTCAGATCTTCAAGTTATAATTTGAAATAATAATTAGAAGCTATCAATTTTAAGTTCTGTATTTGACAATTACAAGTTCAGATCTTCAAGTTATAATTTGCACTAATAATTTGTATTTAACAATTAGAAGTTCTGTATTTGACAATTACCAGTTCAGATCTTCTAGTTATAATTTGTAATAATAATTAGAAGCTGTCAATTTTAAGTTCTGTATTTGACAATTACAAGTTCAGATCTTCAAGTTATAATTTGCAATAATAATTAGAAGTTATCAATTTTAAGTTCTGTATTTGACAATTACTAGTTCAGATCTTCAAGTTATAATTTGAATTTAATAAATCTAAGTTCTGTAATTCACGATTACTAGTTCAGATCTTCACGTTATAATTTGAAATAATAATTTGAATTTAACAAATCTAAGTTCTGTAATTCACTATTACTAGTTCAGATCTTCAAGTTATAATTTACAATAATATTTAGTAGCTATCAATTTTAGTTCTGTATTTGACAAATACAAGTTCAGATCTACAAGTTATAATTTGCAATAATAATTAGAAGCTATCAATTTTAAGTTCAGTATTTGATAATTACTAGTTCAGATCTTCAAGTTATAATTTGAAATAATAATTTGAATTTAAAAAATTTAAGTTCTGTAATTCACTATTACAAGTTCAGATCTTCAAGATATAATTTACAATAATAATTATAAGCTATCAATTTTAAGTTCTGTATTTGACAATTACTAGTTCAGATTTTCAAGTTATAATTTGAAATAATAATTTGAATTTAACAAATCTAAGTTCTGTAATTCACAATTACAAGTTCAGATCTTCAAGTTATAATTTGCAATAATAATTAGAAGCTATCAATTTTAAGTTCTGTATTTGACAATTACAAGTTCAGATCTTCAAGTTATAATTTGCACTAATAAATTGTTTTTCATAATTAGAAGTTCTGTATTTGACAATTACAAGTTCAGAACTTCTAGTTATAATTTGAAATAATAATTAGAAGCTATCAATTTTAAGTTCTGTATTTGACAATTACAAGTTCAGATCTTCCAGTTATAATTTGCAATAATAATTAGAAGCTAGCAATTTTAAGTTCTGTATTTGACAATTACTAGTTCAGATCTTCAAGTTATAATTTGAAATAATAATTTGAATTTAACAAATCTAAGTTCTTTAATTCACTATTACAAGTTCAGATCTTCAAATTATAATTTGCAATAATAATTAGAAGCTATCAATTTTAAGTTCTGTATTTGACAATTACAAGTTCAGATCTTCAAGTTATAATTTGAAATAATAATTTGAATTTAACAACTCTAAGTTCTGTAATTCACTATTACAAGTTCAGATCTTCAAGTTATAATTTGCAATCACAATTTGTATTTAACAATTAGAAGTTCTGTATTTACCTATTACAAATTCAGATCTTCAAGTTATAATTTACAATAATAATTATAAGCTATCAATTTTAAGTTCTGTATTTGACAATTACTAGTTCAGATCTTCAAGTTATAATTTGAAATAATAATTTGAATTTAACAAATCTAAGTTCTGTAATTCTCTATTACAAGTTCAGATCTTCAAGTTATAATTTACAATAATAATTAGAAGCTATCAATTTTAAGTTCTGTATTTGACAATTACAAGTTCAGAACTTCAAGTTATAATTTGCACTAATAATTTGTATTTAACAATTAGAAGTTCTGTATTTGACAATTACCAGTTCAGATCTTCCAGTTATAATTTGAAATAATAATTAGAAGCTATCAATTTTAAGTTCTGTATTTGACAATTACTAGTTCAGATCTTCAAGTTATAATTTGAAATAATAATTGAATTTAACAAATCTAAGTTCTGTAATTCACTATTACAAGTTCAGATCTTCAAGTTATAATTTACAATAATAATTAGAAGCTATCAATTTTATTTCTGTATTTGACAAATACTACAAGTTCAGAACTTCAAGTTATAATTTGCAATAATAATTAGAAGCTATCAATTTTAAGTTCTGTATTTGACAATTACTAGTTCAGATCTTCAAGTTATAATTTGAAATAAAAATTTGAATTTAAAAAATCTAAGTTCTGTAATTCACTATTACAAGTTCAGATCTTCAAGATATAATTTACAATAATAATTATAAGCTATCAATTTTAAGTTCTGTATTTGACAATTACTAGTTCAGATCTTCAAGTTATAATTTGAAATAAAAATTTGAATTTAAAAAATCTAAGTTCTGTAATTCACTATTTCAAGTTCAGATCTTCAAGTTATAATTTGCATTAATAATTAGAAGCTATCAATTTTAAGTTCTGTATTTGACAATTACAAGTTCAGATCTTCAAGTTCTTATTTGCAATAATAATTGGAAGATATCAATTTTAAGTTCTGTATTTGACAATTACAAGTTCAGATCTTCAAGTTATAATTTACAATAATAATTAGAAGCTATCAATTTTAAGTTCTGTATTTGACAATTACAAGTTCAGATGTTCAAGTTATAATATGCAATAATAATTAGAAGCCATCAATTTTAAGTTCTGTATTTGACAATTACTAGTTCAGATCTTCAAGTTATAATTTGAAATAATAATTTGAATTTAACAAATCTAAGTTCTGTAATTCACTATTACAAGTTCAGATCTTCAAGTTATAATTTACAATAATAATTAGAAGCTATCAATTTTAAGTTCTGTATTTGACAATTACAAGTTGAGATCTTCAAGTTATAATTCGCACTAATAATTTGTATTTAACAATTAGAAGTTCTGTATTTGACAATTACAAGTTCAGATCTTCCAGTTATAATTTGCAATAATAATTAGAAGCTATTAATTTTAAGTTCTGTATTTGACAATTACAAGTTCAGATCTTCAAGTTATAATTTGAAATAATAATTAGAAGCTATCAATTTTATGTTCTGTATTTGACAATTACAAGTTCAGATCTTCAAGTTATAATTTGCAATAATAATTAGAAGCTATCAATTTTAAGTGCTGTATTTGACAATTACCTATTACAGGTTCAGATCTTCAAGTAATAATTTGCACTAATAATTATTTGCAATAATAATTAGAAGCTATCAATTTTAAGTTCTGCATTTGACAATTACAAGTTCAGATCTTCAAGTTATTATTTGCAATAATAATTAGAAGCTATTAATTTTAAGTTCTCTATTTGACAATTACAAGTCAAGTAATTAGTCAAGTTATAATTTGAAATAATAATTAGAAGCTATCAATTTTAAGTTCTGTATTTGACAATTACAAGTTCAGATCTTCAAGTTATAATTTGCAATAATAATTAGAAGCTATCAATTTTAAGTTCTGTATTTGACAATTACTAGTTCAGATCTTCAAGTTATAATTTGAAATAATAATTTGAATTTAACAAATCTAAGTTCTGTAATTCTCTATTACAAGTTCAGATCTTCAAGTTATAATTTACAATAATAATTAGAAGCTATCAATTTTAAGTTCTGTATTTGACAATTACAAGTTCAGAACTTCAAGTTATAATTTGCACTAATAATTTGTATTTAACAATTAGAAGTTCTGTATTTGACAATTACCAGTTCAGATCTTCAAGTTATAATTTGAAATAATAATTAGAAGCTATCAATTTTAAGTTCTGTATTTGACAATTACTAGTTCAGATCTTCAAGTTATAATTTGAAATAATAATTGAATTTAACAAATCTAAGTTCTGTAATTCACTATTACAAGTTCAGATCTTCAAGTTATAATTTACAATAATAATTAGAAGCTATCAATTTTATTTCTGTATTTGACAAATACTACAAGTTCAGAACTTCAAGTTATAATTTGCAATAATAATTAGAAGCTATCAATTTTAAGTTCTGTATTTGACAATTACTAGTTCAGATCTTCAAGTTATAATTTGAAATAAAAATTTGAATTTAAAAAATCTAAGTTCTGTAATTCACTATTACAAGTTCAGATCTTCAAGATATAATTTACAATAATAATTATAAGCTATCAATTTTAAGTTCTGTATTTGACAATTACTAGTTCAGATCTTCAAGTTATAATTTGAAATAAAAATTTGAATTTAAAAAATCTAAGTTCTGTAATTCACTATTTCAAGTTCAGATCTTCAAGTTATAATTTGCATTAATAATTAGAAGCTATCAATTTTAAGTTCTGTATTTGACAATTACAAGTTCAGATCTTCAAGTTCTTATTTGCAATAATAATTGGAAGATATCAATTTTAAGTTCTGTATTTGACAATTACAAGTTCAGATCTTCAAGTTATAATTTACAATAATAATTAGAAGCTATCAATTTTAAGTTCTGTATTTGACAATTACAAGTTCAGATGTTCAAGTTATAATATGCAATAATAATTAGAAGCCATCAATTTTAAGTTCTGTATTTGACAATTACTAGTTCAGATCTTCAAGTTATAATTTGAAATAATAATTTGAATTTAACAAATCTAAGTTCTGTAATTCACTATTACAAGTTCAGATCTTCAAGTTATAATTTACAATAATAATTAGAAGCTATCAATTTTAAGTTCTGTATTTGACAATTACAAGTTGAGATCTTCAAGTTATAATTCGCACTAATAATTTGTATTTAACAATTAGAAGTTCTGTATTTGACAATTACAAGTTCAGATCTTCCAGTTATAATTTGCAATAATAATTAGAAGCTATTAATTTTAAGTTCTGTATTTGACAATTACAAGTTCAGATCTTCAAGTTATAATTTGAAATAATAATTAGAAGCTATCAATTTTATGTTCTGTATTTGACAATTACAAGTTCAGATCTTCAAGTTATAATTTGCAATAATAATTAGAAGCTATCAATTTTAAGTGCTGTATTTGACAATTACCTATTACAGGTTCAGATCTTCAAGTAATAATTTGCACTAATAATTATTTGCAATAATAATTAGAAGCTATCAATTTTAAGTTCTGCATTTGACAATTACAAGTTCAGATCTTCAAGTTATAATTTGCACTAATAATTTGTATTTAACAATTAGAAGTTCTGTATTTGTCTATTACAAGTTCAGATCTTCAAATTATAATTTGCACTAATAATTTGTATTTAACAATTAGAAGTTCTGTATTTGACAATTACCAGTTCAGATCTCCAAGTTATAATTTGCACTAATAATTTGTATTTAACAATTAGAAGTTCTGTATTTGACAATTACCAGTTCAGATCTTCAAGTTATAATTAGAAATAATAATTAGAAGCTATCAATTTTGAGTTCTGTATTTGACAATTACAAGTTCAGATCTTCAAGTTATAATTTGCAATAATAATTAGAAGCTATCAATTTTAAGTTCTGTATTTGACAATTACTAGTTCAGATCTTCAAGTATAATTTGAAATAATAATAGAATTTAACAAATCTAAGTTCTGTAATTCTCTATTACAAGTTCAGATCTTCAAGTTATAATTTACAATAATAATTAGAAGCTATCAATTTTAAGTTCTGTATTTGACAATTACAAGTACAGATCTTCAAATTATTATTTGCAATAAAAATTAGATGCTATCAATTTTAAGTTCTGTATTTGACAATTACTAGTTCAGATCTTCAAGTTATAATTTGAAATAATAATTTGAATTTAACAAATCTAAGTTCTGTAATTCTCTATTACAAGTTCAGATCTTCAAGTTATAATTTACAATAATAATTAGAAGCTATCAATTTTAAGTTCTGTATTTGACATTTACTAGTTTAGATCTTCAAGTTATAATTTGCAATAATAATTAGAAGCTATCAATTTTAAGTTCTGTATTTGACAATTACAAGTACAGATCTTCAAATTATTATTTGCAATAATAATTAGAAGCTATCAATTTTAAGTTCTGCATTTGACAATTACAGGTTCAGATCTTCAAGTTATTATTTGCAATAATAATTAGAAGCTATTAATTTTAAGTTCTGTATTTGACAATTACAAGTTCAGATCTTCAAGTTATAATTTGAAATAATAATTAGAAGCTATCAATTTTAAGTTCTGTATTTGACAATTACAAGTTCAGATCTTCAAGTTATAATTTGCAATAATAATTAGAAGCTATCAATTTTAAGTTCTGTATTTGACAATTACAAGTTCAGATCTTCAAGTTATAATTTACAATAATAATTAGAAGCTATCAATTTTAAGTTCTGTATTTGACAATTTCAAGTTCAGATGTTCAAGTTATAATTTGCAATAATAATTAGAAGCTATCAATTTTAAGTTCTGTATTTGACAATTACTAGTTCAGATCTTCAAGTTATAATTTGAAATAATAATTTGAATTTAACAAATCTAAGTTCTGTAATTCACTATTACAAGTTCAGATCTTCAAGTTATAATTTACAATAATAATTAGAAGCTATCAATTTTAAGTTCTGTATTTGACAATTACAAGTTCAGATCTTCAAGTTATAATTTGCAATAATAATTAGAAGCTATTAATTTTAAGTTCTGTATTTGACAATTACAAGTTCAGATCTTCAAGTTATAATTTGAAATAATAATTAGAAGCTATCAATTTTATGTTCTGTATTTGACAATTACAAGTTCAGATCGTCAAGTTATAATTTGCAATAATAATTAGAAGCTATCAATTTTAAGTGCTGTATTTGACAATTACTAGTTCAGATCTTCAAGTTATAATTACCTATTACAGGTTCAGATCTTCAAGTAATAATTTGCACTAATAATTTGTATTTAACAATTCGAAGTTCTGTATTTGACTATTACAAGTTCAGATCTTCAAGTTATAATTTGAATTATAATTATAAGCTATCAATTTTAAGTTCTGTATTTGACAATTACAAGTACAGATCTTCAAATTATTATTTGCAATAATAATTAGAAGCTATCAATTTTAAGTTCTGCATTTGACAATTACAAGTTCAGATCTTCAAGTTATTATTTGCAATAATAATTAGAAGCTATTAATTTTAAGTTCTGTATTTGACAATTACAAGTTCAGATCTTCAAGTTATAATTTGAAATAATAATTAGAAGCTATCAATTTTAAGTTCTGTATTTGACAATTACAAGTTCAGATCTTCAAGTTATAATTTGCACTAATAATTTGTATTTAACAATTAGAAGTTCTGTATTTGACAATTACCAGTTCAGATCTTCTAGTTATAATTTGTAATAATAATTAGAAGCTGTCAATTTTAAGTTCTGTATTTGACAATTACAAGTTCAGATCTTCAAGTTATAATTTGCAATAATAATTAGAAGTTATCAATTTTAAGTTCTGTATTTGACAATTACTAGTTCAGATCTTCAAGTTATAATTTGAAATAATAATTTGAATTTAATAAATCTAAGTTCTGTAATTCACGATTACTAGTTCAGATCTTCACGTTATAATTTGAAATAATAATTTGAATTTAACAAATCTAAGTTCTGTAATTCACTATTACTAGTTCAGATCTTCAAGTTATAATTTACAATAATATTTAGTAGCTATCAATTTTAGTTCTGTATTTGACAAATACAAGTTCAGATCTACAAGTTATAATTTGCAATAATAATTAGAAGCTATCAATTTTAAGTTCAGTATTTGATAATTACTAGTTCAGATCTTCAAGTTATAATTTGAAATAATAATTTGAATTTAAAAAATTTAAGTTCTGTAATTCACTATTACAAGTTCAGATCTTCAAGTTATAATTTACAATAATAATTAGAAGCTTTCAATTTTAAGTTCTGTATTTGACAATTACAAGTTCAGATCTACAAGTTATAATTTGCACTAATAATTTGTATTTAACAATTAGAAGTTCTGTATTTGACAATTACAAGTTCAGATCTTCAAGTTATAATTTGAAATAATAATTAGAAACTATCAATTTTAAGTTCTGTATTTGACAATTACTAGTTCAGTTCTTCAAGTTATAATTTGAAATAATAATTTGAATTTAACAAATCTAAGTTCTGTAATTCACTATTACAAGTTCAGATCTTCAAGTTATAATTTACAATAATAATTAGAAGTTATCAATTTTAAGTTCTGCATTTGACAATTACAAGTTCAGATCTTCAAGTTATAATTTGCACTAATAATTTGTATTTAACAATTAGAAGTTCTGTATTTGTCTATTACAAGTTCAGATCTTCAAATTATAATTTGCACTAATAATTTGTATTTAACAATTAGAAGTTCTGTATTTGACAATTACCAGTTCAGATCTCCAAGTTATAATTTGCACTAATAATTTGTATTTAACAATTAGAAGTTCTGTATTTGACAATTACCAGTTCAGATCTTCAAGTTATAATTAGAAATAATAATTTGAAGCTATCAATTTTGAGTTCTGTATTTGACAATTACAAGTTCAGATCTTCAAGTTATAATTTGCAATAATAATTAGAAGCTATCAATTTTAAGTTCTGTATTTGACAATTACTAGTTCAGATCTTCAAGTATAATTTGAAATAATAATAGAATTTAACAAATCTAAGTTCTGTAATTCTCTATTACAAGTTCAGATCTTCAAGTTATAATTTACAATAATAATTAGAAGCTATCAATTTTAAGTTCTGTATTTGACAATTACAAGTACAGATCTTCAAATTATTATTTGCAATAAAAATTAGATGCTATCAATTTTAAGTTCTGTATTTGACAATTACTAGTTCAGATCTTCAAGTTATAATTTGAAATAATAATTTGAATTTAACAAATCTAAGTTCTGTAATTCTCTATTACAAGTTCAGATCTTCAAGTTATAATTTACAATAATAATTAGAAGCTATCAATTTTAAGTTCTGTATTTGACATTTACTAGTTTAGATCTTCAAGTTATAATTTGAAATAATAATTTGAATTTAACAAATCTAAGTTCTTTAATTCACTATTACAAGTTCAGATCTTCAAGTTATAATTTGCAATCACAATTTGTCTTTAACAATGCTAAGTTGCGTATTTGTCTATTACAAGTTCAGATCTTCAAATTATAATTTGCAATAATAATTAGCAGCTATCAATTTTAAGTTCTGTATTTGACAATTACAAGTTCAGATCTTCAAGTTATAATTTGCACTAATAATTTGTATTTAACAATTAGAAGTTCTGTATTTGTCTATTACAAGTTCAGATCTTCAAATTATAATTTGCACTAATAATTTGTATTTAACAATTAGAAGTTCTGTATTTGACAATTACCAGTTCAGATCTTCAAGTTATAATTTGCACTAATAATTTGTATTTAACAATTAGAAGTTCTGTATTTGACAATTACCAGTTCAGATCTTCAAGTTATAATTAGAAATAATAATTAGAAGCTATCAATTTTGAGTTCTGTATTTGACAATTACAAGTTCAGATCTTCAAGTTATAATTTGCAATAATAATTAGAAGCTATCAATTTTAAGCTCTGTATTTGACAATTACTAGTTCAGATCTTCAAGTATAATTTGAAATAATAATTGAATTTAACAAATCTAAGTTCAGTAATTCACTATTACAAGTTCAGATCTTCAAGTTATAATTTACAATAATAATTAGAAGCTATCAATTTTAGTTCTGTATTTGACAAATACAAGTTCAGATCTTCAAGTTATAATTTGCAATAATAATTAGAAGCTATCAATTTTAAGTTCTGTATTTGACAATTACAAGTACAGATCTTCAAATTATTATTTGCAATAATAATTAGAAGCTATCAATTTTAAGTTCTGCATTTGACAATTACAAGTTCAGATCTTCAAGTTATTATTTGCAATAATAATTAGAAGCTATTAATTTTAAGTTCTGTATTTGACAATTACAAGTTCAGATCTTCAAGTTATAATTTGAAATAATAATTAGAAGCTATCAATTTTAAGTTCTGTATTTGACAATTACAAGTTCAGATCTTCAAGTTATAATTTACAATAATAATTAGAAGCTATCAATTTTAAGTTCTGTATTTGACAATTTCAAGTTCAGATGTTCAAGTTATAATTTGCAATAATAATTAGAAGCTATCAATTTTAAGTTCTGTATTTGACAATTACTAGTTCAGATCTTCAAGTTATAATTTGAAATAATAATTTGAATTTAACAAATCTAAGTTCTGTAATTCACTATTACAAGTTCAGATCTTCAAGTTATAATTTACAATAATAATTAGAAGCTATCAATTTTAAGTTCTGTATTTGACAATTACAAGTTCAGATCTTCAAGTTATAATTTGCAATAATAATTAGAAGCTATTAATTTTAAGTTCTGTATTTGACAATTACAAGTTCAGATCTTCAAGTTATAATTTGAAATAATAATTAGAAGCTATCAATTTTATGTTCTGTATTTGACAATTACAAGTTCAGATCGTCAAGTTATAATTTGCAATAATAATTAGAAGCTATCAATTTTAAGTGCTGTATTTGACAATTACTAGTTCAGATCTTCAAGTTATAATTACCTATTACAGGTTCAGATCTTCAAGTAATAATTTGCACTAATAATTTGTATTTAACAATTCGAAGTTCTGTATTTGACTATTACAAGTTCAGATCTTCAAGTTATAATTTGAATTATAATTATAAGCTATCAATTTTAAGTTCTGTATTTGACAATTACAAGTCCAGATCTTCAAATTATTATTTGCAATAATAATTAGAAGCTATCAATTTTAAGTTCTGCATTTGACAATTACAAGTTCAGATCTTCAAGTTATTATTTGCAATAATAATTAGAAGCTATTAATTTTAAGTTCTGTATTTGACAATTACAAGTTCAGATCTTCAAGTTATAATTTGAAATAATAATTTGTATTTAAAAAATTTAAGTTCTGTAATTCACTATTACAAGTTCAGATCTTCAAGATATAATTTACAATAATAATTATAAGCTATCAATTTTAAGTTCTGTATTTGACAATTACTAGTTCAGATCTTCAAGTTATAATTTGAAATAATAATTTGAATTTAACAAATCTAAGTTCTGTAATTCACAATTACAAGTTCAGATCTTCAAGTTATAATTTGCAATAATAATTAGAAGCTATCAATTTTAAGTTCTGTATTTGACAATTACAAGTTCAGATCTTCAAGTTATAATTTGCACTAATAAATTGTTTTTCATAATTAGAAGTTCTGTATTTGACAATTACAAGTTCAGAACTTCAAGTTATAATTTGAAATAATAATTAGAAGCTATCAATTTTAAGTTCTGTATTTGACAATTACAAGTTCAGATCTTCCAGTTATAATTTGCAATAATAATTAGAAGCTATCAATTTTAAGTTCTGTATTTGACAATTACTAGTTCAGATCTTCAAGTTATAATTTGAAATAATAATTTGAATTTAACAAATCTAAGTTCTTTAATTCACTATTACAAGTTCAGATCTTCAAGTTATAATTTGCAATCACAATTTGTCTTTAACAATGCTAAGTTGCGTATTTGTCTATTACAATTTCAGATCTTCAAATTATAATTTACAATAATAATTAGAAGCTATCAATTTTAGTTCTGTATTTGACAAATACAAGTTCAGAACTTCAAGTTATAATTTGCAATAATAATTAGAAGCTATCAATTTTAAGTTCTGTATTTGACAATTACAAGTACAGATCTTCAAATTATTATTTGCAATAATAATTAGAAGCTATCAATTTTAAGTTCTGCATTTGACAATTACAAGTTCAGATCTTCAAGTTATTATTTGCAATAATAATTAGAAGCTATTAATTTTAAGTTCTGTATTTGACAATTACAAGTTCAGATCTTCAAGTTATAATTTGAAATAATAATTAGAAGCTATCAATTTTAAGTTCTGTATTTGACAATTACAAGTTCAGATCTTCAAGTTATAATTTGCAATAATAATTAGAAGCTATCAATTTTAAGTTCTGTATTTGACAATTACAAGTTCAGATCTTCAAGTTATAATTTACAATAATAATTAGAAGCTATCAATTTTAAGTTCTGTATTTGACAATTTCAAGTTCAGATGTTCAAGTTATAATTTGCAATAATAATTAGAAGCTATCAATTTTAAGTTCTGTATTTGACAATTACTAGTTCAGATCTTCAAGTTATAATTTGAAATAATAATTTGAATTTAACAAATCTAAGTTCTGTAATTCACTATTACAAGTTCAGATCCTCAAGTTATAATTTACAATAATAATTAGAAGCTATCAATTTTAAGTTCTGTATTTGACAATTACAAGTTCAGATCTTCAAGTTATAATTTGCAATAATAATTAGAAGCTATTAATTTTAAGTTCTGTATTTGACAATTACAAGTTCAGATCTTCAAGTTATAATTTGAAATAATAATTAGAAGCTATCAATTTTATGTTCTGTATTTGACAATTACAAGTTCAGATCGTCAAGTTATAATTTGCAATAATATTTAGAAGCTATCAATTTTAAGTGCTGTATTTGACAATTACTAGTTCAGATCTTCAAGTTATAATTACCTATTACAGGTTCAGATCTTCAAGTAATAATTTGCACTAATAATTTGTATTTAACAATTCGAAGTTCTGTATTTGACTATTACAAGTTCAGATCTTCAAGTTACAATTTGAATTATAATTATAAGCTATCAATTTTAAGTTCTGTATTTGACAATTACAAGTACAGATCTTCAAATTATTATTGGCAATAATAATTAGAAGCTATCAATTTTAAGTTCTGCATTTGACAATTACAAGTTCAGATCTTCAAGTTATTATTTGCAATAATAATTAGAAGCTATTAATTTTAAGTTCTGTATTTGACAATTACAAGTTCAGATCTTCAAGTTATAATTTGAAATAATAATTAGAAGCTATCAATTTTAAGTTCTGTATTTGACAATTACAAGTTCAGATCTTCAAGTTATAATTTGCACTAATAATTTGTATTTAACAATTAGAAGTTCTGTATTTGACAATTACCAGTTCAGATCTTCTAGTTATAATTTGTAATAATAATTAGAAGCTGTCAATTTTAAGTTCTGTATTTGACAATTACAAGTTCAGATCTTCAAGTTATAATTTGCAATAATAATTAGAAGTTATCAATTTTAAGTTCTGTATTTGACAATTACTAGTTCAGATCTTCAAGTTATAATTTGAATTTAATAAATCTAAGTTCTGTAATTCACGATTACTAGTTCAGATCTTCACGTTATAATTTGAAATAATAATTTGAATTTAACAAATCTAAGTTCTGTAATTCACTATTACTAGTTCAGATCTTCAAGTTATAATTTACAATAATATTTAGTAGCTATCAATTTTAGTTCTGTATTTGACAAATACAAGTTCAGATCTACAAGTTATAATTTGCAATAATAATTAGAAGCTATCAATTTTAAGTTCAGTATTTGATAATTACTAGTTCAGATCTTCAAGTTATAATTTGAAATAATAATTTGAATTTAAAAAATTTAAGTTCTGTAATTCACTATTACAAGTTCAGATCTTCAAGATATAATTTACAATAATAATTATAAGCTATCAATTTTAAGTTCTGTATTTGACAATTACTAGTTCAGATTTTCAAGTTATAATTTGAAATAATAATTTGAATTTAACAAATCTAAGTTCTGTAATTCACAATTACAAGTTCAGATCTTCAAGTTATAATTTGCAATAATAATTAGAAGCTATCAATTTTAAGTTCTGTATTTGACAATTACAAGTTCAGATCTTCAAGTTATAATTTGCACTAATAAATTGTTTTTCATAATTAGAAGTTCTGTATTTGACAATTACAAGTTCAGAACTTCTAGTTATAATTTGAAATAATAATTAGAAGCTATCAATTTTAAGTTCTGTATTTGACAATTACAAGTTCAGATCTTCCAGTTATAATTTGCAATAATAATTAGAAGCTAGCAATTTTAAGTTCTGTATTTGACAATTACTAGTTCAGATCTTCAAGTTATAATTTGAAATAATAATTTGAATTTAACAAATCTAAGTTCTTTAATTCACTATTACAAGTTCAGATCTGCAAATTATAATTTGCAATAATAATTAGAAGCTATCAATTTTAAGTTCTGTATTTGACAATTACAAGTTCAGATCTTCAAGTTATAATTTGAAATAATAATTTGAATTTAACAACTCTAAGTTCTGTAATTCACTATTACAAGTTCAGATCTTCAAGTTATAATTTGCAATCACAATTTGTATTTAACAATTAGAAGTTCTGTATTTACCTATTACAAATTCAGATCTTCAAGTTATAATTTACAATAATAATTATAAGCTATCAATTTTAAGTTCTGTATTTGACAATTACTAGTTCAGATCTTCAAGTTATAATTTGAAATAATAATTTGAATTTAACAAATCTAAGTTCTGTAAATCTCTATTACAAGTTCAGATCTTCAAGTTATAATTTACAATAATAATTAGAAGCTATCAATTTTAAGTTCTGTATTTGACAATTACAAGTTCAGAACTTCAAGTTATAATTTGCACTAATAATTTGTATTTAACAATTAGAAGTTCTGTATTTGACAATTACCAGTTCAGATCTTCCAGTTATAATTTGAAATAATAATTAGAAGCTATCAATTTTAAGTTCTGTATTTGACAATTACTAGTTCAGATCTTCAAGTTATAATTTGAAATAATAATTGAATTTAACAAATCTAAGTTCTGTAATTCACTATTACAAGTTCAGATCTTCAAGTTATAATTTACAATAATAATTAGAAGCTATCAATTTTATTTCTGTATTTGACAAATACTACAAGTTCAGAACTTCAAGTTATAATTTGCAATAATAATTAGAAGCTATCAATTTTAAGTTCTGTATTTGACAATTACTAGTTCAGATCTTCAAGTTATAATTTGAAATAAAAATTTGAATTTAAAAAATCTAAGTTCTGTAATTCACTATTACAAGTTCAGATCTTCAAGATATAATTTACAATAATAATTATAAGCTATCAATTTTAAGTTCTGTATTTGACAATTACTAGTTCAGATCTTCAAGTTATAATTTGAAATAAAAATTTGAATTTAAAAAATCTAAGTTCTGTAATTCACTATTTCAAGTTCAGATCTTCAAGTTATAATTTGCATTAATAATTAGAAGCTATCAATTTTAAGTTCTGTATTTGACAATTACAAGTTCAGATCTTCAAGTTCTTATTTGCAATAATAATTGGAAGATATCAATTTTAAGTTCTGTATTTGACAATTACAAGTTCAGATCTTCAAGTTATAATTTACAATAATAATTAGAAGCTATCAATTTTAAGTTCTGTATTTGACAATTACAAGTTCAGATGTTCAAGTTATAATATGCAATAATAATTAGAAGCCATCAATTTTAAGTTCTGTATTTGACAATTACTAGTTCAGATCTTCAAGTTATAATTTGAAATAATAATTTGAATTTAACAAATCTAAGTTCTGTAATTCACTATTACAAGTTCAGATCTTCAAGTTATAATTTACAATAATAATTAGAAGCTATCAATTTTAAGTTCTGTATTTGACAATTACAAGTTGAGATCTTCAAGTTATAATTCGCACTAATAATTTGTATTTAACAATTAGAAGTTCTGTATTTGACAATTACAAGTTCAGATCTTCCAGTTATAATTTGCAATAATAATTAGAAGCTATTAATTTTAAGTTCTGTATTTGACAATTACAAGTTCAGATCTTCAAGTTATAATTTGAAATAATAATTAGAAGCTATCAATTTTATGTTCTGTATTTGACAATTACAAGTTCAGATCTTCAAGTTATAATTTGCAATAATAATTAGAAGCTATCAATTTTAAGTGCTGTATTTGACAATTACCTATTACAGGTTCAGATCTTCAAGTAATAATTTGCACTAATAATTATTTGCAATAATAATTAGAAGCTATCAATTTTAAGTTCTGCATTTGACAATTACAAATTCAGATCTTCAAGTTATTATTTGCAATAATAATTAGAAGCTATTAATTTTAAGTTCTCTATTTGACAATTACAAGTCAAGTAATTAGTCAAGTTATAATTTGAAATAATAATTAGAAGCTATCAATTTTAAGTTCTGTATTTGACAATTACAAGTTCAGATCTTCAAGTTATAATTTGCAATAATAATTAGAAGCTATCAATTTTAAGTTCTGTATTTGACAATTACTAGTTCAGATCTTCAAGTTATAATTTGAAATAATAATTTGAATTTAACAAATCTAAGTTCTGTAATTCTCTATTACAAGTTCAGATCTTCAAGTTATAATTTACAATAATAATTAGAAGCTATCAATTTTAAGTTCTGTATTTGACAATTACAAGTTCAGAACTTCAAGTTATAATTTGCACTAATAATTTGTATTTAACAATTAGAAGTTCTGTATTTGACAATTACCAGTTCAGATCTTCAAGTTATAATTTGAAATAATAATTAGAAGCTATCAATTTTAAGTTCTGTATTTGACAATTACTAGTTCAGATCTTCAAGTTATAATTTGAAATAATAATTGAATTTAACAAATCTAAGTTCTGTAATTCACTATTACAAGTTCAGATCTTCAAGTTATAATTTACAATAATAATTAGAAGCTATCAATTTTATTTCTGTATTTGACAAATACTACAAGTTCAGAACTTCAAGTTATAATTTGCAATAATAATTAGAAGCTATCAATTTTAAGTTCTGTATTTGACAATTACTAGTTCAGATCTTCAAGTTATAATTTGAAATAAAAATTTGAATTTAAAAAATCTAAGTTCTGTAATTCACTATTACAAGTTCAGATCTTCAAGATATAATTTACAATAATAATTATAAGCTATCAATTTTAAGTTCTGTATTTGACAATTACTAGTTCAGATCTTCAAGTTATAATTTGAAATAAAAATTTGAATTTAAAAAATCTAAGTTCTGTAATTCACTATTTCAAGTTCAGATCTTCAAGTTATAATTTGCATTAATAATTAGAAGCTATCAATTTTAAGTTCTGTATTTGACAATTACAAGTTCAGATCTTCAAGTTCTTATTTGCAATAATAATTGGAAGATATCAATTTTAAGTTCTGTATTTGACAATTACAAGTTCAGATCTTCAAGTTATAATTTACAATAATAATTAGAAGCTATCAATTTTAAGTTCTGTATTTGACAATTACAAGTTCAGATGTTCAAGTTATAATATGCAATAATAATTAGAAGCCATCAATTTTAAGTTCTGTATTTGACAATTACTAGTTCAGATCTTCAAGTTATAATTTGAAATAATAATTTGAATTTAACAAATCTAAGTTCTGTAATTCACTATTACAAGTTCAGATCTTCAAGTTATAATTTACAATAATAATTAGAAGCTATCAATTTTAAGTTCTGTATTTGACAATTACAAGTTGAGATCTTCAAGTTATAATTCGCACTAATAATTTGTATTTAACAATTAGAAGTTCTGTATTTGACAATTACAAGTTCAGATCTTCCAGTTATAATTTGCAATAATAATTAGAAGCTATTAATTTTAAGTTCTGTATTTGACAATTACAAGTTCAGATCTTCAAGTTATAATTTGAAATAATAATTAGAAGCTATCAATTTTATGTTCTGTATTTGACAATTACAAGTTCAGATCTTCAAGTTATAATTTGCAATAATAATTAGAAGCTATCAATTTTAAGTGCTGTATTTGACAATTACCTATTACAGGTTCAGATCTTCAAGTAATAATTTGCACTAATAATTATTTGCAATAATAATTAGAAGCTATCAATTTTAAGTTCTGCATTTGACAATTACAAGTTCAGATCTTCAAGTTATAATTTGCACTAATAATTTGTATTTAACAATTAGAAGTTCTGTATTTGTCTATTACAAGTTCAGATCTTCAAATTATAATTTGCACTAATAATTTGTATTTAACAATTAGAAGTTCTGTATTTGACAATTACCAGTTCAGATCTCCAAGTTATAATTTGCACTAATAATTTGTATTTAACAATTAGAAGTTCTGTATTTGACAATTACCAGTTCAGATCTTCAAGTTATAATTAGAAATAATAATTAGAAGCTATCAATTTTGAGTTCTGTATTTGACAATTACAAGTTCAGATCTTCAAGTTATAATTTGCAATAATAATTAGAAGCTATCAATTTTAAGTTCTGTATTTGACAATTACTAGTTCAGATCTTCAAGTATAATTTGAAATAATAATAGAATTTAACAAATCTAAGTTCTGTAATTCTCTATTACAAGTTCAGATCTTCAAGTTATAATTTAGAATAATAATTAGAAGCTATCAATTTTAAGTTCTGTATTTGACATTTACTAGTTTAGATCTTCAAGTTATAATTTGCAATAATAATTAGAAGCTATCAATTTTAAGTTCTGTATTTGACAATTACAAGTACAGATCTTCAAATTATTATTTGCAATAATAATTAGAAGCTATCAATTTTAAGTTCTGCATTTGACAATTACAGGTTCAGATCTTCAAGTTATTATTTGCAATAATAATTAGAAGCTATTAATTTTAAGTTCTGTATTTGACAATTACAAGTTCAGATCTTCAAGTTATAATTTGAAATAATAATTAGAAGCTATCAATTTTAAGTTCTGTATTTGACAATTACAAGTTCAGATCTTCAAGTTATAATTTGCAATAATAATTAGAAGCTATCAATTTTAAGTTCTGTATTTGACAATTACAAGTTCAGATCTTCAAGTTATAATTTACAATAATAATTAGAAGCTATCAATTTTAAGTTCTGTATTTGACAATTTCAAGTTCAGATGTTCAAGTTATAATTTGCAATAATAATTAGAAGCTATCAATTTTAAGTTCTGTATTTGACAATTACTAGTTCAGATCTTCAAGTTATAATTTGAAATAATAATTTGAATTTAACAAATCTAAGTTCTGTAATTCACTATTACAAGTTCAGATCTTCAAGTTATAATTTACAATAATAATTAGAAGCTATCAATTTTAAGTTCTGTATTTGACAATTACAAGTTCAGATCTTCAAGTTATAATTTGCAATAATAATTAGAAGCTATTAATTTTAAGTTCTGTATTTGACAATTACAAGTTCAGATCTTCAAGTTATAATTTGAAATAATAATTAGAAGCTATCAATTTTATGTTCTGTATTTGACAATTACAAGTTCAGATCGTCAAGTTATAATTTGCAATAATAATTAGAAGCTATCAATTTTAAGTGCTGTATTTGACAATTACTAGTTCAGATCTTCAAGTTATAATTACCTATTACAGGTTCAGATCTTCAAGTAATAATTTGCACTAATAATTTGTATTTAACAATTCGAAGTTCTGTATTTGACTATTACAAGTTCAGATCTTCAAGTTATAATTTGAATTATAATTATAAGCTATCAATTTTAAGTTCTGTATTTGACAATTACAAGTACAGATCTTCAAATTATTATTTGCAATAATAATTAGAAGCTATCAATTTTAAGTTCTGCATTTGACAATTACAAGTTCAGATCTTCAAGTTATTATTTGCAATAATAATTAGAAGCTATTAATTTTAAGTTCTGTATTTGACAATTACAAGTTCAGATCTTCAAGTTATAATTTGAAATAATAATTAGAAGCTATCAATTTTAAGTTCTGTATTTGACAATTACAAGTTCAGATCTTCAAGTTATAATTTGCACTAATAATTTGTATTTAACAATTAGAAGTTCTGTATTTGACAATTACCAGTTCAGATCTTCTAGTTATAATTTGTAATAATAATTAGAAGCTGTCAATTTTAAGTTCTGTATTTGACAATTACAAGTTCAGATCTTCAAGTTATAATTTGCAATAATAATTAGAAGTTATCAATTTTAAGTTCTGTATTTGACAATTACTAGTTCAGATCTTCAAGTTATAATTTGAAATAATAATTTGAATTTAATAAATCTAAGTTCTGTAATTCACGATTACTAGTTCAGATCTTCACGTTATAATTTGAAATAATAATTTGAATTTAACAAATCTAAGTTCTGTAATTCACTATTACTAGTTCAGATCTTCAAGTTATAATTTACAATAATATTTAGTAGCTATCAATTTTAGTTCTGTATTTGACAAATACAAGTTCAGATCTACAAGTTATAATTTGCAATAATAATTAGAAGCTATCAATTTTAAGTTCAGTATTTGATAATTACTAGTTCAGATCTTCAAGTTATAATTTGAAATAATAATTTGAATTTAAAAAATTTAAGTTCTGTAATTCACTATTACAAGTTCAGATCTTCAAGTTATAATTTACAATAATAATTAGAAGCTTTCAATTTTAAGTTCTGTATTTGACAATTACAAGTTCAGATCTACAAGTTATAATTTGCACTAATAATTTGTATTTAACAATTAGAAGTTCTGTATTTGACAATTACAAGTTCAGATCTTCAAGTTATAATTTGAAATAATAATTAGAAACTATCAATTTTAAGTTCTGTATTTGACAATTACTAGTTCAGTTCTTCAAGTTATAATTTGAAATAATAATTTGAATTTAACAAATCTAAGTTCTGTAATTCACTATTACAAGTTCAGATCTTCAAGTTATAATTTACAATAATAATTAGAAGTTATCAATTTTAAGTTCTGCATTTGACAATTACAAGTTCAGATCTTCAAGTTATAATTTGCACTAATAATTTGTATTTAACAATTAGAAGTTCTGTATTTGTCTATTACAAGTTCAGATCTTCAAATTATAATTTGCACTAATAATTTGTATTTAACAATTAGAAGTTCTGTATTTGACAATTACCAGTTCAGATCTCCAAGTTATAATTTGCACTAATAATTTGTATTTAACAATTAGAAGTTCTGTATTTGACAATTACCAGTTCAGATCTTCAAGTTATAATTAGAAATAATAATTTGAAGCTATCAATTTTGAGTTCTGTATTTGACAATTACAAGTTCAGATCTTCAAGTTATAATTTGCAATAATAATTAGAAGCTATCAATTTTAAGTTCTGTATTTGACAATTACTAGTTCAGATCTTCAAGTATAATTTGAAATAATAATAGAATTTAACAAATCTAAGTTCTGTAATTCTCTATTACAAGTTCAGATCTTCAAGTTATAATTTACAATAATAATTAGAAGCTATCAATTTTAAGTTCTGTATTTGACAATTACAAGTACAGATCTTCAAATTATTATTTGCAATAAAAATTAGATGCTATCAATTTTAAGTTCTGTATTTGACAATTACTAGTTCAGATCTTCAAGTTATAATTTGAAATAATAATTTGAATTTAACAAATCTAAGTTCTGTAATTCTCTATTACAAGTTCAGATCTTCAAGTTATAATTTACAATAATAATTAGAAGCTATCAATTTTAAGTTCTGTATTTGACATTTACTAGTTTAGATCTTCAAGTTATAATTTGAAATAATAATTTGAATTTAACAAATCTAAGTTCTTTAATTCACTATTACAAGTTCAGATCTTCAAGTTATAATTTGCAATCACAATTTGTCTTTAACAATGCTAAGTTGCGTATTTGTCTATTACAAGTTCAGATCTTCAAATTATAATTTGCAATAATAATTAGCAGCTATCAATTTTAAGTTCTGTATTTGACAATTACAAGTTCAGATCTTCAAGTTATAATTTGCACTAATAATTTGTATTTAACAATTAGAAGTTCTGTATTTGTCTATTACAAGTTCAGATCTTCAAATTATAATTTGCACTAATAATTTGTATTTAACAATTAGAAGTTCTGTATTTGACAATTACCAGTTCAGATCTTCAAGTTATAATTTGCACTAATAATTTGTATTTAACAATTAGAAGTTCTGTATTTGACAATTACCAGTTCAGATCTTCAAGTTATAATTAGAAATAATAATTAGAAGCTATCAATTTTGAGTTCTGTATTTGACAATTACAAGTTCAGATCTTCAAGTTATAATTTGCAATAATAATTAGAAGCTATCAATTTTAAGCTCTGTATTTGACAATTACTAGTTCAGATCTTCAAGTATAATTTGAAATAATAATTGAATTTAACAAATCTAAGTTCAGTAATTCACTATTACAAGTTCAGATCTTCAAGTTATAATTTACAATAATAATTAGAAGCTATCAATTTTAGTTCTGTATTTGACAAATACAAGTTCAGATCTTCAAGTTATAATTTGCAATAATAATTAGAAGCTATCAATTTTAAGTTCTGTATTTGACAATTACAAGTACAGATCTTCAAATTATTATTTGCAATAATAATTAGAAGCTATCAATTTTAAGTTCTGCATTTGACAATTACAAGTTCAGATCTTCAAGTTATTATTTGCAATAATAATTAGAAGCTATTAATTTTAAGTTCTGTATTTGACAATTACAAGTTCAGATCTTCAAGTTATAATTTGAAATAATAATTAGAAGCTATCAATTTTAAGTTCTGTATTTGACAATTACAAGTTCAGATCTTCAAGTTATAATTTACAATAATAATTAGAAGCTATCAATTTTAAGTTCTGTATTTGACAATTTCAAGTTCAGATGTTCAAGTTATAATTTGCAATAATAATTAGAAGCTATCAATTTTAAGTTCTGTATTTGACAATTACTAGTTCAGATCTTCAAGTTATAATTTGAAATAATAATTTGAATTTAACAAATCTAAGTTCTGTAATTCACTATTACAAGTTCAGATCTTCAAGTTATAATTTACAATAATAATTAGAAGCTATCAATTTTAAGTTCTGTATTTGACAATTACAAGTTCAGATCTTCAAGTTATAATTTGCAATAATAATTAGAAGCTATTAATTTTAAGTTCTGTATTTGACAATTACAAGTTCAGATCTTCAAGTTATAATTTGAAATAATAATTAGAAGCTATCAATTTTATGTTCTGTATTTGACAATTACAAGTTCAGATCGTCAAGTTATAATTTGCAATAATAATTAGAAGCTATCAATTTTAAGTGCTGTATTTGACAATTACTAGTTCAGATCTTCAAGTTATAATTACCTATTACAGGTTCAGATCTTCAAGTAATAATTTGCACTAATAATTTGTATTTAACAATTCGAAGTTCTGTATTTGACTATTACAAGTTCAGATCTTCAAGTTATAATTTGAATTATAATTATAAGCTATCAATTTTAAGTTCTGTATTTGACAATTACAAGTCCAGATCTTCAAATTATTATTTGCAATAATAATTAGAAGCTATCAATTTTAAGTTCTGCATTTGACAATTACAAGTTCAGATCTTCAAGTTATTATTTGCAATAATAATTAGAAGCTATTAATTTTAAGTTCTGTATTTGACAATTACAAGTTCAGATCTTCAAGTTATAATTTGAAATAATAATTAGAAGCTATCAATTTTAAGTTCTGTATTTGACAATTACAAGTTCAGATCTTCAAGTTATAATTTGCACTAATAATTTGTATTTAACAATTAGAAGTTCTGTATTTGACAATTACCAGTTCAGATCTTCTAGTTATAATTTGTAATAATAATTAGAAGCTGTCAATTTTAAGTTCTGTATTTGACAATTACAAGTTCAGATCTTCAAGTTATAATTTGCAATAATAATTAGAAGTTATCAATTTTAAGTTCTGTATTTGACAATTACTAGTTCAGATCTTCAAGTTATAATTTGAAATAATAATTTGAATTTAATAAATCTAAGTTCTGTAATTCACGATTACTAGTTCAGATCTTCACGTTATAATTTGAAATAATAATTTGAATTTAACAAATCTAAGTTCTGTAATTCACTATTACTAGTTCAGATCTTCAAGTTATAATTTACAATAATATTTAGTAGCTATCAATTTTAGTTCTGTATTTGACAAATACAAGTTCAGATCTACAAGTTATAATTTGCAATAATAATTAGAAGCTATCAATTTTAAGTTCAGTATTTGATAATTACTAGTTCAGATCTTCAAGTTATAATTTGAAATAATAATTTGAATTTAAAAAATTTAAGTTCTGTAATTCACTATTACAAGTTCAGATCTTCAAGATATAATTTACAATAATAATTATAAGCTATCAATTTTAAGTTCTGTATTTGACAATTACTAGTTCAGATCTTCAAGTTATAATTTGAAATAATAATTTGAATTTAACAAATCTAAGTTCTGTAATTCACAATTACAAGTTCAGATCTTCAAGTTATAATTTGCAATAATAATTAGAAGCTATCAATTTTAAGTTCTGTATTTGACAATTACAAGTTCAGATCTTCAAGTTATAATTTGCAATAATAATTAGAAGCTATCAATTTTAAGTTCTCTATTTGACAATTACTAGTTCAGATCTTCAAGTTATAATTTGAAATAATAATTTGAATTTAACAAATCTAAGTTCTTTAATTCACTATTACAAGTTCAGATCTTCAAGTTATAATTTGCAATCACAATTTGTCTTTAACAATGCTAAGTTGCGTATTTGTCTATTACAATTTCAGATCTTCAAATTATAATTTACAATAATAATTAGAAGCTATCAATTTTAGTTCTGTATTTGACAAATACAAGTTCAGAACTTCAAGTTATAATTTGCAATAATAATTAGAAGCTATCAATTTTAAGTTCTGTATTTGACAATTACAAGTACAGATCTTCAAATTATTATTTGCAATAATAATTAGAAGCTATCAATTTTAAGTTCTGCATTTGACAATTACAAGTTCAGATCTTCAAGTTATTATTTGCAATAATAATTTGAAGCTATTAATTTTAAGTTCTGTATTTGACAATTACAAGTTCAGATCTTCAAGTTATAATTTGAAATAATAATTAGAAGCTATCAATTTTAAGTTCTGTATTTGACAATTACAAGTTCAGATCTTCAAGTTATAATTTGCAATAATAATTAGAAGCTATCAATTTTAAGTTCTGTATTTGACAATTACAAGTTCAGATCTTCAAGTTATAATTTACAATAATAATTAGAAGCTATCAATTTAAATTCTGTATTTGACAATTTCAAGTTCAGATGTTCAAGTTATAATTTGCAATAATAATTAGAAGCTATCAATTTTAAGTTCTGTATTTGACAATTACTAGTTCAGATCTTCAAGTTATAATTTGAAATAATAATTTGAATTTAACAAATCTAAGTTCTGTAATTCACTATTACAAGTTCAGATCTTCAAGTTATAATTTACAATAATAATTAGAAGCTATCAATTTTAAGTTCTGTATTTGACAATTACAAGTTCAGATCTTCAAGTTATAATTTGCAATAATAATTAGAAGCTATTAATTTTAAGTTCTGTATTTGACAATTACAAGTTCAGATCTTCAAGTTATAATTTGAAATAATAATTAGAAGCTATCAATTTTATGTTCTGTATTTGACAATTACAAGTTCAGATCGTCAAGTTATAATTTGCAATAATAATTAGAAGCTATCAATTTTAAGTGCTGTATTTGACAATTACTAGTTCAGATCTTCAAGTTATAATTACCTATTACAGGTTCAGATCTTCAAGTAATAATTTGCACTAATAATTTGTATTTAACAATTCGAAGTTCTGTATTTGACTATTACAAGTTCAGATCTTCAAGTTATAATTTGAATTATAATTATAAGCTATCAATTTTAAGTTCTGTATTTGACAATTACAAGTACAGATCTTCAAATTATTATTTGCAATAATAATTAGAAGCTATCAATTTTAAGTTCTGCATTTGACAATTACAAGTTCAGATCTTCAAGTTATTATTTGCAATAATAATTAGAAGCTATTAATTTTAAGTTCTGTATTTGACAATTACAAGTTCAGATCTTCAAGTTATAATTTGAAATAATAATTAGAAGCTATCAATTTTAAGTTCTGTATTTGACAATTTCAAGTTCAGATCTTCAAGTTATAATTTGCACTAATAATTTGTATTTAACAATTAGAAGTTCTGTATTTGACAATTACCAGTTCAGATCTTCTAGTTATAATTTGTAATAATAATTAGAAGCTGTCAATTTTAAGTTCTGTATTTGACAATTACAAGTTCAGATCTTCAAGTTATAATTTGCAATAATAATTAGAAGTTATCAATTTTAAGTTCTGTATTTGACAATTACTAGTTCAGATCTTCAAGTTATAATTTGAAATAATAATTTGAATTTAATAAATCTAAGTTCTGTAATTCACGATTACTAGTTCAGATCTTCACGTTATAATTTGAAATAATAATTTGAATTTAACAAATCTAAGTTCTGTAATTCACTATTACTAGTTCAGATCTTCAAGTTATAATTTACAATAATATTTAGTAGCTATCAATTTTAGTTCTGTATTTGACAAATACAAGTTCAGATCTACAAGTTATAATTTGCAATAATAATTAGAAGCTATCAATTTTAAGTTCAGTATTTGATAATTACTAGTTCAGATCTTCAAGTTATAATTTGAAATAATAATTTGAATTTAAAAAATTTAAGTTCTGTAATTCACTATTACAAGTTCAGATCTTCAAGATATAATTTACAATAATAATTATAAGCTATCAATTTTAAGTTCTGTATTTGACAATTACTAGTTCAGATCTTCAAGTTATAATTTGAAATAATAATTTGAATTTAACAAATCTAAGTTCTGTAATTCACAATTACAAGTTCAGATCTTCAAGTTATAATTTGCAATAATAATTAGAAGCTATCAATTTTAAGTTCTGTATTTGACAATTACAAGTTCAGATCTTCAAGTTATAATTTGCACTAATAAATTGTTTTTCATAATTAGAAGTTCTGTATTTGACAATTACAAGTTCAGAACTTCAAGTTATAATTTGAAATAATAATTAGAAGCTATCAATTTTAAGTTCTGTATTTGACAATTACAAGTTCAGATCTTCCAGTTATAATTTGCAATAATAATTAGAAGCTATCAATTTTAAGTTCTGTATTTGACAATTACTAGTTCAGATCTTCAAGTTATAATTTGAAATAATAATTTGAATTTAACAAATCTAAGTTCTTTAATTCACTATTACAAGGTCAGATCTTCAAGTTATAATTTGCAATCACAATTTGTCTTTAACAATGCTAAGTTGCGTATTTGTCTATTACAATTTCAGATCTTCAAATTATAATTTGCAATAATAATTAGAAGCTATCAATTTTAAGTTCTGTATTTGACAATTACAAGTTCAGATCTTCAAGTTATAATTTGAAATAATAATTTGAATTTAACAAATCTAAGTTCTGTAATTCACTATTACAAGTTCAGATCTTCAAGTTATAATTTGCAATCACAATTTGTATTTAACAATTCGAAGTTCTGTATTTACCTATTACAAATTCAGATCTTCAAGTTATAATTTACAATAATAATTATAAGCTATCAATTTTAAGTTCTGTATTTGACAATTACTAGTTCAGATCTTCAAGTTATAATTTGAAATAATAATTAGAAGCTATCAATTTTAAGTTCTGTATTTGACAATTTCAAGTTCAGATCTTCAAGTTATAATTTGCACTAATAATTTGTATTTAACAATTAGAAGTTCTGTATTTGACAATTACCAGTTCAGATCTTCTAGTTATAATTTGTAATAATAATTAGAAGCTGTCAATTTTAAGTTCTGTATTTGACAATTACAAGTTCAGATCTTCAAGTTATAATTTGCAATAATAATTAGAAGTTATCAATTTTAAGTTCTGTATTTGACAATTACTAGTTCAGATCTTCAAGTTATAATTTGAAATAATAATTTGAATTTAATAAATCTAAGTTCTGTAATTCACGATTACTAGTTCAGATCTTCACGTTATAATTTGAAATAATAATTTGAATTTAACAAATCTAAGTTCTGTAATTCACTATTACTAGTTCAGATCTTCAAGTTATAATTTACAATAATATTTAGTAGCTATCAATTTTAGTTCTGTATTTGACAAATACAAGTTCAGATCTACAAGTTATAATTTGCAATAATAATTAGAAGCTATCAATTTTAAGTTCAGTATTTGATAATTACTAGTTCAGATCTTCAAGTTATAATTTGAAATAATAATTTGAATTTAAAAAATTTAAGTTCTGTAATTCACTATTACAAGTTCAGATCTTCAAGATATAATTTACAATAATAATTATAAGCTATCAATTTTAAGTTCTGTATTTGACAATTACTAGTTCAGATCTTCAAGTTATAATTTGAAATAATAATTTGAATTTAACAAATCTAAGTTCTGTAATTCACAATTACAAGTTCAGATCTTCAAGTTATAATTTGCAATAATAATTAGAAGCTATCAATTTTAAGTTCTGTATTTGACAATTACAAGTTCAGATCTTCAAGTTATAATTTGCACTAATAAATTGTTTTTCATAATTAGAAGTTCTGTATTTGACAATTACAAGTTCAGAACTTCAAGTTATAATTTGAAATAATAATTAGAAGCTATCAATTTTAAGTTCTGTATTTGACAATTACAAGTTCAGATCTTCCAGTTATAATTTGCAATAATAATTAGAAGCTATCAATTTTAAGTTCTGTATTTGACAATTACTAGTTCAGATCTTCAAGTTATAATTTGAAATAATAATTTGAATTTAACAAATCTAAGTTCTTTAATTCACTATTACAAGGTCAGATCTTCAAGTTATAATTTGCAATCACAATTTGTCTTTAACAATGCTAAGTTGCGTATTTGTCTATTACAATTTCAGATCTTCAAATTATAATTTGCAATAATAATTAGAAGCTATCAATTTTAAGTTCTGTATTTGACAATTACAAGTTCAGATCTTCAAGTTATAATTTGAAATAATAATTTGAATTTAACAAATCTAAGTTCTGTAATTCACTATTACAAGTTCAGATCTTCAAGTTATAATTTGCAATCACAATTTGTATTTAACAATTCGAAGTTCTGTATTTACCTATTACAAATTCAGATCTTCAAGTTATAATTTACAATAATAATTATAAGCTATCAATTTTAAGTTCTGTATTTGACAATTACTAGTTCAGATCTTCAAGTTATAATTTGAAATAATAATTTGAATTTAACAAATCTAAGTTCTGTAATTCTCTATTACAAGTTCAGATCTTCAAGTTATAATTTACAATAATAATTAGAAGCTATCAATTTTAAGTTCTGTATTTGACAATTACAAGTTCAGATCTTCAAGTTATAATTTGCAATAATAATTAGAAGCTATCAATTTTAAGTTCTCTATTTGACAATTACTAGTTCAGATCTTCAAGTTATAATTTGAAATAATAATTTGAATTTAACAAATCTAAGTTCTTTAATTCACTATTACAAGTTCAGATCTTCAAGTTATAATTTGCAATCACAATTTGTCTTTAACAATGCTAAGTTGCGTATTTGTCTATTACAATTTCAGATCTTCAAATTATAATTTACAATAATAATTAGAAGCTATCAATTTTAGTTCTGTATTTGACAAATACAAGTTCAGAACTTCAAGTTATAATTTGCAATAATAATTAGAAGCTATCAATTTTAAGTTCTGTATTTGACAATTACAAGTACAGATCTTCAAATTATTATTTGCAATAATAATTAGAAGCTATCAATTTTAAGTTCTGCATTTGACAATTACAAGTTCAGATCTTCAAGTTATTATTTGCAATAATAATTTGAAGCTATTAATTTTAAGTTCTGTATTTGACAATTACAAGTTCAGATCTTCAAGTTATAATTTGAAATAATAATTAGAAGCTATCAATTTTAAGTTCTGTATTTGACAATTACAAGTTCAGATCTTCAAGTTATAATTTGCAATAATAATTAGAAGCTATCAATTTTAAGTTCTGTATTTGACAATTACAAGTTCAGATCTTCAAGTTATAATTTACAATAATAATTAGAAGCTATCAATTTAAATTCTGTATTTGACAATTTCAAGTTCAGATGTTCAAGTTATAATTTGCAATAATAATTAGAAGCTATCAATTTTAAGTTCTGTATTTGACAATTACTAGTTCAGATCTTCAAGTTATAATTTGAAATAATAATTTGAATTTAACAAATCTAAGTTCTGTAATTCACTATTACAAGTTCAGATCTTCAAGTTATAATTTACAATAATAATTAGAAGCTATCAATTTTAAGTTCTGTATTTGACAATTACAAGTTCAGATCTTCAAGTTATAATTTGCAATAATAATTAGAAGCTATTAATTTTAAGTTCTGTATTTGACAATTACAAGTTCAGATCTTCAAGTTATAATTTGAAATAATAATTAGAAGCTATCAATTTTATGTTCTGTATTTGACAATTACAAGTTCAGATCGTCAAGTTATAATTTGCAATAATAATTAGAAGCTATCAATTTTAAGTGCTGTATTTGACAATTACTAGTTCAGATCTTCAAGTTATAATTACCTATTACAGGTTCAGATCTTCAAGTAATAATTTGCACTAATAATTTGTATTTAACAATTCGAAGTTCTGTATTTGACTATTACAAGTTCAGATCTTCAAGTTATAATTTGAATTATAATTATAAGCTATCAATTTTAAGTTCTGTATTTGACAATTACAAGTACAGATCTTCAAATTATTATTTGCAATAATAATTAGAAGCTATCAATTTTAAGTTCTGCATTTGACAATTACAAGTTCAGATCTTCAAGTTATTATTTGCAATAATAATTAGAAGCTATTAATTTTAAGTTCTGTATTTGACAATTACAAGTTCAGATCTTCAAGTTATAATTTGAAATAATAATTAGAAGCTATCAATTTTAAGTTCTGTATTTGACAATTTCAAGTTCAGATCTTCAAGTTATAATTTGCACTAATAATTTGTATTTAACAATTAGAAGTTCTGTATTTGACAATTACCAGTTCAGATCTTCTAGTTATAATTTGTAATAATAATTAGAAGCTGTCAATTTTAAGTTCTGTATTTGACAATTACAAGTTCAGATCTTCAAGTTATAATTTGCAATAATAATTAGAAGTTATCAATTTTAAGTTCTGTATTTGACAATTACTAGTTCAGATCTTCAAGTTATAATTTGAAATAATAATTTGAATTTAATAAATCTAAGTTCTGTAATTCACGATTACTAGTTCAGATCTTCACGTTATAATTTGAAATAATAATTTGAATTTAACAAATCTAAGTTCTGTAATTCACTATTACTAGTTCAGATCTTCAAGTTATAATTTACAATAATATTTAGTAGCTATCAATTTTAGTTCTGTATTTGACAAATACAAGTTCAGATCTACAAGTTATAATTTGCAATAATAATTAGAAGCTATCAATTTTAAGTTCAGTATTTGATAATTACTAGTTCAGATCTTCAAGTTATAATTTGAAATAATAATTTGAATTTAAAAAATTTAAGTTCTGTAATTCACTATTACAAGTTCAGATCTTCAAGATATAATTTACAATAATAATTATAAGCTATCAATTTTAAGTTCTGTATTTGACAATTACTAGTTCAGATCTTCAAGTTATAATTTGAAATAATAATTTGAATTTAACAAATCTAAGTTCTGTAATTCACAATTACAAGTTCAGATCTTCAAGTTATAATTTGCAATAATAATTAGAAGCTATCAATTTTAAGTTCTGTATTTGACAATTACAAGTTCAGATCTTCAAGTTATAATTTGCACTAATAAATTGTTTTTCATAATTAGAAGTTCTGTATTTGACAATTACAAGTTCAGAACTTCAAGTTATAATTTGAAATAATAATTAGAAGCTATCAATTTTAAGTTCTGTATTTGACAATTACAAGTTCAGATCTTCCAGTTATAATTTGCAATAATAATTAGAAGCTATCAATTTTAAGTTCTGTATTTGACAATTACTAGTTCAGATCTTCAAGTTATAATTTGAAATAATAATTTGAATTTAACAAATCTAAGTTCTTTAATTCACTATTACAAGGTCAGATCTTCAAGTTATAATTTGCAATCACAATTTGTCTTTAACAATGCTAAGTTGCGTATTTGTCTATTACAATTTCAGATCTTCAAATTATAATTTGCAATAATAATTAGAAGCTATCAATTTTAAGTTCTGTATTTGACAATTACAAGTTCAGATCTTCAAGTTATAATTTGAAATAATAATTTGAATTTAACAAATCTAAGTTCTGTAATTCACTATTACAAGTTCAGATCTTCAAGTTATAATTTGCAATCACAATTTGTATTTAACAATTCGAAGTTCTGTATTTACCTATTACAAATTCAGATCTTCAAGTTATAATTTACAATAATAATTATAAGCTATCAATTTTAAGTTCTGTATTTGACAATTACTAGTTCAGATCTTCAAGTTATAATTTGAAATAATAATTAGAAGCTATCAATTTTAAGTTCTGTATTTGACAATTTCAAGTTCAGATCTTCAAGTTATAATTTGCACTAATAATTTGTATTTAACAATTAGAAGTTCTGTATTTGACAATTACCAGTTCAGATCTTCTAGTTATAATTTGTAATAATAATTAGAAGCTGTCAATTTTAAGTTCTGTATTTGACAATTACAAGTTCAGATCTTCAAGTTATAATTTGCAATAATAATTAGAAGTTATCAATTTTAAGTTCTGTATTTGACAATTACTAGTTCAGATCTTCAAGTTATAATTTGAAATAATAATTTGAATTTAATAAATCTAAGTTCTGTAATTCACGATTACTAGTTCAGATCTTCACGTTATAATTTGAAATAATAATTTGAATTTAACAAATCTAAGTTCTGTAATTCACTATTACTAGTTCAGATCTTCAAGTTATAATTTACAATAATATTTAGTAGCTATCAATTTTAGTTCTGTATTTGACAAATACAAGTTCAGATCTACAAGTTATAATTTGCAATAATAATTAGAAGCTATCAATTTTAAGTTCAGTATTTGATAATTACTAGTTCAGATCTTCAAGTTATAATTTGAAATAATAATTTGAATTTAAAAAATTTAAGTTCTGTAATTCACTATTACAAGTTCAGATCTTCAAGATATAATTTACAATAATAATTATAAGCTATCAATTTTAAGTTCTGTATTTGACAATTACTAGTTCAGATCTTCAAGTTATAATTTGAAATAATAATTTGAATTTAACAAATCTAAGTTCTGTAATTCACAATTACAAGTTCAGATCTTCAAGTTATAATTTGCAATAATAATTAGAAGCTATCAATTTTAAGTTCTGTATTTGACAATTACAAGTTCAGATCTTCAAGTTATAATTTGCACTAATAAATTGTTTTTCATAATTAGAAGTTCTGTATTTGACAATTACAAGTTCAGAACTTCAAGTTATAATTTGAAATAATAATTAGAAGCTATCAATTTTAAGTTCTGTATTTGACAATTACAAGTTCAGATCTTCCAGTTATAATTTGCAATAATAATTAGAAGCTATCAATTTTAAGTTCTGTATTTGACAATTACTAGTTCAGATCTTCAAGTTATAATTTGAAATAATAATTTGAATTTAACAAATCTAAGTTCTTTAATTCACTATTACAAGGTCAGATCTTCAAGTTATAATTTGCAATCACAATTTGTCTTTAACAATGCTAAGTTGCGTATTTGTCTATTACAATTTCAGATCTTCAAATTATAATTTGCAATAATAATTAGAAGCTATCAATTTTAAGTTCTGTATTTGACAATTACAAGTTCAGATCTTCAAGTTATAATTTGAAATAATAATTTGAATTTAACAAATCTAAGTTCTGTAATTCACTATTACAAGTTCAGATCTTCAAGTTATAATTTGCAATCACAATTTGTATTTAACAATTCGAAGTTCTGTATTTACCTATTACAAATTCAGATCTTCAAGTTATAATTTACAATAATAATTATAAGCTATCAATTTTAAGTTCTGTATTTGACAATTACTAGTTCAGATCTTCAAGTTATAATTTGAAATAATAATTTGAATTTAACAAATCTAAGTTCTGTAATTCTCTATTACAAGTTCAGATCTTCAAGTTATAATTTACAATAATAATTAGAAGCTATCAATTTTAAGTTCTGTATTTGACAATTACAAGTTCAGAACTTCAAGTTATAATTTGCACTAATAATATGTATTTAACAATTAGAAGTTCTGTATTTGACAATTACCAGTTCAGATCTTCAAGTTATAATTTGAAATAATAATTAGAAGCTATCAATTTTAAGTTCTGTATTTGACAATTACTAGTTCAGATCTTCAAGTTATAATTTGAAATAATAATTGAATTTAACAAATCTAAGTTCTGTAATTCACTATTACAAGTTCAGATCTTCAAGTTATAATTTACAATAATAATTAGAAGCTATCAATTTTAGTTCTGTATTTGACAAATACTACAAGTTCAGAACTTCAAGTTATAATTTGCAATAATAATTAGAAGCTATCAATTTTAAGTTCTGTATTTGACAATTACTAGTTCAGATCTTCAAGTTATAATTTGAAATAAAAATTTGAATTTAAAAAATCTAAGTTCTGTAATTCACTATTACAAGTTCAGATCTTCAAGATATAATTTACAATAATAATTATAAGCTATCAATTTTAAGTTCTGTATTTGACAATTACTAGTTCAGATCTTCAAGTTATAATTTGAAATAAAAATTTGAATTTAAAAAATCTAAGTTCTGTAATTCACTATTTCAAGTTCAGATCTTCAAGTTATAATTTGCATTAATAATTAGAAGCTATCAATTTTAAGTTCTGTATTTGACAATTACAAGTTCAGATCTTCAAGTTATTATTTGCAATAATAATTGGAAGATATCAATTTTAAGTTCTGAATTTGACAATTACAAGTTCAGATCTTCAAGTTATAATTTGCAATAATAATTAGAAGCTATCAATTTTAAGTTCTGTATTTGACAATTACTAGTTCAGATCTTCAAGTATAATTTGAAATAATAATTGAATTTAACAAATCTAAGTTCTGTAATTCACTATTACAAGTTCAGATCTTCAAGTTATAATTTACAATAATAATTAGAACCTATCAATTTTAGTTCTGTATTTGACAAATACAAGTTCAGAACTTCAAGTTATAATTTGCAATAATAATTAGAAGCTATCAATTTTAAGTTCTGTATTTGACAATTACTAGTTCAGATCATCAAATAATAATTTGAAATAATAATTTGAATTTAACAAATCTAACTTCTTAATTCACTATTACAAGTTCAGATCTTCAAGTTATAATTTACAATAATAATTTGAAGCTATCAATTTTAAGTGCTGTATTTGACAATTACTAGTTCAGATCTTGAAGTTATAATTTGTACTAATATTTTGGATTTAACAATTCGAAGTTCTGTATTTGACTATTACAAGTTTAGATCTTCAAGTTATAATTTGAATTATAATTATAAGCTATCAATTTTAAGTTCTGTATTTGACAATTACAAGTACAGATCTACAAGTTATAATTTGCAATAATAATTAGAAGCTATCAATTTTAAGTTCTGTATTTGACAATTACTAGTTCAGATCTTCAAGTTATAATTAGAAATAATAATTTGAATTTGACAAATCTAAGTTCTGTAATTCACTATTACAAGTTCAGATCTTCAAGTTATAATTTACAATAATAATTAGAAGCTATCAATTTTAAGTTCTGTATTTGACAATTACAAGTTCAGATCTACAAGTTATAATTTGCACTAATAATTTGTATTTAACAATTAGAAGTTCTGTATTTGACAATTACAAGTTCAGATATTCAAGTTATAATTTGAAATAATAATTAGAAGCTATCAATTTTAAGTTCTGTATTTGACAATTACAAGTTCAGATCTTCTAGTTATAATTTGCAATAATAATTAGAAGCTATCAATTTTAAGTTCTGTATTTGACAATTACTAGTTCAGATCTTCAAGTTATAATTTGAAATAATAATTTGAATTTAACAAATCTAAGTTCTGTAATTCATTATTACAAGTTCAGATCTTCAAGTTATAATTTACAATAATAATTAGAAGCTATAAATTTTAAGTTCTGTATTTGACAATTACAAGTTCAGATCTTCAAGTTATAATTTGCACTAATAATTTGTATTTAACAATTAGAAGTTCTGTATTTGACAATTACAAGTTCAGATCTTCAAGTTATAATTTGCAATAATAATTAGAAGCTATCAATTTTAAGTTCTGTATTTGACAATTACTAGTTCAGATCTTCAAGTATAATTTGAAATAATAATTGAATTTAACAAATCTAAGTTCTGTAATTCACAATTACAAGTTCAGATCTTCAAGTTATAATTTACAATAATAATTAGAACCTATCAATTTTAGTTCTGTATTTGACAAATACAAGTTCAGAACTTCAAGTTATAATTTGCAATAATAATTAGAAGCTATCAATTTTAAGTTCTGTATTTGACAATTACTAGTTCAGATCATCAAATAATAATTTGAAATAATAATTTGAATTTAACAAATCTAACTTCTGTAATTCACTATTACAAGTTCAGATCTTCAAGTTATAATTTACAATAATAATTTGAAGCTATCAATTTTAAGTGCTGTATTTGACAATTACTAGTTCAGATCTTGAAGTTATAATTTGCACTAATATTTTGGATTTAACAATTCGAAGTTCTGTATTTGACTATTACAAGTTCAGATCTTCAAGTTATAATTAGAATTATAATTATAAGCTATCAATTTTAAGTTCTGTATTTGACAATTACAAGTACAGATCTTCAAGTTATAATTTGCAATAATAATTAGAAGCTATCAATTTTAAGTTCTGTATTTGACAATTACTAGTTCAGATCTTCAAGTTATAATTAGAAATAATAATTTGAATTTGACAAATCTAAGTTCTGTAATTCACTATTACAAGTTCAGATCTTCAAGTTATAATTTACAATAATAATTAGAAGCTATCAATTTTAAGTTCTGTATTTGACAATTACAAGTTCAGAACTTCAAGTTATAATTTGAAATAATAATTAGAAGCTATCAATTTTAAGTTCTGTATTTGACAATTACAAGTTCAGATCTTCCAGTTATAATTTGCAATAATAATTAGAAGCTATCAATTTTAAGTTCTGTATTTGACAATTACTAGTTCAGATCTTCAAGTTATAATTTGAAATAATAATTTGAATTGATCAAATCTAAGTTCTTTAATTCACTATTACAAGTTCAGATCTTCAAGTTATAATTTGCAATCACAATTTGTCTTTAACAATGCTAAGTTGCGTATTTGTCTATTACAATTTCAGATCTTCAAATTATAATTTGCAATAATAATTAGAAGCTATCAATTTTAAGTTCTGTATTTGACAATTACAAGTTCAGATCTTCAAGTTATAATTTGAAATAATAATTTGAATTTAACAAATCTAAGTTCTGTAATTCACTATTACAAGTTCAGATCTTCAAGTTATAATTTGCAATCACAATTTGTATTTAACAATTCGAAGTTCTGTATTTACCTATTACAAATTCAGATCTTCAAGTTATAATTTACAATAATAATTATAAGCTATCAATTTTAAGTTCTGTATTTGACAATTACTAGTTCAGATCTTCAAGTTATAATTTGAAATAATAATTTGAATTTAACAAATCTAAGTTCTGTAATTCTCTATTACAAGTTCAGATCTTCAAGTTATAATTTACAATAATAATTAGAAGCTATCAATTTTAAGTTCTGTATTTGACAATTACAAGTTCAGAACTTCAAGTTATAATTTGCACTAATAATTTGTATTTAACAATTAGAAGTTCTGTATTTGACAATTACCAGTTCAGATCTTCAAGTTATAATTTGAAATAATAATTAGAAGCTATCAATTTTAAGTTCTGTATTTGACAATTACTAGTTCAGATCTTCAAGTTATAATTTGAAATAATAATTGAATTTAACAAATCTAAGTTCTGTAATTCACTATTACAAGTTCAGATCTTCAAGTTATAATTAAAATAATAATTAGAAGCTATCAATTTTAGTTCTGTATTTGACAAATACTACAAGTTCAGAACTTCAAGTTATAATTTGCAATAATAATTAGAAGCTATCAATTTTAAGTTCTGTATTTGACAATTACTAGTTCAGATCTTCAAGTTATAATTTGAAATAAAAATTTGAATTTAAAAAATCTAAGTTCTGTAATTCACTATTACAAGTTCAGATCTTCAAGATATAATTTACAATAATAATTATAAGCTATCAATTTTAAGTTCTGTATTTGACAATTACTAGTTCAGATCTTCAAGTTATAATTTGAAATAAAAATTTGAATTTAAAAAATCTAAGTTCTGTAATTCACTATTTCAAGTTCAGATCTTCAAGTTATAATTTGCATTAATAATTAGAAGCTATCAATTTTAAGTTCTGTATTTGACAATTACAAGTTCAGATCTTCAAGTTATTATTTGCAATAATAATTGGAAGATATCAATTTTAAGTTCTGTATTTGACAATTACAAGTTCAGATCTTCAAGTTATAATTTGCAATAATAATTAGAAGCTATCAATTTTAAGTTCTGTATTTGACAATTACTAGTTCAGATCTTCAAGTATAATTTGAAATAATAATTGAATTTAACAAATCTAAGTTCTGTAATTCACTATTACAAGTTCAGATCTTCAAGTTATAATTTACAATAATAATTAGAACCTATCAATTTTAGTTCTGTATTTGACAAATACAAGTTCAGAACTTCAAGTTATAATTTGCAATAATAATTAGAAGCTATCAATTTTAAGTTCTGTATTTGACAATTACTAGTTCAGATCATCAAATAATAATTTGAAATAATAATTTGAATTTAACAAATCTAACTTCTGTAATTCACTATTACAAGTTCAGATCTTCAAGTTATAATTTACAATAATAATTTGAAGCTATCAATTTTAAGTGCTGTATTTGACAATTACTAGTTCAGATCTTGAAGTTATAATTTGCACTAATATTTTGGATTTAACAATTCGAAGTTCTGTATTTGACTATTACAAGTTCAGATCTTCAAGTTATAATTTGAATTATAATTATAAGCTATCAATTTTAAGTTCTGTATTTGACAATTACAAGTACAGATCTTCAAGTTATAATTTGCAATAATAATTAGAAGCTATCAATTTTAAGTTCTGTATTTGACAATTACTAGTTCAGATCTTCAAGTTATAATTAGAAATAATAATTTGAATTTGACAAATCTAAGTTCTGTAATTCACTATTACAAGTTCAGATCTTCAAGTTATAATTTACAATAATAATTAGAAGCTATCAATTTTAAGTTCTGTATTTGACAATTACAAGTTCAGATCTACAAGTTATAATTTGCACTAATAATTTGTATTTAACAATTAGAAGTTCTGTATTTGACAATTACAAGTTCAGATATTCAAGTTATAATTTGAAATAATAATTAGAAGCTATCAATTTTAAGTTCTGTATTTGACAATTACAAGTTCAGATCTTCTAGTTATAATTTGCAATAATAATTAGAAGCTATCAATTTTAAGTTCTGTATTTGACAATTACTAGTTCAGATCTTCAAGTTATAATTTGAAATAATAATTTAAATTTAACAAATCTAAGTTCTGTAATTCACTATTACAAGTTCAGATCTTCAAGTTATAATTTACAATAATAATTAGAAGCTATAAATTTTAAGTTCTGTATTTGACAATTACAAGTTCAGATCTTCAAGTTATAATTTACACTAATAATTTGTATTTAACAGTTAGAAGTTCTGTATTTGACAATTACAAGTTCAGATCTTCAAGTTATAATTTGCACTAATAATTTGTATTTAACAATTAGAAGTTCTGTATTTGACAATTACAAGTTCAGATCTTCAAGTTATAATTTGCAATAATAATTAGAAGCTATCAATTTTAAGTTCTGTATTTGACAATTACTAGTTCAGATCTTGAAGTTATAATTTGCACTAATAATTTGTATTTAACAATTAGAAGTTCTGTATTTGACTATTACAAGTTCAGATCTTCGAATTATTACTTGCAATCTTAGTTTGAATTTAACAATTAGAAGTTCTGTATTTGACAATTACAGGTTCAGATCTTCAAGTTATAATTTGCAATCACAATTTGTATTTAACAATGCTAAGTTGCGTATTTTACTATTACAAGTTCAGATCTTCAAATTATAATTTGCTATAATAATTAGAAGCTATCTATTTTAAGTTCTGTATTTGACAATTTCAAGTTCAGATCTTCAAGTTATTATTTGCAATAATAATTAGAAGATATCAATTTTAAGTTCTGTATTTGACAATTACAAGTTCAGATCTTCAAGTTATAATTTACAATAATAATTAGAAGCTATCAATTTTAAGTTCTGTATTTGACAATTTCAAGTTCAGATGTTCAAGTTATAATTTGCAATAATAATTAGAAGCTATCAATTTTAAGTTCTGTATTTGACAATTACTAGTTCAGATCTTCAAGTTATAATTTGAAATAATAATTTGAATTTAACAAATCTAAGTTCTGTAATTCACTATTACAAGTTCAGATCTTCAAGTTATAATTTACAATAATAATTAGAAGCTATCAATTTTAAGTTCTGTATTTGACAATTACAAGTTCAGATCTTCAAGTTATAATTTGCACTAATAATTTGTATTTAACAATTAGAAGTTCTGTATTTGACAATTACAAGTTCAGATCTTCAAGTTATAATTTGCAATAATAATTAGAAGCTATTAATTTTAAGTTCTGTATTTGAAAATTACAAGTTCAGATCTTCAAGTTATAATTTGAAATAATAATTAGAAGCTATCAATTTTATTGATCTGTATTTGACAATTACAAGTTCAGATCTTCAAGTTATAATTTGCAATAATAATTAGAAGCTATCAATTTTAAGTGCTGTATTTGACAATTACTAGTTCAGATCTTTAAGTTATAATTTGCACTAATAATTTGTATTTAACAATTAGAAGTTCTGTATTTGACAATTACAAGTTCAGAACTTCAAGTTATAATTTTCACTAATAATTTGTATTTAACAATTAGAAGTTCTGTATTTGACTATTACAAGTGCAGATCTTCAAATTATTATGTGCAATCTTAGTTTGAATTTAACCATTCGAAGTTCTGTATTTACCTATTACAGGTTCAGATCTTCAAGTTATAATTTGCACTAATAATTTGTATTTAACAATTCGAAGTTCTGTATATGACTATTACAAGTTCAGATCTTCAAGTTATAATTTGAATTATAATTATAAGCTATCAATTTTAAGTTCTGTATTTGACAATTACAAGTACAGATCTTCAAATTATTATTTGCAATAATAATTAGAAGCTATCAATTTTAAGTTCTGCATTTGACAATTACAAGTTCAGATCTTCAAGTTATTATTTGCAATAATAATTAGAAGCTATTAATTTTAAGTTCTGTATTTGACAATTACAAGTTCAGATCTTCAAGTTATAATTTGAAATAATAATTAGAAGCTATCAATTTTAAGTTCTGTATTTGACAATTACAAGTTCAGATCTTCAAGTTATAATTTGCAATAATAATTAGAAGCTATCAATTTTAAGTTCTGTATTTGACAATTACAAGTTCAGATCTTCAAGTTATAATTTACAATAATAATTAGAAGCTATCAATTTTAAGTTCTGTATTTGACAATTTCAAGTTCAGATGTTCAAGTTATAATTTGCAATAATAATTAGAAGCTATCAATTTTAAGTTCTGTATTTGACAATTACTAGTTCAGATCTTCAAGTTATAATTTGAAATAATAATTTGAATTTAACAAATCTAAGTTCTGTAATTCACTATTACAAGTTCAGATCTTCAAGTTATAATTTACAATAATAATTAGAAGCTATCAATTTTAAGTTCTGTATTTGACAATTACAAGTTCAGATCTTCAAGTTATAATTTGCAATAATAATTAGAAGCTATTAATTTTAAGTTCTGTATTTGACAATTACAAGTTCAGATCTTCAAGTTATAATTTGAAATAATAATTAGAAGCTATCAATTTTATGTTCTGTATTTGACAATTACAAGTTCAGATCTTCAAGTTATAATTTGCAATAATAATTAGAAGCTATCAATCTTAAGTGCTGTATTTGACAATTACTAGTTCAGATCTTCAAGTTATAATTACCTATTACAGGTTCAGATCTTCAAGTAATAATTTGCACTAATAATTTGTATTTAACAATTCGAAGTTCTGTATTTGACTATTACAAGTTCAGATCTTCAAGTTATAATTTGAATTATAATTATAAGCTATCAATTTTAAGTTCTGTATTTGACAATTACAAGTACAGATCTTCAAATTATTATTTGCAATAATAATTAGAAGCTATCAATTTTAAGTTCTGCATTTGACAATTACAAGTTCAGATCTTCAAGTTTTTATTTGCAATAATAATTAGAAGCTATTAATTTTAAGTTCTGTATTTGACAATTACAAGTTCAGATCTTCAAGTTATAATTTGAAATAATAATTAGAAGCTATCAATTTTAAGTTCTGTATTTGACAATTACAAGTTCAGATCTTCAAGTTATAATTTGCACTAATAATTTGTATTTAACAATTAGAAGTTCTGTATTTGACAATTACCAGTTCAGATCTTCTAGTTATAATTTGTAATAATAATTAGAAGCTGTCAATTTTAAGTTCTGTATTTGACAATTACTAGTTCAGATCATCAAATAATAATTTGAAATAATAATTTGAATTTAACAAATCTAACTTCTGTAATTCACTATTACAAGTTCAGATCTTCAAGTTATAATTTACAATAATAATTTGAAGCTATCAATTTTAAGTGCTGTATTTGACAATTACTAGTTCAGATCTTGAAGTTATAATTTGCACTAATATTTTGGATTTAACAATTCGAAGTTCTGTATTTGACTATTACAAGTTCAGATCTTCAAGTTATAATTTGAATTATAATTATAAGCTATCAATTTTAAGTTCTGTATTTGACAATTACAAGTACAGATCTACAAGTTATAATTTGCAATAATAATTAGAAGCTATCAATTTTAAGTTCTGTATTTGACAATTACTAGTTCAGATCTTCAAGTTATAATTAGAAATAATAATTTGAATTTGACAAATCTAAGTTCTGTAATTCACTATTACAAGTTCAGATCTTCAAGTTATAATTTACAATAATAATTAGAAGCTATCAATTTTAAGTTCTGTATTTGACAATTACAAGTTCAGATCTACAAGTTATAATTTGCACTAATAATTTGTATTTAACAATTAGAAGTTCTGTATTTGACAATTACAAGTTCAGATATTCAAGTTATAATTTGAAATAATAATTAGAAGCTATCAATTTTAAGTTCTGTATTTGACAATTACAAGTTCAGATCTTCTAGTTATAATTTGCAATAATAATTAGAAGCTATCAATTTTAAGTTCTGTATTTGACAATTACTAGTTCAGATCTTCAAGTTATAATTTGAAATAATAATTTGAATTTAACAAATCTAAGTTCTGTAATTCATTATTACAAGTTCAGATCTTCAAGTTATAATTTACAATAATAATTAGAAGCTATAAATTTTAAGTTCTGTATTTGACAATTACAAGTTCAGATCTTCAAGTTATAATTTGCACTAATAATTTGTATTTAACAATTAGAAGTTCTGTATTTGACAATTACAAGTTCAGATCTTCAAGTTATAATTTGCAATAATAATTAGAAGCTATCAATTTTAAGTTCTGTATTTGACAATTACTAGTTCAGATCTTCAAGTATAATTTGAAATAATAATTGAATTTAACAAATCTAAGTTCTGTAATTCACTATTACAAGTTCAGATCTTCAAGTTATAATTTACAATAATAATTAGAACCTATCAATTTTAGTTCTGTATTTGACAAATACAAGTTCAGAACTTCAAGTTATAATTTGCAATAATAATTAGAAGCTATCAATTTTAAGTTCTGTATTTGACAATTACTAGTTCAGATCATCAAATAATAATTTGAAATAATAATTTGAATTTAACAAATCTAACTTCTGTAATTCACTATTACAAGTTCAGATCTTCAAGTTATAATTTACAATAATAATTTGAAGCTATCAATTTTAAGTGCTGTATTTGACAATTACTAGTTCAGATCTTGAAGTTATAATTTGCACTAATATTTTGGATTTAACAATTCGAAGTTCTGTATTTGACTATTACAAGTTCAGATCTTCAAGTTATAATTTGAATTATAATTATAAGCTATCAATTTTAAGTTCTGTATTTGACAATTACAAGTACAGATCTTCAAGTTATAATTTGCAATAATAATTAGAAGCTATCAATTTTAAGTTCTGTATTTGACAATTACTAGTTCAGATCTTCAAGTTATAATTAGAAATAATAATTTGAATTTGACAAATCTAAGTTCTGTAATTCACTATTACAAGTTCAGATCTTCAAGTTATAATTTACAATAATAATTAGAAGCTATCAATTTTAAGTTCTGTATTTGACAATTACAAGTTCAGATCTACAAGTTATAATTTGCACTAATAATTTGTATTTAACAATTAGAAGTTCTGTATTTGACAATTACAAGTTCAGATATTCAAGTTATAATTTGAAATAATAATTAGAAGCTATCAATTTTAAGTTCTGTATTTGACAATTACAAGTTCAGATCTTCTAGTTATAATTTGCAATAATAATTAGAAGCTATCAATTTTAAGTTCTGTATTTGACAATTACTAGTTCAGATCTTCAAGTTATAATTTGAAATAATAATTTAAATTTAACAAATCTAAGTTCTGTAATTCACTATTACAAGTTCAGATCTTCAAGTTATAATTTACAATAATAATTAGAAGCTAAAAATTTTAAGTTCTGTATTTGACAATTACAAGTTCAGATCTTCAAGTTATAATTTACACTAATAATTTGTATTTAACAGTTAGAAGTTCTGTATTTGACAATTACAAGTTCAGATCTTCAAGTTATAATTTGCACTAATAATTTGTATTTAACAATTAGAAGTTCTGTATTTGACAATTACAAGTTCAGATCTTCAAGTTATAATTTGCAATAATAATTAGAAGCTATCAATTTTAAGTTCTGTATTTGACAATTACTAGTTCAGATCTTGAAGTTATAATTTGCACTAATAATTTGTATTTAACAATTAGAAGTTCTGTATTTGACTATTACAAGTTCAGATCTTCGAATTATTACTTGCAATCTTAGTTTGAATTTAACAATTCGAAGTTCTGTATTTACCTATTACAGGTTCAGATCTTCAAGTTATAATTTGCAATCACAATTTGTATTTAACAATGCTAAGTTGCGTATTTTACTATTACAAGTTCAGATCTTCAAATTATAATTTGCTATAATAATTAGAAGCTATCTATTTTAAGTTCTGTATTTGACAATTTCAAGTTCAGATCTTCAAGTTATTATTTGCAATAATAATTAGAAGATATCAATTTTAAGTTCTGTATTTGACAACTACAAGTTCAGATCTTCAAGTTATAATTTACAATAATAATTAGAAGCTATCAATTTTAAGTTCTGTATTTGACAATTTCAAGTTCAGATGTTCAAGTTATAATTTGCAATAATAATTAGAAGCTATGAATTTTAAGTTCTGTATTTGACAATTACTAGTTCAGATCTTCAAGTTATAATTAGAAATAATAATTTGAATTTGACAAATCTAAGTTCTGTAATTCACTATTACAAGTTCAGATCTTCAAGTTATAATTTACAATAATAATTAGAGGCTATCAATTTTAAGTTCTGTATTTGACAATTACAAGTTCAGATCTACAAGTTATAATTTGCACTAATAATTTGTATTTAACAATTAGAAGTTCTGTATTTGACAATTACAAGTTCAGATATTCAAGTTATAATTTGAAATAATAATTAGAAGCTATCAATTTTAAGTTCTGTATTTGACAATTACAAGTTCAAATCTTCTAGTTATAATTTGCAATAATAATTAGAAGCTATCAATTTTAAGTTCTGTATTTGACAATTACTAGTTCAGATCTTCAAGTTATAATTTGCAATCACAATTTGTATTTAACAATGCTGAGTTGCGTATTTTACTATTACAAGTTCAGATCTTCAAATTATAATTTGCTATAATAATTAGAAGCTATCAATTTTAAGTTCTGTATTTGACAATTACAAGTTCAGATCTTCAAGTTATTATTTGCAATAATAATTAGAAGATATCAATTTTAAGTTCTGTATTTGACAATTACAAGTTCAGATCTTCAAGTTATAATTTACAATAATAATTAGAAGCTATCAATTTTAAGTTCTGTATTTGACAATTTCAAGTTCAGATGTTCAAGTTATAATTTGCAATAATAATTAGAAGCTATCAATTTTAAGTTCTGTATTTGACAATTACTAGTTCAGATCTTCAAGTTATAATTTGAAATAATAATTTGAATTTAACAAATCTAAGTTCTGTAATTCACTATTACAAGTTCAGATCTTCAAGTTATAATTTACAATAATAATTAGAAGCTATCAATTTTAAGTTCTGTATTTGACAATTACAAGTTCAGATCTTCAAGTTATAATTTGCAATAATAATTAGAAGCTATTAATTTTAAGTTCTGTATTTGACAATTACAAGTTCAGATCTTCAAGTTATAATTTGAAATAATAATTAGAAGCTATCAATTTTATGTTCTGTATTTGACAATTACAAGTTCAGATCTTCAAGTTATAATTTGCAATAATAATTAGAAGCTATCAATCTTAAGTGCTGTATTTGACAATTACTAGTTCAGATCTTCAAGTTATAATTACCTATTACAGGTTCAGATCTTCAAGTAATAATTTGCACAAATAATTTGTATTTAACAATTCGAAGTTCTGTATTTGACTATTACAAGTTCAGATCTTCAAGTTATAATTTGAATTATAATTATAAGCTATCAATTTTAAGTTCTGTATTTGACAATTACAAGTACAGATCTTCAAATTATTATTTGCAATAATAATTAGAAGCTATCAATTTTAAGTTCCGCATTTGACAATTACAAGTTCAGATCTTCAAGTTATTATTTGCAATAATAATTAGAAGCTATTAATTTTAAGTTCTGTATTTGACAATTACAAGTTCAGATCTTCAAGTTATAATTTGAAATAATAATTAGAAGCTATCAATTTTAAGTTCTGTATTTGACAATTACAAGTTCAGATCTTCAAGTTATAATTTGCACTAATAATTTGTATTTAACAATTAGAAGTTCTGTATTTGACAATTACCAGTTCAGATCTTCTAGTTATAATTTGTAATAATAATTAGAAGCTGTCAATTTTAAGTTCTGTATTTGACAATTACAAGTTCAGATCTTCAAGTTATAATTTGCAATAATAATTAGAAGTTATCAATTTTAAGTTCTGTATTTGACAATTACTAGTTCAGATCTTCAAGTTATAATTTGAAATAATAATTTGAATTTAATAAATCTAAGTTCTGTAATTCACGATTACTAGTTCAGATCTTCACGTTATAATTTGAAATAATAATTTGAATTTAACAAATCTAAGTTCTGTAATTCACTATTACTAGTTCAGATCTTCAAGTTATAATTTACAATAATATTTAGTAGCTATCAATTTTAGTTCTGTATTTGACAAATACAAGTTCAGATCTACAAGTTATAATTTGCAATAATAATTAGAAGCTATCAATTTTAAGTTCAGTATTTGATAATTACTAGTTCAGATCTTCAAGTTATAATTTGAAATAATAATTTGAATTTAAAAAATTTAAGTTCTGTAATTCACTATTACAAGTTCAGATCTTCAAGATATAATTTACAATAATAATTATAAGCTATCAATTTTAAGTTCTGTATTTGACAATTACTAGTTCAGATCTTCAAGTTATAATTTGAAATAATAATTTGAATTTAACAAATCTAAGTTCTGTAATTCACAATTACAAGTTCAGATCTTCAAGTTATAATTTGCAATAATAATTAGAAGCTATCAATTTTAAGTTCTGTATTTGACAATTACAAGTTCAGATCTTCAAGTTATAATTTGCACTAATAAATTGTTTTTCATAATTAGAAGTTCTGTATTTGACAATTACAAGTTCAGAACTTCAAGTTATAATTTGAAATAATAATTAGAAGCTATCAATTTTAAGTTCTGTATTTGACAATTACAAGTTCAGATCTTCCAGTTATAATTTGCAATAATAATTAGAAGCTATCAATTTTAAGTTCTGTATTTGACAATTACTAGTTCAGATCTTCAAGTTATAATTTGAAATAATAATTTGAATTTAACAAATCTAAGTTCTTTAATTCACTATTACAAGTTCAGATCTTCAAATTATAATTTGCAATAATAATTAGAAGCTATCAATTTTAAGTTCTGTATTTGACAATTACAAGTTCAGATCTTCAAGTTATAATTTGAAATAATAATTTGAATTTAACAAATCTAAGTTCTGTAATTCACTATTACAAGTTCAGATCTTCAAGTTATAATTTGCAATCACAATTTGTATTTAACAATTCGAAGTTCTGTATTTACCTATTACAAATTCAGATCTTCAAGTTATAATTTACAATAATAATTATAGCTATCAATTTTAAGTTCTGTATTTGACAATTACTAGTTCAGATCTTCAAGTTATAATTTGAAATAATAATTTGAATTTAACAAATCTAAGTTCTGTAATTCTCTATTACAAGTTCAGATCTTCAAGTTATAATTTACAATAATAATTAGAAGCTATCAATTTTAAGTTCTGTATTTGACAATTACAAGTTCAGAACTTCAAGTTATAATTTGCACTAATAATTTGTATTTAACAATTAGAAGTTCTGTATTTGACAATTACCAGTTCAGATCTTCAAATTATAATTTGAAATAATAATTAGAAGCTATCAATTTTAAGTTCTGTATTTGACAATTACTAGTTCAGATCTTCAAGTTATAATTTGAAATAATAATTGAATTTAACAAATCTAAGTTCTGTAATTCACTATTACAAGTTCAGATCTTCAAGTTATAATTTACAATAATAATTAGAAGCTATCAATTTTAGTTCTGTATTTGACAAATTATACAAGTTCAGAACTTCAAGTTATAATTTGCAATAATAATTAGAAGCTATCAATTTTAAGTTCTGTATTTGACAATTACTAGTTCAGATCTTCAAGTTATAATTTGAAATAAAAATTTGAATTTAAAAAATCTAAGTTCTGTAATTCACTATTACAAGTTCAGATCTTCAAGATATAATTTACAATAATAATTATAAGCTATCAATTTTAAGTTCTGTATTTGACAATTACTAGTTCAGATCTTCAAGTTATAATTTGAAATAAAAATTTGAATTTAAAAAATCTAAGTTCTGTAATTCACTATTTCAAGTTCAGATCTTCAAGTTATAATTTGCATTAATAATTAGAAGCTATCAATTTTAAGTTCTGTATTTGACAATTACAAGTTCAGATCTTCAAGTTATTATTTGCAATAATAATTGGAAGATATCAATTTTAAGTTCTGTATTTGACAATTACAAGTTCAGATCTTCAAGTTATAATTTACAATAATAATTAGAAGCTATCAATTTTAAGTTCTGTATTTGACAATTACAAGTTCAGATGTTCAAGTTATAATATGCAATAATAATTAGAAGCTATCAATTTTAAGTTCTGTATTTGACAATTACTAGTTCAGATCTTCAAGTTATAATTTGAAATAATAATTTGAATTTAACAAATCTAAGTTCTGTAATTCACTATTACAAGTTCAGATCTTCAAGTTATAATTTACAATAATAATTAGAAGCTATCAATTTTAAGTTCTGTATTTGACAATTACAAGTTCAGATCTTCAAGTTATAATTTGCACTAATAATTTGTATTTAACAATTAGAAGTTCTGTATTTGACAATTACAAGTTCAGATCTTCCAGTTATAATTTGCAATAATAATTAGAAGCTATTAATTTTAAGTTCTGTATTTGACAATTACAAGTTCAGATCTTCAAGTTATAATTTGAAATAATAATTAGAAGCTATCAATTTTATGTTCTGTATTTGACAATTACAAGTTCAGATCTTCAAGTTATAATTTGCAATAATAATTAGAAGCTATCAATTTTAAGTGCTGTATTTGACAATTACCTATTACAGGTTCAGATCTTCAAGTAATAATTTGCACTAATAATTATTTGCAATAATAATTAGAAGCTATCAATTTTAAGTTCTGCATTTGACAATTACAAGTTCAGATCTTCAAGTTATTATTTGCAATAATAATTAGAAGCTATTAATTTTAAGTTCTCTATTTGACAATTACAAGTCAAGTAATTAGTCAAGTTATAATTTGAAATAATAATTAGAAGCTATCAATTTTAAGTTCTGTATTTGACAATTACAAGTTCAGATCTTCAAGTTATAATTTACAATAATAATTAGAAGCTATCAATTTTAAGTTCTGTATTTGACAATTACAAGTACAGATCTTCAAATTATTATTTGCAATAAAAATTAGAAGCTATCAATTTTAAGTTCTGTATTTGACAATTACTAGTTCAGATCTTCAAGTTATAATTTGAAATAATAATTTGAATTTAACAAATCTAAGTTCTGTAATTCTCTATTACAAGTTCAGATCTTCAAGTTATAATTTACAATAATAATTAGAAGCTATCAATTTTAAGTTCTGTATTTGACATTTACTAGTTTAGATCTTCAAGTTATAATTTGAAATAATAATTTGAATTTAACAAATCTAAGTTCTTTAATTCACTATTACAAGTTCAGATCTTCAAGTTATAATTTGCAATCACAATTTGTCTTTAACAATGCTAAGTTGCGTATTTGTCTATTACAAGTTCAGATCTTCAAATTATAATTTGCAATAATAATTAGCAGCTATCAATTTTAAGATCTGTATTTGACAATTACAAGTTCAGATCTTCAAGTTATAATTTGCACTAATAATTTGTATTTAACAATTAGAAGTTCTGTATTTGTCTATTACAAGTTCAGATCTTCAAATTATAATTTGCACTAATAATTTGTATTTAACAATTAGAAGTTCTGTATTTGACAATTACCAGTTCAGATCTTCAAGTTATAATTTGCACTAATAATTTGTATTTAACAATTAGAAGTTCTGTATTTGACAATTACCAGTTCAGATCTTCAAGTTATAATTAGAAATAATAATTAGAAGCTATCAATTTTGAGTTCTGTATTTGACAATTACAAGTTCAGATCTTCAAGTTATAATTTGCAATAATAATTAGAAGCTATCAATTTTAAGTTCTGTATTTGACAATTACTAGTTCAGATCTTCAAGTATAATTTGAAATAATAATTGAATTTAACAAATCTAAGTTCAGTAATTCACTATTACAAGTTCAGATCTTCAAGTTATAATTTACAATAATAATTAGAAGCTATCAATTTTAGTTCTGTATTTGACAAATACAAGTTCAGAACTTCAAGTTATAATTTGCAATAATAATTAGAAGCTATCAATTTTAAGTTCTGTATTTGACAATTACAAGTACAGATCTTCAAATTATTATTTGCAATAAAAATTAGAAGCTATCAATTTTAAGTTCTGTATTTGACAATTACTAGTTCAGATCTTCAAGTTATAATTTGAAATAATAATTTGAATTTAACAAATCTAAGTTCTGTAATTCTCTATTACAAGTTCAGATCTTCAAGTTATAATTTACAATAATAATTAGAAGCTATCAATTTTAAGTTCTGTATTTGACATTTACTAGTTTAGATCTTCAAGTTATAATTTGAAATAATAATTTGAATTTAACAAATCTAAGTTCTTTAATTCACTATTACAAGTTCAGATCTTCAAGTTATAATTTTTTCAATCACAATTTGTCTTTAACAATGCTAAGTTGCGTATTTGTCTATTACAAGTTCAGATCTTCAAATTATAATTTGCAATAATAATTAGCAGCTATCAATTTTAAGTTCTGTATTTGACAATTACAAGTTCAGATCTTCAAGTTATAATTTGCACTAATAATTTGTATTTAACAATTAGAAGTTCTGTATTTGTCTATTACAAGTTCAGATCTTCAAATTATAATTTGCACTAATAATTTGTATTTAACAATTAGAAGTTCTGTATTTGACAATTACCAGTTCAGATCTTCAAGTTATAATTTGCACTAATAATTTGTATTTAACAATTAGAAGTTCTGTATTTGACAATTACCAGTTCAGATCTTCAAGTTATAATTAGAAATAATAATTAGAAGCTATCAATTTTCAGTTCTGTATTTGACAATTACAAGTTCAGATCTTCAAGTTATAATTTGCAATAATAATTAGAAGCTATCAATTTTAAGTTCTGTATTTGACAATTACTAGTTCAGATCTTCAAGTATAATTTGAAATAATAATTGAATTTAACAAATCTAAGTTCAGTAATTCACTATTACAAGTTCAGATCTTCAAGTTATAATTTACAATAATAATTAGAAGCTATCAATTTTAGTTCTGTATTTGACAAATACAAGTTCAGAACTTCAAGTTATAATTTGCAATAATAATTAGAAGCTATCAATTTTAAGTTCTGTATTTGACAATTACAAGTACAGATCTTCAAATTATTATTTGCAATAATAATTAGAAGCTATCAATTTTAAGTTCTGCATTTGACAATTAAAAGTTCAGATCTTCAAGTTATTATTTGCAATAATAATTAGAAGCTATCAATTTTAAGTTCTGTATTTGACAAATACAAGTTCAGATCTTCAAGTTATAATTTGCAATAATAATTAGAAGCTATCAATTTTAAGTTCAGTATTTGATAATTACTAGTTCAGATCTTCAAGTTATAATTTGAAATAATAATTTGAATTTAAAAAATTTAAGTTCTGTAATTCACTATTACAAGTTCAGATCTTCAAGATATAATTTACAATAATAATTATAAGCTATCAATTTTAAGTTCTGTATTTGACAATTACTAGTTCAGATCCTCAAGTTATTATTTGAAATAATAATTTGAATTTAACAAATCTAAGTTCTGTAATTCACTATTACAAGTTCAGATCTTCAAGTTATAATTTGCAATAATAATTAGAAGCTATCAATTTTAAGTTCTGTATTTGACAATTACAAGTTCAGATCTTCAAGTTATAATTTGCACTAATAAATTGTTTTTCATAATTAGAAGTTCTGTATTTGACAATTACAAGTTCAGAACTTCAAGTAATAATTTGAAATAATAATTAGAAGCTATTAATTTTAAGTTCTGTATTTGACAATTACAAGTTCAGATCTTCCAGTTATAATTTGCAATAATAATTAGAAGCTATCAATTTTAAGTTCTGTATTTGACAATTACTAGTTCAGATCTTCAAGTTATAATTTGAAATAATAATTTGAATTTAACAAATCGTAGTTCTGTAATTAACTATTACAAGTTCAGATCTTCAAGTTATAATTTACAATTATAATTATAAGCTATCAATTTTAAGTTCTGTATTTGACAATTACTAGTTCAGATCTTCAAGTTATAATTTGAAATAATAATTTGAATTTAACAAATCTAACTTCTGCAATTCACTATTACAAGTTCAGATCTTCAAGTTATAATTTGCAATAATAATTAGAAGCTATTAATTTTAAGTTCTGTATTTGACAATTACAAGTTCAGATCTTCAAGTTATAATTTGCACTAATAATTTGTATTTAATAATTAGAAGTTCTGTATTTGACAATTACTAGTTCAGATCTTCAAGTAATAATTTGCAATAATAATTAGAAGCTATCAATTTTAAGTTCAGTATTTGATAATTACTAGTTCAGATCTTCAAGTTATAATTTGAAATAATAATTTGAATTTAAAAAATTTAAGTTCTGTAATTCACTATTACAAGTTCAGATCTTCAAGATATAATTTACAATAATAATTATAAGCTATCAATTTTAAGTTCTGTATTTGACAATTACTAGTTCAGATCCTCAAGTTATTATTTGAAATAATAATTTGAATTTAACAAATCTAAGTTCTGTAATTCACTATTACAAGTTCAGATCTTCAAGTTATAATTTGCAATAATAATTAGAAGCTATCAATTTTAAGTTCTGTATTTGACAATTACAAGTTCAGATCTTCAAGTTATAATTTGCACTAATAAATTGTTTTTCATAATTAGAAGTTCTGTATTTGACAATTACAAGTTCAGAACTTCAAGTAATAATTTGAAATAATAATTAGAAGCTATCAATTTTAAGTTCTGTATTTGACAATTACAAGTTCAGATCTTCCAGTTATAATTTGCAATAATAATTAGCAGCTATCAATTTTAAGTTCTGTATTTGACAATTACAAGTTCAGATCTTCAAGTTATAATTTGCACTAATAATTTGTATTTAACAATTAGAAGTTCTGTATTTGTCTATTACAAGTTCAGATCTTCAAATTATAATTTGCACTAATAATTTGTATTTAACAATTAGAAGTTCTGTATTTGACAATTACCAGTTCAGATCTTCAAGTTATAATTTGCACTAATAATTTGTATTTAACAATTAGAAGTTCTGTATTTGACAATTACCAGTTCAGATCTTCAAGTTATAATTTGCAATAATAATTAGCAGCTATCAATTTTAAGTTCTGTATTTGACAATTACAAGTACAGATCTTCAAATTATTTTTTGCAATAATAATTAGAAGCTATCAATTTTAAGTTCTGCATTTGACAATTACAAGTTCAGATCTTCAAGTTATAATTTACAATAATAATTAGAAGCTTTCAATTTTAAGTTCTGTATTTGACAATTACAAGTTCAGATCTACAAGTTATAATTTGCACTAATAATTTGTGTTTAACAATTAGAAGTTCTGTATTTGACAATTACAAGTTCAGATCTTCAAGTTATAATTTGAAATAATAATTAGAAGCTATCAATTTTAAGTTCTGTATTTGACAATTACTAGTTCAGATCTTCAAGTTATAATTTGAAATATTAATTTGAATTTAACAAATCTAAGTTCTGTAATTCACTATTACAAGTTCAGATCTTCAAGTTATAATTTACAATAATAATTAGAAGTTATCAATTTTAAGTTCTGCATTTGACAATTACAAGTTCAGATCTTCAAGTTATAATTTGCACTAATAATTTGTATTTAACAATTAGAAGTTCTGTATTTGTCTATTACAAGTTCAGATCTTCAAATTATAATTTGCACTAATAATTTGTATTTAACAAATAGAAGTTCTGTATTTGACAATTACCAGTTCAGATCTTCAAGTTATAATTAGAAATAATAATTAGAAGCTATCAATTTTGAGTTCTGTATTTGACAATTACAAGTTCAGATCTTCAAGTTATAATTTGCAATAATAATTAGAAGCTATCAATTTTAAGTTCTGTATTTGACAATTACTAGTTCAGATCTTCAAGTATAATTTGAAATAATAATTGAATTTAACAAATCTAAGTTCTGTAATTCACTATTACAAGTTCAGATCTTCAAGTTATAATTTACAATAATAATTAGAAGCTATCAATTTTAATTCTGTATTTGACAAATACAAGTTCAGAACTTCAAGTTATAATTTGCAATAATAATTAGAAGCTATCAATTTTAAGTTCCGTATTTGACAATTACAAGTACAGATCTTCAAATTATTATTTGCAATAATAATTAGAAGCTATCAATTTTAAGTTCTGCATTTGACAATTAAAAGTTCAGATCTTCAAGTTATTATTTGCAATAATAATTAGAAGCTATCAATTTTAAGTTCTGTATTTGACAATTACAAGTTCACATCTTCAAGTTATAATTTGAAATAATAATTAGAAGCTATCAATTTTAAATTCTGTATTTGACAATTACAAGTTCAGTTCTTCAAGTTATAATTTGCAATAATAATTAGAAGCTATCAATTTTAAGTTCTGTATTTGACAATTACTAGTTCAGATCTTCTAGTTATAATTTGAAATAATAATTTGAATTTAACAAATCTAAGTTCTGTAATTCACTATTACAAGTTCAGTCTTCAAGTTATAATTTACAATAATAATTAGAAACTATCAATTTTAAGTTCTGTATTTGACAATTACAAGTTCAGATCTTCAAGTTATAATTTGCAATAATAATTAGAAGCTATTAATTTTAAGTTCTGTATTTGACAATTACAAGTTCAGATCTTCAAGTTATAATTTGCACTAATAATTTGTATTTAATAATTAGAAGTTCTGTATTTGACAATTACTAGTTCAGATCTTCAAGTTATAATTTGAAATAATAATTTGAATTTAACAAATCTAAGTTCTGTAATTCACTATTACAAGTTCAGATCTTCAAGTTATAATTTGCAATAATAATTAGAAGCTATCAATTTTAAGTTCTGTATTTGACATTTACTAGTTTAGATCTTCAAGTTATAATTTGAAATAATAATTTGAATTTAACAAATCTAAGTTCTTTAATTCACTATTACAAGTTCAGATCTTCAAGTTATAATTTGCAATCACAATTTGTCTTTAACAATGCTAAGTTGCGTATTTGTCTATTACAAGTTCAGATCTTCAAATTATAATTTGCAATAATAATTAGAAGCTATCAATTTTAAGTTCTGTATTTGACAATTACAAGTTCAGATCTTCAAGTTATAATTTGCAATAATAATTAGAAGCTATCAATTTTAAGTTCTGTATTTGACAATTACTAGTTCAGATCTTCAAGTATAATTTGAAATAATAATTGAATTTAACAAATCTAAGTTCAGTAATTCACTATTACAAGTTCAGATCTTCAAGTTATAATTTACAATAATAATTAGAAGCTATCAATTTTAGTTCTGTATTTGACAAATACAAGTTCAGAACTTCAAGTTATAATTTGCAATAATAATTAGAAGCTATCAATTTTAAGTTCTGTATTTGACAATTACAAGTACAGATCTTCAAATTATTATTTGCAATAATAATTAGAAGCTATCAATTTTAAGTTCTGCATTTGACAATTAAAAGTTCAGATCTTCAAGTTATTATTTGCAATAATAATTAGAAGCTATCAATTTTAAGTTCTGTATTTGACAAATACAAGTTCAGATCTTCAAGTTATAATTTGCAATAATAATTAGAAGCTATCAATTTTAAGTTCAGTATTTGATAATTACTAGTTCAGATCTTCAAGTTATAATTTGAAATAATAATTTGAATTTAAAAAATTTAAGTTCTGTAATTCACTATTACAAGTTCAGATCTTCAAGATATAATTTACAATAATAATTATAAGCTATCAATTTTAAGTTCTGTATTTGACAATTACTAGTTCAGATCCTCAAGTTATTATTTGAAATAATAATTTTAATTTAACAAATCTAAGTTCTGTAATTCACTATTACAAGTTCAGATCTTCAAGTTATAATTTGCAATAATAATTAGAAGCTATCAATTTTAAGTTCTGTATTTGACAATTACAAGTTCAGATCTTCAAGTTATAATTTGCACTAATAAATTGTTTTTCATAATTAGAAGTTCTGTATTTGACAATTACAAGTTCAGAACTTCAAGTAATAATTTGAAATAATAATTAGAAGCTATTAATTTTAAGTTCTGTATTTGACAATTACAAGTTCAGATCTTCCAGTTATAATTTGCAATAATAATTAGAAGCTATCAATTTTAAGTTCTGTATTTGACAATTACTAGTTCAGATCTTCAAGTTATAATTTGAAATAATAATTTGAATTTAACAAATCGTAGTTCTGTAATTAACTATTACAAGTTCAGATCTTCAAGTTATAATTTACAATTATAATTATAAGCTATCAATTTTAAGTTCTGTATTTGACAATTACTAGTTCAGATCTTCAAGTTATAATTTGAAATAATAATTTGAATTTAACAAATCTAACTTCTGCAATTCACTATTACAAGTTCAGATCTTCAAGTTATAATTTGCAATAATAATTAGAAGCTATTAATTTTAAGTTCTGTATTTGACAATTACAAGTTCAGATCTTCAAGTTATAATTTGCACTAATAATTTGTATTTAATAATTAGAAGTTCTGTATTTGACAATTACTAGTTCAGATCTTCAAGTAATAATTTGCAATAATAATTAGAAGCTATCAATTTTAAGTTCAGTATTTGATAATTACTAGTTCAGATCTTCAAGTTATAATTTGAAATAATAATTTGAATTTAAAAAATTTAAGTTCTGTAATTCACTATTACAAGTTCAGATCTTCAAGATATAATTTTCAATAATAATTATAAGCTATCAATTTTAAGTTCTGTATTTGACAATTACTAGTTCAGATCCTCAAGTTATTATTTGAAATAATAATTTGAATTTAACAAATCTAAGTTCTGTAATTCACTATTACAAGTTCAGATCTTCAAGTTATAATTTGCAATAATAATTAGAAGCTATCAATTTTAAGTTCTGTATTTGACAATTACAAGTTCAGATCTTCAAGTTATAATTTGCACTAATAAATTGTTTTTCATAATTAGAAGTTCTGTATTTGACAATTACAAGTTCAGAACTTCAAGTAATAATTTGAAATAATAATTAGAAGCTATCAATTTTAAGTTCTGTATTTGACAATTACAAGTTCAGATCTTCCAGTTATAATTTGCAATAATAATTAGCAGCTATCAATTTTAAGTTCTGTATTTGACAATTACAAGTTCAGATCTTCAAGTTATAATTTGCACTAATAATTTGTATTTAACAATTAGAAGTTCTGTATTTGTCTATTACAAGTTCAGATCTTCAAATTATAATTTGCACTAATAATTTGTATTTAACAATTAGAAGTTCTGTATTTGACAATTACCAGTTCAGATCTTCAAGTTATAATTTGCACTAATAATTTGTATTTAACAATTAGAAGTTCTGTATTTGACAATTACCAGTTCAGATCTTCAAGTTATAATTTGCAATAATAATTAGCAGCTATCAATTTTAAGTTCTGTATTTGACAATTACAAGTACAGATCTTCAAATTATTTTTTGCAATAATAATTAGAAGCTATCAATTTTAAGTTCTGCATTTGACAATTACAAGTTCAGATCTTCAAGTTATAATTTACAATAATAATTAGAAGCTTTCAATTTTAAGTTCTGTATTTGACAATTACAAGTTCAGATCTACAAGTTATAATTTGCACTAATAATTTGTGTTTAACAATTAGAAGTTCTGTATTTGACAATTACAAGTTCAGATCTTCAAGTTATAATTTGAAATAATAATTAGAAGCTATCAATTTTAAGTTCTGTATTTGACAATTACTAGTTCAGATCTTCAAGTTATAATTTGAAATATTAATTTGAATTTAACAAATCTAAGTTCTGTAATTCACTATTACAAGTTCAGATCTTCAAGTTATAATTTACAATAATAATTAGAAGTTATCAATTTTAAGTTCTGCATTTGACAATTACAAGTTCAGATCTTCAAGTTATAATTTGCACTAATAATTTGTATTTAACAATTAGAAGTTCTGTATTTGTCTATTACAAGTTCAGATCTTCAAATTATAATTTGCACTAATAATTTGTATTTAACAAATAGAAGTTCTGTATTTGACAATTACCAGTTCAGATCTTCAAGTTATAATTAGAAATAATAATTAGAAGCTATCAATTTTGAGTTCTGTATTTGACAATTACAAGTTCAGATCTTCAAGTTATAATTTGCAATAATAATTAGAAGCTATCAATTTTAAGTTCTGTATTTGACAATTACTAGTTCAGATCTTCAAGTATAATTTGAAATAATAATTGAATTTAACAAATCTAAGTTCTGTAATTCACTATTACAAGTTCAGATCTTCAAGTTATAATTTACAATAATAATTAGAAGCTATCAATTTTAATTCTGTATTTGACAAATACAAGTTCAGAACTTCAAGTTATAATTTGCAATAATAATTAGAAGCTATCAATTTTAAGTTCCGTATTTGACAATTACAAGTACAGATCTTCAAATTATTATTTGCAATAATAATTAGAAGCTATCAATTTTAAGTTCTGCATTTGACAATTAAAAGTTCAGATCTTCAAGTTATTATTTGCAATAATAATTAGAAGCTATCAATTTTAAGTTCTGTATTTGACAATTACAAGTTCACATCTTCAAGTTATAATTTGAAATAATAATTAGAAGCTATCAATTTTAAATTCTGTATTTGACAATTACAAGTTCAGTTCTTCAAGTTATAATTTGCAATAATAATTAGAAGCTATCAATTTTAAGTTCTGTATTTGACAATTACTAGTTCAGATCTTCTAGTTATAATTTGAAATAATAATTTGAATTTAACAAATCTAAGTTCTGTAATTCACTATTACAAGTTCAGTCTTCAAGTTATAATTTACAATAATAATTAGAAACTATCAATTTTAAGTTCTGTATTTGACAATTACAAGTTCAGATCTTCAAGTTATAATTTGCACTAATAATTTGTATTTAACAATTAGAAGTTCTGTATTTGACAATTACCAGTTCAGATCTTCTAGTTATAATTTGTAATAATAATTAGAAGCTATCAATTTTAAGTTCTGTATTTGACAATTACAAGTTCAGATCTTCAAGTTATAATTTGCAATAATAATTAGAAGCTATCAATTTTAAGTTCTGTATTTGACAATTACTAGTTCAGATCTTCAAGTTATAATTTGAATTAATAATTTGAATTTAACAAATCTAAGTTCTGTAATTCACTATTACTAGTTCAGATCTTCACGTTATAATTTTAAATAATAATTTGAATTTAACACATCTAAGTTCTGTAATTCACTATTACAAGTTCAGATCTTCAAGTTATAATTTGCAATAATAATTAGAAGATATCAATTTTAAGTTCTGTATTTGACATTTACTAGTTTAGATCTTCAAGTTATAATTTGAAATAATAATTTGAATTTAAGAAATCTAAGTTCTGTAATTCACTATTACAAGTTCAGATCTTCAAGTTATAATTTGCAATCACAATTTGTACTTAACAATTCGAAGTTCTGTATTTACCTATTACAAATTCAGATCTTCAAGTTATAATTTACAATAATAATTATAAGCTATCAATTTTAAGTTCTGTATTTGACAATTACTAGTTCAGATCTTCAAGTTATAATTTGAAATAATAATTAGAAGCTATCAATTTTAAGTTCTGTATTTGACAATTACTAGTTCAGATCTACAAGTTATAATTTGCACTAATAATTTGTATTTAACAATTAGAAGTTCTGTATTTGACAATTACAAGTTCAGATCTTCAAGTTATAATTTGAAATAATAATTAGAAGCTATCAATTTTAAGTTCTGTATTTGACAATTACTAGTTCAGATCTTCAAGTTATAATTTGAAATATTAATTTGAATTTAACAAATCTAAGTTCTGTAATTCACTATTACAAGTTCAGATCTTCAAGTTATAATTTACAATAATAATTAGAAGTTATCAATTTTAAGTTCTGCATTTGACAATTACAAGTTCAGATCTTCAAGTTATAATTTGCACCAATAATTTGTATTTAACAATTAGAAGTTCTGTATTTGTCTATTACAAGTTCAGATCTTCAAATTATAATTTGCACTAATAATTTGTATTTAACAATTAGAAGTTCTGTATTTGACAATTACCAGTTCAGATCTTCAAGTTATAATTTGCACTAATAATTTGTATTTAACAATTAGAAGTTCTGTATTTGACAATTACCAGTTCAGATCTTCAAGTTATAATTAGAAATAATAATTAGAAGCTATCAATTTTGAGTTCTGTATTTGACAATTACAAGTTCAGATCTTCAAGTTATAATTTGCAATAATAATTAGAAGCTATCAATTTTAAGTTCTGTATTTGACAATTACTAGTTCAGATCTTCAAGTATAATTTGAAATAATAATTGAATTTAACAAATCTAAGTTCTGTAATTCACTATTACAAGTTCAGATCTTCAAGTTATAATTTACAATAATAATTAGAACCTATCAATTTTAGTTCTGTATTTGACAAATACAAGTTCAGAACTTCAAGTTATAATTTGCAATAATAATTAGAAGCTATCAATTTTAAGTTCCGTATTTGACAATTACAAGTACAGATCTTCAAATTATTATTTGCAATAATAATTAGAAGCTATCAATTTTAAGTTCTGCATTTGACAATTAAAAGTTCAGATCTTCAAGTTATTATTTGCAATAATAATTAGAAGCTATCAATTTTAAGTTCTGTATTTGACAATTACAAGTTCACATCTTCAAGTTATAATTTGAAATAATAATTAGAAGCTATCAATTTTAAGTTCTGTATTTGACAATTACAAGTTCAGTTCTTCAAGTTATAATTTGCAATAATAATTAGAAGCTATCAATTTTAAGTTCTGTATTTGACAATTACTAGTTCAGATCTTCTAGTTATAATTTGAAATAATAATTTGAATTTAACAATTAGAAGTTCTGTATTTGACAATTACCAGTTCAGATCTTCTAGTTATAATTTGTAATAATAATTAGAAGCTATCAATTTTAAGTTCTGTATTTGACAATTACAAGTTCAGATCTTCAAGTTATAATTTGCAATAATAATTAGAAGCTATCAATTTTAAGTTCTGTATTTGACAATTACTAGTTCAGATCTTCAAGTTATAATTTGAAATAATAATTTGAATTTAACAAATCTGAGTTCTGTAATTCACTATTACTAGTTCAGATCTTCACGTTATAATTTGAAATAATAATTTGAATTTAACAAATCTAAGTTCTGTAATTCACTATTACTAGTTCAGATCTTCAAGTTATAATTTACAATAATATTTAGTAGCTATCAATTTTAGTTCTGTATTTGACAAATACAAGTTCAGATCTTCAAGTTATAATTTGCAATAATAATTAGAAGCTATCAATTTTAAGTTCAGTATTTGATAATTACTAGTTCAGATCTTCAAGTTATAATTTGAAATAATAATTTGAATTTAAAAAATTTAAGTTCTGTAATTCACTATTACAAGTTCAGATCTTCAAGATATAATTTACAATAATAATTATAAGCTATCAATTTTAAGTTCTGTATTTGACAATTACTAGTTCAGATCTTCAAGTTATAATTTGCAATAATAATTAGAAGCTATCAATTTTAAGTTCTGTATTTGACAATTACAAGTTCAGATCTTCCAGTTATAATTTGCAATAATAATTAGAAGCTATCAATTTTAAGTTCTGTATTTGACAATTACTAGTTCAGATCTTCAAGTTATAATTTGAAATAATAATTTGAATTTAACAAATCGAAGTTCTGTAATTCACTATTACAAGTTCAGATCTTCAAGTTATAATTTACAATTATAATTATAAGCTATCATTTTTAAGTTCTGTATTTGACAATTACTAGTTCAGATCTTCAAGTTATAATTTGAAATAATAATTTGAATTTAACAAATCTAAGTTCTGCAATTCACTATTACAAGTTCAGATCTTCAAGTTATAATTTGCAATAATAATTAGAAGCTATTAATTTTAAGTTCTGTATTTGACAATTACAAGTTCAGATCTTCAAGTTATAATTTGCACTAATAATTTGTATTTAATAATTAGAAGTTCTGTATTTGACAATTACTAGTTCAGATCTTCAAGTTATAATTTGAAATAATAATTTGAATTTAACATATCTAAGTTCTGTAATTCACTATTACAAGTTCAGATCTTCAAGTTATAATTTGCAATAATAATTAGAAGATATCAATTTTAAGTTCTGTATTTGACATTTACTAGTTTAGATCTTCAAGTTATAATTTGAAATAATAATTTGAATTTAAGAAATCTAAGTTCTGTAATTCACTATTACAAGTTCAGATCTTCAAGTTATAATTTGCAATCACAATTTGTACTTAACAATTCGAAGTTCTGTATTTACCTATTACAAATTCAGATCTTCAAGTTATAATTTACAATAATAATTATAAGCTATCAATTTTAAGTTCTGTATTTGACAATTACTAGTTCAGATCTTCAAGTTATAATTTGAAATAATAATTAGAAGCTATCAATTTTAAGTTCTGTATTTGACAATTACTAGTTCAGATCTACAAGTTATAATTTGCACTAATAATTTGTATTTAACAATTAGAAGTTCTGTATTTGACAATTACAAGTTCAGATCTTCAAGTTATAATTTGAAATAATAATTAGAAGCTATCAATTTTAAGTTCTGTATTTGACAATTACTAGTTCAGATCTTCAAGTTATAATTTGAAATATTAATTTGAATTTAACAAATCTAAGTTCTGTAATTCACTATTACAAGTTCAGATCTTCACGTTATAAATTACAATAATAATTAGAAGTTATCAATTTTAAGTTCTGCATTTGACAATTACAAGTTCAGATCTTCAAGTTATAATTTGCACCAATAATTTGTATTTAACAATTAGAAGTTCTGTATTTGTCTATTACAAGTTCAGATCTTCAAATTATAATTTGCACTAATAATTTGTATTTAACAATTAGAAGTTCTGTATTTGACAATTACCAGTTCAGATCTTCAAGTTATAATTTGCACTAATAATTTGTATTTAACAATTAGAAGTTCTGTATTTGACAATTACCAGTTCAGATCTTCAAGTTATAATTAGAAATAATAATTAGAAGCTATCAATTTTGAGTTCTGTATTTGACAATTACAAGTTCAGATCTTCAAGTTATAATTTGCAATAATAATTAGAAGCTATCAATTTTAAGTTCTGTATCTGACAATTACTAGTTCAGATCTTCAAGTATAATTTGAAATAATAATTGAATTTAACAAATCTAAGTTCTGTAATTCACTATTACAAGTTCAGATCTTCAAGTTATAATTTACAATAATAATTAGAACCTATCAATTTTAGTTCTGTATTTGACAAATACAAGTTCAGAACTTCAAGTTATAATTTGCAATAATAATTAGAAGCTATCAATTTTAAGTTCCTTATTTGACAATTACAAGTACAGATCTTCAAATTATTATTTGCAATAATAATTAGAAGCTATCAATTTTAAGTTCTGCATTTGACAATTAAAAGTTCAGATCTTCAAGTTATTATTTGCAATAATAATTAGAAGCTATCAATTTTAAGTTCTGTATTTGACAATTACAAGTTCACATCTTCAAGTTATAATTTGAAATAATAATTAGAAGCTATCAATTTTAAGTTCTGTATTTGACAATTACAAGTTCAGTTCTTCAAGTTATAATTTGCAATAATAATTAGAAGCTATCAATTTTAAGTTCTGTATTTGACAATTACTAGTTCAGATCTTCTAGTTATAATTTGAAATAATAATTTGAATTTAACAATTAGAAGTTCTGTATTTGACAATTACCAGTTCAGATCTTCTAGTTATAATTTGTAATAATAATTAGAAGCTATCAATTTTAAGTTCTGTATTTGACAATTACAAGTTCAGATCTTCAAGTTATAATTTGCAATAATAATTAGAAGCTATCAATTTTAAGTTCTGTATTTGACAATTACTAGTTCAGATCTTCAAGTTATAATTTGAAATAATAATTTGAATTTAACAAATCTAAGTTCTGTAATTCACTATTACTAGTTCAGATCTTCACGTTATAATTTGAAATAATAATTTGAATTTAACAAATCTAAGTTCTGTAATTCACTATTACTAGTTCAGATCTTCAAGTTATAATTTACAATAATATTTAGTAGCTATCAATTTTAGTTCTGTATTTGACAAATACAAGTTCAGATCTTCACGTTATAATTTGCAATAATAATTAGAAGCTATCAATTTTAAGTTCAGTATTTCATAATTAATAGTTCAGATCTTCAAGTTATAATTTGAAATAATAATTTGAATTTAAAAAATTTAAGTTCTGTAATTCACTATTAGAAGTTCAGATCTTCAAGATATAATTTACAATAATAATTATAAGCTATCAATTTTAAGTTCTGTATTTGACAATTACTAGTTCAGATCTTCAAGTTATAATTTGAAATAATAATTTGAATTTAACAAATCTAAGTTCTGTAATTCACTATTACAAGTTCAGATCTTCAAGTTATAATTTGCAATAATAATTAGAAGCTATCAATTTTAAGTTCTGTATTTGACAATTACAAGTTCAGATCTTCAAGTTATAATTTGCACTAATAAATTGTTTTTCATAATTAGAAGTTCTGTATTTGACAATTACAAGTTCAGAACTTCAAGTTATAATTTGAAATAATAATTAGAAGCTATCAATTTTAAGTTCTGTATTTGACAATTACAAGTTCAGATCTTCCAGTTATAATTTGCAATAATAATTAGAAGCTATCAATTTTAAGTTCTGTATTTGACAATTACTAGTTCAGATCTTCAAGTTATAATTTGAAATAATAATTTGAATTTAACAAATCTAAGTTCTGTAATTCCGTATTACAAGTTCAGATCTTCAAGTTATAATTTGCAATAATAATTAGAAGCTATCAATATAAGTTCTGTATTTGACATTTACTAGTTTAGATCTTCAAGTTATAATTTGAAATAATAATTTGAATTTAACAAATCTATGTTCTTTAATTCACTATTACAAGTTCAGATCTTCAAGTTATAATTTGCAATCACAATTTGTCTTTAACAATGCTAAGTTGCGTATTTGTCTATTACAAGTTCAGATCTTCAAATTATAATTTGCAATAATAATTAGAAGCTATCAATTTTAAGTTCTGTATTTGACAATTACAAGTTCAGATCTTCAAGTTATAATTTGAAATAATAATTTGAATTTAAGAAATCTAAGTTCTGTAATTCACTATTACAAGTTCAGATCTTCAAGTTATAATTTGCAATCACAATTTGTATTTAACAATTCGAAGATCTGTATTTACCTATTACAAATTCAGATCTTCAAGTTATAATTTACAATAATAATTATAAGCTATCAATTTTAAGTTCTGTATTTGACAATTACTAGTTCAGATCTTCAAGTTATAATTTGAAATAATAATTAGAAGCTATCAATTTTAAGTTCTGTATTTGACAATTACTAGTTCAGATCTACAAGTTATAATTTGCACTAATAATTTGTATTTAACAATTAGAAGTTCTGTATTTGACAATTACAAGTTCAGATCTTCAAGTTATAATTTGAAATAATAATTAGAAGCTATCAATTTTAAGTTCTGTATTTGACAATTACTAGTTCAGATCTTCAAGTTATAATTTGAAATATTAATTTGAATTTAACAAATCTAAGTTCTGTAATTCACTATTACAAGTTCAGATCTTCAAGTTATAATTTACAATAATAATTAGAAGTTATCAATTTTAAGTTCTGCATTTGACAATTACAAGTTCAGATCTTCAAGTTATAATTTGCACTAATAATTTGTATTTAACAATTAGAAGTTCTGTATTTGTCTATTACAAGTTCAGATCTTCAAATTATAATTTGCACTAATAATTTGTATTTAACAATTAGAAGTTCTGTATTTGACAATTACCAGTTCAGATCTTCAAGTTATAATTTGCACTAATAATTTGTATTTAACAATTAGAAGTTCTGTATTTGACAATTACCAGTTCAGATCTTCAAGTTATAATTAGAAATAATAATTAGAAGCTATCAATTTTGAGTTCTGTATTTGACAATTACAAGTTCAGATCTTCAAGTTATAATTTGCAATAATAATTAGAAGCTATCAATTTTAAGTTCTGTATTTGACAATTACTAGTTCAGATCTTCAAGTATAATTTGAAATAATAATTGAATTTAACAAATCTAAGTTCTGTAATTCACTATTACAAGTTCAGATCTTCAAGTTATAATTTACAATAATAATTAGAACCTATCAATTTTAGTTCTGAATTTGACAAATACAAGTTCAGAACTTCAAGTTATAATTTGCAATAATAATTAGAAGCTATCAATTTTAAGTTCCGTATTTGACAATTACAAGTACAGATCTTCAAATTATTATTTGCAATAATAATTAGAAGCTATCAATTTTAAGTTCTGCATTTGACAATTAAAAGTTCAGATCTTCAAGTTATTATTTGCAATAATAATTAGAAGCTATCAATTTTAAGTTCTGTATTTGACAATTACAAGTTCACATCTTCAAGTTATAATTTGAAATAATAATTAGAAGCTATCAATTTTAAGTTCTGTATTTGACAATTACTAGTTCAGATCTTCAAGTTATAATTTGAAATAATAATTTGAATTTAACAAATCTAAGTTCTGTAATTCCGTATTACAAGTTCAGATCTTCAAGTTATAATTTGCAATAATAATTAGAAGCTATCAATTTTAAGTTCTGTATTTGACATTTACTAGTTTAGATCTTCAAGTTATAATTTGAAATAATAATTTGAATTTAACAAATCTATGTTCTTTAATTCACTATTACAAGTTCAGATCTTCAAGTTATAATTTGCAATCACAATTTGTCTTTAACAATGCTAAGTTGCGTATTTGTCTATTACAAGTTCAGATCTTCAAATTATAATTTGCAATAATAATTAGAAGCTATCAATTTTAAGTTCTGTATTTGACAATTACAAGTTCAGATCTTCAAGTTATAATTTGAAATAATAATTTGAATTTAAGAAATCTAAGTTCTGTAATTCACTATTACAAGTTCAGATCTTCAAGTTATAATTTGCAATCACAATTTGTATTTAACAATTCGAAGTTCTGTATTTACCTATTACAAATTCAGATCTTCAAGTTATAATTTACAATAATAATTATAAGCTATCAATTTTAAGTTCTGTATTTGACAATTACTAGTTCAGATCTTCAAGTTATAATTTGAAATAATAATTAGAAGCTATCAATTTTAAGTTCTGTATTTGACAATTACTAGTTCAGATCTACAAGTTATAATTTGCACTAATAATTTGTATTTAACAATTAGAAGTTCTGTATTTGACAATTACAAGTTCAGATCTTCAAGTTATAATTTGAAATAATAATTAGAAGCTATCAATTTTAAGTTCTGTATTTGACAATTACTAGTTCAGATCTTCAAGTTATAATTTGAAATATTAATTTGAATTTAACAAATCTAAGTTCTGTAATTCACTATTACAAGTTCAGATCTTCAAGTTATAATTTACAATAATAATTAGAAGTTATCAATTTTAAGTTCTGCATTTGACAATTACAAGTTCAGATCTTCAAGTTATAATTTGCACTAATAATTTGTATTTAACAATTAGAAGTTCTGTATTTGTCTATTACAAGTTCAGATCTTCAAATTATAATTTGCACTAATAATTTGTATTTAACAATTAGAAGTTCTGTATTTGACAATTACCAGTTCAGATCTTCAAGTTATAATTTGCACTAATAATTTGTATTTAACAATTAGAAGTTCTGTATTTGACAATTACCAGTTCAGATCTTCAAGTTATAATTTGCAATAATAATTAGAAGCTATCAATTTTAAGTTCTGTATTTGACAATTACTAGTTCAGATCTTCAAGTATAATTTGAAATAATAATTGAATTTAACAAATCTAAGTTCTGTAATTCACTATTACAAGTTCAGATCTTCAAGTTATAATTTACAATAATAATTAGAACCTATCAATTTTAGTTCTGAATTTGACAAATACAAGTTCAGAACTTCAAGTTATAATTTGCAATAATAATTAGAAGCTATCAATTTTAAGTTCCGTATTTGACAATTACAAGTACAGATCTTCAAATTATTATTTGCAATAATAATTAGAAGCTATCAATTTTAAGTTCTGCATTTGACAATTAAAAGTTCAGATCTTCAAGTTATTATTGGCAATAATAATTAGAAGCTATCAATTTTAAGTTCTGTATTTGACAATTACAAGTTCACATCTTCAAGTTATAATTTGAAATAATAATTAGAAGCTATCAATTTTAAGTTCTGTATTTGACAATTACAAGTTCAGTTCTTCAAGTTATAATTTGCAATAATAATTAGAAGCTATCAATTTTAAGTTCTGTATTTGACAATTACTAGTTCAGATCTTCTAGTTATAATTTGAAATAATAATTTGAATTTAACAATTAGAAGTTCTGTATTTGACAATTACCAGTTCAGATCTTCTAGTTATAATTTGTAATAATAATTAGAAGCTATCAATTTTAAGTTCTGTATTTGACAATTACAAGTTCAGATCTTCAAGTTATAATTTGCAATAATAATTAGAAGCTATCAATTTTAAGTTCTGTATTTGACAATTACTAGTTCAGATCTTCAAGTTATAATTTGAAATAATAATTTGAATTTAACAAATCTAAGTTCTGTAATTCACTATTACTAGTTCAGATCTTCACGTTATAATTTGAAATAATAATTTGAATTTAACAAATCTAAGTTCTGTAATTCACTATTACTAGTTCAGATCTTCAAGTTATAATTTACAATAATATTTAGTAGCTATCAATTTTAGTTCTGTATTTGACAAATACAAGTTCAGATCTTCAAGTTATAATTTGCAATAATAATTAGAAGCTATCAATTTTAAGTTCAGTATTTCATAATTAATAGTTCAGATCTTCAAGTTATAATTTGAAATAATAATTTGAATTTAAAAAATTTAAGTTCTGTAATTCACTATTAGAAGTTCAGATCTTCAAGATATAATTTACAATAATAATTATAAGCTAGCAATTTTAAGTTCTGTATTTGACAATTACTAGTTCAGATCTTCAAGTTATAATTTGAAATAATAATTTGAATTTAACAAATCTAAGTTCTGTAATTCACTATTACAAGTTCAGATCTTCAAGTTATAATTTGCAATAATAATTAGAAGCTATCAATTTTAAGTTCTGTATTTGACAATTACAAGTTCAGATCTTCAAGTTATAATTTGCACTAATAAATTGTTTTTCATAATTAGAAGTTCTGTATTTGACAATTACAAGTTCAGAACTTCTAGTTATAATTTGAAATAATAATTAGAAGCTATCAATTTTAAGTTCTGTATTTGACAATTACAAGTTCAGATCTTCCAGTTATAATTTGCAATAATAATTAGAAGCTATCAATTTTAAGTTCTGTATTTGACAATTACTAGTTCAGATCTTCAAGTTATAATTTGAAATAATAATTTGAATTTAACAAATCGAAGTTCTGTAATTCACTATTACAAGTTCAGATCTTCAAGTTATAATTTACAATTATAATTATAAGCTATCATTTTTAAGTTCTGTATTTGACAATTACTAGTTCAGATCTTCAAGTTATAATTTGAAATAATAATTTGAATTTAACAAATCTAAGTTCTGCAATTCACTATTACAAGTTCAGATCTTCAAGTTATAATTTGCAATAATAATTAGAAGCTATTAATTTTAAGTTCTGTATTTGACAATTACAAGTTCAGATCTTCAAGTTATAATTTGCACTAATAATTTGTATTTAATAATTAGAAGTTCTGTATTTGACAATTACTAGTTCAGATCTTCAAGTTATAATTTGAAATAATAATTTGAATTTAACAAATCTAAGTTCTGTAATTCCGTATTACAAGTTCAGATCTTCAAGTTATAATTTGCAATAATAATTAGAAGCTATCAATTTTAAGTTCTGTATTTGACATTTACTAGTTTAGATCTTCAAGTTATAATTTGAAATAATAATTTGAATTTAACAAATCTAAGTTCTTTAATTCACTATTACAAGTTCAGATCTTCAAGTTATAATTTGCAATCACAATTTGTCTTTAACAATGCTAAGTTGCGTATTTGTCTATTACAAGTTCAGATCTTCAAATTATAATTTGCAATAATAATTAGAAGCTATCAATTTTAAGTTCTGTATTTGACAATTACAAGTTCAGATCTTCAAGTTATAATTTGAAATAATAATTTGAATTTAAGAAATCTAAGTTCTGTAATTCACTATTACAAGTTCAGATCTTCAAGTTATAATTTGCAATCACAATTTGTATTTAACAATTCGAAGTTCTGTATTTACCTATTACAAATTCAGATCTTCAAGTTATAATTTACAATAATAATTATAAGCTATCAATTTTAAGTTCTGTATTTGACAATTACTAGTTCAGATCTTCAAGTTATAATTTGAAATAATAATTAGAAGCTATCAATTTTAAGTTCTGTATTTGACAATTACTAGTTCAGATCTACAAGTTATAATTTGCACTAATAATTTGTATTTAACAATTAGAAGTTCTGTATTTGACAATTACAAGTTCAGATCTTCAAGTTATAATTTGAAATAATAATTAGAAGCTATCAATTTTAAGTTCTGTATTTGACAATTACTAGTTCAGATCTTCAAGTTATAATTTGAAATATTAATTTGAATTTAACAAATCTAAGTTCTGTAATTCACTATTACAAGTTCAGATCTTCAAGTTATAATTTACAATAATAATTAGAAGTTATCAATTTTAAGTTCTGCATTTGACAATTACAAGTTCAGATCTTCAAGTTATAATTTGCACTAATAATTTGTATTTAACAATTAGAAGTTCTGTATTTGTCTATTACAAGTTCAGATCTTCAAATTATAATTTGCACTAATAATTTGTATTTAACAATTAGAAGTTCTGTATTTGACAATTACCAGTTCAGATCTTCAAGTTATAATTTGCACTAATAATTTGTATTTAACAATTAGAAGTTCTGTATTTGACAATTACCAGTTCAGATCTTCCAGTTATAATTAGAAATAATAATTAGAAGCTATCAATTTTGAGTTCTGTATTTGACAATTACAAGTTCAGATCTTCAAGTTATAATTTGCAATAATAATTAGAAGCTATCAATTTTAAGTTCTGTATTTGACAATTACTAGTTCAGATCTTCAAGTATAATTTGAAATAATAATTGAATTTAACAAATCTAAGTTCTGTAATTCACTATTACAAGTTCAGATCTTCAAGTTATAATTTACAATAATAATTAGAACCTATCAATTTTAGTTCTGTATTTGACAAATACAAGTTCAGAACTTCAAGTTATAATTTGCAATAATAATTAGAAGCTATCAATTTTAAGTTCTGTATTTGGCAATTACAAGTACAGATCTTCAAATTATTATTTGCAATAATAATTAGAAGCTATCAATTTTAAGTTCTGCATTTGACAATTAAAAGTTCAGATCTTCAAGTTATTATTTGCAATAATAATTAGAAGCTATCAATTTTAAGTTCTGTATTTGACAATTACAAGTTCACATCTTCAAGTTATAATTTGAAATAATAATTAGAAGCTATCAATTTTAAGATCTGTATTTGACAATTACAAGTTCAGATCTTCAAGTTATAATTTGAAATAATAATTTGAATTTAACAAATCTAGGTTCTGTAATTCACTATTACAAGTTCAGATCTTCAAGTTATAATTTACAATAATAATTAGAAGCTATCAATTTTAAGTTCTGTATTTGACAATTACAAGTTCAGATCTTCAAGTTATAATTTGCACTAATAATTTGTATTTAACAATTAGAAGTTCTGTATTTGACAATTACAAGTTCAGATCTTCAAGTTATAATTTGCAATAATAATTAGAAGCTATTAATTTTAAGTTCTGTATTTGACAATTACAAGTTCAGATCTTCAAGTTATAATTTGAAATAATAATTAGAAGCTATCAATTTTATGTTCTGTATTTGACAATTACAAGTTCAGATCTTCAAGTTATAATTTGCAATAATAATTAGAAGCTATCAATTTTAAGTGCTGTATTTGACAATTACTAGTTCAGATCTTCAAGTTATAATTTGCACTAATAATTTGTATTTAACAATTAGAAGTTCTGTATTTGACAATTACAAGTTCAGATCTTCAAGTTATAATTTTCACTAATAATTTGTATTTAACAATTAGAAGTTCTGTATTTGACAATTACAAGTTCAGATCTTCAAGTTATAATTTGAAATAATAATTAGAAGCTATCAATTTGAGTTCTGTATTTGACAATTACTAGTTCAGATCTTCAAGTTATAATTTGAAATATTAATTTGAATTTAACAAATATAAGTTCTGTAATTCACTATTACAAGTTCAGATCTTCAAGTTATAATTTACAATAATAATTAGAAGTTATCAATTTTAAGTTCTGCATTTGACAATTACAAGTTCAGATCTTCAAGTTATAATTTGCACTAATAATTTGTATTTAACAATTAGAAGTTCTGTATTTGTCTATTACAAGTTCAGATCTTCAAATTATAATTTGCACTAATAATTTGTATTTAACAATTAGAAGTTCTGTATTTGACAATTACCAGTTCAGATCTTCAAGTTATAATTTGCACAAATAATTTGTATTTAACAATTAGAAGTTCTGTATTTGACAATTACCAGTTCAGATCTTCAAGTTATAATTAGAAATAATAATTAGAAGCTATCAATTTTGAGTTCTGTATTTGACAATTACAAGTTCAGATCTTCAAGTTATAATTTGCAATAATAATTAGAAGCTATCAATTTTAAGTTCTGTATTTGACAATTACTAGTTCAGATCTTCAAGTATAATTTGAAATAATAATTGAATTTAACAAATCTAAGTTCTGTAATTCACTATTACAAGTTCAGATCTTCAAGTTATAATTTACAATAATAATTAGAACCTATCAATTTTAGTTCTGTATTTGACAAATACAAGTTCAGAACTTCAAGTTATAATTTGCAATAATAATTAGAAGCTATCAATTTTAAGTTCCGTATTTGACAATTACAAGTACAGATCTTCAAATTATTATTTGCAATAATAATTAGAAGCTATCAATTTTAAGTTCTGCATTTGACAATTAAAAGTTCAGATCTTCAAGTTATTATTTGCAATAATAATTAGAAGCTATCAATTTTAAGTTCTGTATTTGACAATTACAAGTTCACATCTTCAAGTTATAATTTGAAATAATAATTAGAAGCTATCAATTTTAAGTTCTGTATTTGACAATTACAAGTTCAGTTCTTCAAGTTATAATTTGCAATAATAATTAGAAGCTATCAATTTTAAGTTCTGTATTTGACAATTACTAGTTCAGATCTTCTAGTTATAATTTGAAATAATAATTTGAATTTAACAAATCTAAGTTCTGTAATTCACTATTACAAGTTCAGATCTTCAAGTTATAATTTACAATAATAATTAGAAACTATCAATATTAAGTTCTGTATTTGACAATTACAAGTTCAGATCTTCAAGTTATAATTTGCACTAATAATTTGTATTTAACAATTAGAAGTTGTGTATTTGACAATTACCAGTTCAGATCTTCAAATTATAATTTGCAATAATAATTAGAAGCTATCAATTTTAAGTTCTGTATTTGACAATTACAAGTTCAGATCTTCAAGTTATAATTTGAAATAATAATTTGAATTTAAGAAATCTAAGTTCTGTAATTCACTATTACAAGTTCAGATCTTCAAGTTATAATTTGCAATCACAATTTGTATTTAACAATTCGAAGTTCTGTATTTACCTATTACAAATTCAGATCTTCAAGTTATAATTTACAATAATAATTATAAGCTATCAATTTTAAGTTCTGTATTTGACAATTACTAGTTCAGATCTTCAAGTTATAATTTGAAATAATAATTAGAAGCTATCAATTTTAAGTTCTGTATTTGACAATTACTAGTTCAGATCTACAAGTTATAATTTGCACTAATAATTTGTATTTAACAATTAGAAGTTCTGTATTTGACAATTACAAGTTCAGATCTTCAAGTTATAATTTGAAATAATAATTAGAAGCTATCAATTTTAAGTTCTGTATTTGACAATTACTAGTTCAGATCTTCAAGTTATAATTTGAAATATTAATTTGAATTTAACAAATCTAAGTTCTGTAATTCACTATTACAAGTTCAGATCTTCAAGTTATAATTTACAATAATAATTAGAAGTTATCAATTTTAAGTTCTGCATTTGACAATTACAAGTTCAGATCTTCAAGTTATAATTTGCACTAATAATTTGTATTTAACAATTAGAAGTTCTGTATTTGTCTATTACAAGTTCAGATCTTCAAATTATAATTTGCACTAATAATTTGTATTTAACAATTAGAAGTTCTGTATTTGACAATTACCAGTTCAGATCTTCAAGTTATAATTTGCACTAATAATTTGTATTTAACAATTAGAAGTTCTGTATTTGACAATTACCAGTTCAGATCTTCCAGTTATAATTAGAAATAATAATTAGAAGCTATCAATTTTGAGTTCTGTATTTGACAATTACAAGTTCAGATCTTCAAGTTATAATTTGCAATAATAATTAGAAGCTATCAATTTTAAGTTCTGTATTTGACAATTACTAGTTCAGATCTTCAAGTATAATTTGAAATAATAATTGAATTTAACAAATCTAAGTTCTGTAATTCACTATTACAAGTTCAGATCTTCAAGTTATAATTTACAATAATAATTAGAACCTATCAATTTTAGTTCTGTATTTGACAAATACAAGTTCAGAACTTCAAGTTATAATTTGCAATAATAATTAGAAGCTATCAATTTTAAGTTCTGTATTTGGCAATTACAAGTACAGATCTTCAAATTATTATTTGCAATAATAATTAGAAGCTATCAATTTTAAGTTCTGCATTTGACAATTAAAAGTTCAGATCTTCAAGTTATTATTTGCAATAATAATTAGAAGCTATCAATTTTAAGTTCTGTATTTGACAATTACAAGTTCACATCTTCAAGTTATAATTTGAAATAATAATTAGAAGCTATCAATTTTAAGATCTGTATTTGACAATTACAAGTTCAGATCTTCAAGTTATAATTTGAAATAATAATTTGAATTTAACAAATCTAGGTTCTGTAATTCACTATTACAAGTTCAGATCTTCAAGTTATAATTTACAATAATAATTAGAAGCTATCAATTTTAAGTTCTGTATTTGACAATTACAAGTTCAGATCTTCAAGTTATAATTTGCACTAATAATTTGTATTTAACAATTAGAAGTTCTGTATTTGACAATTACAAGTTCAGATCTTCAAGTTATAATTTGCAATAATAATTAGAAGCTATTAATTTTAAGTTCTGTATTTGACAATTACAAGTTCAGATCTTCAAGTTATAATTTGAAATAATAATTAGAAGCTATCAATTTTATGTTCTGTATTTGACAATTACAAGTTCAGATCTTCAAGTTATAATTTGCAATAATAATTAGAAGCTATCAATTTTAAGTGCTGTATTTGACAATTACTAGTTCAGATCTTCAAGTTATAATTTGCACTAATAATTTGTATTTAACAATTAGAAGTTCTGTATTTGACAATTACAAGTTCAGATCTTCAAGTTATAATTTTCACTAATAATTTGTATTTAACAATTAGAAGTTCTGTATTTGACAATTACAAGTTCAGATCTTCAAGTTATAATTTGAAATAATAATTAGAAGCTATCAATTTGAGTTCTGTATTTGACAATTACTAGTTCAGATCTTCAAGTTATAATTTGAAATATTAATTTGAATTTAACAAATATAAGTTCTGTAATTCACTATTACAAGTTCAGATCTTCAAGTTATAATTTACAATAATAATTAGAAGTTATCAATTTTAAGTTCTGCATTTGACAATTACAAGTTCAGATCTTCAAGTTATAATTTGCACTAATAATTTGTATTTAACAATTAGAAGTTCTGTATTTGTCTATTACAAGTTCAGATCTTCAAATTATAATTTGCACTAATAATTTGTATTTAACAATTAGAAGTTCTGTATTTGACAATTACCAGTTCAGATCTTCAAGTTATAATTTGCACAAATAATTTGTATTTAACAATTAGAAGTTCTGTATTTGACAATTACCAGTTCAGATCTTCAAGTTATAATTAGAAATAATAATTAGAAGCTATCAATTTTGAGTTCTGTATTTGACAATTACAAGTTCAGATCTTCAAGTTATAATTTGCAATAATAATTAGAAGCTATCAATTTTAAGTTCTGTATTTGACAATTACTAGTTCAGATCTTCAAGTATAATTTGAAATAATAATTGAATTTAACAAATCTAAGTTCTGTAATTCACTATTACAAGTTCAGATCTTCAAGTTATAATTTACAATAATAATTAGAACCTATCAATTTTAGTTCTGTATTTGACAAATACAAGTTCAGAACTTCAAGTTATAATTTGCAATAATAATTAGAAGCTATCAATTTTAAGTTCCGTATTTGACAATTACAAGTACAGATCTTCAAATTATTATTTGCAATAATAATTAGAAGCTATCAATTTTAAGTTCTGCATTTGACAATTAAAAGTTCAGATCTTCAAGTTATTATTTGCAATAATAATTAGAAGCTATCAATTTTAAGTTCTGTATTTGACAATTACAAGTTCACATCTTCAAGTTATAATTTGAAATAATAATTAGAAGCTATCAATTTTAAGTTCTGTATTTGACAATTACAAGTTCAGTTCTTCAAGTTATAATTTGCAATAATAATTAGAAGCTATCAATTTTAAGTTCTGTATTTGACAATTACTAGTTCAGATCTTCTAGTTATAATTTGAAATAATAATTTGAATTTAACAAATCTAAGTTCTGTAATTCACTATTACAAGTTCAGATCTTCAAGTTATAATTTACAATAATAATTAGAAACTATCAATTTTAAGTTCTGTATTTGACAATTACAAGTTCAGATCTTCAAGTTATAATTTGCACTAATAATTTGTATTTAACAATTAGAAGTTGTGTATTTGACAATTACCAGTTCAGATCTTCTAGTTATAATTTGTAATAATAATTAGAAGCTATCAATTTTAAGTTCTGTATTTGACAATTACAAGTTCAGATCTTCAAGTTATAATTTGCAATAATAATTAGAAGCTATCAATTTTAAGTTCTGTATTTGACAATTACTAGTTCAGATCTTCAAGTTATAATTTGAAATAATAATTTGAATTTAACAAATCTAAGTTCTGTAATTCACTATTACTAGTTCAGATCTTCACGTTATAATTTGAAATAATAATTTGAATTTAACAAATCTAAGTTCTGTAATTCACTATTACTAGTTCAGATCTTCAAGTTATAATTTACAATAATATTTAGTAGCTATCAATTTTAGTTCTGTATTTGACAAATACAAGTTCAGATCTTCAAGTTATAATTTGCAATAATAATTAGAAGCTATCAATTTTAAGTTCAGTATTTGATAATTACTAGTTCAGATCTTCAAGTTATAATTTGAAATAATAATTTGAATTTAAAAAATTTAAGTTCTGCAATTCACTATTACAAGTTCAGATCTTCAAGATATAATTTACAATAATAATTATAAGCTATCAATTTTAAGTTCTGTATTTAACAATTACTAGTTCAGATCTTCAAGTTATAATTTGAAATAATAATTTGAATTTAACAAATCTAAGTTCTGTAATTCACTATTACAAGTTCAGATCTTCAAGTTATAATTTGCAATAATAATTAGAAGCTATCAATTTTAAGTTCTGTATTTGACAATTACAAGTTCAGATCTTCAAGTTATAATTTGCACTAATAAATTGTTTTTCATAATTAGAAGTTCTGTATTTGACAATTACAAGTTCAGAACTTCAAGTTATAATTTGAAATAATAATTAGAAGCTATCAATTTTAAGTTCTGTATTTGACAATTACAAGTTCAGATCTTCCAGTTATAATTTGCAATAATAATTAGAAGCTATCAATTTTAAGTTCTGTATTTGACAATTACTAGTTCAGATCTTCAAGTTATAATTTGAAATAATAATTTGAATTTAACAAATCGAAGTTCTGTAATTCACTATTACAAGTTCAGATCTTCAAGTTATAATTTACAATTATAATTATAAGCTATCATTTTTAAGTTCTGTATTTGACAATTACTAGTTCAGATCTTCAAGTTATAATTTGAAATAATAATTTGAATTTAACAAATCTAAGTTCTGCAATTCACTATTACAAGTTCAGATCTTCAAGTTATAATTTGCAATAATAATTAGAAGCTATTAATTTTAAGTTCTGTATTTGACAATTACAAGTTCAGATCTTCAAGTTATAATTTGCACTAATAATTTGTATTTAATAATTAGAAGTTCTGTATTTGACAATTACTAGTTCAGATCTTCAAGTTATAATTTGAAATAATAATTTGAATTTAACAAATCTAAGTTCTGTAATTCACTATTACAAGTTCAGATCTTCAAGTTATAATTTGCAATAATAATTAGAAGCTATCAATTTTAAGTTCTGTATTTGACATTTACTAGTTTAGATCTTCAAGTTATAATTTGAAATAATAATTTGAATTTAACAAATCTAAGTTCTTTAATTCACTATTACAAGTTCAGATCTTCAAGTTATAATTTGCAATCACAATTTGTCTTTAACAATGCTAAGTTGCGTATTTGTCTATTACAAGTTCAGATCTTCAAATTATAATTTGCAATAATAATTAGAAGCTATCAATTTTAAGTTCTGTATTTGACAATTACAAGTTCAGATCTTCAAGTTATAATTTGAAATAATAATTTGAATTTAAGAAATCTAAGTTCTGTAATTCACTATTACAAGTTCAGATCTTCAAGTTATAATTTGCAATCACAATTTGTATTTAACAATTCGAAGTTCTGTATTTACCTATTACAAATTCAGATCTTCAAGTTATAATTTACAATAATAATTATAAGCTATCAATTTTAAGTTCTGTATTTGACAATTACTAGTTCAGATCTTCAAGTTATAATTTGAAATAATAATTAGAAGCTATCAATTTTAAGTTCTGTATTTGACAATTACTAGTTCAGATCTACAAGTTATAATTTGCACTAATAATTAGTATTTAACAATTAGAAGTTCTGTATTTGACAATTACAAGTTCAGATCTTCAAGTTATAATTTACAATAATAATTAGAAGTTATCAATTTTAAGTTCTGCATTTGACAATTACAAGTTCAGATCTTCAAGTTATAATTTGCACTAATAATTTGTATTTAACAATTAGAAGTTCTGTATTTGTCTATTACAAGTTCAGATCTTCAAATTATAATTTGCACTAATAATTTGTATTTAACAATTAGAAGTTCTGTATTTGACAATTACCAGTTCAGATCTTCAAGTTATAATTTGCACTAATAATTTGTATTTAACAATTAGAAGTTCTGTATTTGACAATTACCAGTTCAGATCTTCAAGTTATAATTAGAAATAATAATTAGAAGCTATCAATTTTGAGTTCTGTATTTGACAATTACAAGTTCAGATCTTCAAGTTATAATTTGCAATAATAATTAGAAGCTATCAATTTTAAGTTCTGTATTTGACAATTACTAGTTCAGATCTTCAAGTATAATTTGAAATAATAATTGAATTTAACAAATCTAAGTTCTGTAATTCACTATTACAAGTTCAGATCTTCAAGTTATAATTTACAATAATAATTAGAACCTATCAATTTTAGTTCTGTATTTGACAAATACAAGTTCAGAACTTCAAGTTATAATTTGCAATAATAATTAGAAGCTATCAATTTTAAGTTCTGTATTTGACAATTACAAGTACAGATCTTCAAATTATTATTTGCAATAATAATTAGAAGCTATCAATTTTAAGTTCTGCATTTGACAATTAAAAGTTCAGATCTTCAAGTTATTATTTGCAATAATAATTAGAAGCTATCAATTTTAAGTTCTGTATTTGACAATTACAAGTTCACATCTTCAAGTTATAATTTGAAATAATAATTAGAAGCTATCAATTTTAAGATCTGTATTTAACAATTACAAGTTCAGATCTTCAAGTTATAATTTGCAATAATAATTAGAAGCTATTAATTTTAAGTTCTGTATTTGACAATTACAAGTTCAGATCTTCAAGTTATAATTTGAAATAATAATTAGAAGCTATCAATTTTATGTTCTGTATTTGACAATTACAAGTTCAGATCTTCAAGTTATAATTTGCAATAATAATTAGAAGCTATCAATTTTAAGTGCTGTATTTGACAATTACTAGTTCAGATCTTCAAGTTATAATTTGCACTAATAATTTGTATTTAACAATTAGAAGTTCTGTATTTGACAATTACAAGTGCAGATCTTCAAATTATTATGTGCAATCTTAGTTTGAATTTAACCATTCGAAGTTCTGTATTTACCTATTACAGGTTCAGATCTTCAAGTAATAATTTGCACTAATAATTTGTATTTAACAATTCGAAGTTCTGTATTTGACTATTACAAGTTCAGATCTTCAAGTTATAATTTGAATTATAATTATAAGCTATCAATTTTAAGTTCTGTATTTGACAATTACAAGTACAGATCTTCAAATTATTATTTGCAATAATAATTAGAAGCTATCAATTTTAAGTTCTGCATTTGACAATTACAAGTTCAGATCTTCAAGTTATAATTTACAATAATAATTAGAAGCTTGCAATTTTAAGTTCTGTATTTGACAATTACAAGTTCAGATCTACAAGTTATAATTTGCACTAATAATTTGTATTTAACAATTAGAAGTTCTGTATTTGACAATTACAAGTTCAGATCTACAAGTTATAATTTGAAATAATAATTAGAAGCTATCAATTTTAAGTTCTGTATTTGACAATTACTAGTTCAGATCTTCAAGTTATAATTTGAAATATTAATTTGAATTTAACAAATCTAAGTTCTGTAATTCACTATTACAAGTTCAGATCTTCAAGTTATAATTTACAATAATAATTAGAAGTTATCAATTTTAAGTTCTGCATTTGACAATTACAAGTTCAGATCTTCAAGTTATAATTTGCACTAATAATTTGTATTTAACAATTAGAAGTTCTGTATTTGTCTATTACAAGTTCAGATCTTCAAATTATAATTTGCACTAATAATTTGTATTTAACAATTAGAAGTTCTGTATTTGACAATTACCAGTTCAGATCTTCAAGTTATAATTTGCACTAATAATTTGTATTTAACAATTAGAAGTTCTGTATTTGACAATTACCAGTTCAGATCTTCAAGTTATAATTAGAAATAATAATTAGAAGCTATCAATTTTGAGTTCTGTATTTGCCAATTACAAGTTCAGATCTTCAAGTTATAATTTGCAATAATAATTAGAAGCTATCAATTTTAAGTTCTGTATTTGACAATTACTAGTTCAGATCTTCAAGTATAATTTGAAATAATAATTGAATTTAACAAATCTAAGTTCTGTAATTCACTATTACAAGTTCAGATCTTCAAGTTATAATTTACAATAATAATTAGAAGCTATCAATTTTAGTTCTGTATTTGACAAATACAAGTTCAGAACTTCAAGTTATAATTTGTAATAATAATTAGAAGCTATCAATTTTAAGTTCCGTATTTGACAATTACAAGTACAGATCATCAAATTATTATTTGCAATAATAATTAGAAGCTATCAATTTTAAGTTCTGCATTTGACAATTAAAAGTTCAGATCTTCAAGTTATTATTTGCAATAATAATTAGAAGCTATCAATTTTAAGTTCTGTATTTGACAATTACAAGTTCACATCTTCAAGTTATAATTTGAAATAATAATTAGAAACTATCAATTTTAAGTTCTGTATTTGACAATTACAAGTTCAGTTCTTCAAGTTATAATTTGCAATAATAATTAGAAGCTATCAATTTTAAGTTCTGTATTTGACAATTACTAGTTCAGATCTTCTAGTTATAATTTGAAATAATAATTTGAATTTAACAAATCTAAGTTCTGTAATTCACTATTACAAGTTCAGATCTTCAAGTTATAATTTACAATAATAATTAGAAACTATCAATTTTAAGTTCTGTATTTGACAATTACAAGTTCAGATCTTCAAGTTATAATTTGCACTAATAATTTGTATTTAACAATTAGAAGTTCTGTATTTGACAATTACCAGTTCAGATCTTCTAGTTATAATTTGTAATAATAATTAGAAGCTATCAATTTTAAGTTCTGTATTTGACAATTACAAGTTCAGATCTTCAAGTTATAATTTGCAATAATAATTAGAAGCTATCAATTTTAAGTTCTGTATTTGACAATTACTAGTTCAGATCTTCAAGTTATAATTTGAAATAATAATTTGAATTTAACAAATCTAAGTTCTGTAATTCACTATTACTGGTTCAGATCTTCACGTTATAATTTGAAATAATAATTTGAATGTAACAAATCTAAGTTCTATAATTCACTATTACTAGTTCAGATCTTCAAGTTATAATTTACAATAATATTTAGTAGCTATCAATTTTAGTTCTGTATTTGACAAATACAAGTTCAGATCTTCAAGTTATAATTTGCAATAATAATTAGAAGCTATCAATTTTAAGTTCAGTATTTGATAATTCCTAGTTCAGATCTTCAAGTTATAATTTGAAATAATAATTTGAATTTAAAAAATTTAAGTTCTGTAATTCACTATTACAAGTTCAGATCTTCAAGATATAATTTACAATAATAATTATAAGCTATCAATTTTAAGTTCTGTATTTGACAATTACTAGTTCAGATCTTCAAGTTATAATTTGAAATATTAATTTGAATTTAACAAATCTAAGTTCTGTAATTCACTATTACAAGTTCAGATCTTCAAGTTATAATTTGCAATAATAATTAGAAGCTATCAATTTTAAGTTCTGTATTTGACAATTACAAGTTCAGATCTTCAAGTTATAATTTGCACTAATAAATTGTTTTTCATAATTAGAAGTTCTGTATTTGACAATTACAAGTTCAGAACTTCAAGTTATAATTTGAAATAATAATTAGAAGCTATCAATTTTAAGTTCTGTATTTGACAATTACAAGTTCAGATCTTCCAGTTATAATTTGCAATAATAATTAGAAGCTATCAATTTTAAGTTCTGTATTTGACAATTACTAGTTCAGATCTTCAAGTTATAATTTGAAATAATAATTTGAATTTAACAAATCGAAGTTCTGTAATTCACTATTACAAGTTCAGATCTTCAAGTTATAATTTACAATTATAATTATAAGCTATCAATTTTAAGTTCTGTATTTGACAATTACTAGTTCAGATCTTCAAGTTATAATTTGAAATAATAATTTGAATTTAACAAATCTAAGTTCTGCAATTCACTATTACAAGTTCAGAGCTTCAAGTTATAATTTGCAATAATAATTAGAAGCTATTAATTTTAAGTTCTGTATTTGACAATTACAAGTTCAGATCTTCAAGTTATAATTTGCACTAATAATTTGTATTTAATAATTAGAAGTTCTGTATTTGACAATTACTAGTTCAGATCTTCAAGTTATAATTTGAAATAATAATTTGAATTTAACAAATCTAAGTTCTGTAATTCACTATTACAAGTTCAGATCTTCAAGTTATAATTTGCAATAATAATTAGAAGCTATCAATTTTAAGTTCTGTATTTGACATTTACTAGTTTAGATCTTCAAGTTATAATTTGAAATAATAATTTGAATTTAACAAATCTAAGTTCTTTAATTCACTATTACAAGTTCAGATCTTCAAGTTATAATTTGCAATCACAATTTGTCTTTAACAATGCTAAGTTGCGTATTTGTCTATTACAAGTTCAGATCTTCAAATTATAATTTGCAATAATAATTAGAAGCTATCAATTTTAAGTTCTGTATTTGACAATTCAAAGTTCAGATCTTCTAGTTATAATTTGAAATAATAATTTGAATTTAAGAAATCTAAGTTCTGTAATTCACTATTACAAGTTCAGATCTTCAAGTTATAATTTGCAATCACAATTTGTATTTAACAATTCGAAGTTCTGTATTTACCTATTACAAGTTCAGATCCTCAAGTTATAATTTGAAATAATAATTAGAAGCTATCAATTTTAAGTTCTGTATTTGACAATTACTAGTTCAGATCTTCAAGTTATAATTTGAAATATTAATTTGAATTTAACAAATCTAAGTTCTGTAATTCACTATTACAAGTTTAGATGTTCAAGTTATAATTTACAATAATAATTAGAAGTTATCAATTTTAAGTTCTGCATTTGACAATTACAAGTTCAGATCTTCAAGTTATAATTTGCACTAATAATTTGTATTTAACAATTAGAAGTTCTGTATTTGTCTATTACAAGTTCAGATCTTCAAGTTATAATTTGCAATAATAATTAGAAGCTATCAATTTTAAGTTCGGTATTTGACAATTACTAGTTCAGATCTTCAAGTATAATTTGAAATAATAATTGAATTTAACAAATCTAAGTTCTGTAATTCAATATTACAAGTTCAGATCTTCTAGTTATAATTTACAATAATAATTAGAAGCTATCAATTTTAGTTCTGTATTTGACAAATACAAGTTCAGAACTTCAAGTTATAATTTGCAATAATAATTAGAAGCTATCAATTTTAAGTTCCGTATTTGACAATTACAAGTACAGATCTTCAAATTATTATTTGCAATAATAATTAGAAGCTATCAATTTTAAGTTCTGCATTTGACAATTAAAAGTTCAGATCTTCAAGTTATTATTTGCAATAATAATTAGAAGCTATCAATTATAAGTTCTGTATTTGACAATTACAAGTTCACATCTTCAAGTTATAATTTGAAATAATAATTAGAAGCTATCAATTTTAAGTTCTGTATTTGACAATTACAAGTTCAGTTCTTCAAGTTATAATTTGCACTAATAATTTGTATTTAACAATTAGAAGTTCTGTATTTGACAATTACCAGTTCAGATCTTCTAGTTATAATTTGTAATAATAATTAGAAGCTATCAATTTTAAGTTCTGTATTTGACAATTACAAGTTCAGATCTTCAAGTTATAATTTGCAATAATAATTAGAAGTTATCAATTTTAAGTTCTGTATTTGACAATTACTAGTTCAGATCTTCAAGTTATAATTTGAAATAATAATTTGAATTTAATAAATCTAAGTTCTGTAATTCACTATTACTAGTTCAGATCTTCAAGTTATAATTTGCAATAATAATTAGAAGCTATCAATTTTAAGTTCTGTATTTGACAATTACAAGTTCAGATCTTCAAGTTATAATTTGCACTAATAAATTGTTTTTCATAATTAGAAGTTCTGTATTTGACAATTACAAGTTCAGAACTTCAAGTTATAATTTGAAATAATAATTAGAAGCTATCAATTTTAAGTTCTGTATTTGACAATTACAAGTTCAGATCTTCCAGTTATAATTTGCAATAATAATTAGAAGCTATCAATTTTAAGTTCTGTATTTGACAATTACTAGTTCAGATCTTCAAGTTATAATTTGAAATAATAATTTGAATTGAACAAATCTAAGTTCTGTAATTCACTATTACAAGTTCAGATCTTCAAGTTATAATTTGCAATCACAATTTGTCTTTAACAATGCTAAGTTGCGTATTTGTCTATTACAAGTTCAGATCTTCAAATTATAATTTGCAATAATAATTAGAAGCTATCAATTTTAAGTTCTGTATTTGACAATTCAAAGTTCAGATCTTCAAGTTATAATTTGAAATAATAATTTGAATTTAAGAAATCTAAGTTCTGTAATTCACTATTACAAGTTCAGATCTTCAAGTTATAATTAGCAATCACAATTTGTATTTAACAATTCGAAGTTCTGTATTTACCTATTACAAGTTCAGATCCTCAAGTTATAATTTGAAATAATAATTATAAGCTATCAATTTTAAGTTCTGTATTTGACAATTACTAGTTCAGATCTTCAAGTTATAATTAGAAATATTAATTTGAATTTAACAAATCTAAGTTCTGTAATTCACTATTACAAGTTCAGATCTTCAAGTTATAATTTACAATAATAATTAGAAGTTATCAATTTTAAGTTCTGCATTTGACAATTACAAGTTCAGATCTTCAAGTTATAATTTGCACTAATAATTTGTATTTAACAATTAGAAGTTCTGTATTTGTCTATTACAAGTTCAGATCTTCAAGTTATAATTTGCAATAATAATTAGAAGCTATCAATTTTAAGTTCTGTATTTGACAATTACAAGTTCAGATCTTCAAGTTATAATTTGAACTAATAATTTGTATTTAACAATTAGAAGTTCTGTATATTGTCATGTTTTTTTTTGATTAAATGATAAGATTTAGTTTAATAAAATGAAATTATAATAAAAGTTATGATTATTTCGCCGCACGAAGGATCTTGAAATTGTATATAAAATTAAGTAAGTGATCGGGAATTGTTGTCCTAAAAAGAAGGAAGTTTAAGTTAAAATTCATCAAAAAATATTTATTTGCCTAATAAAATAAAGATGACTTAAAAATTATTTAATTTATTGTTAAACGATAAGGATGTTTTTAAAATCATAATATCCTTGAATGAAAGGACAAGTTGAATGATGATCGATGCCATTAATGATAACTCATAAAAAGTTAATTGTTAAAAGTGCAATGTGAAGTTAAAATTAAGACTACACTCACCAAAATTGAATTTCCCGCATTGAATTGATTTTCAAAAATTGGCAATTGTGGTTTTGAAAGGAGAAGGAGAGATTGCGGCCGGAGAAATGTAACGAGCAGGTTGCTAAAGTTGACGTCTATTTTTTGATAATATAAAAATTTGGAAGAAATTTGAGAAAGATGCCGCAATCGTATTGAGAGGGTGTGCTAATCAGTTAAATTGGCAAGAGAACAAGAAAATTTACAATTCGACCTGAAAAAAAATGAAAATTAAGAAATGATTCGATGCAGAACTACTGTGAGGAACCGATCAACATCTGTACCATGTAGATGGATCAACGCCACCGTAAAAGCCAAACCGATCAACATCTGTACCATGTAGATGGATCAACGCCACCGTAAAAACCTAATTGTTAAAATCAACGTAATGCAGGGTGAGAACAATATTTTAACAAACATTTCTATGTGTGTTCAAATTAAAAATTATTAATTGAATCATTACGTTAAATTTTTAATAGATCTAAGCTGAAATAATTGCTAATTAATTAAAAATTAAAAATTTGACTGAATGGTATTCGCTATTCATTTAAAATTCCATTGTTGGAAATAATTTTAAAAACATCTTGCGTGATAAAATTTTAACCAAATCAAGGTAAACATATTATTTGATGAAATTAATCAGTCGCTGTGTTCAAAATTTTCTTTAATTTTAAATAAATTTGTAAATTTACTTCACTTATTGGTTTTATTATGCAGAAAGAGTCTCATGCTATATAAAAAAAATGGTTGTACCCAAAAACAAATTGAACTAATATTTTAAAAACTTATAATTTTTAAAATTAACTCTGGGGTGCATCGCAATATATATATCGTATGGTTTATTCATCCTTCATGGTTACAATTGTAAGTCTAAATTCGTCAGCCAATCACGGGATCTATCAGATACGGCATCACTCAATTCACGCATCGTGCCTGTAAATTTTCTCAAAGGGCAGTAACTTACAATGTGTGACATTGTTTGGTCGGAACATCCACAATCACAATCAGAAGAGTTAGTAAGACCCCATTTTTTTTAAAAATGATTACATCTGCCATGTCCAGTTCTGAGTCGATTTAAAGTAACCCAGTCTTTGCGATTTAAGTTGAAACCACCGACTTTCTTAGTTGGATCCTCAATGAGATCATTGTTGGAAACCTTCGAGTTTACCCAATATTCTTTCCATGCTATTTTTTCATCAAATGTAATCAGTTTGGTGAGTTGCTTTTGGATAGGTTCTCTAGATTTTAACCTATGTATGGAAGTATCTCTAATGACATTATAAAGGATGGAATTCTCTAGGTGTAATGTTTTCTTAATCAAACGTGAAGTTGCCTTTTTTCTCCGAATGTCAGGGGGTGCTATGTTGCAAAGAGTTGTAAGCCACGGTAAGGGAGTTGACGAGACAGCGCCACTTATTATTCGCATCGTGTGATTTAACTGATTATCCACCAGGTGTACATGGGAGCTTTTGTACCATGCCGCAGAGCAATATTCTGCAGCAGAGAAGACGAGGCCAAGGGATGAAATTCTCAGTGTATCCGCGCTTGCTCCCCATGTAGTGCCAGCTAAATTTTGGATTAGATTTACTCTAGTGCGAACTTTCCGTGATAACTTCTCTAGATGATGTCTGAATGTAAGGGACCGATCTAAAAATACCCCTAGGTATTTTGGATTTCGATTAAATGTTAGTAATTGCCCTTCTATTTCTATTTTTAGTTCACGATTAGCTTCTTTGTTATTTAGATGAAAGACGGACACTTCCGTTTTACTCGCATTTGGTTTTAATCTCCAGGTTTTGAAATATTCGAAAAGATCACAAATATCTTTTTGTAAGATACTTTCGCCTTCCTCAAAGGTCTTGCATTGGACAGATAGGACCTCATCATCGGCATAAATAAATTTTTTGGATATTGTCACAGGTTGATCGTTTGTATAGAGATTAAACAAAATCGGTGATAACACCGACCCTTGAGGTAAGCCATCGTTTAGTTTCCTCCAGCGACTAGTTCGTTCGTTTAGATGAACCTGAAACCATCTATTACTCAGCATGTTATTCAATAAAGTAGCTAGTTTCTTGCAAGGAATCACTTTGATAAATTTTAAAATCATCCCTTCTCTCCAAACTGTATCATAAGCTGCTGAAAGGTCTACAAAAGCAGCACATGTTTTTAACTGTTTTTGAAAGCCATTTTCAATAAAAGTTGTTAGAGCTAAGACTTGATCAGTGCAACATCTGTTTTTGCGAAAACCTGCCTGTTCAACCTTGATGTGAGGTTCAAGTATTGGTTCGATTCTGTTCAATATTAGCCTCTCCAGAATCTTATATGTGATACATAAGAGGGTTATGGGTCTAAAACTAGCAGGATCTGTGTCATCTTTATTAGGTTTTAGCACTGCAACAATTTTAGACTTTCGGAAAATTTTTGGAAGTGATCCAGATATTATTTGTATTTATATTTATCTGTATTTGTCTATTACAAGTTCAGATCTTCAAATTATAATTTGCACTAATAATTTGTATTTAACAATTAGAAGTTCTGTATTTGACAATTACCAGTTCAGATCTTCAAGTTATAATTTGCACTAATAATTTGTATTTAACAATTAGAAGTTCTGTATTTGACAATTACCAGTTCAGATCTTCAAGTTATAATTAGAAATAATAATTAGAAGCTATCAATTTTGAGTTCTGTATTTGACAATTACAAGTTCAGATCTTCAAGTTATAATTTGCAATAATAATTAGAAGCTATCAATTTTAAGTTCTGTATTTGACAATTACTAGTTCAGATCTTCAAGTATAATTTGCAATAATAATTGAATTTAACAAATCTAAGTTCTGTAATTCACTATTACAAGTTCAGATCTTCAAGTTATAATTATATAAACCCCTTCGTGTGTTTGCAACCTTGACGTGGTGAAGGGGCTTGCGTGCTTCAATGAAGCTGCAAGCGTAGACTCCAGGACGAGCTTGCTCGGACGGGAGGCGGCTCGGGGTCGGCCGGGACTTAAAACTCTTTGGGCCGGACCTGGTCGTCTTCTCAAGGTTATAACGGTTGTAGCTGAGAAACCAGACTAATTAGCAAACACAAAAAAGATCACACCGCAAACCGCTTGTGGGCTACAACGACTCTTCTGCGGAACTCGTTCCTAAGAGGATAGTAATGACAAGGGGCGCGGGGGCCCTGGCCAACCGCCTTGGCTAAGTGGATGAGGCACCACCATAAAAACCTCCCAATTCCCACGGTTGGTAATGCCACTGTACCTGACCCTGATGTGGTGAGGGGGCGTAAGTATTTCTGAGAAGCGGTGGGCGTGTACCTGCTAGGATTTGGGCCAGAGACGTAAAACTCTCTTGTGTCCGTTCCGTTTTGGCACAATGGGGTCGGCCGGGACGTAAAACTCTTTGTGCCCGATCTCGTGCCGATGAACCGGGATGACGGCTGCCGTGGAGAAATCAAAATAAGGTACCCGCGTGTTTGTGCCGTGCGTGGAAACCCGTACGGTGGGATGAAGGGGTCCTGGTGGCTGAGCCCGCCCGGGGGCGGTTGTTGTTCTCCTGGGCCTGGCAACACTCCACTTTGGCCTGGATTTCTACCCAAACGGGAGGTCAGGACTAGTCCACCCTGATCAATCGGCTGCGCTTTTCCGTAAGAGGATCAGCAGGACGAGCCCTTAGGGGAGGCTGGAGTGTGCAAACACCTCACGTCCCCGGGGGCTATATCTCTCGGGCAGCCCTGGCGTCGACTGTCGGCGTCCCAAATGGTGAGGCTCTATAAGGGTGGGGACCCTGGGAGATGAAATGCGTAATTTCTCCACATGGCAAATAAAAACCTTACACTTACTGAGAAATCAGAAAAACAACAAACGGGTGCGTCCCTCGAGGATACCCCGCTTACACGGGCGAGAGCGTCAACTGATACCCCGCCCCTACAGGCAGATGCGTCCACTAAGGATACACTGCTGGCAGCACCCCCGACCGCAAAAGATCCACCTCCCCACGGGAGGAAAAGGATCTGCGGTGCGGAGGCAAAAAGAAGAAGGAAAGCCCGCCTGGCAGCAATGGAAGCAGGAGAGGGCACCTCAAAATCGAAGTGCACTGCACACGAGCAGGCAAGGCTCTTGCAGCCGCCTGACCGTGATGACGGTGCAAAGAAAAAGAAGCAAGCTGAAGCGGCTGCGAAAAAGAGGCTCAGGTCCCACGACTCTCTTCCCTCACCCTCCACCAGGCAGGGGAAGAGGGTGAGATCGTCGTATGTTCCACCACTACGACCTGAGTCAAAAAGCTCAAACCGAGCAGGTAATGTCAGCTACAAAGAGGCTGCTGGAAAGCACCTCCGAGTAGCGTTGATAGACTGCTCGAACCCCCTGGGCAAACTCAACGAGGCCCAGGTGGCAATTATTGAGAAAAACCTCACCGCTGCACTAGATGCTTTTATAGCTGCAGCAGGTAATGAGGAAAAGCCAGCACCCACTTTCGGCGGGTTCTTTCACTCGGGGGAGATCCTTAGGATCACCTGTAGTGATCAGAGCTCGCTGGACTGGCTGCGTACCACCACAGCAAACCTCTCACCGCCATGGGAGGGAGCAAAATTGGATGTGGTCCAGGTGGACGATCTGCCGAGGCTGGCTAAAGTCACCCTTTGGGTCCCCGGGGAACCGGAGCCCACTGAGGTGGTGATAAGACGCCTCGCTGCTCAAAACACCTGGGCCAAAATGAAGGAGTGGTGTGTCTTCCATGACACAGATAAGACGGAGGAGCCGAAAGGCAAACTCATTGTCTTCGGTGTCGGAGTGGCAGACAGTGCCACTATCAAAACCAAAGGGGAGAGGCTGAACTATAAGTTCACCTCACTCAAGGTTAAGGTGCAGAAGTTCGATGAAACCACAGCACCTAAAGTGACTGCGGCAGCCGCCACCACATCTTCGATGGAAACGGATACCAATCCGGAAATGGTGGCTCCAAAGGAAGCAGAACACTAAAACTCCCCCAAAGAAGACCAAATGGCCTCCTTACCAGGGTGGAGTTTTGTGCAAACTAACTTGCAGCATTGTCGGGAGGCAGTAGCAGTTCTATGCCGCCACCTAGACAACTGCAAGGACACAATCGCTCTAATACAAGAGCCGTGGTTAGTAAAATCCTCCATACGAGGCTTTACAAGACTTAATGGAACTATATTTACAGGTAGCTCCACAAAGAACAGCAGAACATGTATATACATTCCTAGCCAAATTCAGGCCAACCTCATGCCGCAGTACAGCGACTGCGACCTGACAGCAGTTCGGATGAGCTGCGATTTAGGAGATGGCCAAAAGGATGTCATTCTAGCATCCATCTACCTCCCAATTGACTCGCCGGAACTACCACCTTCTCGAAGGATGGTGGATCTGGTGGACTATTGTGAGCAACAGAAAAGACACCTCATAATTGGATGTGACTCTAACTCCCACCATCAAGTATGGGGCAGCAGAGATTGCAACAATCGAGGTAAGTCCCTTTTAGAATATCTTATTGATACTAACTTAGTAATACTTAATCGCGGGGATGTCCCTACTTTTTATGTGTCACCCCATCGCAATTCGGTGATTGATATTACCGTGGCGTCATTAAGCATTTCAAACTATATATGTGACTGGCAAGTGTCTGATCAACTGACAATGTCAGATCACAGATGGATCACCTTCAACGTAAAGGCAAAAACAATGGAACCCAAACAATACAGGAATCCGAGAAGTGTGGACAGGGTGGCCTTTCTGGACCACCTGTCTTCATCCTTGGAGACCGAAGTATTAAAGGGACTTTCCATAAAAGAAAAACTTGTAACTACTGAGGAAATTGAGAAGTACGCCAATGAGCTACAGAACTCACTCACAAAAGCTTACGAGCTCTCATGTCCGTTAAAAACAGCAGGAGTACGGGCTCGAGGAACACCCTGGTGGTGTGCAGAGCTCGACCAGCTGAGGAAGTCGGTAAGAAAGCTCTATAACAAGGCACAAAAGTCTAAAAACGACACCGATTGGACAGCGTTTAAAACGCACCGGTCGGAGTTTAAAAAAGCAATTCGCAATAAACAACGCGAATCATGGAGAGCCTTCTGCAGCGGCATCGAAACAACTGCTACTGCAGCTAGACTAAATAAGATCTTGGCTAAAGATCCACAACAGCAACCCGGCAGTCTTCACCGAGAGGACGGATCATACACTGAAACCCTCTCGCAAACTGCCGAAATACTGCTACAAACGCATTTTCCCGATAGCAGAATAGTGTCAGATTTTGACTGGACTGATGCTACAAGTCGACCACCTACTGAAGACAATTGGGAAACTGCAATAAATGTCGTGACTGACGCCAAAACGGCATGGGCCATCAAATCTTTCAGCCCCTTCAAATCGCCTGGGCCTGACGGAGTGTTTCCGGCCCTAATGCAATGGGGCCTGGAGCACCTACTCTGTCACCTAGTGCGAGTGTATAAGGCGTGCATTGCACACGGATACACACCGAAGGAATGGCGAAAGGTAAAAGTTATCTTTATACCCAAACCAGGTAGAAGTGATTACTCCCTGGCAAAATCATACAGACCAATCAGTTTGACCTCGTTTTTCTTGAAAACTTTGGAGAAACTGTGCGATAGGAACATTCGTGATACGGTTCTGATCCGCAGACCGCTACACGAAAATCAGCACGCGTATACTCCGGGGAGATCTACTGAGACTGCACTACACGAATTAGTAGGGCGAGTCGAAAGATCATTGGGCTACAAAGAGTCCACCCTAGGAGCGTTTATTGATATCGAGGGGGCTTTTGACAAAACTACCTTTGAAAGCATAAACGCAGCACTACACCAATACGGTGTCCCCCCAACCATTGCCAAATGGATCGGTTTTGTACTGAAGTGGCGGGCTGTGGAGGTGTGTGTTGGAGACGTAAAAATCAAAGGGGCCGTAATTAAAGGCTGCCCACAGGGGGGAGTACTTTCCCCACTACTGTGGATCATGGTTGTGGATAGCCTACTACGACGCCTGAACGATGAGGGATTTTATACCCTGGGCTACGCAGATGATATCACCATCCTGCTGACTGGCAAATTTGAAAACACAATCTGCATGCGAATGCAGACAGCTTTCAAAATACTGGAAAAATGGTGTACTGAGCACTCTCTCTCGGTCAATCCGGCAAAGACTGAGCTGATTCTGTTCACCAATAAAAGAAAGTTACGTGGCATGATAATGCCTAACTTAATGGGTATTCCTCTAAAACTGGCGGATGAAGTTAAGTATCTGGGAATAATACTTGATAAGAAGCTGAACTGGGGGAAACATCTAAAAACCAAACTCGACAGGGCAAGGATGGCCTTCTGGCAGTGTCGAAGGGCAATGGGACGTTCATGGGGTCTCTCCCCTAAGATCACCCTCTGGCTCTACACTGCGGTGGTCAGACCCATGCTCTGTTACGGTGCACTTGTCTGGTGGCCCAGAACCAAGCAAGTAACAACAGCGTCCTCCCTACACCGGTGTCAGAGACTAATCTGTCTATCGGTAACGGGAGTGATGCGAACGGCCCCTACTGCGGCGTTGGAGGCCCTTCTCTGCCTCCCACCACTTGACCTTCATGTGCAGGAGATGGCGGTCAGGGCTGCTCTCAGACTACGCAGTTGGGGGCTGTGGAATAACAGGCGAGGAATTACGGGCCATATGCGGATCTTGGAGGATTACTCAGCGAAAGTACCTCTACTGCATCTTGAACCGGACAGAATTCTTCCCAAATATAAATTTGACAGGAAATACAACATCCTGCTGAATCCAGAAGAGACCCACGAATATGACATTTGTCTATTTTCGGATGGATCAAAGAACAATGCTGGCTCAGGAGCAGGAATCTTTTCTGCCGAACTGGAACTAAGCATGAGCTTACCGTTGGGCAGGTATACATCAGTTTTCCAAGCGGAACTGATGGGTATACTGCACTGCGCAAAGAGTGTCCAGGACAAATGTGTCCGCGATAAAGACATTCAGATATCTACGGACAGTAGGGCGGCGCTTGTGACACTTAGTAGTCACAGGGTCACCTCTGGCTTGGTGCTAGAATGCATCCAGGCACTGGATGAGATATCAAACTCCAACACCCTTTCCCTTTCTTGGGTAAAAGGGCACCAAGGCAACGAGGGTAACGCCAAAGCGGACGAGCTGGCAAGAAACGGTTCAAACAGTCTTCCCTGCGGCCCGGAACCGACGATTGCACCAGCCGTCAAAACAGTCGATACTCTCCTAAAACAACATACCCTACAACTGCACTCCTGCAGATGGGCAAAAGAAACCGAATGTAGACAAGCAAGGGCGGCGATAAGGTCACCTTCCGTTAAACATTCGAAATACTACTTGAAGCTGTCCAGAGTCAATCTACGGACAATTGCAGGGATATTAACTGGACACTGCAAGCTAAATAAACACCTCAACACAATGGGACTCGTAGATGACCCTAAATGTCGAGGATGCAATAAAGCAGACGAAACAGCTGAACATGTGCTTTGCCAATGCCCGGCTCTGGCGTCAAAGAGAGGTGCCATGCTAGGGGACTTCTGGCCTAACATGGCCAGAATCAGTGACACCCCGCCTGCCAAAATACTTGAGTTCATCCTGCAACTGGGATGGCTTGAGGGATGACAGGACGGGGATGCCGCTGCATCGGAGGCAGTACAATGGGCCCAATTTAGAGGCCTACGTGCGCGTGGGGACTTGTCCCTGCCCTCCTAACCAAAATCCAGAATCCAGAATCCAGATATTATTTGTATTTATATTTATCTGTATTTGTCTATTACAAGTTCAGATCTTCAAATTATAATTTGCACTAATAATTTGTATTTAACAATTAGAAGTTCTGTATTTGACAATTACCAGTTCAGATCTTCAAGTTATAATTTGCACTAATAATTTGTATTTAACAATTAGAAGTTCTGTATTTGACAATTACCAGTTCAGATCTTCAAGTTATAATTAGAAATAATAATTAGAAGCTATCAATTTTGAGTTCTGTATTTGACAATTACAAGTTCAGATCTTCAAGTTATAATTTGCAATAATAATTAGAAGCTATCAATTTTAAGTTCTGTATTTGACAATTACTAGTTCAGATCTTCAAGTATAATTTGCAATAATAATTGAATTTAACAAATCTAAGTTCTGTAATTCACTATTACAAGTTCAGATCTTCAAGTTATAATTTACAATAATAATTAGAAGCTATCAATTTTAGTTCTGTATTTGACAAATACAAGTTCAGAACTTCAAGTTATAATTTGCAATAATAATTAGAAGCTATCAATTTTAAGTTCCGTATTTGACAATTACAAGTACAGATCTTCAAATTATTATTTGCAATAATAATTAGAAGCTATCAATTTTAAGTTCTGCATTTGACAATTAAAAGTTCAGATCTTCAAGTTATTATTTGCAATAATAATTAGAAGCTATCAATTTTAAGTTCTGTATTTGACAATTACAAGTTCACATCTTCAAGTTATAATTTGAAATAATAATTAGAAGCTATCAATTTTAAGTTCTGTATTTGACAATTACAAGTTCAGTTCTTCAAGTTATAATTTGCAATAATAATTAGAAGCTATCAATTTTAAGTTCTGTATTTGACAATTACTAGTTCAGATCTTCTAGTTATAATTTGAAATAATAATTTGAATTTAACAAATCTAAGTTCTGTAATTCACTATTACAAGTTCAGATCTTCAAGTTATAATTTACAATAATAATTAGAAACTATCAATTTTAAGTTCTGTATTTGACAATTACAAGTTCAGATCTTCAAGTTATAATTTGCACTAATAATTTGTATTTAACAATTAGAAGTTCTGTATTTGACAATTACCAGTTCAGATCTTCTAGTTATAATTTGTAATAATAATTAGAAGCTATCAATTTTAAGTTCTGTATTTGACAATTACAAGTTCAGATCTTCAAGTTATAATTTGCAATAATAATTAGAAGCTATCAATATTAAGTTCTGTATTTGACAATTACTAGTTCAGATCTTCAAGTTATAATTTGAAATAATAATTTGAATTTAACAAATCTAAGTTCTGTAATTCACTATTACTAGTTCAGATCTTCACGTTATAATTTGAAATAATAATTTGAATTTAACAAATCTAAGTTCTGTAATTCACTATTACTAGTTCAGATCTTCAAGTTATAATTTACAATAATATTTAGTAGCTATCAATTTTAGTTCTGTATTTGACAAATACAAGTTCAGATCTTCAAGTTATAATTTGCAATAATAATTAGAAGCTATCAATTTTAAGTTCAGTATTTGATAATTACTAGTTCAGATCTTCAAGTTATAATTTGAAATAATAATTTGAATTTAAAAAATTTAAGTTCTGTAATTCACTATTACAAGTTCAGATCTTCAAGATATAATTTACAATAATAATTATAAGCTATCATTTTTAAGTTCTGTATTTGACAATTACTAGTTCAGATCTTCAAGTTATAATTTGAAATAATAATTTGAATTTAACAAATCTAAGTTCTGTAATTCACTATTACAAGTTCAGATCTTCAAGTTATAATTTGCAATAATAATTAGAAGCTATCAATTTTAAGTTCTGTATTTGACAATTACAAGTTCAGATCTTCAAGTTATAATTTGCACTAATAAATTGTTTTTCATAATTAGAAGTTCTGTATTTGACAATTACAAGTTCAGAACTACAAGTTATAATTTGAAATAATAATTAGAAGCTATCAATTTTAAGTTCTGTATTTGACAATTACAAGTTCAGATCTTCCAGTTATAATTTGCAATAATAATTAGAAGCTATCAATTTTAAGTTCTGTATTTGACAATTACTAGTTCAGATCTTCAAGTTATAATTTGAAATAATAATTTGAATTTAACAAATCGAAGTTCTGTAATTCACTATTACAAGTTCAGATCTTCAAGTTATAATTTACAATTATAATTATAAGCTATCAATTTTAAGTTCTGTATTTGACAATTACTAGTTCAGATCTTCTAGTTATAATTTGAAATAATAATTTGAATTTAACAAATCTAAGTTCTGCAATTCACTATTACAAGTTCAGATCTTCAAGTTATAATTTGCAATAATAATTAGAAGCTATTAATTTTCAGTTCTGTATTTGACAATTACAAGTTCAGATCTACAAGTTATAATTTGCACTAATAATTTGTATTTAATAATTAGAAGTTCTGTATTTGACAATTACTAGTTCAGATCTTCAAGTTATAATTTGAAATAATAATTTGAATTTAACAAATCTAAGTTCTGCAATTCACTATTACAAGTTCAGATCTTCAAGTTATAATTTGCAATAATAATTAGAAGCTATTAATTTTCAGTTCTGTATTTGACAATTACAAGTTCAGATCTTCAAGTTATAATTTGCACTAATAATTTGTATTTAATAATTAGAAGTTCTGTATTTGACAATTACTAGTTCAGATCTTCAAGTTATAATTTGAAATAATAATTTGAATTTAACAAATCTAAGTTCTGTAATTCACTATTACAAGTTCAGATCTTCAAGTTATAATTTGCAATAATAATTAGAAGCTATCAATTTTAAGTTCTGTATTTGACATTTACTAGTTTAGATCTTCAAGTTATAATTTGAAATAATAATTTGAATTTAACAAATCTAAGTTCTTTAATTCTCTATTACAAGTTCAGATCTTCAAGTTATAATTTGCAATCACAATTTGTCTTTAACAATGCTAAGTTGCGTATTTGTCTATTACAAGTTCAGATCTTCAAATTATAATTTGCAATAATAATTAGAAGCTATCAATTTTAAGTTCTGTATTTGACAATTCAAAGTTCAGATCTTCAAGTTATAATTTGAAATAATAATTTGAATTTAAGAAATCTAAGTTCTGTAATTCACTATTACAAGTTCAGATCTTCAAGTTATAATTAGCAATCACAATTTGTATTTAACAATTCGAAGTTCTGTATTTACCTATTACAAGTTCAGATCCTCAAGTTATAATTTGAAATAATAATTATAAGCTATCAATTTTAAGTTCTGTGTTTGACAATTACTAGTTCAGATCTTCAAGTTATAATTTGAAATATTAATTTGAATTTAACAAATCTAAGTTCTGTAATTCACTATTACAAGTTCAGATCTTCAAGTTATAATTTACAATAATAATTAGAAGTTATCAATTTTAAGTTCTGCATTTGACAATTACAAGTTCAGATCTTCAAGTTATAATTTGCACTAATAATTTGTATTTAACAATTAGAAGTTCTGTATTTGTCTATTACAAGTTCAGATCTTCAAGTTATAATTTGCAATAATAATTAGAAGCTATCAATTTTAAGTTCTGTATTTGACAATTACTAGTTCAGATCTTTAAGTATAATTTGAAATAATAATTGAATTTAACAAATCTAAGTTCTGTAATTCAATATTACAAGTTCAGATCTTCTAGTTATAATTTACAATAATAATTAGAAGCTATAAATTTTAGTTCTGTATTTGACAAATACAAGTTCAGAACTTCAAGTTATAATTTGCAATAATAATTAGAAGCTATCAATTTTAAGTTCCGTATTTGACAATTACAAGTACAGATCTTCAAATTATTATTTGCAATAATAATTAGAAGCTATCAATTTTAAGTTCTGCATTTGACAATTAAAAGTTCAGATCTTCAAGTTATTATTTGCAATAATAATTAGAAGCTATCAATTTTAAGTTCTGTATTTGACAATTACAAGTTCACATCTTCAAGTTATAATTTGAAATAATAATTAGAAGCTATCAATTTTAAGTTCTGTATTTGACAATTACAAGTTCAGTTCTTCAAGTTATAATTTGCACTAATAATTTGTATTTAACAATTAGAAGTTCTGTATTTGACAATTACCAGTTCAGCTCTTCTAGTTATAATTTGTAATAATAATTAGAAGCTATCAATTTTAAGTTCTGTATTTGACAATTACAAGTTCAGATCTTCAAGTTATAATTTGCAATAATAATTAGAAGTTATCAATTTTAAGTTCTGTATTTGACAATTACTAGTTCAGATCTTCAAGTTATAATTTGAAATAATAATTTGAATTTAATAAATCTAAGTTCTGTAATTCACTATTACTAGTTCAGATCTTCACGTTATAATTTGAAATAATAATTTGAATTTAACAAATCTAAGTTCTGTAATTCACTATTACTAGTTCAGATCTTCAAGTTATAATTTACAATAATATTTAGTAGCTATCAATTTTAGTTCTGTATTTGACAAATACAAGTTCAGATCTACAAGTTATAATTTGCAATAATAATTAGAAGCTATCAATTTTAAGTTCAGTATTTGATAATTACTAGTTCAGATCTTCAAGTTATAATTTGAAATAATAATTTGAATTTAAAAAATTTAAGTTCTGGAATTCACTATTACAAGTTCAGATCTTCAAGATATAATTTACAATAATAATTATAAGCTATCAATTTTAAGTTCTGTATTTGACAATTACTAGTTCAGATCTTCAAGTTATAATTTGAAATAATAATTTGAATTTAACAAATCTAAGTTCTGTAATTCACAATTACAAGTTCAGATCTTCAAGTTATAATTTGCAATAATAATTAGAAGCTATCAATTTTAAGTTCTGTATTTGACAATTACAAGTTCAGATCTTCAAGTTATAATTTGCACTAATAAATTGTTTTTCATAATTAGAAGTTCTGTATTTGACAATTACAAGTTCAGAACTTCAAGTTATAATTTGAAATAATAATTAGAAGCTATCAATTTTAAGTTCTGTATTTGACAATTACAAGTTCAGATCTTCCAGTTATAATTTGCAATAATAATTAGAAGCTATCAATTTTAAGTTCTGTATTTGACAATTACTAGTTCAGATCTTCAAGTTATAATTTGAAATAATAATTTGAATTTAACAAATCTAAGTTCTGTAATTCACTATTACAAGTTCAGATCTTCAAGTTATAATTTGCAATAATAATTAGAAGCTATCAATTTTAAGTTCTGTATTTGACATTTACTAGTTTAGATCTTCAAGTTATAATTTGAAATAATAATTTGAATTTAACAAATCTAAGTTCTTTAATTCACTATTACAAGTTCAGATCTTCAAGTTATAATTTGCAATCACAATTTGTCTTTAACAATGCTAAGTTGCGTATTTGTCTATTACAAGTTCAGATCTTCAAATTATAATTTGCAATAATAATTAGAAGCTATCAATTTTAAGTTCTGTATTTGACAATTCAAAGTTCAGATCTTCAAGTTATAATTTGAAATAATAATTTGAATTTAAGAAATCTAAGTTCTGTAATTCACTATTACAAGTTCAGATCTTCAAGTTATAATTAGCAATCACAATTTGTATTTAACAATTCGAAGTTCTGTATTTACCTATTACAAGTTCAGATCCTCAAGTTATAATTTGAAATAATAATTATAAGCTATCAATTTTAAGTTCTGTATTTGACAATTACTAGTTCAGATCTTCAAGTTATAATTTGAAATATTAATTTGAATTTAACAAATCTAAGTTCTGTAATTCACTATTACAAGTTCAGATCTTCAAGTTATAATTTGCAATCACAATTTGTATTTAACAATTCGAAGTTCTGTATTTACCTATTACAAATTCAGATCTTCAAGTTATAATTTACAATAATAATTATAAGCTATCAATTTTAAGTTCTGTATTTGACAATTACTAGTTCAGATCTACAAGTTATAATTTGCACTAATAATTTGTATTTAACAATTAGAAGTTCTGTATTTGACAATTACAAGTTCAGATCTTCAAGTTATAATTTGAAATAATAATTAGAAGCTATCAATTTTAAGTTCTGTATTTGACAATTACTAGTTCAGATCTTCAAGTTATAATTTGAAATATTAATTTGAATTTAACAAATCTAAGTTCTGTAATTCACTATTACAAGTTCAGATCTTCAAGTTATAATTTACAATAATAATTAGAAGTTATCAATTTTAAGTTCTGTATTTGACAATTACTAGTTCAGATCTACAAGTTATAATTTGCACTAATAATTTGTATTTAACAATTAGAAGTTCTGTATTTGACAATTACAAGTTCAGATCTTCAAGTTATAATTTGAAATAATAATTAGAAGCTATCAATTTTAAGTTCTGTATTTGACAATTACTAGTTCAGATCTTCAAGTTATAATTTGAAATATTAATTTGAATTTAACAAATCTAAGTTCTGTAATTCACTATTACAAGTTCAGATCTTCAAGTTATAATTTGCAATAATAATTAGAAGTTATCAATTTTAAGTTCTGTATTTGACAATTACTAGTTCAGATCTTCAAGTTATAATTTGAAATAATAATTTGAATTTAATAAATCTAAGTTCTGTAATTCACTATTACTAGTTCAGATCTTCACGTTATAATTTGAAATAATAATTTGAATTTAACAAATCTAAGTTCTGTAATTCACTATTACTAGTTCAGATCTTCAAGTTATAATTTACAATAATATTTAGTAGCTATCAATTTTAGTTCTGTATTTGACAAATACAAGTTCAGATCTACAAGTTATAATTTGCAATAATAATTAGAAGCTATCAATTTTAAGTTCAGTATTTGATAATTACTAGTTCAGATCTTCAAGTTATAATTTGAAATAATAATTTGAATTTAAAAAATTTAAGTTCTGGAATTCACTATTACAAGTTCAGATCTTCAAGATATAATTTACAATAATAATTATAAGCTATCAATTTTAAGTTCTGTATTTGACAATTACTAGTTCAGATCTTCAAGTTATAATTTGAAATAATAATTTGAATTTAACAAATCTAAGTTCTGTAATTCACAATTACAAGTTCAGATCTTCAAGTTATAATTTGCAATAATAATTAGAAGCTATCAATTTTAAGTTCTGTATTTGACAATTACAAGTTCAGATCTTCAAGTTATAATTTGCACTAATAAATTGTTTTTCATAATTAGAAGTTCTGTATTTGACAATTACAAGTTCAGAACTTCAAGTTATAATTTGAAATAATAATTAGAAGCTATCAATTTTAAGTTCTGTATTTGACAATTACAAGTTCAGATCTTCCAGTTATAATTTGCAATAATAATTAGAAGCTATCAATTTTAAGTTCTGTATTTGACAATTACTAGTTCAGATCTTCAAGTTATAATTTGAAATAATAATTTGAATTTAACAAATCTAAGTTCTGTAATTCACTATTACAAGTTCAGATCTTCAAGTTATAATTTGCAATAATAATTAGAAGCTATCAATTTTAAGTTCTGTATTTGACATTTACTAGTTTAGATCTTCAAGTTATAATTTGAAATAATAATTTGAATTTAACAAATCTAAGTTCTTTAATTCACTATTACAAGTTCAGATCTTCAAGTTATAATTTGCAATCACAATTTGTCTTTAACAATGCTAAGTTGCGTATTTGTCTATTACAAGTTCAGATCTTCAAATTATAATTTGCAATAATAATTAGAAGCTATCAATTTTAAGTTCTGTATTTGACAATTCAAAGTTCAGATCTTCAAGTTATAATTTGAAATAATAATTTGAATTTAAGAAATCTAAGTTCTGTAATTCACTATTACAAGTTCAGATCTTCAAGTTATAATTAGCAATCACAATTTGTATTTAACAATTCGAAGTTCTGTATTTACCTATTACAAGTTCAGATCCTCAAGTTATAATTTGAAATAATAATTATAAGCTATCAATTTTAAGTTCTGTATTTGACAATTACTAGTTCAGATCTTCAAGTTATAATTTGAAATATTAATTTGAATTTAACAAATCTAAGTTCTGTAATTCACTATTACAAGTTCAGATCTTCAAGTTATAATTTGCAATCACAATTTGTATTTAACAATTCGAAGTTCTGTATTTACCTATTACAAATTCAGATCTTCAAGTTATAATTTACAATAATAATTATAAGCTATCAATTTTAAGTTCTGTATTTGACAATTACTAGTTCAGATCTACAAGTTATAATTTGCACTAATAATTTGTATTTAACAATTAGAAGTTCTGTATTTGACAATTACAAGTTCAGATCTTCAAGTTATAATTTGAAATAATAATTAGAAGCTATCAATTTTAAGTTCTGTATTTGACAATTACTAGTTCAGATCTTCAAGTTATAATTTGAAATATTAATTTGAATTTAACAAATCTAAGTTCTGTAATTCACTATTACAAGTTCAGATCTTCAAGTTATAATTTACAATAATAATTAGAAGTTATCAATTTTAAGTTCTGCATTTGACAATTACAAGTTCAGATCTTCAAGTTATAATTTGCACTAATAATTTGTATTTAACAATTAGAAGTTCTGTATTTGTCTATTACAAGTTCAGATCTTCAAATTATAATTTGCACTAATAATTTGTATTTAACAATTAGAAGTTCTGTATTTGACAATTACCAGTTCAGATCTTCAAGTTATAATTTGCACTAATAATTTGTATTTAACAATTAGAAGTTCTGTATTTGACAATTACCAGTTCAGATCTTCAAGTTATAATTAGAAATAATAATTAGAAGCTATCAATTTTGAGTTCTGTATTTGACAATTACAAGTTCAGATCTTCAAGTTATAATTTGCAATAATAATTAGAAGCTATCAATTTTAAGTTCTGTATTTGACAATTACTAGTTCAGATCTTCAAGTATAATTTGAAATAATAATTGAATTTAACAAATCTAAGTTCTGTAATTCACTATTACAAGTTCAGATCTTCAAGTTATAATTTACAATAATAATTAGAACCTATCAATTTTAGTTCTGTATTTGACAAATACAATTTCAGAACTTCAAGTTATAATTTGCAATAATAATTAGAAGCTATCAATTTTAAGTTCTGTATTTGACAATTACAAGTACAGATCTTCAAATTATTATTTGCAATAATAATTAGAAGCTATCAATTTTAAGTTCTGCATTTGACAATTAAAAGTTCAGATCTTCAAGTTATTATTTGCAATAATAATTAGAAGCTATTAATTTTAAGTTCTGTATTTGACAATTACAAGTTCACATCTTCAAGTTATAATTTGAAATAATAATTAGAAGCTATCAATTTTAAGATCTGTATTTGACAATTACAAGTTCAGATCTACAAGTTATAATTTGAAATAATAATTTGAATTTAACAAATCTAGGTTCTGTAATTCACTATTACAAGTTCAGATCTTCAAGTTATAATTTACAATAATAATTAGAAGCTATCAATTTTAAGTTCTGTATTTGACAATTACAAGTTCAGATCTTCAAGTTATAATTTGCACTAATAATTTGTATTTAACAATTAGAAGTTCTGTATTTGACAATTACAAGTTCAGATCTTCAAGTTATAATTTGCAATAATAATTAGAAGCTATTAATTTTAAGTTCTGTATTTGATAATTACAAGTTCAGATCTTCAAGTTATAATTTGAAATAATAATTAGAAGCTATCAATTTTATGTTCTGTATTTGACAATTACAAGTTCAGATCTTCAAGTTATAATTTGCAATAATAATTAGAAGCTATCAATTTTAAGTGCTGTATTTGACAATTACTAGTTCAGATCTTCAAGTTATAATTTGCACTAATAATTTTTATTTAACAATTAGAAGTTCTGTATTTGACAATTACAAGTTCAGATCTTCAAGTTATAATTTTCACTAATAATTTGTATTTAACAATTAGAAGTTCTGTATTTGACTATTACAAGTGCAGATCTTCAAATTATTATGTGCAATCTTAGTTTGAATTTAACCATTCGAAGTTCTGTATTTACCTATTACAGGTTCAGATCTTCAAGTAATAATTTGCACTAATAATTTGTATTTAACAATTCGAAGTTCTGTATTTGACTATTACAAGTTCAGATCTTCAAGTTATAATTTGAATTATAATTATAAGCTATCAATTTTAAGTTCTGTATTTGACAATTACAAGTACAGATCTTCAAATTATTATTTGCAATAATAATTAGAAGCTATCAATTTTAAGTTCTGCATTTGACAATTACAAGTTCAGATCTTCAAGTTATAATTTACAATAATAACTAGAAGCTTTCAATTTTAAGTTCTGTATTTGACAATTACAAGTTCAGATCTACAAGTTATAATTTGCACTAATAATTTGTATTTAACAATTAGAAGTTCTGTATTTGACAATTACAAGTTCAGATCTACAAGTTATAATTTGAAATAATAATTAGAAGCTATCAATTTTAAGTTCTGTATTTGACAATTGCTAGTTCAGATCTTCAAGTTATAATTTGAAATATTAATTTGAATTTAACAAATCTAAGTTCTGTAATTCACTATTACAAGTTCAGATCTTCAAGTTATAATTTACAATAATAATTAGAAGTTATCAATTTTAAGTTCTGCATTTGACAATTACAAGTTCAGATCTTCAAGTTATAATTTGCACTAATAATTTGTATTTAACAATTAGAAGTTCTGTATTTGTCTATTACAAGTTCAGATCTTCAAATTATAATTTGCACTAATAATTTGTATTTAACAATTAGAAGTTCTGTATTTGACAATTACCAGTTCAGATCTTCAAGTTATAATTTGCACTAATAATTTGTATTTAACAATTAGAAGTTCTGTATTTGACAATTACCAGTTCAGATCTTCAAGTTATAATTAGAAATAATAATTAGAAGCTATCAATTTTGAGTTCTGTATTTGACAATTACAAGTTCAGATCTTCAAGTTATAATTTGCAATAATAATTAGAAGCTATCAATTTTAAGTTCTGTATTTGACAATTACTAGTTCAGATCTTCAAGAATAATTTGAAATAATAATTGAATTTAACAAATCTAAGTTCTGTAATTCACTATTACAAGTTCAGATCTTCAAGTTATAATTTACAATAATAATTAGAAGCTATTAATTTTAAGTTCTGTATTTGACAATTACAAGTTCAGATCTTCAAGTTATAATTTGAAATAATAATTAGAAGCTATCAATTTTATGTTCTGTATTTGACAATTACAAGTTCAGATCTTCAAGTTATAATTTGCAATAATAATTAGAAGCTATCAATTTTAAGTGCTGTATTTGACAATTACTAGTTCAGATCTTCAAGTTATAATTTGCACTAATAATTTGTATTTAACAATTAGAAGTTCTGTATTTGACAATTACAAGTTCAGATCTTCAAGTTATAATTTTCACTAATAATTTGTATTTAACAATTACAAGTTCTGTATTTGACTATTACAAGTGCAGATCTTCAAATTATTATGTGCAATCTTAGTTTGAATTTAACCATTCGAAGTTCTGTATTTACCTATTACAGGTTCAGATCTTCAAGTAATAATTTGCACTAATAATTTGTATTTAACAATTCGAAGTTCTGTATTTGACAATTACAAGTTCAGATCTTCAAGTTATAATTTGCAATAATAATTAGAAGCTATCAATTTTAAGTTCTGTATTTGACAATTACTAGTTCAGATCTTCAAGTATAATTTGAAATAATAATTGAATTTAACAAATCTAAGTTCTGTAATTCACTATTACAAGTTCAGATCTTCAAGTTATAATTTACAATAATAATTAGAAGCTATCAATTTTAGTTCTGTATTTGACAAATACAAGTTCAGAACTTCAAGTTATAATTTGCAATAATAATTAGAAGCTATCAATTTTAAGTTCCGTATTTGACAATTACAAGTACAGATCTTCAAATTATTATTTGCAATAATAATTAGAAGCTATCAATTTTATGTTCTGCATTTGACAATTAAAAGTTCAGATCTTCAAGTTATTATTTGCAATAATAATTAGAAGCTATCAATTTTAAGTTCTGTATTTGACAATTACAAGTTCACATCTTCAAGTTATAATTTGAAATAATAATTAGAAGCTATCAATTTTAAGTTCTGTATTTGACAATTACAAGTTCAGTTCTTCAAGTTATAATTTGCAATAATAATTAGAAGCTATCAATTTTAAGTTCTGTATTTGACAATTACTAGTTCAGATCTTCTAGTTATAATTTGAAATAATAATTTGAATTTAACAAATCTAAGTTCTGTAATTCACTATTACAAGTTCAGATCTTCAAGTTATAATTTACAATAATAATTAGAAACTATCAATTTTAAGTTCTGTATTTGACAATTACAAGTTCAGATCTTCAAGTTATAATTTGCACTAATAATTTGTATTTAACAATTAGAAGTTCTGTATTTGACAATTACCAGTTCAGATCTTCTAGTTATAATTTGTAATAATAATTAGAAGCTATCAATTTTAAGTTCTGTATTTGACAATTAGAAGTTCAGATCTTCAAGTTATAATTTGCAATAATAATTAGAAGCTATCAATTTTAAGTTCTGTATTTGACAATTACTAGTTCAGATCTTCAAGTTATAATTTGAAATAATAATTTGAATTTAACAAATCTAAGTTCTGTAATTCACTATTACTAGTTCAGATCTTCACGTTATAATTTGAAATAATAATTTGAATTTAACAAATATAAGTTCTGTAATTCACTATTACTAGTTCAGATCTTCAAGTTATAATTTACAATAATATTTAGTAGCTATCAATTTTAGTTCTGTATTTGACAAATACAAGTTCAGATCTTCAAGATATAATTTACAATAATAATTATAAGCTATCATTTTTAAGTTCCGTATTTGACAATTACTAGTTCAGATCTTCAAGTTATAATTTGAAATAATAATTTGAATTTAACAAATCTAAGTTCTGTAATTCACTATTACAAGTTCAGTTCTTCAAGTTATAATTTGCAATAATAATTAGAAGCTATCAATTTTAAGTTCTGTATTTGACAATTACAAGTTCAGATCTTCAAGTTATATTTTGCACTAATAAATTGTTTTTCATAATTAGAAGTTCTGTATTTGACAATTACAAGTTCAGAACTTCAAGTTATAATTTGAAATAATAATTAGAAGCTATCAATTTTAAGTTCTGTATTTGACAATTACAAGTTCAGATCTTCCAGTTATAATTTGCAATAATAATTAGAAGCTATCAATTTTAAGTTCTGTATTTGACATTTACTAGTTCAGATCTTCAAGTTATAATTTGAAATAATAATTTGAATTTAACAAATCGAAGTTCTGTAATTCACTATTACAAGTTCAGATCTTCAAGTTATAATTTACAATTATAATTATAAGCTATCAATTTTAAGTTCTGTATTTGACAATTACTAGTTCAGATCTTCAAGTTATAATTTGAAATAATAATTTGAATTTAACAAATCTAAGTTCTGCAATTCACTATTACAAGTTCAGATCTTCAAGTTATAATTTGCAATAATAATTAGAAGCTATTAATTTTCAGTTCTGTATTTGACAATTACAAGTTCAGATCTTCAAGTTATAATTTGCACTAATAATTTGTATTTAATAATTAGAAGTTCTGTATTTGACAATTACTAGTTCAGATCTTCAAGTTATAATTTGAAATAATAATTTGAATTTAACAAATCTAAGTTCTGTAATTCACTATTACAAGTTCAGATCTTCAAGTTATAATTTGCAATAATAATTAGAAGCTATCAATTTTAAGTTCTGTATTTGACATTTACTAGTTTAGATCTTCAAGTTATAATTTGAAATAATAATTTGAATTTAACAAATCTAAGTTCTTTAATTCACTATTACAAGTTCAGATCTTCAAGTTATAATTTGCAATCACAATTTGTCTTTAACAATGCTAAGTTGCGTATTTGTCTATTACAAGTTCAGATCTTCAAATTATAATTTGCAATAATAATTAGAAGCTATCAATTTTAAGTTCTGTATTTGACAATTCAAAGTTCAGATCTTCAAGTTATAATTTGAAATAATAATTTGAATTTAAGAAATCTAAGTTCTGTAATTCACTATTACAAGTTCAGATCTTCAAGTTATAATTAGCAATCACAATTTGTATTTAACAATTCGAAGTTCTGTATTTACCTATTACAAGTTCAGATCCTCAAGTTATAATTTGAAATAATAATTATAAGCTATCAATTTTAAGTTCTGTATTTGACAATTACTAGTTCAGATCTTCAAGTTATAATTTGAAATATTAATTTGAGTTTAACAAATCTAAGTTCTGTAATTCACTATTACAAGTTCAGATCTTCAAGTTATAATTTACAATAATAATTAGAAGTTATCAATTTTAAGTTCTGCATTTGACAATTACAAGTTCAGATCATCAAGTTATAATTTGCACTAATAATTTGTATTTAACAATTAGAAGTTCTGTATTTGTCTATTACAAGTTCAGATCTTCAAGTTATAATTTGCAATAATAATTAGAAGCTATCAATTTTAAGTTCTGTATTTGACAATTACTAGTTCAGATCTTCAAGTATAATTTGAAATAATAATTGAATTTAACAAATCTAAGTTCTGTAATTCAATATTACAAGTTCAGATCTTCTAGTTATAATTTACAATAATAATTAGAAGCTATCAATTTTAGTTCTGTATTTGACAAATACAAGTTCAGAACTTCAAGTTATAATTTGCAAGAATAATTAGAAGCTATCAATTTTAAGTTCCGTATTTGACAATTACAAGTACAGATCTTCAAATTATTATTTGCAATAATAATTAGAAGCTATCAATTTTAAGTTCTGCATTTGACAATTAAAAGTTCAGATCTTCAAGTTATTATTTGCAATAATAATTAGAAGCTATCAATTTTAAGTTCTGTATTTGACAATTACAAGTTCACATCTTCAAGTTATAATTTGAAATAATAATTAGAAGCTATCAATTTTAAGTTCTGTATTTGACAATTACAAGTTCAGTTCTTCAAGTTATAATTTGCACTAATAATTTGTATTTAACAATTAGAAGTTCTGTATTTGACAATTACCAGTTCAGCTCTTCTAGTTATAATTTGTAATAATAATTAGAAGCTATCAATTTTAAGTTCTGTATTTGACAATTACAAGTTCAGATCTTCAAGTTATAATTTGCAATAATAATTAGAAGTTATCAATTTTAAGTTCTGTATTTGACAATTACTAGTTCAGATCTTCAAGTTATAATTTGAAATAATAATTTGAATTTAATAAATCTAAGTTCTGTAATTCACTATTACTAGTTCAGATCTTCACGTTATAATTTGAAATAATAATTTGAATTTAACAAATCTAAGTTCTGTAATTCACTATTACTAGTTCAGATCTTCAAGTTATAATTTACAATAATATTTAGTAGCTATCAATTTTAGTTCTGTATTTGACAAATACAAGTTCAGATCTACAAGTTATAATTTGCAATAATAATTAGAAGCTATCAATTTTAAGTTCAGTATTTGATAATTACTAGTTCAGATCTTCAAGTTATAATTTGAAATAATAATTTGAATTTAAAAAATTTAAGTTCTGGAATTCACTATTACAAGTTCAGATCTTCAAGATATAATTTACAATAATAATTATAAGCTATCAATTTTAAGTTCTGTATTTGACAATTACTAGTTCAGATCTTCAAGTTATAATTTGAAATAATAATTTGAATTTAACAAATCTAAGTTCTGTAATTCACAATTACAAGTTCAGATCTTCAAGTTATAATTTGCAATAATAATTAGAAGCTATCAATTTTAAGTTCTGTATTTGACAATTACAAGTTCAGATCTTCAAGTTATAATTTGCACTAATAAATTGTTTTTCATAATTAGAAGTTCTGTATTTGACAATTACAAGTTCAGAACTTCAAGTTATAATTTGAAATAATAATTAGAAGCTATCAATTTTAAGTTCTGTATTTGACAATTACAAGTTCAGATCTTCCAGTTATAATTTGCAATAATAATTAGAAGCTATCAATTTTAAGTTCTGTATTTGACAATTACTAGTTCAGATCTTCAAGTTATAATTTGAAATAATAATTTGAATTTAACAAATCTAAGTTCTTTAATTCACTATTACAAGTTCAGATCTTCAAGTTATAATTTGCAATCACAATTTGTCTTTAACAATAATAAGTTGCGTATTTGTCTATTACAAGTTCAGATCTTCAAATTATAATTTGCAATAATAATTAGAAGCTATCAATTTTAAGTTCTGTATTTGACAATTACAAGTTCAGATCTTCAAGTTATAATTTGAAATAATAATTTGAATTTAACAAATCTAAGTTCTGTAATTCACTATTACAAGTTCAGATCTTCAAGTTATAATTTGCAATCACAATTTGTATTTAACAATTCGACGTTCTGTATTTACCTATTACAAATTCAGATCTTCAAGTTATAATTTACAATAATAATTATAAGCTATCAATTTTAGTTCTGTATTTGACAAATACAAATTCAGATCTTCAAGTTATAATTTACAATAATAATTAGAAGCTATCAATTTTAGTTCTGTATTTGACAAATACAAGTTCAGAACTTCAAGTTATAATTTGCAATAATAATTAGAAGCTATCAATTTTAAGTTCCGTATTTGACAATTACAAGTACAGATCTTCAAATTATTATTTGCAATAATAATTAGAAGCTATCAATTTTATGTTCTGCATTTGACAATTAAAAGTTCAGATCTTCAAGTTATTATTTGCAATAATAATTAGAAGCTATCAATTTTAAGTTCTGTATTTGACAATTACAAGTTCACATCTTCAAGTTATAATTTGAAATAATAATTAGAAGCTATCAATTTTAAGTTCTGTATTTGACAATTACAAGTTCAGTTCTTCAAGTTATAATTTGCAATAATAATTAGAAGCTATCAATTTTAAGTTCTGTATTTGACAATTACTAGTTCAGATCTTCTAGTTATAATTTGAAATAATAATTTGAATTTAACAAATCTAAGTTCTGTAATTCACTATTACAAGTTCAGATCTTCAAGTTATAATTTACAATAATAATTAGAAACTATCAATTTTAAGTTCTGTATTTGACAATTACAAGTTCAGATCTTCAAGTTATAATTTGCACTAATAATTTGTATTTAACAATTAGAAGTTCTGTATTTGACAATTACCAGTTCAGATCTTCTAGTTATAATTTGTAATAATAATTAGAAGCTATCAATTTTAAGTTCTGTATTTGACAATTAGAAGTTCAGATCTTCAAGTTATAATTTGCAATAATAATTAGAAGCTATCAATTTTAAGTTCTGTATTTGACAATTACTAGTTCAGATCTTCAAGTTATAATTTGAAATAATAATTTGAATTTAACAAATCTAAGTTCTGTAATTCACTATTACTAGTTCAGATCTTCACGTTATAATTTGAAATAATAATTTGAATTTAACAAATATAAGTTCTGTAATTCACTATTACTAGTTCAGATCTTCAAGTTATAATTTACAATAATATTTAGTAGCTATCAATTTTAGTTCTGTATTTGACAAATACAAGTTCAGATCTTCAAGATATAATTTACAATAATAATTATAAGCTATCATTTTTAAGTTCCGTATTTGACAATTACTAGTTCAGATCTTCAAGTTATAATTTGAAATAATAATTTGAATTTAACAAATCTAAGTTCTGTAATTCACTATTACAAGTTCAGTTCTTCAAGTTATAATTTGCAATAATAATTAGAAGCTATCAATTTTAAGTTCTGTATTTGACAATTACAAGTTCAGATCTTCAAGTTATATTTTGCACTAATAAATTGTTTTTCATAATTAGAAGTTCTGTATTTGACAATTACAAGTTCAGAACTTCAAGTTATAATTTGAAATAATAATTAGAAGCTATCAATTTTAAGTTCTGTATTTGACAATTACAAGTTCAGATCTTCCAGTTATAATTTGCAATAATAATTAGAAGCTATCAATTTTAAGTTCTGTATTTGACAATTACTAGTTCAGATCTTCAAGTTATAATTTGAAATAATAATTTGAATTTAACAAATCGAAGTTCTGTAATTCACTATTACAAGTTCAGATCTTCAAGTTATAATTTACAATTATAATTATAAGCTATCAATTTTAAGTTCTGTATTTGACAATTACTAGTTCAGATCTTCAAGTTATAATTTGAAATAATAATTTGAATTTAACAAATCTAAGTTCTGCAATTCACTATTACAAGTTCAGATCTTCAAGTTATAATTTGCAATAATAATTAGAAGCTATTAATTTTCAGTTCTGTATTTGACAATTACAAGTTCAGATCTTCAAGTTATAATTTGCACTAATAATTTGTATTTAATAATTAGAAGTTCTGTATTTGACAATTACTAGTTCAGATCTTCAAGTTATAATTTGAAATAATAATTTGAATTTAACAAATCTAAGTTCTGTAATTCACTATTACAAGTTCAGATCTTCAAGTTATAATTTGCAATAATAATTAGAAGCTATCAATTTTAAGTTCTGTATTTGACATTTACTAGTTTAGATCTTCAAGTTATAATTTGAAATAATAATTTGAATTTAACAAATCTAAGTTCTTTAATTCACTATTACAAGTTCAGATCTTCAAGTTATAATTTGCAATCACAATTTGTCTTTAACAATGCTAAGTTGCGTATTTGTCTATTACAAGTTCAGATCTTCAAATTATAATTTGCAATAATAATTAGAAGCTATCAATTTTAAGTTCTGTATTTGACAATTCAAAGTTCAGATCTTCAAGTTATAATTTGAAATAATAATTTGAATTTAAGAAATCTAAGTTCTGTAATTCACTATTACAAGTTCAGATCTTCAAGTTATAATTAGCAATCACAATTTGTATTTAACAATTCGAAGTTCTGTATTTACCTATTACAAGTTCAGATCCTCAAGTTATAATTTGAAATAATAATTATAAGCTATCAATTTTAAGTTCTGTATTTGACAATTACTAGTTCAGATCTTCAAGTTATAATTTGAAATATTAATTTGAGTTTAACAAATCTAAGTTCTGTAATTCACTATTACAAGTTCAGATCTTCAAGTTATAATTTACAATAATAATTAGAAGTTATCAATTTTAAGTTCTGCATTTGACAATTACAAGTTCAGATCATCAAGTTATAATTTGCACTAATAATTTGTATTTAACAATTAGAAGTTCTGTATTTGTCTATTACAAGTTCAGATCTTCAAGTTATAATTTGCAATAATAATTAGAAGCTATCAATTTTAAGTTCTGTATTTGACAATTACTAGTTCAGATCTTCAAGTATAATTTGAAATAATAATTGAATTTAACAAATCTAAGTTCTGTAATTCAATATTACAAGTTCAGATCTTCTAGTTATAATTTACAATAATAATTAGAAGCTATCAATTTTAGTTCTGTATTTGACAAATACAAGTTCAGAACTTCAAGTTATAATTTGCAAGAATAATTAGAAGCTATCAATTTTAAGTTCCGTATTTGACAATTACAAGTACAGATCTTCAAATTATTATTTGCAATAATAATTAGAAGCTATCAATTTTAAGTTCTGCATTTGACAATTAAAAGTTCAGATCTTCAAGTTATTATTTGCAATAATAATTAGAAGCTATCAATTTTAAGTTCTGTATTTGACAATTACAAGTTCACATCTTCAAGTTATAATTTGAAATAATAATTAGAAGCTATCAATTTTAAGTTCTGTATTTGACAATTACAAGTTCAGTTCTTCAAGTTATAATTTGCACTAATAATTTGTATTTAACAATTAGAAGTTCTGTATTTGACAATTACCAGTTCAGCTCTTCTAGTTATAATTTGTAATAATAATTAGAAGCTATCAATTTTAAGTTCTGTATTTGACAATTACAAGTTCAGATCTTCAAGTTATAATTTGCAATAATAATTAGAAGTTATCAATTTTAAGTTCTGTATTTGACAATTACTAGTTCAGATCTTCAAGTTATAATTTGAAATAATAATTTGAATTTAATAAATCTAAGTTCTGTAATTCACTATTACTAGTTCAGATCTTCACGTTATAATTTGAAATAATAATTTGAATTTAACAAATCTAAGTTCTGTAATTCACTATTACTAGTTCAGATCTTCAAGTTATAATTTACAATAATATTTAGTAGCTATCAATTTTAGTTCTGTATTTGACAAATACAAGTTCAGATCTACAAGTTATAATTTGCAATAATAATTAGAAGCTATCAATTTTAAGTTCAGTATTTGATAATTACTAGTTCAGATCTTCAAGTTATAATTTGAAATAATAATTTGAATTTAAAAAATTTAAGTTCTGGAATTCACTATTACAAGTTCAGATCTTCAAGATATAATTTACAATAATAATTATAAGCTATCAATTTTAAGTTCTGTATTTGACAATTACTAGTTCAGATCTTCAAGTTATAATTTGAAATAATAATTTGAATTTAACAAATCTAAGTTCTGTAATTCACAATTACAAGTTCAGATCTTCAAGTTATAATTTGCAATAATAATTAGAAGCTATCAATTTTAAGTTCTGTATTTGACAATTACAAGTTCAGATCTTCAAGTTATAATTTGCACTAATAAATTGTTTTTCATAATTAGAAGTTCTGTATTTGACAATTACAAGTTCAGAACTTCAAGTTATAATTTGAAATAATAATTAGAAGCTATCAATTTTAAGTTCTGTATTTGACAATTACAAGTTCAGATCTTCCAGTTATAATTTGCAATAATAATTAGAAGCTATCAATTTTAAGTTCTGTATTTGACAATTACTAGTTCAGATCTTCAAGTTATAATTTGAAATAATAATTTGAATTTAACAAATCTAAGTTCTTTAATTCACTATTACAAGTTCAGATCTTCAAGTTATAATTTGCAATCACAATTTGTCTTTAACAATAATAAGTTGCGTATTTGTCTATTACAAGTTCAGATCTTCAAATTATAATTTGCAATAATAATTAGAAGCTATCAATTTTAAGTTCTGTATTTGACAATTACAAGTTCAGATCTTCAAGTTATAATTTGAAATAATAATTTGAATTTAACAAATCTAAGTTCTGTAATTCACTATTACAAGTTCAGATCTTCAAGTTATAATTTGCAATCACAATTTGTATTTAACAATTCGACGTTCTGTATTTACCTATTACAAATTCAGATCTTCAAGTTATAATTTACAATAATAATTATAAGCTATCAATTTTAAGTTCTGTATTTGACAATTACTAGTTCAGATCTTCAAGTTATAATTTGAAATAATAATTTGAATTTAACAAATCTAAGTTCTGTAATTCTCTATTACAAGTTCAGATCTTCAAGTTATAATTTACAATAATAATTAGAAGCTATCAATTTTAAGTTCTGTATTTGACAATTACAAGTTCAGAACTTCAAGTTATAATTTGCACTAATAATTAGTATTTAACAATTAGAAGTTCTGTATTTGACAATTACCAGTTCAGATCTTCAAGTTATAATTTGAAATAATAATTAGTAGCTATCAATTTTAAGTTCTGTATTTGACAATTACTAGTTCAGATCTTCAAGTTATAATTTGAAATAATAATTGAATTTAACAAATCTAAGTTCTGTAATTCACTATTACAAGTTCAGATCTTCAAGTTATAATTTACAATAATAATTAGAAGCTATCAATTTTAGTTCTGTATTTGACAAATACTGCAAGTTCAGAACTTCAAGTTATAATTTGCAATAATAATTAGAAGCTATCAATTTTAAGTTCTGTATTTGACAATTACTAGTTCAGATCTTCAAGTTATAATTTGAAATAAAAATTTGAATTTAAAAAATCTAAGTTCTGTAATTCACTATTACAAGTTCAGATCTTCAAGATATAATTTACAATAATAATTATAAGCTATCAATTTTAAGTTCTGTATTTGACAATTACTAGTTCAGATCTTCAAGTTATAATTTGAAATAATAATTTGAATTTAAAAAATCTAAGTTCTGTAATTCACTATTTCAAGTTCAGATCTTCAAGTTATAATTTGCAATAATAATTGGAAGATATCAATTTTAAGTTCTGTATTTGACAATTACAAGTTCAGATCTTCAAGTTATAATTTACAATAATAATTAGAAGCTATCAATTTTAAGTTCTGTATTTGACAATTACAAGTTCAGATGTTCAAGTTATAATATGCAATAATAATTAGAAGCTATCAATTTTAAGTTCTGTATTTGACAATTACTAGTTCAGATCTTCAAGTTATAATTTGAAATAATAATTTGAATTTAACAAATCTAAGTTCTGTAATTCACTATTACAAGTTCAGATCTTCAAGTTATAATTTACAATAATAATTAGAAGCTATCAATTTTAAGTTCTGTATTTGACAATTACAAGTTCAGATCTTCAAGTTATAATTTGCACTAATAATTTGTATTTAACAATTAGAAGTTCTGTATTTGACAATTACAAGTTCAGATCTTCAAGTTATAATTTGCAATAATAATTAGAAGCTATTAATTTTAAGTTCTGTATTTGACAATTACAAGTTCAGATCTTCAAGTTATAATTTGAAATAATAATTAGAAGCTATCAATTTTATGTTCTGTATTTGACAATTACAAGTTCAGATCTTCAAGTTATAATTTGCAATAATAATTAGAAGCTATCAATTTTAAGTGCTGTATTTGACAATTACCTATTACAGGTTCAGATCTTCAAGTAATAATTTGCACTAATAATTATTTGCAATAATAATTAGAAGCTATCAATTTTAAGTTCTGCATTTGACAATTACAAGTTCAGATCTTCAAGTTATTATTTGCAATAATAATTAGAAGCTATTAATTTTAAGTTCTCTATTTGACAATTACAAGTTCAGATCTTCAAGTTATAATTTGAAATAATAATTAGAAGCTATCAATTTTAAGTTCTGTATTTGACAATTACAAGTTCAGATCTTCAAGTTATAATTTGCAATAATAATTAGAAGCTATCAATTTTAAGTTCTGTATTTGACAATTACTAGTTCAGATCTTCAAGTTATAATTAGAAATAATAATTAGAATTTGACAAATCTAAGTTCTGTAATTCACTATTACAAGTTCAGATCTTCAAGTTATAATTTACAATAATAATTAGAAGCTTTCAATTTTAAGTTCTGTATTTGACAATTACAAGTTCAGATCTACAAGTTATAATTTGCACTAATAATTTGTATTTAACAATTAGAAGTTCTGTATTTGACAATTACAAGTTCAGATCTTCAAGTTATAATTTGAAATAATAATTAGAAGCTATCAATTTTAAGTTCTGTATTTGACAATTACTAGTTCAGTTCTTCAAGTTATAATTTGAAATAATAATTTGAATTTAACAAATCTAAGTTCTGTAATTCACTATTACAAGTTCAGATCTTCAAGTTATAATTTGAAATAATAATTAGAAGTTATCAATTTTAAGTTCTGCATTTGACAATTACAAGTTCAGATCTTCAAGTTATAATTTGCACTAATAATTTGTATTTAACAATTAGAAGTTCTGTATTTGTCTATTACAAGTTCAGATCTTCAAATTATAATTTGCACTAATAATTTGTATTTAACAATTAGAAGTTCTGTATTGGACAATTACCAGTTCAGATCTCCAAGTTATAATTTGCACTAATAATTTGTATTTAACAATTAGAAGTTCTGTATTTGACAATTACCAGTTCAGATCTTCAAGTTATAATTAGAAATAATAATTAGAAGCTATCAAATTTGAGTTCTGTATTTGACAATTACAAGTTCAGATCTTCAAGTTATAATTTGCAATAATAATTAGAAGCTATCAATTTTAAGTTCTGTATTTGACAATTACTAGTTCAGATCTTCAAGTATAATTTGAAATAATAATAGAATTTAACAAATCTAAGTTCTGTAATTCACTATTACAAGTTCAGATCTTCAAGTTATAATTTACAATAATAATTAGAAGCTATCAATTTTAGTTCTGTATTTGACAAATACAAGTTCAGAACTTCAAGTTATAATTTGCAATAATAATTAGAAGCTATCAATTTTAAGTTCTGTATTTGACAATTACAAGTACAGATCTTCAAATTATTATTTGCAATAAAAATTGGAAGCTATCAATTTTAAGTTCTGTATTTGACAATTACTAGTTCAGATCTTCAAGTTATAATTTGAAATAATAATTTGAATTTAACAAATCTAAGTTCTGTAATTCTCTATTACAAGTTCAGATCTTCAAGTTATAATTTACAATAATAATTAGAAGCTATCAATTTTAAGTTCTGTATTTGACATTTACTAGTTTAGATCTTCAAGTTATAATTTGAAATAATAATTTGAATTTAACAAATCTAAGTTCTTTAATTCACTATTACAAGTTCAGATCTTCAAGTTATAATTTGCAATCACAATTTGTCTTTAACAATGCTAAGTTGCGTATTTGTCTATTACAAGTTCAGATCTTCAAATTATAATTTGCAATAATAATTAGCAGCTATCAATTTTAAGTTCTGTATTTGACAATTACAAGTTCAGATCTTCAAGTTATAATTTGCACTAATAATTTGAATTTAACAATTAGGAGTTCTGTATTTGTCTATTACAAGTTCAGATCTTCAAATTATAATTTGCACTAATAATTTGTATTTAACAATTAGAAGTTCTGTCTTTAACAATTACCAGTTCAGATCTTCAAGTTATAATTTGCACTAATAATTTGTATTTAACAATTAGTAGTTCTGTATTTGACAATTACCAGTTCAGATCTTCAAGTTATAATTAGAAATAATAATTAGAAGCTATCAATTTTGAGTTCTGTATTTGACAATTACAAGTTCAGATCTTCAAGTTATAATTTGCATTAATAATTAGAAGCTATCAATTTTAAGTTCTGTATTTGACAATTACTAGTTCAGATCTTCAAGTATAATTTGAAATAATAATTGAATTTAACAAATCTAAGTTCAGTAATTCACTATTACAAGTTCAGATCTTCAAGTTATAATTTACAATAATAATTAGAAGCTATCAATTTTAGTTCTGTATTTGACAAATACAAGTTCAGAACTTCAAGTTATAATTTGCAATAATAATTAGAAGCTATCAATTTTAAGTTCTGTATTTGACAATTACAAGTACAGATCTTCAAATTATTATTTGCAATAATAATTATAAGCTATCAATTTTAAGTTCTGCAATAGACAATTAAAAGTTCAGATCTTCAAGTTATTATTTGCAATAATAATTAGAAGCTATCAATTTTAAGTTCTGTATTTGACAAATACAAGTTCAGATCTTCAAGTTATAATTTGCAATAATAATTAGAAGCTATCAATTTTAAGTTCTGTATTTGACAATTACTAGTTCAGATCTTCAAGTTATAATTTGAAATAATAATTGAATTTAACAAATCTAAGTTCTGTAATTCACTATTACAAGTTCAGATCTTCAAGTTATAATTTACAATAATAATTAGAAGCTATCAATTTTAGTTCTGTATTTGACAAATACTACAAGTTCAGAACTTCAAGTTATAATTTGAAATAAAAATTTGAATTTAAAAAATCTTAGTTCTGTAATTCACTATTACAAGTTCAGATCTTCAAGTTATAATTTGAAATAATAATTAGAAGCTATCAATTTTAAGTTCTGTATTTGACAATTACAAATTCAGATCTTCAAGTTATTATTTGCAATAATAATTGGAAGATATCAATTTTAAGTTCTGTATTTGACAATTACAAGTTCAGATCTTCAAGTTATAATTTACAATAATAATTAGAAGCTATCAATTTTAAGTTCTGTAATTGACAATTACAAGTTCAGATGTTCGAGTTATAATATGCAATAATAATTAGAAGCTATCAATTTTAAGTTCTGTATTTGACAATTACTAGTTCAGATCTTCAAGTTATAATTTGAAATAATAATTTGAATTTAACAAATCTAAGTTCTGTAATTCACTATTACAAGTTCAGATCTTCAAGTTATAATTTACAATAATAATTAGAAGCTATCAATTTTAAGTTCTGTATTTGACAATTACAAGTTCAGATCTTCAAGTTATAATTTGCACTAATAATTTGTATTTAACAATTAGAAGTTCTGTATTTGACAATTACAAGTTCAGATCTTCAAGTTAAAATTTGCAATAATAATTAGAAGCTATTAATTTTAAGTTCTGTATTTGACAATTACAAGTTCAGATCTTCAAGTTATAATTTGAAATAATAATTAGAAGCTATCAATTTTATGTTCTGTATTTGACATGTACAAGTTCAGATCTTCAAGTTATAATTTGCAATAATAATTAGAAGCTATCAATTTTAAGTGCTGTATTTGACAATTACCTATTACAGGTTCAGATCTTCAAGTAATAATTTGCACTAATAATTTGTATTTAACAATTCGAAGTTCTGTATTTGACTATTACAAGTTCAGATCTTCAAGTTATAATTTGAATTATAATTATAAGCTATCAATTAAAAGTTCTGTATTTGACAATTACAAGTACAGATCTTCAAATTATTATTTGCAATAATAATTAGAAGCTATCAATTTTAAGTTCTGCATTTGACAATTACAAGTTCAGATCTTCAAGTTTTTATTTGCAATAATAATTAGAAGCTATTAATTTTAAGTTCTCTATTTGACAATTACAAGTTCAGATCTTCAAGTTATAATTTGAAATAATAATTAGAAGCTATCAATTTTAAGTTCTGTATTTGACAATTACAAGTTCAGATCTTCAAGTTATAATTTGAAATAATAATTAGAAGCTATCAATTTTAAGTTCTGTATTTGACAATTACTAGTTCAGATCTTCAAGTTATAATTTGAAATAATAATTTGAATTTAACAAATCTAAGTTCTGTAATTCACTATTACAAGTTCAGATCTTCAAGTTATAATTTACAATAATAATTAGAAGTTATCAATTTTAAGTTCTGCATTTGACAATTACAAGTTCAGATCTTCAAGTTATAATTTGCACTAATAATTTGTATTTAACAATTAGAAGTTCTGTATTTGTCTATTACAAGTTGAGATCTTCAAATTATAATTTGCACTAATAATTTGTATTTAACAATTAGAAGTTCTGTATTTGACAATTACCAGTTCAGATCTTCAAGTTATAATTTGCACTAATAATTTGTATTTAACAATTAGAAGTTCTGTATTTGACAATTACCAGTTCAGATCTTCAAGTTATAATTAGAAATAATAATTAGAAGCTATCAATATTGAGTTCTGTATTCGACAATTACAAGTTCAGATCTTCAAGTTATAATTTGCAATAATAATTAGAAGCTATCAATTTTAAGTTCTGTATTTGACAATTACTAGTTCAGATCTTCAAGTATAATTTGAAATAATAATAGAATTTAACAAATCTAAGTTCTGTAATTCACTATTACAAGTTCAGATCTTCAAGTTATAATTTACAATAATAATTAGAAGCTATCAATTTTAGTTCTGTATTTGACAAATACTAGTTCAGAACTTCAAGTTATAATTTGCAATAATAATTAGAAGCTATCAATTTTAAGTTCTGTATTTGACAATTACAAGTACAGATCTTCAAATTATTATTTGCAATAATAATTAGAAGCTATCAATTTTAAGTTCTGTATTTGACAATTACTAGTTCAGATCTTCAAGTTATAATTTGAAATAATAATTTGAATTTAACAAATCTAAGTTCTGTAATTCTCTATTACAAGTTCAGATCTTCAAGTTATAATTTACAATAATAATTAGAAGCTATCAATTTTAAGTTCTGTATTTGACATTTACTAGTTTAGATCTTCAAGTTATAATTTGAAATAATAATTTGAATTTAACAAATCTAAGTTCTTTAATTCACTATTACAAGTTCAGATCTTCAAGTTATAATTTGCAATCACAATTTGTCTTTAACAATGCTAAGTTGCGTATTTGTCTATTACAAGTTCAGATCTTCAAATTATAATTTGCAATAATAATTAGCAGCTATCAATTTTAAGTTCTGTATTTGACAATTACAAGTTCAGATCTTCAAGTTATAATTTGCACTAATAATTTGTATTTAACAATTAGAAGTTCTGTATTTGTCTATTACAAGTTCAGATCTTCAAATTATAATTTGCACTAATAATTTGTATTTAACAATTAGAAGTTCTGTATTTGACAATTACCAGTTCAGATCTTCAAGTTATAATTTGCACTAATAATTTGTATTTAACAATTAGAAGTTCTGTATTTGACAATTACCAGTTCAGATCTTCAAGTTATAATTAGAAATAATAATTAGAAGCTATCAATTTTGAGTTCTGTATTTGACAATTACAAGTTCAGATCTTCAAGTTATAATTTGCAATAATAATTAGAAGCTATCAATTTTAAGTTCTGTATTTGACAATTACTAGTTCAGATCTTCAAGTATAATTTGAAATAATAATAGAATTTAACAAATCTAAGTTCAGTAATTCACTATAACAAGTTCAGATCTTCAAGTTATAATTTACAATAATAATTAGAAGCTATCAATTTTAGTTCTGTATTTGACAAATACAAGTTCAGAACTACAAGTTATAATTTGCAATAATAATTAGAAGCTATCAATTTTAAGTTCTGTATTTGACAATTACTAGTTCAGATCTTCTAGTTATAATTTGAAATAATAATTTGAATTTAACAAATCTAAGTTCTGTAATTCACTATTACAAGTTCAGATCTTCAAGTTATAATTTACAATAATAATTAGAAACTATCAATTTTAAGTTCTGTATTTGACAATTACAAGTTCAGATCTTCAAGTTATAATTTGCACTAATAATTTGTATTTAACAATTAGAAGTTCTGTATTTGACAATTACCAGTTCAGATCTTCTAGTTATAATTTGTAATAATAATTAGAAGCTATCAATTTTAAGTTCTGTATTTGACAATTACAAGTTCAGATCTTCAAGTTATAATTTGCAATAATAATTAGAAGCTATCAATTTTAAGTTCTGTATTTGACAATTACTAGTTCAGATCTTCAAGTTATAATTTGAAATAATAATTTGAATTTAACAAATCTAAGTTCTGTAATTCACTATTACTAGTTCAGATCTTCACGTCATAATTTGAAATAATAATTTGAATTTAACAAATCTAAGTTCTGTAATTCACTATTACTAGTTCAGATCTTCAAGTTATAATTTACAATAATATTTAGTAGCTATCAATTTTAGTTCTGTATTTGACAAATACAAGTTCAGATCTTCAAGTTATAATTTGCAATAATAATTAGAAGCTATCAATTTTAAGTTCAGTATTTGATAATTACTAGTTCAGATCTTCAAGTTATAATTTGAAATAATAATTTGAATTTAAAAAATTTAAGTTCTGTAATTCACTATTACAAGTTCAGATCTTCTAGTTATAATTTACAATAATAATTAGAAGCTATCAATTTTAGTTCTGTATTTGACAAATACAAGTTCAGAACTTCAAGTTATAATTTGCAATAATAATTAGAAGCTATCAATTTTAAGTTCCGTATTTGACAATTACAAGTACAGATCTTCAAATTATTATTTGCAATAATAATTAGAAGCTATCAATTTTAAGTTCTGCATTTGACAATTAAAAGTTCAGATCTTCAAGTTATTATTTGCAATAATAATTAGAAGCTATCAATTTTAAGTTCTGTATTTGACAATTACAAGTTCACATCTTCAAGTTATAATTTGAAATAATAATTAGAAGCTATCAATTTTAAGTTCTGTATTTGACAATTACAAGTTCAGTTCTTCAAGTTATAATTTGCACTAATAATTTGTATTTAACAATTAGAAGTTCTGTATTTGACAATTACCAGTTCAGATCTTCTAGTTATAATTTGTAATAATAATTAGAAGCTATCAATTTTAAGTTCTGTATTTGACAATTACAAGTTCAGATCTTCAAGTTATAATTTGCAATAATAATTAGAAGTTATCAATTTTAAGTTCTGTATTTGACAATTACTAGTTCAGATCTTCAAGTTATAATTTGAAATAATAATTTGAATTTAATAAATCTAAGTTCTGTAATTCACTATTACTAGTTCAGATCTTCACGTTATAATTTGAAATAATAATTTGAATTTAACAAATCTAAGTTCTGTAATTCACTATTACTAGTTCAGATCTTCAAGTTATAATTTACAATAATATTTAGTAGCTATCAATTTTAGTTCTGTATTTGACAAATACAAGTTCAGATCTACAAGTTATAATTTGCAATAATAATTAGAAGCTATCAATTTTAAGTTCAGTATTTGATAATTACTAGTTCAGATCTTCAAGTTATAATTTGAAATAATAATTTGAATTTAAAAAATTTAAGTTCTGTAATTCACTATTACAAGTTCAGATCTTCAAGATATAATTTACAATAATAATTATAAGCTATCAATTTTAAGTTCTGTATTTGACAATTACTAGTTCAGATCTTCAAGTTATAATTTGAAATAATAATTCGAATTTAACAAATCTAAGTTCTGTAATTCACAATTACAAGTTCAGATCTTCAAGTTATAATTTGCAATAATAATTAGAAGCTATCAATTTTAAGTTCTGTATTTGACAATTACAAGTTCAGATCTTCAAGTTATAATTTGCACTAATAAATTGTTTTTCATAATTAGAAGTTCTGTATTTGACAATTACAAATTCAGAACTTCAAGTTATAATTTGAAATAATAATAAGAAGCTATCAATTTTAAGTTCTGTATTTGACAATTACAAGTTCAGATCTTCCACTTATAATTTGCAATAATAATTAGAAGCTATCAATTTTAAGTTCTGTATTTGACAATTACTAGTTCAGATCTTCAAGTTATAATTTGAAATAATAATTAGAATTTAACAAATCTAAGTTCTTTAATTCACTATTACAAGTTCAGATCTTCAAGTTATAATTTGCAATCACAATTTGTCTTTAACAATGCTAAGTTGCGTATTTGTCTATTACAAGTTCAGATCTTCAAATTATAATTTGCAATAATAATTAGAAGCTATCAATTTTAAGTTCTGTATTTGACAATTACAAGTTCAGATCTTCAAGTTATAATTTGAAATAATAATTTGAATTTAACAAATCTAAGTTCTGTAATTCACTATTACAAGTTCAGATCTTCAAGTTATAATTTGCAATCACAATTTGTATTTAACAATTCGACGTTCTGTATTTACCTATTACAAATTCAGATCTTCAAGTTATAATTTACAATAATAATTATAAGCTATCAATTTTAAGTTCTGTATTTGACAATTACTAGTTCAGATCTTCAAGTTATAATTTGAAATAATAATTTGAATTTAACAAATCTAAGTTCTGTAATTCTCTATTACAAGTTCAGATCTTCAAGTTATAATTTACAATAATAATTAGAAGCTATCAATTTTAAGTTCTGTATTTGACAATTACAAGTTCAGAACTTCAAGTTATAATTTGCACTAATAATTAGTATTTAACAATTAGAAGTTCTGTATTTGACAATTACCAGTTCAGAACTTCAAGTTATAATTTGAAATAATAATTAGAAGCTATCAATTTTAAGTTCTGTATTTGACAATTACTAGTTCAGATCTTCAAGTTATAATTTGAAATAATAATTGAATTTAACAAATCTAAGTTCTGTAATTCACTATTACAAGTTCAGATCTTCAAGTTATAATTTACAATAATAATTAGAAGCTATCAATTTTAGTTCTGTATTTGACAAATACTGCAAGTTCAGAACTTCAAGTTATAATTTGCACTAATAATTAGTATTTAACAATTAGAAGTTCTGTATTTGACAATTACCAGTTCAGAACTTCAAGTTATAATTTGAAATAATAATTAGAAGCTATCAATTTTAAGTTCTGTATTTGACAATTACTAGTTCAGATCTTCAAGTTATAATTTGAAATAATAATTGAATTTAACAAATCTAAGTTCTTTAATTCACTATTACAAGTTCAGATCTTCAAGTTATAATTTGCAATCACAATTTGTCTTTAACAATGCTAAGTTGCGTATTTGTCTATTACAAGTTCAGATCTTCAAATTATAATTTGCAATAATAATTAGAAGCTATCAATTTTAAGTTCTGTATTTGACAATTACAAGTTCAGATCTTCAAGTTATAATTTGAAATAATAATTTGAATTTAACAAATCTAAGTTCTGTAATTCTCTATTACAAGTTCAGATCTTCTAGTTATAATTTACAATAATAATTAGAAGCTATCAATTTTAAGTTCTGTATTTGACAATTACAAGTTCAGAACTTCAAGTTATAATTTGAAATAATAATTTGAATTTAACAAATCTAAGTTCTGTAATTCACTATTACAAGTTCAGATCTTCAAGTTATAATTTACAATAATAATTAGAAGCTATCAATTTTAAGTTCTGTATTTGACAATTACAAGTTCAGAACTTCAAGTTATAATTTGCACTAATAATTAGTATTTAACAATTAGAAGTTCTGTATTTGACAATTACCAGTTCAGAACTTCAAGTTATAATTTGAAATAATAATTAGAAGCTATCAATTTTAAGTTCTGTATTTGACAATTACAAGTTCAGAACTTCAAGTTATAATTTGCACTAATAATTAGTATTTAACAATTAGAAGTTCTGTATTTGACAATTACCAGTTCAGAACTTCAAGTTATAATTTGCAATAATAATTAGAAGCTATCAATTTTAAGTTCTGTATTTGACAATTACAAGTTCAGATCTTCAAGTTATAATTTGAAATAATAATTTGAATTTAACAAATCTAAGTTCTGTAATTCTCTATTACAAGTTCAGATCTTCAAGTTATAATTTACAATAATAATTAGAAGCTATCAATTTTAGTTCTGTATTTGACAAATACTGCAAGTTCAGAACTTCAAGTTATAATTTGCAATAATAATTAGAAGCTATCAATTTTAAGTTCTGTATTTGACAATTACTAGTTCAGATCTTCAAGTTATAATTTGAAATAAAAATTTGAATTTAAAAAATCTAAGTTCTGTAATTCACTATTACAAGTTCAGATCTTCAAGATATAATTTACAATAATAATTATAAGCTATCAATTTTAAGTTCTGTATTTGACAATTACTAGTTCAGATCTTCAAGTTATAATTTGAAATAAAAATTTGAATTTAAAAAATCTAAGTTCTGTAATTCACTATTTCAAGTTCAGATCTTCAAGTTATAATTTGCAATAATAATTAGAAGCTATCAATTTTAAGTTCTGTATTTGACAATTACAAGTTCAGATCTTCAAGTTATTATTTGCAATAATAATTGGAAGATATCAATTTTAAGTTCTGTATTTGACAATTACAAGTTCAGATCTTCAAGTTATAATTTACAATAATAATTAGAAGCTATCAATTTTAAGTTCTGTATTTGACAATTACAAGTTCAGATGTTCAAGTTATAATATGCAATAATAATTAGAAGCTATCAATTTTAAGTTCTGTATTTGACAATTACTAGTTCAGATCTTCAAGTTATAATTTGAAATAATAATTTGAATTTAACAAAACTAAGTTCTGTAATTCACTATTACAAGTTCAGATCTTCAAGTTATAATTTACAATAATAATTAGAAGCTATCAATTTTAAGTTCTGTATTTGACAATTACAAGTTCAGATCTTTAAGTTATAATTTGCACTAATAATTTGTATTTAACAATTAGAAGTTCTGTATTTGACAATTACAAGTTCAGATCTTCAAGTTATAATTTGCAATAATAATTAGAAGCTATTAATTTTAAGTTCTGTATTTGACAATTACAAGTTCAGATCTTCAAGTTATAATTTGAAATAATAATTAGAAGCTATCAATTTTATGTTCTGTATTTGACAATTACAAGTTCAGATCTTCAAGTTATAATTTGCAATAATAATTAGAAGCTATCAATTTTAAGTGCTGTATTTGACAATTACCTATTACAGGTTCAGATCTTCAAGTAATAATTTGCACTAATAATTATTTGCAATAATAATTAGAAGCTATCAATTTTAAGTTCTGCATTTGACAATTACAAGTTCAGATCTTCAAGTTATTATTTGCAATAATAATTAGTAGCTATTAATTTTAAGTTCTCTATTTGACAATTACAAGTTCAGATCTTCAAGTTATAATTTGAAATAATAATTAGAAGCTATCAATTTTAAGTTCTGTATTTGACAATTACAAGTTCAGATCTTCAAGTTATAATTTGCAATAATAATTAGAAGCTATCAATTTTAAGTTCTGTATTTGACAATTACTAGTTAAGATCTTCAAGTTATAATTAGAAATAATAATTAGAATTTGACAAATCTAAGTTCTGTAATTCACCATTACAAGTTCAGATCTTCAAGTTATAATTAACAATAATAATTAGAAGCTTTCAATTTTAAGTTCTGTATTTGACAATTACAAGTTCAGATCTACAAGTTATAATTTGCACTAATAATTTGTATTTAACAATTAGAAGTTCTGTATTTGACAATTCCAAGTTCAGATCTTCAAGTTATAATTTGAAATAATAATTAGAAGCTATCAATTTTAAGTTCTGTATTTGACAATTACTAGTTCAGTTCTTCAAGTTATAATTTGAAATAATAATTTGAATTTAACAAATCTAAGTTCTGTAATTCACTATTACAAGTTCAGATCTTCAAGTTATAATTTGAAATAATAATTAGAAGTTATCAATTTTAAGTTCTGCATTTGACAATTACAAGTTCAGATCTTCAAGTTATAATTTGCACTAATAATTTGTATTTAACAATTAGAAGTTCTGTATTTGTCTATTACAAGTTCAGATCTTCAAATTATAATTTGCACTAATAATTTGTATTTAACAATTAGAAGTTCTGTATTTGACAATTACCAGTTCAGATCTCCAAGTTATAATTTGCACTAATAATTTGTATTTAACAATTAGAAGTTCTGTATTTGACAATTACCAGTTCAGATCTTCAAGTTATAATTAGAAATAATAATTAGAAGCTATCAATTTTGAGTTCTGTATTTGACAATTACAAGTTCAGATCTTCAAGTTATAATTTGCAATAATAATTAGAAGCTATCAATTTTAAGTTCTGTATTTGACAATTACTAGTTCAGATCTTCAAGTATAATTTGAAATAATAATAGAATTTAACAAATCTAAGTTCTGTAATTCACTATTACAAGTTCAGATCTTCAAGTTATAATTTACAATAATAATTAGAAGCTATCAATTTTAGTTCTGTATTTGACAAATACAAGTTCAGAACTTCAAGTTATAATTTGCAATAATAATTAGAAGCTATCAATTTTAAGTTCTGTATTTGACAATTACAAGTACAGATCTTCAAATTATTATTTGCAATAAAAATTGGAAGCTATCAATTTTAAGTTCTGTATTTGACAATTACTAGTTCAGATCTTCAAGTTATAATTTGAAATAATAATTTGAATTTAACAAATCTAAGTTCTGTAATTCTCTATTACAAGTTCAGATCTTCAAGTTATAATTTACAATAATAATTAGAAGCTATCAATTTTAAGTTCTGTATTTGACAATTACAAGTTCAGATCTACAAGTTATAATTTGCACTAATAATTTGTATTTAACAATTAGAAGTTCTGTATTTGACAATTCCAAGTTCAGATCTTCAAGTTATAATTTGAAATAATAATTAGAAGCTATCAATTTTAAGTTCTGTATTTGACAATTACTAGTTCAGTTCTTCAAGTTATAATTTGAAATAATAATTTGAATTTAACAAATCTAAGTTCTGTAATTCACTATTACAAGTTCAGATCTTCAAGTTATAATTTGAAATAATAATTAGAAGTTATCAATTTTAAGTTCTGCATTTGACAATTACAAGTTCAGATCTTCAAGTTATAATTTGGACTAATAATTTGTATTTAACAATTAGAAGTTCTGTATTTGTCTATTACAAGTTCAGATCTTCAAATTATAATTTGCACTAATAATTTGTATTTAACAATTAGAAGTTCTGTATTTGACAATTACCAGTTCAGATCTCCAAGTTATAATTTGCACTAATAATTTGTATTTAACAATTAGAAGTTCTGTATTTGACAATTACCAGTTCAGATCTTCAAGTTATAATTAGAAATAATAATTAGAAGCTATCAATTTTGAGTTCTGTATTTGACAATTACAAGTTCAGATCTTCAAGTTATAATTTGCAATAATAATTAGAAGCTATCAATTTTAAGTTCTGTATTTGACAATTACTAGTTCAGATCTTCAAGTATAATTTGAAATAATAATAGAATTTAACAAATCTAAGTTCTGTAATTCACTATTACAAGTTCAGATCTTCAAGTTATAATTTACAATAATAATTAGAAGCTATCAATTTTAGTTCTGTATTTGACAAATACAAGTTCAGAACTTCAAGTTATAATTTGCAATAATAATTAGAAGCTATCAATTTTAAGTTCTGTATTTGACAATTACAAGTACAGATCTTCAAATTATTATTTGCAATAAAAATTGGAAGCTATCAATTTTAAGTTCTGTATTTGACAATTACTAGTTCAGATCTTCAAGTTATAATTTGAAATAATAATTTGAATTTAACAAATCTAAGTTCTGTAATTCTCTATTACAAGTTCAGATCTTCAAGTTATAATTTACAATAATAATTAGAAGCTATCAATTTTAAGTTCTGTATTTGACATTTACTAGTTTAGATCTTCAAGTTATAATTTGAAATAATAATTTGAATTTAACAAATCTAAGTTCTTTAATTCACTATTACAAGTTCAGATCTTCAAGTTATAATTTGCAATCACAATTTGTCTTTAACAATGCTAAGTTGCGTATTTGTCTATTACAAGTTCAGATCTTCAAATTATAATTTGCAATAATAATTAGCAGCTATCAATTTTAAGTTCTGTATTTGACAATTACAAGTTCAGATCTTCAAGTTATAATTTGCACTAATAATTTGAATTTAACAATTAGAAGTTCTGTATTTGTCTATTACAAGTTCAGATCTTCAAATTATAATTTGCACTAATAATTTGTATTTAACAATTAGAAGTTCTGTATTTGACAATTACCAGTTCAGATCTTCAAGTTATAATTTGCACTAATAATTTGTATTTAACAATTAGTAGTTCTGTATTTGACAATTACCAGTTCAGATCTTCAAGTTATAATTAGAAATAATAATTAGAAGCTATCAATTTTGAGTTCTGTATTTGACAATTACAAGTTCAGATCTTCAAGTTATAATTTGCAATAATAATTAGAAGCTATCAATTTTAAGTTCTGTATTTGACAATTACTAGTTCAGATCTTCAAGTATAATTTGAAATAATAATTGAATTTAACAAATCTAAGTTCAGTAATTCACTATTACAAGTTCAGATCTTCAAGTTATAATTTACAATAATAATTAGAAGCTATCAATTTTAGTTCTGTATTTGACAAATACAAGTTCAGAACTTCAAGTTATAATTTGCAATAATAATTAGAAGCTATCAATTTTAAGTTCTGTATTTGACAATTACAAGTACAGATCTTCAAATTATTATTTGCAATAATAATTAGAAGCTATCAATTTTAAGTTCTGCATTTGACAATTAAAAGTTCAGATCTTCAAGTTATTATTTGCAATAATAATTAGAAGCTATCAATTTTAAGTTCTGTATTTGACAAATACAAGTTCAGATCTTCAAGTTATAATTTGCAATAATAATTAGAAGCTATCAATTTTAAGTTCAGTATTTGATAACTACTAGTTCAGATCTTCAAGTTATAATTTGAAATAATAATTTGAATTTAAAAAATTTAAGTTCTGTAATTCACTATTACAAGTTCAGATCTTCAAGTTATAATTTGCAATAATAATTAGAAGCTATCAATTTTAAGTTCTGTATTTGACAATTACTAGTTCAGATCTTCAAGTTATAATTTGAAATAATAATTTGAATTTAACAAATCTAAGTTCTGTAATTCTCTATTACAAGTTCAGATCTTCAAGTTATAATTTACAATAATAATTAGAAGCTATCAATTTTAAGTTCTGTATTTGACAATTACAAGTTCAGAACTTCAAGTTATAATTTGCACTAATAATTTGTATTTAACAATTAGAAGTTCTGTATTTGACAATTACCAGTTCAGATCTTCAAGTTATAATTTGAAATAATAATTAGAAGCTATCAATTTTAAGTTCTGTATTTGACAACTACAAGTTCAGATCTTCAAGTTATAATTTGCAATAATAATTAGAAGCTATCAATTTTAAGTTCTGTATTTGACAATTACTAGTTCAGATCTTCAAGTTATAATTTGAAATAATAATTGAATTTAACAAATCTAAGTTCTGTAATTCACTATTACAAGTTCAGATCTTCAAGTTATAATTTACAATAATAATTAGAAGCTATCAATTTTAGTTCTGTATTTGACTAATACTACAAGTTCAGAACTTCAAGTTATAATTTGAAATAAAAATTTGAATTTAAAAAATCTAAGTTCTGTAATTCACTATTACAAGTTCAGATCTTCAAGTTATAATTTGCAATAATAATTAGAAGCTATCAATTTTAAGTTCTGTATTTGACAATTACAAATTCAGATCTTCAAGTTATTATTTGCAATAATAATTGGAAGATATCAATTTTAAGTTCTGTATTTGACAATTACAAGTTCAGATCTTCAAGTTATAATTTACAATAATAATTAGAAGCTATCAATTTTAAGTTCTGTAATTGACAATTACAAGTTCAGATGTTCGAGGTATAATATGCAATAATAATTAGAAGCTATCAATTTTAAGTTCTGTATTTGACAATTACTAGTTCAGATCTTCAAGTTATAATTTGAAATAATAATTTGAATTTAACAAATCTAAGTTCTGTAATTCACTATTACAAGTTCAGATCTTCAAGTTATAATTTACAATAATAATTAGAAGCTATCAATTTTAAGTTCTGTATTTGACAATTACAAGTTCAGATCTTCAAGTTATAATTTGCACTAATAATTTGTATTTAACAATTAGAAGTTCTGTATTTGACAATTACAAGTTCAGATCTTCAAGTTATAATTTGCAATAATAATTAGAAGCTATTAATTTTAAGTTCTGTATTTGACAATTACAAGTTCAGATCTTCAAGTTATAATTTGAAATAATAATTAGAAGCTATCAATTTTATGTTCTGTATTTGACATGTACAAGTTCAGATCTTCAAGTTATAATTTGCAATAATAATTAGAAGCTATCAATTTTAAGTGCTGTATTTGACAATTACCTATTACAGGTTCAGATCTTCAAGTAATAATTTGCACTAATAATTTGTATTTAACAATTCGAAGTTCTGTATTTGACTATTACAAGTTCAGATCTTCAAGTTATAATTTGAATTATAATTATAAGCTATCAATTTTAAGTTCTGTATTTGACAATTACATGTACAGATCTTCAAATTATTATTTGCAATAATAATTAGAAGCTATCAATTTTAAGTTCTGCATTTGACAATTACAAGTTCAGATCTTCAAGTTATTATTTGCAATAATAATTAGAAGCTATTAATTTTAAGTTCTCTATTTGACAATTACAAGTTCAGATCTTCAAGTTATAATTTGAAATAATAATTAGAAGCTATCAATTTTAAGTTCTGTATTTGACAATTACAAGTTCAGATCTTCAAGTTATAATTTGCAATAATAATTAGAAGCTATCAATTTTAAGTTCTGTATTTGACAATTACTAGTTCAGATCTTCAAGTTATAATTAGAAATAATAATTAGAATTTGACAAATCTAAGTTCTGTAATTCACTATTACAAGTTCAGATCTTCAAGTTATAATTTACAATAATAATTAGAAGCTTTCAATTTTAAGTTCTGTATTTGACAATTACAAGTTCAGATCTACAAGTTATAATTTGCACTAATAATTTGTATTTAACAATTAGAAGTTCTGTATTTGACAATTACAAGTTCAGATCTTCAAGTTATAATTTGAAATAATAATTAGAAGCTATCAATTTTAAGTTCTGTATTTGACAATTACTAGTTCAGATCTTCAAGTTATAATTTGAAATAATAATTTGAATTTAACAAATCTAAGTTCTGTAATTCACTATTACAAGTTCAGATCTTCAAGTTATAATTTACAATAATAATTAGAAGTTTTCAATTTTAAGTTCTGCATTTGACAATTACAAGTTCAGATCTTCAAGTTATAATTTGCACTAATAATTTGTATTTAACAATTAGAAGTTCTGTATTTGTCTATTACAAGTTGAGATCTTCAAATTATAATTTGCACTAATAATTTGTATTTAACAATTAGAAGTTCTGTATTTGACAATTACCAGTTCAGATCTTCAAGTTATAATTTGCACTAATAATTTGTATTTAACAATTAGAAGTTCTGTATTTGACAATTACCAGTTCAGATCTTCAAGTTATAATTAGAAATAATAATTAGAAGCTATCAATTTTGAGTTCTGTATTTGACAATTACAAGTTCAGATCTTCAAGTTATAATTTGCAATAATAATTAGAAGCTATCAATTTTAAGTTCTGTATTTGACAATTACTAGTTCAGATCTTCAAGTATAATTTGAAATAATAATAGAATTTAACAAATCTAAGTTCTGTAATTCACTATTACAAGTTCAGATCTTCAAGTTATAATTTACAATAATAATTAGAAGCTATCAATTTTAGTTCTGTATTTGACAAATACTAGTTCAGAACTTCAAGTTATAATTTGCAATAATAATTAGAAGCTATCAATTTTAAGTTCTGTATTTGACAATTACAAGTACAGATCTTCAAATTATTATTTGCAATAATAATTAGAAGCTATCAATTTTAAGTTCTGTATTTGACAATTACTAGTTCAGATCTTCAAGTTATAATTTGAAATAATAATTTGAATTTAACAAATCTAAGTTCTGTAATTCTCTATTACAAGTTCAGATCTTCAAGTTATAATTTACAATAATAATTAGAAGCTATCAATTTTAAGTTCTGTATTTGACATTTACTAGTTTAGATCTTCAAGTTATAATTTGAAATTGTTACAGTTACTTTACTTAATTCAAAGGACATAAAAAAATTGACGCTAAAAGATAAACAACGATACGGGAACCCGGACTAGCTCTGACGGGGGGGGTACTGAAATTATCAAAAATAACACACGGGTCGTCTTCATTCCAAGACTAAGAGTTTGGAATAAAGATGCGGCGGTGAGATCTCCATTACAATTAGCTTTCTCTGAAAATAAAATAAACAAAAACATAAAGGGGCGACAGGTTTATTTTGACTCAACAGTATCTCAAAACTTTAACAAGGGACAGAAATGAATATAACAAACTTAACTTATTAATAATCAAGCTAAGATCGATCTTTCCATGACTCTACTTAAGATTACAAACATTATCCTATACTACACAATACAAAAAATAACAATTACAAATGGCGGTACAAATCCGCTCATGTATTAAAATTGCGGCCACAATGGCACGGATGAAGATTAAAATCTCTTTCTGACACTTCACTATAACGTAAATAATAAGTACACTTACTTGGCGGTTTAACTTGTGGAGATCTCACAATGGCCTCGGTTTCCTTTACAGCAGCAAGGGATCACGACTATGTGCGGTAACATACAATAATTAAGATGGCAAACAACCATCTCCCAACAGGACTACCGGCTTCTTTAACAAGGGCTCTCAAAGCGTGGCAACAATGGACACTGGCGTCCTTGATTCATACGACAAAATCGGTTTTACCGACTTGACACTGCATTTCTCGACAAAACGGTAATTTTAATTTCTCAAAACTTATTATTGAACTCAACAAACATTACAGTCGCACGAAACCCAAAACTTTATAACTACGGTGGGTATTAATTCCCTCCACTCCAAAAACAACAGGTTACTTAGTTGGTCGTTCGACTTAAAGTGAGTAAAGCCAACGCCCTTCCTTTCTGCCAAGACAAGATTCGCCACCCCACCATCTCGATTATTTCCGCTCGCACTTGCGGCAAATTTAAAACTTTGCAAAGTGGAGATGTAATCGTAACAAATCCCCTCTAAGTCATTAAAAAACAAAAAAAAAAAAAAAAGGCGCGGAAGTCGGGACAAATTCAACCATTACCAATAGGTCAACTCCAACTCAATAGAAACACACTTACAATAATATTACAGATAGTAAGGGGAGGGGCCAAAATACGAATTATGCAAAAAAAGAACACAAAAAAAATATAAGCGGAATTAGCAGGGATTCCCTTTGTGTAACTCGAGGTGAATATGCCATATCCACTTGAGCCCTACGGCTAAACTAACTAGTCAACTTCATATGAATAAATGTAGGTACTAAACGAATAAAAGAAACTGTCGACCCTTAAAATCTTAACTAAGATCCCAAAATTCAGGAGATATAATGACCTAAAACAACTAACTAAAATATTATTTCTAAACTCAGAATCCTAACACTATCATTATTAAACGTAAACTTAACTAAATAGGGCTAGCTCGTGTAAATGAAAAGGTTAAAACCTACAGGGAGAGAAAGTGTCATCACTGTTGACAAGAAAGGGGTGGGCAAGAAAATGGTTCGTGGGTAATAGGGGAATAAATGGGCGCCACTTGATTTTTAATGGAGGCCTAAAACCTTAAATCAAGAAACGGAATTAGGGGTTGTTGCTATCAAATTTACAAGCATCTAAAATTAAATTAAAACTAACTGTACAAAAAAATTATCCACAAGGGCTCAAGACACTCCGTTGATCAATTGATTGATAGCAAGCCGCGAGAGGGGTACTCCTTTTATCCGGGTCAAAAAGCAATAACTGATCCCACAAGTGACTACTACCAACCCAAAAATGCCGCAGTATCCCAAAGGTCAAGTGAACAATAATTAAAACTAATTAAAGGATAAAAAAATTAAAACTAGACTAATATTAAATATGGTTTGGAACCAGAATAACCCTTTGAGGGAGTTGGTCGAATCTTCCGTAAGGGAAGTGTAAGTGCAGACCTGCACTGGCGACGTAGTCGTTTAAAACTTGAGGCGACGTAAGGCGTCGCGTAACAACGGGCAGTTGTTAAAAAAATAGAAGGCCAAAGGACTTCTGGGGGAATGAGCTTTGGGCTCAGCGCAACCTCGCAAAACATTACCAGTCCTAAGCGATAACGATACGACGGTAAATAAGATAATGCGATAAAAAAAAATACGATAGAACGATAGGTACGATATTGCGGTAGGTACGATATGGCGGTAGGTACGATATGGCGGTAGGTACGATATTGCGATACTAACATATGGCGGTAATTACGAGAGGGCGGTAATTACGATAGGTGCGATAATATAATAATGCAATAATAAGATAAAACAAAGGTAATTGGCGATAAGGTAGTAGTGACATGAACACTAAATTAAATTGAACAAAAAAATACAATCAAAAGATAACTCAAAAACTAATAGCAAAATCACCTAACGCAAGACAACGGGTAGAGCCGGATTTCTACTCCCATAACTGGATTATCTAATCCTTGCTTACTGTTCTCAATCGTGAACTCCGGAGGCTCACAACGTTGAACACAAGAATCTGATTACACCCATCAACGAAAAGCAGGAAATACTCGGACACTACAAATTGCCCAACGAAAGGATAACAAAGCTTTTTTAAAACACGGGAGTCAACAAAACTATTGGTGACCGAAATTAACACCATCCAAAAAAACTAATTCTACGGAATTTACTACAAAATGCTAAATATATTTAGGCCTTTGAAATTAGATTTTTTAAAAAAATACAAAATTACTCAAAACCTAAACTTTACTTCGAGAATGTAAAATACAGACTGACTTAGTAGTTGGCAAGTTGTTTGAAGAACAATTTGTCAACTTTACAAAAATTTACTTATCTAATACATTGGTTAAAATTACAATTATGATTATACTTTTATAATATTCTTATTACATATGTTTACATGATAAAATAAGATATACTCTGGTTTCATTAATATAACTCCTCCACGCCTAAGAGAAAAAATTACAGTTGAATAACTTAATTTTTCAAGGATATTTCTTCTAAAGGATTCATCGTTTCTTGACCTGTAACTTTTGGAACCTTTGTTCTTAGAGTGGGATAATACTTTTTGATTAAGAATAAAATACAGATAATAATTACTATGTAAATAAAAATGGTATATAAACTAATATTATTATAGTGAAAAGGTATTGTTTTTATTGACGAAATTTTTCTTTGTGTGTTTTTCAACTGCATATCTAAATGCTTAACTTCATCGAGATTGATGTCGTCCAAATGGATTGGATCGATGTCCATAATATGAAGATGCTTCTTTTCGTCGGGTAGTTCAATCGTCGGTATTTTAAAATGTTTAATAAATGGGTTTACATTTTGATATGTTTTCAAACATGATTTGTCAATTTTAAAACTACACATTTTTGGAACTGTAATTACATAGGTTCCGTTCAATATTACCTTTTCTACTATATTGGAACAATTACTAGTACCTATAGTTGCTTTAACAGTAATAATTAACCACTTATTATTTAATAGTTTTTGAATTTTTGTTTTTGTTAAATAGCTACTCCGAATTTCACAGTTTTTATGATTTGCACTAAAACTAATTAAATCAACTTCGTACGGATTGTTTTTTGATATTAAATTAGTAACTTGTTCGTTGCACAGATAATTTAACTGATTTATTTCTTTGCACTTATTATCACTCAATCCATACTGTTCGTCGTTCAACATTAGGTAAGGAAATTTTGGAATGATGATCTGATAGTATTCATTTTTTAACACAGGTGAGGAATAAAGTTTATAGTAATCGTACGAATTTAATTCTACTAAAGGAATTTCCAAAACAAATATTATTTGTTCCTGACGTATATATCCCTTAATTTTTATCGTGGAATAATAGTTGACGAGGTCCTCTTCCTCTAGATTATATGGCAATTTTAAATTTGTTAAATGAGTATTAATTTTTGATAATTCTACTTTTAAATCGTCGTGCATAATTATTGAAGGGTGTAATGAATTTAATTTAGCAAAAGTAATAGCATTTTCAATATTATCTACAATTTCTATTAATATTTCTACAGCTGAAATTAATTGACTAAAAATAGTATTTAATAAGACAAAACTATCTATTTCGTTGAAGTACAGTGTGGTAACATTTTGCAAAACATTAGCAATTTCATTTATTCTGGCTTCAAGTAATATTTGATTATGCTGTAACTTGGTCATTGACTCATTAAACACGTGCAACGCTTTATCCGTAATGCTAAGTTGTTGTTCCGCTATAATTTTTATTTGATTTTCGTTTTCCTTAATTTGTATGATAGCCGCGTCGTATCGATCGGCGTCCGATTGATCAAGATTTCCCGTAATTGATTTCCAAATTGATCCTAACCCGTTTATCAGTCCGCGTGTAGGACGTCTATTTTTATCATTACTACTTGTCACTGTCATTTGTTTGAACTTACTTTCTATTTGTGCAAATTTATATTCTAACAGATATCTATAAGTAAACATTTCATTTGCATAAGCGATACCATAATTGGTTTCATGAAATGAATTATTTAACTTATTATAATTATCAACTAACTTATTTAATTCTAATCTTATACTGGACATATCATAAATTTGTATTAATTTCCAATAATCAATTACATTATAAGCTATACCTAATTTTAATGGAAGTAATCCTTGTTCATTTGAAATTTGATTTATTTCTACGTTGGAACACTTTGCGAAGTAGATGGTTGCGGTGACGAGGGCGATGAAGAATTTTCTGCAACAATGGGTTGTCTTAAATTTTTCAAATGCACTGTCCTACCACGGTTCTTATCCGAACTTCCAACTTTTTGAATAATTGCTTTATTATTAGGAAGCAATGTTTTTAATATGAACGGACCGTTAAATTTTTCTCCGGTTTTATTTCGTTTGTATTTATAACTAGTTTCGTAAACTATTTGTCCTTCTGAAAAGGGGTTATTAACATTTTTATTCCTCGTATTTGCAACTCTTTCTTTACTTGTTATTAAATTTTCATTGACTTTATCATAGGTTAAAGCTAACTTTTCTTTGTGTTTTTGAAGATAATCGCTGTACATTTGTTTGTCGTAAAATAGATCATAAGGATCTCGTAATTTGGTATGACCTAATGTCAATTCTAATGGGGTCAAATTGGTACTAGAATGTATTGAATTATTATAAGCAATAATCGCATACTTTATTAAGGTCGTTACTGCTTCATTGTGTTTTGTTTTCAATAACCTAATATGTTCAGCTAAAGTAGAATGAAATCTTTCTATTATTCCATCAGATTCTGGATGATGAGGGGTCGTAAAATGAATTTTAATTTTGTGCGATTCGAGCAACTCTTCGATTATGTGATTGTGAAATTCTAAACCTTGATCTGCGCTGATAGTTTCTGGTGTTCCGTAGAATGAAAAATAATTAATTAAGGCGTTTAAAATATCTACCGCGTTTTTGGATTTAATTTCGATTGCCTGACCTAACTTTGTAAATGCATCAACAATAGTTAAAAATTTATTATTTTCTGCCGTATAAACATCGATATGTAATTTTTCAAAAGGCCGATGTGGTGTATCCGTTAACATCATTGCAATCCTAGGTGGATTCCTTTCGTATTTACTTCTTTTACATCTTTCACAATTAGCAATGAACTTTGCTACGTGTTCTTGCATGAGGGGGAAATAATACTTTCTTTGCAATTGTTTTAAAGTTTCGGAAATACCGCGGTGGTTCGTTTTACCTTCATGCTGATTTCGTATGGCAATTTCTATCATGTCTGGCTCGTGTAAAATTTCTCTTCTCTCCGTACAATAAATTAACTCGGGTCCATTTACATTAAATAGTTTTTGTACTACTCTATTAAATTGTTGAAATAGTGTTTCCGTTTCGAAATACATATAATATTTTTTTGATTCTGTCGTATATTCTTTTAAAAATTTGATTATGCTTTCTTCATCATTACTATTGATCTGAACATGATATCGTTTGATTTTACCTATTGTCTCTATTTTGACAGGTTTCATGAGTGCGTGTACTTCATATATAAAATACTGATTTGGTTTTGAATCTATTACATCTGAACATATTTTAATATTAACTATTTCTTTGTTACGACTTACCGAATTTATAGTGTCCGAATCGTCTAATTGTTCTATAATTGAATCTAACCCTTCTTCGGTCATAATATTATTTTCCCATTGATCATTATTTAATAATTCATCAATTTCATTTTCATCAAAATTATTGATCATGGATTCATTTTCTATTGCATTTACATCTATTTCCATATTTCTATCATGATAATTATTATCTTCTAACTGATATATTTCTATAATAAATTGATTTCCGAATACATAATCTATCATATGACGTACCTTTTCAAATTTTAATTTATCTAATCCGCTACCTAGCCTTGGCATTGCTAAATTCTTAATATTATTTTTCACACAAAATTCTTTCATATTAATCAAACATCTAAACAGGGTTTCGTAAGTTGGTTTTTCGTTATATTTATCTTTAGTTATTAAATAGAAAATATATCTTTGATTTTCTCTCAAATGAACAAATGAGTTTAATTGTGGATTTTGGTTTTTTAGATGTGAAACTTGTCCATATCTTTGTTTGAATTCGATAGCTATTCCGGCATTCATATACAAATCTTTACTAACGCAATGGCATAAGGAAAATTCCGGAGGAGATTCAAAGAGATCTCCAATTTTTTCTATAATTGTGGGAGAATTTAATATTTGTTTATAAGCAAATTTTGTTTCAAAATCTTTAAAACTAAGATTATTATCGTTGTTGATTTCCACCCTACTTAACGCATCCGCATTACTATTGTGACCTTTTTATATATGATTTCGTAATCATACTCTTCTAACTTAATTTTCCACCTTTGTAATTTTGAATTTGGCTCCTTCAATTTCGACAGCCAAACTAAAGGGCGGTGATCCGAATAAATAACGAATTTTCGACCATACAAGTAAGGCCTAAAATATTTCACTCCCCAAATTACAGCTAATAATTCTTTTTCAATCGTACTGTATTTTCTTTCCGAGTCATTTAGAGTTCTCGATGCATAGCAAATCGGTTTGTCCGACCCTACAGTTCCCTGGGATAAAACGGCACCGATTGCCACGTTTGAGGCGTCCGTTGACACTATAAAGGGTTTATCAAAATCTGGATATTGCAATATGGGATGATTAACTAAAATATTTTTACATCTATTAAATGAATCTATGAATTCCTTGGTGTGCTCGATTTTGTGTCCTTTCTTCAAACACATGGTTAGCGGTTTTGTTACCTTAGCGTAATCTTTAATAAATTTTCTATAATATCCCGTTAAGCCTAAAAATCCTTTAATTTCTTTTGTGGTTCTCGGAATTGGGTAGTTTATTACTGCGTTAATTTTTGCTGGATTCGGTTTAACCCCTTCCGTCGTAATAACATGACCTAAAAATTGAGCCTCTTTTTTTAGAAATTCTGACTTGTCCATTTGTATCTTAAAGTTTGCTTTTCTTAGCCTATCAAATACTAATCTTAATTTTTCAATATGTTCCTGCAAGGATGTAGAAAATATCACTATATCATCTAAATAAACAATGCATGCTTCATTTTGTATTCCGCGTAAAATGTTATCCATTACCCGTTGAAAGGTCGCCGGGGCATTTTTTAAACCAAAAGGCATGCGTTTATATTCATAATGACCTCGCGGTGTCGAAAAAGCCGTTTTTTCTCGATCTTTAGGGTCCACCTCGATTTGGTGATAACCCGATGTCAAATCAATTGTTGAAAAATACAAACATTTTCCTAACTTATCTAATATCTCCGATACAAGAGGAATTGGATATCGGTCATCAATACATTTTTCATTGAGGGATCGATAATCGATCACCATACGAAACTTTTGCACTCCTGTTGCATCTAATTTTTTTTGAATAACAATTACCGGACTACTCCAAGGGCTGTGTGAAGGTTGTATAATATCATTAGCTAAAAGTTCGTTAACTTGGTTTTCTACCTCACGTTGTTGTGAATGTGGCATTCGATATGCTTTTTTAAATACCGGTACGTCATCGGTAGTTTTTATTTCGTGCTTCACAATATTAGTAAACGTTAAAGGTAGTTCGGTACTATGAAAAACGTCTCGGTATTCATAACAAATCTTTTTTATTGCCCTACTTTCTTCTTCATTTAAATGATCTAACCTAAGATTTTTCAAATTTTCTTTTAGTATCCTATCTTTATTTGTATCGTATTCAATTTCTACCATTTCTGTATCTTCTGTTTCTAATACATTTAAGGGTTCTACCTTCACTAATTTTTCTGATTCACTACTATTTGTAATACTAATAATTGCTTCCCTATTTTTTATTTTTACTAAACATTGGGGAATCTCTACCCCTTCAGCCAACTTTTTGTATTCGACTATGCCTACATCTAAATTATTCGAATTTATGGGAACTTTTACAAATTGTTGTTGCCGCGGTTGTAGTTTAAATTGTTTTGTTTCTAATGGTTCAAAATATATCGGTATTACTCCGTGTTTAGTATATAAAACGTTTTTCTTTAAATCAATATTTGCGCCTAAATGTCTTAATAAATCCATACCTATTAATCCATCATATCTAGGATTAAAGTCAAATATGCAAAAGTCATAATATTCTTTAGTTTTAAAAGTTTTCGGCAACGGAATTCGTACAACGTGTTTATGAAATGTAGTATTATGAGCCGATCGAATTTTAAAAGGTTTTTCCTTAATAAACTTTTTATAATATTTTTCAACTACGCGTGGCGAAATTAAAGTTTTTGTGGATCCCGTATCTAACATAAGTTTAAAATTTAACATGAGGAATTTTTATATATGGCAATGCGGACGTATTAATATTTGTAACATCAATTATGTCATATCGTTTGGTGGGTGGTCCCATTGAAAATTTTGTTCTTCGCGTTCTTCGTTATTAATTATACCGTTTTGTTCAACTTCCGTTTGATACAACTCTTCCGATACAAATTTTGGAGTATTAAAGGTGTTTTGGGGTCGTCTGGAATTTCCGCTAGATGTGTCCATTGGCTCTGGACGAAATTGTCTGGATTTATTTTCACTGAAATTTGGTGTTTGCCTATTTGTATTATTTTGATAATTTTGGTTTTGTCGAAACGGTGTCTGTGATTGAAATGGTTTATAATAAGTACTATTATTATTTCTATAATTTGTATAACGCGAATTTCCTGAATTTCCGCTATTAAAATTTTTATTAAAATTATTATTAAAATTATGGTTAAAGTGAGGTCTAGAATTAAAATATGTAGGTTTGTTTTGCTGGTATGTTGGAGTATTAGAATTACTTTGATAATTATAATGCGGAATTGCATTATACGTATGTTGACCTATTGCGCGTGGTTTATTCGAGTTTACATTACTATTATTAATTGAAAAATTATTTTTTGAATACGCAAAATTTTCTTCTTCTATCACAAAACTAATCGCTTGTTCCAAGTTATCTGGTTTCCTTAATCTAATAGGCAAATTATTATTGATACCCCTTAAATATGCGTCTAGCGCTTGTTTTTCATATATTTGAATTTTCATTTGTCGCGCGCTTACATCAGTTTCCTCTAATTGTAATTTTGTTAAAATTAAGCTTAATAAATCTTGGCACCTATTACCAAATGTTACCGCATTTTCGTTCCTTTGTTGTTTAGCATGAAGTAGATCCCCAAGTAAGCATTTTTCGTCTCGCGGATCCGAAAAGAATCTCAAAAGTAATTGTTTTATTGCATTCCAGTTACTTAAATTTCCACGACTACCTACTAATTCAAGAGCGCGTCCTTTTAATTTTCCTATTACCGCTCTAAGTAAAAATTCATTTTGTGGATTGTTAACGTTTATTCTATCAGTATAATTATTAAGCAAATATTCGCTAGCCTGAATAAAAATAGCTAATGTAGCACAGTTACCATCAAAATCTGGTACACTGTCTATATGAAATTTTTCTAACTTTGGTACTGCCATTATAGTTACTTCCCTACGAAGAGGACTTCTGTCACGGCAATTTTCTTCCAAATCGGACATAAACAATTGATTAAAATCAATATACGTAAGGATCAATAATATCCTGGTTATAATTAGTTTTCGCTTAATTGACGTTCCCGATTCAATACAATTACTATAAATCTTTAGGTAAAGTAAAAAGGAACTTACAGGATTTGTTGACTTTTCATCCTTGAGTTGATCTGTTCGTGGTTCCTATATTTCTCCAATTGCTGCAGCTTCGGCGAAGTTGTCCTTAACTGCCAAAATTGTCGATTTCCTAGTAGGCGATATTAGTCCTCCTGGTTATCTTCAATTTAGTTTTTGGTTGCCCAACCTCGGCGATGCACTCCTAGTGATGGGCTGCTTGTTCAATTTTGCAAAGGCAAAGTCCGTGAATCGTTAAAACAAACACTACTAATTCGCGATTTTGTCGAATTTAATAGCTCGGACTTATCCTACCGACTGCGCCAAATATATTTAGGCCTTTGAAATTAGATTTTTTAAAAAAATACAAAATTACTCAAAACCTAAACTTTACTTCGAGAATGTAAAATACAGACTGACTTAGTAGTTGGCAAGTTGTTTGAAGAACAATTTGTCAACTTTACAAAAATTTACTTATCTAATACATTGGTTAAAATTACAATTATGATTATACTTTTATAATATTCTTATTACATATGTTTACATGATAAAATAAGATATACTCTGGTTTCATTAATATAACTTGCTGTATCGGTAATTTCAATTTACACTTCTTACTAATTTAAGTAACGGATAAAAAAAACGTTAGACTGCGATAGGTATTTAATATTACCAAACATAAAAAATTAAAAGCCATTGGCTTACAAAATTCAAAAAAAAATACTTAAAACACAAGGATGGAGCCCTAACTCCTATATAAAATAACGGCCAGCAGGCGTAAACACATGCCCAAAAGGCTAAGGCACAAATTTTCCAAAAACGGCTCACAGTTCATAATACTGTTAGGCTACAAATTCTGATCACTGCTCTAGGGGCAATACTTAAGTTCATCTCAATGGAGATATTCTAGGTGAATGACAACAAACAACATGCTCAAGGGGCTCACGGGAAGAAAAAAGTTGAATTAACACAAAGATTCAAAACAAAAATGCCAACGGGCATAAATCACAAAAATTGCCTAAGGGCATATTAACTAAAAAGGTACACAAAGAATATGCTAACGGGCATAACGAAATAACTTGCCAACGGGCCAACTCAACTAAACGGTAATACAAAAATTCAAAAATAAAAAATGCCAACGGGCATACTAAACTAATGATAACACAAAAAAGATTAAACAAATGCCAACGGGCAAACTATACTGAACGGTAATACAAAAAAATAATAAAAAAATAAAAAATGCCAACGGGCATACTAACTAAAAGGTACAAAAAATGCAATTCAAAAAATTATAAAATAGTGGATCCTAAAGCCGATAAAAACACGGGATCTAACTATCCTATACAGGGTAAGACAAAACTAATACGAAAAAGTTAATTACTAATTATAACACTATGACTAAGATCAATTGAATATTTACATCAGGACTGAAAAGTTAGGCAGGGGAGGATTTTATGTCTTTAATATGCCATCTGCCTACATTTTTTCCATTTTCATCGGCTAATTCATACGTCAAATCTCCATGTTTGCGTACGACTGTGCATTTAATAAATTTAGGGGCCAGTTTGGCCGCAAATTTCTTGGTAGCGTCAGATAGTACATAATTTTTCTTCCACACGGTATCACCTACTTGAAATGCTAAAGGGCGTTTCCTAAGGTCGTAGTGGGTTTTACTGGCAAGGTATGATTTATTTAAATTTTTTCGCACTTCCTCAAAAAGGGCTGGCAACTGTTGTTGGGTTTCATCCCAACGAATTCGTTCGTCTAGTTTTATAACTTGAGTGGGGTCGGGAACGGGGCCATAATACGCACCATCAATCGGGAGGTATCTTCCAAAAACTAAGAAGGAGGGCGAAAAGTTCGTGACTTCATGTTTTGCGGTATTGATAGCCATCGCTATCTTATAAATATTTTCGTCCCACCTTGTATGATCGGTTTTAATGTATGACGATATGGCGGTTACTAATACTCGATTAACCCTTTCTGTTGGGTTGAATTGTGGATGATAGCGAGCATTAAACCAAATTTTTTGGACATTATATTTTGAAGTCAACTCGTGGAATAAATGGGACGTGAATTGGACGCCATTGTCGCATAATATTATTTGCGGAATTCCATAGACCAGGAAGACTTGTTCTTCAATAAAGCGGACAATTGAGGCAGCCGTTGCCTTAGGTAATGGTTTCACTATTACGTATTTAGTGAACCAATCTGTGATTACTAAGAGATGCTGGTTGCCTTTTTTCGATCTGGGCAATGGCCCAAGTAAATCCATAGAAATGAGTTGAAACGGGTACGATACTTGTTTAGGTTTTCCCATAAACCCTGGTCTAGCCTGTTGGGAACTTTTTTGGGAACAACAAATGTCACAATTAAGTACGTAATTTTTCACATCGTGATTCATTTTTGGCCAGTAGTATAGTTCTAGGACTCGCGCTAAGGTTTTAGAGATTCCAAAATGTCCTGCGGTAGCGTCATCATGGCATTGTCGGAGGATTTCCGCTCTATTGGCCCTAGGCACTACTAGCTTAAATTCGGGAAGGTTAGATACGGTAGGGTTGGACGACGGAATAAGTTTGTAAATCAGATCGTCTTGAACACTGAACTGGGGGTAGTCTTTAGGATTCATAGTAATTTTCTCTTGGAAATCTATGTACCACGGGTCTTTAATTATGTCGGTGGTTTTCAACAAACACACATCGCGCGATAGTACGTCCGGTACTATATTCAATTTGCCCGGTCGATGGCGGACATCAAATGAGTGTTGCGCGAGTTTCAAGGACCAGCGCGCTAGGCGTCCTGAGGATTCGTTAAATCGGTTAAGCCACTGAAGAGCTGAGCAATCGGTTATGACGACGAAGTGCGTCCCCTCGATATACCCGCGGAATTTATTTATGGCAAAAAGTATGGCTAATAACTCTCGCTCCGTAGCGTGGTATTTCTGTTCAGCGGAAGTTAGGGCGCGACTAGCGTACGCGATAGGGTGTTCTAAACCGTCTTTCTCCTGGAATAACACTACGCCTAAACCTACGGCACTGGAGTCGGTTTGCAGGAAAAATGGCTTCGAAAAATCGGGGGAAATTAATACAGGGGCGGTCGAAATTAAAATTTTAATTTTCTCGAAGGCTTCCTCAGCCTCCGAGGTCCAAGTAATGGTTTGGCCTTTCTTTTTATTTTTAATTAACGCCGTTATCGGAGACGAAATAGTAGAAAGGTCCGGTAGGAATATTCTATAGTAACTAACCAGGCCAATAAGGCGTTTAACCTCCGTGGTGGTCTTAGGGGTTTTAAATCTTTGAATACATTCCACCTTTGCAGGGTCGGTACGAAGACCAGTTTGGTCTACAACAAAGCCAAGAAAAGTCAGAGACTTCAAGCAAAAATGGCACTTTTCTAAATTAGTGCGAAACCCGGCGGCTTTAAGACGTTCGAAAACTTCAGTAAGTGTTTCCAAATGCTCCTCAAAAGTTTCAGAGACGACCATGATGTCGTCGAGATAAACAAAAACCCGACCTGCGTTAATAAGGGGTCGTAAGGTAGCGTCCATAGCTCGTTGTAGCGTTTGGGGGGAGTTCGATAATCCAAAGGGCATTACTCTAAATTCAAATTGTCCACGTCCAGGGACACAAAAGGCCGTTTTTGGTCGAGATCGCTCTGTCAAGGCAATTTGCCAAAAGGCTTTACGTAAATCTATGGTCGAAAAATATTTAGTGTCTCTTAAACGATTTAATATAGAGTCTACTCGGGGAATAGAGTAAGCATCGCGTTTTGTCACTTCGTTAATCCACCGGCCATCATAACAAAAGCGGAAATCTCCATTTTTCTTTTTTACTAACAAAAAAGGACTACTATATGGAGAATTGGAGGGTTGAATAACTCCATCACGAAGCATCTCGTCAATTTCGCGATGTAAGTGCGCTTGCATAGCGGGGGATAAGGGGTATTGTCGTTTCCTAAAAGGGGGGGTCGTACCGGTGTCAATATCATGGGTGGCTACCGTGACACAACCAGAGGCGGCTTTACTTAGGGACTCAAATTTAGCAATAACAACAGTCAAAGCATCTTGTTGTTCTGGTGTGAGGGGGACTCTATCCTCTGAAGAGGGTGGGGGCGCAATGGAATTTTGTTCTAAATTTTCAAACGGTTTAATATCGTGAGGTAACTTTTCTAATTCATTAGCTTCAAGGGACGAGATTATAATAGGATCATTGGGGAAAACTTGATCATTATTCGATATGGGTTGGGGGGGGTGAATTTCAATTTTTGACTCCGGCATACTCCATCGTGAATTTTCGTAATCTAGCGTGAGGTTAAAAGCACGGAGAAAGTCAGCACCCATTAAAAAGGCATGCGGGACAGAGGGGACTATCAAGAAAAATATCGACTGGGTCACGTTATTTAATGTGATCTTAATAGAAATTTGGCCTAGAACCTTAGACTTAGCCCCATTGGCAATGCTTATACCAAAAGTAGAGGTAGGTTGATAATTAAGTAAATTTTTTTCTTTTAAAAACTCAATTCCCTTAAATCCAATGATGCTATTAGTCGCGCCGGAGTCTAATAAAGATAAGAAAGAGGTATTGACAATCGAAACTTCTAAAAAGGGTCGATTATCCTGAGGGGCTTTTAAGAATAATTGGTTTAAATTATCCATATCAGGAGATGAGGGGGTTCCGAAAGTTAGGGCCACGTTGAAAGTGTGACAAAAATCTGAGCCGATAATGAAAGTTTCTTGCACCTCAGGTGCTATCAAAAAGGAAACCGCCTTAGTTTGGTTATTATACGTTATGTTAAAAATTGCGGTACCGATAACAGGTAAACTAGAACCATCAGCTATTTTAATTTGGGACTCTCCCATTGATTTAATGTGCTGAGCGCGTTGTAACTGCAAAAATTTTAAACCATATTCACCGATAACGGAATTCGTGGCCCCGGTGTCCACAAGCGCAGGGATTTCCATGTTAAACAAATTTAAATATAAAAATAGCCGTCGATCACGGGGAGGAGACTGAGTGGTGAACACAGGTTCTAATGCGGGCCCAGTGTTTTTAAAAAATGTCGTGATCTGCGTTAGCCAGTCCGCCCATTTTACAGTATCATGTTCAAATTTTCTATTACTTACTTTTTGTATCGATAATTCGGGCTTAACATGCGGGATAACAAAAAAATTTTTTATTTTGCTTAACCAAGCATTCCATTTAATTTTATCAACTTCAAATTTAACTGGCGGCAATTTATTTTTTATATGGTTTTCGGGAGCGCGGGGTTTGAAGTTGAGTTTTAACGACATTAGTGGCCGGATGGGGGAGGGGTTGGATTGAATGAGATGCCTCGGCCTCTCCCGCGTCTTCCTGTAAAATTGCCTCGAGTGGACTCTCGGGTTGTTCGAGGTTGTGTCGAATTTAAGTTGGTCAAGCATGGGTTGGCGGACACAGGGTTGACCACTAGAGGAGTGCCGCCAAGTTCGTTTCCCGACTTAAGACAACGCGGGCAGCGGTTTTTCGTTACATTACTCAAACCGCAAGAAAAGCAAAAAATGCGACGTTCGGCGGGACACTGGGAATATCTATGATTTTTTTCGCGGCAATTCCAACAAATTAATTCAGGTTGGTTACTAGGGATTTCACTAGCTATCTTTGGGGGGGGTAAGGCACTCGCACGGGCCGCTTCAAGGTCTAGTTGTGCCAACTGGCCGGAAATTGACTCGAGGGATTTAGAATGTGCTCGGTATAAGGAATTTCTTATCTTTAATTCGTGAATGCGTTTGCATTTACTTTTTAACTCCTCTAGTGAAACGTAATCGGACGATATTAAAATAGAAGCAAAATAAGGTTGTATGCCGCGCAAAATTATTTGAATTATTTCCGCTTCCGATACTGGGCGTTCTAATTTTTTCGACAAAGATTCTACGGCCGTCAAATAAGTAAAAATATTTTCATTCCCCTGGGTACTATTTTGAAATTTTCGTTCCAAATTAACTTGGAAATCTGACGGTAGGTATTCAGCCTTTAGAAGTTTCACTAACTCCGGCCAATCCTTGGCTTTTGCTTTTGCTATTCTTACAAAATGTATCGCCTCGGGACTAAAAAGATCAGTGGCGGCATCAAAAAGATTCTGGTGGGTAGCGCCACGGGCTATACGCAAATCCTCAATTTCCTCTAAAAAAGTTAAGATATCTTTTGAATCCGAGTGGCCTTTATATTGAGTAAATCGCCACTTAAAGACTTGTACGCTTTTTTCGCGCGGGGGGGGAAGATTAGTCACATCCGCACTACACATACTTAAATTATCTAACATTTTACCCTCTTTTTCTAAAAATTCTTTCTCATAAGACGTTAACTGTGACGATAATTGTTCTAAAATAATTTGTCTATCGGGGTGACCTTTGTTATTGACAATTAAAATCCTACTCTTTACGTGCTCAATCTTTGTTTCGACTAACTTAATTAATTCTTCGTCCCAGGGTTTCTCAAGACTAATTTTAATTGTTCCCAATGACTCCACTAATTCATCAAAATTTCTCTCCCATGAATAAGGGTTTAATTTTTGCGGGGTTTTCTTTTTATTACTAAGGGCAATATCCATTTGCGCGCAACGAGAAGTTCTTGAAATTTTTGGAATAATTGATCTGGACAAAAGTTCAAAATCTAATTCAAGATTGTTTAAAAACTTCGCTTCCATTTTTATGCTTACTAATTACAGCTTGGTATTTAAACGATAAGAAAACGCAACCCGAACGAAAGCACGGTTGACCTCGCCTCGTGCTTGAATAAATACAAAGATACCGCGACACCTTGTCTTGGTTACAATTACTAGTTATTATTTTAAATTCACGATATAAATTTACCACAAAATTTTGGGATTCGAGCTCCACGATTAGGGCGCCATTTGTTACAGTTACTTTACTTAATTCAAAGGACATAAAAAAATTGACGCTAAAAGATAAACAACGATACGGGAACCCGGACTAGCTCTGACGGGGGGGGTACTGAAATTATCAAAAATAACACACGGGTCGTCTTCATTCCAAGACTAAGAGTTTGGAATAAAGATGCGGCGGTGAGATCTCCATTACAATTAGCTTTCTCTGAAAATAAAATAAACAAAAACATAAAGGGGCGACAGGTTTATTTTGACTCAACAGTATCTCAAAACTTTAACAAGGGACAGAAATGAATATAACAAACTTAACTTATTAATAATCAAGCTAAGATCGATCTTTCCATGACTCTACTTAAGATTACAAACATTATCCTATACTACACAATACAAAAAATAACAATTACAAATGGCGGTACAAATCCGCTCATGTATTAAAATTGCGGCCACAATGGCACGGATGAAGATTAAAATCTCTTTCTGACACTTCACTATAACGTAAATAATAAGTACACTTACTTGGCGGTTTAACTTGTGGAGATCTCACAATGGCCTCGGTTTCCTTTACAGCAGCAAGGGATCACGACTATGTGCGGTAACATACAATAATTAAGATGGCAAACAACCATCTCCCAACAGGACTACCGGCTTCTTTAACAAGGGCTCTCAAAGCGTGGCAACAATGGACACTGGCGTCCTTGATTCATACGACAAAATCGGTTTTACCGACTTGACACTGCATTTCTCGACAAAACGGTAATTTTAATTTCTCAAAACTTATTATTGAACTCAACAAACATTACAGTCGCACGAAACCCAAAACTTTATAACTACGGTGGGTATTAATTCCCTCCACTCCAAAAACAACAGGTTACTTAGTTGGTCGTTCGACTTAAAGTGAGTAAAGCCAACGCCCTTCCTTTCTGCCAAGACAAGATTCGCCACCCCACCATCTCGATTATTTCCGCTCGCACTTGCGGCAAATTTAAAACTTTGCAAAGTGGAGATGTAATCGTAACAAAATAATAATTTGAATTTAACAAATCTAAGTTCTTTAATTCACTATTACAAGTTCAGATCTTCAAGTTATAATTTGCAATCACAATTTGTCTTTAACAATGCTAAGTTGCGTATTTGTCTATTACAAGTTCAGATCTTCAAATTATAATTTGCAATAATAATTAGCAGCTATCAATTTTAAGTTCTGTATTTGACAATTACAAGTTCAGATCTTCAAGTTATAATTTGCACTAATAATTTGTATTTAACAATTAGAAGTTCTGTATTTGTCTATTACAAGTTCAGATCTTCAAATTATAATTTGCACTAATAATTTGTATTTAACAATTAGAAGTTCTGTATTTGACAATTACCAGTTCAGATCTTCAAGTTATAATTTGCACTAATAATTTGTATTTAACAATTAGAAGTTCTGTATTTGACAATTACCAGTTCAGATCTTCAAGTTATAATTAGAAATAATAATTAGAAGCTATCAATTTTGAGTTCTGTATTTGACAATTACAAGTTCAGATCTTCAAGTTATAATTTGCAATAATAATTAGAAGCTATCAATTTTAAGTTCTGTATTTGACAATTACTAGTTCAGATCTTCAAGTATAATTTGAAATAATAATTGAATTTAACAAATCTAAGTTCAGTAATTCACTATAACAAGTTCAGATCTTCAAGTTATAATTTACAATAATAATTAGAAGCTATCAATTTTAGTTCTGTATTTGACAAATACAAGTTCAGAACTACAAGTTATAATTTGCAATAATAATTAGAAGCTATCAATTTTAAGTTCTGTATTTGAGAATTACAAGTACAGATCTTCAAATTATTATTTGCAATAATAATTAGAAGATATCAATTTTAAGTTCTGCATTTGACAATTAAAAGTTCAGATCTTCAAGTTATTATTTGCAATAATAATTAGAAGCTATCAATTTTAAGTTCTGTATTTGACAATTACAAGTTCACATCTTCAAGTTATAATTTGAAATAATAATTAGAAGCTATCAATTTTAAGTTCTGTATTTGACAATTACAAGTTCAGTTCTTCAAGTTATAATTTGCAATAATAATTAGAAGCTATCAATTTTAAGTTCTGTATTTGACAATTACTAGTTCAGATCTTCTAGTTATAATTTGAAATAATAATTTGAATTTAACAAATCTAAGTTCTGTAATTCACTATTACAAGTTCAGATCTTCAAGTTATAATTTACAATAATAATTAGAAACTATCAATTTTAAATTCTGTATTTGACAATTACAAGTTCAGATCTTCAAGTTATAATTTGCACTAATAATTTGTATTTAACAATTAGAAGTTCTGTATTTGACAATTACCAGTTCAGATCTTCTAGTTATAATTTGTAATAATAATAAGAAGCTATCAATTTTAAGTTCTGTATTTGACAATTACAAGTTCAGATCTTCAAGTTATAATTTGCAATAATAATTAGAAGCTATCAATTTTAAGTTCTGTATTTGACAATTACTAGTTCAGATCTTCAAGTTATAATTTGAAATAATAATTTGAATTTAACAAATCTAAGTTCTGTAATTCACTATTACTAGTTCAGATCTTCATGTCATAATTTGAAATAATAATTTGAATTTAACAAATCTAAGTTCTGTAATTCACTATTACTAGTTCAGATCTTCAAGTTATAATTTACAATAATATTTAGTAGCTATCAATTTTAGTTCTGTATTTGACAAATACAAGTTCAGATCTTCAAGTTATAATTTGCAATAATAATTAGAAGCTATCAATTTTAAGTTCAGTATTTGATAATTACTAGTTCAGATCTTCAAGTTATAATTTGAAATAATAATTTGAATTTAAAAAATTTAAGTTCTGTAATTCACTATTACAAGTTCAGATCTTCAAGATATAATTTACAATAATAATTATAAGCTATCAATTTTAAGTTCTGTATTTGACTATTACTAGTTCAGATCTTCAAGTTATAATTTGCAATAATAATTAGAAGCTATCAATTTTAAGTTCTGAATTTGACAATTACAAGTTCAGATCTGCAAGTTATAATTTGCACTAATAATTTGTATTTAACAATTAGAAGTTCTGTATTTGACAATCACAAGTTCAGAACTACAAGTTATAATTTGCAATAATAATTAGAAGCTATCAATTTTAAGTTCTGTATTTGACAATTACTAGTTCAGATCATCAAATAATAATTTCAAATAATAATTTGAATTTAACAAATCTAAGTTCTGTAATTCACTATTACAAGTTCAGATCTTCAAGTTATAATTTACAATAATAATTAGAAGCTATCACTTTTAAGTGCTGTATTTGACAATTACTAGTTCAGATCTTCAAGTTATAATTTGCACTAATATTTTGGATTTAACAATTCGAAGTTCTGTATTTGACTATTACAAGTTCAGATCTTCTAGTCATAATTTGAATAATAATTATAAGCTATCAATTTTAAGTTCTGTATTTGACAATTACAAGTACAGATCTACAAGTTATAATTTGCAATAATAATTGGAAGCTATCAATTTTAAGTTCTGTATTTGACAATTACTAGTTCAGATCTTCAAGTTATAATTAGAAATAATAATTTGAATTTGACAAATCTAAGTTCTGTAATTCACTATTACAAGTTCAGATCTTCAAGTTATAATTTACAATAATAATTAGAAGCTATCAATTTTAAGTTCTGTATTTGACAATTACAAGTTGAGATCTACAAGTTATAATTTGCACTAATAATTTGTATTTAACAATTAGAAGTTCTGTATTTGACAATTCAAGTTCAGATATTCAAGTTATAATTTGAAATAATAATTAGAAGCTATCAATTTTAAGTTCTGTATTTGACAATTACAAGTTCAGATCTTCAAGTTATAATTTGCAATAATAATTAGAAGCTATCAATTTTAAGTTCTGTATTTGACAATTACTAGTTCAGATCTTCAAGTTATAATTTGAAATAATAATTTGAATTTAACAAATCTAAGTTCTGTAATTCACTATTACAAGTTCAGATCTTCAAGTTATAATTTACAATAATAATTAGAAGCTATAAATTTTAAGTTCTGTATTTGACAATTACAAGTTCAGATCTTCAAGTTATAATTTGCACTAATAATTTGTATTTAACAATTAGAAGTTCTGTATTTGACAATTACCAGTTCAGATCTTCAAGTTATAATTTGCACTAATAATTTGTATTTAACAATTAGAAGTTCTGTATTTGACAATTACAAGTTCAGATCTACAAGTTATAATTTGCAATAATAATTAGAAGCTATCAATTTTAAGTTCTGTATTAGACAATTACTAGTTCAGATCTTCAAGTTATAATTTGCACTAATAATTTGTATTTAACAATTAGAAGTTCTGTATTTGACTATTACAAGTTCAGATCTTCGAATTATTATTTGCAATCTTAGTTTGAATTTAACAAATCTAAGTTCTGTAATTCACTATTACAAGTTCAGATCTTCAAGTTATAATTTACAATAATAATTAGAAGCTATCAATTTTAAGTTCTGTATTTGACAATTACAAGTTCAGATCTTCAAGTTATAATTTGCACTAATAATTTGTATTTAACAATTAGAAGTTCTGTATTTGACAATTACAAGTTCAGATCTTCAAGTTATAATTTGCAATAATAATTAGAAGCTATTAATTTTAAATTCTGTATTTGACAATTACAAGTTCAGATCTTCAAGTTATAATTTGAAATAATAATTAGAAGCTATCAATTTTAAGTGCTGTATTTGACAATTACTAGTTCAGATCTTCAAGTTATAATTTGCACTAATAATTTGTATTTAACAATTAGAAGTTCTGTATTTGACAATTACAAGTTCAGATCTTCAAGTTATAATTTTCACTAATAATTTGTATTTAACAATTAGAAGTTCTGTATTTGACAATTACAAGTTCAGATCTTCAAGTTATAATTTGCAATAATAATTAGAAGCTATCAATTTTAAGTTCTGTATTTGACAATTACTAGTTCAGATCTTCAAGTTATAATTAGAAATAATAATTTGAATTTGACAAATCTAAGTTCTGTAATTCACTATTACAAGTTCAGATCTTCAAGTTATAATTTACAATAATAATTAGAAGCTATCAATTTTAAGTTCTGTATTTGACAATTACAAGTTGAGATCTACAAGTTATAATTTGCACTAATAATTTGTATTTAACAATTAGAAGTTCTGTATTTGACAATTACAAGTTCAGATCTTCAAGTTATAATTTGAAATAATAATTAGAAGCTCACAATTTTAAGTTCTGTATTTGACAATTAGAAGTTCAGATCTTCAAGTTATAATTTGCAATAATAATTAGAAGCTATCAATTTTAAGTTCTGTATTTGACAATTACTAGTTCAGATCTTCAAGTTATAATTTGAAATAATAATTTGAATTTAACAAATCTAAGTTCTGTAATTCACTATTACAAGTTCAGATCTTCAAGTTATAATTTACAATAATAATTAGAAGCTATCAATTTTAAGTTCTGTATTTGACAATTACAAGTTCAGAACTTCAAGTTATAATTTGCACTAATAATTTGTATTTAACAATTAGAAGTTCTGTATTTGACAATTACAAGTTCAGATCTTCAAGTTATATTTTGCAATAATAATTAGAAGCTATCAATTTTAAGTTCTGTATTTGACAATTACAAGTTCAGATCTACAAGTTATAATTTGCACTAATAATTTGTATTTAACAATTAGAAGTTCTGTATTTGACAATTACAAGTTCAGATATTCAAGTTATAATTTATAATAATAAAATGAAGTTATCAATTTTAAGTTCTGTATTTGACAATTACAAGTTCAGATCTTCAAGTTATAATTTGCAATAATAATTAGAAGCTATCAATTTTAAGTTCTGTATTTGACAATTACTAGTTCAGATCTTCAAGTTATAATTTGAAATAATAATTTGAATTTAACAAATCTAAGTTCTGTAATTCACTATTACAAGTTCAGATCTTCAAGTTATAATTTACAATAATAATTAGAAGCTATAAATTTTAAGTTCTGTATTTGACAATTACAAGTTCAGATCTTCAAGTTATAATTTGCACTAATAATTTGTATTTAACAATTAGAAGTTCTGTATTTGACAATTACAAGTTCAGATCTTCAAGTTATAATTTGCAATAATAATTAGAAGCTATCAATTTTAAGTTCTGTATTTGACAATTACTAGTTCAGATCTTCAAGTTATAATTTGAAATAATAATTTGAATTTAACAAATCTAAGTTCTGTAATTCACTATTACAAGTTCAGATCTTCAAGTTATAATTTACAATAATAATTAGAAGCTATAAATTTTAAGTTCTGTATTTGACAATTACAAGTTCAGATCTTCAAGTTATAATTTGCACTAATAATTTGTATTTAACAATTAGAAGTTCTGTATTTGACAATTACCAGTTCAGATCTTCAAGTTATAATTTGCACTAATAATTTGTATTTAACAATTAGAAGTTCTGTATTTGACAATTACAAGTTCAGATCTACAAGTTATAATTTGCAATAATAATTAGAAGCTATCAATTTTAAGTTCTGTATTAGACAATTACTAGTTCAGATCTTCAAGTTATAATTTGCACTAATAATTTGTATTTAACAATTAGAAGTTCTGTATTTGACTATTACAAGTTCAGATCTTCGAATTATTATTTGCAATCTTAGTTTGAATTTAACAAATCTAAGTTCTGTAATTCACTATTACAAGTTCAGATCTTCAAGTTATAATTTACAATAATAATTAGAAGCTATCAATTTTAAGTTCTGTATTTGACAATTACAAGTTCAGATCTTCAAGTTATAATTTGCACTAATAATTTGTATTTAACAATTAGAAGTTCTGTATTTGACAATTACAAGTTCAGATCTTCAAGTTATAATTTGCAATAATAATTAGAAGCTATTAATTTTAAATCTGTATTTGACAATTACAAGTTCAGATCTTCAAGTTATAATTTGAAATAATAATTAGAAGCTATCAATTTTAAGTGCTGTATTTGACAATTACTAGTTCAGATCTTCAAGTTATAACTTGCACTAATAATTTGTATTTAACTATTAGAAGTTCTGTATTTGACAATTACAAGTTCAGATCTTCAAGTTATAATTTTCACTAATAATTTGTATTTAACAATTAGAAGTTCTGTATTTGACAATTACAAGTTCAGATCTTCAAGTTATAATTTGCAATAATAATTGGAAGCTATCAATTTTAAGTTCTGTATTTGACAATTACTAGTTCAGATCTTCAAGTTATAATTAGAAATAATAATTTGAATTTGACAAATCTAAGTTCTGTAATTCACTATTACAAGTTCAGATCTTCAAGTTATAATTTACAATAATAATTAGAAGCTATCAATTTTAAGTTCTGTATTTGACAATTACAAGTTGAGATCTACAAGTTATAATTTGCACTAATAATTTGTATTTAACAATTAGAAGTTCTGTATTTGACAATTACAAGTTCAGATCTTCAAGTTATAATTTGAAATAATAATTAGAAGCTCACAATTTTAAGTTCTGTATTTGACAATTAGAAGTTCAGATCTTCAAGTTATAATTTGCAATAATAATTAGAAGCTATCAATTTTAAGTTCTGTATTTGACAATTACTAGTTCAGATCTTCAAGTTATAATTTGAAATAATAATTTGAATTTAACAAATCTAAGTTCTGTAATTCACTATTACAAGTTCAGATCTTCAAGTTATAATTTACAATAATAATTAGAAGCTATCAATTTTAAGTTCTGTATTTGACAATTACAAGTTCAGAACTTCAAGTTATAATTTGCACTAATAATTTGTATTTAACAATTAGAAGTTCTGTATTTGACAATTACAAGTTCAGATCTTCAAGTTATATTTTGCAATAATAATTAGAAGCTATCAATTTTAAGTTCTGTATTTGACAATTACAAGTTCAGATCTACAAGTTATAATTTGCACTAATAATTTGTATTTAACAATTAGAAGTTCTGTATTTGACAATTACAAGTTCAGATATTCAAGTTATAATTTGAAATAATAATTAGAAGTTATCAATTTTAAGTTCTGTATTTGACAATTACAAGTTCAGATCTTCAAGTTATAATTTGCAATAATAATTAGAAGCTATCAATTTCAAGTTCTGTATTTGACAATTACTAGTTCAGATCTTCAAGTTATAATTTGAAATAATAATTTGAATTTAACAAATCTAAGTTCTGTAATTCACTATTACAAGTTCAGATCTTCAAGTTATAATTTACAGTAATAATTAGAAGCTATAAATTTTAAGTTCTGTATTTGACAATTACAAGTTCAGATCTTCAAGTTATAATTTGCACTAATAATTTGTATTTAACAATTAGAAGTTCTGTATTTGACAATTACAAGTTCAGATCTTCAAGTTATAATTTGCACTAATAATTTGTATTTAACAATTAGAAGTTCTGTATTTGACAATTACAAGTTCAGATCTTCAAGTTATAATTTGCAATAATAATTAGAAGCTATCAATTTTAAGTTCTGTATTTGACAATTACTAGTTCAGATCTTCAAGTTATAATTTGCAATCACAATTTGTATTTAACAATGCTAAGTTGCGTATTTGTCTATTACAAGTTCAGATCTTCAAATGTTAATTTGCAATAATAATTAGAAGCTATCAATTATAAGTTCTCTATTTGACAATTACAAGTTCAGATCTTCAAGTTATAATTTGCAATAATAATTAGAAGCTATCAATTTTAAGTTCTGTATTTGACAATTACTAGTTCAGATCTTCAAGTAATAATTTGAATAAATAATTAAATTTAACAAATCTAAGTTCTGTAATTCACTATTACAAGTTCAGATCTACAAGTTATAATTTACAATAATAACTAGAAGCTATCAATTTTAAGTGCTGTATTTGACAATTACTAGTTCAGATCTTCAAATTATTATTTGCAATAATAATTAGAAGCTATCAATTTTAAGTTCTGCATTTGACAATTACAAGTTCAGATCTTCAAGTTATTATTTGCAATAATAATTAGAAGCTATTAATTTTAAGTTCTGTATTTGACAATTACAAGTTCAGATCTTCAAGTTATAATTTGAATTATAATTATAAGCTATCAATTTTAAGTTCTGTATTTGACAATTACAAGTACAGATCTTCAAGTTATAATTTGCAATAATAATTGGAAGCTATCAATTTTAAGTTCTGTATTTGACAATTACTAGTTCAGATCTTCAAGTTATAATTAGAAATAATAATTTGTATTTAACAATTAGAAGTTCTGTATTTGACAATTACAAGTTCAGATCTTCAAGTTATAATTTGCACTAATAATTTGTATTTAACAATTAGAAGTTCTGTATTTGACAATTACAAGTTCAGATCTTCAAGTTATAATTTGCAATAATAATTAGAAGCTATCAATTTTAAGTTCTGTATTTGACAATTACTAGTTCAGATCTTCAAGTTATAATTTGAAATAATAATTTGAATTTAACAAATCTAAGTTCTGTAATTCACTATTACAAGTTCAGATCTTCAAGTTATAATTTACAATAATAATTAGAAGTTATCAATTTTAAGTTCTGCATTTGACAATTACAAGTTCAGATCTTCAAGTTATAATTTGCACTAATAATTTGTATTTAACAATTAGAAGTTCTGTATTTGTCTATTACAAGTTCAGATCTTCAAATTATAATTTGCACTAATAATTTGTATTTAACAATTAGAAGTTCTGTATTTGACAATTACCAGTTCAGATCTTCAAGTTATAATTTGCACTAATAATTTGTATTTAACAATTAGAAGTTCCTTATTTGACAATTACCAGTTCAGATCTTCAAGTTATAATTAGAAATAATAATTTGAATTTAACAAATCTAAGTTCTGTAATTCTCTATTACAAGTTCAGATCTTCAAGTTATAATTTACAATAATAATTATAAGCTATCAATTTTAAGTTCTGTATTTGACAATTACTAGTTCAGATCTTCAAGTTATAATTTGAAATAATAATTTGAATTTAACAAATCTAAGTTCTGTAATTCTCTATTACAAGTTCAGATCTTCAAGTTATAATTTACAATAATAATTAGAAGCTATGAATATTAAGTTCTGTATTTGACATTTACTAGTTTAGATCTTCAAGTTATAATTTGAAATAATAATTTGAATTTAACAAATCTAAGTTCTTTAATTCACTATTACAAGTTCAGATCTTCAAGTTATAATTTGCAATCACAATTTGTCTTTAACAATGCTAAGTTGCGTATTTGTCTATTACAAGTTCAGATCTTCAAATTATAATTTGCAATAATAATTAGAAGCTATCAATTTTAAGTTCTGTATTTGACAATTACAAGTTCAGATCTTCAAGTTATAATTTGAAATAATAATTTGAATTTAACTAATCTAAGTTCTGTATTTACCTATTACAAATTCAGATCTTCAAGTTATAATTTACAATAGTAATTATAAGCTATCAATTTTAAGTTCTGTATTTGACAATTACTAGTTCAGATCTTCAAGTTATAATTTGAAATAATAATTTGAATTTAACAAATCTAAGTTCTGTAATTCTCTATTACAAGTTCAGATCTTCAAGTTATAATTTACAATAATAATTAGAAGCTATCAATTTTAAGTTCTGTATTTGACAATTACAAGTTCAGATCTTCAAGTTATAATTAGCACTAATAATTTGTATTTAACAATTAGAAGTTCTGTATTTGACAATTACCAGTTCAGATCTTCAAGTTATAATTTGAAATAATAATTAGAAGCTATCAATTTTGAGTTCTGTATTTGACAATTACAAGTTCAGATCTTCAAGTTATAATTTGCAATAATAATTAGAAGCTATCAATTTTAAGTTCTGTATTTGACAATTACTAGTTCAGATCTTCAAGTTATAATTTGAAATAAAAATTTGAATTTAAAAAATCTAAGTTCTGTAATTCACTATTACAAGTTCAGATCTTCAAGATATAATTTACAATAATAATTATAAGCTATCAATTTTAAGTTCTGTATTTGACAATTACTAGTTCAGATCTACAAGTTGTAATTTGAAATAATAATTTGAATTTAACAAAACTAAGTACTGTAATTCACTATTACAAGTTCAGATCTTCAAGTTATAATTTGCAATAATAATTAGAAGCTATCAATTTTAAGTTCTGTATTTGACAATTACAAGTTCAGATCTTCAAGTTATTATTTGCAATAATAATTAGAAGATATCAATTTTAAGTTCTGTATTTGACAATTACAAGTTCAGATCTTCAGGTTATAATTTACAATAATAATTAGAAGCTATCAATTTTAAGTTCTGTATTTGACAATTACTAGTTCAGATCTACAAGTTATAATTTGAAATAATAATTTGAATTTAACAAATCTAAGTTCTGTAATTCACTATTACAAGTTCAGATCTTCAAGTTATAATTTACAATAATAATTAGAAGCTATCAATTTTAAGTTCTGTATTTGACAATTACAAGTTCAGATCTTCAAGTTATAATTTGCACTAATAATTTGTATTTAACAGTTAGAAGTTCTGTATTTGACAATTACAAGTTCAGATCTTCAAGTTATAATTTGCAATAATAATTAGAAGCTATTAATTTTAAGTTCGGTATTTGACAATTACAAGTTCAGATCTACAAGTTATAATTTGAAATAATAATTAGAAGCTATCAATGTTATGTTCTGTATTTGACAATTACAAGTTCAGATCTTCAAGTTATAATTTGGAATAATAATTAGAAGCTATCAATTTTAAGTGCTGTATTTGACAATTACTAGTTCAGATCTTCAAGTTATAATTTGCACTAATAATTTGTATTTAACAATTAGAAGTTCTGTATTTGACAATTACAAGTTCAGATCTTCAAGTTATAATTTTCACTAATAATTTGTATTTAACAATTCGAAGTTCTGTATTTGTCTATTACAAGTTCAGATCTTCAAATTATAATTTGCAATAATAATTAGAAGCTATCAATTTTAAGTTCTGTATTTGACAATTACAAGTTCAGATCTTCAAGTTATAATTTGAAATAATAATTTGAATTTAACAAATCTAAGTTCTGTAATTCACTATTACAAGTTCAGATCTTCAAATTATAATTTGCAATCACAATTTGTATTTAACAATTCGAAGTTCTGTATTTACCTATTACAAATTAAGATCTTCAAGTTATAATTTACAATAATAATTATAAGCTATCAATTTTAAGTTCTGTATTTGACAATTACTAGTTCAGATCTTCAAGTTATAATTTGAAATAATAATTTGAATTTAACAAATCTAAGTTCTGTAATTCTCTATTACAAGTTCAGATCTTCAAGTTATAATTTACAATAATAATTAGAAGCTATCAATTTTAAGTTCTGTATTTGACAATTACAAGTTCAGATCTTCAAGTTATAATTTGCACTAATAATTTGTATTTAACAATTAGAAGTTCTGTATTTGACAATTACCAGTTCAGATCTTCAAGTTATAATTTGAAATAATAATTAGAAGCTATCAATTTTAAGTTCTGTATTTGACAACTACAAGTTCAGATATTCAAGTTATAATTTGCAATAATAATTAGAAGCTATCAATTTTAAGTTCTGTATTTGACAATTACTAGTTCAGATCTTCAAGTTATAATTTGAAATAATAATTGAATTTAACAAATCTAAGTTCTGTAATTCACTATTACAAGTTCAGATCTTCAAGTTATAATTTACAATAATAATTAGAAGCTATCAATTTTAAGTTCTGTATTTAACAATTACTAGTTCAGATCTTCAAGTTATAATTTGAAATAATAATTGAATTTAACAAATCTAAGTTCTGTATTTGACAATTACTAGTTCAGATCTTCAAGTTATAATTTGAAATAATAATTTGAATTTAAAAAATCTAAGTTCTGTAGTTCACTATTACAAGTTCAGATCTTCAAGATATAATTTACAATAATAATTATAAGCTATCAATTTTAAGTTCTGTATTTGACAATTACTAGTTCAGATCTACAAGTTATAATTTGAAATAATAATTTGAATTTAACAAAACTAAGTACTGTAATTCACTATTACAAGTTCAGATCTTCAAGTTATAATTTGCAATAATAATTAGAAGCTATCAATTTTAAGTTCTGTATTTGACAATTTCAAGTTCAGATCTTCAAGTTATTATTTGCAATAATAATTAGAAGATAGCAATTTTAAGTTCTGTATTTGACAATTACAAGTTCAGATCTTCAAGTTATAATTTACAATAATAATTAGAAGCTATCAATTTTAGTTCTGTATTTGACAATTACAAGTTCAGATGTTCAAGTTATAATTTGCAATAATAATTAGAAGCTATCAATTTTAAGTTCTGTATTTGACAATTACTAGTTCAGAGCTACAAGTTATAATTTGAAATAATAATTTGAATTTAACAAATCTAAGTTCTGTAATTCACTATTACAAGTTCAGATCTTCAAGTTATAATTTACAATAATAATTAGAAGCTATCAATTTTAAGTTCTGTATTTGACAATTACAAGTTCAGATCTTCAAGTTATAATTTGCACTAATAATTTGTATTTAACAGTTAGAAGTTCTGTATTTGACAATTACAAGTTCAGATCTTCAAGTTATAATTTGCAATAATAATTAGAAGCTATTAATTTTAAGTTCTGTATTTGACAATTACAAGTTCAGATCTTCAAGTTATAATTTGAAATAATAATTAGAAGCTATCAATTTTATGTTCTGTATTTGACAATTACAAGTTCAGATCTTCAAGTTATAATTTGCAATAATAATTAGAAGCTATCAATTTTAAGTTCTGTATTTGACAATTACTAGTTCAGATCTTCAAGTTATAATTTGAAATAATAATTTGAATTTAACAAATCTAAGTTCTGTAATTCACTATTACAAGTTCAGATCTTCAAGTTATAATTTACAATAATAATTAGAAGCTATAAATTTTAAGTTCTGTATTTGACAATTACAAGTTCAGATCTTCAAGTTATAATTTGCACTAATAATTTGTATTTAACAATTAGAAGTTCTGTATTTGACAATTACAAGTTCAGATCTTCAAGTTATAATTTGCAATAATAATTAGAAGCTATCAATTTTAAGTTCTGTATTTGACAATTACTAGTTCAGATCTTCAAGTTATAATTTGAAATAATAATTTGAATTTAACAAATCTAAGTTCTGTAATTCACTATTACAAGTTCAGATCTTCAAGTTATAATTTACAATAATAATTAGAAGCTATAAATTTTAAGTTCTGTATTTGACAATTACAAGTTCAGATCTTCAAGTTATAATTTGCACTAATAATTTGTATTTAACAATTAGAAGTTCTGTATTTGACAATTACCAGTTCAGATCTTCAAGTTATAATTTGCACTAATAATTTGTATTTAACAATTAGAAGTTCTGTATTTGACAATTACAAGTTCAGATCTACAAGTTATAATTTGCAATAATAATTAGAAGCTATCAATTTTAAGTTCTGTATTAGACAATTACTAGTTCAGATCTTCAAGTTATAATTTGCACTAATAATTTGTATTTAACAATTAGAAGTTCTGTATTTGACTATTACAAGTTCAGATCTTCGAATTATTATTTGCAATCTTAGTTTGAATTTAACAAATCTAAGTTCTGTAATTCACTATTACAAGTTCAGATCTTCAAGTTATAATTTACAATAATAATTAGAAGCTATCAATTTTAAGTTCTGTATTTGACAATTACAAGTTCAGATCTTCAAGTTATAATTTGCACTAATAATTTGTATTTAACAATTAGAAGTTCTGTATTTGACAATTACAAGTTCAGATCTTCAAGTTATAATTTGCAATAATAATTAGAAGCTATTAATTTTAAATCTGTATTTGACAATTACAAGTTCAGATCTTCAAGTTATAATTTGAAATAATAATTAGAAGCTATCAATTTTAAGTGCTGTATTTGACAATTACTAGTTCAGATCTTCAAGTTATAACTTGCACTAATAATTTGTATTTAACAATTAGAAGTTCTGTATTTGACAATTACAAGTTCAGATCTTCAAGTTATAATTTTCACTAATAATTTGTATTTAACAATTAGAAGTTCTGTATTTGACAATTACAAGTTCAGATCTTCAAGTTATAATTTGCAATAATAATTAGAAGCTATCAATTTTAAGTTCTGTATTTGACAATTACTAGTTCAGATCTTCAAGTTATAATTAGAAATAATAATTTGAATTTGACAAATCTAAGTTCTGTAATTCACTATTACAAGTTCAGATCTTCAAGTTATAATTTACAATAATAATTAGAAGCTATCAATTTTAAGTTCTGTATTTGACAATTACAAGTTGAGATCTACAAGTTATAATTTGCACTAATAATTTGTATTTAACAATTAGAAGTTCTGTATTTGACAATTACAAGTTCAGATCTTCAAGTTATAATTTGAAATAATAATTAGAAGCTCACAATTTTAAGTTCTGTATTTGACAATTAGAAGTTCAGATCTTCAAGTTATAATTTGCAATAATAATTAGAAGCTATCAATTTTAAGTTCTGTATTTGACAATTACTAGTTCAGATCTTCAAGTTATAATTTGAAATAATAATTTGAATTTAACAAATCTAAGTTCTGTAATTCACTATTACAAGTTCAGATCTTCAAGTTATAATTTACAATAATAATTAGAAGCTATCAATTTTAAGTTCTGTATTTGACAATTACAAGTTCAGAACTTCAAGTTATAATTTGCACTAATAATTTGTATTTAACAATTAGAAGTTCTGTATTTGACAATTACAAGTTCAGATCTTCAAGTTATATTTTGCAATAATAATTAGAAGCTATCAATTTTAAGTTCTGTATTTGACAATTACAAGTTCAGATCTACAAGTTATAATTTGCACTAATAATTTGTATTTAACAATTAGAAGTTCTGTATTTGACAATTACAAGTTCAGATATTCAAGTTATAATTTGAAATAATAATTAGAAGTTATCAATTTTAAGTTCTGTATTTGACAATTACAAGTTCAGATCTTCAAGTTATAATTTGCAATAATAATTAGAAGCTATCAATTTCAAGTTCTGTATTTGACAATTACTAGTTCAGATCTTCAAGTTATAATTTGAAATAATAATTTGAATTTAACAAATCTAAGTTCTGTAATTCACTATTACAAGTTCAGATCTTCAAGTTATAATTTACAGTAATAATTAGAAGCTATAAATTTTAAGTTCTGTATTTGACAATTACAAGTTCAGATCTTCAAGTTATAATTTGCACTAATAATTTGTATTTAACAATTAGAAGTTCTGTATTTGACAATTACAAGTTCAGATCTTCAAGTTATAATTTGCACTAATAATTTGTATTTAACAATTAGAAGTTCTGTATTTGACAATTACAAGTTCAGATCTTCAAGTTATAATTTGCAATAATAATTAGAAGCTATCAATTTTAAGTTCTGTATTTGACAATTACTAGTTCAGATCTTCAAGTTATAATTTGCAATCACAATTTGTATTTAACAATGCTAAGTTGCGTATTTGTCTATTACAAGTTCAGATCTTCAAATGTTAATTTGCAATAATAATTAGAAGCTATCAATTATAAGTTCTCTATTTGACAATTACAAGTTCAGATCTTCAAGTTATAATTTGCAATAATAATTAGAAGCTATCAATTTTAAGTTCTGTATTTGACAATTACTAGTTCAGATCTTCAAGTAATAATTTGAATAAATAATTAAATTTAACAAATCTAAGTTCTGTAATTCACTATTACAAGTTCAGATCTACAAGTTATAATTTACAATAATAACTAGAAGCTATCAATTTTAAGTGCTGTATTTGACAATTACTAGTTCAGATCTTCAAATTATTATTTGCAATAATAATTAGAAGCTATCAATTTTAAGTTCTGCATTTGACAATTACAAGTTCAGATCTTCAAGTTATTATTTGCAATAATAATTAGAAGCTATTAATTTTAAGTTCTGTATTTGACAATTACAAGTTCAGATCTTCAAGTTATAATTTGAATTATAATTATAAGCTATCAATTTTAAGTTCTGTATTTGACAATTACAAGTACAGATCTTCAAGTTATAATTTGCAATAATAATTGGAAGCTATCAATTTTAAGTTCTGTATTTGACAATTACTAGTTCAGATCTTCAAGTTATAATTAGAAATAATAATTTGTATTTAACAATTAGAAGTTCTGTATTTGACAATTACAAGTTCAGATCTTCAAGTTATAATTTGCACTAATAATTTGTATTTAACAATTAGAAGTTCTGTATTTGACAATTACAAGTTCAGATCTTCAAGTTATAATTTGCAATAATAATTAGAAGCTATCAATTTTAAGTTCTGTATTTGACAATTACTAGTTCAGATCTTCAAGTTATAATTTGAAATAATAATTTGAATTTAACAAATCTAAGTTCTGTAATTCACTATTACAAGTTCAGATCTTCAAGTTATAATTTACAATAATAATTAGAAGTTATCAATTTTAAGTTCTGCATTTGACAATTACAAGTTCAGATCTTCAAGTTATAATTTGCACTAATAATTTGTATTTAACAATTAGAAGTTCTGTATTTGTCTATTACAAGTTCAGATCTTCAAATTATAATTTGCACTAATAATTTGTATTTAACAATTAGAAGTTCTGTATTTGACAATTACCAGTTCAGATCTTCAAGTTATAATTTGCACTAATAATTTGTATTTAACAATTAGAAGTTCCTTATTTGACAATTACCAGTTCAGATCTTCAAGTTATAATTAGAAATAATAATTTGAATTTAACAAATCTAAGTTCTGTAATTCTCTATTACAAGTTCAGATCTTCAAGTTATAATTTACAATAATAATTATAAGCTATCAATTTTAAGTTCTGTATTTGACAATTACTAGTTCAGATCTTCAAGTTATAATTTGAAATAATAATTTGAATTTAACAAATCTAAGTTCTGTAATTCTCTATTACAAGTTCAGATCTTCAAGTTATAATTTACAATAATAATTAGAAGCTATGAATATTAAGTTCTGTATTTGACATTTACTAGTTTAGATCTTCAAGTTATAATTTGAAATAATAATTTGAATTTAACAAATCTAAGTTCTTTAATTCACTATTACAAGTTCAGATCTTCAAGTTATAATTTGCAATCACAATTTGTCTTTAACAATGCTAAGTTGCGTATTTGTCTATTACAAGTTCAGATCTTCAAATTATAATTTGCAATAATAATTAGAAGCTATCAATTTTAAGTTCTGTATTTGACAATTACAAGTTCAGATCTTCAAGTTATAATTTGAAATAATAATTTGAATTTAACTAATCTAAGTTCTGTAATTCACTATTACAAGTTCAGATCTTCAAGTTATAATTTGCAATCACAATTTGTATTTAACAATTCGAAGTTCTGTATTTACCTATTACAAATTCAGATCTTCAAGTTATAATTTACAATAGTAATTATAAGCTATCAATTTTAAGTTCTGTATTTGACAATTACTAGTTCAGATCTTCAAGTTATAATTTGAAATAATAATTTGAATTTAACAAATCTAAGTTCTGTAATTCTCTATTACAAGTTCAGATCTTCAAGTTATAATTTACAATAATAATTAGAAGCTATCAATTTTAAGTTCTGTATTTGACAATTACAAGTTCAGATCTTCAAGTTATAATTAGCACTAATAATTTGTATTTAACAATTAGAAGTTCTGTATTTGACAATTACCAGTTCAGATCTTCAAGTTATAATTTGAAATAATAATTAGAAGCTATCAATTTTGAGTTCTGTATTTGACAATTACAAGTTCAGATCTTCAAGTTATAATTTGCAATAATAATTAGAAGCTATCAATTTTAAGTTCTGTATTTGACAATTACTAGTTCAGATCTTCAAGTTATAATTTGAAATAAAAATTTGAATTTAAAAAATCTAAGTTCTGTAATTCACTATTACAAGTTCAGATCTTCAAGATATAATTTACAATAATAATTATAAGCTATCAATTTTAAGTTCTGTATTTGACAATTACTAGTTCAGATCTACAAGTTGTAATTTGAAATAATAATTTGAATTTAACAAAACTAAGTACTGTAATTCACTATTACAAGTTCAGATCTTCAAGTTATAATTTGCAATAATAATTAGAAGCTATCAATTTTAAGTTCTGTATTTGACAATTACAAGTTCAGATCTTCAAGTTATTATTTGCAATAATAATTAGAAGATATCAATTTTAAGTTCTGTATTTGACAATTACAAGTTCAGATCTTCAAGTTATAATTTACAATAATAATTAGAAGCTATCAATTTTAAGTTCTGTATTTGACAATTACTAGTTCAGATCTACAAGTTATAATTTGAAATAATAATTTGAATTTAACAAATCTAAGTTCTGTAATTCACTATTACAAGTTCAGATCTTCAAGTTATAATTTACAATAATAATTAGAAGCTATCAATTTTAAGTTCTGTATTTGACAATTACAAGTTCAGATCTTCAAGTTATAATTTGCACTAATAATTTGTATTTAACAGTTAGAAGTTCTGTATTTGACAATTACAAGTTCAGATCTTCAAGTTATAATTTGCAATAATAATTAGAAGCTATTAATTTTAAGTTCTGTATTTGACAATTACAAGTTCAGATCTACAAGTTATATTTTGAAATAATAATTAGAAGCTATCAATTTTATGTTCTGTATTTGACAATTACAAGTTCAGATCTTCAAGTTATAATTTGGAATAATAATTAGAAGCTATCAATTTTAAGTGCTGTATTTGACAATTACTAGTTCAGATCTTCAAGTTATAATTTGCACTAATAATTTGTATTTAACAATTAGAAGTTCTGTATTTGACAATTACAAGTTCAGATCTTCAAGTTATAATTTTCACTAATAATTTGTATTTAACAATTCGAAGTTCTGTATTTGTCTATTACAAGTTCAGATCTTCAAATTATAATTTGCAATAATAATTAGAAGCTATCAATTTTAAGTTCTGTATTTGACAATTACAAGTTCAGATCTTCAAGTTATAATTTGAAATAATAATTTGAATTTAACAAATCTAAGTTCTGTAATTCACTATTACAAGTTCAGATCTTCAAATTATAATTTGCAATCACAATTTGTATTTAACAATTCGAAGTTCTGTATTTACCTATTACAAATTAAGATCTTCAAGTTATAATTTACAATAATAATTATAAGCTATCAATTTTAAGTTCTGTATTTGACAATTACTAGTTCAGATCTTCAAGTTATAATTTGAAATAATAATTTGAATTTAACAAATCTAAGTTCTGTAATTCTCTATTACAAGTTCAGATCTTCAAGTTATAATTTACAATAATAATTAGAAGCTATCAATTTTAAGTTCTGTATTTGACAATTACAAGTTCAGATCTTCAAGTTATAATTTGCACTAATAATTTGTATTTAACAATTAGAAGTTCTGTATTTGACAATTACCAGTTCAGATCTTCAAGTTATAATTTGAAATAATAATTAGAAGCTATCAATTTTAAGTTCTGTATTTGACAACTACAAGTTCAGATATTCAAGTTATAATTTGCAATAATAATTAGAAGCTATCAATTTTAAGTTCTGTATTTGACAATTACTAGTTCAGATCTTCAAGTTATAATTTGAAATAATAATTGAATTTAACAAATCTAAGTTCTGTAATTCACTATTACAAGTTCAGATCTTCAAGTTATAATTTACAATAATAATTAGAAGCTATCAATTTTAAGTTCTGTATTTAACAATTACTAGTTCAGATCTTCAAGTTATAATTTGAAATAATAATTGAATTTAACAAATCTAAGTTCTGTATTTGACAATTACTAGTTCAGATCTTCAAGTTATAATTTGAAATAATAATTTGAATTTAAAAAATCTAAGTTCTGTAGTTCACTATTACAAGTTCAGATCTTCAAGATATAATTTACAATAATAATTATAAGCTATCAATTTTAAGTTCTGTATTTGACAATTACTAGTTCAGATCTACAAGTTATAATTTGAAATAATAATTTGAATTTAACAAAACTAAGTACTGTAATTCACTATTACAAGTTCAGATCTTCAAGTTATAATTTGCAATAATAATTAGAAGCTATCAATTTTAAGTTCTGTATTTGACAATTTCAAGTTCAGATCTTCAAGTTATTATTTGCAATAATAATTAGAAGATAGCAATTTTAAGTTCTGTATTTGACAATTACAAGTTCAGATCTTCAAGTTATAATTTACAATAATAATTAGAAGCTATCAATTTTAGTTCTGTATTTGACAATTACAAGTTCAGATGTTCAAGTTATAATTTGCAATAATAATTAGAAGCTATCAATTTTAAGTTCTGTATTTGACAATTACTAGTTCAGAGCTACAAGTTATAATTTGAAATAATAATTTGAATTTAACAAATCTAAGTTCTGTAATTCACTATTACAAGTTCAGATCTTCAAGTTATAATTTACAATAATAATTAGAAGCTATCAATTTTAAGTTCTGTATTTGACAATTACAAGTTCAGATCTTCAAGTTATAATTTGCACTAATAATTTGTATTTAACAGTTAGAAGTTCTGTATTTGACAATTACAAGTTCAGATCTTCAAGTTATAATTTGCAATAATAATTAGAAGCTATTAATTTTAAGTTCTGTATTTGACAATTACAAGTTCAGATCTTCAAGTTATAATTTGAAATAATAATTAGAAGCTATCAATTTTATGTTCTGTATTTGACAATTACAAGTTCAGATCTTCAAGTTATAATTTGCAATAATAATTAGAAGCTATCAATTTTAAGTGCTGTATTTGACAATTACTAGTTCAAATCTTCAAGTTATAATTTGAAATAATAATTTGAATTTAACAAATCTAAGTTCTGTAATTCACTATTACAAGTTCAGATCTTCAAGTTATAATTTGCAATCACAATTTGTATTTAACAATTCGAAGTTCTGTATTTACCTATTACAAATTAAGATCTTCAAGTTATAATTTACAATAATAATTATAAGCTATAAATTTTAAGTTCTGTATTTGACAATTACTAGTTCAGATCTTCAAGTTATAATTTGAAATAATAATTTGAATTTAACAAATCTAAGTTCTGTAATTCTCTATTACAAGTTCAGATCTTCAAGTTATAATTTACAATAATAATTAGAAGCTATCAATTTTAAGTTCTGTATTTGACAATTACAAGTTCAGATCTTCAAGTTATAATTTGCACTAATAATTTGTATTTAACAATTAGAAGTTCTGTATTTGACAATTACCAGTTCAGATCTTCAAGTTATAATTTGAAATAATAATTAGAAGCTATCAATTTTAAGTTCTGTATTTGACAACTACAAGTTCAGATCTTCAAGTTATAATTTGCAATAATAATTAGAAGCTATCAATTTTAAGTTCTGTATTTGACAATTACTAGTTCAGATCTTCAAGTTATAATTTGAAATAATAATTGAATTTAACAAATCTAAGTTCTGTAATTCACTATTACAAGTTCAGATCTTCAAGTTATAATTTACAATAATAATTAGAAGCTATCAATTTTAAGTTCTGTATTTGACAATTACTAGTTCAGATCTTCAAGTTATAATTTGAAATAATAATTGAATTTAACAAATCTAAGTTCTGTATTTGACAATTACTAGTTCAGATCTTCAAGTTATAATTTGAAATAATAATTTGAATTTAAAAAATCTAAGTTCTGTTGTTCACTATTACAAGTTCAGATCTTCAAGATATAATTTACAATAATAATTATAAGCTATCAATTTTAAGTTCTGTATTTGACAATTACTAGTTCAGATCTACAAGTTATAATTTGAAATAATAATTTGAATTTAACAAAACTAAGTACTGTAATTCACTATTACAAGTTCAGATCTTCAAGTTATAATTTGCAATAATAATTAGAAGCTATCAATTTTAAGTTCTGTATTTGACAATTTCAAGTTCAAATCTTCAAGTTATTATTTGCAATAATAATTAGAAGATATCAATTTTAAGTTCTGTATTTGACAATTACAAGTTCAGATCTTCAAGTTATAATTTACAATAATAATTAGAAGCTATCAATTTTAGTTCTGTATTTGACAATTACAAGTTCAGATGTTCAAGTTATAATTTGCAATAATAATTAGAAGCTATCAATTTTAAGTTCTGTATTTGACAATTACTAGTTCAGAGCTACAAGTTATAATTTGAAATAATAATTTGAATTTAACAAATCTAAGTTCTGTAATTCACTATTACAAGTTCAGATCTTCAAGTTATAATTTACAATAATAATTAGAAGCTATCAATTTTAAGTTCTGTATTTGACAATTACAAGTTCAGATCTTCAAGTTATAATTTGCACTAATAATTTGTATTTAACAGTTAGAAGTTCTGTATTTGACAATTACAAGTTCAGATCTTCAAGTTATAATTTGCAATAATAATTAGAAGCTATTAATTTTAAGTTCTGTATTTGACAATTACAAGTTCAGATCTTCAAGTTATAATTTGAAATAATAATTAGAAGCTATCAATTTTATGTTCTGTATTTGACAATTACAAGTTCAGATCTTCAAGTTATAATTTGCAATAATAATTAGAAGCTATCAATTTTAAGTGCTGTATTTGACAATTACTAGTTCAGATCTTCAAGTTATAATTTGCAATCACAATTTGTCTTTAACATTGCTAAGTTGCGTATTTGTCTATTACAAGTTCAGATCTTCAAATTATAATTTGCAATAATAATTAGAAGCTATCAATTTTAAGTTCTGTATTTGACAATTACAAGTTCAGATCTTCAAGTTATAATTTGAAATAATAATTTGAATTTAAAAAATCTAAGTTCTGTAATTCACTATTACAAGTTCAGATCTTCAAGTTATAATTTGCAATCACAATTTGTATTTAACAATTCGAAGTTCTGTATTTACCTATTACAAATTCAGATCTTCAAGTTATAATTTACAATAATAATTATAAGCTATCAATTTTAAGTTCTGTATTTGACAATTACTAGTTCAGATCTTCAAGTTATAATTTGAAATAATAATTTGAATTTAACAAATCTAAGTTCTGTAATTCTCTATTACAAGTTCAGATCTTCAAGTTATAATTTACAATAATAATTAGAAGCTATCAATTTTAAGTTCTGTATTTGACAATTACAAGTTCAGATCTTCAAGTTATAATTTGCACTAATAATTTGTATTTAACAATTAGAAGTTCTGTATTTGACAATTACCAGTTCAGATCTTCAAGTTATAATTTGAAATAATAATTAGAAGCTATCAATTTTAAGTTCTGTATTTGACAACTACAAGTTCAGATCTTCAAGTTATAATTTGCAATAATAATTAGAAGCTATCAATTTTAAGTTCCGTATTTGACAATTACTAGTTCAGATCTTCAAGTTATAATTTGAAATAATAATTGAATTTAACAAATCTAAGTACTGTAATTCACTATTACAAGTTCAGATCTTCAAGTTATAATTTACAATAATAATTAGAAGCTATCAATTTTAGTTCTGTATTTGACAAATACTACAAGTTCAGAACTTCAAGTTATAATTTGCAATAATAATTAGAAGCTATCAATTTTAAGTTCTGTATTTGACAATTACTAGTTCAGATCTTCAAGTTATAATTTACAATAATAATTAGAAGCTATCAATTTTAAGTTCTGTATTTGACAATTACAAGTTCAGATCTTCAAGTTATAATTTGAAATAATAATTTGAATTTAACAAATCTAAGTTCTGTAATTCACTATTACAAGTTCAGATCTTCTGGTTATAATTTACAATAATAATTAGAAGCTATCAATTTTAAGTTCTGTATTTGACAATTACTAGTTCAGATCTACAAGTTATAATTTGAAATAATAATTTGAATTTAACAAATCTAAGTTCTGTAATTCACTATTACAAGTTCAGATCTTCAAGTTATAATTTACAATAATAATTAGAAGTTATCAATTTTAAGTTCTGCATTTGACAATTACAAGTTCAGATCTTCAAGTTATAATTTGCAATAATAATTAGAAGCTATCAATTTTAAGTTCTGTATTTTACAATTACTAGTTCAGATCTTCAAGTTATAATTTGCAATCACAATTTGTATTTAACAATGCTAAGTTGCGTATTTGTCTATTACAAGTTCAGATCTTCAAATTATAATTTGCAATAATAATTAGAAGCTATCAATTTTAAGTTCTGTATTTGACAATTACAAGTTCAGATCTTCAAGTTATAATTTTCACTAATAATTTGTATTTAACAATTAGAAGTTCTGTATTTGACTATTACAAGTTCAGATCTTCAAATTATTATGTGCAATCTTAGTTTGAATTTAACCATTCGAAGTTCTGTATTTACCTATTACAGGTTCAGATCTTCAAGTAATAATTTGCACTAATAATTTGTATTTAACAATTCGAAGTTCTGTATTTGACTATTACAAGTTCAGATCTTCAAGTTATAATTTGAATTATAATTATAAGCTATCAATTTTAAGTTCTGTATTTGACAATTACAAGTACAGATCTTCAAATTATTATTTGCAATAATAATTAGAAGCTATCAATTTTAAGTTCTGCATTTGACAATTACAAGTTCAGATCTTCAAGTTATTATTTGCAATAATAATTAGAAGCTATTAATTTTAAGTTCTGTATTTGACAATTACAAGTTCAGATCTACAAGTTATAATTTGAAATAATAATTAGAAGCTATCAATTTTAAGTTCTGTATTTGACTATTACAAGTTCAGATCTTAAAGTTATAATTTGCAATAATAATTAGAAGCTATCAATTTTAAGTTCTGTATTTGACAATTACTAGTTCAGATCTTCAAGTTATAATTAGAAATAATAATTAGAATTTGACAAATCTAAGTTCTGTAATTCACTATTACAAGTACAGATCTGCAAGTAATAATTTACAATAATACTTAGAAGCTATCAATTTTAAGTTCTGTATTAGCAATTACAAATTCAGATCTTCAAGTTATAATTTACAATAATAATTAGAAGCTATCAATTTTAAGTTCTGTATTTGACAATTACAAATTCAGATCTTCAAGTTATAATTTACAATAATAATTAGAAGCTATCAATTTTAAGTTCTGTATTTGACAATTACAAATTCAGATCTTCTAGTTATAATTTGCAATAATAATTAGAAGCTATCAATTTTAAGTTCTGAATTTGACAATTACAAGTTCAGATCTGCAAGTTATAATTTGCACTAATAATTTGTATTTAACAATTAGAAGTTCTGTATTTGACAATCACAAGTTCAGAACTACAAGTTATAATTTGCAATAATAATTAGAAGCTATCAATTTTAAGTTCTGTATTTGACAATTACTAGTTCAGATCATCAAATAATAATTTCAAATAATAATTTGAATTTAACAAATCTAAGTTCTGTAATTCACTATTACAAGTTCAAATCTTCAAGTTATAATTTACAATAATAATTAGAAGCTATCACTTTTAAGTGCTGTATTTGACAATTACTAGTTCAGATCTTCAAGTTATAATTTGCACTAATATTTTGGATTTAACAATTCGAAGTTCTGTATTTGACTATTACAAGTTCAGATCTTCTAGTCATAATTTGAATTATAATTATAAGCTATCAATTTTAAGTTCTGTATTTGACAATTACAAGTACAGATCTACAAGTTATAATTTGCAATAATAATTGGAAGCTATCAATTTTAAGTTCTGTATTTGACAATTACTAGTTCAGATCTTCAAGTTATAATTAGAAATAATAATTTGAATTTGACAAATCTAAGTTCTGTAATTCACTATTACAAGTTCAGATCTTCAAGTTATAATTTACAATAATAATTAGAAGCTATCAATTTTAAGTTCTGTATTTGACAATTACAAGTTGAGATCTACAAGTTATAATTTGCACTAATAATTTGTATTTAACAATTAGAAGTTCTGTATTTGACAATTCAAGTTCAGATATTCAAGTTATAATTTGAAATAATAATTAGAAGCTATCAATTTTAAGTTCTGTATTTGACAATTACAAGTTCAGATCTTCAAGTTATAATTTGCAATAATAATTAGAAGCTATCAATTTTAAGTTCTGTATTTGACAATTACTAGTTCAGATCTTCAAGTTATAATTTGAAATAATAATTTGAATTTAACAAATCTAAGTTCTGTAATTCACTATTACAAGTTCAGATCTTCAAGTTATAATTTACAATAATAATTAGAAGCTATAAATTTTAAGTTCTGTATTTGACAATTACAAGTTCAGATCTTCAAGTTATAATTTGCACTAATAATTTGTATTTAACAATTAGAAGTTCTGTATTTGACAATTACCAGTTCAGATCTTCAAGTTATAATTTGCACTAATAATTTGTATTTAACAATTAGAAGTTCTGTATTTGACAATTACAAGTTCAGATCTACAAGTTATAATTTGCAATAATAATTAGAAGCTATCAATTTTAAGTTCTGTATTAGACAATTACTAGTTCAGATCTTCAAGTTATAATTTGCACTAATAATTTGTATTTAACAATTAGAAGTTCTGTATTTGACTATTACAAGTTCAGATCTTCGAATTATTATTTGCAATCTTAGTTTGAATTTAACAAATCTAAGTTCTGTAATTCACTATTACAAGTTCAGATCTTCAAGTTATAATTTACAATAATAATTAGAAGCTATCAATTTTAAGTTCTGTATTTGACAATTACAAGTTCAGATCTTCAAGTTATAATTTGCACTAATAATTTGTATTTAACAATTAGAAGTTCTGTATTTGACAATTACAAGTTCAGATCTTCAAGTTATAATTTGCAATAATAATTAGAAGCTATTAATTTTAAATTCTGTATTTGACAATTACAAGTTCAGATCTTCAAGTTATAATTTGAAATAATAATTAGAAGCTATCAATTTTAAGTGCTGTATTTGACAATTACTAGTTCAGATCTTCAAGTTATAATTTGCACTAATAATTTGTATTTAACAATTAGAAGTTCTGTATTTGACAATTACAAGTTCAGATCTTCAAGTTATAATTTTCACTAATAATTTGTATTTAACAATTAGAAGTTCTGTATTTGACAATTACAAGTTCAGATCTTCAAGTTATAATTTGCAATAATAATTAGAAGCTATCAATTTTAAGTTCTGTATTTGACAATTACTAGTTCAGATCTTCAAGTTATAATTAGAAATAATAATTTGAATTTGACAAATCTAAGTTCTGTAATTCACTATTACAAGTTCAGATCTTCAAGTTATAATTTACAATAATAATTAGAAGCTATCAATTTTAAGTTCTGTATTTGACAATTACAAGTTGAGATCTACAAGTTATAATTTGCACTAATAATTTGTATTTAACAATTAGAAGTTCTGTATTTGACAATTACAAGTTCAGATCTTCAAGTTATAATTTGAAATAATAATTAGAAGCTCACAATTTTAAGTTCTGTATTTGACAATTAGAAGTTCAGATCTTCAAGTTATAATTTGCAATAATAATTAGAAGCTATCAATTTTAAGTTCTGTATTTGACAATTACTAGTTCAGATCTTCAAGTTATAATTTGAAATAATAATTTGAATTTAACAAATCTAAGTTCTGTAATTCACTATTACAAGTTCAGATCTTCAAGTTATAATTTACAATAATAATTAGAAGCTATCAATTTTAAGTTCTGTATTTGACAATTACAAGTTCAGAACTTCAAGTTATAATTTGCACTAATAATTTGTATTTAACAATTAGAAGTTCTGTATTTGACAATTACAAGTTCAGATCTTCAAGTTATATTTTGCAATAATAATTAGAAGCTATCAATTTTAAGTTCTGTATTTGACAATTACAAGTTCAGATCTACAAGTTATAATTTGCACTAATAATTTGTATTTAACAATTAGAAGTTCTGTATTTGACAATTACAAGTTCAGATATTCAAGTTATAATTTATAATAATAAAATGAAGTTATCAATTTTAAGTTCTGTATTTGACAATTACAAGTTCAGATCTTCAAGTTATAATTTGCAATAATAATTAGAAGCTATCAATTTTAAGTTCTGTATTTGACAATTACTAGTTCAGATCTTCAAGTTATAATTTGAAATAATAATTTGAATTTAACAAATCTAAGTTCTGTAATTCACTATTACAAGTTCAGATCTTCAAGTTATAATTTACAATAATAATTAGAAGCTATAAATTTTAAGTTCTGTATTTGACAATTACAAGTTCAGATCTTCAAGTTATAATTTGCACTAATAATTTGTATTTAACAATTAGAAGTTCTGTATTTGACAATTACAAGTTCAGATCTTCAAGTTATAATTTGCAATAATAATTAGAAGCTATCAATTTTAAGTTCTGTATTTGACAATTACTAGTTCAGATCTTCAAGTTATAATTTGAAATAATAATTTGAATTTAACAAATCTAAGTTCTGTAATTCACTATTACAAGTTCAGATCTTCAAGTTATAATTTACAATAATAATTAGAAGCTATAAATTTTAAGTTCTGTATTTGACAATTACAAGTTCAGATCTTCAAGTTATAATTTGCACTAATAATTTGTATTTAACAATTAGAAGTTCTGTATTTGACAATTACCAGTTCAGATCTTCAAGTTATAATTTGCACTAATAATTTGTATTTAACAATTAGAAGTTCTGTATTTGACAATTACAAGTTCAGATCTACAAGTTATAATTTGCAATAATAATTAGAAGCTATCAATTTTAAGTTCTGTATTAGACAATTACTAGTTCAGATCTTCAAGTTATAATTTGCACTAATAATTTGTATTTAACAATTAGAAGTTCTGTATTTGACTATTACAAGTTCAGATCTTCGTATTATTATTTGCAATCTTAGTTTGAATTTAACAAATCTAAGTTCTGTAATTCACTATTACAAGTTCAGATCTTCAAGTTATAATTTACAATAATAATTAGAAGCTATCAATTTTAAGTTCTGTATTTGACAATTACAAGTTCAGATCTTCAAGTTATAATTTGCACTAATAATTTGTATTTAACAATTAGAAGTTCTGTATTTGACAATTACAAGTTCAGATCTTCAAGTTATAATTTGCAATAATAATTAGAAGCTATTAATTTTAAATCTGTATTTGACAATTACAAGTTCAGATCTTCAAGTTATAATTTGAAATAATAATTAGAAGCTATCAATTTTAAGTGCTGTATTTGACAATTACTAGTTCAGATCTTCAAGTTATAACTTGCACTAATAATTTGTATTTAACAATTAGAAGTTCTGTATTTGACAATTACAAGTTCAGATCTTCAAGTTATAATTTTCACTAATAATTTGTATTTAACAATTAGAAGTTCTGTATTTGACAATTACAAGTTCAGATCTTCAAGTTATAATTTGCAATAATAATTAGAAGCTATCAATTTTAAGTTCTGTATTTGACAATTACTAGTTCAGATCTTCAAGTTATAATTAGAAATAATAATTTGAATTTGACAAATCTAAGTTCTGTAATTCACTATTACAAGTTCAGATCTTCAAGTTATAATTTACAATAATAATTAGAAGCTATCAATTTTAAGTTCTGTATTTGACAATTACAAGTTGAGATCTACAAGTTATAATTTGCACTAATAATTTGTATTTAACAATTAGAAGTTCTGTATTTGACAATTACAAGTTCAGATCTTCAAGTTATAATTTGAAATAATAATTAGAAGCTCACAATTTTAAGTTCTGTATTTGACAATTAGAAGTTCAGATCTTCAAGTTATAATTTGCAATAATAATTAGAAGCTATCAATTTTAAGTTCTGTATTTGACAATTACTAGTTCAGATCTTCAAGTTATAATTTGAAATAATAATTTGAATTTAACAAATCTAAGTTCTGTAATTCACTATTACAAGTTCAGATCTTCAAGTTATAATTTACAATAATAATTAGAAGCTATCAATTTTAAGTTCTGTATTTGACAATTACAAGTTCAGAACTTCAAGTTATAATTTGCACTAATAATTTGTATTTAACAATTAGAAGTTCTGTATTTGACAATTACAAGTTCAGATCTTCAAGTTATATTTTGCAATAATAATTAGAAGCTATCAATTTTAAGTTCTGTATTTGACAATTACAAGTTCAGATCTACAAGTTATAATTTGCACTAATAATTTGTATTTAACAATTAGAAGTTCTGTATTTGACAATTACAAGTTCAGATATTCAAGTTATAATTTGAAATAATAATTAGAAGTTATCAATTTTAAGTTCTGTATTTGACAATTACAAGTTCAGATCTTCAAGTTATAATTTGCAATAATAATTAGAAGCTATCAATTTCAAGTTCTGTATTTGACAATTACTAGTTCAGATCTTCAAGTTATAATTTGAAATAATAATTTGAATTTAACAAATCTAAGTTCTGTAATTCACTATTACAAGTTCAGATCTTCAAGTTATAATTTACAGTAATAATTAGAAGCTATAAATTTTAAGTTCTGTATTTGACAATTACAAGTTCAGATCTTCAAGTTATAATTTGCACTAATAATTTGTATTTAACAATTAGAAGTTCTGTATTTGACAATTACAAGTTCAGATCTTCAAGTTATAATTTGCACTAATAATTTGTATTTAACAATTAGAAGTTCTGTATTTGACAATTACAAGTTCAGATCTTCAAGTTATAATTTGCAATAATAATTAGAAGCTATCAATTTTAAGTTCTGTATTTGACAATTACTAGTTCAGATCTTCAAGTTATAATTTGCAATCACAATTTGTATTTAACAATGCTAAGTTGCGTATTTGTCTATTACAAGTTCAGATCTTCAAATGTTAATTTGCAATAATAATTAGAAGCTATCAATTATAAGTTCTCTATTTGACAATTACAAGTTCAGATCTTCAAGTTATAATTTGCAATAATAATTAGAAGCTATCAATTTTAAGTTCTGTATTTGACAATTACTAGTTCAGATCTTCAAGTAATAATTTGAATAAATAATTAAATTTAACAAATCTAAGTTCTGTAATTCACTATTACAAGTTCAGATCTACAAGTTATAATTTACAATAATAACTAGAAGCTATCAATTTTAAGTGCTGTATTTGACAATTACTAGTTCAGATCTTCAAATTATTATTTGCAATAATAATTAGAAGCTATCAATTTTAAGTTCTGCATTTGACAATTACAAGTTCAGATCTTCAAGTTATTATTTGCAATAATAATTAGAAGCTATTAATTTTAAGTTCTGTATTTGACAATTACAAGTTCAGATCTTCAAGTTATAATTTGAATTATAATTATAAGCTATCAATTTTAAGTTCTGTATTTGACAATTACAAGTACAGATCTTCAAGTTATAATTTGCAATAATAATTGGAAGCTATCAATTTTAAGTTCTGTATTTGACAATTACTAGTTCAGATCTTCAAGTTATAATTAGAAATAATAATTTGAATTTGACATATCTAAGTTCTGTAATTCACTATTACAAGTTCAGATCTTCAAGTTATAATTTACAATAATAATTAGAAGCTATAAATTTTAAGTTCTGTATTTGACAATTACAAGTTCAGATCTTCAAGTTATAATTTGCACTAATAATTTGTATTTAACAATTAGAAGTTCTGTATTTGACAATTACAAGTTCAGATCTTCAAGTTATAATTTGCACTAATAATTTGTATTTAACAATTAGAAGTTCTGTATTTGACAATTACAAGTTCAGATCTTCAAGTTATAATTTGCAATAATAATTAGAAGCTATCAATTTTAAGTTCTGTATTTGACAATTACTAGTTCAGATCTTCAAGTTATAATTTGAAATAATAATTTGAATTTAACAAATCTAAGTTCTGTAATTCACTATTACAAGTTCAGATCTTCAAGTTATAATTTACAATAATAATTAGAAGTTATCAATTTTAAGTTCTGCATTTGACAATTACAAGTTCAGATCTTCAAGTTATAATTTGCACTAATAATTTGTATTTAACAATTAGAAGTTCTGTATTTGTCTATTACAAGTTCAGATCTTCAAATTATAATTTGCACTAATAATTTGTATTTAACAATTAGAAGTTCTGTATTTGACAATTACCAGTTCAGATCTTCAAGTTATAATTTGCACTAATAATTTGTATTTAACAATTAGAAGTTCCTTATTTGACAATTACCAGTTCAGATCTTCAAGTTATAATTAGAAATAATAATTTGAATTTAACAAATCTAAGTTCTGTAATTCTCTATTACAAGTTCAGATCTTCAAGTTATAATTTACAATAATAATTATAAGCTATCAATTTTAAGTTCTGTATTTGACAATTACTAGTTCAGATCTTCAAGTTATAATTTGAAATAATAATTTGAATTTAACAAATCTAAGTTCTGTAATTCTCTATTACAAGTTCAGATCTTCAAGTTATAATTTACAATAATAATTAGAAGCTATGAATATTAAGTTCTGTATTTGACATTTACTAGTTTAGATCTTCAAGTTATAATTTGAAATAATAATTTGAATTTAACAAATCTAAGTTCTTTAATTCACTATTACAAGTTCAGATCTTCAAGTTATAATTTGCAATCACAATTTGTCTTTAACAATGCTAAGTTGCGTATTTGTCTATTACAAGTTCAGATCTTCAAATTATAATTTGCAATAATAATTAGAAGCTATCAATTTTAAGTTCTGTATTTGACAATTACAAGTTCAGATCTTCAAGTTATAATTTGAAATAATAATTTGAATTTAACTAATCTAAGTTCTGTAATTCACTATTACAAGTTCAGATCTTCAAGTTATAATTTGCAATCACAATTTGTATTTAACAATTCGAAGTTCTGTATTTACCTATTACAAATTCAGATCTTCAAGTTATAATTTACAATAGTAATTATAAGCTATCAATTTTAAGTTCTGTATTTGACAATTACTAGTTCAGATCTTCAAGTTATAATTTGAAATAATAATTTGAATTTAACAAATCTAAGTTCTGTAATTCTCTATTACAAGTTCAGATCTTCAAGTTATAATTTACAATAATAATTAGAAGCTATCAATTTTAAGTTCTGTATTTGACAATTACAAGTTCAGATCTTCAAGTTATAATTAGCACTAATAATTTGTATTTAACAATTAGAAGTTCTGTATTTGACAATTACCAGTTCAGATCTTCAAGTTATAATTTGAAATAATAATTAGAAGCTATCAATTTTGAGTTCTGTATTTGACAATTACAAGTTCAGATCTTCAAGTTATAATTTGCAATAATAATTAGAAGCTATCAATTTTAAGTTCTGTATTTGACAATTACTAGTTCAGATCTTCAAGTTATAATTTGAAATAAAAATTTGAATTTAAAAAATCTAAGTTCTGTAATTCACTATTACAAGTTCAGATCTTCAAGATATAATTTACAATAATAATTATAAGCTATCAATTTTAAGTTCTGTATTTGACAATTACTAGTTCAGATCTACAAGTTGTAATTTGAAATAATAATTTGAATTTAACAAAACTAAGTACTGTAATTCACTATTACAAGTTCAGATCTTCAAGTTATAATTTGCAATAATAATTAGAAGCTATCAATTTTAAGTTCTGTATTTGACAATTACAAGTTCAGATCTTCAAGTTATTATTTGCAATAATAATTAGAAGATATCAATTTTAAGTTCTGTATTTGACAATTACAAGTTCAGATCTTCAAGTTATAATTTACAATAATAATTAGAAGCTATCAATTTTAAGTTCTGTATTTGACAATTACTAGTTCAGATCTACAAGTTATAATTTGAAATAATAATTTGAATTTAACAAATCTAAGTTCTGTAATTCACTATTACAAGTTCAGATCTTCAAGTTATAATTTACAATAATAATTAGAAGCTATCAATTTTAAGTTCTGTATTTGACAATTACAAGTTCAGATCTTCAAGTTATAATTTGCACTAATAATTTGTATTTAACAGTTAGAAGTTCTGTATTTGACAATTACAAGTTCAGATCTTCAAGTTATAATTTGCAATAATAATTAGAAGCTATTAATTTTAAGTTCTGTATTTGACAATTACAAGTTCAGATCTACAAGTTATAATTTGAAATAATAATTAGAAGCTATCAATTTTATGTTCTGTATTTGACAATTACAAGTTCAGATCTTCAAGTTATAATTTGGAATAATAATTAGAAGCTATCAATTTTAAGTGCTGTATTTGACAATTACTAGTTCAGATCTTCAAGTTATAATTTGCACTAATAATTTGTATTTAACAATTAGAAGTTCTGTATTTGACAATTACAAGTTCAGATCTTCAAGTTATAATTTTCACTAATAATTTGTATTTAACAATTCGAAGTTCTGTATTTGTCTATTACAAGTTCAGATCTTCAAATTATAATTTGCAATAATAATTAGAAGCTATCAATTTTAAGTTCTGTATTTGACAATTACAAGTTCAGATCTTCAAGTTATAATTTGAAATAATAATTTGAATTTAACAAATCTAAGTTCTGTAATTCACTATTACAAGTTCAGATCTTCAAATTATAATTTGCAATCACAATTTGTATTTAACAATTCGAAGTTCTGTATTTACCTATTACAAATTAAGATCTTCAAGTTATAATTTACAATAATAATTATAAGCTATCAATTTTAAGTTCTGTATTTGACAATTACTAGTTCAGATCTTCAAGTTATAATTTGAAATAATAATTTGAATTTAACAAATCTTAGTTCTGTAATTCTCTATTACAAGTTCAGATCTTCAAGTTATAATTTACAATAATAATTAGAAGCTATCAATTTTAAGTTCTGTATTTGACAATTACAAGTTCAGATCTTCAAGTTATAATTTGCACTAATAATTTGTATTTAACAATTAGAAGTTCTGTATTTGACAATTACCAGTTCAGATCTTCAAGTTATAATTTGAAATAATAATTAGAAGCTATCAATTTTAAGTTCTGTATTTGACAACTACAAGTTCAGATATTCAAGTTATAATTTGCAATAATAATTAGAAGCTATCAATTTTAAGTTCTGTATTTGACAATTACTAGTTCAGATCTTCAAGTTATAATTTGAAATAATAATTGAATTTAACAAATCTAAGTTCTGTAATTCACTATTACAAGTTCAGATCTTCAAGTTATAATTTACAATAATAATTAGAAGCTATCAATTTTAAGTTCTGTATTTAACAATTACTAGTTCAGATCTTCAAGTTATAATTTGAAATAATAATTGAATTTAACAAATCTAAGTTCTGTATTTGACAATTACTAGTTCAGATCTTCAAGTTATAATTTGAAATAATAATTTGAATTTAAAAAATCTAAGTTCTGTAGTTCACTATTACAAGTTCAGATCTTCAAGATATAATTTACAATAATAATTATAAGCTATCAATTTTAAGTTCTGTATTTGACAATTACTAGTTCAGATCTACAAGTTATAATTTGAAATAATAATTTGAATTTAACAAAACTAAGTACTGTAATTCACTATTACAAGTTCAGATCTTCAAGTTATAATTTGCAATAATAATTAGAAGCTATCAATTTTAAGTTCTGTATTTGACAATTTCAAGTTCAGATCTTCAAGTTATTATTTGCAATAATAATTAGAAGATAGCAATTTTAAGTTCTGTATTTGACAATTACAAGTTCAGATCTTCAAGTTATAATTTACAATAATAATTAGAAGCTATCAATTTTAGTTCTGTATTTGACAATTACAAGTTCAGATGTTCAAGTTATAATTTGCAATAATAATTAGAAGCTATCAATTTTAAGTTCTGTATTTGACAATTACTAGTTCAGAGCTACAAGTTATAATTTGAAATAATAATTTGAATTTAACAAATCTAAGTTCTGTAATTCACTATTACAAGTTCAGATCTTCAAGTTATAATTTACAATAATAATTAGAAGCTATCAATTTTAAGTTCTGTATTTGACAATTACAAGTTCAGATCTTCAAGTTATAATTTGCACTAATAATTTGTATTTAACAGTTAGAAGTTCTGTATTTGACAATTACAAGTTCAGATCTTCAAGTTATAATTTGCAATAATAATTAGAAGCTATTAATTTTAAGTTCTGTATTTGACAATTACAAGTTCAGATCTTCAAGTTATAATTTGAAATAATAATTAGAAGCTATCAATTTTATGTTCTGTATTTGACAATTACAAGTTCAGATCTTCAAGTTATAATTTGCAATAATAATTAGAAGCTATCAATTTTAAGTGCTGTATTTGACAATTACTAGTTCAAATCTTCAAGTTATAATTTGAAATAATAATTTGAATTTAACAAATCTAAGTTCTGTAATTCACTATTACAAGTTCAGATCTTCAAGTTATAATTTGCAATCACAATTTGTATTTAACAATTCGAAGTTCTGTATTTACCTATTACAAATTAAGATCTTCAAGTTATAATTTACAATAATAATTATAAGCTATAAATTTTAAGTTCTGTATTTGACAATTACTAGTTCAGATCTTCAAGTTATAATTTGAAATAATAATTTGAATTTAACAAATCTAAGTTCTGTAATTCTCTATTACAAGTTCAGATCTTCAAGTTATAATTTACAATAATAATTAGAAGCTATCAATTTTAAGTTCTGTATTTGACAATTACAAGTTCAGATCTTCAAGTTATAATTTGCACTAATAATTTGTATTTAACAATTAGAAGTTCTGTATTTGACAATTACCAGTTCAGATCTTCAAGTTATAATTTGAAATAATAATTAGAAGCTATCAATTTTAAGTTCTGTATTTGACAACTACAAGTTCAGATCTTCAAGTTATAATTTGCAATAATAATTAGAAGCTATCAATTTTAAGTTCTGTATTTGACAATTACTAGTTCAGATCTTCAAGTTATAATTTGAAATAATAATTGAATTTAACAAATCTAAGTTCTGTAATTCACTATTACAAGTTCAGATCTTCAAGTTATAATTTACAATAATAATTAGAAGCTATCAATTTTAAGTTCTGTATTTGACAATTACTAGTTCAGATCTTCAAGTTATAATTTGAAATAATAATTGAATTTAACAAATCTAAGTTCTGTATTTGACAATTACTAGTTCAGATCTTCAAGTTATAATTTGAAATAATAATTTGAATTTAAAAAATCTAAGTTCTGTTGTTCACTATTACAAGTTCAGATCTTCAAGATATAATTTACAATAATAATTATAAGCTATCAATTTTAAGTTCTGTATTTGACAATTACTAGTTCAGATCTACAAGTTATAATTTGAAATAATAATTTGAATTTAACAAAACTAAGTACTGTAATTCACTATTACAAGTTCAGATCTTCAAGTTATAATTTGCAATAATAATTAGAAGCTATCAATTTTAAGTTCTGTATTTGACAATTTCAAGTTCAAATCTTCAAGTTATTATTTGCAATAATAATTAGAAGATATCAATTTTAAGTTCTGTATTTGACAATTACAAGTTCAGATCTTCAAGTTATAATTTACAATAATAATTAGAAGCTATCAATTTTAGTTCTGTATTTGACAATTACAAGTTCAGATGTTCAAGTTATAATTTGCAATAATAATTAGAAGCTATCAATTTTAAGTTCTGTATTTGACAATTACTAGTTCAGAGCTACAAGTTATAATTTGAAATAATAATTTGAATTTAACAAATCTAAGTTCTGTAATTCACTATTACAAGTTCAGATCTTCAAGTTATAATTTACAATAATAATTAGAAGCTATCAATTTTAAGTTCTGTATTTGACAATTACAAGTTCAGATCTTCAAGTTATAATTTGCACTAATAATTTGTATTTAACAGTTAGAAGTTCTGTATTTGACAATTACAAGTTCAGATCTTCAAGTTATAATTTGCAATAATAATTAGAAGCTATTAATTTTAAGTTCTGTATTTGACAATTACAAGTTCAGATCTTCAAGTTATAATTTGAAATAATAATTAGAAGCTATCAATTTTATGTTCTGTATTTGACAATTACAAGTTCAGATCTTCAAGTTATAATTTGCAATAATAATTAGAAGCTATCAATTTTAAGTGCTGTATTTGACAATTACTAGTTCAGATCTTCAAGTTATAATTTGCAATCACAATTTGTCTTTAACAATGCTAAGTTGCGTATTTGTCTATTACAAGTTCAGATCTTCAAATTATAATTTGCAATAATAATTAGAAGCTATCAATTTTAAGTTCTGTATTTGACAATTACAAGTTCAGATCTTCAAGTTATAATTTGAAATAATAATTTGAATTTAAAAAATCTAAGTTCTGTAATTCACTATTACAAGTTCAGATCTTCAAGTTATAATTTGCAATCACACTTTGTATTTAACAATTCGAAGTTCTGTATTTACCTATTACAAATTCAGATCTTCAAGTTATAATTTACAATAATAATTATAAGCTATCAATTTTAAGTTCTGTATTTGACAATTACTAGTTCACATCTTCAAGTTATAATTTGAAATAATAATTTGAATTTAACAAATCTAAGTTCTGTAATTCTCTATTACAAGTTCAGATCTTCAAGTTATAATTTACAATAATAATTAGAAGCTATCAATTTTAAGTTCTGTATTTGACAATTACAAGTTCAGATCTTCAAGTTATAATTTGCACTAATAATTTGTATTTAACAATTAGAAGTTCTGTATTTGACAATTACCAGTTCAGATCTTCAAGTTATAATTTGAAATAATAATTAGAAGCTATCAATTTTAAGGTCTGTATTTGACAACTACAAGTTCAGATCTTCAAGTTATAATTTGCAATAATAATTAGAAGCTATCAATTTTAAGTTCTGTATTTGACAATTACTAGTTCAGATCTTCAAGTTATAATTTGAAATAATAATTGAATTTAACAAATCTAAGTACTGTAATTCACTATTACAAGTTCAGATCTTCAAGTTATAATTTACAATAATAATTAGAAGCTATCAATTTTAGTTCTGTATTTGACAAATACTACAAGTTCAGAACTTCAAGTTATAATTTGCAATAATAATTAGAAGCTATCAATTTTAAGTTCTGTATTTGACAATTACTAGTTCAGATCTTCAAGTTATAATTTACAATAATAATTAGAAGCTATCAATTTTAAGTTCTGTATTTGACAATTACAAGTTCAGATCTTCAAGTTATAATTTGAAATAATAATTTGAATTTAACAAATCTAAGTTCTGTAATTCACTATTACAAGTTCAGATCTTCTAGTTATAATTTACAATAATAATTAGAAGCTATCAATTTTAAGTTCTGTATTTGACAATTACTAGTTCAGATCTACAAGTTATAATTTGAAATAATAATTTGAATTTAACAAATCTAAGTTCTGTAATTCACTATTACAAGTTCAGATCTTCAAGTTATAATTTACAATAATAATTAGAAGTTATCAATTTTAAGTTCTGCATTTGACAATTACAAGTTCAGATCTTCAAGTTATAATTTGCAATAATAATTAGAAGCTATCAATTTTAAGTTCTGTATTTTACAATTACTAGTTCAGATCTTCAAGTTATAATTTGCAATCACAATTTGTATTTAACAATGCTAAGTTGCGTATTTGTCTATTACAAGTTCAGATCTTCAAATTATAATTTGCAATAATAATTAGAAGCTATCAATTTTAAGTTCTGTATTTGACAATTACAAGTTCAGATCTTCAAGTTATAATTTTCACTAATAATTTGTATTTAACAATTAGAAGTTCTGTATTTGACTATTACAAGTTCAGATCTTCAAATTATTATGTGCAATCTTAGTTTGAATTTAACCATTCGAAGTTCTGTATTTACCTATTACAGGTTCAGATCTTCAAGTAATAATTTGCACTAATAATTTGTATTTAACAATTCGAAGTTCTGTATTTGACTATTACAAGTTCAGATCTTCAAGTTATAATTTGAATTATAATTATAAGCTATCAATTTTAAGTTCTGTATTTGACAATTACAAGTACAGATCTTCAAATTATTATTTGCAATAATAATTAGAAGCTATCAATTTTAAGTTCTGCATTTGACAATTACAAGTTCAGATCTTCAAGTTATTATTTGCAATAATAATTAGAAGCTATTAATTTTAAGTTCTGTATTTGACAATTACAAGTTCAGATCTACAAGTTATAATTTGAAATAATAATTAGAAGCTATCAATTTTAAGTTCTGTATTTGACTATTACAAGTTCAGATCTTAAAGTTATAATTTGCAATAATAATTAGAAGCTATCAATTTTAAGTTCTGTATTTGACAATTACTAGTTCAGATCTTCAAGTTATAATTAGAAATAATAATTAGAATTTGACAAATCTAAGTTCTGTAATTCACTATTACAAGTACAGATCTTCAAGTTATAATTTACAATAATAATTAGAAGCTTTCAATTTTAAGTTCTGTATTTGACAATTACAAGTTCAGATCTACAAGTTATAATTTGCACTAATAATTTGTATTTAACAATTAGAAGTTCTGTATTTGACAATTACAAGTTCAGATCTTCAAGTTATAATTTGAAATAATAATTAGAAGCTATCAATGTTAAGTTGTGTATTTGACAATTACTAGTTCAGATCTTCAAGTTATAATTTACAATAATAATTAGAAGTTATCAATTTTAAGTTCTGCATTTGACAATTACAAGTTCAGATCTTCAAGTTATAATTTGCAATAATAATTAGAAGCTATCAATTTTAAGTTCTGTATTTTACAATTACTAGTTCAGATCTTCAAGTTATAATTTGAAATAATAATTTGAATTTAACAAATCTAAGTTCTGTAATTCACTATTACAAGTTCAGATCTGCAAGTTATAATTTGCAATAATAATTAGAAGCTATCAATTTTAAGTTCTGTATTTGACTATTACAAGTTCAGATCTTCAAATTATTATTTGCAATCTTAGTTTGAATTTAACAATTCGAAGTTCTGTATTTCCCTATTACAAGTTCAGATCTTCAAGTTATAATTTGCACTAATAATTTGTATTTAACAATTCGAAGTTCTGTATTTGACTATTACAAGTTCAGATCCTCAAGTTATAATTTGAATTATAATTATAAGCTATCAATTTTAAGTTCAGTATTTGAAAATTACAAGTACAGATCTTCAAGTTATTATTTGCAATAATAATTAGAAGCTATCAATTTTAAGTTCTGTATTTGACAATTACAAGTTCAGATCTGCAAGTAATAATTTACAATAATACTTAGAAGCTATCAATTTTAAGTTCTGTATTAGCAATTACAAATTCAGATCTTCAAGTTATAATTTACAATAATAATTAGAAGCTATCAATTTTAAGTTCTGTATTTGACAATTACAAATTCAGATCTTCAAGTTATAATTTACAATAATAATTAGAAGCTATCAATTTTAAGTTCTGTATTTGACAATTACAAATTCAGATCTTCTAGTTATAATTTGCAATAATAATTAGAAGCTATCAATTTTAAGTTCTGTATTTGACAATTACTAGTTCAGATCTTCAAGTTATAATTTGAAATAATAATTTGAATTTAACAAATCTAAGTTCTGTAATTCACTATTACAAGTTCAGATCTTCAAGTTATAATTTGCACTAATAATTTGTATTTAACAATTAGAAGTTCTGTATGTGACAATTACAAGATCAGATCTTCAAGTTATAATTTGCAATAATAATTAGAAGCTATTAATTATAAGTTCTGTATTTGACAATTACAAGTTCAGATCTTCAAGTTATAATTTGAAATAATAATTAGAAGCTATCAATTTTAAGTTCTGTATTTGACTATTACAAGTTCAGATCTTCAAGTTATAATTTGCAATAATAATTAGAAGCTATCAATTTTAAGTTCTGTATTTGACAATTACTAGTTCAGATCTTCAAGTTATAATTAGAAATAATAATTAGAATTTGACAAATCTAAGTTCTGTAATTCACTATTACAAGTTCAGATCTTCTAGTTATAATTTACAATAATAATTAGAAGCTATCAATTTTAAGTTCTGTATTTGACAATTACAAGTTCAGATCTTCAAGTTATAATTTGCACTAATAATTTGTATTTAACAATTAGAAGTTCTGTATGTGACAATTACAAGATCAGATCTTCAAGTTATAATTTGCAATAATAATTAGAAGCTATTAATTTTAAGTTCTGTATTTGACAATTACAAGTTCAGATCTTCAAGTTCTAATTTGAAATAATAATTAGAAGCTATCAATTTTATGTTCTGTATTTGACAATTACAAGTTCAGATCTTCAAGTTATAATTTGCAATAATAATTAGAAGCTATCCATTTTAAGTGCTGTATTTGACAATTACTAGTTCAGATCTTCAAATTATTATTTGCAATAATAATTAGAAGCTATCAATTTTAAGTTCTGCATTTGACTATTACAAGTTCAGATCTTCAAGTTATAATTTGCAATAATAATTAGAAGCTATCAATTTTAAGTTCTGTATTTGACAATTACCAGTTCAGATCTTCAAGTTATAATTTGAAATAATAATTTGTATTTAACAAATCTAAGTTCTGTAATTCACTATTACAAGTTCAGATCTTCAAGTTATAATTTACAATAATAATTAGAAGCTATCAATTTTAAGTTCTGTATTTGACTATTACAAGTTCAGATCTTCAAATTATTATTTGCAATCTTAGTTTGAATTTAACAATTCGAAGTTCTGTATTTGACTATTACAAGTTCAGATCCTCAAGTTATAATTTGAATTATAATTATAAGCTATCAATTTTAAGTTCAGTATTTGACAATTACAAGTACAGATCTGCAAGTTATAATTTACAATAATAATTAGAAGCTATCAATTTTAAGTTCTGTATTTGACAATTACAAATTCAGATCTTCAAGTTATAATTTACAATAATAATTAGAAGCTATCAATTTTAAGTTCTGTATTTGACAATTACAAATTCAGATCTTCAAGCTATAATTTACAATAATAATTAGAAGCTATCAATTTTAAGTTCTGTATTTGACAATTACAAATTCAGATCTTCTAGTTATAATTTGCAATAATAATTAGAAGCTATCAATTTTAAGTTCTGTATTTGACAATTACTAGTTCAGATCTTCAAGTGATAATTTGAAATAATAATTTGTATTTAACAAATCTAAGTTCTGTAATTCACTATTACAAGTTCAGATCTTCAAGTTATAATTTACAATAATAATTAGAAGCTATCAATTTTAAGTTCTGTATTTGACTATTACAAGTTCAGATCTTCAAATTATTATTTGCAATCTTTGTTTGAATTTAACAATTCGAAGTTCTGTATTTACCTATTACAAGTTCAGATCTTCAAGTTATAATTTGCACTAATAATTTGTATTTAACAATTCGAAGTTCTGTATTTGACTATTACAAGTTCAGATCCTCAAGTTATAATTTGAATTATAATTATAAGCTATCAATTTTAAGTTCAGTATTTGAAAATTACAAGTACAGATCTTCAAGTTATTATTTGCAATAATAATTAGAAGCTATCAATTTTAAGTTCTGTATTTGACAATTACAAGTTCAGATCTGCAAGTTATAATTTACAATAATACTTAGAAGCTATCAATTTTAAGTTCTGTATTAGCAATTACAAATTCAGATCTTCAAGTTATAATTTACAATAATAATTAGAAGCTATCAATTTTAAGTTCTGTATTTGACAATTACAAATTCAGATCTTCAAGTTATAATTTACAATAATAATTAGAAGCTATCAATTTTAAGTTCTCTATTTGACAATTACAAATTCAGATCTTCTAGTTATAATTTGCAATAATAATTAGAAGCTATCAATTTTAAGTTCTGTATTTGACAATTACTAGTTCAGATCTTCAAGTTATAATTTGAAATAATAATTTAAATTTAACAAATCTAAGTTCTGTAATTCATTATTACAAGTTCAGATCTTCAAGTTATAATTTTCAATAATAATTAGAAGCTATTAATTTTAAGTTCTGTATTTGACAATTACAAGTTCAGATCTTCTAGTTATAATTTGCACTAATAATTTGTATTTAACAATTAGAAGTTCTGTATTTGACAATTACAAGTTCAGATCTTAAAGTTATAATTTGCAATAATAATTAGAAGCTATCAATTTTAAGTTCTGTATTTGACAATTACAAGTTCAGATCTTCAAGTTATAATTTGAAATAATAATTAGAAGCTATCAATTTTAAGTTCTGTATTTGACAATTACAAGTTCAGATCTTCAAGTTATAATTTGCAATAATAATTAGAAGCTATCAATTTTAAGTTCTGTATTTGACAATTACTAGTTCAGATCTTCAAGTTATAATTTGCACTAATAATTTGTATTTAACAATTCGAAGTTCTGTATTTGACTATTACAAGTTCAGATCTTCAAGATATAATTTGAATTATAATTATAAGCTATCAATTTTAAGTTCTGTATTTGACAATTACAAGTACAGATCTTCAAATTATTATTTACAATAATAATTAGAAGCTATCAATTTTAAGTTCTGTATTTGACAATTACAAGTTCAGATCTTCAAGTTATAATTTGAAATAATAATACAAGCTATCAATTTTAAGTTCTGTATTTGACAATTACAAGTTCAGATCTTCAAGTTATAATTTGCAATAATAATTAGAAGCTATCAATTTTAAGTTCTGTATTTTACAATTACTAGTTCAGTTCTTCAAGTTATAATTTGAAATAATAATTTGAATTTAACAAATCTAAGTTCTGTAATTCACTATTACAAGTTCAGATCTGCAAGTTATAATTTGCAATAATAATTAGAAGCTATCAATTTTAAGTTCTGTATTTGACTATTACAAGTTCAGATCTTCAAATTATTATTTGCAATCTTAGTTTGAATTTAACAATTAGAAGTTCTGTATGTGACAATTACAAGATCAGATCTTCAAGTTATAATTTGCAATAATAATTAGAAGCTATTAATTATAAGTTCTGTATTTGACAATTACAAGTTCAGATCTTCAAGTTATAATTTGAAATAATAATTAGAAGCTATCAATTTTAAGTTCTGTATTTGACTATTACAAGTTCAGATCTTCAAGTTATAATTTGCAATAATAATTAGAAGCTATCAATTTTAAGTTCTGTATTTGACAATTACTAGTTCAGATCTTCAAGTTATAATTAGAAATAATAATTAGAATTTGACAAATCTAAGTTCTGTAATTCACTATTACAAGTTCAGATCTTCAAGTTATAATTTACAATAATAATTAGAAGCTATCAATTTTAAGTTCTGTATTTGACAATTACAAGTTCAGATCTTCAAGTTATAATTTGCACTAATAATTTGTATTTAACAATTAGAAGTTCTGTATGTGACAATTACAAGATCAGATCTTCAAGTTATAATTTGCAATAATAATTAGAAGCTATTAATTTTAAGTTCTGTATTTGACAATTACAAGTTCAGATCTTCAAGTTATAATTTGAAATAATAATTAGAAGCTATCAATTTTATGTTCTGTATTTGACAATTACAAGTTCAGATCTTGAAGTTATAATTTGCAATAATAATTAGAAGCTATCCATTTTAAGTGCTGTATTTGACAATTACTAGTTCAGATCTTCAAGTTATAATTTGCACTAATAATTTGTATTTAAAAATTAGAAGTTCTGTATTTACCTATTACAGGTTCAGAAGTTCAAGTAATAATTTGCACTAATAATTTGTATTTAACAATTCGAAGTTCTGTATTTGACTATTACAAGTTCAGATCTTCAAGTTATAATTTGAATTATAATTATAAGCTATCAATTTTAAGTTCTGTATTTGACAATTACAAGTACAGATCTTCAAATTATTATTTGCAATAATAATTAGAAGCTATCAATTTTAAGTTCTGCATTTGACAATTACAAGTTCAGATCTTCAAGTTAAAATTTGCAATAATAATTAGAAGCTATCAATTTTAAGTTCTGTATTTGACAATTACCAGTTCAGATCTTCAAGTTATAATTTGAAATAATAATTTGTATTTAACAAATCTAAGTTCTGTAATTCACAATTACAAGTTCAGATCTTCAAGTTATAATTTACAATAATAATTAGAAGCTATCAATTTTAAGTTCTGTATTTTACAATTACTAGTTCAGATCTTCAAGTTATAATTTGAAATAATAATTTGAATTTAACAAATCTAAGTTCTGTAATTCACTATTACAAGTTCAGATCTGCAAGTTATAATTTGCAATAATAATTAGAAGCTATCAATTTTAAGTTCTGTATTTGACTATTACAAGTTCAGATCTTCAAATTATTATTTGCAATCTTAGTTTGAATTTAACAATTCGAAGTTCTGTATTTCCCTATTACAAGTTCAGATCTTCAAGTTATAATTTGCACTAATAATTTGTATTTAACAATTCGAAGTTCTGTATTTGACTATTACAAGTTCAGATCCTCAAGTTATAATTTGAATTATAATTATAAGCTATCAATTTTAAGTTCAGTATTTGAAAATTACAAGTACAGATCTTCAAGTTATTATTTGCAATAATAATTAGAAGCTATCAATTTTAAGTTCTGTATTTGACAATTACAAGTTCAGATCTGCAAGTAATAATTTACAATAATACTTAGAAGCTATCAATTTTAAGTTCTGTATTAGCAATTACAAATTCAGATCTTCAAGTTATAATTTACAATAATAATTAGAAGCTATCAATTTTAAGTTCTGTATTTGACAATTACAAATTCAGATCTTCAAGTTATAATTTACAATAATAATTAGAAGCTATCAATTTTAAGTTCTGTATTTGACAATTACAAATTCAGATCTTCTAGTTATAATTTGCAATAATAATTAGAAGCTATCAATTTTAAGTTCTGTATTTGACAATTACTAGTTCAGATCTTCAAGTTATAATTTGAAATAATAATTAGAAGCTATCAATTTTAAGTTCTGTATTTGACAATTACAAGTACAGATCTTCAAATTATTATTTACAATAATAATTAGAAGCTATCAATTTTAAGTTCTGTATTTGACAATTACAAGTTCAGATCTTCAAGTTATAATTTGAAATAATAATACAAGCTATCAATTTTAAGTTCTGTATTTGACAATTACAAGTTCAGATCTTCAAGTTATAATTTGCAATAATAATTAGAAGCTATCAATTTTAAGTTCTGTATTTTACAATTACTAGTTCAGTTCTTCAAGTTATAATTTGAAATAATAATTTGAATTTAACAAATCTAAGTTCTGTAATTCACTATTACAAGTTCAGATCTGCAAGTTATAATTTGCAATAATAATTAGAAGCTATCAATTTTAAGTTCTGTATTTGACTATTACAAGTTCAGATCTTCAAATTATTATTTGCAATCTTAGTTTGAATTTAACAATTAGAAGTTCTGTATGTGACAATTACAAGATCAGATCTTCAAGTTATAATTTGCAATAATAATTAGAAGCTATTAATTATAAGTTCTGTATTTGACAATTACAAGTTCAGATCTTCAAGTTATAATTTGAAATAATAATTAGAAGCTATCAATTTTAAGTTCTGTATTTGACTATTACAAGTTCAGATCTTCAAGTTATAATTTGCAATAATAATTAGAAGCTATCAATTTTAAGTTCTGTATTTGACAATTACTAGTTCAGATCTTCAAGTTATAATTAGAAATAATAATTAGAATTTGACAAATCTAAGTTCTGTAATTCACTATTACAAGTTCAGATCTTCAAGTTATAATTTACAATAATAATTAGTAGCTATCAATTTTAAGTTCTGTATTTGACAATTACAAGTTCAGATCTTCAAGTTATAATTTGCACTAATAATTTGTATTTAACAATTAGAAGTTCTGTATGTGACAATTACAAGATCAGATCTTCAAGTTATAATTTGCAATAATAATTAGAAGCTATTAATTTTTAGTTCTGTATTTGACAATTACAAGTTCAGATCTTCAAGTTATAATTTGAAATAATAATTAGAAGCTATCAATTTTATGTTCTGTATTTGACAATTACAAGTTCAGATCTTCAAGTTATAATTTGCAATAATAATTAGAAGCTATCCATTTTAAGTGCTGTATTTGACAATTACTAGTTCAGATCTTCAAGTTATAATTTGCACTAATAATTTGTATTTAAAAATTAGAAGTTCTGTATTTACCTATTACAGGTTCAGAAGTTCAAGTAATAATTTGCACTAATAATTTGTATTTAACAATTCGAAGTTCTGTATTTGACTATTACAAGTTCAGATCTTCAAGTTATAATTTGAATTATAATTATAAGCTATCAATTTTAAGTTCTGTATTTGACAATTACAAGTACAGATCTTCAAATTATTATTTGCAATAATAATTAGAAGCTATCAATTTTAAGTTCTGCATTTGACAATTACAAGTTCAGATCTTCAAGTTAAAATTTGCAATAATAATTAGAAGCTATCAATTTTAAGTTCTGTATTTGACAATTACCAGTTCAGATCTTCAAGTTATAATTTGAAATAATAATTTGTATTTAACAAATCTAAGTTCTGTAATTCACAATTACAAGTTCAGATCTTCAAGTTATAATTTACAATAATAATTAGAAGCTATCAATTTTAAGTTCTGTATTTGACTATTACAAGTTCAGATCTTCAAATTATTATTTGCAATCTTAGTTTGAATTTAACAATTCGAAGTTCTGTATTTGACTATTACAAGTTCAGATCCTCAAGTTATAATTTGAATTATAATTATAAGCTATCAATTTTAAGTTCAGTATTTGACAATTACAAGTGCAGATCTGCAAGTTATAATTTACAATAATAATTAGAAGCTATCAATTTTAAGTTCTGTATTTGACAATTACAAATTCAGATCTTCAAGTTATAATTTACAATAATAATTAGAAGCTATCAATTTTAAGTTCTGTATTTGACAATTACAAATTCAGATCTTCAAGCTATAATTTACAATAATAATTAGAAGCTATCAATTTTAAGTTCTGTATTTGACAATTACAAATTCAGATCTTCTAGTTATAATTTGCAATAATAATTAGAAGCTATCAATTTTAAGTTCTGTATTTGACAATTACTAGTTCAGATCTTCAAGTGTTAATTTGAAATAATAATTTGTATTTAACAAATCTAAGTTCTGTAATTCACTATTACAAGTTCAGATCTTCAAGTTATAATTTACAATAATAATTAGAAGCTATCAATTTTAAGTTCTGTATTTGACTATTACAAGTTCAGATCTTCAAATTATTATTTGCAATCTTAGTTTGAATTTAACAATTCGAAGTTCTGTATTTACCTATTACAAGTTCAGATCTTCAAGTTATAATTTGCACTAATAATTTGTATTTAACAATTCGAAGTTCTGTATTTGACTATTACAAGTTCAGATCCTCAAGTTATAATTTGAATTATAATTATAAGCTATCAATTTTAAGTTCAGTATTTGAAAATTACAAGTACAGATCTTCAAGTTATTATTTGCAATAATAATTAGAAGCTATCAATTTTAAGTTCTGTATTTGACAATTACAAGTTCAGATCTGCAAGTTATAATTTACAATAATACTTAGAAGCTATCAATTTTAAGTTCTGTATTAGCAATTACAAATTCAGATCTTCAAGTTATAATTTACAATAATAATTAGAAGCTATCAATTTTAAGTTCTGTATTTGACAATTACAAATTCAGATCTTCAAGTTATAATTTACAATAATAATTAGAAGCTATCAATTTTAAGTTCTCTATTTGACAATTACAAATTCAGATCTTCTAGTTATAATTTGCAATAATAATTAGAAGCTATCAATTTTAAGTTCTGTATTTGACAATTACTAGTTCAGATCTTCAAGTTATAATTTGAAATAATAATTTAAATTTAACAAATCTAAGTTCTGTAATTCTTTATTACAAGTTCAGATCTTCAAGTTATAATTTTCAATAATAATTAGAAGCTATTAATTTTAAGTTCTGTATTTGACAATTACAAGTTCAGATCTTCTAGTTATAATTTGCACTAATAATTTGTATTTAACAATTAGAAGTTCTGTATTTGACAATTACAAGTTCAGATCTTAAAGTTATAATTTGCAATAATAATTAGAAGCTATCAATTTTAAGTTCTGTATTTGACAATTACAAGTTCAGATCTTCAAGTTATAATTTGAAATAATAATTAGAAGCTATCAATTTTAAGTTCTGTATTTGACAATTACAAGTTCAGATCTTCAAGTTATAATTTGCAATAATAATTAGAAGCTATCAATTTTAAGTTCTGTATTTGACAATTACTAGTTCAGATCTTCAAGTTATAATTTGCACTAATAATTTGTATTTAACAATTCGAAGTTCTGTATTTGACTATTACAAGTTCAGATCTTCAAGATATAATTTGAATTATAATTATAAGCTATCAATTTTAAGTTCTGTATTTGACAATTACAAGTACAGATCTTCAAATTATTATTTACAATAATAATTAGAAGCTATCAATTTTAAGTTCTGTATTTGACAATTACAAGTTCAGATCTTCAAGTTATAATTTGAAATAATAATACAAGCTATCAATTTTAAGTTCTGTATTTGACAATTACAAGATCAGTTCTTCAAGTTATAATTTGCAATAATAATTAGAAGCTATCAATTTTAAGTTCTGTATTTTACAATTACTAGTTCAGTTCTTCAAGTTATAATTTGAAATAATAATTTGAATTTAACAAATCTAAGTTCTGTAATTCACTATTACAAGTTCAGATCTGCAAGTTATAATTTGCAATAATAATTAGAAGCTATCAATTTTAAGTTCTGTATTTGACTATTACAAGTTCAGATCTTCAAATTATTATTTGCAATCTTAGTTTGAATTTAACAATTCGAAGTTCTGTATTTACCTATTACAAGTTCAGATCTTCAAGTTATAATTTGCACTAATAATTTGTATTTAACAATTCGAAGTTCTGTATTTGACTATTACAAGTTCAGATCCTCAAGTTATAATTTGAATTATAATTATAAGCTATCAATTTTAAGTTCTGTATTAGCAATTACAAATTCAGATCTTCAAGTTATAATTTACAATAATAATTAGAAGCTATCAATTTTAAGTTCTGTATTTGACAATTACAAATTCAGATCTTCAAGTTATAATTTACAATAATAATTAGAAGCTATCAATTTTAAGTTCTGTATTTGACAATTACAAGTTCAGATCTTCAAGTTATAATTTGAAATAATAATTAGAAGCTATCAATTTTAAGTTCTGTATTTGACAATTACAAGTTCAGATCTTCAAGTTATAATTTGCAATAATAATTAGAAGCTATCAATTTTAAGTTCTGTATTTGACAATTACTAGTTCAGATCTTCAAGTTATAATTTGCACTAATAATTTGTATTTAACAATTCGAAGTTCTGTATTTGACTATTACAAGTTCAGATCTTCAAGATATAATTTGAATTATAATTATAAGCTATCAATTTTAAGTTCTGTATTTGACAATTACAAGTACAGATCTTCAAATTATTATTTACAATAATAATTAGAAGCTATCAATTTTAAGTTCTGTATTTGACAATTACAAGTTCAGATCTTCAAGTTATAATTTGAAATAATAATACAAGCTATCAATTTTAAGTTCTGTATTTGACAATTACAAGTTCAGATCTTCAAGTTATAATTTGCAATAATAATTAGAAGCTATCAATTTTAAGTTCTGTATTTTACAATTACTAGTTCAGTTCTTCAAGTTATAATTTGAAATAATAATTTGAATTTAACAAATCTAAGTTCTGTAATTCACTATTACAAGTTCAGATCTGCAAGTTATAATTTGCAATAATAATTAGAAGCTATCAATTTTAAGTTCTGTATTTGACTATTACAAGTTCAGATCTTCAAATTATTATTTGCAATCTTAGTTTGAATTTAACAATTCGAAGTTCTGTATTTACCTATTACAAGTTCAGATCTTCAAGTTATAATTTGCACTAAAAATTTGTATTTAACAATTCGAAGTTCTGTATTTGACTATTACAAGTTCAGATCCTCAAGTTATAATTTGAATTATAATTATAAGCTATCAATTTTAAGTTCTGTATTAGCAATTACAAATTCAGATCTTCAAGTTATAATTTACAATAATAATTAGAAGCTATCAATTTTAAGTTCTGTATTTGACAATTACAAATTCAGATCTTCAAATTATTATTTGCAATAATAATTAGAAGCTATCAATTTTAAGTTCTACATTTGACAATTACAAGTTCAGATCTTCAAGTTATTATTTGCAATAATAATTAGAAGCTATTAATTTTAAGTTCTGTATTTGACAATTACAAGTTCAGATCTTCAAGTTATAATTTGAAATAATAATTAGAAGCTATCAATTTTAAGTTCTGTATTTGACAATTACAAGTTCAGATCTTCAAGTTATAATTTGCAATAATAATTAGAAGCTATCAATTTTAAGTTCTGTATTTGACAATTACTAGTTCAGATCTTCAAGTTATAATTAGAAATAATAATTAGAATTTGACAAATCTAAGTTCTGTAATTCACTATTACAAGTTCAGATCTTCAAGTTATAATTTACAATAATAATTAGAAGCTTTCAATTTTAAGTTCTGTATTTGACAATTACAAGTTCAGATCTACAAGTTATAATTTGCACTAATAATTTGTATTTAACAATTAGAAGTTCTGTATTTGGCAATTACAAGTTCAGATCTTCAAGTTATAATTTGAAATAATAATTAGAAGCTATCAATTTTAAGTTCTGTATTTGACAATTACTAGTTCAGATCTTCAAGTTATAATTTGAAATAATAATTTGAATTTAACAAATCTAAGTTCTGTAATTCACTATTACAAGTTCAGATCTTCAAGTTATAATTTACAATAATAATTAGAAGTTATCAATTTTAAGTTCTGCATTTGACAATTACAAGTTCAGATCTTCAAGTTATAATTTGCAATAATAATTAGAAGCTATCAATTTTAAGTTCTGTATTTTACAATTACTAGTTCAGATCTTCAAGTTATAATTTGAAATAATAATTTGAATTTAACAAATCTAAGTTCTGTAATTCACTATTACAAGTTCAGATCTTCAAGTTATAATTTACAATAATAATTAGAAGCTATCAATTTTAAGTTCTGTATTTGACAATTACAAGTTCAGATCTTCAAGTTATTATTTGCAATAATAATTAGAAGATATCAATTTTAAGTTCTGTATTTGACAATTACAAGTTCAGATCTTCAAGTTATAATTTACAATAATAATTAGAAGCTATCAATTTTAAGTTCTCTATTTGACAATTACAAATTCAGATCTTCTAGTTATAATTTGCAATAATAATTAGAAGCTATCAATTTTAAGTTCTGTATTTGACAATTACTAGTTCAGATCTTCAAGTTATAATTTGAAATAATAATTTAAATTTAACAAATCTAAGTTCTGTAATTCTTTATTACAAGTTCAGATCTTCAAGTTATAATTTTCAATAATAATTAGAAGCTATTAATTTTAAGTTCTGTATTTGACAATTACAAGTTCAGATCTTCTAGTTATAATTTGCACTAATAATTTGTATTTAACAATTAGAAGTTCTGTATTTGACAATTACAAGTTCAGATCTTAAAGTTATAATTTGCAATAATAATTAGAAGCTATCAATTTTAAGTTCTGTATTTGACAATTACAAGTTCAGATCTTCAAGTTATAATTTGAAATAATAATTAGAAGCTATCAATTTTAAGTTCTGTATTTGACAATTACAAGTTCAGATCTTCAAGTTATAATTTGCAATAATAATTAGAAGCTATCAATTTTAAGTTCTGTATTTGACAATTACTAGTTCAGATCTTCAAGTTATAATTTGCACTAATAATTTGTATTTAACAATTCGAAGTTCTGTATTTGACTATTACAAGTTCAGATCTTCAAGATATAATTTGAATTATAATTATAAGCTATCAATTTTAAGTTCTGTATTTGACAATTACAAGTACAGATCTTCAAATTATTATTTACAATAATAATTAGAAGCTATCAATTTTAAGTTCTGTATTTGACAATTACAAGTTCAGATCTTCAAGTTATAATTTGAAATAATAATACAAGCTATCAATTTTAAGTTCTGTATTTGACAATTACAAGTTCAGATCTTCAAGTTATAATTTGCAATAATAATTAGAAGCTATCAATTTTAAGTTCTGTATTTTACAATTACTAGTTCAGTTCTTCAAGTTATAATTTGAAATAATAATTTGAATTTAACAAATCTAAGTTCTGTAATTCACTATTACAAGTTCAGATCTGCAAGTTATAATTTGCAATAATAATTAGAAGCTATCAATTTTAAGTTCTGTATTTGACTATTACAAGTTCAGATCTTCAAATTATTATTTGCAATCTTAGTTTGAATTTAACAATTCGAAGTTCTGTATTTACCTATTACAAGTTCAGATCTTCAAGTTATAATTTGCACTAATAATTTGTATTTAACAATTCGAAGTTCTGTATTTGACTATTACAAGTTCAGATCCTCAAGTTATAATTTGAATTATAATTATAAGCTATCAATTTTAAGTTCTGTATTAGCAATTACAAATTCAGATCTTCAAGTTATAATTTACAATAATAATTAGAAGCTATCAATTTTAAGTTCTGTATTTGACAATTACAAATTCAGATCTTCAAGTTATAATTTACAATAATAATTAGAAGGTATCAATTTTAAGTTCTGTATTTTACAATTTCTAGTTCAGATCTTCAAGTTATAATTTGAAATAATAATTTGAATTTAACAAATCTAAGTTCTGTAATTCACTATTACAAGTTCAGATCTTCAAGTTATAATTTACAATAATAATTAGAAGCTATCAATTTTAAGTTCTGTATTTGACAATTACAAGTTCAGATCTTCAAGTTATAATTTGCACTAATAATTTGTATTTAACAATTCGAAGTTCTGTATTTGACTATTACAAGTTCAGATCTTCAAGTTATAATTTGAATTATAATTATAAGCTATCAATTTTAAGTTCTGTATTTGACAATTACAAGTACAGATCTTCAAATTATTATTTGCAATAATAATTAGAAGCTATCAATTTTAAGTTCTACATTTGACAATTACAAGTTCAGATCTTCAAGTTATTATTTGCAATAATAATTAGAAGCTATTAATTTTAAGTTCTGTATTTGACAATTACAAGTTCAGATCTTCAAGTTATAATTTGAAATAATAATTAGAAGCTATCAATTTTAAGTTCTGTATTTGACAATTACAAGTTCAGATCTTCAAGTTATAATTTGCAATAATAATTAGAAGCTATCAATTTTAAGTTCTGTATTTGACAATTACTAGTTCAGATCTTCAAGTTATAATTAGAAATAATAATTAGAATTTGACAAATCTAAGTTCTGTAATTCACTATTACAAGTTCAGATCTTCAAGTTATAATTTACAATAATAATTAGAAGCTTTCAATTTTAAGTTCTGTATTTGACAATTACAAGTTCAGATCTACAAGTTATAATTTGCACTAATAATTTGTATTTAACAATTAGAAGTTCTGTATTTGGCAATTACAAGTTCAGATCTTCAAGTTATAATTTGAAATAATAATTAGAAGCTATCAATTTTAAGTTCTGTATTTGACAATTACTAGTTCAGATCTTCAAGTTATAATTTGAAATAATAATTTGAATTTAACAAATCTAAGTTCTGTAATTCACTATTACAAGTTCAGATCTTCAAGTTATAATTTACAATAATAATTAGAAGTTATCAATTTTAAGTTCTGCATTTGACAATTACAAGTTCAGATCTTCAAGTTATAATTTGCAATAATAATTAGAAGCTATCAATTTTAAGTTCTGTATTTTACAATTACTAGTTCAGATCTTCAAGTTATAATTTGAAATAATAATTTGAATTTAACAAATCTAAGTTCTGTAATTCACTATTACAAGTTCAGATCTTCAAGTTATAATTTACAATAATAATTAGAAGCTATCAATTTTAAGTTCTGTATTTGACAATTACAAGTTCAGATCTTCAAGTTATTATTTGCAATAATAATTAGAAGATATCAATTTTAAGTTCTGTATTTGACAATTACAAGTTCAGATCTTCAAGTTATAATTTACAATAATAATTAGAAGCTATCAATTTTAAGTTCTGTATGTGACAATTACAAGTTCAGATGTTCAAGTTATAATTTGCAATAATAATTAGAAGCTATCAATTTTAAGTTCTGTATTTGACAATTACTAGTTCTGATCTTCAAGTTATAATTTGAAATAATAATTTGAATTTAACAATTCGAAGTTCTGTATTTGACTATTACAAGTTCAGATCTTCAAGTTATAATTTGCAATAATAATTAGAAGGTATCAATTTTAAGTTCTGTATTTTACAATTTCTAGTTCAGATCTTCAAGTTATAATTTGAAATAATAATTTGAATTTAACAAATCTAAGTTCTGTAATTCACTATTACAAGTTCAGATCTTCAAGTTATAATTTACAATAATAATTAGAAGCTATCAATTTTAAGTTCTGTATTTGACAATTACAAGTTCAGATCTTCAAGTTATAATTTGCACTAATAATTTGTATTTAACAATTCGAAGTTCTGTATTTGACTATTACAAGTTCAGATCTTCAAGTTATAATTTGAATTATAATTATAAGCTATCAATTTTAAGTTCTGTATTTGACAATTACAAGTACAGATCTTCAAATTATTATTTGCAATAATAATTAGAAGCTATCAATTTTAAGTTCTACATTTGACAATTACAAGTTCAGATCTTCAAGTTATTATTTGCAATAATAATTAGAAGCTATTAATTTTAAGTTCTGTATTTGACAATTACAAGTTCAGATCTTCAAGTTATAATTTGAAATAATAATTAGAAGCTATCAATTTTAAGTTCTGTATTTGACAATTACAAGTTCAGATCTTCAAGTTATAATTTGCAATAATAATTAGAAGCTATCAATTTTAAGTTCTGTATTTGACAATTACTAGTTCAGATCTTCAAGTTATAATTAGAAATAATAATTAGAATTTGACAAATCTAAGTTCTGTAATTCACTATTACAAGTTCAGATCTTCAAGTTATAATTTACAATAATAATTAGAAGCTTTCAATTTTAAGTTCTGTATTTGACAATTACAAGTTCAGATCTACAAGTTATAATTTGCACTAATAATTTGAATTTAACAAATCTAAGTTCTGTAATTCACTATTACAAGTTCAGATCTTCAAGTTATAATTTACAATAATAATTAGAAGTTATCAATTTTAAGTTCTGCATTTGACAATTACAAGTTCAGATCTTCAAGTTATAATTTGCAATAATAATTAGAAGCTATCAATTTTAAGTTCTGTATTTTACAATTACTAGTTCAGATCTTCAAGTTATAATTTGAAATAATAATTTGAATTTAACAAATCTAAGTTCTGTAATTCACTATTACAAGTTCAGATCTTCAAGTTATAATTTACAATAATAATTAGAAGTTATCAATTTTAAGTTCTGCATTTGACAATTACAAGTTCAGATCTTCAAGTTATAATTTGCAATAATAATTAGAAGCTATCAATTTTAAGTTCTGTATTTTACAATTACTAGTTCAGATCTTCAAGTTATAATTTGAAATAATAATTTGTATTTAACAATTCGAAGTTCTGTATTTGACTATTACAAGTTCAGATCTTCAAGTTATAATTTGAATTATAATTATAAGCTATCAATTTTAAGTTCTGTATTTGACAATTACAAGTTCAGATCTTCAAGTTATAATTTGCAATAATAATTAGAAGCTATCAATTTTAAGTTCTGTATTTGACAATTACTAGTTCAGATCTTCAAGTTATAATTAGAAATAATAATTAGAATTTGACAAATCTAAGTTCTGTAATTCACTATTACAAGTTCAGATCTTCAAGTTATAATTTACAATAATAATTAGAAGCTTTCAATTTTAAGTTCTGTATTTGACAATTACAAGTTCAGATCTACAAGTTATAATTTGCACTAATAATTTGTATTTAACAATTAGAAGTTCTGTATTTGACAATTACAAGTTCAGATCTTCAAGTTATAATTTGAAATAATAATTAGAAGCTATCAATTTTAAGTTCTGTATTTGACAGTTACTAGTTCAGATCTTCAAGTTATAATTTGAAATAATAATTTGAATTTAACAAATCTAAGTTCTGTAATTCACTATTACAAGTTCAGATCTTCAAGTTATAATTTACAATAATAATTAGAAGTTATCAATTTTAAGTTCTGCATTTGACAATTACAAGTTCAGATCTTCAAGTTATAATTTGCAATAATAATTAGAAGCTATCAATTTTAAGTTCTGTATTTTACAATTACTAGTTCAGATCTTCAAGTTATAATTTGGAATAATAATTTGAATTTAACAAATCTAAGTTCTGTAATTCACTATTACAAGTTCAGATCTTCAAGTTATAATTTACAATAATAATTAGAAGCTATCAATTTTAAGTTCTGTATTTGACAATTACAAGTTCAGATCTTCAAGTTATTATTTGCAATAATAATTAGAAGATATCAATTTTAAGTTCTGTATTTGACAATTACAAGTTCAGATCTTCAAGTTATAATTTACAATAATAATTAGAAGCTATCAATTTTAAGTTCTGTATTTGACAATTACAAGTTCAGATGTTCAAGTTATAATTTGCAATAATAATTAGAAGCTATCAATTTTAAGTTCTGTATTTGACAATTACTAGTTCTGATCTTCAAGTTATAATTTGAAATAATAATTTGAATTTAACAAATCTAAGTTCTGTAATTCACTATTACAAGTTCAGATCTTCAAGTTATAATTTACAATAATAATTAGAAGCTATCAATTTTAAGTTCTGTATTTGACAATTACAAGTTCAGATCTTCAAGTTATAATTTGCACTAATAATTTGTATTTAACAATTAGATGTTCTGTATTTGACAATTACAAGTTCAGATCTTCAAGTTATAATTTGCAATAATAATTAGAAGCTATTAATTTTAAGTTCTGTATTTGACAATTACTAGTTCAGATCTACAAGTTATAATTTGAAATAATAATTTGAATTTAACAAAACTAAGTACTGTAATTCACTATTACAAGTTCAGATCTTCAAGTTATAATTTGCAATAATAATTAGAAGCTATCAATTTTAAGTTCTGTATTTGACAATTTCAAGTTCAAATCTTCAAGTTATTATTTGCAATAATAATTAGAAGATATCAATTTTAAGTTCTGTATTTGACAATTACAAGTTCAGATCTTCAAGTTATAATTTACAATAATAATTAGAAGCTATCAATTTTAGTTCTGTATTTGACAATTACAAGTTCAGATGTTCAAGTTATAATTTGCAATAATAATTAGAAGCTATCAATTTTAAGTTCTGTATTTGACAATTACTAGTTCAGAGCTACAAGTTATAATTTGAAATAATAATTTGAATTTAACAAATCTAAGTTCTGTAATTCACTATTACAAGTTCAGATCTTCAAGTTATAATTTACAATAATAATTAGAAGCTATCAATTTTAAGTTCTGTATTTGACAATTACAAGTTCAGATCTTCAAGTTATAATTTGCACTAATAATTTGTATTTAACAGTTAGAAGTTCTGTATTTGACAATTACAAGTTCAGATCTTCAAGTTATAATTTGCAATAATAATTAGAAGCTATTAATTTTAAGTTCTGTATTTGACAATTACAAGTTCAGATCTTCAAGTTATAATTTGAAATAATAATTAGAAGCTATCAATTTTATGTTCTGTATTTGACAATTACAAGTTCAGATCTTCAAGTTATAATTTGCAATAATAATTAGAAGCTATCAATTTTAAGTGCTGTATTTGACAATTACTAGTTCAGATCTTCAAGTTATAATTTGCAATCACAATTTGTCTTTAACAATGCTAAGTTGCGTATTTGTCTATTACAAGTTCAGATCTTCAAATTATAATTTGCAATAATAATTAGAAGCTATCAATTTTAAGTTCTGTATTTGACAATTACAAGTTCAGATCTTCAAGTTATAATTTGAAATAATAATTTGAATTTAAAAAATCTAAGTTCTGTAATTCACTATTACAAGTTCAGATCTTCAAGTTATAATTTGCAATCACACTTTGTATTTAACAATTCGAAGTTCTGTATTTACCTATTACAAATTCAGATCTTCAAGTTATAATTTACAATAATAATTATAAGCTATCAATTTTAAGTTCTGTATTTGACAATTACTAGTTCACATCTTCAAGTTATAATTTGAAATAATAATTTGAATTTAACAAATCTAAGTTCTGTAATTCTCTATTACAAGTTCAGATCTTCAAGTTATAATTTACAATAATAATTAGAAGCTATCAATTTTAAGTTCTGTATTTGACAATTACAAGTTCAGATCTTCAAGTTATAATTTGCACTAATAATTTGTATTTAACAATTAGAAGTTCTGTATTTGACAATTACCAGTTCAGATCTTCAAGTTATAATTTGAAATAATAATTAGAAGCTATCAATTTTAAGTTCTGTATTTGACAACTACAAGTTCAGATCTTCAAGTTATAATTTGCAATAATAATTAGAAGCTATCAATTTTAAGTTCTGTATTTGACAATTACTAGTTCAGATCTTCAAGTTATAATTTGAAATAATAATTGAATTTAACAAATCTAAGTACTGTAATTCACTATTACAAGTTCAGATCTTCAAGTTATAATTTACAATAATAATTAGAAGCTATCAATTTTAGTTCTGTATTTGACAAATACTACAAGTTCAGAACTTCAAGTTATAATTTGCAATAATAATTAGAAGCTATCAATTTTAAGTTCTGTATTTGACAATTACTAGTTCAGATCTTCAAGTTATAATTTACAATAATAATTAGAAGCTATCAATTTTAAGTTCTGTATTTGACAATTACAAGTTCAGATCTTCAAGTTATAATTTGAAATAATAATTTGAATTTAACAAATCTAAGTTCTGTAATTCACTATTACAAGTTCAGATCTTCTAGTTATAATTTACAATAATAATTAGAAGCTATCAATTTTAAGTTCTGTATTTGACAATTACTAGTTCAGATCTACAAGTTATAATTTGAAATAATAATTTGAATTTAACAAATCTAAGTTCTGTAATTCACTATTACAAGTTCAGATCTTCAAGTTATAATTTACAATAATAATTAGAAGTTATCAATTTTAAGTTCTGCATTTGACAATTACAAGTTCAGATCTTCAAGTTATAATTTGCAATAATAATTAGAAGCTATCAATTTTAAGTTCTGTATTTTACAATTACTAGTTCAGATCTTCAAGTTATAATTTGCAATCACAATTTGTATTTAACAATGCTAAGTTGCGTATTTGTCTATTACAAGTTCAGATCTTCAAATTATAATTTGCAATAATAATTAGAAGCTATCAATTTTAAGTTCTGTATTTGACAATTACAAGTTCAGATCTTCAAGTTATAATTTTCACTAATAATTTGTATTTAACAATTAGAAGTTCTGTATTTGACTATTACAAGTTCAGATCTTCAAATTATTATGTGCAATCTTAGTTTGAATTTAACCATTCGAAGTTCTGTATTTACCTATTACAGGTTCAGATCTTCAAGTAATAATTTGCACTAATAATTTGTATTTAACAATTCGAAGTTCTGTATTTGACTATTACAAGTTCAGATCTTCAAGTTATAATTTGAATTATAATTATAAGCTATCAATTTTAAGTTCTGTATTTGACAATTACAAGTACAGATCTTCAAATTATTATTTGCAATAATAATTAGAAGCTATCAATTTTAAGTTCTGCATTTGACAATTACAAGTTCAGATCTTCAAGTTATTATTTGCAATAATAATTAGAAGCTATTAATTTTAAGTTCTGTATTTGACAATTACAAGTTCAGATCTACAAGTTATAATTTGAAATAATAATTAGAAGCTATCAATTTTAAGTTCTGTATTTGACTATTACAAGTTCAGATCTTAAAGTTATAATTTGCAATAATAATTAGAAGCTATCAATTTTAAGTTCTGTATTTGACAATTACTAGTTCAGATCTTCAAGTTATAATTAGAAATAATAATTAGAATTTGACAAATCTAAGTTCTGTAATTCACTATTACAAGTACAGATCTTCAAGTTATAATTTACAATAATAATTAGAAGCTTTCAATTTTAAGTTCTGTATTTGACAATTACAAGTTCAGATCTACAAGTTATAATTTGCACTAATAATTTGTATTTAACAATTAGAAGTTCTGTATTTGACAATTACAAGTTCAGATCTTCAAGTTATAATTTGAAATAATAATTAGAAGCTATCAATGTTAAGTTGTGTATTTGACAATTACTAGTTCAGATCTTCAAGTTATAATTTACAATAATAATTAGAAGTTATCAATTTTAAGTTCTGCATTTGACAATTACAAGTTCAGATCTTCAAGTTATAATTTGCAATAATAATTAGAAGCTATCAATTTTAAGTTCTGTATTTTACAATTACTAGTTCAGATCTTCAAGTTATAATTTGAAATAATAATTTGAATTTAACAAATCTAAGTTCTGTAATTCACTATTACAAGTTCAGATCTGCAAGTTATAATTTGCAATAATAATTAGAAGCTATCAATTTTAAGTTCTGTATTTGACTATTACAAGTTCAGATCTTCAAATTATTATTTGCAATCTTAGTTTGAATTTAACAATTCGAAGTTCTGTATTTCCCTATTACAAGTTCAGATCTTCAAGTTATAATTTGCACTAATAATTTGTATTTAACAATTCGAAGTTCTGTATTTGACTATTACAAGTTCAGATCCTCAAGTTATAATTTGAATTATAATTATAAGCTATCAATTTTAAGTTCAGTATTTGAAAATTACAAGTACAGATCTTCAAGTTATTATTTGCAATAATAATTAGAAGCTATCAATTTTAAGTTCTGTATTTGACAATTACAAGTTCAGATCTGCAAGTAATAATTTACAATAATACTTAGAAGCTATCAATTTTAAGTTCTGTATTAGCAATTACAAATTCAGATCTTCAAGTTATAATTTACAATAATAATTAGAAGCTATCAATTTTAAGTTCTGTATTTGACAATTACAAATTCAGATCTTCAAGTTATAATTTACAATAATAATTAGAAGCTATCAATTTTAAGTTCTGTATTTGACAATTACAAATTCAGATCTTCTAGTTATAATTTGCAATAATAATTAGAAGCTATCAATTTTAAGTTCTGTATTTGACAATTACTAGTTCAGATCTTCAAGTTATAATTTGAAATAATAATTTGAATTTAACAAATCTAAGTTCTGTAATTCACTATTACAAGTTCAGATCTTCAAGTTATAATTTGCACTAATAATTTGTATTTAACAATTAGAAGTTCTGTATGTGACAATTACAAGATCAGATCTTCAAGTTATAATTTGCAATAATAATTAGAAGCTATTAATTATAAGTTCTGTATTTGACAATTACAAGTTCAGATCTTCAAGTTATAATTTGAAATAATAATTAGAAGCTATCAATTTTAAGTTCTGTATTTGACTATTACAAGTTCAGATCTTCAAGTTATAATTTGCAATAATAATTAGAAGCTATCAATTTTAAGTTCTGTATTTGACAATTACTAGTTCAGATCTTCAAGTTATAATTAGAAATAATAATTAGAATTTGACAAATCTAAGTTCTGTAATTCACTATTACAAGTTCAGATCTTCTAGTTATAATTTACAATAATAATTAGAAGCTATCAATTTTAAGTTCTGTATTTGACAATTACAAGTTCAGATCTTCAAGTTATAATTTGCACTAATAATTTGTATTTAACAATTAGAAGTTCTGTATGTGACAATTACAAGATCAGATCTTCAAGTTATAATTTGCAATAATAATTAGAAGCTATTAATTTTAAGTTCTGTATTTGACAATTACAAGTTCAGATCTTCAAGTTATAATTTGAAATAATAATTAGAAGCTATCAATTTTATGTTCTGTATTTGACAATTACAAGTTCAGATCTTCAAGTTATAATTTGCAATAATAATTAGAAGCTATCCATTTTAAGTGCTGTATTTGACAATTACTAGTTCAGATCTTCAAGTTATAATTTGCACTAATAATTTGTATTTAAAAATTAGAAGTTCTGTATTTACCTATTACAGGTTCAGAAGTTCAAGTAATAATTTGCACTAATAATTTGTATTTAACAATTCGAAGTTCTGTATTTGACTATTACAAGTTCAGATCTTCAAGTTATAATTTGAATTATAATTATAAGCTATCAATTTTAAGTTCTGTATTTGACAATTACAAGTACAGATCTTCAAATTATTATTTGCAATAATAATTAGAAGCTATCAATTTTAAGTTCTGCATTTGACTATTACAAGTTCAGATCTTCAAGTTATAATTTGCAATAATAATTAGAAGCTATCAATTTTAAGTTCTGTATTTGACAATTACCAGTTCAGATCTTCAAGTTATAATTTGAAATAATAATTTGTATTTAACAAATCTAAGTTCTGTAATTCACTATTACAAGTTCAGATCTTCAAGTTATAATTTACAATAATAATTAGAAGCTATCAATTTTAAGTTCTGTATTTGACTATTACAAGTTCAGATCTTCAAATTATTATTTGCAATCTTAGTTTGAATTTAACAATTCGAAGTTCTGTATTTGACTATTACAAGTTCAGATCCTCAAGTTATAATTTGAATTATAATTATAAGCTATCAATTTTAAGTTCAGTATTTGACAATTACAAGTACAGATCTGCAAGTTATAATTTACAATAATAATTAGAAGCTATCAATTTTAAGTTCTGTATTTGACAATTACAAATTCAGATCTTCAAGTTATAATTTACAATAATAATTAGAAGCTATCAATTTTAAGTTCTGTATTTGACAATTACAAATTCAGATCTTCAAGCTATAATTTACAATAATAATTAGAAGCTATCAATTTTAAGTTCTGTATTTGACAATTACAAATTCAGATCTTCTAGTTATAATTTGCAATAATAATTAGAAGCTATCAATTTTAAGTTCTGTATTTGACAATTACTAGTTCAGATCTTCAAGTGATAATTTGAAATAATAATTTGTATTTAACAAATCTAAGTTCTGTAATTCACTATTACAAGTTCAGATCTTCAAGTTATAATTTACAATAATAATTAGAAGCTATCAATTTTAAGTTCTGTATTTGACTATTACAAGTTCAGATCTTCAAATTATTATTTGCAATCTTTGTTTGAATTTAACAATTCGAAGTTCTGTATTTACCTATTACAAGTTCAGATCTTCAAGTTATAATTTGCACTAATAATTTGTATTTAACAATTCGAAGTTCTGTATTTGACTATTACAAGTTCAGATCCTCAAGTTATAATTTGAATTATAATTATAAGCTATCAATTTTAAGTTCAGTATTTGAAAATTACAAGTACAGATCTTCAAGTTATTATTTGCAATAATAATTAGAAGCTATCAATTTTAAGTTCTGTATTTGACAATTACAAGTTCAGATCTGCAAGTTATAATTTACAATAATACTTAGAAGCTATCAATTTTAAGTTCTGTATTAGCAATTACAAATTCAGATCTTCAAGTTATAATTTACAATAATAATTAGAAGCTATCAATTTTAAGTTCTGTATTTGACAATTACAAATTCAGATCTTCAAGTTATAATTTACAATAATAATTAGAAGCTATCAATTTTAAGTTCTCTATTTGACAATTACAAATTCAGATCTTCTAGTTATAATTTGCAATAATAATTAGAAGCTATCAATTTTAAGTTCTGTATTTGACAATTACTAGTTCAGATCTTCAAGTTATAATTTGAAATAATAATTTAAATTTAACAAATCTAAGTTCTGTAATTCATTATTACAAGTTCAGATCTTCAAGTTATAATTTTCAATAATAATTAGAAGCTATTAATTTTAAGTTCTGTATTTGACAATTACAAGTTCAGATCTTCTAGTTATAATTTGCACTAATAATTTGTATTTAACAATTAGAAGTTCTGTATTTGACAATTACAAGTTCAGATCTTAAAGTTATAATTTGCAATAATAATTAGAAGCTATCAATTTTAAGTTCTGTATTTGACAATTACAAGTTCAGATCTTCAAGTTATAATTTGAAATAATAATTAGAAGCTATCAATTTTAAGTTCTGTATTTGACAATTACAAGTTCAGATCTTCAAGTTATAATTTGCAATAATAATTAGAAGCTATCAATTTTAAGTTCTGTATTTGACAATTACTAGTTCAGATCTTCAAGTTATAATTTGCACTAATAATTTGTATTTAACAATTCGAAGTTCTGTATTTGACTATTACAAGTTCAGATCTTCAAGATATAATTTGAATTATAATTATAAGCTATCAATTTTAAGTTCTGTATTTGACAATTACAAGTACAGATCTTCAAATTATTATTTACAATAATAATTAGAAGCTATCAATTTTAAGTTCTGTATTTGACAATTACAAGTTCAGATCTTCAAGTTATAATTTGAAATAATAATACAAGCTATCAATTTTAAGTTCTGTATTTGACAATTACAAGTTCAGATCTTCAAGTTATAATTTGCAATAATAATTAGAAGCTATCAATTTTAAGTTCTGTATTTTACAATTACTAGTTCAGTTCTTCAAGTTATAATTTGAAATAATAATTTGAATTTAACAAATCTAAGTTCTGTAATTCACTATTACAAGTTCAGATCTGCAAGTTATAATTTGCAATAATAATTAGAAGCTATCAATTTTAAGTTCTGTATTTGACTATTACAAGTTCAGATCTTCAAATTATTATTTGCAATCTTAGTTTGAATTTAACAATTAGAAGTTCTGTATGTGACAATTACAAGATCAGATCTTCAAGTTATAATTTGCAATAATAATTAGAAGCTATTAATTATAAGTTCTGTATTTGACAATTACAAGTTCAGATCTTCAAGTTATAATTTGAAATAATAATTAGAAGCTATCAATTTTAAGTTCTGTATTTGACTATTACAAGTTCAGATCTTCAAGTTATAATTTGCAATAATAATTAGAAGCTATCAATTTTAAGTTCTGTATTTGACAATTACTAGTTCAGATCTTCAAGTTATAATTAGAAATAATAATTAGAATTTGACAAATCTAAGTTCTGTAATTCACTATTACAAGTTCAGATCTTCAAGTTATAATTTACAATAATAATTAGAAGCTATCAATTTTAAGTTCTGTATTTGACAATTACAAGTTCAGATCTTCAAGTTATAATTTGCACTAATAATTTGTATTTAACAATTAGAAGTTCTGTATGTGACAATTACAAGATCAGATCTTCAAGTTATAATTTGCAATAATAATTAGAAGCTATTAATTTTAAGTTCTGTATTTGACAATTACAAGTTCAGATCTTCAAGTTATAATTTGAAATAATAATTAGAAGCTATCAATTTTATGTTCTGTATTTGACAATTACAAGTTCAGATCTTGAAGTTATAATTTGCAATAATAATTAGAAGCTATCCATTTTAAGTGCTGTATTTGACAATTACTAGTTCAGATCTTCAAGTTATAATTTGCACTAATAATTTGTATTTAAAAATTAGAAGTTCTGTATTTACCTATTACAGGTTCAGAAGTTCAAGTAATAATTTGCACTAATAATTTGTATTTAACAATTCGAAGTTCTGTATTTGACTATTACAAGTTCAGATCTTCAAGTTATAATTTGAATTATAATTATAAGCTATCAATTTTAAGTTCTGTATTTGACAATTACAAGTACAGATCTTCAAATTATTATTTGCAATAATAATTAGAAGCTATCAATTTTAAGTTCTGCATTTGACAATTACAAGTTCAGATCTTCAAGTTAAAATTTGCAATAATAATTAGAAGCTATCAATTTTAAGTTCTGTATTTGACAATTACCAGTTCAGATCTTCAAGTTATAATTTGAAATAATAATTTGTATTTAACAAATCTAAGTTCTGTAATTCACAATTACAAGTTCAGATCTTCAAGTTATAATTTACAATAATAATTAGAAGCTATCAATTTTAAGTTCTGTATTTTACAATTACTAGTTCAGATCTTCAAGTTATAATTTGAAATAATAATTTGAATTTAACAAATCTAAGTTCTGTAATTCACTATTACAAGTTCAGATCTGCAAGTTATAATTTGCAATAATAATTAGAAGCTATCAATTTTAAGTTCTGTATTTGACTATTACAAGTTCAGATCTTCAAATTATTATTTGCAATCTTAGTTTGAATTTAACAATTCGAAGTTCTGTATTTCCCTATTACAAGTTCAGATCTTCAAGTTATAATTTGCACTAATAATTTGTATTTAACAATTCGAAGTTCTGTATTTGACTATTACAAGTTCAGATCCTCAAGTTATAATTTGAATTATAATTATAAGCTATCAATTTTAAGTTCAGTATTTGAAAATTACAAGTACAGATCTTCAAGTTATTATTTGCAATAATAATTAGAAGCTATCAATTTTAAGTTCTGTATTTGACAATTACAAGTTCAGATCTGCAAGTAATAATTTACAATAATACTTAGAAGCTATCAATTTTAAGTTCTGTATTAGCAATTACAAATTCAGATCTTCAAGTTATAATTTACAATAATAATTAGAAGCTATCAATTTTAAGTTCTGTATTTGACAATTACAAATTCAGATCTTCAAGTTATAATTTACAATAATAATTAGAAGCTATCAATTTTAAGTTCTGTATTTGACAATTACAAATTCAGATCTTCTAGTTATAATTTGCAATAATAATTAGAAGCTATCAATTTTAAGTTCTGTATTTGACAATTACTAGTTCAGATCTTCAAGTTATAATTTGAAATAATAATTAGAAGCTATCAATTTTAAGTTCTGTATTTGACAATTACAAGTACAGATCTTCAAATTATTATTTACAATAATAATTAGAAGCTATCAATTTTAAGTTCTGTATTTGACAATTACAAGTTCAGATCTTCAAGTTATAATTTGAAATAATAATACAAGCTATCAATTTTAAGTTCTGTATTTGACAATTACAAGTTCAGATCTTCAAGTTATAATTTGCAATAATAATTAGAAGCTATCAATTTTAAGTTCTGTATTTTACAATTACTAGTTCAGTTCTTCAAGTTATAATTTGAAATAATAATTTGAATTTAACAAATCTAAGTTCTGTAATTCACTATTACAAGTTCAGATCTGCAAGTTATAATTTGCAATAATAATTAGAAGCTATCAATTTTAAGTTCTGTATTTGACTATTACAAGTTCAGATCTTCAAATTATTATTTGCAATCTTAGTTTGAATTTAACAATTAGAAGTTCTGTATGTGACAATTACAAGATCAGATCTTCAAGTTATAATTTGCAATAATAATTAGAAGCTATTAATTATAAGTTCTGTATTTGACAATTACAAGTTCAGATCTTCAAGTTATAATTTGAAATAATAATTAGAAGCTATCAATTTTAAGTTCTGTATTTGACTATTACAAGTTCAGATCTTCAAGTTATAATTTGCAATAATAATTAGAAGCTATCAATTTTAAGTTCTGTATTTGACAATTACTAGTTCAGATCTTCAAGTTATAATTAGAAATAATAATTAGAATTTGACAAATCTAAGTTCTGTAATTCACTATTACAAGTTCAGATCTTCAAGTTATAATTTACAATAATAATTAGTAGCTATCAATTTTAAGTTCTGTATTTGACAATTACAAGTTCAGATCTTCAAGTTATAATTTGCACTAATAATTTGTATTTAACAATTAGAAGTTCTGTATGTGACAATTACAAGATCAGATCTTCAAGTTATAATTTGCAATAATAATTAGAAGCTATTAATTTTTAGTTCTGTATTTGACAATTACAAGTTCAGATCTTCAAGTTATAATTTGAAATAATAATTAGAAGCTATCAATTTTATGTTCTGTATTTGACAATTACAAGTTCAGATCTTCAAGTTATAATTTGCAATAATAATTAGAAGCTATCCATTTTAAGTGCTGTATTTGACAATTACTAGTTCAGATCTTCAAGTTATAATTTGCACTAATAATTTGTATTTAAAAATTAGAAGTTCTGTATTTACCTATTACAGGTTCAGAAGTTCAAGTAATAATTTGCACTAATAATTTGTATTTAACAATTCGAAGTTCTGTATTTGACTATTACAAGTTCAGATCTTCAAGTTATAATTTGAATTATAATTATAAGCTATCAATTTTAAGTTCTGTATTTGACAATTACAAGTACAGATCTTCAAATTATTATTTGCAATAATAATTAGAAGCTATCAATTTTAAGTTCTGCATTTGACAATTACAAGTTCAGATCTTCAAGTTAAAATTTGCAATAATAATTAGAAGCTATCAATTTTAAGTTCTGTATTTGACAATTACCAGTTCAGATCTTCAAGTTATAATTTGAAATAATAATTTGTATTTAACAAATCTAAGTTCTGTAATTCACAATTACAAGTTCAGATCTTCAAGTTATAATTTACAATAATAATTAGAAGCTATCAATTTTAAGTTCTGTATTTGACTATTACAAGTTCAGATCTTCAAATTATTATTTGCAATCTTAGTTTGAATTTAACAATTCGAAGTTCTGTATTTGACTATTACAAGTTCAGATCCTCAAGTTATAATTTGAATTATAATTATAAGCTATCAATTTTAAGTTCAGTATTTGACAATTACAAGTGCAGATCTGCAAGTTATAATTTACAATAATAATTAGAAGCTATCAATTTTAAGTTCTGTATTTGACAATTACAAATTCAGATCTTCAAGTTATAATTTACAATAATAATTAGAAGCTATCAATTTTAAGTTCTGTATTTGACAATTACAAATTCAGATCTTCAAGCTATAATTTACAATAATAATTAGAAGCTATCAATTTTAAGTTCTGTATTTGACAATTACAAATTCAGATCTTCTAGTTATAATTTGCAATAATAATTAGAAGCTATCAATTTTAAGTTCTGTATTTGACAATTACTAGTTCAGATCTTCAAGTGTTAATTTGAAATAATAATTTGTATTTAACAAATCTAAGTTCTGTAATTCACTATTACAAGTTCAGATCTTCAAGTTATAATTTACAATAATAATTAGAAGCTATCAATTTTAAGTTCTGTATTTGACTATTACAAGTTCAGATCTTCAAATTATTATTTGCAATCTTAGTTTGAATTTAACAATTCGAAGTTCTGTATTTACCTATTACAAGTTCAGATCTTCAAGTTATAATTTGCACTAATAATTTGTATTTAACAATTCGAAGTTCTGTATTTGACTATTACAAGTTCAGATCCTCAAGTTATAATTTGAATTATAATTATAAGCTATCAATTTTAAGTTCAGTATTTGAAAATTACAAGTACAGATCTTCAAGTTATTATTTGCAATAATAATTAGAAGCTATCAATTTTAAGTTCTGTATTTGACAATTACAAGTTCAGATCTGCAAGTTATAATTTACAATAATACTTAGAAGCTATCAATTTTAAGTTCTGTATTAGCAATTACAAATTCAGATCTTCAAGTTATAATTTACAATAATAATTAGAAGCTATCAATTTTAAGTTCTGTATTTGACAATTACAAATTCAGATCTTCAAGTTATAATTTACAATAATAATTAGAAGCTATCAATTTTAAGTTCTCTATTTGACAATTACAAATTCAGATCTTCTAGTTATAATTTGCAATAATAATTAGAAGCTATCAATTTTAAGTTCTGTATTTGACAATTACTAGTTCAGATCTTCAAGTTATAATTTGAAATAATAATTTAAATTTAACAAATCTAAGTTCTGTAATTCTTTATTACAAGTTCAGATCTTCAAGTTATAATTTTCAATAATAATTAGAAGCTATTAATTTTAAGTTCTGTATTTGACAATTACAAGTTCAGATCTTCTAGTTATAATTTGCACTAATAATTTGTATTTAACAATTAGAAGTTCTGTATTTGACAATTACAAGTTCAGATCTTAAAGTTATAATTTGCAATAATAATTAGAAGCTATCAATTTTAAGTTCTGTATTTGACAATTACAAGTTCAGATCTTCAAGTTATAATTTGAAATAATAATTAGAAGCTATCAATTTTAAGTTCTGTATTTGACAATTACAAGTTCAGATCTTCAAGTTATAATTTGCAATAATAATTAGAAGCTATCAATTTTAAGTTCTGTATTTGACAATTACTAGTTCAGATCTTCAAGTTATAATTTGCACTAATAATTTGTATTTAACAATTCGAAGTTCTGTATTTGACTATTACAAGTTCAGATCTTCAAGATATAATTTGAATTATAATTATAAGCTATCAATTTTAAGTTCTGTATTTGACAATTACAAGTACAGATCTTCAAATTATTATTTACAATAATAATTAGAAGCTATCAATTTTAAGTTCTGTATTTGACAATTACAAGTTCAGATCTTCAAGTTATAATTTGAAATAATAATACAAGCTATCAATTTTAAGTTCTGTATTTGACAATTACAAGATCAGTTCTTCAAGTTATAATTTGCAATAATAATTAGAAGCTATCAATTTTAAGTTCTGTATTTTACAATTACTAGTTCAGTTCTTCAAGTTATAATTTGAAATAATAATTTGAATTTAACAAATCTAAGTTCTGTAATTCACTATTACAAGTTCAGATCTGCAAGTTATAATTTGCAATAATAATTAGAAGCTATCAATTTTAAGTTCTGTATTTGACTATTACAAGTTCAGATCTTCAAATTATTATTTGCAATCTTAGTTTGAATTTAACAATTCGAAGTTCTGTATTTACCTATTACAAGTTCAGATCTTCAAGTTATAATTTGCACTAATAATTTGTATTTAACAATTCGAAGTTCTGTATTTGACTATTACAAGTTCAGATCCTCAAGTTATAATTTGAATTATAATTATAAGCTATCAATTTTAAGTTCTGTATTAGCAATTACAAATTCAGATCTTCAAGTTATAATTTACAATAATAATTAGAAGCTATCAATTTTAAGTTCTGTATTTGACAATTACAAATTCAGATCTTCAAGTTATAATTTACAATAATAATTAGAAGCTATCAATTTTAAGTTCTGTATTTGACAATTACAAGTTCAGATCTTCAAGTTATAATTTGAAATAATAATTAGAAGCTATCAATTTTAAGTTCTGTATTTGACAATTACAAGTTCAGATCTTCAAGTTATAATTTGCAATAATAATTAGAAGCTATCAATTTTAAGTTCTGTATTTGACAATTACTAGTTCAGATCTTCAAGTTATAATTTGCACTAATAATTTGTATTTAACAATTCGAAGTTCTGTATTTGACTATTACAAGTTCAGATCTTCAAGATATAATTTGAATTATAATTATAAGCTATCAATTTTAAGTTCTGTATTTGACAATTACAAGTACAGATCTTCAAATTATTATTTACAATAATAATTAGAAGCTATCAATTTTAAGTTCTGTATTTGACAATTACAAGTTCAGATCTTCAAGTTATAATTTGAAATAATAATACAAGCTATCAATTTTAAGTTCTGTATTTGACAATTACAAGTTCAGATCTTCAAGTTATAATTTGCAATAATAATTAGAAGCTATCAATTTTAAGTTCTGTATTTTACAATTACTAGTTCAGTTCTTCAAGTTATAATTTGAAATAATAATTTGAATTTAACAAATCTAAGTTCTGTAATTCACTATTACAAGTTCAGATCTGCAAGTTATAATTTGCAATAATAATTAGAAGCTATCAATTTTAAGTTCTGTATTTGACTATTACAAGTTCAGATCTTCAAATTATTATTTGCAATCTTAGTTTGAATTTAACAATTCGAAGTTCTGTATTTACCTATTACAAGTTCAGATCTTCAAGTTATAATTTGCACTAAAAATTTGTATTTAACAATTCGAAGTTCTGTATTTGACTATTACAAGTTCAGATCCTCAAGTTATAATTTGAATTATAATTATAAGCTATCAATTTTAAGTTCTGTATTAGCAATTACAAATTCAGATCTTCAAGTTATAATTTACAATAATAATTAGAAGCTATCAATTTTAAGTTCTGTATTTGACAATTACAAATTCAGATCTTCAAATTATTATTTGCAATAATAATTAGAAGCTATCAATTTTAAGTTCTACATTTGACAATTACAAGTTCAGATCTTCAAGTTATTATTTGCAATAATAATTAGAAGCTATTAATTTTAAGTTCTGTATTTGACAATTACAAGTTCAGATCTTCAAGTTATAATTTGAAATAATAATTAGAAGCTATCAATTTTAAGTTCTGTATTTGACAATTACAAGTTCAGATCTTCAAGTTATAATTTGCAATAATAATTAGAAGCTATCAATTTTAAGTTCTGTATTTGACAATTACTAGTTCAGATCTTCAAGTTATAATTAGAAATAATAATTAGAATTTGACAAATCTAAGTTCTGTAATTCACTATTACAAGTTCAGATCTTCAAGTTATAATTTACAATAATAATTAGAAGCTTTCAATTTTAAGTTCTGTATTTGACAATTACAAGTTCAGATCTACAAGTTATAATTTGCACTAATAATTTGTATTTAACAATTAGAAGTTCTGTATTTGGCAATTACAAGTTCAGATCTTCAAGTTATAATTTGAAATAATAATTAGAAGCTATCAATTTTAAGTTCTGTATTTGACAATTACTAGTTCAGATCTTCAAGTTATAATTTGAAATAATAATTTGAATTTAACAAATCTAAGTTCTGTAATTCACTATTACAAGTTCAGATCTTCAAGTTATAATTTACAATAATAATTAGAAGTTATCAATTTTAAGTTCTGCATTTGACAATTACAAGTTCAGATCTTCAAGTTATAATTTGCAATAATAATTAGAAGCTATCAATTTTAAGTTCTGTATTTTACAATTACTAGTTCAGATCTTCAAGTTATAATTTGAAATAATAATTTGAATTTAACAAATCTAAGTTCTGTAATTCACTATTACAAGTTCAGATCTTCAAGTTATAATTTACAATAATAATTAGAAGCTATCAATTTTAAGTTCTGTATTTGACAATTACAAGTTCAGATCTTCAAGTTATTATTTGCAATAATAATTAGAAGATATCAATTTTAAGTTCTGTATTTGACAATTACAAGTTCAGATCTTCAAGTTATAATTTACAATAATAATTAGAAGCTATCAATTTTAAGTTCTCTATTTGACAATTACAAATTCAGATCTTCTAGTTATAATTTGCAATAATAATTAGAAGCTATCAATTTTAAGTTCTGTATTTGACAATTACTAGTTCAGATCTTCAAGTTATAATTTGAAATAATAATTTAAATTTAACAAATCTAAGTTCTGTAATTCTTTATTACAAGTTCAGATCTTCAAGTTATAATTTTCAATAATAATTAGAAGCTATTAATTTTAAGTTCTGTATTTGACAATTACAAGTTCAGATCTTCTAGTTATAATTTGCACTAATAATTTGTATTTAACAATTAGAAGTTCTGTATTTGACAATTACAAGTTCAGATCTTAAAGTTATAATTTGCAATAATAATTAGAAGCTATCAATTTTAAGTTCTGTATTTGACAATTACAAGTTCAGATCTTCAAGTTATAATTTGAAATAATAATTAGAAGCTATCAATTTTAAGTTCTGTATTTGACAATTACAAGTTCAGATCTTCAAGTTATAATTTGCAATAATAATTAGAAGCTATCAATTTTAAGTTCTGTATTTGACAATTACTAGTTCAGATCTTCAAGTTATAATTTGCACTAATAATTTGTATTTAACAATTCGAAGTTCTGTATTTGACTATTACAAGTTCAGATCTTCAAGATATAATTTGAATTATAATTATAAGCTATCAATTTTAAGTTCTGTATTTGACAATTACAAGTACAGATCTTCAAATTATTATTTACAATAATAATTAGAAGCTATCAATTTTAAGTTCTGTATTTGACAATTACAAGTTCAGATCTTCAAGTTATAATTTGAAATAATAATACAAGCTATCAATTTTAAGTTCTGTATTTGACAATTACAAGTTCAGATCTTCAAGTTATAATTTGCAATAATAATTAGAAGCTATCAATTTTAAGTTCTGTATTTTACAATTACTAGTTCAGTTCTTCAAGTTATAATTTGAAATAATAATTTGAATTTAACAAATCTAAGTTCTGTAATTCACTATTACAAGTTCAGATCTGCAAGTTATAATTTGCAATAATAATTAGAAGCTATCAATTTTAAGTTCTGTATTTGACTATTACAAGTTCAGATCTTCAAATTATTATTTGCAATCTTAGTTTGAATTTAACAATTCGAAGTTCTGTATTTACCTATTACAAGTTCAGATCTTCAAGTTATAATTTGCACTAATAATTTGTATTTAACAATTCGAAGTTCTGTATTTGACTATTACAAGTTCAGATCCTCAAGTTATAATTTGAATTATAATTATAAGCTATCAATTTTAAGTTCTGTATTAGCAATTACAAATTCAGATCTTCAAGTTATAATTTACAATAATAATTAGAAGCTATCAATTTTAAGTTCTGTATTTGACAATTACAAATTCAGATCTTCAAGTTATAATTTACAATAATAATTAGAAGGTATCAATTTTAAGTTCTGTATTTTACAATTTCTAGTTCAGATCTTCAAGTTATAATTTGAAATAATAATTTGAATTTAACAAATCTAAGTTCTGTAATTCACTATTACAAGTTCAGATCTTCAAGTTATAATTTACAATAATAATTAGAAGCTATCAATTTTAAGTTCTGTATTTGACAATTACAAGTTCAGATCTTCAAGTTATAATTTGCACTAATAATTTGTATTTAACAATTCGAAGTTCTGTATTTGACTATTACAAGTTCAGATCTTCAAGTTATAATTTGAATTATAATTATAAGCTATCAATTTTAAGTTCTGTATTTGACAATTACAAGTACAGATCTTCAAATTATTATTTGCAATAATAATTAGAAGCTATCAATTTTAAGTTCTACATTTGACAATTACAAGTTCAGATCTTCAAGTTATTATTTGCAATAATAATTAGAAGCTATTAATTTTAAGTTCTGTATTTGACAATTACAAGTTCAGATCTTCAAGTTATAATTTGAAATAATAATTAGAAGCTATCAATTTTAAGTTCTGTATTTGACAATTACAAGTTCAGATCTTCAAGTTATAATTTGCAATAATAATTAGAAGCTATCAATTTTAAGTTCTGTATTTGACAATTACTAGTTCAGATCTTCAAGTTATAATTAGAAATAATAATTAGAATTTGACAAATCTAAGTTCTGTAATTCACTATTACAAGTTCAGATCTTCAAGTTATAATTTACAATAATAATTAGAAGCTTTCAATTTTAAGTTCTGTATTTGACAATTACAAGTTCAGATCTACAAGTTATAATTTGCACTAATAATTTGTATTTAACAATTAGAAGTTCTGTATTTGGCAATTACAAGTTCAGATCTTCAAGTTATAATTTGAAATAATAATTAGAAGCTATCAATTTTAAGTTCTGTATTTGACAATTACTAGTTCAGATCTTCAAGTTATAATTTGAAATAATAATTTGAATTTAACAAATCTAAGTTCTGTAATTCACTATTACAAGTTCAGATCTTCAAGTTATAATTTACAATAATAATTAGAAGTTATCAATTTTAAGTTCTGCATTTGACAATTACAAGTTCAGATCTTCAAGTTATAATTTGCAATAATAATTAGAAGCTATCAATTTTAAGTTCTGTATTTTACAATTACTAGTTCAGATCTTCAAGTTATAATTTGAAATAATAATTTGAATTTAACAAATCTAAGTTCTGTAATTCACTATTACAAGTTCAGATCTTCAAGTTATAATTTACAATAATAATTAGAAGCTATCAATTTTAAGTTCTGTATTTGACAATTACAAGTTCAGATCTTCAAGTTATTATTTGCAATAATAATTAGAAGATATCAATTTTAAGTTCTGTATTTGACAATTACAAGTTCAGATCTTCAAGTTATAATTTACAATAATAATTAGAAGCTATCAATTTTAAGTTCTGTATGTGACAATTACAAGTTCAGATGTTCAAGTTATAATTTGCAATAATAATTAGAAGCTATCAATTTTAAGTTCTGTATTTGACAATTACTAGTTCTGATCTTCAAGTTATAATTTGAAATAATAATTTGAATTTAACAATTCGAAGTTCTGTATTTGACTATTACAAGTTCAGATCTTCAAGTTATAATTTGCAATAATAATTAGAAGGTATCAATTTTAAGTTCTGTATTTTACAATTTCTAGTTCAGATCTTCAAGTTATAATTTGAAATAATAATTTGAATTTAACAAATCTAAGTTCTGTAATTCACTATTACAAGTTCAGATCTTCAAGTTATAATTTACAATAATAATTAGAAGCTATCAATTTTAAGTTCTGTATTTGACAATTACAAGTTCAGATCTTCAAGTTATAATTTGCACTAATAATTTGTATTTAACAATTCGAAGTTCTGTATTTGACTATTACAAGTTCAGATCTTCAAGTTATAATTTGAATTATAATTATAAGCTATCAATTTTAAGTTCTGTATTTGACAATTACAAGTACAGATCTTCAAATTATTATTTGCAATAATAATTAGAAGCTATCAATTTTAAGTTCTACATTTGACAATTACAAGTTCAGATCTTCAAGTTATTATTTGCAATAATAATTAGAAGCTATTAATTTTAAGTTCTGTATTTGACAATTACAAGTTCAGATCTTCAAGTTATAATTTGAAATAATAATTAGAAGCTATCAATTTTAAGTTCTGTATTTGACAATTACAAGTTCAGATCTTCAAGTTATAATTTGCAATAATAATTAGAAGCTATCAATTTTAAGTTCTGTATTTGACAATTACTAGTTCAGATCTTCAAGTTATAATTAGAAATAATAATTAGAATTTGACAAATCTAAGTTCTGTAATTCACTATTACAAGTTCAGATCTTCAAGTTATAATTTACAATAATAATTAGAAGCTTTCAATTTTAAGTTCTGTATTTGACAATTACAAGTTCAGATCTACAAGTTATAATTTGCACTAATAATTTGAATTTAACAAATCTAAGTTCTGTAATTCACTATTACAAGTTCAGATCTTCAAGTTATAATTTACAATAATAATTAGAAGTTATCAATTTTAAGTTCTGCATTTGACAATTACAAGTTCAGATCTTCAAGTTATAATTTGCAATAATAATTAGAAGCTATCAATTTTAAGTTCTGTATTTTACAATTACTAGTTCAGATCTTCAAGTTATAATTTGAAATAATAATTTGAATTTAACAAATCTAAGTTCTGTAATTCACTATTACAAGTTCAGATCTTCAAGTTATAATTTACAATAATAATTAGAAGTTATCAATTTTAAGTTCTGCATTTGACAATTACAAGTTCAGATCTTCAAGTTATAATTTGCAATAATAATTAGAAGCTATCAATTTTAAGTTCTGTATTTTACAATTACTAGTTCAGATCTTCAAGTTATAATTTGAAATAATAATTTGTATTTAACAATTCGAAGTTCTGTATTTGACTATTACAAGTTCAGATCTTCAAGTTATAATTTGAATTATAATTATAAGCTATCAATTTTAAGTTCTGTATTTGACAATTACAAGTTCAGATCTTCAAGTTATAATTTGCAATAATAATTAGAAGCTATCAATTTTAAGTTCTGTATTTGACAATTACTAGTTCAGATCTTCAAGTTATAATTAGAAATAATAATTAGAATTTGACAAATCTAAGTTCTGTAATTCACTATTACAAGTTCAGATCTTCAAGTTATAATTTACAATAATAATTAGAAGCTTTCAATTTTAAGTTCTGTATTTGACAATTACAAGTTCAGATCTACAAGTTATAATTTGCACTAATAATTTGTATTTAACAATTAGAAGTTCTGTATTTGACAATTACAAGTTCAGATCTTCAAGTTATAATTTGAAATAATAATTAGAAGCTATCAATTTTAAGTTCTGTATTTGACAGTTACTAGTTCAGATCTTCAAGTTATAATTTGAAATAATAATTTGAATTTAACAAATCTAAGTTCTGTAATTCACTATTACAAGTTCAGATCTTCAAGTTATAATTTACAATAATAATTAGAAGTTATCAATTTTAAGTTCTGCATTTGACAATTACAAGTTCAGATCTTCAAGTTATAATTTGCAATAATAATTAGAAGCTATCAATTTTAAGTTCTGTATTTTACAATTACTAGTTCAGATCTTCAAGTTATAATTTGGAATAATAATTTGAATTTAACAAATCTAAGTTCTGTAATTCACTATTACAAGTTCAGATCTTCAAGTTATAATTTACAATAATAATTAGAAGCTATCAATTTTAAGTTCTGTATTTGACAATTACAAGTTCAGATCTTCAAGTTATTATTTGCAATAATAATTAGAAGATATCAATTTTAAGTTCTGTATTTGACAATTACAAGTTCAGATCTTCAAGTTATAATTTACAATAATAATTAGAAGCTATCAATTTTAAGTTCTGTATTTGACAATTACAAGTTCAGATGTTCAAGTTATAATTTGCAATAATAACTAGAAGCTATCAATTTTAAGTTCTGTATTTGACAATTACTAGTTCTGATCTTCAAGTTATAATTTGAAATAATAATTTGAATTTAACAAATCTAAGTTCTGTAATTCACTATTACAAGTTCAGATCTTCAAGTTATAATTTACAATAATAATTAGAAGCTATCAATTTTAAGTTCTGTATTTGACAATTACAAGTTCAGATCTTCAAGTTATAATTTGCACTAATAATTTGTATTTAACAATTAGATGTTCTGTATTTGACAATTACAAGTTCAGATCTTCAAGTTATAATTTGCAATAATAATTAGAAGCTATTAATTTTAAGTTCTGTATTTGACAATTACAAGTTCAGATCTTCAAGTTATAATTTGAAATAATAATTAGAAGCTATCAATTTTATGTTCTGTATTTGACAATTACAAGTTCAGATCTTCAAGTTATAATTTGCAATAATAATTAGAAGCTATCAATTTTAAGTGCTGTATTTAACAATTACTAGTTCAGATCTTCAAGTTATAATTTGCACTAATAATTTGTATTTAACAATTAGAAGTTCTGTATTTGACAATTACAAGTTCAGATCTTCAAGTTATAATTTTCACTAATAATTTGTATTTAACAATTAGAAGTTCTGTATTTGACTATTACAAGTTCAGATCTTCAAATTATTATGTGCAATCTTAGTTTGTATTTAACAATTCGAAGTTCTGTATTTGACTATTACAAGTTCAGATCTTCAAGTTATAATTTGAATTATAATTATAAGCTATCAATTTTAAGTTCTGTATTTGACAATTACAAGTTCAGATCTTCAAGTTATAATTTGCAATAATAATTAGAAGCTATCAATTTTAAGTTCTGTATTTGACAATTACTAGTTCAGATCTTCAAGTTATAATTAGAAATAATAATTAGAATTTGACAAATCTAAGTTCTGTAATTCACTATTACAAGTTCAGATCTTCAAGTTATAATTTACAATAATAATTAGAAGCTTTCAATTTTAAGTTCTGTATTTGACAATTACAAGTTCAGATCTACAAGTTATAATTTGCACTAATAATTTGTATTTAACAATTAGAAGTTCTGTATTTGACAATTACAAGTTCAGATCTTCAAGTTATAATTTGAAATAATAATTAGAAGCTATCAATTTTAAGTTCTGTATTTGACAGTTACTAGTTCAGATCTTCAAGTTATAATTTGAAATAATAATTTGAATTTAACAAATCTAAGTTCTGTAATTCACTATTACAAGTTCAGATCTTCAAGTTATAATTTACAATAATAATTAGAAGTTATCAATTTTAAGTTCTGCATTTGACAATTACAAGTTCAGATCTTCAAGTTATAATTTGCAATAATAATTAGAAGCTATCAATTTTAAGTTCTGTATTTTACAATTACTAGTTCAGATCTTCAAGTTATAATTTGAAATAATAATTTGAATTTAACAAATCTAAGTTCTGTAATTCACTATTACAAGTTCAGATCTTCAAGTTATAATTTACAATAATAATTAGAAGCTATCAATTTTAAGTTCTGTATTTGACAATTACAAGTTCAGATCTTCAAGTTATTATTTGCAATAATAATTAGAAGATATCAATTTTAAGTTCTGTATTTGACAATTACAAGTTCAGATCTTCAAGTTATAATTTACAATAATAATTAGAAGCTATCAATTTTAAGTTCTGTATTTGACAATTACAAGTTCAGATGTTCAAGTTATAATTTGCAATAATAATTAGAAGCTATCAATTTTAAGTTCTGTATTTGACAATTACTAGTTCTGATCTTCAAGTTATAATTTGAAATAATAATTTGAATTTAACAAATCTAAGTTCTGTAATTCACTATTACAAGTTCAGATCTTCAAGTTATAATTTACAATAATAATTAGAAGCTATCAATTTTAAGTTCTGTATTTGACAATTACAAGTTCAGATCTTCAAGTTATAATTTGCACTAATAATTTGTATTTAACAATTAGATGTTCTGTATTTGACAATTACAAGTTCAGATCTTCAAGTTATAATTTGCAATAATAATTAGAAGCTATTAATTTTAAGTTCTGTATTTGACAATTACAAGTTCAGATCTTCAAGTTATAATTTGAAATAATAATTAGAAGCTATCAATTTTATGTTCTGTATTTGACAATTACAAGTTCAGATCTTCAAGTTATAATTTGCAATAATAATTAGAAGCTATCAATTTTAAGTGCTGTATTTGACAATTACTAGTTCAGATCTTCAAGTTATAATTTGCACTAATAATTTGTATTTAACAATTAGAAGTTCTGTATTTGACAATTACAAGTTCAGATCTTCAAGTTATAATTTTCACTAATAATTTGTATTTAACAATTAGAAGTTCTGTATTTGACTATTACAAGTTCAGATCTACAAATTATTATGTGCAATCTTAGTTTGAATTTAACCATTCGAAGTTCTGTATTTACCTATTACAGGTTCAGATCTTCAAGTAATAATTTGCACTAATAATTTGTATTTAACAATTCGAAGTTCTGTATTTGACTATTACAAGTTCAGATCTTCAAGTTATAATTTGAATTATAATTATAAGCTATCAATTTTAAGTTCTGTATTTGACAATTACAAGTACAGATCTTCAAATTATTATTTGCAATAATAATTAGAAGCTATCAATTTTAAGTTCTGCATTTGACAATTACAAGTTCAGATCTTCAAGTTATTATTTGCAATAATAATTAGAAAGCTATTAATTTTAAGTTCTATATTTGACAATTACATGTTCAGATCTTCAAGTTATAATTTGAAATAATAATTAGAAGCTATCAATTTTAAGTTCTGTATTTGACAATTACAAGTTCAGATCTTCAAGTTATAATTTGCAATAATAATTAGAAGCTATCAATTTTAAGTTGTGTATTTGACAATTACTAGTTCAGATCTTCAAGTTATAATTAGAAATAATAATTAGAATTTGACAAATCTAAGTTCTGTAATTCACTATTACAAGTTCAGATCTTCAAGTTATAATTTACAATAATAATTAGAAGCTTTCAATTTTAAGTTCTGTATTTGACAATTACAAGTTCAGATCTACAAGTTATAATTTGCACTAATAATTTGTATTTAACAATTAGAAGTTCTGTATTTGACAATTACAAGTTCAGATCTTCAAGTTATAATTTGAAATAATAATTAGAAGCTTTCACTTTTAAGTTCTGTATTTGACAATTACTAGTTCAGATCTTCAAGTTATAATTTGAAATAATAATTTGAATTTAACAAATCTAAGTTCTGTAATTCACTATTACAAGTTCAGATCTTCAAGTTATAATTTACAATAATAATTAGAAGTTATCAATTTTAAGTTCTGCATTTGACAATTACAAGTTCAGGTCTTCAAGTTATAATTTGCAATAATAATTAGAAGCTATCAATTTTAAGTTCTGTATTTTACAATTACTAGTTCAGATCTTCAAGTTATAATTTGAAATAATAATTTGAATTTAACAAATCTAAGTTCTGTAATTCACTATTACAAGTTCAGATCTTCAAGTTATAATTTACAATAATAATTAGAAGCTATCAATTTTAAGTTCTGTATTTGACAACTACGAGTTCAGATCTTCAAGTTGTTATTTGCAATAATAATTAGAAGATATCAATTTTAAGTTCTGTATTTGACAATTACAAGTTCAGATTTGCAAGTTATAATTTACAATAATACTTAGAAGCTATCAATTTTAAGTTCTGTATTAGCAATTACAAATTCAGATCTTCAAGTTATAATTTACAATAATAATTAGAAGCTATCAATTTTAAGTTCTGTATTTGACAATTACAAATTCAGATCTTCAAGTTATAATTTACAATAATAATTAGAAGCTATCAATTTTAAGTTCTGTATTTGACAATTACAAATTCAGATCTTCTAGTTATAATTTGCAATAATAATTAGAAGCTATCAATTTTAAGTTCTGTATTTGACAATTACTAGTTCAGATCTTCAAGTTATAATTTGAAATAATAATTAGAAGCTATCAATTTTAAGTTCTGTATTTGACAATTACTAGTTCAGATCTTCAAGTTATAATTTGAAATAATAATTTGAATTTAACAAATCTAAGTTCTGTAATTCACTATTACAAGTTCAGATCTTCTAGTTATAATTTACAATAATAATTAGAAGTTATCAATTTTAAGTTCTGCATTTGACAATTACAAGTTCAGATCTTCAAGTTATAATTTGCAATAATAATTAGAAGGTATCAATTTTAAGTTCTGTATTTTACAATTACTAGTTCAGATCTTCAAGTTATAATTTGAAATAATAATTTGTATTTAACAAATCTAAGTTCTGTAATTCACTATTACAAGTTCAGATCTTCAAGTTATGATTTACAATAATAATTAGAAGCTATCAATTTTAAGTTCTGTATTTGACAATTACAAGTTCAGATCTTCAAGTTATAATTTGCACTAATAATTTGTATTTAACAATTAGAAGTTCTGTATGTGACAATTACAAGATCAGATCTTCAAGTTATAATTTGCAATAATAATTAGAAGCTATTAATTTTAAGTTCTGTATTTGACAATTACAAGTTCAGATCTTCAAGTTATAATTTGAAATAATAATTAGAAGCTATCAATTTTAAGTTCTGTATTTGACTATTACAAGTTCAGATCTTCAAGTCATAATTTGCAATAATAATTAGAAGCTATCAATTTTAAGTTCTGTATTTGACAATTACTAGTTCAGATCTTCAAGTTATAATTAGAAATAATAATTAGAATTTGACAAATCTAAGTTCTGTAATTCACTATTACAAGTACAGATCTTCAAGTTATAATTTACAATAATAATTAGAAGCTCTCAATTATAAGTTCTGTATTTGACAATTACTAGTTCAGATCTTCAAGTTATAATTTGAAATAATAATTTGAATTTAACAAATCTAAGTTCTGTAATTCACTATTACAAGTTCAGATCTTCAAGTTATAATTTACAATAATAATTAGAAGCTATCAATTTTAAGTTCTGTATTTGACAATTACAAGTTCAGATCTTCAAGTTATAATTTGCACTAATAATTTGTATTTAACAATTAGAAGTTCTGTATGTGACAATTACAAGATCAGATCTTCAAGTTATAATTTACAATAATAATTAGAAGCTATCAATTTTAAGTTCTGTATTTGACAATTACAAATTCAGATCTTCTAGTTATAATTTGCAATAATAATTAGAAGCTATCAATTTTAAGTTCTGTATTTGACAATTACTAGTTCAGATCTTCAAGTTATAATTTGAAATAATAATTAGAAGCTATCAATTTTAAGTTCTGTATTTGACAATTACTAGTTCAGATCTTCAAGTTATAATTTGAAATAATAATTTGAATTTAACAAATCTAAGTTCTGTAATTCACTATTACAAGTTCAGATCTTCTAGTTATAATTTACAATAATAATTAGAAGTTATCAATTTTAAGTTCTGCATTTGACAATTACAAGTTCAGATCTTCAAGTTATAATTTGCAATAATAATTAGAAGGTATCAATTTTAAGTTCTGTATTTTACAATTACTAGTTCAGATCTTCAAGTTATAATTTGAAATAATAATTTGAATTTAACAAATCTAAGTTCTGTAATTCACTATTACAAGTTCAGATCTTCAAGTTATAATTTACAATAATAATTAGAATCTATCAATTTTAAGTTCTGTATTTGACAATTACAAGTTCAGATCTTCAAGTTATAATTTGCACTAATAATTTGTATTTAACAATTAGAAGTTCTGTATGTGACAATTACAAGATCAGATCTTCAAGTTATAATTTGCAATAATAATTAGAAGCTATTAATTTTAAGTTCTGTATTTGACAATTACAAGTTCAGATCTTCAAGTTATAATTTGAAATAATAATTAGAAGCTATCAATTTTAAGTTCTGTATTTGACTATTACAAGTTCAGATCTTCAAGTCATAATTTGCAATAATAATTAGAAGCTATCAATTTTAAGTTCTGTATTTGACAATTACTAGTTCAGATCTTCAAGTTATAATTAGAAATAATAATTAGAATTTGACAAATCTAAGTTCTGTAATTCACTATTACAAGTACAGATCTTCAAGTTATAATTTACAATAATAATTAGAAGCTCTCAATTATAAGTTCTGTATTTGACAATTACTAGTTCAGATCTTCAAGTTATAATTTGAAATAATAATTTGAATTTAACAAATCTAAGTTCTGTAATTCACTATTACAAGTTCAGATCTTCAAGTTATAATTTACAATAATAATTAGAAGCTATCAATTTTAAGTTCTGTATTTGACAATTACAAGTTCAGATCTTCAAGTTATAATTTGCACTAATAATTTGTATTTAACAATTAGAAGTTCTGTATGTGACAATTACAAGATCAGATCTTCAAGTTATAATTTGCAATAATAATTAGAAGCTATTAATTTTAAGTTCTGTATTTGACAATTACAAGTTCAGATCTTCAAGTTATAATTTGAAATAATAATTAGAAGCTATCAATTTTATGTTCTGTATTTGACAATTACAAGTTCAGATCTTCAAGTTATAATTTGCAATAATAATTAGAAGCTATCCATTTTAAGTGCTGTATTTGACAATTACTAGTTCAGATCTTCAAGTTATAATTTGCACTAATAATTTGTATTTAAAAATTAGAAGTTCTGTATTTACCTATTACAGGTTCAGATCTTCAAGTAATAATTTGCACTAATAATTTGTATTTAACAATTCGAAGTTCTGTATTTGACTATTACAAGTTCAGATCTTCAAGTTATAATTTGAATTATAATTATAAGCTATCAATTTTAAGTTCTGTATTTGACAATTACAAGTACAGATCTTCAAATTATTATTTGCAATAATAATTAGAAGCTATCAATTTTAAGTTCTGCATTTGACAATTACAAGTTCAGATCTTCAAGTTATAATTTGCAATAATAATTAGAAGCTATCAATTTTAAGTTCTGTATTTGACAATTACCAGTTCAGATCTTCAAGTTATAATTTGAAATAATAATTTGTATTTAACAAATCTAAGTTCTGTAATTCACTATTACAAGTTCAGATCTTGAAGTTATAATTTACAATAATAATTAGAAGCTATCAATTTTAAGTTCTGTATTTGACTATTACAAGTTCAGATCTTCAAATTATTATTTGCAATCTTAGTTTGAATTTAACAATTCGAAGTTCTGTATTTGACTATTACAAGTTCAGATCCTCAAGTTATAATTTGAATTATAATTATAAGCTATCAATTTTAAGTTCAGTATTTGACAATTACAAGTACAGATCTGCAAGTTATAATTTACAATAATAATTAGAAGCTATCAATTTTAAGTTCTGTATTTGACAATTACAAATTCAGATCTTCAAGTTATAATTTACAATAATAATTAGAAGCTATCAATTTTAAGTTCTGTATTTGACAATTACAAATTCAGATCTTCAAGCTATAATTTACAATAATAATTAGAAGCTATCAATTTTAAGTTCTGTATTTGACAATTACAAATTCAGATCTTCTAGTTATAATTTGCAATAATAATTAGAAGCTATCAATTTTAAGTTCTGTATTTGACAATTACTAGTTCAGATCTTCAAGTTATAATTTGAAATAATAATTTGTATTTAACAAATCTAAGTTCTGTAATTCACTATTACAAGTTCAGATCTTCAAGTTATAATTTACAATAATAATTAGAAGCTATCAATTTTAAGTTCTGTATTTGACTATTACAAGTTCAGATCTTCAAATTATTATTTGCAATCTTAGTTTGAATTTAACAATTCGAAGTTCTGTATTTACCTATTACAAGTTCAGATCTTCAAGTTATAATTTGCACTAATAATTAGTATTTAACAATTCGAAGTTCTGTATTTGACTATTACAAGTTCAGATCCTCAAGTTATAATTTGAATTATAATTATAAGCTATCAATTTTAAGTTCAGTATTTGAAAATTACAAGTACAGATCTTCAAGTTATTATTTGCAATAATAATTAGAAGCTATCAATTTTAAGTTCTGTATTTGACAATTACAAGTTCAGATCTGCAAGTTATAATTTACAATAATACTTAGAAGCTATCAATTTTAAGTTCTGTATTAGCAATTACAAATTCAGATCTTCAAGTTATAATTTACAATAATAATTAGAAGCTATCAATTTTAAGTTCTGTATTTGACAATTACAAATTCAGATCTTCAAGTTATAATTTACAATAATAATTAGAAGCTATCAATTTTAAGTTCTGTATTTGACAATTACAAATTCAGATCTTCTAGTTATAATTTGCAATAATAATTAGAAGCTATCAATTTTAAGTTCTGTATTTGACAATTACTAGTTCAGATCTTCAAGTTATAATTTGAAATAATAATTTAAATTTAACAAATCTAAGTTCTGTAATTCATTATTACAAGTTCAGATCTTCAAGTTATAATTTTCAATAATAATTAGAAGCTATTAATTTTAAGTTCTGTATTTGACAATTACAAGTTCAGATCTTCTAGTTATAATTTGCACTAATAATTTGTATTTAACAATTAGAAGTTCTGTATTTGACAATTACAAGTTCAGATCTTAAAGTTATAATTTGCAATAATAATTAGAAGCTATCAATTTTAAGTTCTGTATTTGACAATTACAAGTTCAGATCTTCAAGTTATAATTTGAAATAATAATTAGAAGCTATCAATTTTAAGTTCTGTATTTGACAATTACAAGTTCAGATCTTCAAGTTATAATTTGCAATAATAATTAGAAGCTATCAATTTTAAGTTCTGTATTTGACAATTACTAGTTCAGATCTTCAAGTTATAATTTGCACTAATAATTTGTATTTAACAATTCGAAGTTCTGTATTTGACTATTACAAGTTCAGATCTTCAAGATATAATTTGAATTATAATTATAAGCTATCAATTTTAAGTTCTGTATTTGACAATTACAAGTACAGATCTTCAAATTATTATTTACAATAATAATTAGAAGCTATCAATTTTAAGTTCTGTATTTGACAATTACAAGTTCAGATCTTCAAGTTATAATTTGAAATAATAATACAAGCTATCAATTTTAAGTTCTGTATTTGACAATTACAAGTTCAGATCTTCAAGTTATAATTTGCAATAATAATTAGAAGCTATCAATTTTAAGTTCTGTATTTTACAATTACTAGTTCAGTTCTTCAAGTTATAATTTGAAATAATAATTTGAATTTAACAAATCTAAGTTCTGTAATTCACTATTACAAGTTCAGATCTGCAAGTTATAATATGCAATAATAATTAGAAGCTATCAATTTTAAGTTCTGTATTTGACTATTACAAGTTCAGATCTTCAAATTATTATTTGCAATCTTAGTTTGAATTTAACAATTCGAAGTTCTGTATTTACCTATTACAAGTTCAGATCTTCAAGTTATAATTTGCACTAATAATTTGTATTTAACAATTCGAAGTTCTGTATTTGACTATTACAAGTTCAGATCCCCAAGTTATAATTTGAATTATAATTATAAGCTATCAATTTTAAGTTCTGTATTAGCAATTACAAATTCAGATCTTCAAGTTATAATTTACAATAATAATTAGAAGCTATCAATTTTAAGTTCTGTATTTGACAATTACAAATTCAGATCTTCTAGTTATAATTTGCAATAATAATTAGAAGCTATCAATTTTAAGTTCTGTATTTGACAATTACTAGTTCAGATCTTCAAGTTATAATTTGAAATAATAATTAGAAGCTATCAATTTTAAGTTCTGTATTTGACAATTACTAGTTCAGATCTTCAAGTTATAATTTGAAATAATAATTTGAATTTAACAAATCTAAGTTCTGTAATTCACTATTACAAGTTCAGATCTTCTAGTTATAATTTACAATAATAATTAGAAGTTATCAATTTTAAGTTCTGCATTTGACAATTACAAGTTCAGATCTTCAAGTTATAATTTGCAATAATAATTAGAAGGTATCAATTTTAAGTTCTGTATTTTACAATTTCTAGTTCAGATCTTCAAGTTATAATTTGAAATAATAATTTGAATTTAACAAATCTAAGTTCTGTATTTGACAATTACAAGTTCAGATCTTCAAGTTATAATTTGCACTAATAATTTGTATTTAACAATTCGAAGTTCTGTATTTGACTATTACAAGTTCAGATCTTCAAGTTATAATTTGAATTATAATTATAAGCTATCAATTTTAAGTTCTGTATTTGACAATTACAAGTACAGATCTTCAAATTATTATTTGCAATAATAATTAGAAGCTATCAATTTTAAGTTCTACATTTGACAATTACAAGTTCAGATCTTCAAGTTATTATTTGCAATAATAATTAGAAGCTATTAATTTTAAGTTCTGTATTTGACAATTACAAGTTCAGATCTTCAAGTTATAATTTGAAATAATAATTAGAAGCTATCAATTTTAAGTTCTGTATTTGACAATTACAAGTTCAGATCTTCAAGTTATAATTTGCAATAATAATTAGAAGCTATCAATTTTAAGTTCTGTACTTGACAATTACTAGTTCAGATCTTCAAGTTATAATTAGAAATAATAATTAGAATTTGACAAATCTAAGTTCTGTAATTCACTATTACAAGTTCAGATCTTCAAGTTATAATTTACAATAATAATTAGAAGTTATCAATTTTAAGTTCTGCATTTGACAATTACAAGTTCAGATCTTCAAGTTATAATTTGCAATAATAATTAGAAGCTATCAATTTTAAGTTCTGTATTTTACAATTACTAGTTCAGATCTTCAAGTTATTATTTGCAATAATAATTAGAAGATATCAATTTTAAGTTCTGTATTTGACAATTACAAGTTCAGATCTTCAAGTTATAATTTACAATAATAATTAGAAGCTATCAATTTTAAGTTCTGTATTTGACAATTACAAGTTCAGATGTTCAAGTTATAATTTGCAATAATAATTAGAAGCTATTAATTTTAAGTTCTGTATTTGACAATTACTAGTTCTGATCTTCAAGTTATAATTTGAAATAATAATTTGAATTTAACAATTCGAAGTTCTGTATTTGACTATTACAAGTTCAGATCTTCAAGTTATAATTTGAATTATAATTATAAGCTATCAATTTTAAGTTCTGTATTTGACAATTACAAGTTCAGATCTTCAAGTTATAATTTGCAATAATAATTAGAAGCTATCAATTTTAAGTTCTGTATTTTACAATTACTAGTTCAGATCTTCAAGTTATAATTTGAAATAATAATTTGTATTTAACAATTCGAAGTTCTGTATTTGACTATTACAAGTTCAGATCTTCAAGTTATAATTTGAATTATAATTATAAGCTATCAATTTTAAGTTCTGTATTTGACAATTACAAGTACAGATCTTCAAATTATTATTTGCAATAATAATTAGAAGCTATCAATTTTAAGTTCTGCATTTGACAATTACAAGTTCAGATCTTCAAGTTATTATTTGCAATAATAATTAGAAGCTATTAATTTTAAGTTCTGTATTTGACAATTACAAGTTCAGATCTTCAAGTTATAATTTGAAATAATAATTAGAAGCTATCAATTTTAAGTTCTGTATTTGACAATTACAAGTTCAGATCTTCAAGTTATAATTTGCAATAATAATTAGAAGCTATCAATTTTAAGTTCTGTATTTGACAATTACTAGTTCAGATCTTCAAGTTATAATTAGAAATAATAATTAGAATTTGACAAATCTAAGTTCTGTAATTCACTATTACAAGTTCAGATCTTCAAGTTATAATTTACAATAATAATTAGAAGCTTTCAATTTTAAGTTCTGTATTTGACAATTACAAGTTCAGATCTACAAGTTATAATTTGCACTAATAATTTGTATTTAACAATTAGAAGTTCTGTATTTGACAATTACAAGTTCAGATCTTCAAGTTATAATTTGAAATAATAATTAGAAGCTATCAATTTTAAGTTCTGTATTTGACAATTACTAGTTCAGATCTTCAAGTTATAATTTGAAATAATAATTTGAATTTAACAAATCTAAGTTCTGTAATTCACTATTACAAGTTCAGATCTTCAAGTTATAATTTACAATAATAATTAGAAGTTATCAATTTTAAGTTCTGCATTTGACAATTACAAGTTCAGATCTTCAAGTTATAATTTGCAATAATAATTAGAAGCTATCAATTTTAAGTTCTGTATTTTACAATTACTAGTTCAGATCTTCAAGTTATAATTTGAAATAATAATTTGAATTTAACAAATCTAAGTTCTGTAATTCACTATTACAAGTTCAGATCTTCAAGTTATAATTTACAATAATAATTAGAAGCTATCAATTTTAAGTTCTGTATTTGACAATTACAAGTTCAGATCTTCAAGTTATTATTTGCAATAATAATTAGAAGATATCAATTTTAAGTTCTGTATTTGACAATTACAAGTTCAGATCTTCAAGTTATAATTTACAATAATAATTAGAAGCTATCAATTTTAAGTTCTGTATTTGACAATTACAAGTTCAGATGTTCAAGTTATAATTTGCAATAATAATTAGAAGCTATTAATTTTAAGTTCTGTATTTGACAATTACTAGTTCTGATCTTCAAGTTATAATTTGAAATAATAATTTGAATTTAACAATTCGAAGTTCTGTATTTGACTATTACAAGTTCAGATCTTCAAGTTATAATTTGAATTATAATTATAAGCTATCAATTTTAAGTTCTGTATTTGACAATTACAAGTTCAGATCTTCAAGTTATAATTTGCAATAATAATTAGAAGCTATCAATTTTAAGTTCTGTATTTTACAATTACTAGTTCAGATCTTCAAGTTATAATTTGAAATAATAATTTGTATTTAACAATTCGAAGTTCTGTATTTGACTATTACAAGTTCAGATCTTCAAGTTATAATTTGAATTATAATTATAAGCTATCAATTTTAAGTTCTGTATTTGACAATTACAAGTACAGATCTTCAAATTATTATTTGCAATAATAATTAGAAGCTATCAATTTTAAGTTCTGCATTTGACAATTACAAGTTCAGATCTTCAAGTTATTATTTGCAATAATAATTAGAAGCTATTAATTTTAAGTTCTGTATTTGACAATTACAAGTTCAGATCTTCAAGTTATAATTTGAAATAATAATTAGAAGCTATCAATTTTAAGTTCTGTATTTGACAATTACAAGTTCAGATCTTCAAGTTATAATTTGCAATAATAATTAGAAGCTATCAATTTTAAGTTCTGTATTTGACAATTACTAGTTCAGATCTTCAAGTTATAATTAGAAATAATAATTAGAATTTGACAAATCTAAGTTCTGTAATTCACTATTACAAGTTCAGATCTTCAAGTTATAATTTACAATAATAATTAGAAGCTTTCAATTTTAAGTTCTGTATTTGACAATTACAAGTTCAGATCTACAAGTTATAATTTGCACTAATAATTTGTATTTAACAATTAGAAGTTCTGTATTTGACAATTACAAGTTCAGATCTTCAAGTTATAATTTGAAATAATAATTAGAAGCTATCAATTTTAAGTTCTGTATTTGACAATTACTAGTTCAGATCTTCAAGTTATAATTTGAAATAATAATTTGAATTTAACAAATCTAAGTTCTGTAATTCACTATTACAAGTTCAGATCTTCAAGTTATAATTTACAATAATAATTAGAAGTTATCAATTTTAAGTTCTGCATATGACAATTACAAGTTCAGATCTTCAAGTTATAATTTGCAATAATAATTAGAAGCTATCAATTTTAAGTTCTGTATTTTACAATTACTAGTTCAGATCTTCAAGTTATAATTTGAAATAATAATTTGAATTTAACAAATCTAAGTTCTGTAATTCACTATTACAAGTTCAGATCTTCAAGTTATAATTTACAATAATAATTAGAAGCTATCAATTTTAAGTTCTGTATTTGACAATTACAAGTTCAGATCTTCAAGTTATTATTTGCAATAATAATTAGAAGATATCAATTTTAAGTTCTGTATTTGACAATTACAAGTTCAGATCTTCAAGTTATAATTTACAATAATAATTAGAAGCTATCAATTTTAAGTTCTGTATTTGACAATTACAAGTTCAGATGTTCAAGTTATAATTTGCAATAATAATTAGAAGCTATCAATTTTAAGTTCTGTATTTGACAATTACTAGTTCTGATCTTCAAGTTATAATTTGAAATAATAATTTGAATTTAACAAATCTAAGTTCTGTAATTCACTATTACAAGTTCAGATCTTCAAGTTATAATTTACAATAATAATTAGAAGCTATCAATTTTAAGTTCTGTATTTGACAATTACAAGTTCAGATCTTCAAGTTATAATTTGCACTAATAATTTGTATTTAACAATTAGATGTTCTGTATTTGACAATTACAAGTTCAGATCTTCAAGTTATAATTTGCAATAATAATTAGAAGCTATTAATTTTAAGTTCTGTATTTGACAATTACAAGTTCAGATCTTCAAGTTATAATTTGAAATAATAATTAGAAGCTATCAATTTTATGTTCTGTATTTGACAATTACAAGTTCAGATCTTCAAGTTATAATTAGCAATAATAATTAGAAGCTATCAATTTTAAGTGCTGTATTTGACAATTACTAGTTCAGATCTTCAAGTTATAATTTGCACTAATAATTTGTATTTAACAATTAGAAGTTCTGTATTTGACAATTACAAGTTCAGATCTTCAAGTTATAATTTTCACTAATAATTTGTATTTAACAATTAGAAGTTCTGTATTTGACTATTACAAGTTCAGATCTTCAAATTATTATGTGCAATCTTAGTTTGAATTTAACCATTCGAAGTTCTGTATTTACCTATTACAGGTTCAGATCTTCAAGTAATAATTTGCACTAATAATTTGTATTTAACAATTCGAAGTTCTGTATTTGACTATTACAAGTTCAGATCTTCAAGTTATAATTTGAATTATAATTATAAGCTATCAATTTTAAGTTCTGTATTTGACAATTACAAGTACAGATCTTCAAATTATTATTTGCAATAATAATTAGAAGCTATCAATTTTAAGTTCTGCATTTGACAATTACAAGTTCAGATCTTCAAGTTATTATTTGCAATAATAATTAGAAGCTATTAATTTTAAGTTCTATATTTGACAATTACATGTTCAGATCTTCAAGTTATAATTTGAAATAATAATTAGAAGCTATCAATTTTAAGTTCTGTATTTGACAATTACAAGTTCAGATCTTCAAGTTATAATTTGCAATAATAATTAGAAGCTATCAATTTTAAGTTCTGTATTTGACAATTACTAGTTCAGATCTTCAAGTTATAATTAGAAATAATAATTAGAATTTGACAAAACTAAGTTCTGTAATTCACTATTACAAGTTCAGATCTTCAAGTTATAATTTACAATAATAATTAGAAGCTTTCAATTTTAAGTTCTGTATTTGACAATTACAAGTTCAGATCTACAAGTTATAATTTGCACTAATAATTTGTATTTAACAATTAGAAGTTCTGTATTTGACAATTACAAGTTCAGATCTTCAAGTTATAATTTGAAATAATAATTAGAAGCTATCACTTTTAAGTTCTGTATTTGACAATTACTAGTTCAGATCTTCAAGTTATAATTTGAAATAATAATTTGAATTTAACAAATCTAAGTTCTGTAATTCACTATTACAAGTTCAGATCTTCAAGTTATAATTTACAATAATAATTAGAAGTTATCAATTTTAAGTTCTGCATTTGACAATTACAAGTTCAGATCTTCAAGTTATAATTTGCAATAATAATTAGAAGCTATCAATTTTAAGTTCTGTATTTTACAATTACTAGTTCAGATCTTCAAGTTATAATTTGAAATAATAATTTGAATTTAACAAATCTAAGTTCTGTAATTCACTATTACAAGTTCAGATCTTCAAGTTATAATTTACAATAATAATTAGAAGCTATCAATTTTAAGTTCTGTATTTGACAATTACAAGTTCAGATCTTCAAGTTATTATTTGCAATAATAATTAGAAGATATCAATTTTAAGTTCTGTATTTGACAATTACAAGTTCAGATCTTCAAGTTATAATTTACAATAATAATTAGAAGCTATCAATTTTAAGTTCTGTATTTGACAATTACAAGTTCAGATGTTCAAGTTATAATTTGCAATAATAATTAGAAGCTATCAATTTTAAGTTCTGTATTTGACAATTACTAGTTCTGATCTTCAAGTTATAATTTGAAATAATAATTTGAATTTAACAAATCTAAGTTCTGTAATTCACTATTACAAGTTCAGATCTTCAAGTTATAATTTACAATAATAATTAGAAGCTATCAATTTTAAGTTCTGTATTTGACAATTACAAGTTCAGATCTTCAAGTTATAATTTGCACTAATAATTTGTATTTAACAATTAGATGTTCTGTATTTGACAATTACAAGTTCAGATCTTCAAGTTATAATTTGCAATAATAATTAGAAGCTATTAATTTTAAGTTCTGTATTTGACAATTACAAGTTCAGATCTTCAAGTTATAATTTGAAATAATAATTAGAAGCTATCAATTTTATGTTCTGTATTTGACAATTACAAGTTCAGATCTTCAAGTTATAATTTGCAATAATAATTAGAAGCTATCAATTTTAAGTGCTGTATTTGACAATTACTAGTTCAGATCTTCAAGTTATAATTTGCACTAATAATTTGTATTTAACAATTAGAAGTTCTGTATTTGACAATTACAAGTTCAGATCTTCAAGTTATAATTTTCACTAATAATTTGTATTTAACAATTAGAAGTTCTGTATTTGACTATTACAAGTTCAGATCTTCAAATTATTATGTGCAATCTTAGTTTGAATTTAACCATTCGAAGTTCTGTATTTACCTATTACAGGTTCAGATCTTCAAGTAATAATTTGCACTAATAATTTGTATTTAACAATTCGAAGTTCTGTATTTGACTATTACAAGTTCAGATCTTCAAGTTATAATTTGAATTATAATTATAAGCTATCAATTTTAAGTTCTGTATTTGACAATTACAAGTACAGATCTTCAAATTATTATTTGCAATAATAATTAGAAGCTATCAATTTTAAGTTCTGCATTTGACAATTACAAGTTCAGATCTTCAAGTTATTATTTGCAATAATAATTAGAAGCTATTAATTTTAAGTTCTGTATTTGACAATTACAAGTTCAGATCTTCAAGTTATAATTTGAAATAATAATTAGAAGCTATCAATTTTAAGTTCTGTATTTGACAATTACAAGTTCAGATCTTCAAGTTATAATTTGCAATAATAATTAGAAGCTATCAATTTTAAGTTCTGTATTTGACAATTACAAGTTCAGATCTTCAAGTTATAATTAGAAATAATAATTAGAATTTGACAAATCTAAGTTCTGTAATTCACTATTACAAGTTCAGATCTTCAAGTTATAATTTACAATAATAATTAGAAGTTATCAATTTTAAGTTCTGCATTTGACAATTACAAGTTCAGATCTTCAAGTTATAATTTGCAATAATAATTAGAAGCTATCAATTTTAAGTTCTGTATTTTACAATTACTAGTTCAGATCTTCAAGTTATAATTTGAAATAATAATTTGAATTTAACAAATCTAAGTTCTGTAATTCACTATTACAAGTTCAGATCTTCAAGTTATAATTTACAATAATAATTAGAAGCTATCAATTTTAAGTTCTGTATTTGACAATTACGAGTTCAGATCTTCAAGTTATAATTTGCACTAATAATTTGTATTTAACAATTAGAAGTTCTGTATTTGACAATTACAAGTTCAGATCTTCAAGTTATAATTTGAAATAATAATTAGAAGCTATCAATTTTAAGTTCTGTATTTGACAATTACTAGTTCAGATCTTCAAGTTATAATTTGAAATATTAATTTGAATTTAACAAATCTAAGTTCTGTAATTCACTATTACAAGTTCAGATCTTCAAGTTATAATTTACAATAATAATTAGAAGTTATCAATTTTAAGTTCTGCATTTGACAATTACAAGTTCAGATCTTCAAGTTATAATTTGCAATAATAATTAGAAGCTATCAATTTTAAGTTCTGTATTTTACAATTACTAGTTCAGATCTTCAAGTTATAATTTGAAATAATAATTTGTATTTAACAATTCGAAGTTCTGTATTTGACTATTACAAGTTCAGATCTTCTAGTTATAATTTGAATTATAATTATAAGCTATCAATTTTAAGTTCTGTATTTGACAATTACAAGTTCAGATCTTCAAGTTATAATTTGCAATAATAATTAGAAGCTATCAATTTTAAGTTCTGTATTTTACAATTACTAGTTCAGATCTTCAAGTTATAATTTGAAATAATAATTTGTATTTAACAATTCGAAGTTCTGTATTTGACTATTACAAGTTCAGATCTTCAAGTTATAATTTGAATTATAATTATAAGCTATCAATTTTAAGTTCTGTATTTGACAATTACAAGTACAGATCTTCAAATTATTATTTGCAATAATAATTAGAAGCTATCAATTTTAAGTTCTGCATTTGACAATTACAAGTTCAGATCTTCAAGTTATTATTTGCAATAATAATTAGAAGCTATTAATTTTAAGTTCTGTATTTGACAATTACAAGTTCAGATCTTCAAGTTATAATTTGAAATAATAATTAGAAGCTATCAATTTTAAGTTCTGTATTTGACAATTACAAGTTCAGATCTTCAAGTTATAATTTGCAATAATAATTAGAAGCTATCAATTTTAAGTTCTGTATTTGACAATTACTAGTTCAGATCTTCAAGTTATAATTAGAAATAATAATTAGAATTGCCAAATCTAAGTTCTGTAATTCACTATTACAAGTTCAGATCTTCAAGTTATAATTTACAATAATAATTAGAAGCTTTCAATTTTAAGTTCTGTATTTGACAATTACAAGTTCAGATCTACAAGTTATAATTTGCACTAATAATTTGTATTTAACAATTAGAAGTTCTGTATTTGACAATTACAAGTTCAGATCTTCAAGTTATAATTTGAAATAATAATTAGAAGCTATCAATTTTAAGTTCTGTATTTGACAATTACTAGTTCAGATCTTCAAGTTATAATTTGAAATAATAATTTGAATTTAACAAATCTAAGTTCTGTAATTCACTATTACAAGTTCAGATCTTCAAGTTATAATTTACAATAATAATTAGAAGTTATCAATTTTAAGTTCTGCATATGACAATTACAAGTTCAGATCTTCAAGTTATAATTTGCAATAATAATTAGAAGCTATCAATTTTAAGTTCTGTATTTTACAATTACTAGTTCAGATCTTCAAGTTATAATTTGAAATAATAATTTGAATTTAACAAATCTAAGTTCTGTAATTCACTATTACAAGTTCAGATCTTCAAGTTATAATTTACAATAATAATTAGAAGCTATCAATTTTAAGTTCTGTATTTGACAATTACAAGTTCAGATCTTCAAGTTATTATTTGCAATAATAATTAGAAGATATCAATTTTAAGTTCTGTATTTGACAATTACAAGTTCAGATCTTCAAGTTATAATTTACAATAATAATTAGAAGCTATCAATTTTAAGTTCTGTATTTGACAATTACAAGTTCAGATGTTCAAGTTATAATTTGCAATAATAATTAGAAGCTATCAATTTTAAGTTCTGTATTTGACAATTACTAGTTCTGATCTTCAAGTTATAATTTGAAATAATAATTTGAATTTAACAAATCTAAGTTCTGTAATTCACTATTACAAGTTCAGATCTTCAAGTTATAATTTACAATAATAATTAGAAGCTATCAATTTTAAGTTCTGTATTTGACAATTACAAGTTCAGATCTTCAAGTTATAATTTGCACTAATAATTTGTATTTAACAATTAGATGTTCTGTATTTGACAATTACAAGTTCAGATCTTCAAGTTATAATTTGCAATAATAATTAGAAGCTATTAATTTTAAGTTCTGTATTTGACAATTACAAGTTCAGATCTTCAAGTTATAATTTGAAATAATAATTAGAAGCTATCAATTTTATGTTCTGTATTTGACAATTACAAGTTCAGATCTTCAAGTTATAATTTGCAATAATAATTAGAAGCTATCAATTTTAAGTGCTGTATTTGACAATTACTAGTTCAGATCTAAAAGTTATAATTTGCACTAATAATTTGTATTTAACAATTAGAAGTTCTGTATTTGACAATTACAAGTTCAGATCTTCAAGTTATAATTTTCACTAATAATTTGTATTTAACAATTAGAAGTTCTGTATTTGACTATTACAAGTTCAGATCTTCAAATTATTATGTGCAATCTTAGTTTGAATTTAACCATTCGAAGTTCTGTATTTACCTATTACAGGTTCAGATCTTCAAGTAATAATTTGCACTAATAATTTGTATTTAACAATTCGAAGTTCTGTATTTGACTATTACAAGTTCAGATCTTCAAGTTATAATTTGAATTATAATTATAAGCTATCAATTTTAAGTTCTGTATTTGACAATTACAAGTACAGATCTTCAAATTATTATTTGCAATAATAATTAGAAGCTATCAATTTTAAGTTCTGCATTTGACAATTACAAGTTCAGATCTTCAAGTTATTATTTGCAATAATAATTAGAAGCTATTAATTTTAAGTTCTATATTTGACAATTACATGTTCAGATCTTCAAGTTATAATTTGAAATAATAATTAGAAGCTATCAATTTTAAGTTCTGTATTTGACAATTACAAGTTCAGATCTTCAAGTTATAATTTGCAATAATAATTAGAAGCTATCAATTTTAAGTTCTGTATTTGACAATTACTAGTTCAGATCTTCAAGTTATAATTAGAAATAATAATTAGAATTTGACAAAACTAAGTTCTGTAATTCACTATTACAAGTTCAGATCTTCAAGTTATAATTTACAATAATAATTAGAAGCTTTCAATTTTAAGTTCTGTATTTGACAATTACAAGTTCAGATCTACAAGTTATAATTTGCACTAATAATTTGTATTTAACAATTAGAAGTTCTGTATTTGACAATTACAAGTTCAGATCTTCAAGTTATAATTTGAAATAATAATTAGAAGCTATCACTTTTAAGTTCTGTATTTGACAATTACTAGTTCAGATCTTCAAGTTATAATTTGAAATAATAATTTGAATTTAACAAATCTAAGTTCTGTAATTCACTATTACAAGTTCAGATCTTCAAGTTATAATTTACAATAATAATTAGAAGTTATCAATTTTAAGTTCTGCATTTGACAATTACAAGTTCAGATCTTCAAGTTATAATTTGCAATAATAATTAGAAGCTATCAATTTTAAGTTCTGTATTTTACAATTACTAGTTCAGATCTTCAAGTTATAATTTGAAATAATAATTTGAATTTAACAAATCTAAGTTCTGTAATTCACTATTACAAGTTCAGATCTTCAAGTTATAATTTACAATAATAATTAGAAGCTATCAATTTTAAGTTCTGTATTTGACAATTACAAGTTCAGATCTTCAAGTTATTATTTGCAATAATAATTAGAAGATATCAATTTTAAGTTCTGTATTTGACAATTACAAGTTCAGATCTTCAAGTTATAATTTACAATAATAATTAGAAGCTATCAATTTTAAGTTCTGTATTTGACAATTACAAGTTCAGATGTTCAAGTTATAATTTGCAATAATAATTAGAAGCTATCAATTTTAAGTTCTGTATTTGACAATTACTAGTTCTGATCTTCAAGTTATAATTTGAAATAATAATTTGAATTTAACAAATCTAAGTTCTGTAATTCACTATTACAAGTTCAAATCTTCAAGTTATAATTTACAATAATAATTAGAAGCTATCAATTTGAAGTTCTGTATTTGACAATTACAAGTTCAGATCTTCAAGTTATAATTTGCACTAATAATTTGTATTTAACAATTAGATGTTCTGTATTTGACAATTACAAGTTCAGATCTTCAAGTTATAATTTGCAATAATAATTAGAAGCTATTAATTTTAAGTTCTGTATTTGACAATTACAAGTTCAGATCTTCAAGTTATAATTTGAAATAATAATTAGAAGCTATCAATTTTATGTTCTGTATTTGACAATTACAAGTTCAGATCTTCAAGTTATAATTTGCAATAATAATTAGAAGCTATCAATTTTAAGTGCTGTATTTGACAATTACTAGTTCAGATCTTCAAGTTATAATTTGCACTAATAATTTGTATTTAACAATTAGAAGTTCTGTATTTGACAATTACAAGTTCAGATCTTCAAGTTATAATTTTCACTAATAATTTGTATTTAACAATTAGAAGTTCTGTATTTGACTATTACAAGTTCAGATCTTCAAATTATTATGTGCAATCTTAGTTTGAATTTAACCATTCGAAGTTCTGTATTTACCTATTACAGGTTCAGATCTTCAAGTAATAATTTGCACTAATAATTTGTATTTAACAATTCGAAGTTCTGTATTTGACAATTACAAGTTCAGATCTTCAAGTTATAATTTGCAATAATAATTAGAAGCTATCAATTTTAAGTTCTGTATTTGACAATTACTAGTTCAGATCTTCAAGTTATAATTAGAAATAATAATTAGAATTTGACAAATCTAAGTTCTTTAATTCACTATTACAAGTTCAGATCTTCAAGTTATAATTTACAATAATAATTAGAAGCTTTCAATTTTAAGTTCTGTATTTGACAATTACAAGTTCAGATCTACAAGTTATAATTTGCACTAATAATTTGTATTTAACAATTAGAAGTTCTGTATTTGACAATTACAAGTTCAGATCTTCAAGTTATAATTTGAAATAATAATTAGAAGCTATCAATTTTAAGTTCTGTATTTGACAATTACTAGTTCAGATCTACAAGTTATAATTTGAAATAATAATTTGAATTTAACAAATCTAAGTTCTGTAATTCACTATTACAAGTTCAGATCTTCAAGTTATAATTTACAATAATAATTAGAAGTTATCAATTTTAAGTTCTGCATTTGACAATTACAAGTTCAGATCTTCAAGTTATAATTTGCAATAATAATTAGAAGCTATCAATTTTATGTTCTGTATTTTACAATTACTAGTTCAGATCTTCAAGTTATTATTTGAAATAATAATTAGAAGCTATCAATTTTAAGTTCTGTATTTGACAATTACTAGTTCAGATCTTCAAGTTATAATTTGAAATAATAATTTGAATTTAACAAATCTAAGTTCTGTAATTCACTATTACAAGTTCAGATCTTCAAGTTATAATTTACAATAATAATTAGAAGTTATCAATTTTAAGTTCTGCATTTGACAATTACAAGTTCAGATCTTCAAGTTATAATTTGCAATAATAATTAGAAGCTATCAATTTTAAGTTCTGTATTTTACAATTACTAGTTCAGATCTTCAAGTTATAATTTGAAATAATAATTTGAATTTAACAAATCTAAGTTCTGTAATTCACTATTACAAGTTCAGATCTTCAAGTTATAATTTACAATAATAATTAGAAGCTATCAATTTTAAGTTCTGTATTTGACAATTACGAGTTCAGATCTTCAAGTTATAATTTGCACTAATAATTTGTATTTAACAATTAGAAGTTCTGTATGTGACAATTACAAGTTCGGATCTTCAAGTTATAATTTGCAATAATAATTAGAAGCTATTAATTTTAAGTTCTGTATTTGACAATTACAAGTTCAGATCTTCTAGTTATAATTTGAAATAATAATTAGAAGCTATCAATTTTATGTTCTGTATTTGACAATTACAAGTTCAGATCTTCAAGTTATAATTTGCAATAATAATTGAAGCTATCAATTTTAAGTGCTGTATTTGACAATTACTAGTTCAGATCTTCAAGTTATAATTTGCACTAATAATTTGTATTTAACAATTAGAAGTTCTGTATTTGACAATTACAAGTTCAGATCTTCAAGTTATAATTTTCACTAATAATTTGTATTTAACAATTAGAAGTTCTGTATTTGACTATTACAAGTTCAGATCTTCAAATTATTATGTGCAATCTTATTTTGAATTTAACCATTCGAAGTTCTGTATTTACCTATTACAGGTTCAGATCTTCAAGTAATAATTTGCACTAAAAATTTGTATTTAACAATTCGAAGTTCTGTATTTGACTATTACAAGTTCAGATCTTCAAGTTATAATTTGAATTATAATTATAAGCTATCAATTTTAAGTTCTGTATTTGACAATTACAAGTACAGATCTTCAAATTATTATTATCAATAATAATTAGAAGCTATCAATTTTAAGTTCTGCATTTGACAATTACAAGTTCAGATCTTCAAGTTATTATTTGCAATAATAATTAGAAGCTATTAATTTTAAGTTCTGTATTTGACAATTACAAGTTCAGATCTTCAAGTTATAATTTGAAATAATAATTAGAAGCTATCAATTTTAAGTTCTGTATTTGACAATTACAAGTTCAGATCTTCAAGTTATAATTTGCAATAATAATTAGAAGCTATCAATTTTAAGTTCTGTATTTGACAATTACTAGTTCAGATCTTCAAGTTATAATTAGAAATAATAATTAGAATTTGACAAATCTAAGTTCTGTAATTCACTATTACAAGTTCAGATCTTCAAGTTATAATTTACAATAATAATTAGAAGCTTTCAATTTTAAGTTCTGTATTTGACAATTACAAGTTCAGATCTACAAGTTATAATTTGCACTAATAATTTGTATTTAACAATTAGAAGTTCTGTATTTGACAATTACAAGTTCAGATCTTCAAGTTATAATTTGAAATAATAATTAGAAGCTATCAATTTTAAGTTCTGTATTTCACAATTACAAGTTCAGATCTTCAAGTTATAATATGCAATAATAATTAGAAGCTATCAATTTTAAGTTCTGTATTTGACAATTACTAGTTCAGATCTTCAAGTTATAATTTGAAATTTACAATAATAATTAGAAGCTATCAATTTTAAGTTCTGTATTTGACAATTACAAGTTCAGATCTTCAAGTTATAATTTGCACTAATAATTTGTATTGAACAATTTGAAGTTCTGTATTTGACAATTACAAGTTCAGATCTTCAAGTTATAATTTGCAATAATAATTAGAAGCTATCAATTTTAAGTTCTGTATTTGACAATTACAAGTTCAGATCTTCAAGTTATAATTTGCAATAATAATTAGAAGCTATAAATTTTAAGTTCTGTATTTGACAATTACAAGTTCAGATCTTCAAGTTATAATTTGCAATAATAATTAGAAGCTATCAATTTTAAGTTCTGTATTTGACAATTACTAGTTCAGATCTTCAAGTTATAATTTGCACTAATAATTTGTATTTAACAATTTGAAGTTCTGTATTTGACAATTACAAGTTCAGATCTTTAAGTTATAATTTGCAATAATAATTAGAATCTATCAATTTTAAGTTCTGTATTTGACAATTACAAGTTCAGATCTTCAAGTTATTATTTGCAATAATAATTAGAAGCTATCAATTTTAAGTTCTGTATTTGACAATTACTAGTTCAGATCTTCAAGTTATAATTTGCAATAATAATTAGAAGCTATCAATTTTAAGTTCTGTATTTGACAATTACTAGTTCAGATCTCCAAGTTATTATTTGCAATAATAATTAGAAGCTATCAATTTTAAGTTCTGTATTTGACAATTACAAGTTCAGATCTTCAAGTTATAATTTACAATAATAATTAGAAGCTATCAATTTTAAGTTCTGTATTTGACTATTACAAGTTCAGATCTTGAAGTTATAATTTACAATAATAATTAGAAGCTATCAATTTTAAGTTCTGTATTTGACTATTTCAAGTTCAGATCTTCAAGTTATAATTTGCAATAATAATTAGAAGCTATCAATTTTAAGTTCTGTATTTGACAATTACAAGTTCAGATCTTCAAGTTATAATTTGCACTAATAATTTGTATTTAACAATTAGAAGTTCTGTATTTGACAATTACAAGTTCAGATCTTCAAGTTATAATTTGCAATCACAATTTGTATTTAACAATGCTAAGTTGCGTATTTGTCTATTACAAGTTCAGATCTTCAAATTATAATTTGCAATAATAATTAGAAGCTATCAATTTTAAGTTCTGTATTTGACAATTACAAGTTCAGATCTTCAAGTTATTATTTGCAATAATAATTAGAAGCTATCAATTTTAAGTTCTGTATTTAACAATTACAAGTTCAGATCTTGAAGTTATAATTTACAATAATAATTAGAAGCTATCAATTTTAAGTTCTGTATTTCACAATTACAAGTTCAGATCTTCAAGTTATAATATGCAATAATAATTAGAAGCTATCAATTTTAAGTTCTGTATTTGACAATTACTAGTTCAGATCTTCAAGTTATAATTTGAAATTTACAATAATAATTAGAAGCTATCAATTTTAAGTTCTGTATTTGACAATTACAAGTTCAGATCTTCAAGTTATAATTTGCACTAATAATTTGTATTTAACAATTTGAAGTTCTGTATTTGACAATTACAAGTTCAGATCTTCAAGTTATAATTTGCAATAATAATTAGAAGCTATCAATTTTAAGTTCTGTATTTGACAATTACAAGTTCAGATCTTCAAGTTATAATTTGCAATAATAATTAGAAGCTATAAATTTTAAGTTCTGTATTTGACAATTACAAGTTCAGATCTTCAAGTTATAATTTGCAATAATAATTAGAAGCTATCAATTTTAAGTTCTGTATTTGACAATTACTAGTTCAGATCTTCAAGTTATAATTTGCACTAATAATTTGTATTTAACAATTTGAAGTTCTGTATTTGACAATTACAAGTTCAGATCTTTAAGTTATAATTTGCAATAATAATTAGAATCTATCAATTTTAAGTTCTGTATTTGACAATTACAAGTTCAGATCTTCAAGTTATTATTTGCAATAATAATTAGAAGCTATCAATTTTAAGTTCTGTATTTGACAATTACAAGTTCAGATCTTGAAGTTATAATTTACAATAATAATTAGAAGCTATCAATTTTAAGTTCTGTATTTCACAATTACAAGTTCAGATCTTCAAGTTATAATATGCAATAATAATTAGAAGCTATCAATTTTAAGTTCTGTATTTGACAATTACTAGTTCAGATCTTCAAGTTATAATTTGAAATAATAATTTGAATTTAACAAATCTAAGTTCTGTAATTCACTATTACAAGTTCAGATCTTCAAGTTATAATTTACAATAATAATTAGAAGCTATCAATTTTAAGTTCTGTATTTGACAATTACAAGTTCAGATCTTGAAGTTATTATTTGCAATAATAATTAGAAGCTATCAATTTTAAGTTCTGTATTTGACAATTACAAGTTCAGATCTTCAAGTTATAATTTGCACTAATAATTTGTATTTAACAATTTGAAGTTCTGTATTTGACAATTACAAGTTCAGATCTTCAAGTTATAATTTGCAATAATAATTAGAAGCTATCAATTTTAAGTTCTGTATTTGACAATTACAAGTTCAGATCTTCAAGTTATAATTTGCAATAATAATTAGAAGCTATCAATTTTAAGTTCTGTATTTGACAATTACAAGTTCAGATCTTCAAGTTATAATTTGCAATAATAATTAGAAGCTATCAATTTTAAGTTCTGTATTTGACAATTACTAGTTCAGATCTTCAAGTTATAATTTGCACTAATAATTTGTATTTAACAATTTGAAGTTCTGTATTTGACAATTACAAGTTCAGATCTTTAAGTTATAATTTGCAATAATAATTAGAATCTATCAATTTTAAGTTCTGTATTTGACAATTACAAGTTCAGATCTTCAAGTTATTATTTGCAATAATAATTAGAAGCTATCAATTTTAAGTTCTGTATTTGACAATTACAAGTTCAGATCTTGAAGTTATTATTTGCAATAATAATTAGAAGCTATCAATTTTAAGTTCTGTATTTGACAATTACAAGTTCAGATCTTGAAGTTATAATTTACAATAATAATTAGAAGCTATCAATTTTAAGTTCTGTATTTGACTATTTCAAGTTCAGATCTTCAAGTTATAATTTGCAATAATAATTAGAAGCTATCAATTTTAAGTTCTGTATTTGACAATTACAAGTTCAGATCTTCAAGTTATAATTTGCACTAATAATTTGTATTTAACAATTAGAAGTTCTGTATTTGACAATTACAAGTTCAGATCTTCAAGTTATAATTTGCAATAATAATTAGAAGCTATCAATTTTAAGTTCTGTATTTGACAATTACTAGTTCAGATCTTCAAGTTATAATTTGCAATCACAATTTGTATTTAACAATGCTAAGTTGCGTATTTGTCTATTACAAGTTCAGATCTTCAAATTATAATTTGCAATAATAATTAGAAGCTATCAATTTTAAGTTCTGTATTTGACAATTACAAGTTCAGATCTTCAACTTATTATTTGCAATAATAATTAGAAGCTATCAATTTTAAGTTCTGTATTTGACAATTACAAGTTCAGATCTTGAAGTTATAATTTTCAATAATAATTAGAAGCTATCAATTTTAAGTTCTGTATTTCACAATTACAAGTTCAGATCTTCAAGTTATAATATGCAATAATAATTAGAAGCTATCAATTTTAAGTTCTGTATTTGACAATTACTAGTTCAGATCTTCAAGTTATAATTTGAAATAATAATTTGAATTTAACAAATCTAAGTTCTGTAATTCACTATTACAAGTTCAGATCTTCAAGTTATAATTTACAATAATAATTAGAAGCTATCAATTTTAAGTTCCGTATTTGACAATTACAAGTTCAGATCTTCAAGTTATAATTTGCACTAATAATTTGTATTAAACAATTTGAAGTTCTGTATTTGACAATTACAAGTTCAGATCTTCAAGTTATAATTTGCAATAATAATTAGAAGCTATCAATTTTAAGTTCTGTATTTGACAATTACAAGTTCAGATCTTCAAGTTATAATTTGCAATAATAATTAGAAGCTATCAATTTTAAGTTCTGTATTTGACAATTACAAGTTCAGATCTTCAAGTTATAATTTGCAGTAATAATTAGAAGCTATCAATTTTAAGTTCCGTATTTGACAATTACTAGTTCAGATCTTCAAGTTATAATTTGCACTAATAATTTGTATTTAACAATTTGAAGTTCTGTATTTGACAATTACAAGTTCAGATCTTTAAGTTATAATTTGCAATAATAATTAGAATCTATCAATTTTAAGTTCTGTATTTGACAATTACAAGTTCAGATCTTCAAGTTATTATTTGCAATAATAATTAGAAGCTATCAATTTTAAGTTCTGTATTTGACAATTACAAGTTCAGATCTTGAAGTTATTATTTGCAATAATAATTAGAAGCTATCAATTTTAAGTTCTGTATTTGACAATTACAAGTTCAGATCTTGAAGTTATAATTTACAATAATAATTAGAAGCTATCAATTTTAAGTTCTGTATTTGACTATTTCAAGTTCAGATCTTCAAGTTATAATTTGCAATAATAATTAGAAGCTATCAATTTTAAGTTCTGTATTTGACAATTACAAGTTCAGATCTTCAAGTTATAATTTGCACTAATAATTTGTATTTAACAATTAGAAGTTCTGTATTTGACAATTACAAGTTCAGATCTTCAAGTTATAATTTGCAATAATAATTAGAAGCTATCAATTTTAAGTTCTGTATTTGACAATTACTAGTTCAGATCTTCAAGTTATAATTTGCAATCACAATTTGTATTTAACAATGCTAAGTTGCGTATTTGTCTATTACAAGTTCAGATCTTCAAATTATAATTTGCAATAATAATTAGACGCTATCAATTTTAAGTTCTGTATTTGACAATTACAAGTTCAGATCTTCAAGTTATTATTTGCAATAATAATTAGAAGCTCTCAATTTTAAGTTCTGTATTTGACAATTACAAGTTCAGATCTTGAAGTTATAATTTACAATAATAATTAGAAGCTATCAATTTTAAGTTCTGTATTTCACAATTACAAGTTCAGATCTTCAAGTTATAATATGCAATAATAATTAGAAGCTATCAATTTTAAGTTCTGTATTTGACAATTACTAGTTCAGATCTTCAAGTTATAATTTGAAATAATAATTTGAATTTAACAAATCTAAGTTCTGTAATTCACTATTACAAGTTCAGATCTTCAAGTTATAATTTACAATAATAATTAGAAGCTGTCAATTTTAAGTTCTGTATTTGACAATTACAAGTTCAGATCTTCAAGTTATAATTTGCAATCACAATTTGTATTTAACAATGCTAAGTTGCGTATTTGTCTATTACAAGTTCAGATCTTCAAATTATAATTTGCAATAATAATTAGAAGCTATCAATTTTAAGTTCAGTATTTGACAATTACAAGTTCAGATCTTCAAGTTATTATTTGCAATAATAATTAGAAGCTATCAATTTTAAGTTCTGTATTTGACAATTACAAGTTCAGATCTTGAAGTTATAATTTACAATAATAATTAGAAGCTATCAATTTTAAGTAATGTATTTCACAATTACAAGTTCAGATCTTCAAGTTATAATATGCAATAATAATTAGAAGCTATCAATTTTAAGTTCTGTATTTGACAATTACTAGTTCAGATCTTCAAGTTATAATTTGAAATAATAATTTGAATTTAACAAATCTAAGTTCTGTAATTCACTATTACAAGTTCAGATCTTCAAGTTATAATTTACAATAATAATTAGAAGCTATCAATTTTAAGTTCTGTATTTGACAATTACAAGTTCAGATCTTCAAGTTATAATTTGCACTAATAATTTGTATTTAACAATTTGAAGTTCTGTATTTGACAATTACAAGTTCAGATCTTTAAGTTATAATTTGCAATAATAATTAGAATCTATCAATTTTAAGTTCTGTATTTGACAATTACTAGTTCAGATCTTCAAGTTATTATTTGCAATAATAATTAGAAGCTATCAATTTTAAGTTCTGTATTTGACAATTACAAGTTCAGATCTTGAAGTTATTATTTGCAGTAATAATTAGAAGCTATCAATTTTAAGTTCTGTATTTGACAATTACAAGTTCAGATCTTGTAGTTATAATTTACAATAATAATTAGAAGCTATCAATTTTAAGTTCTGTATTTGACTATTACAAGTTCAGATCTGCAAGTTAGAATTTGCAATAATAATTAGAAGCTATCAATTTTAAGTTCTGTATTTGACAATTACAAGTTCAGATCTTCAAGTTATAATTTGCACTAATAATTTGTATTTAACAATTAGAAGTTCTGCATTTGACAATTACAAATTCAGATCTTCAAGTTATAATTTGCAATAATAATTAGACTCTATCAATTTTAAGTTCTGTATTTGACAATTACTAGTTCAGATCTTCAAGTTATAATTTGCACTAATAATTTTTATTTAACAATTAGAAGTTCTGTATTTGACTATTACAAGTTCAGATCTTCGAATTATTATTTGCAATCTTAGTTTGAATTTAACAATTCGAAGTTCTGTATTTACCTATTACAGGTTCAGATCTTCAAGTTATAATTTGCAATCACAATTTGTATTTAACAATGCTAAGTTGCGTGTTTGTCTATTACAAGTTCAGATCTTCAAATTATAATTTGCAGTAATAATTAGAAGCTATCAATTTTAAGTTCTGTATTTGACAATTACAAGTTCAGATCTTCAAGTTATTATTTGCAATAATAATTAGAAGCTATGAATTTTAAGTTCTGTATTTGACAATTACAAGTTCAGATCTTGAAGTTATAATTTACAATAATAATTAGAAGCTATCAATTTTAAGTTCTGTATTTAACAATTACAAGTTCAGATCTTCAAGTTATAATATGCAATAATAATTAGAAGCTATCAATTTTAAGTTCTGTATTTGACAATTACTAGTTCAGATCTTCAAGTTATAATTTGAAATAATAATTGGAATTTAACAAATCTAAGTTCTGTAATTCACTATTACAAGTTCAGATCATCAAGTTATAATTTACAATAATAATTAGAAGCTATCAATTTTAAGTTCTGTATTTGACAATTACTAGTTCAGATCTTCAAGTTATAATTTGCACTAATAATTTGTATTTAACAATTTGAAGTTCTGTATTTGACAATTACAAGTTCAGATCTTCAAGTTATAATTTGCAATAATAATTAGAAGCTATCAATTTTAAGTTCTGTATTTGACAATTCCAAGTTCAGATCTTCAAGTTATAATTTGCAATAATAATTAGAAGCTATCAATTTTAAGTTCTGTATTTGACAATTACAAGTTCAGATCTTCAAGTTATAATTTGCAATAATAATTAGAAGCTATCAATTTTAAGTTCTGTATTTGACAATTACTAGTTCAGATCTCCAAGTTATTATTTGCAATAATAATTAGAAGCTATCAATTTTAAGTTCTGTATTTGACAATTACAAGTTCAGATCTTCAAGTTATAATTTACAATAATAATTAGAAGCTATCAATTTTAAGTTCTGTATTTGACTATTACAAGTTCAGATCTTGAAGTTATAATTTACAATAATAATTAGAAGCTATCAATTTTAAGTTCTGTATTTGACTATTTCAAGTTCAGATCTTCAAGTTATAATTTGCAATAATAATTAGAAGCTATCAATTTTAAGTTCTGTATTTGACAATTACAAGTTCAGATCTTCAAGTTATAATTTGCACTAATAATTTGTATTTAACAATTAGAAGTTCTGTATTTGACAATTACAAGTTCAGATCTTCAAGTTATAATTTGCAATCACAATTTGTATTTAACAATGCTAAGTTGCGTATTTGTCTATTACAAGTTCAGATCTTCAAATTATAATTTGCAATAATAATTAGAAGCTATCAATTTTAAGTTCTGTATTTGACAATTACAAGTTCAGATCTTCAAGTTATTATTTGCAATAATAATTAGAAGCTATCAATTTTAAGTTCTGTATTTAACAATTACAAGTTCAGATCTTGAAGTTATAATTTACAATAATAATTAGAAGCTATCAATTTTAAGTTCTGTATTTCACAATTACAAGTTCAGATCTTCAAGTTATAATATGCAATAATAATTAGAAGCTATCAATTTTAAGTTCTGTATTTGACAATTACTAGTTCAGATCTTCAAGTTATAATTTGAAATTTACAATAATAATTAGAAGCTATCAATTTTAAGTTCTGTATTTGACAATTACAAGTTCAGATCTTCAAGTTATAATTTGCACTAATAATTTGTATTGAACAATTTGAAGTTCTGTATTTGACAATTACAAGTTCAGATCTTCAAGTTATAATTTGCAATAATAATTAGAAGCTATCAATTTTAAGTTCTGTATTTGACAATTACTAGTTCAGATCTTCAAGTTATAATTTGAAATAATAATTTGAATTTAACAAATCTAAGTTCTGTAATATACTATTACAAGTTCAGATCTTCAAGTTATAATTTACAATAATAATTAGAAGCTATCAATTTTAAGTTCTGTATTTGACAATTACAAGTTCAGATCTTCAAGTTATAATTTGCACTAATAATTTGTATTTAACAATTTGAAGTTCTGTATTTGACAATTACAAGTTCAGATCTTTAAGTTATAATTTGCAATAATAATTAGAATCTATCAATTTTAAGTTCTGTATTTGACAATTACTAGTTCAGATCTTCAAGTTATTATTTGCAATAATAATTAGAAGCTATCAATTTTAAGTTCTGTATTTGACAATTACAAGTTCAGATCTTGAAGTTATTATTTGCAGTAATAATTAGAAGCTATCAATTTTAAGTTCTGTATTTGACAATTACAAGTTCAGATCTTGTAGTTATAATTTACAATAATAATTAGAAGCTATCAATTTTAAGTTCTGTATTTGACTATTACAAGTTCAGATCTGCAAGTTAGAATTTGCAATAATAATTAGAAGCTATCAATTTTAAGTTCTGTATTTGACAATTACAAGTTCAGATCTTCAAGTTATAATTTGCACTAATAATTTGTATTTAACAATTAGAAGTTCTGCATTTGACAATTACAAATTCAGATCTTCAAGTTATAATTTGCAATAATAATTAGACTCTATCAATTTTAAGTTCTGTATTTGACAATTACTAGTTCAGATCTTCAAGTTATAATTTGCACTAATAATTTTTATTTAACAATTAGAAGTTCTGTATTTGACTATTACAAGTTCAGATCTTCGAATTATTATTTGCAATCTTAGTTTGAATTTAACAATTCGAAGTTCTGTATTTACCTATTACAGGTTCAGATCTTCAAGTTATAATTTGCAATCACAATTTGTATTTAACAATGCTAAGTTGCGTGTTTGTCTATTACAAGTTCAGATCTTCAAATTATAATTTGCAGTAATAATTAGAAGCTATCAATTTTAAGTTCTGTATTTGACAATTACAAGTTCAGATCTTCAAGTTATTATTTGCAATAATAATTAGAAGCTATGAATTTTAAGTTCTGTATTTGACAATTACAAGTTCAGATCTTGAAGTTATAATTTACAATAATAATTAGAAGCTATCAATTTTAAGTTCTGTATTTAACAATTACAAGTTCAGATCTTCAAGTTATAATATGCAATAATAATTAGAAGCTATCAATTTTAAGTTCTTTATTTGACAATTACTAGTTCAGATCTTCAAGTTATAATTTGAAATAATAATTGGAATTTAACAAATCTAAGTTCTGTAATTCACTATTACAAGTTCAGATCTTCAAGTTATAATTTACAATAATAATTAGAAGCTATCAATTTTAAGTTCTGTATTTGACAATTACAAGTTCAGATCTTCAAGTTATAATTTGCACTAATAATTTGTATTTAACAATTTGAAGTTCTGTATTTGACAATTACAAGTTCAGATCTTCAAGTTATAATTTGCAATAATAATTAGAAGCTATCAATTTTAAGTTCTGTATTTGACAATTCCAAGTTCAGATCTTCAAGTTATAATTTGCAATAATAATTAGAAGCTATCAATTTTAAGTTCTGTATTTGACAATTACAAGTTCAGATCTTCAAGTTATAATTTGCAATAATAATTAGAAGCTATCAATTTTAAGTTCTGTATTTGACAATTACTAGTTCAGATCTCCAAGTTATTATTTGCAATAATAATTAGAAGCTATCAATTTTAAGTTCTGTATTTGACAATTACAAGTTCAGATCTTCAAGTTATAATTTACAATAATAATTAGAAGCTATCAATTTTAAGTTCTGTATTTGACTATTACAAGTTCAGATCTTGAAGTTATAATTTACAATAATAATTAGAAGCTATCAATTTTAAGTTCTGTATTTGACTATTTCAAGTTCAGATCTTCAAGTTATAATTTGCAATAATAATTAGAAGCTATCAATTTTAAGTTCTGTATTTGACAATTACAAGTTCAGATCTTCAAGTTATAATTTGCACTAATAATTTGTATTTAACAATTAGAAGTTCTGTATTTGACAATTACAAGTTCAGATCTTCAAGTTATAATTTGCAATCACAATTTGTATTTAACAATGCTAAGTTGCGTATTTGTCTATTACAAGTTCAGATCTTCAAATTATAATTTGCAATAATAATTAGAAGCTATCAATTTTAAGTTCTGTATTTGACAATTACAAGTTCAGATCTTCAAGTTATTATTTGCAATAATAATTAGAAGCTATCAATTTTAAGTTCTGTATTTAACAATTACAAGTTCAGATCTTGAAGTTATAATTTACAATAATAATTAGAAGCTATCAATTTTAAGTTCTGTATTTCACAATTACAAGTTCAGATCTTCAAGTTATAATATGCAATAATAATTAGAAGCTATCAATTTTAAGTTCTGTATTTGACAATTACTAGTTCAGATCTTCAAGTTATAATTTGAAATTTACAATAATAATTAGAAGCTATCAATTTTAAGTTCTGTATTTGACAATTACAAGTTCAGATCTTCAAGTTATAATTTGCACTAATAATTTGTATTGAACAATTTGAAGTTCTGTATTTGACAATTACAAGTTCAGATCTTCAAGTTATAATTTGCAATAATAATTAGAAGCTATCAATTTTAAGTTCTGTATTTGACAATTACAAGTTCAGATCTTCAAGTTATAATTTGCAATAATAATTAGAAGCTATAAATTTTAAGTTCTGTATTTGACAATTACAAGTTCAGATCTTCAAGTTATAATTTGCAATAATAATTAGAAGCTATCAATTTTAAGTTCTGTATTTGACAATTACTAGTTCAGATCTTCAAGTTATAATTTGCACTAATAATTTGTATTTAACAATTTGAAGTTCTGTATTTGACAATTACAAGTTCAGATCTTTAAGTTATAATTTGCAATAATAATTAGAATCTATCAATTTTAAGTTCTGTATTTGACAATTACAAGTTCAGATCTTCAAGTTATTATTTGCAATAATAATTAGAAGCTATCAATTTTAAGTTCTGTATTTGACAATTACTAGTTCAGATCTTCAAGTTATAATTTGCAATAATAATTAGAAGCTATCAATTTTAAGTTCTGTATTTGACAATTACTAGTTCAGATCTCCAAGTTATTATTTGCAATAATAATTAGAAGCTATCAATTTTAAGTTCTGTATTTGACAATTACAAGTTCAGATCTTCAAGTTATAATTTACAATAATAATTAGAAGCTATCAATTTTAAGTTCTGTATTTGACTATTACAAGTTCAGATCTTGAAGTTATAATTTACAATAATAATTAGAAGCTATCAATTTTAAGTTCTGTATTTGACTATTTCAAGTTCAGATCTTCAAGTTATAATTTGCAATAATAATTAGAAGCTATCAATTTTAAGTTCTGTATTTGACAATTACAAGTTCAGATCTTCAAGTTATAATTTGCACTAATAATTTGTATTTAACAATTAGAAGTTCTGTATTTGACAATTACAAGTTCAGATCTTCAAGTTATAATTTGCAATCACAATTTGTATTTAACAATGCTAAGTTGCGTATTTGTCTATTACAAGTTCAGATCTTCAAATTATAATTTGCAATAATAATTAGAAGCTATCAATTTTAAGTTCTGTATTTGACAATTACAAGTTCAGATCTTCAAGTTATTATTTGCAATAATAATTAGAAGCTATCAATTTTAAGTTCTGTATTTAACAATTACAAGTTCAGATCTTGAAGTTATAATTTACAATAATAATTAGAAGCTATCAATTTTAAGTTCTGTATTTCACAATTACAAGTTCAGATCTTCAAGTTATAATATGCAATAATAATTAGAAGCTATCAATTTTAAGTTCTGTATTTGACAATTACTAGTTCAGATCTTCAAGTTATAATTTGAAATTTACAATAATAATTAGAAGCTATCAATTTTAAGTTCTGTATTTGACAATTACAAGTTCAGATCTTCAAGTTATAATTTGCACTAATAATTTGTATTTAACAATTTGAAGTTCTGTATTTGACAATTACAAGTTCAGATCTTCAAGTTATAATTTGCAATAATAATTAGAAGCTATCAATTTTAAGTTCTGTATTTGACAATTACAAGTTCAGATCTTCAAGTTATAATTTGCAATAATAATTAGAAGCTATAAATTTTAAGTTCTGTATTTGACAATTACAAGTTCAGATCTTCAAGTTATAATTTGCAATAATAATTAGAAGCTATCAATTTTAAGTTCTGTATTTGACAATTACTAGTTCAGATCTTCAAGTTATAATTTGCACTAATAATTTGTATTTAACAATTTGAAGTTCTGTATTTGACAATTACAAGTTCAGATCTTTAAGTTATAATTTGCAATAATAATTAGAATCTATCAATTTTAAGTTCTGTATTTGACAATTACAAGTTCAGATCTTCAAGTTATTATTTGCAATAATAATTAGAAGCTATCAATTTTAAGTTCTGTATTTGACAATTACAAGTTCAGATCTTGAAGTTATAATTTACAATAATAATTAGAAGCTATCAATTTTAAGTTCTGTATTTCACAATTACAAGTTCAGATCTTCAAGTTATAATATGCAATAATAATTAGAAGCTATCAATTTTAAGTTCTGTATTTGACAATTACTAGTTCAGATCTTCAAGTTATAATTTGAAATAATAATTTGAATTTAACAAATCTAAGTTCTGTAATTCACTATTACAAGTTCAGATCTTCAAGTTATAATTTACAATAATAATTAGAAGCTATCAATTTTAAGTTCTGTATTTGACAATTACAAGTTCAGATCTTCAAGTTATAATTTGCACTAATAATTTGTATTTAACAATTTGAAGTTCTGTATTTGACAATTACAAGTTCAGATCTTCAAGTTATAATTTGCAATAATAATTAGAAGCTATCAATTTTAAGTTCTGTATTTGACAATTACAAGTTCAGATCTTCAAGTTATAATTTGCAATAATAATTAGAAGCTATCAATTTTAAGTTCTGTATTTGACAATTACAAGTTCAGATCTTCAAGTTATAATTTGCAATAATAATTAGAAGCTATCAATTTTAAGTTCTGTATTTGACAATTACTAGTTCAGATCTTCAAGTTATAATTTGCACTAATAATTTGTATTTAACAATTTGAAGTTCTGTATTTGACAATTACAAGTTCAGATCTTTAAGTTATAATTTGCAATAATAATTAGAATCTATCAATTTTAAGTTCTGTATTTGACAATTACAAGTTCAGATCTTCAAGTTATTATTTGCAATAATAATTAGAAGCTATCAATTTTAAGTTCTGTATTTGACAATTACAAGTTCAGATCTTGAAGTTATTATTTGCAATAATAATTAGAAGCTATCAATTTTAAGTTCTGTATTTGACAATTACAAGTTCAGATCTTGAAGTTATAATTTACAATACTAATTAGAAGCTATCAATTTTAAGTTCTGTATTTGACTATTTCAAGTTCAGATCTTCAAGTTATAATTTGCAATAATAATTAGAAGCTATCAATTTTAAGTTCTGTATTTGACAATTACAAGTTCAGATCTTCAAGTTATAATTTGCACTAATAATTTGTATTTAACAATTAGAAGTTCTGTATTTGACAATTACAAGTTCAGATCTTCAAGTTATAATTTGCAATAATAATTAGAAGCTATCAATTTTAAGTTCTGTATTTGACAATTACTAGTTCAGATCTTCAAGTTATAATTTGCAATCACAATTTGTATTTAACAATGCTAAGTTGCGTATTTGTCTATTACAAGTTCAGATCTTCAAATTATAATTTGCAATAATAATTAGAAGCTATCAATTTTAAGTTCTGTATTTGACAATTACAAGTTCAGATCTTCAACTTATTATTTGCAATAATAATTAGAAGCTATCAATTTTAAGTTCTGTATTTGACAATTACAAGTTCAGATCTTGAAGTTATAATTTTCAATAATAATTAGAAGCTATCAATTTTAAGTTCTGTATTTCACAATTACAAGTTCAGATCTTCAAGTTATAATATGCAATAATAATTAGAAGCTATCAATTTTAAGTTCTGTATTTGACAATTACTAGTTCAGATCTTCAAGTTATAATTTGAAATAATAATTTGAATTTAACAAATCTAAGTTCTGTAATTCACTATTACAAGTTCAGATCTTCAAGTTATAATTTACAATAATAATTAGAAGCTATCAATTTTAAGTTCCGTATTTGACAATTACAAGTTCAGATCTTCAAGTTATAATTTGCACTAATAATTTGTATTAAACAATTTGAAGTTCTGTATTTGACAATTACAAGTTCAGATCTTCAAGTTATAATTTGCAATAATAATTAGAAGCTATCAATTTTAAGTTCTGTATTTGACAATTACAAGTTCAGATCTTCAAGTTATAATTTGCAATAATAATTAGAAGCTATCAATTTTAAGTTCTGTATTTGACAATTACAAGTTCAGATCTTCAAGTTATAATTTGCAATAATAATTAGAAGCTATCAATTTTAAGTTCCGTATTTGACAATTACTAGTTCAGATCTTCAAGTTATAATTTGCACTAATAATTTGTATTTAACAATTTGAAGTTCTGTATTTGACAATTACAAGTTCAGATCTTTAAGTTATAATTTGCAATAATAATTAGAATCTATCAATTTTAAGTTCTGTATTTGACAATTACAAGTTCAGATCTTCAAGTTATTATTTGCAATAATAATTAGAAGCTATCAATTTTAAGTTCTGTATTTGACAATTACAAGTTCAGATCTTGAAGTTATTATTTGCAATAATAATTAGAAGCTATCAATTTTAAGTTCTGTATTTGACAATTACAAGTTCAGATCTTGAAGTTATAATTTACAATAATAATTAGAAGCTATCAATTTTAAGTTCTGTATTTGACTATTTCAAGTTCAGATCTTCAAGTTATAATTTGCAATAATAATTAGAAGCTATCAATTTTAAGTTCTGTATTTGACAATTACAAGTTCAGATCTTCAAGTTATAATTTGCACTAATAATTTGTATTTAACAATTAGAAGTTCTGTATTTGACAATTACAAGTTCAGATCTTCAAGTTATAATTTGCAATAATAATTAGAAGCTATCAATTTTAAGTTCTGTATTTGACAATTACTAGTTCAGATCTTCAAGTTATAATTTGCAATCACAATTTGTATTTAACAATGCTAAGTTGCGTATTTGTCTATTACAAGTTCAGATCTTCAAATTATAATTTGCAATAATAATTAGACGCTATCAATTTTAAGTTCTGTATTTGACAATTACAAGTTCAGATCTTCAAGTTATTATTTGCAATAATAATTAGAAGCTCTCAATTTTAAGTTCTGTATTTGACAATTACAAGTTCAGATCTTGAAGTTATAATTTACAATAATAATTAGAAGCTATCAATTTTAAGTTCTGTATTTCACAATTACAAGTTCAGATCTTCAAGTTATAATATGCAATAATAATTAGAAGCTATCAATTTTAAGTTCTGTATTTGACAATTACTAGTTCAGATCTTCAAGTTATAATTTGAAATAATAATTTGAATTTAACAAATCTAAGTTCTGTAATTCACTATTACAAGTTCAGATCTTCAAGTTATAATTTACAATAATAATTAGAAGCTGTCAATTTTAAGTTCTGTATGTGACAATTACAAGTTCAGATCTTCAAGTTATAATTTGCACTAATAATTTGTATTTAACAATTTGAAGTTCTGTATTTGACAATTACAAGTTCAGATCTTCAAGTTATAATTTGCAATAATAATTAGAAGCTATCAATTTTAAGTTCTGTATTTGACAATTACAAGTTCAGATCTTCAAGTTATAATTTGCAATAATAATTAGAAGCTATCAATTTTAAGTTCTGTATTTGACAATTACAAGTTCAGATCTTCAAGTTATAATTTGCAATAATAATTAGAAGCTATCAATTTTAAGTTCTGTATTTGTCAATTACTAGTTCAGATCTTCAAGTTATAATTTGCACTAATAATTTGTATTTAACAATTTGAAGTTCTGTATTTGACAATTACAAGTTCAGATCTTTAAGTTATAATTTGCAATAATAATTAGAATCTATCAATTTTAAGTTCTGTATTTGACAATTACAAGTTCAGATCTTCAAGTTATTATTTGCAATAATAATTAGAAGCTATTAATTTTAAGTTCTGTATTTGACAATTACAAGTTCAGATCTTGAAGTTATTATTTGCAATAATAATTAGAAGCTATCAATTTTAAGTTCTGTATTTGACAATTACAAGTTCAGATCTTGAAGTTATAATTTACAATAATAATTAGAAGCTATCAATTTTAAGTTCTGTATTTGACTATTTCAAGTTCAGATCTTCAAGTTATAATTTGCAATAATAATTAGAAGCTATCAATTTTAAGTTCTGTATTTGACAATTACAAGTTCAGATCTTCAAGTTATAATTTGCACTAATAATTTTTATTTAACAATTAGAAGTTCTGTATTTGACAATTACAAGTTCAGATCTTCAAGTTATAATTTGCAATAATAATTAGAAGCTATCAATTTTAAGTTCTGTATTTGACAATTACTAGTTCAGATCTTCAAGTTATAATTTGCAATCACAATTTGTATTTAACAATGCTAAGTTGCGTATTTGTCTATTACAAGTTCAGATCTTCAAATTATAATTTGCAATAATAATTAGAAGCTATCAATTTTAAGTTCTGTATTTGACAATTACAAGTTCAGATCTTCAAGTTATTATTTGCAATAATAATTAGAAGCTCTCAATTTTAAGTTCTGTATTTGACAATTACAAGTTCAGATCTTGAAGTTATAATTTACAATAATAATTAGAAGCTATCAATTTTAAGTTCTGTATTTCACAATTACAAGTTCAGATCTTCAAGTTATAATATGCAATAATAATTAGAAGCTATCAATTTTAAGTTCTGTATTTGACAATTACTAGTTCAGATCTTCAAGTTATAATTTGAAATAATAATTTGAATTTAACAAATCTAAGTTCTGTAATTCACTATTACAAGTTCAGATCTTCAAGTTATAATTTACAATAATAATTAGAAGCTATCAATTTTAAGTTCTGTATTTGACAATTACAAGTTCAGATCTTCAAGTTATAATTTGCAATAATAATTAGAAGCTATCAATTTTAAGTTCTGTATTTGACAATTACAAGTTCAGATCTTCAAGTTATAATTTGCAATAATAATTAGAAGCTATCAATTTTAAGTTCTGTATTTGTCAATTACTAGTTCAGATCTTCAAGTTATAATTTGCACTAATAATTTGTATTTAACAATTTGAAGTTCTGTATTTGACAATTACAAGTTCAGATCTTCAAGTTATAATTTGCAATAATAATTAGAAGCTATCAATTTTAAGTTCTGTATTTGACAATTACAAGTTCAGATCTTCAAGTTATAATTTGCAATAATAATTAGAAGCTATCAATTTTAAGTTCTGTATTTGACAATTACAAGTTCAGATCTTCAAGTTATAATTTGCAATAATAATTAGAAGCTATCAATTTTAAGTTCTGTATTTGTCAATTACTAGTTCAGATCTTCAAGTTATAATTTGCACTAATAATTTGTATTTAACAATTTGAAGTTCTGTATTTGACAATTACAAGTTCAGATCTTTAAGTTATAATTTGCAATAATAATTAGAATCTATCAATTTTAAGTTCTGTATTTGACAATTACAAGTTCAGATCTTCAAGTTATTATTTGCAATAATAATTAGAAGCTATTAATTTTAAGTTCTGTATTTGACAATTACAAGTTCAGATCTTGAAGTTATTATTTGCAATAATAATTAGAAGCTATCAATTTTAAGTTCTGTATTTGACAATTACAAGTTCAGATCTTGAAGTTATAATTTACAATAATAATTAGAAGCTATCAATTTTAAGTTCTGTATTTGACTATTTCAAGTTCAGATCTTCAAGTTATAATTTGCAATAATAATTAGAAGCTATCAATTTTAAGTTCTGTATTTGACAATTACAAGTTCAGATCTTCAAGTTATAATTTGCACTAATAATTTTTATTTAACAATTAGAAGTTCTGTATTTGACAATTACAAGTTCAGATCTTCAAGTTATAATTTGCAATAATAATTAGAAGCTATCAATTTTAAGTTCTGTATTTGACAATTACTAGTTCAGATCTTCAAGTTATAATTTGCAATCACAATTTGTATTTAACAATGCTAAGTTGCGTATTTGTCTATTACAAGTTCAGATCTTCAAATTATAATTTGCAATAATAATTAGAAGCTATCAATTTTAAGTTCTGTATTTGACAATTACAAGTTCAGATCTTCAAGTTATTATTTGCAATAATAATTAGAAGCTCTCAATTTTAAGTTCTGTATTTGACAATTACAAGTTCAGATCTTGAAGTTATAATTTACAATAATAATTAGAAGCTATCAATTTTAAGTTCTGTATTTCACAATTACAAGTTCAGATCTTCAAGTTATAATATGCAATAATAATTAGAAGCTATCAATTTTAAGTTCTGTATTTGACAATTACTAGTTCAGATCTTCAAGTTATAATTTGAAATAATAATTTGAATTTAACAAATCTAAGTTCTGTAATTCACTATTACAAGTTCAGATCTTCAAGTTATAATTTACAATAATAATTAGAAGCTATCAATTTTAAGTTCTGTATTTGACAATTACAAGTTCAGATCTTCAAGTTATAATTTGCAATAATAATTAGAAGCTATCAATTTTAAGTTCTGTATTTGACAATTACAAGTTCAGATCTTCAAGTTATAATTTGCAATAATAATTAGAAGCTATCAATTTTAAGTTCTGTATTTGACAATTACAAGTTCAGATCTTCAAGTTATAATTTGCAATAATAATTAGAAGCTATCAATTTTAAGTTCTGTATTTGACAATTACTAGTTCAGATCTTCAAGTTATAATTTGCACTAATAATTTGTATTTAACAATTTGAAGTTCTGTATTTGACAATTACAAGTTCAGATCTTTAAGTTATAATTTGCAATAATAATTAGAATCTATCAATTTTAAGTTCTGTATTTGACAATTACAAGTTCAGATCTTCAAGTTATAATTTGCACTAATAATTTGTATTTAACAATTAGAAGTTCTGTATTTGACAATTACAAGTTCAGATCTTCAAGTTATAATTTGCAATAATAATTAGAAGCTATCAATTTTAAGTTCTGTATTTGACAATTACTAGTTCAGATCTTCAAGTTATAATTTGCACTAATAATTTTTATTTAACAATTAGAAGTTCTGTATTTGACTATTACAAGTTCAGATCTTCGAATTATTATTTGCAATCTTAGTTTGAATTTAACAATTCGAAGTTCTGTATTTACCTATTACAGGTTCAGATCTTCAAGTTATAATTTGCAATCACAATTTGTATTTAACAATGCTAAATTGCGTGTTTGTCTATTACAAGTTCAGATCTTCAAATTATAATTTGCAGTAATAATTAGAAGCTATCAATTTTAAGTTCTGTATTTGACAATTACAAGTTCAGATCTTCAAGTTATTATTTGCAATAATAATTAGAAGCTATCAATTTTAAGTTCTGTATTTGACAATTACAAGTTCAGATCTTGAAGTTATAATTTACAATAATAATTAGAAGCTATCAATTTTAAGTTCTGTATTTAACAATTACAAGTTCAGATCTTCAAGTTATAATATGCAATAATAATTAGAAGCTATCAATTTTAAGTTCTGTATTTGACAATTACTAGTTCAGATCTTCAAGTTATAATTTGAAATAATAATTGGAATTTAACAAATCTAAGTTCTGTAATTCACTATTACAAGTTCAGATCTTCAAGTTATAATTTACAATAATAATTAGAAGCTATCAATTTTAAGTTCTGTATTTGACAATTACAAGTTCAGATCTTCAAGTTATAATTTGCACTAATAATTTGTATTTAACAATTTGAAGTTCTGTATTTGACAATTACAAGTTCAGATCTTCAAGTTATAATTTGCAATAATAATTAGAAGCTATCAATTTTAAGTTCTGTATTTGACAATTACAAGTTCAGATCTTCAAGTTATAATTTGCAATAATAATTAGAAGCTATCAATTTTAAGTTCTGTATTTGACAATTACAAGTTCAGATCTTCAAGTTATAATTTGCAATAATAATTAGAAGCTATCAATTTTAAGTTCTGTATTTGACAATTACTAGTTCAGATCTCCAAGTTATTATTTGCAATAATAATTAGAAGCTATCAATTTTAAGTTCTGTATTTGACAATTACAAGTTCAGATCTTCAAGTTATAATTTACAATAATAATTAGAAGCTATCAATTTTAAGTTCTGTATTTGACTATTACAAGTTCAGATCTTCAAGTTATAATTTGCAATAATAATTAGAAGCTATCAATTTTAAGTTCTGTATTTGACAATTACAAGTTCAGATCTTCAAGTTATAATTTGCAATAATAATTAGAAGCTATCGATTTTAAGTTCTGTATTTGACAATTACTAGTTCAGATCTTCAAGTTATAATTTGCAATAATAATTAGAAGCTATCAATTTTAAGTTCTGTATTTGACAATTACAAGTTCAGATCTTCAAGTTATAATTTGCAATAATAATTAGAAGCTATCAATTTTAAGTTCTGTATTTCACAATTACTAGTTCAGATCTTCAAGTTATAATTTGCACTAATAATTTGTATTTAACAATTTGAAGTTCTGTATTTGACAATTACAAGTTCAGATCTTTAAGTTATAATTTGCAATAATAATTAGAATCTATCAATTTTAAGTTCTGTATTTGACAATTACAAGTTCAGATCTTCAAGTTATTATTTGCAATAATAATTAGAAGCTATCAATTTTAAGTTCTCTATTTGACAATTACAAGATCAGATCTTGAAGTTATTATTTGCAATAATAATTAGAAGCTATCAATTTTAAGTTCTGTATTTGACAATTACAAGTTCAGATCTTGAAGTTATAATTTACAATAATAATTAGAAGCTATCAATTTTAAGTTCTGTATTTGACTATTTCAAGTTCAGATCTTCAAGTTATAATTTGCAATAATAATTAGAAGCTATCAATTTTAAGTTCTGTATTTGACAATTACAAGTTCAGATCTTCAAGTTATAATTTGCACTAATAATTTGTATTTAACAATTAGAAGTTCTGTATTTGACAATTACAAGTTCAGATCTTCAAGTTATAATTTGCAATAATAATTAGAAGCTATCAATTTTAAGTTCTGTATTTGACAATTACTAGTTCAGATCTTCAAGTTATAATTTGCAATCACAATTTGTATTTAACAATGCTAAGTTGCGTATTTGTCTATTACAAGTTCAGATCTTCAAATTATAATTTGCAATAATAATTAGAAGCTATCAATTTTAAGTTCTGTATTTGACAATTACAAGTTCAGATCTTCAAGTTATTATTTGCAATAATAATTAGAAGCTATCAATTTTAAGTTCTGTATTTGACAATTACAAGTTCAGATCTTGAAGTTATAATTTACAATAATAATTAGAAGCTATCAATTTTAAGTTCTGTATTTCACAATTACAAGTTCAGATCTTCAAGTTATAATATGCAATAATAATTAGAAGCTATCAATTTTAAGTTCTGTATTTGACAATTACTAGTTCAGATCTTCAAGTTATAATTTGAAATAATAATTTGAATTTAACAAATCTAAGTTCTGTAATTCACTATTACAAGTTCAGATCTTCAAGTTATAATTTACAATAATAATTAGAAGCTATCAATTTTAAGTTCTGTATTTGACAATTACAAGTTCAGATCTTCAAGTTATAATTTGCACTAATAATTTGTATTTAACAATTTGAAGTTCTGTATTTGACAATTACAAGTTCAGATCTTCAAGTTATAATTTGCAATAATAATTAGAAGCTATCAATTTTAAGTTCTGTATTTGACAATTACAAGTTCAGATCTTCAAGTTATAATTTGCAATAATAATTAGAAGCTATCAATTTTAAGTTCTGTATTTGACAATTACAAGTTCAGATCTTCAAGTTATAATTTGCAATAATAATTAGAAGCTATCAATTTTAAGTTCTGTATTTGTCAATTACTAGTTCAGATCTTCAAGTTATAATTTGCACTAATAATTTGTATTTAACAATTTGAAGTTCTGTATTTGACAATTACAAGTTCAGATCTTTAAGTTATAATTTGCAATAATAATTAGAATCTATCAATTTTAAGTTCTGTATTTGACAATTACAAGTTCAGATCTTCAAGTTATTATTTGCAATAATAATTAGAAGCTATTAATTTTAAGTTCTGTATTTGACAATTACAAGTTCAGATCTTGAAGTTATTATTTGCAATAATAATTAGAAGCTATCAATTTTAAGTTCTGTATTTGACAATTACAAGTTCAGATCTTGAAGTTATAATTTACAATAATAATTAGAAGCTATCAATTTTAAGTTCTGTATTTGACTATTTCAAGTTCAGATCTTCAAGTTATAATTTGCAATAATAATTAGAAGCTATCAATTTTAAGTTCTGTATTTGACAACTACAAGTTCAGATCTTCAAGTTATAATTTGCACTAATAATTTTTATTTAACAATTAGAAGTTCTGTATTTGACAATTACAAGTTCAGATCTTCAAGTTATAATTTGCAATAATAATTAGAAGCTATCAATTTTAAGTTCTGTATTTGACAATTACTAGTTCAGATCTTCAAGTTATAATTTGCAATCACAATTTGTATTTAACAATGCTAAGTTGCGTATTTGTCTATTACAAGTTCAGATCTTCAAATTATAATTTGCAATAATAATTAGAAGCTATCAATTTTAAGTTCTGTATTTGACAATTACAAGTTCAGATCTTCAAGTTATTATTTGCAATAATAATTAGAAGCTCTCAATTTTAAGTTCTGTATTTGACAATTACAAGTTCAGATCTTGAAGTTATAATTTACAATAATAATTAGAAGCTATCAATTTTAAGTTCTGTATTTCACAATTACAAGTTCAGATCTTCAAGTTATAATATGCAATAATAATTAGAAGCTATCAATTTTAAGTTCTGTATTTGACAATTACTAGTTCAGATCTTCAAGTTATAATTTGAAATAATAATTTGAATTTAACAAATCTAAGTTCTGTAATTCACTATTACAAGTTCAGATCTTCAAGTTATAATTTACAATAATAATTAGAAGCTATCAATTTTAAGTTCTGTATTTGACAATTACAAGTTCAGATCTTCAAGTTATAATTTGCAATAATAATTAGAAGCTATCAATTTTAAGTTCTGTATTTGACAATTACAAGTTCAGATCTTCAAGTTATAATTTGCAATAATAATTAGAAGCTATCAATTTTAAGTTCTGTATTTGACAATTACAAGTTCAGATCTTCAAGTTATAATTTGCAATAATAATTAGAAGCTATCAATTTTAAGTTCTGTATTTGACAATTACTAGTTCAGATCTTCAAGTTATAATTTGCACTAATAATTTGTATTTAACAATTTGAAGTTCTGTATTTGACAATTACAAGTTCAGATCTTTAAGTTATAATTTGCAATAATAATTAGAATCTATCAATTTTAAGTTCTGTATTTGACAATTACAAGTTGAGATCTTCAAGTTATTATTTGCAATTATAAATAGAAGCTATCAATTTTAAGTTCTGTATTTGACAATTACAAGTTCAGATCTTGAAGTTATTATTTGCAATAATAATTAGAAGCTATCAATTTTAAGTTCTGTATTTGACAATTACAAGTTCAGATCTAGAAGTTATAATTTACAATAATAATTAGAAGCTATCAATTTTAAGTTCTGTATTTGACTATTTCAAGTTCAGATCTTCAAGTTATAATTTGCAATAATAATTAGAAGCTATCAATTTTAAGTTCTGTATTTGACAATTACAAGTTCAGATCTTCAAGTTATAATTTGCACTAATAATTTGTATTTAACAATTAGAAGTTCTGTATTTGACAATTACAAGTTCAGATCTTCAAGTTATAATTTGCAATAATAATTAGAAGCTATCAATTTTAAGTTCTGTATTTGACAATTACTAGTTCAGATCTTCAAGTTATAATTTGCACTAATAATTTTTATTTAACAATTAGAAGTTCTGTATTTGACTATTACAAGTTCAGATCTTCGAATTATTATTTGCAATCTTAGTTTGAATTTAACAATTCGAAGTTCTGTATTTACCTATTACAGGTTCAGATCTTCAAGTTATAATTTGCAATCACAATTTGTATTTAACAATGCTAAATTGCGTGTTTGTCTATTACAAGTTCAGATCTTCAAATTATAATTTGCAGTAATAATTAGAAGCTATCAATTTTAAGTTCTGTATTTGACAATTACAAGTTCAGATCTTCAAGTTATTATTTGCAATAATAATTAGAAGCTATCAATTTTAAGTTCTGTATTTGACAATTACAAGTTCAGATCTTGAAGTTATAATTTACAATAATAATTAGAAGCTATCAATTTTAAGTTCTGCGTTTAACAATTACAAGTTCAGATCTTCAAGTTATAATATGCAATAATAATTAGAAGCTATCAATTTTAAGTTCTGTATTTGACAATTACTAGTTCAGATCTTCAAGTTACAATTTGAAATAATAATTGGAATTTAACAAATCTAAGTTCTGTAATTCACTATTACAAGTTCAGATCTTCACGTTATAATTTACAATAATAATTAGAAGCTATCAATTTTAAGTTCTGTATTTGACAATTACAAGTTCAGATCTTCAAGTTATAATTTGCACTAATAATTTGTATTTAACAATTTGAAGTTCTGTATTTGACAATTACAAGTTCAGATCTTCAAGTTATAATTTGCAATAATAATTAGAAGCTATCAATTTTAAGTTCTGTATTTGACAATTACAAGTTCAGATCTTCAAGTTATAATTTGCAATAATAATTAGAAGCTATCAATTTTAAGTTCTGTATTTGACAATTACAAGTTCAGATCTTCAAGTTATAATTTGCAATAATAATTAGAAGCTATCAATTTTAAGGTCTGTATTTGACAATTACTAGTTCAGATCTCCAAGTTATTATTTGCAATAATAATTAGAAGCTATCAATTTTAAGTTCTGTATTTGACAATTACAAGTTCAGATCTTCAAGTTATAATTTACAATAATAATTAGAAGCTATCAATTTTAAGTTCTGTATTTGACTATTACAAGTTCAGATCTTCAAGTTATAATTTGCAATAATAATTAGAAGCTATCAATTTTAAGTTCTGTATTTGACAATTACAAGTTCAGATCTTCAAGTTATAATTTGCAATAATAATTAGAAGCTATCAATTTTAAGTTCTGTATTTGACAATTACTAGTTCAGATCTTCAAGTTATAATTTGCAATAATAATTAGAAGCTATCAATTTTAAGTTCTGTATTTGACAATTACAAGTTCAGATCTTCAAGTTATAATTTGCAATAATAATTAGAAGCTATCAATTTTAAGTTCTGTATTTGACAATTACTAGTTCAGATCTTCAAGTTATAATTTGCACTAATAATTTGTATTTAACAATTTGAAGTTCTGTATTTGACAATTACAAGTTCAGATCTTTAAGTTATAATTTGCAATAATAATTAGAATCTATCAATTTTAAGTTCTGTATTTGACAATTACAAGTTCAGATCTTCAAGTTATTATTTGCAATAATAATTAGAAGCTATCAATTTTAAGTTCTGTATTTGACAATTACAAGTTCAGATCTTGAAGTTATTATTTGCAATAATAATTAGAAGCTATCAATTTTAAGTTCTGTATTTGACAATTACAAGTTCAGATCTTGAAGTTATAATTTACAATAATAATTAGAAGCTATCAATTTTAAGTTCTGTATTTGACTATTTCAAGTTCAGATCTTCAAGTTATAATTTGCAATAATAATTAGAAGCTATCAATTTTAAGTTCTGTATTTGACAATTACAAGTTCAGATCTTCAAGTTATAATTTGCACTAATAATTTGTATTTAACAATTAGAAGTTCTGTATTTGACAATTACAAGTTCAGATCTTCAAGTTATAATTTGCAATAATAATTAGAAGCTATCAATTTTAAGTTCTGTATGTGACAATTACTAGTTCAGATCTTCAAGTTATAATTTGCAATCACAATTTGTATTTAACAATGCTAAGTTGCGTATTTGTCTATTACAAGTTCAGATCTTCAAATTATAATTTGCAATAATAATTAGAAGCTATCAATTTTAAGTTCTGTATTTGACAATTACAAGTTCAGATCTTCAAGTTATTATTTGCAATAATAATTAGAAGCTATCAATTTTAAGTTCTGTATTTGACAATTACAAGTTCAGATCTTGAAGTTATAATTTACAATAATAATTAGAAGCTATCAATTTTAAGTTCTGTATTTCACAATTACAAGTTCAGATCTTCAAGTTATAATATGCAATAATAATTAGAAGCTATCAATTTTAAGTTCTGTATTTGACAATTACTAGTTCAGATCTTCAAGTTATAATTTGAAATAATAATTTGAATTTAACAAATCTAAGTTCTGTAATTCACTATTACAAGTTCAGATCTTCAAGTTATAATTTACAATAATAATTAGAAGCTATCAATTTTAAGTTCTGTATTTGACAATTACAAGTTCAGATCTTCAAGTTATAATTTGCACTAATAATTTGTATTTAACAATTTGAAGTTCTGTATTTGACAATTACAAGTTCAGATCTTCAAGTTATAATTTGCAATAATAATTAGAAGCTATCAATTTTAAGTTCTGTATTTGACAATTACAAGTTCAGATCTTCAAGTTATAATTTGCAATAATAATTAGAAGCTATCAATTTTAAGTTCTGTATTTGACAATTACAAGTTCAGATCTTCAAGTTATAATTTGCAATAATAATTAGAAGCTATAAATTTTAAGTTCTGTATTTGACAATTACTAGTTCAGATCTTCAAGTTATAATTTGCACTAATAATTTGTATTTAACAATTTGAAGTTCTGTATTTGACAATTACAAGTTCAGATCTTTAAGTTATAATTTGCAATAATAATTAGAATCTATCAATTTTAAGTTCTGTATTTGACAATTACAAGTTCAGATCTTCAAGTTATTATTTGCAATAATAATTAGAAGCTATCAATTTTAAGTTCTGTATTTGACAATTACAAGTTCAGATCTTGAAGTTATTATTTGCAATAATAATTAGAAGCTATCAATTTTAAGTTCTGTATTTGACAATTACAAGTTCAGATCTTGAAGTTATAATTTAGAATAATAATTAGAAGCTATCAATTTTAAGTTCTGTATTTGACTATTTCAAGTTCAGATCTTCAAGTTATAATTTGCAATAATAATTAGAAGCTATCAATTTTAAGTTCTGTATTTGACAATTACAAGTTCAGATCTTCAAGTTATAATTTGCACTAATAATTTGTATTTAACAATTAGAAGTTCTGTATTTGACAATTACAAGTTCAGATCTTCAAGTTATAATTTGCAATAATAATTAGAAGCTATCAATTTTAAGTTCTGTATTTGACAATTACTAGTTCAGATCTTCAAGTTATAATTTGCAATCACAATTTGTATTTAACAATGCTAAGTTGCGTATTTGTCTATTACAAGTTCAGATCTTCAAATTATAATTTGCAATAATAATTAGAAGCTATCAATTTTAAGTTCTGTATTTGACAATTACAAGTTCAGATCTTCAAGTTATTATTTGCAATAATAATTAGAAGCTATCAATTTTAAGTTCTGTATTTGACAATTACAAGTTCAGATCTTGAAGTTATAATTTACAATAATAATTAGAAGCTATCAATTTAAGTTCTGTATTTCACAATTACAAGTTCAGATCTTCAAGTTATAATATGCAATAATAATTAGAAGCTATCAATTTTAAGTTCTGTATTTGACAATTACTAGTTCAGATCTTCAAGTTATAATTTGAAATAATAATTTGAATTTAACAAATCTAAGTTCTGTAATTCACTATTACAAGTTCAGATCTTCAAGTTATAATTTACAATAATAATTAGAAGCTATCAATTTTAAGTTCTGTATTTGACAATTACAAGTTCAGATCTTCAAGTTATAATTTGCACTAATAATTTGTATTTAACAATTTGAAGTTCTGTATTTGACAATTACAAGTTCAGATCTTCAAGTTATAATTTGCAATAATAATTAGAAGCTATCAATTTTAAGTTCTGTATTTGACAATTACAAGTTCAGATCTTCAAGTTATAATTTGCAATAATAATTAGAAGCTATCAATTTTAAGTTCTGTATTTGACAATTACAAGTTCAGATCTTCAAGTTATAATTTGCAATAATAATTAAAAGCTATCAATTTTAAGTTCTGTATTTGACAATTACTAGTTCAGATCTTCAAGTTATAATTTGCACTAATAATTTGTATTTAACAATTTGAAGTTCTGTATTTGACAATTACAAGTTCAGATCTTTAAGTTATAATTTGCAATAATAATTAGAATCTATCAATTTTAAGTTCTGTATTTGACAATTACAAGTTCAGATCTTCAAGTTATTATTTGCAATAATAATTAGAAGCTATCAATTTTAAGTTCTGTATTTGACAATTACAAGTTCAGATCTTGAAGTTATTATTTGCAATAATAATTAGAAGCTATCAATTTTAAGTTCTGTATTTGACAATTACAAGTTCAGATCTTGAAGTTATAATTTACAATAATAATTAGAAGCTATCAATTTTAAGTTCTGTATTTGAATATTTCAAGTTCAGATCTTAAAGTTATAATTTGCAATAATAATTAGAAGCTATCAATTTTAAGTTCTGTATTTGACAATTACAAGTTCAGATCTTCAAGTTATAATTTGCACTAATAATTTGTATTTAACAATTAGAAGTTCTGTATTTGACAATTACAAGTTCAGATCTTCAAGTTATAATTTGCAATAATAATTAGAAGCTATCAATTTTAAGTTCTGTATTTGACAATTACTAGTTCAGATCTTCAAGTTATAATTTGCACTAATAATTTTTATTTAACAATTAGAAGTTCTGTATTTGACTATTACAAGTTCAGATCTTCGAATTATTATTTGCAATCTTAGTTTGAATTTAACAATTCGAAGTTCTGTATTTACCTATTACAGGTTCAGATCTTCAAGTTATAATTTGCAATCACAATTTGTATTTAACAATTCTAAGTTGCGTGTTTGTCTATTACAAGTTCAGATCTTCAAATTATAATTTGCAGTAATAATTAGAAGCTATCAATTTGAAGTTCTGTATTTGACAATTACAAGTTCAGATCTTCAAGTTATAATTTGCAATAATAATTAGAAGCTATCAATTTTAAGTTCTGTATTTGACAATTACAAGTTCAGATCTTCAAGTTATAATTTGCAATAATAATTAGAAGCTATCAATTTTAAGTTCTGTATTTGACAATTACAAGTTCAGATCTTCAAGTTATAATTTGCAATAATAATTAGAAGCTATCAATTTTAAGTTCTGTATTTGACAATTACTAGTTCAGATCTCCAAGTCATTATTTGCAATAATAATTAGAAGCTATCAATTTTAAGTTCTGTATTTGACAATTACAAGTTCAGATCTTCAAGTTATAATTTACAATAATAATTAGAAGCTATCAATTTTAAGTTCTGTATTTGACTATTACAAGTTCAGATCTTCAAGTTATAATTTGCAATAATAATTAGAAGCTATCAATTTTATGTTCTGTATTTGACAATTACAAGTTCAGATCTTCAAGTTATAATTTGCAATAATAATTAGAAGCTATCAATTTTAAGTTCTGTATTTGACAATTACTAGTTCAGATCTTCAAGTTTTAATTTGCACTAATAATTTGTATTTAACAATTAGAAGTTCTGTATTTAACTATTACAAGTTCAGATCTTCGAATTATTATTTGCAATCTTAGTTTGAATTTAACAATTCGAAGTTCTGTATTTACCTATTACAGGTTCAGATCTTCAAGTTATAATTTGCAATCACAATTTGTATTTAACAATGCTAAGTTGCGTATTTGTCTATTACAAGTTCAGATCTTCAAATTATAATTTGCAATAATAATTAGAAGCTATCAATTTTAAGTTCTGTATTTGACAATTACTAGTTCAGATCTTCAAGTTATTATTTGCAATAATAATTAGAAGCTATCAATTTTAAGTTCTGTATTTGACAATTACAAGTTCAGATCTTGAAGTTATAATTTACAATAATAATTAGAAGCTATCAATTTTAAGTTCTGTATTTCACAATTACAAGTTCAGATCTTCAAGTTATAATATGCAATAATAATTAGAAGCTATCAATTTTAAGTTCTGTATTTGACAATTACTAGTTCAGATCTTCAAGTTATAATTTGAAATAATAATTTGAATTTAACAAATCTAAGTTCTGTAATTCACTATTACAAGTTCAGATCTTCAAGTTATAATTTACAATAATAATTAGAAGCTATCAATTTTAAGTTCTGTATTTGACAATTACAAGTTCAGATCTTCAAGTTATAATTTGCACTAATAATTTGTATTTAACAATTTGAAGTTCTGTATTTGACAATTACAAGTTCAGATCTTCAAGTTATAATTTGCAATAATAATTAGAAGCTATCAATTTTAAGTTCTGTATTTGACAATTACAAGTTCAGATCTTCAAGTTATAATTTGCAATAATAATTAGAAGCTATCAATTTTAAGTTCTGTATTTGACAATTACAAGTTCAGATTTTCAAGTTATAATTTGCAATAATAATTAGAAGCTATCAATTTTAAGTTCTGTATTTGACAATTACTAGTTCAGATCTTCAAGTTATAATTTGCACTAATAATTTGTATTTAACAATTTGAAGTTCTGTATTTGACAATTACAAGTTCAGATCTTTAAGTTATAATTTGCAATAATAATTAGAATCTATCAATTTTAAGTTCTGTATTTGACAATTACAAGTTCAGATCTTCAAGTTATTATTTGCAATAATAATTAGAAGCTATCAATTTTAAGTTCTGTATTTGACAATTACAAGTTCAGATCTTGAAGTTATTATTTGCAATAATAATTAGAAGCTATCAATTTTAAGTTCTGTATTTGACAATTACAAGTTCAGATCTTGAAGTTATAATTTACAATAATAATTAGAAGCTATCAATTTTAAGTTCTGTATTTGACTATTTCAAGTTCAGATCTTCAAGTTATAATTTGCAATAATAATTAGAAGCTATCAATTTTAAGTTCTGTATTTGACAATTACAAGTTCAGATCTTCAAGTTATAATTTGCACTAATAATTTGTATTTAACAATTAGAAGTTCTGTATTTGACAATTACAAGTTCAGATCTTCAAGTTATAATTTGCAATAATAATTAGAAGCTATCAATTTTAAGTTCTGTATTTGACAATTACTAGTTCAGATCTTCAAGTTATAATTTGCAATCACAATTTGTATTTAACAATGCTAAGTTGCGTATTTGTCTATTACAAGTTCAGATCTTCAAATTATTATTTGCAATAATAATTAGAAGCTATCAATTTTAAGTTCTGTATTTGACAATTACAAGTTCAGATCTTCAAGTTATTATTTGCAATAATAATTAGAAGCTATCAATTTTAAGTTCTGTATTTGACAATTACAAGTTCAGATCTTCAAGTTATAATTTGCAATAATAATTAGAAGCTATCAATTTTAAGTTCTGTATTTGACAATTACAAGTTCAGATCTTCAAGTTATAATTTGCAATAATAATTAGAAGCTATCAATTTTAAGTTCTGTATTTGACAATTACAAGTTCAGATCTTCAAGTTATAATTTGCAATAATAATTAGAAGCTATCAATTTTAAGTTCTGTATTTGACAATTACAAGTTCAGATCTCCAAGTTATTATTTGCAATAATAATTAGAAGCTATCAATTTTAAGTTCTGTATTTGACAATTACAAGTTCAGATCTTCAAGTTATAATTTACAATAATAATTAGAAGCTATCAATTTTAAGTTCTGTATTTGACTATTACAAGTTCAGATCTTCAAGTTATAATTTGCAATAATAATTAGAAGCTATCAATTTTAAGTTCTGTATTTGACAATTACAAGTTCAGATCTTCAAGTTATAATTTGCAATAATAATTAGAAGCTATCAATTTTAAGTTCTGTATTTGACAATTACTAGTTCAGATCTTCAAGTTTTAATTTGCACTAATAATTTGTATTTAACAATTAGAAGTTCTGTATTTGACTATTACAAGTTCAGATCTTCGAATTATTATTTGCAATCTTAGTTTGAATTTAACAATTCGAAGTTCTGTATTTACCTATTGCATGTTCAGATCTTCAAGTTATAATTTGCAATCACAATTTGTATTTAACAATGCTATGTTGCGTATTTGTCTATTACAAGTTCAGATCTTCAAATTATAATTTGCAATAATAATTAGAAGCTATCAATTTTAAGTTCTGTATTTGACAATTACAAGTTCAGATCTTCAAGTCATTATTTGCAATAATAATTAGAAGCTATCAATTTTAAGTTCTGTATTTGACAATTACAAGTTCAGATCTTGAAGTTATAATTTACAATAATAATTAGAAGCTATCAATTTTAAGTTCTGTATTTCACAATTACAAGTTCAGATCTTCAAGTTATAATATGCAATAATAATTAGAAGCTATCAATTTTAAGTTCTGTATTTGACAATTACTAGTTCAGATCTTCAAGTTATAATTTGAAATAATAATTTGAATTTAACAAATCTAAGTTCTGTAATTCACTATTACAAGTTCAGATCTTCAAGTTATAATTTACAATAATAATTAGAAGCTATCAATTTTAAGTTCTGTATTTGACAATTACAAGTTCAGATCTTCAAGTTATAATTTGCACTAATAATTTGTATTTAACAATTTGAAGTTCTGTATTTGACAATTACAAGTTCAGATCTTCAAGTTATAATTTGCAATAATAATTAGAAGCTATCAATTTTAAGTTCTGTATTTGACAATTACAAGTTCAGATCTTCAAGTTATAATTTGCAATAATAATTAGAAGCTATCAATTTTAAGTTCTGTATTTGACAATTACAAGTTCAGATCTTCAAGTTATAATTTGCAATAATAATTAGAAGCTATCAATTTTAAGTTCTGTATTTGACAATTACTAGTTCAGATCTTCAAGTTATAATTTGCACTAATAATTTGTATTTAACAATTTGAAGTTCTGTATTTGACAATTACAAGTTCAGATCTTTAAGTTATAATTTGCAATAATAATTAGAATCTATCAATTTTAAGTTCTGTATTTGACAATTACAAGTTCAGATCTTCAAGTTATTATTTGCAATAATAATTAGAAGCTATCAATTTTAAGTTCTGTATTTGACAATTACAAGTTCAGATCTTGAAGTTATTATTTGCAATAATAATTAGAAGCTATCAATTTTAAGTTCTGTATTTGACAATTACAAGTTCAGATCTTGAAGTTATAATTTACAATAATAATTAGAAGCTATCAATTTTAAGTTCTGTATTTGACTATTTCAAGTTCAGATCTTCAAGTTATAATTTGCAATAATAATTAGAAGCTATCAATTTTAAGTTCTGTATTTGACAATTACAAGTTCAGATCTTCAAGTTATAATTTGCACTAATAATTTGTATTTAACAATTAGAAGTTCTGTATTTGACAATTACAAGTTCAGATCTTCAAGTTATAATTTGCAATAATAATTAGAAGCTATCAATTTTAAGTTCTGTATTTGACAATTACTAGTTCAGATCTTCAAGTTATAATTTGCAATCACAATTTGTATTTAACAATGCTAAGTTGCGTATTTGTCTATTACAAGTTCAGATCGTCAAATTATAATTTGCAATAATAATTAGAAGCTATCAATTTTAAGTTCTGTATTTGACAATTACAAGTTCAGATCTTCAAGTTATTATTTGCAATAATAATTAGAAGCTATCAATTTTAAGTTCTGTATTTGACAATTACAAGTTCAGATCTTGAAGTTATAATTTACAATAATAATTAGAAGCTATCAATTTTAAGTTCTGTATTTCACAATTACAAATTCAGATCTTCAAGTTATAATATGCAATAATAATTAGAAGCTATCAATTTTAAGTTCTGTATTTGACAATTACTAGTTCAGATCTTCAAGTTATAATTTGAAATAATAATTTGAATTTAACAAATCTAAGTTCTGTAATTCACTATTACAAGTTCAGATCTTCAAGTTATAATTTACAATAATAATTAGAAGCTATCAATTTTAAGTTCTGTATTTGACAATTACAAGTTCAGATCTTCAAGTTATAATTTGCACTATTAATTTTGTATTTAACAATTTTAAGTTCTGTATTTGACAATTACAAGTTCAGATCTTCAAGTTATAATTTGCAATAATAATTAGAAGCTATCAATTTTAAGTTCTGTATTTGAACATTACAAGTTCAGATCTTCAAGTTATAATTTGCAATAATAATTAGAAGCTATCAATTTTAAGTTCTGTATTTGACAATTACAAGTTCATATCTTCAAGTTATTATTTGCAATAATAATTAGAAGCTATCAATTTTAAGTTCTGTATTTGACAATTACAAGTTCAGATCTTGAAGTTATTATTTGCAATAATAATTAGAAGCTATCAATTTTAAGTTCTGTATTTGACAATTACAAGTTCAGATCTTGAAGTTATAATTTACAATAATAATTAGAAGCTATCAATTTTAAGTTCTGTATTTGACTATTTCAAGTTCAGATCTTCAAGTTATAATTTGCAATAATAATTAGAAGCTATCAATTTTAAGTTCTGTATTTGACAATTACAAGTTCAGATCTTCAAGTTATAATTTGCACTAATAATTTGTATTTAACAATTAGAAGTTCTGTATTTGACAATTACAAGTTCAGATCTTCAAGTTATAATTTGCAATAATAATTAGAAGCTATCAATTTTAAGTTCTGTATTTGACAATTACTAGTTCAGATCTTCAAGTTATAATTTGCAATCACAATTTGTATTTAACAATGCTAAGTTGCGTATTTGTCTATTACAAGTTCAGATCTTCAAATTATAATTTGCAATAATAATTAGAAGCTATCAATTTTAAGTTCTGTATTTGACAATTACAAGTTCAGATCTTCAAGTTATTATTTGCAATAATAATTAGAAGCTATCAATTTTAAGTTCTGTATTTGACAATTACAAGTTCAGATCTTCAAGTTATAATTTGCAATAATAATTAGAAGCTATCAATTTTAAGTTCTGTATTTGACAATTACAAGTTCAGATCTTCAAGTTATAATTTGCAATAATAATTAGAAGCTATCAATTTTAAGTTCTGTATTTGACAATTACAAGTTCAGATCTTCAAGTTATAATTTGCAATAATAATTAGAAGCTATCAATTTTAAGTTCTGTATTTGACAATTACTAGTTCAGATCTTCAAGTTTTAATTTGCACTAATAATTTGTATTTAACAATTAGAAGTTCTGTATTTGACTATTACAAGTTCAGATCTTCGAATTATTATTTGCAATCTTAGTTTGAATTTAACAATTCGAAGTTCTGTATTTACCTATTACAGGTTCAGATCTTCAAGTTATAATTTGCAATCACAATTTGTATTTAACAATGCTAAGTTGCGTATTTGTCTATTACAAGTTCAGATCTTCAAATTATAATTTGCAATAATAATTAGAAGCTATCAATTTTAAGTTCTGTATTTGACAATTACAAGTTCAGATCTTCAAGTTATTATTTGCAATAATAATTAGAAGCTATCAATTTTAAGTTCTGTATTTGACAATTACAAGTTCAGATCTTGAAGTTATAATTTACAATAATAATTAGAAGCTATCAATTTTAAGTTCTGTATTTCACAATTACAAGTTCAGATCTTCAAGTTATAATATGCAATAATAATTAAAAGCTATCAATTTTAAGTTCTGTATTTGACAATTACTAGTTCAGATCTTCAAGTTATAATTTGAAATAATAATTTGAATTTAACAAATCTAAGTTCTGTAATTCACTATTACAAGTTCAGATCTTCAAGTTATAATTTACAATAATAATTAGAAGCTATCAATTTTAAGTTCTGTATTTGACAATTACAAGTTCAGATCTTCAAGTTATAATTTGCACTAATAATTTGTATTTAACAATTTGAAGTTCTGTATTTGACAATTACAAGTTCAGATCTTCAAGTTATAATTTGCACTAATAATTTGTATTTAACAATTTGAAGTTCTGTATTTGACAATTACAAGTTCAGATCTTCAAGTTATAATTTGCAATAATAATTAGAAGCTATCAATTTTAAGTTCTGTATTTGACAATTACAAGTTCAGATCTTCAAGTTATAATTTGCAATAATAATTAGAAGCTATCAATTTTAAGTTCTGTATTTGACAATTACAAGTTCATATCTTCAAGTTATAATTTGCAATAATAATTAGAAGCTATCAATTTTAAGTTCTGTATTTGACAATTACTAGTTCAGATCTTCAAGTTATAATTTGCACTAATAATTTGTATTTAACAATTTGAAGTTCTGTATTTGACAATTACAAGTTCAGATCTTTAAGTTATAATTTGCAATAATAATTAGAATCTATCAATTTTAAGTTCTGTATTTGACAATTACAAGTTCAGATCTTCAAGTTATTATTTGCAATAATAATTAGAAGCTATCAATTTTAAGTTCTGTATTTGACAATTACACGTTCAGATCTTGAAGTTATTATTTGCAATAATAATTAGAAGCTATCAATTTTAAGTTCTGTATTTGACAATTACAAGTTCAGATCTTGAAGTTATAATTTACAATAATAATTAGAAGCTATCAATTTTAAGTTCTGTATTTGAATATTTCAAGTTCAGATCTTCAAGTTATAATTTGCAATAATAATTAGAAGCTATCAATTTTAAGTTCTGTATTTGACAATTACAAGTTCAGATCTTCAAGTTATAATTTGCACTAATAATTTGTGTTTAACAATTAGAAGTTCTGTATTTGACAATTACAAGTTCAGATCTTCAAGTTATAATTTGCAATAATAATTAGAAGCTATCAATGTTAAGTTCTGTATTTGACAATTACTAGTTCAGATCTTCAAGTTATAATTTGCACTAATAATTTTTATTTAACAATTAGAAGTTCTGTATTTGACTATTACAAGTTCAGATCTTCGAATTATTATTTGCAATCTTAGTTTGAATTTAACAATTCGAAGTTCTGTATTTACCTATTACAGGTTCAGATCTTCAAGTTATAATTTGCAATCACAATTTGTATTTAACAATGCTAAGTTGCGTGTTTGTCTATTACAAGTTCAGATCTTCAAATTATAATTTGCAGTAATAATTAGAAGCTATCAATTTGAAGTTCTGTATTTGACAATTACAAGTTCAGATCTTCAAGTTATAATTTGCAATAATAATTAGAAGCTATCAATTTTAAGTTCTGTATTTGACAATTACAAGTTCAGATCTTCAAGTTATAATTTGCAATAATAATTAGAAGCTATCAATTTTAAGTTCTGTATTTGACAATTACAAGTTCAGATCTTCAAGTTATAATTTGCAATAATAATTAGAAGCTATCAATTTTAAGTTCTGTATTTGACAATTACTAGTTCAGATCTCCAAGTTATTATTTGCAATAATAATTAGAAGCTATCAATTTCAGATCTTCAAGTTATAATTTACAATAATAATTAGAAGCTATCAATTTTAAGTTCTGTATTTGACTATTGCAAGTTCAGATCTTCAAGTTATAATTTGCAATAATAATTAGAAGCTATCAATTTTAAGTTCTGTATTTGACAATTACAAGTTCAGATCTTCAAGTTATAATTTGCAATAATAATTAGAAGCTATCAATTTTAAGTTCTGTATTTGACAATTACTAGTTCAGATCTTCAAGTTATAATTTGCACTAATAATTTGTATTTAACAATTAGAAGTTCTGTATTTGACTATTACAAGTTCAGATCTTCGAATTATTATTTGCAATCTTAGTTTGAATTTAACAATTCGAAGTTCTGTATTTACCTATTACAGGTTCAGATCTTCAAGTTATAATTTGCAATCACAATTTGTATTTAACAATGCTAAGTTGCGTATTTGTCTATTACAAGTTCAGATCTTCAAATTATAATTTGCAATAATAATTAGAAGCTATCAATTTTAAGTTCTGTATTTGACAATTACAAGTTCAGATCTTCAAGTTATTATTTGCAATAATAATTAGAAGCTATCAATTTTAAGTTCTGTATTTGACAATTACAAGTTCAGATCTTGAAGTTATAATTTACAATAATAATTAGAAGCTATCAATTTTAAGTTCTGTATTTCACAATTACAAGTTCAGATCTTCAAGTTATAATATGCAATAATAATTAGAAGCTATCAATTATAAGTTCTGTATTTGACAATTACTAGTTCAGATCTTCAAGTTATAATTTGAAATAATAATTTGAATTTAACAAATCTAAGTTCTGTAATTCACTATTACAAGTTCAGATCTTCAAGTTATAATTTACAATAATAATTAGAAGCTATCAATTTTAAGTTCTGTATTTGACAATTACAAGTTCAGATCTTCAAGTTATAATTTGCACTAATAATTTGTATTTAACAATTTGAAGTTCTGTATTTGACAATTACAAGTTCAGATCTTCAAGTTATAATTTGCAATAATAATTAGAAGCTATCAATTTTAAGTTCTGTATTTGACAATTACAAGTTCAGATCTTCAAGTTATAATTTGCAATAATAATTAGAAGCTATCAATTTTAAGTTCTGTATTTGACAATTACTAGTTCAGATCTTCAAGTTATAATTTGCACTAATAATTTGTATTTAACAATTTGAAGTTCTGTATTTGACTATTACAAGTTCAGATCTTCGAATTATTATTTGCAATCTTAGTATGAATTTAACAATTCGAAGTTCTGTATTTACCTATTACAGGTTCAGATCTTCAAGTTATAATTTGCAATCACAATTTGTATTTAACAATGCTAAGTTGCGTATTTGTCTATTACAAGTTCAGATCTTCAAATTATAATTTGCAATAATAATTAGAAGCTATCAATTTTAAGTTCTGTATTTGACAATTACAAGTTCAGATCTTCAAGTTATTATTTGCAATAATAATTAGAAGCTATCAATTTTAAGTTCTGTATTTGACAATTACAAGTTCAGATCTTGAAGTTATAATTTACAATAATAATTAGAAGCTATCAATTTTAAGTTCTGTATTTCACAATTACAAGTTCAGATCTTCAAGTTATAATATGCAATAATAATTAAAAGCTATCAATTTTAAGTTCTGTATTTGACAATTACTAGTTCAGATCTTCAAGTTATAATTTGAAATAATAATTTGAATTTAACAAATCTAAGTTCTGTAATTCACTATTACAAGTTCAGATCTTCAAGTTATAATTTACAATAATAATTAGAAGCTATCAATTTTAAGTTCTGTATTTGACAATTACAAGTTCAGATCTTCAAGTTATAATTTGCACTAATAATTTGTATTTAACAATTTGAAGTTCTGTATTTGACAATTACAAGTTCAGATCTTCAAGTTATAATTTGCACTAATAATTTGTATTTAACAATTTGAAGTTCTGTATTTGACAATTACAAGTTCAGATCTTCAAGTTATAATTTGCAATAATAATTAGAAGCTATCAATTTTAAGTTCTGTATTTGACAATTACAAGTTCAGATCTTCAAGTTATAATTTGCAATAATAATTAGAAGCTATCAATTTTAAGTTCTGTATTTGACAATTACAAGTTCATATCTTCAAGTTATAATTTGCAATAATAATTAGAAGCTATCAATTTTAAGTTCTGTATTTGACAATTACTAGTTCAGATCTTCAAGTTATAATTTGCACTAATAATTTGTATTTAACAATTTGAAGTTCTGTATTTGACAATTACAAGTTCAGATCTTTAAGTTATAATTTGCAATAATAATTAGAATCTATCAATTTTAAGTTCTGTATTTGACAATTACAAGTTCAGATCTTCAAGTTATTATTTGCAATAATAATTAGAAGCTATCAATTTTAAGTTCTGTATTTGACAATTACACGTTCAGATCTTGAAGTTATTATTTGCAATAATAATTAGAAGCTATCAATTTTAAGTTCTGTATTTGACAATTACAAGTTCAGATCTTGAAGTTATAATTTACAATAATAATTAGAAGCTATCAATTTTAAGTTCTGTATTTGAATATTTCAAGTTCAGATCTTCAAGTTATAATTTGCAATAATAATTAGAAGCTATCAATTTTAAGTTCTGTATTTGACAATTACAAGTTCAGATCTTCAAGTTATAATTTGCACTAATAATTTGTATTTAACAATTAGAAGTTCTGTATTTGACAATTACAAGTTCAGATCTTCAAGTTATAATTTGCAATAATAATTAGAAGCTATCAATGTTAAGTTCTGTATTTGACAATTACTAGTTCAGATCTTCAAGTTATAATTTGCACTAATAATTTTTATTTAACAATTAGAAGTTCTGTATTTGACTATTACAAGTTCAGATCTTCGAATTATTATTTGCAATCTTAGTTTGAATTTAACAATTCGAAGTTCTGTATTTACCTATTACAGGTTCAGATCTTCAAGTTATAATTTGCAATCACAATTTGTATTTAACAATGCTAAGTTGCGTGTTTGTCTATTACAAGTTCAGATCTTCAAATTATAATTTGCAGTAATAATTAGAAGCTATCAATTTGAAGTTCTGTATTTGACAATTACAAGTTCAGATCTTCAAGTTATAATTTGCAATAATAATTAGAAGCTATCAATTTTAAGTTCTGTATTTGACAATTACAAGTTCATTTCTTCAAGTTATAATTTGCAATAATAATTAGAAGCTACCAATTTTAAGTTCTGTATTTGACAATTACAAGTTCAGATCTTCAAGTTATAATTTGCAATAATAATTAGAAGCTATCAATTTTAAGTTCTGTATTTGACAATTACTAGTTCAGATCTCCAAGTTATTATTTGCAATAATAATTAGAAGCTATCAATTTCAGATCTTCAAGTTATAATTTACAATAATAATTAGAAGCTATCAATTTTAAGTTCTGTATTTGACTATTACAAGTTCAGATCTTCAAGTTATAATTTGCAATAATAATTAGAAGCTATCAATTTTAAGTTCTGTATTTGACAATTACAAGTTCAGATCTTCAAGTTATAATTTGCAATAATAATTAGAAGCTATCAATTTTAAGTTCTGTATTTGACAATTACTAGTTCAGATCTTCAAGTTATAATTTGCACTAATAATTTGTATTTAACAATTAGAAGTTCTGTATTTGACTATTACAAGTTCAGATCTTCGAATTATTATTTGCAATCTTAGTTTGAATTTAACAATTCGAAGTTCTGTATTTACCTATTACAGGTTCAGATCTTCAAGTTATAATTTGCACTCACAATTTGTATTTAACAATGCTAAGTTGCGTATTTGTCTATTACAAGTTCAGATCTTCAAATTATAATTTGCAATAATAATTAGAAGCTATCAATTTTAAGTTCTGTATTTGACAATTACAAGTTCAGATCTTGAAGTTATAATTTACAATAATAATTAGAAGCTATCAATTTTAAGTTCTGTATTTCACAATTACAAGTTCAGATCTTCAAGTTATAATATGCAATAATAATTAGAAGCTATCAATTTTAAGTTCTGTATTTGACAATTACTAGTTCAGATCTTCAAGTTATAATTTGAAATAATAATTTGAATTTAACAAATCTAAGTTCTGTAATTCACTATTACAAGTTCAGATCTTCAAGTTATAATTTACAATAATAATTAGAAGCTATCAATTTTAAGTTCTGTATTTGACAATTACAAGTTCAGATCTTCAAGTTATAATTTGCACTAATAATTTGTATTTAACAATTTGAAGTTCTGTATTTGACAATTACAAGTTCAGATCTTCAAGTTATAATTTGCAATAATAATTAGAAGCTATCAATTTTAAGTTCTGTATTTGACAATTACAAGTTCAGATCTTCAAGTTATAATTTGCAATAATAATTAGAAGCTATCAATTTTAAGTTCTGTATTTGACAATTACTAGTTCAGATCTTCAAGTTATAATTTGCACTAATAATTTGTATTTAACAATTTGAAGTTCTGTATTTGACTATTACAAGTTCAGATCTTCGAATTATTATTTGCAATCTTAGTTTGAATTTAACAATTCGAAGTTCTGTATTTACCTATTACAGGTTCAGATCTTCAAGTTATAATTTGCAATAATAATTAGAAGCTATCAATTTTAAGTTCTGTATTTGACAATTACTAGTTCAGATCTTCAAGTTATAATTTGCACTAATAATTTGTATTTAACAATTAGAAGTTCTGTATTTGACTATTACAACTTCAGATCTTCGAATTATTATTTGCAATCTTAGTTTGAATTTAACAATTCGAAGTTCTGTATTTGACAATTACAAGTTCAGATCTTCAAGTTATAATTTGCACTAATAATTTGTATTTAGCAATTTGAAGTTCTGTATTTGACAATTACAAGTTCAGATCTTCAAGTTATAATTTGCAATAATAATTAGAATCTATCAATTTTAAGTTCTGTATTTCACAATTACAAGTTCAGATCTTCAAGTTATTATTTGCAATAATAATTAGAAGCTATCAATTTTAAGTTCTGTATTTTACAATTACAAGTTCGGATCTTGAAGTTATTATTTGCAATAATAATTAGAAGCTATCAATTTTAAGTTCTGTATTTGACAATTACAAGTTCAGATCTTGTAGTTATAATTTACAATAATAATTAGAAGCTATCATTTTTAAGTTCTGTATTTGACTATTACAAGTTCAGATCTTCAAGTTATAATTTGCAATAATAATTAGAAGCTATCAATTTTAAGTTCTGTATTTGACAATTACTAGTTCAGATCTTCAAGTTATAATTTGCACTAATAATTTGTATTTAACAATTAGAAGTTCTGTATTTGACTATTACAAGTTCAGATCTTCGGATTATTATTTGCAATCTTAGTTTGAATTTAACAATTCGAAGTTCTGTATTTACCTATTACAGGTTCAGATCTTCAAGTTATAATTTGCAATCACAATTTGTATTTAACAATGCTAAGTTGCGTATTTGTCTATTACAAGTTCAGATCTTCAAATTATAATTTGCAATAATAATTAGAAGCTATCAATTTTAAGTTCTGTATTTGACAATTACAAGTTCAGATCTTCAAGTTATTATTTGCAATAATAATTAGAAGCTATCAATTTTAAGTTCTGTATTTGACAATTACAAGTTCAGATCTTGAAGTTATAATTTACAATAATAATTAGAAGCTATCAATTTTAAGTTCTGTATTTCACAATTACAAGTTCAGATCTTCAAGTTATAATATGCAATAATAATTAGAAGCTATCAATTTTAAGTTCTGTATTTGACAATTACTAGTTCAGATCTTCAAGTTATAATTTGAAATAATAATTGGAATTTAACAAATCTAAGATCTGTAATTCACTATTACAAGTTCAGATCTTCAAGTTATAATTTACAATAATAATTAGAAGCTATCAATTTTAAGTTCTGTATTTGACAATTACAAGTTCAGATCTTCAAGTTATAATTTGCACTAATAATTAGAAGCTATCAATTTTAAGTTCTGTATTTGACAATTACAAGTTCAGATCTTCAAGTTATAATTTGCAATAATAATTAGAAGCTATCAATTTTAAGTTCTGTATTTGACAATTACAAGTTCAGATCTTCAAGTTATAATTTGCAATAATAATTAGAAGCTATCAATTTTAAGTTCTGTATTTGACAATTACAAGTTCAGATCTTCAAGTTATAATTTGCAATAATAATTAGAAGCTATCAATTTTAAGTTCTGTATTTGACAATTACAAGTTCAGATCTTCAAGTTATTATTTGCAATAATAATTAGAAGCTATCAATTTTAAGTTCTGTATTTGACAATTACTAGTTCAGATCTCCAAGTTATTATTTGCAATAATAATTAGAAGCTATCAATTTTAAGTTCTGTATTTGACAATTACAAGTTCAGATCTTCAAGTTATAATTTACAATAATAATTAGAAGCTATCAATTTTAAGTTCTGTATTTGACTATTACAAGTTCAGATCTTCAAGTTATAATTTGCAATAATAATTAGAAGCTATCAATTTTAAGTTCTGTATTTGACAATTACAAGTTCAGATCTTCAAGTTATAATTTGTATTTAACAATTAGTAGTTCTGTATTTGACAATTACAAGTTCAGATCTTCAAGTTATAATTTGCACTAATAATTTGTATTTAACAATTTGAAGTTCTGTATTTGACAATTACAAGTTCAGATCTTCAAGTTATAATTTGCAATAATAATTAGAAGCTATCAATTTTAAGTTCTGTATTTGACAATTACAAGTTCAGATCTTCAAGTTATAATTTGCAATAATAATTAGAAGCTATCAATTTTAAGTTCTGTATTTGACAATTACAAGTTCAGATCTTCAAGTTATAATTTGCAATAATAATTAGAAGCTATCAATTTTAAGTTCTGTATTTGACAATTACTAGTTCAGATCTTCAAGTTATAATTTGCACTAATAATTTGTATTTAACAATTTGAAGTTCTGTATTTGACAATTACAAGTACAGATCTTTAAGTTATAATTTACAATAATAATTAGAATCTATCAATTTTAAGTTCTGTATTTGACAATTACAAGTTCAGATCTTCAAGTTATTATTTGCAATAATAATTAGAAGCTATCAATTTTAAGTTCTGTATTTGACAATTACAAGTTCAGATCTTGAAGTTATTATTTGCAATAATAATTAGAAGCTATCAATTTTAAGTTCTGTATTTGACAATTACAAGTTCAGATCTTGAAGTTATAATTTACAATAATAATTAGAAGCTATCAATTTTAAGTTCTGTATTTGACTATTTCAAGTTCAGATCTTCAAGTTATAATTTGCAATAATAATTAGAAGCTATCAATTTTAAGTTCTGTATTTGACAATTACAAGTTCAGATCTTCAAGTTATAATTTGCACTAATAATTTGTATTTAACAATTAGAAGTTCTGTATTTGACAATTACAAGTTCAGATCTTCAAGTTATAATTTGCAATAATAATTAGAAGCTATCAATTTTAAGTTCTGTATTTGACAATTACTAGTTCAGATCTTCAAGTTATAATTTGCACTAATAATTTTTATTTAACAATTAGAAGTTCTGTATTTGACTATTACAAGTTCAGATCTTCGAATTATTATTTGCAATCTTAGTTTGAATTTAACAATTCGAAGTTCTGTATTTACCTATTACAGGTTCAAATCTTCAAGTTATAATTTGCAATCACAATTTGTATTTAACAATGCTAAGTTGCGTGTTTGTCTATTACAAGTTCAGATCTTCAAATTATAATTTGCAGTAATAATTAGAAGCTATCAATTTTAAGTTCTGTATTTGACAATTACAAGTTCAGATCTTCAAGTTATTATTTGCAATAATAATTAGAAGCTATCAATTTTAAGTTCTGTATTTGACAATTACAAGTTCAGATCTTGAAGTTATAATTTACAATAATAATTAGAAGCTATCAATTTTAAGTTCTGTATTTAACAATTACAAGTTCAGATCTTCAAGTTATAATATGCAATAATAATTAGAAGCTATCAATTTTAAGTTCTGTATTTGACAATTACTAGTTCAGATCTTCAAGTTATAATTTGAAATAATAATTGGAATTTAACAAATCTAAGTTCTGTAATTCACTATTACAAGTTCAGATCTTCAAGTTATAATTTACAATAATAATTAGAAGCTATCAATTTTAAGTTCTGTATTTGACAATTACAAGTTCAGATCTTCAAGTTATAATTTGCACTAATAATTTGTATTTAACAATTTGAAGTTCTGTATTTGACAATTACAAGTTCAGATCTTCAAGTTATAATTTGCAATAATAATTAGAAGCTATCAATTTTAAGTTCTGTATTTGACAATTACAAGTTCAGATCTTCAAGTTATAATTTGCAATAATAATTAGAAGCTATCAATTTTAAGTTCTGTATTTGACAATTACAAGTTCAGATCTTCAAGTTATAATTTGCAATAATAATTAGAAGCTATCAATTTTAAGTTCTGTATTTGACAATTACTAGTTCAGATCTCCAAGTTATTATTTGCAATAATAATTAGAAGCTATCAATTTTAAGTTCTGTATTTGACAATTACAAGTTCAGATCTTCAAGTTATAATTTACAATAATAATTAGAAGCTATCAATTTTAAGTTCTGTATTTGACTATTACAAGTTCAGATCTTCAAGTTATAATTTGCAATAATAATTAGAAGCTATCAATTTTAAGTTCTGTATTTGACAATAACAAGTTCAGATCTGCAAGTTATAATTTGCAATAATAATTAGAAGCTATCAATTTTAAGTTCTGTATTTGACAATTACTAGTTCAGATCTTCAAGTTATAATTTGCACTAATAATTTGTATTTAACAATTAGAAGTTCTGTATTTGACTATTACAAGTTCAGATCTTCGAATTATTATTTGCAATCTTAGTTTGAATTTAACAATTCGAAGTTCTGTATTTACCTATTACAGGTTCAGATCTTCAAGTTATAATTTGCAATCACAATTTGTATTTAACAATGCTAAGTTGCGTATTTGTCTATTACAAGTTCAGATCTTCAAATTATAATTTGCAATAATAATTAGAAGCTATCAATTTTAAGTTCTGTATTTGACAATTACAAGTTCAGATCTTCAAGTTATTATTTGCAATAATAATTAGAAGCTATCAATTTTAAGTTCTGTATTTGACAATTACAAGTTCAGATCTTGAAGTTATAATTTACAATAATAATTAGAAGCTATCAATTTTAAGTTCTGTATTTCACAATTACAAGTTCAGATCTTCAAGTTATAATATGCAATAATAATTAGAAGCTATCAATTTTAAGTTCTGTATTTGACAATTACTAGTTCAGATCTTCAAGTTATAATTTGAAATAATAATTTGAATTTAACAAATCTAAGTTCTGTAATTCACTATTACAAGTTCAGATCTTCAAGTTATAATTTACAATAATAATTACAAGCTATCAATTTTAAGTTCTGTATTTGACAATTACTAGTTCAGATCTTCAAGTTATAATTTGCACTAATAATTTGTATTTAACAATTTGAAGTTCTGTATTTGACAATTACAAGTTCAGATCTTCAAGTTATAATTTGCAATAATAATTAGAAGCTATCAATTTTAAGTTCTGTATTTGACAATTACAAGTTCAGATCTTCAAGTTATAATTTGCAATAATAATTAGAAGCTATCAATTTTAAGTTCTGTATTTGACAATTACAAGTTCAGATCTTCAAGTTATAATTTGCAATAATAATTAGAAGCTATCAATTTTAAGTTCTGTATTTGACAATTACTAGTTCAGATCTTCAAGTTATAATTTGCACTAATAATTTGTATTTAACAATTTGAAGTTCTGTATTTGACAATTACAAGTTCAGATCTTTAAGTTATAATTTGCAATAATAATTAGAATCTATCAATTTTAAGTTCTGTATTTGACAATTACAAGTTCAGATCTTCAAGTTATTATTTGCAATAATAATTAGAAGCTATCAATTTTAAGTTCTGTATTTGACAATTACAAGTTCAGATCTTGAAGTTATTATTTGCAATAATAATTAGAAGCTATCAATTTTAAGTTCTGTATTTGACAATTACAAGTTCAGATCTTGAAGTTATAATTTACAATAATAATTAGAAGCTATCAATTTTAAGTTCTGTATTTGACTATTTCAAGTTCAGATCTTCAAGTTATAATTTGCAATAATAATTAGAAGCTATCAATTTTAAGTTCTGTATTTGACAATTACAAGTTCAGATCTTCAAGTTATAATTTGCACTAATAATTTGTATTTAACAATTAGAAGTTCTGTATTTGACAATTACAAGTTCAGATCTTCAAGTTATAATTTGCAATAATAATTAGAAGCTATCAATTTTAAGTTCTGTATTTGACAATTACAAGTTCAGATCTTCAAGTTATAATTTGCAATCACAATTTGTATTTAACAATGCTAAGTTGCGTATTTGTCTATTACAAGTTCAGATCTTCAAATTATAATTTGCAATAATAATTAGAAGCTATCAATTTTAAGTTCTGTATTTGACAATTACAAGTTCAGATCTTCAAGTTATTATTTGCAATAATAATTAGAAGCTATCAATTTTAAGTTCTGTATTTGACAATTACAAGTTCAGATCTTGAAGTTATAATTTACAATAATAATTAGAAGCTATCAATTTTAAGTTCTGTATTTCACAATTACAAGTTCAGATCTTCAAGTTATAATATGCAATAATAATTAGAAGCTATCAATTTTAAGTTCTGTATTTGACAATTACTAGTTCAGATCTTCAAGTTATAATTTGAAATAATAATTTGAATTTAACAAATCTAAGTTCTGTAATTCACTATTACAAGTTCAGATCTTCTAGTTATAATTTACAATAATAATTAGAAGCTATCAATTTTAAGTTCTGTATTTGACAATTACAAGTTCAGATCTTCAAGTTATAATTTGCACTAATAATTTGTATTTAACAATTTGAAGTTCTGTATTTGACAATTACAAGTTCAGATCTTCAAGTTATAATTTGCAATAATAATTAGAAGCTATCAATTTTAAGTTCTGTATTTGACAATTACAAGTTCAGATCTTCAAGTTATAATTTGCAATAATAATTAGAAGCTATCAATTTTAAGTTCTGTATTTGACAATTACAAGTTCAGATCTTCAAGTTATAATTTGCAATAATAATTAGAAGCTATCAATTTTAAGTTCTGTATTTGACAATTACTAGTTCAGATCTTCAAGTTATAATTTGCACTAATAATTTGTATTTAACAATTTGAAGTTCTGTATTTGACAATTACAAGTTCAGATCTTTAAGTTATAATTTGCAATAATAATTAGAATCTATCAATTTTAAGTTCTGTATTTGACAATTACAAGTTCAGATCTTCAAGTTATTATTTGCAATAATAATTAGAAGCTATCAATTTTAAGTTCTGTATTTGACAATTACAAGTTCAGATCTTGAAGTTATAATTTACAATAATAATTAGAAGCTATCAATTTTAAGTTCTGTATTTCACAATTACAAGTTCAGATCTTCAAGTTATAATATGCAATAATAATTAGAAGCTATCAATTTTAAGTTCTGTATTTGACAATTACTAGTTCAGATCTTCAAGTTATAATTTGAAATAATAATTTGAATTTAACAAATCTAAGTTCTGTAATTCACTATTACAAGTTCAGATCTTCAAGTTATAATTTACAATAATAATTAGAAGCTATCAATTTTAAGTTCTGTATTTGACAATTACAAGTTCAGATCTTCAAGTTATAATTTGCACTAATAATTTGTATTTAACAATTTGAAGTTCTGTATTTGACAATTACAAGTTCAGATCTTCAAGTTATAATTTGCAATAATAATTAGAAGCTATCAATTTTAAGTTCTGTATTTGACAATTACAAGTTCAGATCTTCAAGTTATAATTTGCAATAATAATTAGAAGCTATCAATTTTAAGTTCTGTATTTGACAATTACAAGTTCAGATCTTCAAGTTATAATTTGCAATAATAATTAGAAGCTATCAATTTTAAGTTCTGTATTTGACAATTACTAGTTCAGATCTTCAAGTTATAATTTGCACTAATAATTTGTATTTAACAATTTGAAGTTCTGTATTTGACAATTACAAGTTCAGATCTTTAAGTTATAATTTGCAATAATAATTAGAATCTATCAATTTTAAGTTCTGTATTTGACAATTACAAGTTCAGATCTTCAAGTTATTATTTGCAATAATAATTAGAAGCTATCAATTTTAAGTTCTGTATTTGACAATTACAAGTTCAGATCTTGAAGTTATTATTTGCAATAATAATTAGAAGCTATCAATTTTAAGTTCTGTATTTGACAATTACAAGTTCAGATCTTGAAGTTATAATTTACAATAATAATTAGAAGCTATCAATTTTAAGTTCTGTATTTGACTATTTCAAGTTCAGATCTTCAAGTTATAATTTGCAATAATAATTAGAAGCTATCAATTTTAAGTTCTGTATTTGACAATTACAAGTTCAGATCTTCAAGTTATAATTTGCACTAATAATTAGTATTTAACAATTAGAAGTTCTGTATTTGACAATTACAAGTTCAGATCTTCAAGTTATAATTTGCAATAATAATTAGAAGCTATCAATTTTAAGTTCTGTATTTGACAATTACTAGTTCAGATCTTCAAGTTATAATTTGCAATCACAATTTGTATTTAACAATGCTAAGTTGCGTATTTGTCTATTACAAGTTCAGATCTTCAAATTATAATTTGCAATAATAATTAGAAGCTATCAATTTTAAGTTCTGTATTTGACAATTACAAGTTCAGATCTTCAAGTTATTATTTGCAATAATAATTAGAAGCTATCAATTTTAAGTTCTGTATTTGACAATTACAAGTTCAGATCTTGAAGTTATAATTTACAATAATAATTAGAAGCTATCAATTTTAAGTTCTGTATTTCACAATTACAAGTTCAGATCTTCAAGTTATAATATGCAATAATAATTAGAAGCTATCAATTTTAAGTTCTGTATTTGACAATTACTAGTTCAGATCTTCAAGTTATAATTTGAAATAATAATTTGAATTTAACAAATCTAAGTTCTGTAATTCACTATTACAAGTTCAGATCTTCAAGTTATAATTTACAATAATAATTAGAAGCTATCAATTTTAGGTTCTGTATTTGACAATTACAAGTTCAGATCTTCAAGTTATAATTTGCACTAATAATTTGTATTTAACAATTTGAAGTTCTGTATTTGACAATTACAAGTTCAGATCTTCAAGTTATAATTTGCAATAATAATTAGAAGCTATCAATTTTAAGTTCTGTATTTGACAATTACAAGTTCAGATCTTCAAGTTATAATTTGCAATAATAATTAGAAGCTATCAATTTTAAGTTCTGTATTTGACAATTACAAGTTCAGATCTTCAAGTTATAATTTGCAATAATAATTAGAAGCTATCAATTTTAAGTTCTGTATTTGACAATTACTAGTTCAGATCTTCAAGTTATAATTTGCACTAATAATTTGTATTTAACAATTTGAAGTTCTGTATTTGACAATTACAAGTTCAGATCTTTAAGTTATAATTTGCAATAATAATTAGAATCTATCAATTTTAAGTTCTGTATTTGACAATTACAAGTTCAGATCTTCAAGTTATAATTTGCAATCACAATTTGTATTTAACAATGCTAAGTTGCGTATTTGTCTATTACAAGTTCAGATCTTCAAATTATAATTTGCAATAATAATTAGAAGCTATCAATTTTAAGTTCTGTATTTGACAGTTACAAGTTCAGATCTTCAAGTTATTATTTGCAATAATAATTAGAAGCTATCAATTTTAAGTTCTGTATTTGACAATTACAAGTTCAGATCTTGAAGTTATAATTTACAATAATAATTAGAAGCTATCAATTTTAAGTTCTGTATTTCACAATTACAAGTTCAGATCTTCAAGTTATAATATGCAATAATAATTAGAAGCTATCAATTTTAAGTTCTGTATTTGACAATTACTAGTTCAGATCTTCAAGTTATAATTTGAAATAATAATTGGAATTTAACAAATCTAAGATCTGTAATTCACTATTACAAGTTCAGATCTTCAAGTTATAATTTACAATAATAATTAGAAGCTATCAATTTTAAGTTCTGTATTTGACAATTACAAGTTCAGATCTTCAAGTTATAATTTGCACTTATAATTAGAAGCTATCAATTTTAAGTTCTGTATTTGACAATTACAAGTTCAGATCTTCAAGTTATAATTTGCAATAATAATTAGAAGCTATCAATTTTAAGTTCTGTATTTGACAATTACAAGTTCAGATCTTCAAGTTATAATTTGCAATAATAATTAGAAGCTATCAATTTTAAGTTCTGTATTTGACAATTACAAGTTCAGATCTTCAAGTTATAATTTGCAATAATAATTAGAAGCTATCAATTTTAAGTTCTGTATTTGACAATTACAAGTTCAGATCTTCAAGTTATAATTTGCAATAATAATTAGAAGCTATCAATTTTAAGTTCTGTATTTGACAATTACTAGTTCAGATCTCCAAGTTATTATTTGCAATAATAATTAGAAGCTATCAATTTTAAGTTCTGTATTTGACAATTACAAGTTCAGATCTTCAAGTTATAATTTACAATAATAATTAGAAGCTATCAATTTTAAGTTCTGTATTTGACTATTACAAGTTCAGATCTTCAAGTTATAATTTGCAATAATAATTAGAAGCTATCAATTTTAAGTTCTGTATTTGACAATTACAAGTTCAGATCTTCAAGTTATAATTTGTATTTAACAATTAGTAGTTCTGTATTTGACAATTACAAGTTCAGATCTTCAAGTTATAATTTGCACTAATAATTTGTATTTAACAATTTGAAGTTCTGTATTTGACAATTACAAGTTCAGATCTTCAAGTTATAATTTGCAATAATAATTAGAAGCTATCAATTTTAAGTTCTGTATTTGAAAATTACAAGTTCAGATCTTCAAGTTATAATTTGCAATAATAATTAGAAGCTATCAATTTTAAGTTCTGTATTTGACAATTACAAGTTCAGATCTTCAAGTTATAATTTGCAATAATAATTAGAAACTATCAATTTTAAGTTCTGTATTTGACAATTACTAGTTCAGATCTTCAAGTTATAATTTGCACTAATAATTTGTATTTAACAATTTGAAGTTCTGTATTTGACAATTACAAGTACAGATCTTTAAGTTATAATTTACAATAATAATTAGAATCTATCAATTTTAAGTTCTGTATTTGACAATTACAAGTTCAGATCTTCAAGTTATTATTTGCAATAATAATTAGAAGCTATCAATTTTAAGTTCTGTATTTGACAATTACAAGTTCAGATCTTGAAGTTATTATTTGCAATAATAATTAGAAGCTATCAATTTTAAGTTCTGTATTTGACAATTACAAGTTCAGATCTTGAAGTTATAATTTACAATAATAATTAGAAGCTATCAATTTTAAGTTCTGTATTTGACTATTTCAAGTTCAGATCTTCAAGTTATAATTTGCCATAATAATTAGAAGCTATCAATTTTAAGTTCTGTATTTGACAATTACAAGTTCAGATCTTCAAGTTATAATTTGCACTAATAATTTGTATTTAACAATTAGAAGTTCTGTATTTGACAATTACAAGTTCAGATCTTCAAGTTATAATTTGCAATAATAATTAGAAGCTATCAATTTTAAGTTCTGTATTTGACAATTACTAGTTCAGATCTTCAAGTTATAATTTGCACTAATAATTTGTATTTAACAATTTGAAGTTCTGTATTTGACAATTACAAGTACAGATCTTTAAGTTATAATTTACAATAATAATTAGAATCTATCAATTTTAAGTTCTGTATTTGACAATTACAAGTTCAGATCTTCAAGTTATAATTTGCACTAATAATTTGTATTTAACAATTAGAAGTTCTGTATTTGACAATTACAAGTTCAGATCTTGAAGTTATTATTTGCAATAATAATTAGAAGCTATCAATTTTAAGTTCTGTATTTGACAATTACAAGTTCAGATCTTGAAGTTATAATTTACAATAATAATTAGAAGCTATCAATTTTAAGTTCTGTATTTGACTATTTCAAGTTCAGATCTTCAAGTTATAATTTGCAATAATAATTAGAAGCTATCAATTTTAAGTTCTGTATTTCACAATTACAAGTTCAGATCTTCAAGTTATTATTTGCAATAATAATTAGAAGCTATCAATTTTAAGTTCTGTATTTGACAATTACAAGTTCAGATCTTGAAGTTATAATTTACAATAATAATTAGAAGCTATCAATTTTAAGTTCTGTATTTCACAATTACAAGTTCAGATCTTCAAGTTATAATATGCAATAATAATTAGAAGCTATCAATTTTAAGTTCTGTATTTGACAATTACTAGTTCAGATCTTCAAGTTATAATTTGAAATAATAATTTGAATTTAACAAATCTAAGTTCTGTAATTCACTATTACAAGTTCAGATCTTCTAGTTATAATTTACAATAATAATTAGAAGCTATCAATTTTAAGTTCTGTATTTGACAATTACAAGTTCAGATCTTCAAGTTATAATTTGCACTAATAATTTGTATTTAACAATTTGAAGTTCTGTATTTGACAATTACAAGTTCAGATCTTCAAGTTATAATTTGCAATAATAATTAGAAGCTATCAATTTTAAGTTCTGTATTTGACAATTACAAGTTCAGATCTTCAAGTTATAATTTGCAATAATAATTAGAAGCTATCAATTTTAAGTTCTGTATTTGACAATTACAAGTTCAGATCTTTAAGTTATAATTTGCAATAATAATTAGAATCTATCAATTTTAAGTTCTGTATTTGACAATTACAAGTTCAGATCTTCAAGTTATTATTTGCAATAATAATTAGAAGCTATCAATTTTAAGTTCTGTATTTGACAATTACAAGTTCAGATCTTGAAGTTATAATTTACAATAATAATTAGAAGCTATCAATTTTAAGTTCTGTATTTCACAATTACAAGTTCAGATCTTCAAGTTATAATATGCAATAATAATTAGAAGCTATCAATTTTAAGTTCTGTATTTGACAATTACTAGTTCAGATCTTCAAGTTATAATTTGAAATAATAATTTGAATTTAACAAATCTAAGTTCTGTAATTCACTATTACAAGTTCAGATCTTCAAGTTATAATTTACAATAATAATTAGAAGCTATCAATTTTAAGTTCTGTATTTGACAATTACAAGTTCAGATCTTCAAGTTATAATTTGCACTAATAATTTGTATTTAACAATTTGAAGTTCTGTATTTGACAATTACAAGTTCAGATCTTCAAGTTATAATTTGCAATAATAATTAGAAGCTATCAATTTTAAGTTCTGTATTTGACAATTACAAGTTCAGATCTTCAAGTTATAATTTGCAATAATAATTAGAAGCTATCAATTTTAAGTTCTGTATTTGACAATTACAAGTTCAGATCTTCAAGTTATAATTTGCAATAATAATTAGAAGCTATCAATTTTAAGTTCTGTATTTGACAATTACTAGTTCAGATCTTCAAGTTATAATTTGCACTAATAATTTGTATTTAACAATTTGAAGTTCTGTATTTGACAATTACAAGTTCAGATCTTTAAGTTATAATTTGCAATAATAATTAGAATCTATCAATTTTAAGTTCTGTATTTGACAATTACAAGTTCAGATCTTCAAGTTATTATTTGCAATAATAATTAGAAGCTATCAATTTTAAGTTCTGTATTTGACAATTACAAGTTCAGATCTTGAAGTTATTATTTGCAATAATAATTAGAAGCTATCAATTTTAAGTTCTGTATTTGACAATTACAAGTTCAGATCTTGAAGTTATAATTTACAATAATAATTAGAAGCTATCAATTTTAAGTTCTGTATTTGACTATTTCAAGTTCAGATCTTCAAGTTATAATTTGCAATAATAATTAGAAGCTATCAATTTTAAGTTCTGTATTTGACAATTACAAGTTCAGATCTTCAAGTTATAATTTGCACTAATAATTAGTATTTAACAATTAGAAGTTCTGTATTTGACAATTACAAGTTCAGATCTTCAAGTTATAATTTGCAATAATAATTAGAAGCTATCAATTTTAAGTTCTGTATTTGACAATTACTAGTTCAGATCTTCAAGTTATAATTTGCAATCACAATTTGTATTTAACAATGCTAAGTTGCGTATTTGTCTATTACAAGTTCAGATCTTCAAATTATAATTTGCAATAATAATTAGAAGCTATCAATTTTAAGTTCTGTATTTGACAATTACAAGTTCAGATCTTCAAGTTATTATTTGCAATAATAATTAGAAGCTATCAATTTTAAGTTCTGTATTTGACAATTACAAGTTCAGATCTTGAAGTTATAATTTACAATAATAATTAGAAGCTATCAATTTTAAGTTCTGTATTTCACAATTACAAGTTCAGATCTTCAAGTTATAATATGCAATAATAATTAGAAGCTATCAATTTTAAGTTCTGTATTTGACAATTACTAGTTCAGATCTTCAAGTTATAATTTGAAATAATAATTTGAATTTAACAAATCTAAGTTCTGTAATTCACTATTACAAGTTCAGATCTTCAAGTTATAATTTACAATAATAATTAGAAGCTATCAATTTTAGGTTCTGTATTTGACAATTACAAGTTCAGATCTTCAAGTTATAATTTGCACTAATAATTTGTATTTAACAATTTGAAGTTCTGTATTTGACAATTACAAGTTCAGATCTTCAAGTTATAATTTGCAATAATAATTAGAAGCTATCAATTTTAAGTTCTGTATTTGACAATTACAAGTTCAGATCTTCAAGTTATAATTTGCAATAATAATTAGAAGCTATCAATTTTAAGTTCTGTATTTGACAATTACAAGTTCAGATCTTCAAGTTATAATTTGCAATAATAATTAGAAGCTATCAATTTTAAGTTCTGTATTTGACAATTACTAGTTCAGATCTTCAAGTTATAATTTGCACTAATAATTTGTATTTAACAATTTGAAGTTCTGTATTTGACAATTACAAGTTCAGATCTTTAAGTTATAATTTGCAATAATAATTAGAATCTATCAATTTTAAGTTCTGTATTTGACAATTACAAGTTCAGATCTTCAAGTTATAATTTGCAATCACAATTTGTATTTAACAATGCTAAGTTGCGTATTTGTCTATTACAAGTTCAGATCTTCAAATTATAATTTGCAATAATAATTAGAAGCTATCAATTTTAAGTTCTGTATTTGACAATTACAAGTTCAGATCTTCAAGTTATTATTTGCAATAATAATTAGAAGCTATCAATTTTAAGTTCTGTATTTGACAATTACAAGTTCAGATCTTGAAGTTATAATTTACAATAATAATTAGAAGCTATCAATTTTAAGTTCTGTATTTCACAATTACAAGTTCAGATCTTCAAGTTATAATATGCAATAATAATTAGAAGCTATCAATTTTAAGTTCTGTATTTGACAATTACTAGTTCAGATCTTCAAGTTATAATTTGAAATAATAATTGGAATTTAACAAATCTAAGATCTGTAATTCACTATTACAAGTTCAGATCTTCAAGTTATAATTTACAATAATAATTAGAAGCTATCAATTTTAAGTTCTGTATTTGACAATTACAAGTTCAGATCTTCAAGTTATAATTTGCACTAATAATTAGAAGCTATCAATTTTAAGTTCTGTATTTGACAATTACAAGTTCAGATCTTCAAGTTATAATTTGCAATAATAATTAGAAGCTATCAATTTTAAGTTCTGTATTTGACAATTACAAGTTCAGATCTTCAAGTTATAATTTGCAATAATAATTAGAAGCTATCAATTTTAAGTTCTGTATTTGACAATTACAAGTTCAGATCTTCAAGTTATAATTTGCAATAATAATTAGAAGCTATCAATTTTAAGTTCTGTATTTGACAATTACAAGTTCAGATCTTCAAGTTATAATTTGCAATAATAATTAGAAGCTATCAATTTTAAGTTCTGTATTTGACAATTACTAGTTCAGATCTCCAAGTTATTATTTGCAATAATAATTAGAAGCTATCAATTTTAAGTTCTGTATTTGACAATTACAAGTTCAGATCTTCAAGTTATAATTTACAATAATAATTAGAAGCTATCAATTTTAAGTTCTGTATTTGACTATTACAAGTTCAGATCTTCAAGTTATAATTTGCAATAATAATTAGAAGCTATCAATTTTAAGTTCTGTATTTGACAATTACAAGTTCAGATCTTCAAGTTATAATTTGTATTTAACAATTAGTAGTTCTGTATTTGACAATTACAAGTTCAGATCTTCAAGTTATAATTTGCACTAATAATTTGTATTTAACAATTTGAAGTTCTGTATTTGACAATTACAAGTTCAGATCTTCAAGTTATAATTTGCAATAATAATTAGAAGCTATCAATTTTAAGTTCTGTATTTGACAATTACAAGTTCAGATCTTCAAGTTATAATTTGCAATAATAATTAGAAGCTATCAATTTTAAGTTCTGTATTTGACAATTACAAGTTCAGATCTTCAAGTTATAATTTGCAATAATAATTAGAAGCTATCAATTTTAAGTTCTGTATTTGACAATTACTAGTTCAGATCTTCAAGTTATAATTTGCACTAATAATTTGTATTTAACAATTTGAAGTTCTGTATTTGACAATTACAAGTACAGATCTTTAAGTTATAATTTACAATAATAATTAGAATCTATCAATTTTAAGTTCTGTATTTGACAATTACAAGTTCAGATCTTCAAGTTATTATTTGCAATAATAATTAGAAGCTATCAATTTTAAGTTCTGTATTTGACAATTACAAGTTCAGATCTTGAAGTTATTATTTGCAATAATAATTAGAAGCTATCAATTTTAAGTTCTGTATTTGACAATTACAAGTTCAGATCTTGAAGTTATAATTTACAATAATAATTAGAAGCTATCAATTTTAAGTTCTGTATTTGACTATTTCAAGTTCAGATCTTCAAGTTATAATTTGCAATAATAATTAGAAGCTATCAATTTTAAGTTCTGTATTTGACAATTACAAGTTCAGATCTTCAAGTTATAATTTGCACTAATAATTTGTATTTAACAATTAGAAGTTCTGTATTTGACAATTACAAGTTCAGATCTTCAAGTTATAATTTGCAATAATAATTAGAAGCTATCAATTTTAAGTTCTGTATTTGACAATTACTAGTTCAGATCTTCAAGTTATAATTTGCACTAATAATTTTTATTTAACAATTAGAAGTTCTGTATTTGACTATTACAAGTTCAGATCTTCGAATTATTATTTGCAATCTTAGTTTGAATTTAACAATTCGAAGTTCTGTATTTACCTATTACAGGTTCAGATCTTCAAGTTATAATTTGCAATCACAATTTGTATTTAACAATGCTAAGTTGCGTGTTTGTCTATTACAAGTTCAGATCTTCAAATTATAATTTGCAGTAATAATTAGAAGCTATCAATTTTAAGTTCTGTATTTGACAATTACAAGTTCAGATCTTCAAGTTATTATTTGCAATAATAATTAGAAGCTATCAATTTTAAGTTCTGTATTTGACAATTACAAGTTCAGATCTTGAAGTTATAATTTACAATAATAATTAGAAGCTATCAATTTTAAGTTCTGTATTTAACAATTACAAGTTCAGATCTTCAAGTTATAATATGCAATAATAATTAGAAGCTATCAATTTTAAGTTCTGTATTTGACAATTACTAGTTCAGATCTTCAAGTTATAATTTGAAATAATAATTGGAATTTAACAAATCTAAGTTCTGTAATTCACTATTACAAGTTCAGATCTTCAAGTTATAATTTACAATAATAATTAGAAGCTATCAATTTTAAGTTCTGTATTTGACAATTACAAGTTCAGATCTTCAAGTTATAATTTGCACTAATAATTTGTATTTAACAATTTGAAGTTCTGTATTTGACAATTACAAGTTCAGATCTTCAAGTTATAATTTGCAATAATAATTAGAAGCTATCAATTTTAAGTTCTGTATTTGACAATTACAAGTTCAGATCTTCAAGTTATAATTTGCAATAATAATTAGAAGCTATCAATTTTAAGTTCTGTATTTGACAATTACAAGTTCAGATCTTCAAGTTATAATTTGCAATAATAATTAGAAGCTATCAATTTTAAGTTCTGTATTTGACAATTACTAGTTCAGATCTCCAAGTTATTATTTGCAATAATAATTAGAAGCTATCAATTTTAAGTTCTGTATTTGACAATTACAAGTTCAGATCTTCAAGTTCTAATTTACAATAATAATTAGAAGCTATCAATTTTAAGTTCTGTATTTGACTATTACAAGTTCAGATCTTCAAGTTATAATTTGCAATAATAATTAGAAGCTATCAATTTTAAGTTCTGTATTTGACAATTACAAGTTCAGATCTGCAAGTTATAATTTGCAATAATAATTAGAAGCTATCAATTTTAAGTTCTGTATTTGACAATTACTAGTTCAGATCTTCAAGTTATAATTTGCACTAATAATTTGTATTTAACAATTAGAAGTTCTGTATTTGACTATTACAAGTTCAGATCTTCGAATTATTATTTGCAATCTTAGTTTGAATTTAACAATTCGAAGTTCTGTATTTACCTATTACAGGTTCAGATCTTCAAGTTATAATTTGCAATCACAATTTGTATTTAACAATGCTAAGTTGCGTATTTGTCTATTACAAGTTCAGATCTTCAAATTATAATTTGCAATAATAATTAGAAGCTATCAATTTTAAGTTCTGTATTTGACAATTACAAGTTCAGATCTTCAAGTTATTATTTGCAATAATAATTAGAAGCTATCAATTTTAAGTTCTGTATTTGACAATTACAAGTTCAGATCTTGAAGTTATAATTTACAATAATAATTAGAAGCTATCAATTTTAAGTTCTGTATTTCACAATTACAAGTTCAGATCTTCAAGTTATAATATGCAATAATAATTAGAAGCTATCAATTTTAAGTTCTGTATTTGACAATTACTAGTTCAGATCTTCAAGTTATAATTTGAAATAATAATTTGAATTTAACAAATTTAAGTTCTGTAATTCACTATTACAAGTTCAGATCTTCAAGTTATAATTTACAATAATAATTACAAGCTATCAATTTTAAGTTCTGTATTTGACAATTACTAGTTCAGATCTTCAAGTTATAATTTGCACTAATAATTTGTATTTAACAATTTGAAGTTCTGTATTTGACAATTACAAGTTCAGATCTTCAAGTTATAATTTGCAATAATAATTAGAAGCTATCAATTTTAAGTTCTGTATTTGACAATTACAAGTTCAGATCTTCAAGTTATAATTTGCAATAATAATTAGAAGCTATCAATTTTAAGTTCTGTATTTGACAATTACAAGTTCAGATCTTCAAGTTATAATTTGCAATAATAATTAGAAGCTATCAATTTTAAGTTCTGTATTTGACAATTACTAGTTCAGATCTTCAAGTTATAATTTGCACTAATAATTTGTATTTAACAATTTGAAGTTCTGTATTTGACAATTACAAGTTCAGATCTTTAAGTTATAATTTGCAATAATAATTAGAATCTATCAATTTTAAGTTCTGTATTTGACAATTACAAGTTCAGATCTTCAAGTTATTATTTGCAATAATAATTAGAAGCTATCAATTTTAAGTTCTGTATTTGACAATTACAAGTTCAGATCTTGAAGTTATTATTTGCAATAATAATTAGAAGCTATCAATTTTAAGTTCTGTATTTGACAATTACAAGTTCAGATCTTGAAGTTATAATTTACAATAATAATTAGAAGCTATCAATTTTAAGTTCTGTATTTGACTATTTCAAGTTCAGATCTTCAAGTTATAATTTGCAATAATAATTAGAAGCTATCAATTTTAAGTTCTGTATTTGACAATTACTAGTTCAGATCTCCAAGTTATTATTTGCAATAATAATTAGAAGCTATCAATTTGAAGTTCTGTATTTGACAATTACAAGTTCAGATCTTCAAGTTATAATTTGCACTAATAATTTGTATTTAACAATTTGAAGTTCTGTATTTGACAATTACAAGTTCAGATCTTCAAGTTATAATTTGCAATAATAATTAGAAGCTATCAATTTTAAGTTCTGTATTTGACAATTACAAGTTCAGATCTTCAAGTTATAATTTGCAATAATAATTAGAAGCTATCAATTTTAAGTTCTGTATTTGACAATTACTAGTTCAGATCTTCAAGTTATAATTTGCACTAATAATTTGTATTTAACAATTTGATGTTCTGTATTTGACTATTACAAGTTCAGATCTTCGAATTATTATTTGCAATCTTAGTTTGAATTTAACAATTCGAAGTTCTGTATTTGACAATTACAAGTTCAGATCTTCAAGTTATAATTTGCACTAATAATTTGTATTTAGCAATTTGAAGTTCTGTATTTGACAATTACAAGTTCAGATCTTCAAGTTATAATTTGCAATAATAATTAGAATCTATCAATTTTAAGTTCTGTATTTGACAATTACAAGTTCAGATCTTCAAGTTATTATTTGCAATAATAATTAGAAGCTATCAATTTTAAGTTCTGTATTTGACAATTACTAGTTCAGATCTTCAAGTTATAATTTGCACTAATAATTTGTATTTAACAATTTGAAGTTCTGTATTTGACAATTACAAGTACAGATCTTTAAGTTATAATTTACAATAATAATTAGAATCTATCAATTTTAAGTTCTGTATTTGACAATTACAAGTTCAGATCTTCAAGTTATTATTTGCAATAATAATTAGAAGCTATCAATTTTAAGTTCTGTATTTGACAATTACAAGTTCAGATCTTGAAGTTATTATTTGCAATAATAATTAGAAGCTATCAATTTTAAGTTCTGTATTTGACAATTACAAGTTCAGATCTTGAAGTTATAATTTACAATAATAATTAGAAGCTATCAATTTTAAGTTCTGTATTTGACTATTTCAAGTTCAGATCTTCAAGTTATAATTTGCAATAATAATTAGAAGCTATCAATTTTAAGTTCTGTATTTGACAATTACAAGTTCAGATCTTCAAGTTATAATTTGCACTATCAATTTGTATTTAACAATTAGAAGTTCTGTATTTGACAATTACAAGTTCAGATCTTCAAGTTATAATTTGCAATAATAATTAGAAGCTATCAATTTTAAGTTCTGTATTTGACAATTACTAGTTCAGATCTTCAAGTTATAATTTGCACTAATAATTTTTATTTAACAATTAGAAGTTCTGTATTTGACTATTACAAGTTCAGATCTTCGAATTATTATTTGCAATCTTAGTTTGAATTTAACAATTCGAAGTTCTGTATTTACCTATTACAGGTTCAGATCTTCAAGTTATAATTTGCAATCACAATTTGTATTTAACAATGCTAAGTTGCGTGTTTGTCTATTACAAGTTCAGATCTTCAAATTATAATTTGCAGTAATAATTAGAAGCTATCAATTTTAAGTTCTGTATTTGACAATTACAAGTTCAGATCTTCAAGTTATTATTTGCAATAATAATTAGAAGCTATCAATTTTAAGTTCTGTATTTGACAATTACAAGTTCAGATCTTGAAGTTATAATTTACAATAATAATTAGAAGCTATCAATTTTAAGTTCTGTATTTAACAATTACAAGTTCAGATCTTCAAGTTATAATATGCAATAATAATTAGAAGCTATCAATTTTAAGTTCTGTATTTGACAATTACTAGTTCAGATCTTCAAGTTATAATTTGAAATAATAATTGGAATTTAACAAATCTAAGTTCTGTAATTCACTATTACAAGTTCAGATCTTCAAGTTATAATTTACAATAATAATTAGAAGCTATCAATTTTAAGTTCTGTATTTGACAATTACAAGTTCAGATCTTCAAGTTATAATTTGCACTAATAATTTGTATTTAACAATTTGAAGTTCTGTATTTGACAATTACAAGTTCAGATCTTCAAGTTATAATTTGCAATAATAATTAGAAGCTATCAATTTTAAGTTCTGTATTTGACAATTACAAGTTCAGATCTTCAAGTTATAATTTGCAATAATAATTAGAAGCTATCAATTTTAAGTTCTGTATTTGACAATTACAAGTTCAGATCTTCAAGTTATAATTTGCAATAATAATTAGAAGCTATCAATTTTAAGTTCTGTATTTGACAATTACTAGTTCAGATCTCCAAGTTATTATTTGCAATAATAATTAGAAGCTATCAATTTTAAGTTCTGTATTTGACAATTACAAGTTCAGATCTTCAAGTTATAATTTACAATAATAATTAGAAGCTATCAATTTTAAGTTCTGTATTTGACTATTACAAGTTCAGATCTTCAAGTTATAATTTGCAATAATAATTAGAAGCTATCAATTTTAAGTTCTGTATTTGACAATTACAAGTTCAGATCTGCAAGTTATAATTTGCAATAATAATTAGAAGCTATCAATTTTAAGTTCTGTATTTGACAATTACTAGTTCAGATCTTCAAGTTATAATTTGCACTAATAATTTGTATTTAACAATTAGAAGTTCTGTATTTGACTATTACAAGTTAAGATCTTCGAATTATTATTTGCAATCTTAGTTTGAATTTAACAATTCGAAGTTCTGTATTTACCTATTACAGGTTCAGATCTTCAAGTTATAATTTGCAATCACAATTTGTATTTAACAATGCTAAGTTGCGTATTTGTCTATTACAAGTTCAGATCTTCAAATTATAATTTGCAATAATAATTAGAAGCTATCAATTTTAAGTTCTGTATTTGACAATTACAAGTTCAGATCTTCAAGTTATTATTTGCAATAATAATTAGAAGCTATCAATTTTAAGTTCTGTATTTGACAATTACAAGTTCAGATCTTGAAGTTATAATTTACAATAATAATTAGAAGCTATCAATTTTAAGTTCTGTATTTCACAATTACAAGTTCAGATCTTCAAGTTATAATATGCAATAATAATTAGAAGCTATCAATTTTAAGTTCTGTATTTGACAATTACTAGTTCAGATCTTCAAGTTATAATTTGAAATAATAATTTGAATTTAACAAATTTAAGTTCTGTAATTCACTATTACAAGTTCAGATCTTCAAGTTATAATTTACAATAATAATTACAAGCTATCAATTTTAAGTTCTGTATTTGACAATTACTAGTTCAGATCTTCAAGTTATAATTTGCACTAATAATTTGTATTTAACAATTTGAAGTTCTGTATTTGACAATTACAAGTTCAGATCTTCAAGTTATAATTTGCAATAATAATTAGAAGCTATCAATTTTAAGTTCTGTATTTGACAATTACAAGTTCAGATCTTCAAGTTATAATTTGCAATAATAATTAGAAGCTATCAATTTTAAGTTCTGTATTTGACAATTACAAGTTCAGATCTTCAAGTTATAATTTGCAATAATAATTAGAAGCTATCAATTTTAAGTTCTGTATTTGACAATTACTAGTTCAGATCTTCAAGTTATAATTTGCACTAATAATTTGTATTTAACAATTTGAAGTTCTGTATTTGACAATTACAAGTTCAGATCTTTAAGTTATAATTTGCAATAATAATTAGAATCTATCAATTTTAAGTTCTGTATTTGACAATTACAAGTTCAGATCTTCAAGTTATTATTTGCAATAATAATTAGAAGCTATCAATTTTAAGTTCTGTATTTGACAATTACAAGTTCAGATCTTGAAGTTATTATTTGCAATAATAATTAGAAGCTATCAATTTTAAGTTCTGTATTTGACAATTACAAGTTCAGATCTTGAAGTTATAATTTACAATAATAATTAGAAGCTATCAATTTTAAGTTCTGTATTTGACTATTTCAAGTTCAGATCTTCAAGTTATAATTTGCAATAATAATTAGAAGCTATCAATTTTAAGTTCTGTATTTGACAATTACTAGTTCAGATCTCCAAGTTATTATTTGCAATAATAATTAGAAGCTATCAATTTGAAGTTCTGTATTTGACAATTACAAGTTCAGATCTTCAAGTTATAATTTGCACTAATAATTTGTATTTAACAATTTGAAGTTCTGTATTTGACAATTACAAGTTCAGATCTTCAAGTTATAATTTGCAATAATAATTAGAAGCTATCAATTTTAAGTTCTGTATTTGACAATTACAAGTTCAGATCTTCAAGTTATAATTTGCAATAATAATTAGAAGCTATCAATTTTAAGTTCTGTATTTGACAATTACTAGTTCAGATCTTCAAGTTATAATTTGCACTAATAATTTGTATTTAACAATTTGATGTTCTGTATTTGACTATTACAAGTTCAGATCTTCGAATTATTATTTGCAATCTTAGTTTGAATTTAACAATTCGAAGTTCTGTATTTGACAATTACAAGTTCAGATCTTCAAGTTATAATTTGCACTAATAATTTGTATTTAGCAATTTGAAGTTCTGTATTTGACAATTACAAGTTCAGATCTTCAAGTTATAATTTGCAATAATAATTAGAATCTATCAATTTTAAGTTCTGTATTTGACAATTACAAGTTCAGATCTTCAAGTTATTATTTGCAATAATAATTAGAAGCTATCAATTTTAAGTTCTGTATTTGACAATTACTAGTTCAGATCTTCAAGTTATAATTTGCACTAATAATTTGTATTTAACAATTTGAAGTTCTGTATTTGACAATTACAAGTACAGATCTTTAAGTTATAATTTACAATAATAATTAGAATCTATCAATTTTAAGTTCTGTATTTGACAATTACAAGTTCAGATCTTCAAGTTATTATTTGCAATAATAATTAGAAGCTATCAATTTTAAGTTCTGTATTTGACAATTACAAGTTCAGATCTTGAAGTTATTATTTGCAATAATAATTAGAAGCTATCAATTTTAAGTTCTGTATTTGACAATTACAAGTTCAGATCTTGAAGTTATAATTTACAATAATAATTAGAAGCTATCAATTTTAAGTTCTGTATTTGACTATTTCAAGTTCAGATCTTCAAGTTATAATTTGCAATAATAATTAGAAGCTATCAATTTTAAGTTCTGTATTTGACAATTACAAGTTCAGATCTTCAAGTTATAATTTGCACTATCAATTTGTATTTAACAATTAGAAGTTCTGTATTTGACAATTACAAGTTCAGATCTTCAAGTTATAATTTGCAATAATAATTAGAAGCTATCAATTTTAAGTTCTGTATTTGACAATTACTAGTTCAGATCTTCAAGTTATAATTTGCACTAATAATTTTTATTTAACAATTAGAAGTTCTGTATTTGACTATTACAAGTTCAGATCTTCGAATTATTATTTGCAATCTTAGTTTGAATTTAACAATTCGAAGTTCTGTATTTACCTATTACAGGTTCAGATCTTCAAGTTATAATTTGCAATCACAATTTGTATTTAACAATGCTAAGTTGCGTGTTTGTCTATTACAAGTTCAGATCTTCAAATTATAATTTGCAGTAATAATTAGAAGCTATCAATTTTAAGTTCTGTATTTGACAATTACAAGTTCAGATCTTCAAGTTATTATTTGCAATAATAATTAGAAGCTATCAATTTTAAGTTCTGTATTTGACAATTACAAGTTCAGATCTTGAAGTTATAATTTACAATAATAATTAGAAGCTATCAATTTTAAGTTCTGTATTTAACAATTACAAGTTCAGATCTTCAAGTTATAATATGCAATAATAATTAGAAGCTATCAATTTTAAGTTCTGTATTTGACAATTACTAGTTCAGATCTTCAAGTTATAATTTGAAATAATAATTGGAATTTAACAAATCTAAGTTCTGTAATTCACTATTACAAGTTCAGATCTTCAAGTTATAATTTACAATAATAATTAGAAGCTATCAATTTTAAGTTCTGTATTTGACAATTACAAGTTCAGATCTTCAAGTTATAATTTGCACTAATAATTTGTATTTAACAATTTGAAGTTCTGTATTTGACAATTACAAGTTCAGATCTTCAAGTTATAATTTGCAATAATAATTAGAAGCTATCAATTTTAAGTTCTGTATTTGACAATTACAAGTTCAGATCTTCAAGTTATAATTTGCAATAATAATTAGAAGCTATCAATTTTAAGTTCTGTATTTGACAATTACAAGTTCAGATCTTCAAGTTATAATTTGCAATAATAATTAGAAGCTATCAATTTTAAGTTCTGTATTTGACAATTACTAGTTCAGATCTCCAAGTTATTATTTGCAATAATAATTAGAAGCTATCAATTTTAAGTTCTGTATTTGACAATTACAAGTTCAGATCTTCAAGTTATAATTTACAATAATAATTAGAAGCTATCAATTTTAAGTTCTGTATTTGACTATTACAAGTTCAGATCTTCAAGTTATAATTTGCAATAATAATTAGAAGCTATCAATTTTAAGTTCTGTATTTGACAATTACAAGTTCAGATCTGCAAGTTATAATTTGCAATAATAATTAGAAGCTATCAATTTTAAGTTCTGTATTTGACAATTACTAGTTCAGATCTTCAAGTTATAATTTGCACTAATAATTTGTATTTAACAATTAGAAGTTCTGTATTTGACTATTACAAGTTAAGATCTTCGAATTATTATTTGCAATCTTAGTTTGAATTTAACAATTCGAAGTTCTGTATTTACCTATTACAGGTTCAGATCTTCAAGTTATAATTTGCAATCACAATTTGTATTTAACAATGCTAAGTTGCGTATTTGTCTATTACAAGTTCAGATCTTCAAATTATAATTTGCAATAATAATTAGAAGCTATCAATTTTAAGTTCTGTATTTGACAATTACAAGTTCAGATCTTCAAGTTATTATTTGCAATAATAATTAGAAGCTATCAATTTTAAGTTCTGTATTTGACAATTACAAGTTCAGATCTTGAAGTTATAATTTACAATAATAATTAGAAGCTATCAATTTTAAGTTCTGTATTTCACAATTACAAGTTCAGATCTTCAAGTTATAATATGCAATAATAATTAGAAGCTATCAATTTTAAGTTCTGTATTTGACAATTACTAGTTCAGATCTTCAAGTTATAATTTGAAATAATAATTTGAATTTAACAAATTTAAGTTCTGTAATTCACTATTACAAGTTCAGATCTTCAAGTTATAATTTACAATAATAATTACAAGCTATCAATTTTAAGTTCTGTATTTGACAATTACTAGTTCAGATCTTCAAGTTATAATTTGCACTAATAATTTGTATTTAACAATTTGAAGTTCTGTATTTGACAATTACAAGTTCAGATCTTCAAGTTATAATTTGCAATAATAATTAGAAGCTATCAATTTTAAGTTCTGTATTTGACAATTACAAGTTCAGATCTTCAAGTTATAATTTGCAATAATAATTAGAAGCTATCAATTTTAAGTTCTGTATTTGACAATTACAAGTTCAGATCTTCAAGTTATAATTTGCAATAATAATTAGAAGCTATCAATTTTAAGTTCTGTATTTGACAATTACTAGTTCAGATCTTCAAGTTATAATTTGCACTAATAATTTGTATTTAACAATTTGAAGTTCTGTATTTGACAATTACAAGTTCAGATCTTTAAGTTATAATTTGCAATAATAATTAGAATCTATCAATTTTAAGTTCTGTATTTGACAATTACAAGTTCAGATCTTCAAGTTATTATTTGCAATAATAATTAGAAGCTATCAATTTTAAGTTCTGTATTTGACAATTACAAGTTCAGATCTTGAAGTTATTATTTGCAATAATAATTAGAAGCTATCAATTTTAAGTTCTGTATTTGACAATTACAAGTTCAGATCTTGAAGTTATAATTTACAATAATAATTAGAAGCTATCAATTTTAAGTTCTGTATTTGACTATTTCAAGTTCAGATCTTCAAGTTATAATTTGCAATAATAATTAGAAGCTATCAATTTTAAGTTCTGTATTTGACAATTACTAGTTCAGATCTCCAAGTTATTATTTGCAATAATAATTAGAAGCTATCAATTTGAAGTTCTGTATTTGACAATTACAAGTTCAGATCTTCAAGTTATAATTTGCACTAATAATTTGTATTTAACAATTTGAAGTTCTGTATTTGACAATTACAAGTTCAGATCTTCAAGTTATAATTTGCAATAATAATTAGAAGCTATCAATTTTAAGTTCTGTATTTGACAATTACAAGTTCAGATCTTCAAGTTATAATTTGCAATAATAATTAGAAGCTATCAATTTTAAGTTCTGTATTTGACAATTACTAGTTCAGATCTTCAAGTTATAATTTGCACTAATAATTTGTATTTAACAATTTGATGTTCTGTATTTGACTATTACAAGTTCAGATCTTCGAATTATTATTTGCAATCTTAGTTTGAATTTAACAATTCGAAGTTCTGTATTTGACAATTACAAGTTCAGATCTTCAAGTTATAATTTGCACTAATAATTTGTATTTAGCAATTTGAAGTTCTGTATTTGACAATTACAAGTTCAGATCTTCAAGTTATAATTTGCAATAATAATTAGAATCTATCAATTTTAAGTTCTGTATTTGACAATTACAAGTTCAGATCTTCAAGTTATTATTTGCAATAATAATTAGAAGCTATCAATTTTAAGTTCTGTATTTGACAATTACAAGTTCAGATCTTGAAGTTATTATTTGCAATAATAATTAGAAGCTATCAATTTTAAGTTCTGTATTTGACAATTACAAGTTCAGATCTTGAAGTTATAATTTACAATAATAATTAGAAGCTATCAATTTTAAGTTCTGTATTTGACTATTACAAGTTCAGATCTTCAAGTTATAATTTGCAATAATAATTAGAAGCTATCAATTTTAAGTTCTGTATTTGACAATTACTAGTTCAGATCTTCAAGTTATAATTTGCACTAATAATTTGTATTTAACAATTAGAAGTTCTGTATTTGACTATTACAAGTTCAGATCTTCGGATTATTATTTGCAATCTTAGTTTGAATTTAACAATTCGAAGTTCTGTATTTACCTATTACAGGTTCAGATCTTCAAGTTATAATTTGCAATCACAATTTGTATTTAACAATGCTAAGTTGCGTGTTTGTCTAATACAAGTTCAGATCTTCAAATTATAATTTACAATAATAATTAGAAGCTATCAATTTGAAGTTCTGTATTTGACAATTACAAGTTCAGATCTTCAAGTTTTTATTTGCAATAATAATTAGAAGCTATCAATTTTAAGTTCTGTATTTGACAATTACAAGTTCAGATCTTGAAGTTATAATTTACAATAATAATTAGAAGCTATCAATTTTAAGTTCTGTATTTAACAATTACAAGTTCAGATCTTCAAGTTATAATATGCAATAATAATTAGAAGCTATCAATTTTAAGTTCTGTATTTGACAATTACTAGTTCAGATCTTCAAGTTATAATTTGAAATAATAATTGGAATTTAACAAATCTAAGATCTGTAATTCACTATTACAAGTTCAGATCTTCAAGTTATAATTTACAATAATAATTAGAAGCTATCAATGTTAAGTTCTGTATTTGACAATTACAAGTTCAGATCTTCAAGTTATAATTTGCACTAATAATTTGTATTTAACAATTTGAAGTTCTGTATTTGACAATTACAAGTTCAGATCTTCAAGTTATAATTTGCAATAATAATTAGAAGCTATCAATTTTAAGTTCTGTATTTGACAATTACAAGTTCAGATCTTCAAGTTATAATTTGCAATAATAATTAGAAGCTATCAATTTTAAGTTCTGTATTTGACAATTACAAGTTCAGATCTTCAAGTTATAATTTGCAATAATAATTAGAAGCTATATCAATTTTAAGTTCTGTATTTGACAATTACTAGTTCAGATCTCCAAGTTATTATTTGCAATAATAATTAGAAGCTATCAATTTTAAGTTCTGTATTTGACAATTACAAGTTCAGATCTTCAAGTTATAATTTACAATAATAATTAGAAGCTATCAATTTTAAGTTCTGTATTTCACTATTACAAGTTCAGATCTTCAAGTTATAATTTGCAATAATAATTAGAAGCTATCAATTTTAAGTTCTGTATTTGACAATTACAAGTTCAGATCTTCAAGTTATAATTTGTATTTAACAATTAGTAGTTCTGTATTTGACAATTACAAGTTCAGATCTTCAAGTTATAATTTGCAATAATAATTAGAAGCTATCAATTTTAAGTTCTGTATTTGACAATTATAAGTTCAGATCTTGAAGTTATTATTTCTGTGGTGCTAAGGCAAAACCCCATATGTCAGAAAAATTCAAATTTTTTTTTTAATGCCAATATGTAGTAAATTTAGTGAAGAAACGTATGGCAAAACCCCATATGATTTGTAATTTTTATTAAATAGGAATTTATAAAACAAATTTCCCGATAAGTTTATTTATTTGCAATTGGTCGGTGGCATAACCCTATAAGTTAGATATATCTGTTTTTGGCGTCTTCTCGCGAGAGCCTTGTAGTGGTAAATTTAAATATGCCTGACTTATCGTATTATGACAGGTGATGAAACTATTATCTTTATAATTATGGAAGTGGCAGATTGTTTCTGTTACAATTGCACAAATGCATACCTTTATTATTTCAGTTTGATTTAAACTATTGAGCCATAAACTCGCAATAAAGCAATTGATTTAGTTCCATTATATAGTGTTTAAACAGTATTTTAGTGAAATATAGTGAAAAGTTGTTCATTATTTAGTTTTGTCCAGTTGACATTGCACATGTAGTTTTATTATAAAAAATGTTTGGAAATAGTAGAGGAGCCAAGATTGTTACTATGAGTTTAGGTAAGTACCCGTGCCACAAAGAAACTACACTTTGCGGCGTCAAGTACTTTGAGCTCATGTGATTTTTTTAGATTTGACGAAAGATGATGAACTTGATATTAATTTGGAATCACCCTTACCGCCAATGGATGAAGAAATGCGGAATTGGATGGCTACTTCAGATGATTTTGAAGGTTGGTCATTAAAATTTACATCCATAACATAGCAAAATCAATAAGAACTTTTATTAATTTTTCTATGGATGCTAACAGTTATAGTAATAGGTTTCACTAAGATTAAAGATATTTTTACTTATTGTTTAGAAATAGTTCAAGATGTCAGAGAGTTGGACAGGATAGACAGAGAATATATTGACACCACTTCACCCGAGTTTTCATTGGACGATTCGGTATCGGACATCGATTATTTACCTTCGTCTGAAGATGACCACTTAGAAGTTGAAAATATGCAAACAGAATACACTCCAATACGAAAGACAAATGAGCAGGGAGAAGGAATTGGAAATGATATTCAAGCAAACGGCACCCCAGTACGGAAGAAACGTAAATTAAATATTAGGAAACAACAGAAGCAATTGCGTGATCATGGAAAAGAGGCAAAAACTAGATCGGGAAAAGTTATTCCTGAAAAAGAATTTCAACGGATTGTAAGTTGTTGTCGTAAAAAGTGTTTTGAAACAATCACTGAAGAACAGCAGAAAGCTTTCCACACAAAAATGTATGGATGCTCGAAAGCGGAACAAAATCAAATTTTAGCCGGAGGAATAACCATTTCAAAAAAAAAAAGTGGTGAAAGGAAGGGCCGTGGCAAAACAGGTGCTAAACACGATCGGCAAATCACTGCTAAATATTTTTTGAAATATGATGGGAGTATCAAATCGATCTGCAAGAATATGTTCCAATCTGTTTATGGAATAACCAAGTGCAAAGTTGATTACTTAGTGGAAAAATTGAAAAAATCCACTACTATACTAAATACTGCTGTACCAATTTGTACTCTTGAGGATCGCAGGGGTCGACATATACCCAAAAATAAAATGATTGAAGAGCGGATAACCATGTTGAAATATTTAGAGAAATATCCCAAATATGAAAGTCATTATTCACGAAGAGACACACAGCGAAAATATTTACAGAGTCATCTAAACATAAGAATGCTGTATAATGATTACAAAATGGAACATCCAAACGCTGCCTCATATGATTTATTTAGAGAGGTATTTAAGTCAGCAAGTTATTCATTTAAACATCCCCAAGTGGATACATGCAAGACATGCGACTCTTATATATTACAAATTAAGCAAAGCAGTGATATAAATGAAAAGGGACAGCTTACAATTGACCATAATAAACACAAGGAAGCTGCAGATTTAGGTTACAAATTGAAAGATGCTGACAAAAACAAGGCGAAAGAAGACCCAACAATGAGAGTCTTGGTATTTGACTTACAGCAAGTGTTAGACACCCCTTCATTGACAGCCAACGTTTCATTTTATAAACGGCTTCTTTCAACGTATAATTTAACTGTTCGGGACTGCACTACAGGCGGAGGCACCACTAGCTGCTACATGTGGCATGAAGTAATAGGTAAACGAGGGTCTGAAGAAATTGCGTCCAGCGTTTTGAAAAAACTTGAAAGTCTCCCCGAAAGTGTGACCCACGTAGTTACCTATTCCGACACATGTGGAGGACAAAATCGGAATATTAATATGGCCAGCATGTTTTCACTATTTGTCAGTACGAGCAGCCATATTGATTATATAGATCAGAAGTTCCTGTTGCCGGGACACACGCACCTTGAATGTGACGTAGACCATGCTCGTATTGAAAGGGCAAAAAAAACTGCTGAAATACCGATTATGGTACCACGTGACTGGTTCCAATTCGTCCGAACTGTAAGAGGTAAAAAACCATTTCAGGTACATGAAATGAGTCAAAAGGACTTTATGTCCTTTTCAACATTAGTTCAGGAACGTTTCATTCGAAGAAATACCGATACTGCGGGCAAGAAAGTGAACTGGTTTGAAATAAAATGGATCAGGTATGAGAAAACTTTTGGGTTAATAAAATTCAAAAATTCACTTGATGACGAAAATTTTCGAGTACTCGATTTGCGGCGATCGAAACGAGGCAAACCATCGATACCTTTGTTGACAAAATGTTACGATGGTCCACTACCTATCAATCCCTTAAAGAAGAAGGACCTACTTAGTCTTCTTCCGCTAATTCCTACTGAATGTCAAAGTTTTTACACAAATCTGGAAATCAGCGGCAGAGTACCAGAGCTTCCCGATGATGATTCTGAGGAAAATGAATAAAAAAATAATATTATTCTTCGAACTTACTTAATAAAAAAGCAAAAAACTTATTCATTTGTTTTATTTTTTTTATTGTTTTGTAATTATATTGTTTATTTCCTAGTGTTTCCACTTCTACGGTCACGAGAAATTTCTTAATTTAATTCATTAGGACGGTATTTGGTAGGTACATAGTAATATAAGACGACTAATAAAGTGAGATTCGAAGAAGTTAAATACCGATATGTCATTAGTAAGTAAAAAAGATAGGCAACAAGTCAATGTCATCTATGAAAATAAAGAAGGCAAAAGCGATATGTCAAACTTATCAAATTATTTTTGCTTCCCGTGGAAATTTTTAAACAATTTTTATATAGGATGGTAGATAAAACTTTAATGAACTTGTAAAGTTAATATAGTGCGTATTGATATAAATTCTGAATTTCAGTGATCTCGCGAACTTTAAAAAGCGCGTCCTGAAAATTCATGATTTTTGACATATGGGGTTCTGCCTTAGTACCACAGATTTGCAATAATAATTAGAAGCTATCAATTTTAAGTTCTGTATTTGACAATTACAAGTTCAGATCTTGAAGTTATAATTTACAATAATAATTAGAAGCTATCAATTTTAAGTTCTGTATTCGACTATTACAAGTTCAGATCTTCAAGTTATAATTTGCAATAATAATTAGAAGCTATCAATTTTAAGTTTTGTATTTGACAATTACAAGTTCAGATCTTCAAGTTATAATTTGCACTAATAATTTGTATTTAACAATTAGAAGTTCTGTATTTGACAATTACAAGTTCAGATCTTCAAGTTATAATTTGCAATAATAATTAGAAGCTATCAATTTTAAGTTCTGTATTTGACAATTACTAGTTCAGATCTTCAAGTTATAATTTGCAATCACAATTAGTATTTAACAATGCTAAGTTGCGTGTTTGTCTATTACAAGTTCAGATCTTCAAATTATAATTTGCAATAATAATTAGAAGCTATCAATTTTAAGTTCTGTATTTGACAATTACAAGTTCAGATCTTCAAGTTATTATTTGCAATAATAATTAGAAGCTCTCAATTTTAAGTTCTGTATTTGACAATTACAAGTTCAGATCTTGAAGTTATAATTCGTCACCCCAGAATTGGTTTGTTCTACATCCATTTTTCAAAATATTTTAGTTAGTGTTAGATTTGAGAAGAATACCATTGGTTTGTTCTATATCCATAATAAAATATTTAAAAATTAAAGTGGAAGTAGTATATTTGAGAATCACTTTTGTTCTATATCCTAAAACTGAAGTAATATCTTAGAATTGGTTTGTTCTATAGCTTCCGTATCGTAATTGTTCTATATCCTAGAAGAAAACACAATGGTTTTTGTTCTATATGTAATCTTATCGATATAAATAATAGAAGCGATTGTTTCGTTGCACTTTTGCATTTATTTATTCAGTTTGCTGAAATTTGTCGTGGTGTTAAGGTGTGATTATTAGTTTTGTGTTATTCAGTTTATTGATTATTTTTTGTTAAATTATATTATAAATTTAAAATGAGCTCTGTGGGAACGGAATCACCTTGTCCGGATTTACCAGAAGAACTTTTTAGGTAAAGAACACTTATAATGTTATATTTATTTGCAGTAAAATTTTAAAACATTACATTAATTTATTAGAATGACTGAAGACATTTTGGAAAGTCGTGCTTCAACTTCCAAAAACTTGGAAGAGGGTGAGGAAGGAAGTGTATATAGTGAATTCGATGATGTAGATAGTGATCTAGACTTTATTCCACTACCAGCCGAAGAAGATTCTATAAGCAAGGTACATTTGGAAAATCGTGCTTCAACTTCGAAAAACTTAGAATCGGGTGAGGATGGCAGTGTAGATAGTGAAATCGATGATTTAGATAGTGATCTACACTTTAATTCACTACCTGTCGACGAAGAACCTATAAGCGAGGAACTTGAAGATCAAGAATTAGAAAACAAAGTTGAGAAAACATCTTCTCGAAAGAGAAAGCGTAATCCAGACCAATGGAAATCGAATATAAGAAAACGCCGTAGAGAACATGGACAGAACTACGAAGACATTAAAGGTAATAAGCACCTACCAAGACATGTTAAAAAAGGTTGTACAAATTGTACTTTTCGTTGTACAACCTTAATTTCGGAAGAAGATAGGGTCAAAATAAATAAAGACTTTTTGAGTTTGCCTGACCAACAAAAGTCCCACTTTTACAGCAAATATGTATCAAGAGTGTTAGCTGCAAGAAAAAGAACAACGTCAGAAAATTCGAAAAAGAAATACACTTTCATATACAATTTGGAATTTAATAATACGACTTTTAAAGTTTGCAAATTATTTTTTTTAAGCACTTTAAATATTAGTCAACAACGAATTTACTACTTTTTCAATTCACTTCAAGATCCTGTTACAAATACACCACGATGCATTAGTAAAGGAAAAAATAAGAAAAAATTTACTTCAGAAGATAAATTAAAATCAGTAAAAGATCATATAGAAAGTTTTCCCATTATAGATTCACATTATTGTAGAGCTAGTACAAACAAAAAATATTTAGAACCAGGGCTTAACTTAACTAAAATGTATTATTTATATAAAGAAGCTGTTCAAAGTGAGCCTGTAAAATTTAATATTTACTCCCGTATTTTTAACACAGAATATAATATAGCCTTTTTCAAACCAAAAAAAGATCAGTGTGATAAATGCATAGAATTTAACTTAAATAAGAATTCCACGGCTGACCAAATCTCCAACCATAACAAACATCTTGAAGGTAAAGAATGGAGCAGAAATGAAAAGAATTTAGACAGACAAATTAAAAATTGTGATGTTGCTATTTCACTTATGATTTACAAAATGTTTTCCCTTTACCAAAAGCTAATGCGTCAAGTTTTTTCTATAAGCGAAAACTGAATTGCTACAATCTTACTGGTCATTGTAATCTTAATGGGATAACTTATTGCAGTTTTTGGAACGAAACCATTAGTGGACGAGCTGGCAACCATATAGCTAGTGGGCTAATCAAAATTTTAAAAGAAGTTGTTAAAGACAATCCTTTTATTAAAAAAATTGTATTATGGTCGGATTCTTGTGTTCCTCAGAATAAAAATTCTTTTACTTCTATGGCTTTAATTGATTTCATGAATAGCTCGAACATGATTGAAACAATCGAACAAAAATTTTCAGAGCCAGGGCATAGCAATTTGCAGGAAATAGATGCTGTACATAGTGCCATAGAAAGACATTTAAGAAATTTAGAAATACATAGCCCTATAAGTTTGTTACGTATTCTTACAACATTAAAATCTTCTAAAGTGAAATTGAAAATTATGCAATTAAACAAAAATAATGATTTTTTTAATTTCCAAGCAGCTGCTGGGAGTTATAATTTTGTAAATATTCCATATTCAAAACTGAAACATTTAATTTACAATAAAGATTATCCCTTCAAAATTAATTTTAATTATACTTTTGATAATTTAACTTTAAAAACTGTAAATATTATAAAAAATCAGATTACTAGAAAAACCAATGTTATACCAACTTTGCCAAAAATTTCTGTATTAAGACAAGATGTAAAATTAAGTAAAGATAAAATAGCTGATTTAAAATCAATGTTATCGTGTATGCCAGAGTGTGATAAAAATTATTACAAAGCTATTTTTGCTTAATAATAATACTAACTTGTTTATGTTAATCTAATGTTTATCTTTTTTTATCAATTATTTATGTTTATCTATTGTTTTTGTTCAGGAAACAATAGCAGCTTTATTTTAATGTGTACAACCAAAATACAAAAAAAATGTTAAAAGAATTGTTGTTTGATTTGTTCTATATCCCGAGAAAATAAAAAGAACGTTCATAAAAAACAGACATTGTTCTATATCCAAATCCATTTAACTCATTTCGTAGTGATTGCAAATAATATTAAAAAAATTTTTAGTATCAAGTGATAGGACATAACATATAAAAGACAATATTCTAATTAAAACTTTTAGATATAATATGGTTTCAACTATAATAATATTTAAACTACTAATCCCTTTTTCTCGATATGCAATTTAGAGGAGATAGAACAAACCAATTCTGAGGTGACGAATTTACAATAATAATTAGAAGCTATCAATTTTAAGTTCTGTATTTAACAATTACAAGTTCAGATCTTCAAGTTATAATATGCAATAATAATTAGAAGCTATCAATTTTAAGTTCTGTATTTGACAATTACTAGTTCAGATCTTCAAGTTATAATTTGAAATAATAATTTGAATTTAACAAATCTAAGTTCTGTAATTCACTATTACAAGTTCAGATCTTCAAGTTATAATTTACAATAATAATTACAAGCTATCAATTTTAAGTTCTGTATTTGACAATTACTAGTTCAGATCTTCAAGTTATAATTTGCACTAATAATTTGTATTTAACAATTTGAAGTTCTGTATTTGACAATTACAAGTTCAGATCTTCAAGTTATAATTTGCAATAATAATTAGAAGCTATCAATTTTAAGTTCTGTATTTGACAATTACAAGTTCAGATCTTCAAGTTATAATTTGCAATAATAATTAGAAGCTATCAATTTTAAGTTCTGTATTTGACAATTACAAGTTCAGATCTTCAAGTTATAATTTGCAATAATAATTAGAAGCTATCAATTTTAAGTTCTGTATTTGACAATTACTAGTTCAGATCTTCAAGTTATAATTTGCACTAATAATTTGTATTTAACAATTTGAAGTTCTGTATTTGACAATTACAAGTTCAGATCTTTAAGTTATAATTTGCAATAATAATTAGAATCTATCAATTTTAAGTTCTGTATTTGACAATTACAAGTTCAGATCTTCAAGTTATTATTTGCAATAATAATTAGAAGCTATCAATTTTAAGTTCTGTATTTGACAATTACAAGTTCAGATCTTGAAGTTATTATTTGCAATAATAATTAGAAGCTATCAATTTTAAGTTCTGTATTTGACAATTACAAGTTCAGATCTTGAAGTTATAATTTACAATAATAATTAGAAGCTATCAATTTTAAGTTCTGTATTTGACTATTTTAAGTTCAGATCTTCAAGTTATAATTTGCAATAATAATTAGAAGCTATCAATTTTAAGTTCTGTATTTGACAATTACTAGTTCAGATCTCCAAGTTATTATTTGCAATAATAATTAGAAGCTATCAATTTGAAGTTCTGTATTTGACAATTACAAGTTCAGATCTTCAAGTTATAATTTGCACTAATAATTTGTATTTAACAATTTGAAGTTCTGTATTTGACAATTACAAGTTCAGATCTTCAAGTTATAATTTGCAATAATAATTAGAAGCTATCAATTTTAAGTTCTGTATTTGACAATTACAAGTTCAGATCTTCAAGTTATAATTTGCAATAATAATTAGAAGCTATCAATTTTAAGTTCTGTATTTGACAATTACTAGTTCAGATCTTCAAGTTATAATTTGCACTAATAATTTGTATTTAACAATTTGATGTTCTGTATTTGACTATTACAAGTTCAGATCTTCGAATTATTATTTGCAATCTTAGTTTGAATTTAACAATTCGAAGTTCTGTATTTGACAATTACAAGTTCAGATCTTCAAGTTATAATTTGCACTAATAATTTGTATTTAGCAATTTGAAGTTCTGTATTTGACAATTACAAGTTCAGATCTTCAAGTTATAATTTGCAATAATAATTAGAATCTATCAATTTTAAGTTCTGTATTTGACAATTACAAGTTCAGATCTTCAAGTTATTATTTGCAATAATAATTAGAAGCTATCAATTTTAAGTTCTGTATTTGACAATTACAAGTTCAGATCTTGAAGTTATTATTTGCAATAAACATTAGAAGCTATCAATTTTAAGTTCTGTATTTGACAATTACAAGTTCAGATCTTGAAGTTATAATTTACAATAATAATTAGAAGCTATCAATTTTAAGTTCTGTATTTGACTATTACAAGTTCAGATCTTCAAGTTATAATTTGCAATAATAATTAGAAGCTATCAATTTTAAGTTCTGTATTTGACAATTACTAGTTCAGATCTTCAAGTTATAATTTTCACTAATAATTTGTATTTAACAATTAGAAGTTCTGTATTTGACTATTACAAGTTCAGATCTTCGGATTATTATTTGCAATCTTAGTTTGAATTTAACAATTCGAAGTTCTGTATTTACCTATTACAGGTTCAGATCTTCAAGTTATAATTTGCAATCACAATTTGTATTTAACAATGCTAAGTTGCGTGTTTGTCTAATACAAGTTCAGATCTTCAAATTATAATTTACAATAATAATTAGAAGCTATCAATTTGAAGTTCTGTATTTGACAATTACAAGTTCAGATCTTCAAGTTTTTATTTGCAATAATAATTAGAAGCTATCAATTTTAAGTTCTGTATTTGACAATTACAAGTTCAGATCTTGAAGTTATAATTTACAATAATAATTAGAAGCTATCAATTTTAAGTTCTGTATTTAACAATTACAAGTTCAGATCTTCAAGTTATAATATGCAATAATAATTAGAAGCTATCAATTTTAAGTTCTGTATTTGACAATTACTAGTTCAGATCTTCAAGTTATAATTTGAAATAATAATTGGAATTTAACAAATCTAAGATCTGTAATTCACTATTACAAGTTCAGATCTTCAAGTTATAATTTACAATAATAATTAGAAGCTATCAATTTTAAGTTCTGTATTTGACAATTACAAGTTCAGATCTTCAAGTTATAATTTGCACTAATAATTTGTATTTAACAATTTGAAGTTCTGTATTTGACAATTACAAGTTCAGATCTTCAAGTTATAATTTGCAATAATAATTAGAAGCTATCAATTTTAAGTTCTGTATTTGACAATTACAAGTTCAGATCTTCAAGTTATAATTTGCAATAATAATTAGAAGCTATCAATTTTAAGTTCTGTATTTGACAATTACAAGTTCAGATCTTCAAGTTATAATTTGCAATAATAATTAGAAGCTATCAATTTTAAGTTCTGTATTTGACAATTACTAGTTCAGATCTCCAAGTTATTATTTGCAATAATAATTAGAAGCTATCAATTTTAAGTTCTGTATTTGACAATTACAAGTTCAGATCTTCAAGTTATAATTTACAATAATAATTAGAAGCTATCAATTTTAAGTTCTGTATTTGACTATTACAAGTTCAGATCTTCAAGTTATAATTTGCAATAATAATTAGAAGCTATCAATTTTAAGTTCTGTATTTGACAATTACAAGTTCAGATCTTCAAGTTATAATTTGTATTTAACAATTAGTAGTTCTGTATTTGACAATTACAAGTTCAGATCTTCAAGTTATAATTTGCAATAATAATTAGAAGCTATCAATTTTAAGTTCTGTATTTGACAATTACAAGTTCAGATCTTGAAGTTATTATTTGCAATAATAATTAGAAGCTATCAATTTTAAGTTCTGTATTTGACAACTACAAGTTCAGATCTTGAAGTTATAATTTACAATAATAATTAGAAGCTATCAATTTTAAGTTCTGTATTCGACTATTACAAGTTCAGATCTTCAAGTTATAATTTGCAATAATAATTAGAAGCTATCAATTTTAAGTTTTGTATTTGACAATTACAAGTTCAGATCTTCAAGTTATAATTTGCACTAATAATTTGTATTTAACAATTAGAAGTTCTGTATTTGACAATTACAAGTTCAGATCTTCAAGTTATAATTTGCAATAATAATTAGAAGCTATCAATTTTAAGTTCTGTATTTGACAATTACTAGTTCAGATCTTCAAGTTATAATTTGCAATCACAATTAGTATTTAACAATGCTAAGTTGCGTGTTTGTCTATTACAAGTTCAGATCTTCAAATTATAATTTGCAATAATAATTAGAAGCTATCAATTTTAAGTTCTGTATTTGACAATTACAAGTTCAGATCTTCAAGTTATTATTTGCAATAATAATTAGAAGCTCTCAATTTTAAGTTCTGTATTTGACAATTACAAGTTCAGATCTTGAAGTTATAATTTACAATAATAATTAGAAGCTATCAATTTTAAGTTCTGTATTTAACAATTACAAGTTCAGATCTTCAAGTTATAATATGCAATAATAATTAGAAGCTATCAATTTTAAGTTCTGTATTTGACAATTACTAGTTCAGATCTTCAAGTTATAATTTGAAATAATAATTTGAATTTAACAAATCTAAGTTCTGTAATTCACTATTACAAGTTCACATCTTCAAGTTATAATTTACAATAATAATTAGAAGCTATCAATTTTAAGTTCTGTAATTGACAATTACAAGTTCAGATCTTCAAGTTATAATTTGCAATAATAATTAGAAGCTATCAATTTTAAGTTCTGTATTTGACAATTACAAGTTCAGATCTTCAAGTTATAATTTGCAATAATAATTAGAAGCTATCAATTTTAAGTTCTGTATTTGACAATTACAAGTTCAGATCTTCAAGTTATAATTTGCAATAATAATTAGAAGCTATCAATTTTAAGTTCTGTATTTGACAATTACAAGTTCAGATCTTCAAGTTATAATTTGCAATAATAATTAGAAGCTATCAATTTTAAGTTCTGTATTTGACAATTACTAATTCAGATCTCCAAGTTATTATTTGCAATAATAATTAGAAGCTATCAATTTTAAGTTCTGTATTTGACAATTACAAGTTCAGATCTTCAAGTTATAATTTACAATAATAATTAGAAGCTATCAATTTTAAGTTCTGTATTTGACTATTACAAGTTCAGATCTTCAAGTTATAATTTGCAATAATAATTAGAAGCTATCAATTTTAAGTTCTGTATTTAACAATTACAAGTTCAGATCTTCAAGTTATAATATGCAATAATAATTAGTAGTTCTGTATTTGACAATTACAAGTTCAGATCTTCAAGTTATAATTTGCAATAATAATTAGAAGCTATCAATTTTAAGTTCTGTATTTGACAATTACTAGTTCAGATCTTCAAGTTATAATTTGCACTAATAATTTGTATTTAACAATTTGAAGTTCTGTATTTGACTATTACAAGTTCAGATCTTCGAATTATTATTTGCAATCTTAGTTTGAATTTAACAATTCGAAGTTCTGTATTTACCTATTACAGGTTCAGATCTTCAAGTTATAATTTGCAATCACAATTTGTATTTAACAATGCTAATTTGCGTATTTGTCTATTACAAGTTCAGATCTTCAAATTATAATTTGCAATAATAATTAGAAGCTATCAATTTTAAGTTCTGTATTTGACAATTACAAGTTCAGATCTTCAAGTTATTATTTGCAATAATAATTAGAAGCTATCAATTTTAAGTTCTGTATTTGACAATTACTAGTTCAGATCTTGAAGTTATAATTTACAATAATAATTAGAAGCTATCAATTTTAAGTTCTGTATTTCACAATTACAAGTTCAGATCTTCAAGTTATAATATGCAATAATAATTAGAAGCTATCAATTTTAAGTTCTGTATTTGACAATTACTAGTTCAGATCTTCAAGTTATAATTTGAAATAATAATTTGAATTTAACAAATCTAAGTTCTGTAATTCACTATTACAAGTTCAGATCTTCAAGTTATAATTTACAATAATAATTAGAAGCTATCAATTTTAAGTTCTGTATTTGAAAATTACAAGTTCAGATCTTCAAGTTATAATTTGCACTAATAATTTGTATTTAACAATTTGAAGTTCTGTATTTGACAATTACAAGTTCAGATCTTCAAGTTATAATTTGCAATAATAATTAGAATCTATCAATTTTAAGTTCTGTATTTGACAATTACAAGTTCAGATCTTCAAGTTATTATTTGCAATAATAATTAGAAGCTATCAATTTTAAGTTCTGTATTTGACAATTACAAGTTCAGATCTTCAAGTTATAATTTGCATTAATAATTAGAAGCTATCAATTTTAAGTTCTGTATTTGACAATTACTAGTTCAGATCTCCAAGTTATTATTTGCAATAATAATTAGAAGCTATCAATTTTAAGTTCTGTATTTGACAATTACAAGTTCAGATCTTCTAGTTATAATTTACAATAATAATTAGAAGCTATCAATTTTAAGTTCTGTATTTGACTATTACAAGTTCAGATCTTCAAGTTATAATTTGCAATAATAATTAGAAGCTATCAATTTAAGTTCTGTATTTGACAATTACAAGTTCAGATCTTCAAGTTATAATTTGTATTTAACAATTAGTAGTTCTGTATTTGACAATTACAAGTTCAGATCTTCAAGTTATAATTTGCAATAATAATTAGAAGCTATCAATTTTAAGTTCTGTATTTGACAATTACTAGTTCAGATCTTCAAGTTATAATTTGCACTAATAATTTGTATTTAACAATTAGAAGTTCTGTATTTGACTATTACAAGTTCAGATCTTCGAATTATTATTTGCAATCTTAGTTTGAATTTAACAATTCGAAGTTCTGTATTTACCTATTACAGGTTCAGATCTTCAAGTTATAATTTGCAATCACAATTTGTATTTAACAATGCTAAGTTGCGTATTTGTCTATTACAAGTTCAGATCTTCAAATTATAATTTGCAATAATAACTAGAAGCTATTAATTTTAAGTTCTGTATTTGACAATTACAAGTTCAGATCTTCAAGTTATTATTTGCAATAATAATTAGAAGCTATCAATTTTAAGTTCTGTATTTGACAATTACAAGTTCAGATCTTGAAGTTATAATTTACAATAATAATTAGAAGCTATCAATTTTAAGTTCTGTATTTCACAATTACAAGTTCAGATCTTCAAGTTATAATATGCAATAATAATTAGAAGCTATCAATTTTAAGTTCTGTATTTGACAATTACTAGTTCAGATCTTCAAGTTATAATTTGAAATAGTAATTTGAATTTAACAAATCTAAGTTCTGTAATTCACTATTACAAGTTCAGATCTTCAAGTTATAATTTACAATAATAATTAGAAGCTATCAATTTTAAGTTCTGTATTTGACAATTACAAGTTCAGATCTTCAAGTTATAATTTGCACTAATAATTTGTATTTAACAATTTGAAGTTCTGTATTTGACAATTACAAGTTCAGATCTTCAAGTTATAATTTGCAATAATAATTAGAAGCTATCAATTTTAAGTTCTGTATTTGACAATTACAAGTTCAGATCTTCAAGTTATAATTTGCAATAATAATTAGAAGCTATCAATTTTAAGTTCTGTATTTGACAATTACAAGTTCAGATCTTCAAGTTATAATTTGCAATAAAAAATTAGAAGCTATCAATTTTAAGTTCTGTATTTGACAATTACTAGTTCAGATCTTCAAGTTATAATTTGCACTAATAATTTGTATTTAACAATTTGAAGTTCTGTATTTGACTATTACAAGTTCAGATCTTCGAATTATTATTTGCAATCTTAGTTTGAATTTAACAATTCGAAGTTCTGTATTTACCTATTACAGGTTCAGATCTTCAAGTTATAATTTGCAATCACAATTTGTATTTAACAATGCTAAGTTGCGTATTTGTCTATTACAAGTTCTGATCTTCAAATTATAATTTGCAATAATAATTAGAAGCTATCAATTTTAAGTTCTGTATTTGACAATTACAAGTTCAGATCTTCAAGTTATTATTTGCAATAATAATTAGAAGCTATCAATTTTAAGTTCTGTATTTGACAATTACAAGTTCAGATCTTGAAGTTATAATTTACAATAATAATTAGAAGCTATCAATTTTAAGTTCTGTATTTCACAATTACAAGTTCAGATCTTCAAGTTATAATATGCAATAATAATTAGAAGCTATCAATTTTAAGTTCTGTATTTGACAATTACTAGTTCAGATCTTCAAGTTATAATTTGAAATAATAATTTGAATTTAACAAATCTAAGTTCTGTAATTCACTATTACAAGTTCAGATGTTCAAGTTATAATTTACAATAATAATTAGAAGCTATCAATTTTAAGTTCTGTATTTGACAATTACAAGTTCAGATCTTCAAGTTACAATTTGCACTAATAATTTGTATTTAACAATTTGAAGTTCTGTATTTGACAATCACAAGTTCAGATCTTCAAGTTATAATTTGCAATAATAATTAGAATCTATCAATTTTAAGTTCTGTATTTGACAATTACAAGTTCAGATCTTCAAGTTATTATTTGCAATAATAATTAGAAGCTATCAATTTTAAGTTCTGTATTTGACAATTACAAGTTCAGACCTTCAAGTTATAATTTGCAATAATAATTAGAAGCTATCAATTTTAAGTTCTGTATTTGACAATTACTAGTTCAGATCTCCAAGTTATTATTTGCAATAATAATTAGAAGCTATCAATTTTAAGTTCTGTATTTGACAATTACAAGTTCAGATCTTCAAGTTATAATTTACAATAATAATTAGAAGCTATCAATTTTAAGTTCTGTATTTGACTATTACAAGTTCAGATCTTCAAGTTATAATTTGCAATAATAATTAGAAGCTATCAATTTAAGTTCTGTATTTGACAATTACAAGTTCAGTTCTTCAAGTTATAATTTGCAATAATAATTAGAAGCTATCAATTTTAAGTTCTGTATTTGACAATTACTAGTTCAGATCTTCAAGTTATAATTTGCACTAATAATTTGTATTTAACAATTAGAAGTTCTGTATTTGACTATTACAAGTTCAGATCTTCGAATTATTATTTGCAATCTTAGTTTGAATTTAACAATTCGAAGTTCTGTATTTACCTATTACAGGTTCAGATCTTCAAGTTATAATTTGCAATCACAATTTGTATTTAACAATGCTAAGTTGCGTATTTGTCTATTACAAGTTCAGATCTTCAAATTATAATTTGCAATAATAATTAGAAGCTATCAATTTTAAGTTCTGTATTTGACAATTACAAGTTCAGATCTTCAAGTTATAATTTGCAATAATAATTAGAAGCTATCAATTTTAAGTTCTGTTTTTGACAATTACAAGTTCAGATCTTCAAGTTATAATTTGCAATAATAATTAGAAGCTATCAATTTTAAGTTCTGTATTTGACAATTACTAGTTCAGATCTCCAAGTTATTATTTGCAATAATAATTAGAAGCTATCAATTTTAAGTTCTGTATTTGACAATTACAAGTTCAGATCTTCAAGTTATAATTTACAATAATAATTAGAAGCTATCAATTTTAAGTTCTGTATTTGACTATTACAAGTTCAGATCTTCAAGTTATAATTTGCAATAATAATTAGAAGCTATCAATTTTAAGTTCTGTATTTGACAATTACAAGTTCAGATCTTCAAGTTATAATTTGTATTTAACAATTAGTAGTTCTGTATTTGACAATTACAAGTTCAGATCTTCAAGTTATAATTTGCAATAATAATTAGAAGCTATCAATTTTAAGTTCTGTATTTGACAATTACTAGTTCAGATCTTCAAGTTATAATTTGCACTAATAATTTGTATTTAACAATTTGAAGTTCTGTATTTGACTATTACAAGTTCAGATCTTCGAATTATTATTTGCAATCTTAGTTTGAATTTAACAATTCGAAGTTCTGTATTTACCTATTACAGGTTCAGATCTTCAAGTTATAATTTGCAATAATAATTAGAAGCTATCAATTTTAAGTTCTGTATTTGACAATTACTAGTTCAGATCTTCAAGTTATAATTTGCACTAATAATTTGTATTTAACAATTAGAAGTTCTGTATTTGACTATTACAAGTTCAGATCTTCGAATTATTATTTGCAATCTTAGTTTGAATTTAACAATTCGAAGTTCTGTATTTGACAATTACAAGTTCAGATCTTCAAGTTATAATTTGCACTAATAATTTGTATTTAGCAATTTGAAGTTCTGTATTTGACAATTACAAGTTCAGATCTTCAAGTTATAATTTGCAATAATAATTAGAATCTATCAATTTTAAGTTCTGTATTTGACAATTACAAGTTCAGATCTTCAAGTTATTATTTGCAATAATAATTAGAAGCTATCAATTTTAAGTTCTGTATTTGACAATTACTAGTTCAGATCTTGAAGTTATAATTTACAATAATAATTAGAAGCTATCAATTTTAAGTTCAGTATTTCACAATTACAAGTTCAGATCTTCAAGTTATAATATGCAATAATAATTAGAAGCTATCAATTTTAAGTTCTGTATTTGACAATTACTAGTTCAGATCTTCAAGTTATAATTTGAAATAATAATTTGAATTTAACAAATCTAAGTTCTGTAATTCACTATTACAAGTTCAGATCTTCAAGTTATAATTTACAATAATAATTAGAAGCTATCAATTTTAAGTTCTGTATTTGACAATTACAAGTTCAGATCTTCAAGTTATAATTTGCACTAATAATTTGTATTTAACAATTTGAAGTTCTGTATTTGACAATTACAAGTTCAGATCTTCAAGTTATAATTTGCAATAATAATTAGAATCTATCAATTTTAAGTTCTGTATTTGACAATTACAAGTTCAGATCTTCAAGTTATTATTTGCAATAATAATTAGAAGCTATCAATTTTAAGTTCTGTATTTGACAATTACAAGTTCAGATCTTCAAGTTATAATTTGCAATAATAATTAGAAGCTATCAATTTTAAGTTCTGTATTTGACAATTACTAGTTCAGATCTCCAAGTTATTATTTGCAATAATAATTAGAAGCTATCAATTTTAAGTTCTGTATTTGACAATTACAAGTTCAGATCTTCTAGTTATAATTTACAATAATAATTAGAAGCTATCAATTTTAAGTTCTGTATTTGACTATTACAAGTTCAGATCTTCAAGTTATAATTTGCAATAATAATTAGAAGCTATCAATTTAAGTTCTGTATTTGACAATTACAAGTTCAGATCTTCAAGTTATAATTTGTATTTAACAATTAGTAGTTCTGTATTTGACAATTACAAGTTCAGATCTTCAAGTTATAATTTGCAATAATAATTAGAAGCTATCAATTTTAAGTTCTGTATTTGACAATTACTAGTTCAGATCTTCAAGTTATAATTTGCACTAATAATTTGTATTTAACAATTAGAAGTTCTGTATTTGACTATTACAAGTTCAGATCTTCGAATTATTATTTGCAATCTTAGTTTGAATTTAACAATTCGAAGTTCTGTATTTACCTATTACAGGTTCAGATCTTCAAGTTATAATTTGCAATCACAATTTGTATTTAACAATGCTAAGTTGCGTATTTGTCTATTACAAGTTCAGATCTTCAAATTATAATTTGCAATAATAACTAGAAGCTATCAATTTTAAGTTCTGTATTTGACAATTACAAGTTCAGATCTTCAAGTTATTATTTGCAATAATAATTAGAAGCTATCAATTTTAAGTTCTGTATTTGACAATTACAAGTTCAGATCTTGAAGTTATAATTTACAATAATAATTAGAAGCTATCAATTTTAAGTTCTGTATTTCACAATTACAAGTTCAGATCTTCAAGTTATAATATGCAATAATAATTAGAAGCTATCAATTTTAAGTTCTGTATTTGACAATTACTAGTTCAGATCTTCAAGTTATAATTTGAAATAGTAATTTGAATTTAACAAATCTAAGTTCTGTAATTCACTATTACAAGTTCAGATCTTCAAGTTATAATTTACAATAATAATTAGAAGCTATCAATTTTAAGTTCTGTATTTGACAATTACAAGTTCAGATCTTCAAGTTATAATTTGCACTAATAATTTGTATTTAACAATTTGAAGTTCTGTATTTGACAATTACAAGTTCAGATCTTCAAGTTATAATTTGCAATAATAATTAGAAGCTATCAATTTTAAGTTCTGTATTTGACAATTACAAGTTCAGATCTTCAAGTTATAATTTGCAATAATAATTAGAAGCTATCAATTTTAAGTTCTGTATTTGACAATTACAAGTTCAGATCTTCAAGTTATAATTTGCAATAATAATTAGAAGCTATCAATTTTAAGTTCTGTATTTGACAATTACTAGTTCAGATCTTCAAGTTATAATTTGCACTAATAATTTGTATTTAACAATTTGAAGTTCTGTATTTGACTATTACAAGTTCAGATCTTCGAATTATTATTTGCAATCTTAGTTTGAATTTAACAATTCGAAGTTCTGTATTTACCTATTACAGGTTCAGATCTTCAAGTTATAATTTGCAATCACAATTTGTATTTAACAATGCTAAGTTGCGTATTTGTCTATTACAAGTTCTGATCTTCAAATTATAATTTGCAATAATAATTAGAAGCTATCAATTTTAAGTTCTGTATTTGACAATTACAAGTTCAGATCTTCAAGTTATTATTTGCAATAATAATTAGAAGCTATCAATTTTAAGTTCTGTATTTGACAATTACAAGTTCAGATCTTGAAGTTATAATTTACAATAATAATTAGAAGCTATCAATTTTAAGTTCTGTATTTCACAATTACAAGTTCAGATCTTCAAGTTATAATAAGCAATAATAATTAGAAGCTATCAATTTTAAGTTCTGTATTTGACAATTACTAGTTCAGATCTTCAAGTTATAATTTGAAATAATAATTTGAATTTAACAAATCTAAGTTCTGTAATTCACTATTACAAGTTCAGATGTTCAAGTTATAATTTACAATAATAATTAGAAGCTATCAATTTTAAGTTCTGTATTTGACAATTACAAGTTCAGATCTTCAAGTTACAATTTGCACTAATAATTTGTATTTAACAATTTGAAGTTCTGTATTTGACAATTACAAGTTCAGATCTTCAAGTTATAATTTGCAATAATAATTAGAATCTATCAATTTTAAGTTCTGTATTTGACAATTACAAGTTCAGATCTTCAAGTTATTATTTGCAATAATAATTAGAAGCTATCAATTTTAAGTTCTGTATTTGACAATTACAAGTTCAGATCTTCAAGTTATAATTTGCAATAATAATTAGAAGCTATCAATTTTAAGTTCTGTATTTGACAATTACTAGTTCAGATCTCCAAGTTATTATTTGCAATAATAATTAGAAGCTATCAATTTTAAGTTCTGTATTTGACAATTACAAGTTCAGATCTTCAAGTTATAATTTACAATAATAATTAGAAGCTATCAATTTTAAGTTCTGTATTTGACTATTACAAGTTCAGATCTTCAAGTTATAATTTGCAATAATAATTAGAAGCTATCAATTTAAGTTCTGTATTTGACAATTACAAGTTCAGATCTTCAAGTTATAATTTGCAATAATAATTAGAAGCTATCAATTTTAAGTTCTGTATTTGACAATTACTAGTTCAGATCTTCAAGTTATAATTTGCACTAATAATTTGTATTTAACAATTAGAAGTTCTGTATTTGACTATTACAAGTTCAGATCTTCGAATTATTATTTGCAATCTTAGTTTGAATTTAACAATTCGAAGTTCTGTATTTACCTATTACAGGTTCAGATCTTCAAGTTATAATTTGCAATCACAATTTGTATTTAACAATGCTAAGTTGCGTATTTGTCTATTACAAGTTCAGATCTTCAAATTATAATTTGCAATAATAATTAGAAGCTATCAATTTTAAGTTCTGTATTTGACAATTACAAGTTCAGATCTTCAAGTTATAATTTGCAATAATAATTAGAAGCTATCAATTTTAAGTTCTGTTTTTGACAATTACAAGTTCAGATCTTCAAGTTATAATTTGCAATAATAATTAGAAGCTATCAATTTTAAGTTCTGTATTTGACAATTACTAGTTCAGATCTCCAAGTTATTATTTGCAATAATAATTAGAAGCTATCAATTTTAAGTTCTGTATTTGACAATTACAAGTTCAGATCTTCAAGTTATAATTTACAATAATAATTAGAAGCTATCAATTTTAAGTTCTGTATTTGACTATTACAAGTTCAGATCTTCAAGTTATAATTTGCAATAATAATTAGAAGCTATCAATTTTAAGTTCTGTATTTGACAATTACAAGTTCAGATCTTCAAGTTATAATTTGTATTTAACAATTAGTAGTTCTGTATTTGACAATTACAAGTTCAGATCTTCAAGTTATAATTTGCAATAATAATTAGAAGCTATCAATTTTAAGTTCTGTATTTGACAATTACTAGTTCAGATCTTCAAGTTATAATTTGCACTAATAATTTGTATTTAACAATTTGAAGTTCTGTATTTGACTATTACAAGTTCAGATCTTCGAATTATTATTTGCAATCTTAGTTTGAATTTAACAATTCGAAGTTCTGTATTTACCTATTACAGGTTCAGATCTTCAAGTTATAATTTGCAATAATAATTAGAAGCTATCAATTTTAAGTTCTGTATTTGACAATTACTAGTTCAGATCTTCAAGTTATAATTTGCACTAATAATTTGTATTTAAAAATTAGAAGTTCTGTATTTGACTATTACAAGTTCAGATCTTCGAATTATTATTTTCAATCTTAGTTTGAATTTAACAATTCGAAGTTCTGTATTTGACAATTACAAGTTCAGATCTTCAAGTTATAATTTGCACTAATAATTTGTATTTAGCAATTTGAAGTTCTGTATTTGACAATTACAAGTTCAGATCTTCAAGTTATAATTTGCAATAATAATTAGAATCTATCAATTTTAAGTTCTGTATTTGACAATTACAAGTTCAGATCTTCAAGTTATTATTTGCAATAATAATTAGAAGCTATCAATTTTAAGTTCTGTATTTGACAATTACAAGTTCAGATCTTGAAGTTATTATTTGCAATAATAATTAGAAGCTATCAATTTTAAGTTCTGTATTTGACAATTACAAGTTCAGATCTTGAAGTTATAATTTACAATAATAATTAGAAGCTATCAATTTTAAGTTCTGTATTTGACTATTACAAGTTCAGATCTTCAAGTTATAATTTGCAATAATAATTAGAAGCTATCAATTTTAAGTTCTGTATTTGACAATTACAGGTTCAGATCTTCAAGTTATAATTTGCAATCACAATTTGTATTTAACAATGCTAAGTTGCGTGTTTGTCTAATACAAGTTCAGATCTTCAAATTATAATTTACAATAATAATTAGAAGCTATCAATTTGAAGTTCTGTATTTGACAATTACAAGTTCAGATCTTCAAGTTTTTATTTGCAATAATAATTAGAAGCTATCAATTTTAAGTTCTGTATTTGACAATTACAAGTTCAGATCTTGAAGTTATAATTTACAATAATAATTAGAAGCTATCAATTTTAAGTTCTGTATTTAACAATTACAAGTTCAGATCTTCAAGTTATAATATGCAATAATAATTAGAAGCTATCAATTTTAAGTTCTGTATTTGACAATTACTAGTTCAGATCTTCAAGTTATAATTTGAAATAATAATTGGAATTTAACAAATCTAAGATCTGTAATTCACTATTACAAGTTCAGATCTTCAAGTTATAATTTACAATAATAATTAGAAGCTATCAATTTTAAGTTCTGTATTTGACAATTACAAGTTCAGATCTTCAAGTTATAATTTGCACTAATAATTTGTATTTAACAATTTGAAGTTCTGTATTTGACAATTACAAGTTCAGATCTTCAAGTTATAATTTGCAATAATAATTAGAAGCTATCAATTTTAAGTTCTGTATTTGACAATTACAAGTTCAGATCTTCAAGTTATAATTTGCAATAATAATTAGAAGCTATCAATTTTAAGTTCTGTATTTGACAATTACAAGTTCAGATCTTCAAGTTATAATTTGCAATAATAATTAGAAGCTATCAATTTTAAGTTCTGTATTTGACAATTACTAGTTCAGATCTCCAAGTTATTATTTGCAATAATAATTAGAAGCTATCAATTTTAAGTTCTGTATTTGACAATTACAAGTTCAGATCTTCAAGTTATAATTTACAATAATAATTAGAAGCTATCAATTTTAAGTTCTGTATTTGACTATTACAAGTTCAGATCTTCAAGTTATAATTTGCAATAATAATTAGAAGCTATCAATTTTAAGTTCTGTATTTGACAATTACAAGTTCAGATCTTCAAGTTATAATTTGTATTTAACAATTAGTAGTTCTGTATTTGACAATTACAAGTTCAGATCTTCAAGTTATAATTTGCAATAATAATTAGAAGCTATCACTTTTAAGTTCTGTGTTTAACAATTACTAGTTCAGATCTTCAAGTTATAATTTGAAATAATAAATTGAATTTAACAAATCTAAGTTCTGTAATTCACTATTACAAGTTCAGTTCTTCAAGTTATAATTTACAATAATAATTAGAAGCTATCAATTTTAAGTTCTGTATTTGACAATTACAAGGTCAGATCTTCAAGTTATAATTTACAATAATAATTAGAAGCTATCAATTTTAAGTTCTGTACTTGACAATTACTAGTTCAGATCTTCAAGTTATTATTTGCAATAATAATTAGAAGATATCAATTTTAAGTTCTGTATTTGACAATTACAAGGTCAGATCTTCAAGTTATAATTTACAATAATAATTAGAAGCTATCAATTTTAAGTTCTGTATTTGACAATTACTAGTTCAGATCTTCAAGTTATAATTTGTAATAATAATTTGAATTTAACAAATCTAAGTTCTGTAATTCACTATTACAAGTTCAGATCTTCAAGTTATAATTTACAATAATAATTAGAAGCTATCAATTTTAAGTTCTGTATTTGACAATTACAAGTTCAGATCTTCGAATTATTATTTGCAATCTTAGTTTGAATTTAACAATTCGAAGTTCTGTATTTACCTATTACAGGATCAGATCTTCAAGTTATAATTTGCAATCACAATTTGTATTTAACAATGCTAAGTTGCGTATTTGTCTATTACAAGTTCAGATCTTCAAATTATAATTTGCAATAATAATTAGAAGCTATCAATTTTAAGTTCTGAATTTGACAATTTCAAGTTCAGATCTTCAAGTTATTATTTGCAATAATAATTAGAAGCTATCAATTTTAAGTTCTGTATTTGACAATTACAAGTTCAGATCTTCAAGTTATAATTTACAATAACAATTAGAAGCTATCAATTTTAAGTTCTGTATTTGACAATTACAAGTTCAGATCTTCAAGTTATAATTTGCAATAATAATTAGAAGCTATCAATTTTAAGTTCTGTATTTGACAATTACTAGTTCAGATCTTCAAGTTATAATTTATAATAATAATTTGAATTTAACAAATCTAAGTTCTGTAATTCACTATTACAAGTTCAGATCTTCAAGTTATAATTTACAATAATAATTAGAAGCTATCAATTTTAAGTTCTGTATTTGACAATTACAAGTTCAGAACTTCAAGTTATAATTTGCACTAATAATTTGTATTTAACAATTAGAAGTTCTCTATTTGACAATTACAAGTTCAGATCTTCAAGTTATATTTTGCAATAATAATTAGAAGCTATCAATTTTAAGTTCTGTATTTGACAATTACAAGTTCAGATCTTCAAGTTATAATTTGCACTAATAATTTGTATTTAACAATTAGAAGTTCTGTATTTGACAATTACAAGTTCAGATCTTCTAGTTATAATTTGCAATAATAATTAGAAGCTATTAATTTTAAGTTCTGTATTTGACAATTACAAGTTCAGATCTTCAAGTTATAATTTGCAATAATAATTAGAAGCTATCAATTTTAAGTTCTGTATTTGACAATTACAAGTTCAGATCTTCAAGTTATAATTTGCACTAATAATTTGTATTTAACAATTAGAAGTTCTGTATTTGACAATTACCAGTTCAGATCTTCAAGTTATAATTTGCAATAATAATTAGAAGCTATCAATTTTAAGTTCTGTATTTGACAATTACAAGTTCAGATCATCAAATAATAATTTGAAATAATAATTTGAATTTAACAAATCTTAGTTCTGTAATTCACTATTACAAGTTCAGATCTTCAAGTTATAATTTACAATAATAATTAGAAGCTATCAATTTTAAGTGCTGTATTTGACAATTACTAGAACAGATCTTCAAGTTATAATTTGCACTAATAATTTGTTTTTAACAATTCGAAGTTCTGTATTTGACTATTACAAGTTCAGATCTTCAAGTTATAATTTGATTTATAATTATAAGCTATCAATTTTAAGTTCTGTATTTGACAATTACAAGTACAGATCTTCAAGTTATAATTTGCAATAATAATTGGAAGCTATCAATTTTAAGTTCTGTATTTGACAATTACTAGTTCAGATCTTCAAGCTATAATTAGAAATAATAATTTGAATTTGACAAATCTAAGTTCTGTAATTCACTATTACAAGTTCAGATCTTCAAGTTATAATTCACAATAATAATTAGAAGCTATCAATTTTAAGTTCTGTATTTGACAATTACAAGTTCAGATATCCAAGTTATTATTTGCAATAATAATTAGAAGCTATAAATTTTAAGTTCTGTATTTGACAATTACAAGTTCAGATCTTCAAGTTATAATTAGCACTAATAATTTGTATTTAACAATTAGAAGTTCTGTATTTGACAATTACAAGTTCAGATCTTCAAGTTATAATTTGCAATAATAATTAGAAGCTATCAATTTTAAGTTCTGTATTTGACAATTACAAGTTCAGATCTTCAAGTTATTTTTTGCAATAATAATTAGAAGATATCAATTTTAAGTTCTGTACTTGACAATTACAAGTTCAGATCTTCAAGTTATAATTTGAAATAATAAATTGAATTTAACAAATCTAAGTTCTGTAATTCACTATTACAAGTTCAGTTCTTCAAGTTATAATTTGAAATAATAATTAGAAGCAATCAATTTTAAGTTCTGTATTTGACAATTACTAGTTCAGATCTTCAAGTTATAATTTGAAATAATAAATTGAATTTAACAAATCTAAGTTCTGTAATTCACTATTACAAGTTCAGTTCTTCAAGTTATAATTTACAATAATAATTAGAAGCTATCAATTTTAAGTTCTGTATTTGACAATTACAAGTTCAGATCTTGAAGTTATAATTTACAATAATAATTAGAAGCTATCAATTTTAAGTTCTGTATTTGACAATTACAAGTTCAGATCTTCAAGTTATAATTTGCAATAATAATTAGAAGCTATCAATTTTAAGTTCTGTATTTGACAATTACTAGTTCAGATCTTCAAGTTATAATTTGAAATAATAAATTGAATTTAACAAATCTAAGTTCTGTAATTCACTATTACAAGTTCAGTTCTTCAAGTTATAATTTACAATAATAATTAGAAGCTATCAATTTTAAGTTCTGTATTTGACAATTACAAGGTCAGATCTTCAAGTTATAATTTACAATAATAATTAGAAGCTATCAATTTTAAGTTCTGTATTTGACAATTACTAGTTCAGATCTTCAAGTTATTATTTGCAATAATAATTAGAAGATATCAATTTTAAGTTCTGTATTTGACAATTACAAGGTCAGATCTTCAAGTTATAATTTACAATAATAATTAGAAGCTATCAATTTTAGTTCTGTATTTGACAATTACTAGTTCAGATCTTCAAGTTATAATTTGTAATAATAATTTGAATTTAACAAATCTAAGTTCTGTAATTCACTATTACAAGTTCAGATCTTCAAGTTATAATTTACAATAATAATTAGAAGCTATCAATTTTAAGTTCTGTATTTGACAATTACAAGTTCAGATCTTCGAATTATTATTTGCAATCTTAGTTTGAATTTAACAATTCGAAGTTCTGTATTTACCTATTACAGGATCAGATCTTCAAGTTATAATTTGCAATCACAATTTGTATTTAACAATGCTAAGTTGCGTATTTGTCTATTACAAGTTCAGATCTTCAAATTATAATTTGCAATAATAATTAGAAGCTATCAATTTTAAGTTCTGAATTTGACAATTTCAAGTTCAGATCTTCAAGTTATTATTTGCAATAATAATTAGAAGCTATCAATTTTAAGTTCTGTATTTGACAATTACAAGTTCAGATCTTCAAGTTATAATTTACAATAACAATTAGAAGCTATCAATTTTAAGTTCTGTATTTGACAATTACAAGTTCAGATCTTCAAGTTATAATTTGCAATAATAATTAGAAGCTATCAATTTTAAGTTCTGTATTTGACAATTACTAGTTCAGATCTTCAAGTTATAATTTATAATAATAATTTGAATTTAACAAATCTAAGTTCTGTAATTCACTATTACAAGTTCAGATCTTCAAGTTATAATTTACAATAATAATTAGAAGCTATCAATTTTAAGTTCTGTATTTGACAATTACAAGTTCAGAACTTCAAGTTATAATTTGCACTAATAATTTGTATTTAACAATTAGAAGTTCTCTATTTGACAATTACAAGTTCAGATCTTCAAGTTATATTTTGCAATAATAATTAGAAGCTATCAATTTTAAGTTCTGTATTTGACAATTACAAGTTCAGATCTTCAAGTTATAATTTGCACTAATAATTTGTATTTAACAATTAGAAGTTCTGTATTTGACAATTACAAGTTCAGATCTTCAAGTTATAATTTGCAATAATTATTAGAAGCTATTAATTTTAAGTTCTGTATTTGACAATTACAAGTTCAGATCTTCAAGTTATAATTTGCAATAATAATTAGAAGCTATCAATTTTAAGTTCTGTATTTGACAATTACAAGTTCAGATCTTCAAGTTATAATTTGCACTAATAATTTGTATTTAACAATTAGAAGTTCTGTATTTGACAATTACCAGTTCAGATCTACAAGTTATAATTTGCAATAATAATTAGAAGCTATCAATTTTAAGTTCTGTATTTGACAATTACAAGTTCAGATCATCAAATAATAATTTGAAATAATAATTTGAATTTAACAAATCTAAGTTCTGTAATTCACTATTACAAGTTCAGATCTTCAAGTTATAATTTACAATAATAATTAGAAGCTATCAATTTTAAGTTTTGTATTTGACAATTACTAGAACAGATCTTCAAGTTATAATTTGCACTAATAATTTGTTTTTAACAATTCGAAGTTCTGTAGTTGACTATTACAAGTTCAGATCTTCAAGTTATAATTTGATTTATAATTATAAGCTATCAATTTTAAGTTCTGTATTTGACAATTACAAGTACAGATCTTCAAGTTATAATTTGCAATAATAATTGGAAGCTATCAATTTTAAGTTCTGTATTTGACAATTACTAGTTCAGATCTTCAAGCTATAATTAGAAATAATAATTTGAATTTGACAAATCTAAGTTCTGTAATTCACTATTACAAGTTCAGATCTTCAAGTTATAATTCACAATAATAATTAGAAGCCATCAATTTTAAGTTCTGTATTTGACAATTACAAGTTCAGATATCCAAGTTATTATTTGCAATAATAATTAGAAGCTATAAATTTTAAGTTCTGTATTTGACAATTACAAGTTCAGATCTTCAAGTTATAATTAGCACTAATAATTTGTATTTAACAATTAGAAGTTCTGTATTTGACAATTACAAGTTCAGATCTTCAAGTTATAATTTGCAATAATAATTAGAAGCTATCAATTTTAAGTTCTGTATTTGACAATTACAAGTTCAGATCTTCAAGTTATTATTTGCAATAATAATTAGAAGATATCAATTTTAAGTTCTGTACTTGACAATTACAAGTTCAGATCTTCAAGTTATAATTTGAAATAATAAATTGAATTTAACAAATCTAAGTTCTGTAATTCACTATTACAAGTTCAGTTCTTCAAGTTATAATTTGAAATAATAATTAGAAGCAATCAATTTTAAGTTCTGTATTTGACAATTACTAGTTCAGATCTTCAAGTTATAATTTGAAATAATAAATTGAATTTAACAAATCTAAGTTCTGTAATTCACTATTACAAGTTCAGTTCTTCAAGTTATAATTTACAATAATAATTAGAAGCTATCAATTTTAAGTTCTGTATTTGACAATTCCAAGTTCAGATCTTGAAGTTATAATTTACAATAATAATTAGAAGCTATCAATTTTAAGTTCTGTATTTGACAATTACAAGTTCAGATCTTCAAGTTATAATTTGCAATAATAATTAGAAGCTATCAATTTTAAGTTCTGTATTTGACAATTACTAGTACAGATCTTCAAGTTATAATTTGAAATAATAAATTGAATTTAACAAATCTAAGTTCTGTAATTCACTATTACAAGTTCAGTTCTTCAAGTTATAATTTACAATAATAATTAGAAGCTATCAATTTTAAGTTCTGTATTTGACAATTACAAGGTCAGATCTTCAAGTTATAATTTACAATAATAATTAGAAGCTATCAATTTTAAGTTCTGTATTTGACAATTACTAGTTCAGATCTTCAAGTTATTATTTGCAATAATAATTAGAAGATATCAATTTTAAGTTCTGTATTTGACAATTACAAGGTCAGATCTTCAAGTTATAATTTACAATAATAATTAGAAGCTATCAATTTTAAGTTCTGTATTTGACAATTACTAGTTCAGATCTCCAAGTTATAATTTGTAATAATAATTTGTATTTAACAAATCTAAGTTCTGTAATTCACTATTACAAGTTCAGATCTTCAAGTTATAAATTACAATAATAATTAGAAGCTATCAATTTTAAGTTCTGTATTTGACAATTACAAGTTCAGATCTTCGAATTATTATTTGCAATCTTAGTTTGAATTTAACAATTCGAAGTTCTGTATTTACCTATTACAGGATCAGATCTTCAAGTTATAATTTGCAATCACAATTTGTATTTAACAATGCTAAGTTGCGTATTTGTCTATTACAAGTTCAGATCTTCAAATTATAATTTGCAATAATAATTAGAAGCTATCAATTTTAAGTTCTGAATTTGACAATTTCAAGTTCAGATCTTCAAGTTATTATTTGCAATAATAATTAGAAGCTATCAATTTTATGTTCTGTATTTGACAATTACAAGTTCAGATCTTCAAGTTATAATTTGCAATAATAATTAGAAGCTATCAATTTTAAGTTCTGTATTTGACAATTACTAGTTCAGATCTTCAAGTTATATTATGAAATAATAATTTGAATTTAACAAAACTAAGTTCTGTAATTCACTATTACAAGTTCAGATCTTCAAGTTATAATTTACAATAATAATTAGAAGCTATCAATTTTAAGTTCTGTATTTGACAATTACAAGTTCAGATCTTCAAGTTATAATTTGCACTAATAATTTGTATTTAACAATTAGAAGTTCTGTATTTGACAATTACAAGTTCAGATCTTCAAGTTATAATTTGCAATAATAATTAGAAGCTATCAATTTTAAGTTCTGTATTTGACAATTACAAGTTCAGATCTTCAAGTTATAATTTGAAATAATAATTAGAAGCTATCAATTTTAAGTTCTGTATTTGACAATTACAAGTTCAGATCTTCTAGTTATAATTTGCAATAATAATTAGAAGCTATCAATTTTAAGATCTGTATTTGACAATTACTAGTTCAGAACTTCAAGTTATAATTTGCAATAATAATTTGTATTTAACAATTAGAAGTTCTGTATTTGACTATTACAAGTTCAGATCTTCGAATTATTATTTGCAATCTTAGTTTGAATTTAACAATTCGAAGTTCTTTATTTTCCTATTACAGGTTCAGATCTTCAAGTTATAATTTGCAATCACAATTTGTATTTAACAATGCTAAGTTGCGTATTTGTCTATTACAAGTTCAGATCTTCAAATTATATTTTGCAATAATAATTAGAAGCTATCAATTTTAAGTTCTGTATTTGACAATTACAAGTTCAGATCTTCAAGTTATTATTTGCAATAATAATTAGAAGCTATCAATTTTAAGTTCTGTATTTCACAATTACAAGTTCAGATCTTCAAGTTATAATTTACAATAATAATTAGAAGCTATCAATTTTAAGTTCTGTATTTGACAATTACAAGTTGAGATCTTCAAGTTATAATTTGCAATAATAATTAGAAGCTATCAATTTTAAGTTCTGTATTTGACAATTACTAGTTCAGATCTTCAAGTTATAATTTGAAATAATAATTTGAATTTATCAAATCTAAGTTCTGTAATTCACTATTACAAGTTCAGATCTTCAAGTTATAATTTACAATAATAATTAGAAGCTATCAATTTTAAGTGCTGTATTTGACAATTACAAGTTCAGATCTTCTAGTTATAATTTGCACTAATAATTTGTATTTAACAATTTGAAGTTCTGTATTTAACAATTACAAGTTCAGATCTTCAAGTTATAATTTGCAATAATAATTAGAAGCTATCAATTTTAAGTTCTGTATTTGACAATTACTAGTTCAGATCTTCAAGTTATCATTTGCACTAATAATATGTATTTAACAATTAGAAGTTCTGTATTTGACTATTACAAGTTCAGATCTTCGAATTATTATTTGCAATCTTAGTTTGATTTTAACAATTCGAAGTTCTGTATTTACCTATTACAGAATCAGATCTTCAAGTTATAATTTGCAATCACAATTTGTATTTAACAATGCTAAGTTGCGTATTTGTCTATTACAAGTTCAGATCTTCAAATTGTAATTTGCAATAATAATTAGAAGCTATCAATTTTAAGTTCTGAATTTGACAATTTCAAGTTCAGATCTTCAAGTTATTATTTGCAATAATAATTAGAAGCTATCAATTTTAAGTTCTGTATTTGACAATTACAAGTTCAGATCTTCAAGTTATAATTTACAATAACAATTAGAAGCTATCAATTTTAAGTTCTGTATTTGACAATTACAAGTTCAGATCTACAAGTTATAATTTGCAATAATAATTAGAAGCTATCAATTTTAAGTTCTGTATCTGACAATTACTAGTTCAGATCTTCAAGTTATAATTTATAATAATACTTTGAATTTAACAAATCTAAGTTCTGTAATTCACTATTACAAGTTCAGATCTTCAAGTTATAATTTACAATAATAATTAGAAGCTATCAATTTTAAGTTCTGTATTTGACAATTACAAGTTCAGAACTTCAAGTTATAATTTGCACTAATAATTTGTATTTAACAATTAGAAGTTCTGTATTTGACAATTACAAGTTCAGATCTTCAAGTTATATTTTGCAATAATAATTAGAAGCTATCAATTTTAAGTTCTGTATTTGACAATTACAAGTTCAGATCTTCAAGTTATAATTTGCACTAATAATTTGTATTTAACAATTAGAAGTTCTGTATTTGACAATTACAAGTTCAGATCTTCAAGTTATAATTTGCAATAATAATTAGAAGCTATTAATTTTAAGTTCTGTATTTGACAATTACAAGTTCAGATCTTCAAGTTATAATTTGCAATAATAATTAGAAGCTATCAATTTTAAGTTCTGTATTTGACAATTACAAGTTCAGATCTTCAAGTTATAATTTGCACTAATAATTTGTATTTAACAATTAGAAGTTCTGTATTTGACAATTACCAGTTCAGATCTACAAGTTCTAATTTGCAATAATAATTGGAAGCTATCAATTTTAAGTTCTGTATTTGACAATTACTAGTTCAGATCATCAAATAATAATTTGAAATAATAATTTGAATTTAACAAATCTAAGTTCTGTAATTCACTATTACAAGTACAGATCTTCAAGTTATAATTTACAATAATAATTAGAAGCTATCAATTTTAAGTGCTGTATTTGACAATTACTAGAACAGATCTTCAAGTTATAATTTGCACTAATAATTTGTTTTTAACAATTCGAAGTTCTGTATTTGACTATTACAAGTTCAGATCTTCAAGTTATAATTTGAATTATAATTATAAGCTATCAATTTTAAGTTCTGTATTTGACAATTACAAGTACAGATCTTCAAGTTATAATTTGCAACAATAATTAGAAGCTATCAATTTTAAGTTCTGTATTTGACAATTACAAGTTCAGAACTTCAAGTTATAATTTGCACTAATAATTTGTATTTAACAATTAGAAGTTCTGTATTTGACAATTACAAGTTCAGATCTTCAAGTTATATTTTGCAATAATAATTAGAAGCTATCAATTTTAAGTTCTGTATTTGACAATTACAAGTTCAGATCTTCAAGTTATAATTTGCACTAATAATTTGTATTTAACAATTAGAAGTTCTGTATTTGACAATTACAAGTTCAGATCTTCAAGTTATAATTTGCAATAATAATTAGAAGCTATTAATTTTAAGTTCTGTATTTGACAATTACAAGTTCAGATCTTCAAGTTATAATTTGCAATAATAATTAGAAGCTATCAATTTCAAGTTCTGTATTTGACAATTACAAGTTCAGATCTTCAAGTTATAATTTGCACTAATAATTTGTATTTAACAATTAGAAGTTCTGTATTTGACAATTACCAGTTCAGATCTACAAGTTCTAATTTGCAATAATAATTGGAAGCTATCAATTTTAAGTTCTGTATTTGACAATTACTAGTTCAGATCATCAAATAATAATTTGAAATAATAATTTGAATTTAACAAATCTAAGTTCTGTAATTCACTATTACAAGTACAGATCTTCAAGTTATAATTTACAATAATAATTAGAAGCTATCAATTTTAAGTGCTGTATTTGACAATTACTAGAACAGATCTTCAAGTTATAATTTGCACTAATAATTTGTTTTTAACAATTCGAAGTTCTGTATTTGACTATTACAAGTTCAGATCTTCAAGTTATAATTTGAATTATAATTATAAGCTATCAATTTTAAGTTCTGTATTTGACAATTACAAGTACAGATCTTCAAGTTATAATTTGCAACAATAATTAGAAGCTATCAATTTTAAGTTCTGTATTTGACAATTACTAGTTCAGATCTTCAAGCTATAATTAGAAATAATAATTTGAATTTGACAAATCTAAGTTCTGTAATTCACTATTACAAGTTCAGATCTTCAAGTTATAATTCACAATAAAAATTAGAAGCTATCAATTTTAAGTTCTGTATTTGACAATTACAAGTTCAGATATCCAAGTTATTATTTGCAATAATAATTAGAAGCTATAAATTTTAAGTTCTGTATTTGACAATTACAAGTTCAGATCTTCTAGTTATAATTTGCACTAATAATTTGTATTTAACAATTAGAAGTTCTTTATTTGACAATTACAAGTTCAGATCTTCAAGTTATAATTTGCAATCACAATTTGTATTTAACAATGCTAAGTTGCGTATTTGTCTATTACAAGTTCAGATCTTCAAATTATAATTTGCAATAATAATTAGAAGCTATCAATTTTAAGTTCTGTATTTGACAATTACAAGTTCAGATCTTCAAGTTATTATTTGCAATAATAATTAGAAGATATCAATTTTAAGTTCTGTATTTGACAATTACAAGTTCAGATCTTCAAGTTATAATTTACAATAATAATTAGAAGCTATCAATTTTAAGTTCTGTATTTGTCAATTACAAGTTCAGATCTTCAGGTTATAATTTGCAATAATAATTAGAAGCTATCAATTTTAAGTTCTGTATTTGACAATTACTAGTTCAGATCTTCAAGTTATAATTTGAAATAATAATTTGAATTTAACAAATCTAAGTTCTGTAATTCACTATTACAAGTTCAGATCTTCAAGTTATAATTTACAATAATAATTAGAAGCTATCAATTTTAAGTTCTGTATTTGACAATTACAAGTTCAGATCTTCAAGTTATAATTTGCACTAATAATTTGTATTTAACAATTAGAAGTTCTGTATTTGACAATTACAAGTTCAGATCTTCAAGTTATAATTTGCAATAATAATTAGAAGCTATTAATTTTAAGTTCATTATTTGACAATTACAAGTTCAGATCTTCAAGTTATAATTTACAATAATAATTAGAAGCTATCAATTTTATGCTCTGTATTTGACAATTACAAGTTCAGATCTTCAAGTTATAATTTGTAATAATAATTAGAAGCTATCAATTTTAGATGCTGTATTTGACAATTACTAGTTCAGATCTTCAAGTTATAATTTGCACTAATAATTTGTATTTAACAATTAGAAGTTCTGTATTTGACAATTACAATTTCAGATCTACAAGTTATAATTTTCACTAATAATTTGTATTTAACAATTAGAAGTTCTGTATTTGACTATTACAAGTTCAGATCTTCAAGTTATAATTTGCAATATTAATTAGAAGCTATCAATTTCAAGTTCTGCATTTGACAATTACAAGTTCAGATCTTCAAGTTATAATTTGCACTAATAATTTGTATTTAACAATTAGAACTTCTGTATTTGACTACTACAAGTTCAGATCTTCAAGTTATAATTTGAAATAATAATTAGAAGCTATCAATTTTAAGTTCTGTATTTGACAATTACAAGTTCAGATCTTCAAGTTATTATTTGCAATAATAATTAGAAGATATCAATTTTAAGTTCTGTATTTGACAATTACAAGTTCAGATCTTCAAGTTATAATTTACAATAATAATTAGAAGCTATCAATTTTAAGTTCTGTATTTGTCAATTACAAGTTCAGATCTTCAGGTTATAATTTGCAATAATAATTGAAGCTATCAATTTTAAGTTCTGTATTTGACAATTACAAGTTCAGATCTTCAAGTTATAATTTGCACTAATAATTTCTATTTAACAATTAGAAGTTCTGTATTTGACAATTCCAAGTTCAGATCTTCAAGATATAATTTGAAATAATAATTAGAAGCTATCAATTTTAAGTTCTGTATTTGACAATTACAAGTTCAGATCTTCAAGTTATAATTTGAAATAATAAATTGAATTTAACAAATCTAAGTTCTGTAATTCACTATTACAAGTTCAGTTCTTCAAGTTATAATTTACAATAATAATTAGAAGCTATCAATTTTAAGTTCTGTATTTGACAATTACAAGTTCAGATCTTCAAGTTATAATGTGCAATAATAATTAGAAGCTATCAATTTTAAGTTCTGTATTTGACAATTACTAGTTCAGATCTTCAAGTTATAATTTGAAATAATAAATTGAATTTAACAAATCTAAGTTCTGTAATTCACTATTACAAGTTCAGTTCTTCAAGTTATAATTTACAATAATAATTAGAAGCTATCAATTTTAAGTTCTGTATTTGACAATTACAAGTTCAGATCTTCAAGTTATAATTTGCACTAATAATTTGTATTTAACAATTAGAAGTTCTGTATTTGACAATTACAAGTTCAGACATTCAAGTTTTAATTTGCAATAATAATTAGAAGCTATTAATTTTAAGTTCTGTATTTGAAAATTACTAGTTCAGATCTTCAAGTTATAATTTGCACTAATAATTTGTATTTAACAATTAGAAGTTCTGTATTTGACAATTCCAAGTTCAGTTCTTCAAGTTATAATTTGCACTAATAATTTGTATTTAACAATTAGAAGTTCTGTATTTGACAATTACAAGTTCAGATCTTCAAGTTATAATTTGCAATAATAATTAGAAGCTATCAATTTTAAGTTCTGTATTTGCCAATTACAAGTTCAGATCTTGAAGTTATAATTTACAACAATAATTAGAAGCTATCAATTTTAAGTTCTGTATCTGACAATTACAAGTTCAGATCTTCAAGTTATAATTTGCAATAATAATTAGAAGCTATCAATTTTAAGTTCTGTATTTGACAATTACTAGTTCAGATCTTCAAGTTATAATTTGAAATAATAAATTGAATTTAACAAATCTAAGTTCTGTAATTCACTATTACAAGTTCAGTTCTTCAAGTTATAATTTACAATAATAATTAGAAACTATCAATTTTAAGTTCTGTATTTGACAATTACAAGTTCAGATCTTCAAGTTATAATTTGCACTAATAATTTGTATTTAACAATTAGAAGTTCTGTATTTGACAATTACAAGTTCAGACATTCAAGTTATAATTTGCAATAATAATTAGAAGCTATTAATTTTAAGTTCTGTATTTGACAATTACAAGTTCAGATCTTCAAGTTATAATTTGAAATAATAATTAGTAGCTATCAATTTTATGTTCTGTATTTGACAATTACAAGTTCAGATCTTCAAGTTATAATATGCAATAATAATTAGAAGCTATCAATTTTAAGTGCTGTATTTGACAATTACTAGTTCAGATCTTCAAGTTATAATTTGCATTAATAATTTGTATTTAACAATTAGAAGTTCTGTATTTGACAATTACAAGTTCAGATCTTCAAGTTATAATTTGCACTAATAATTTGTATTTAACAATTAGAAGTTCTGTATTTGACAATTACAAGTTCAGATCTTCAAGTTATAATTTGCAATAATAATTAGAAGCTATCAATTTTAAGTTCTGTATTTGACAATTACTAGTTCAGATCTTCAAGTTATAATTTGCACTAATAATTTGTATTTAACAATTAGAAGTTCTGTATTTGACTATTACAAGTTCAGATCTTCGAATTATTATTTGCAATCTTAGTTAGAATTTAACAATTCGAAGTTCTGTATTTACCTATTACAGGTTCAGATCTTCAAGTTATAATTTGCAATCACAATTTGTATTTAACAATGCTAAGTTGCGTATTTGTCTATTACAAGTTCAGATCTTCAAATTATAATTTGCAATAATAATTAGAGGCTATCAATTTTAAGTTCTGTATTTGACAATTACAAGTTCAGATCTTCAAGTTATAATTTGAAATAATAAATTGAATTTAACAAATCTAAGTTCTGTAATTCACTATTACAAGTTCAGTTCTTCAAGTTATAATTTACAATAATAATTAGAAGCTATCAATTTTAAGTTCTGTATTTGACAATTACAAGTTCAGATCTTCAAGTTATAATTTGCAATAATAATTAGAAGCTATCAATTTTAAGTTCTGTATTTGACAATTACTAGTTCAGATCTTCAAGTTATAATTTGAAATAATAAATTGAATTTAACAAATCTAAGTTCTGTAATTCACTATTACAAGTTCAGTTCTTCAAGTTATAATTTACAATAATAATTAGAAGCTATCAATTTTAAGTTCTGTATTTGACAATTACAAGTTCAGATCTTCAAGTTATAATTTGCACTAATAATTTGTATTTAACAATTAGAAGTTCTGTATTTGACAATTACAAGTTCAGACATTCAAGTTTTAATTTGCAATAATAATTAGAAGCTATTAATTTTGAGTTCTGTATTTGAAAATTACTAGTTCAGATCTTCAAGTTATAATTTGCAATAATAATTAGAAGCTATCAATTTTAAGTTCTGTATTTGACAATTACAAGTTCAGATCTTCAAGTTATAATTTGCACTAATAATTTCTATTTAACAATTAGAAGTTCTGTATTTGACAATTCCAAGTTCAGATCTTCAAGATATAATTTGAAATAATAATTAGAAGCTATCAATTTTAAGTTCTGTATTTGACAATTACAAGTTCAGATCTTCAAGTTATAATTTGAAATAATAAATTGAATTTAACAAATCTAAGTTCTGTAATTCACTATTACAAGTTCAGTTCTTCAAGTTATAATTTACAATAATAATTAGAAGCTATCAATTTTAAGTTCTGTATTTGACAATTACAAGTTCAGATCTTCAAGTTATAATGTGCAATAATAATTAGAAGCTATCAATTTTAAGTTCTGTATTTGACAATTACTAGTTCAGATCTTCAAGTTATAATTTGAAATAATAAATTGAATTTAACAAATCTAAGTTCTGTAATTCACTATTACAAGTTCAGTTCTTCAAGTTATAATTTACAATAATAATTAGAAGCTATCAATTTTAAGTTCTGTATTTGACAATTACAAGTTCAGATCTTCAAGTTATAATTTGCACTAATAATTTGTATTTAACAATTAGAAGTTCTGTATTTGACAATTACAAGTTCAGACATTCAAGTTTTAATTTGCAATAATAATTAGAAGCTATTAATTTTAAGTTCTGTATTTGAAAATTACTAGTTCAGATCTTCAAGTTATAATTTGCACTAATAATTTGTATTTAACAATTAGAAGTTCTGTATTTGACAATTCCAAGTTCAGTTCTTCAAGTTATAATTTGCACTAATAATTTGTATTTAACAATTAGAAGTTCTGTATTTGACAATTACAAGTTCAGATCTTCAAGTTATAATTTGCAATAATAATTAGAAGCTATCAATTTTAAGTTATGTATTTGCCAATTACAAGTTCAGATCTTGAAGTTATAATTTACAACAATAATTAGAAGCTATCAATTTTAAGTTCTGTATCTGACAATTACAAGTTCAGATCTTCAAGTTATAATTTGCAATAATAATTAGAAGCTATCAATTTTAAGTTCTGTATTTGACAATTACTAGTTCAGATCTTCAAGTTATAATTTGAAATAATAAATTGAATTTAACAAATCTAAGTTCTGTAATTCACTATTACAAGTTCAGTTCTTCAAGTTATAATTTACAATAATAATTAGAAACTATCAATTTTAAGTTCTGTATTTGACAATTACAAGTTCAGATCTTCAAGTTATAATTTGCACTAATAATTAGTATTTAACAATTAGAAGTTCTGTATTTGACAATTACAAGTTCAGACATTCAAGTTATAATTTGCAATAATAATTAGAAGCTATTAATTTTAAGTTCTGTATTTGACAATTACAAGTTCAGATCTTCAAGTTATAATTTGAAATAATAATTAGTAGCTATCAATTTTATGTTCTGTATTTGACAATTACAAGTTCAGATCTTCAAGTTATAATATGCAATAATAATTAGAAGCTATCAATTTTAAGTGCTGTATTTGACAATTACTAGTTCAGATCTTCAAGTTATAATTTGCATTAATAATTTGTATTTAACAATTAGAAGTTCTGTATTTGACAATTACAAGTTCAGATCTTCAAGTTATAATTTGCACTAATAATTTGTTTTTAACAATTCGAAGTTCTGTATTTGACTATTACAAGTTCAGATCTTCAAGTTATAATTTGATTTATAATTATAAGCTATCAATTTTAAGTTCTGTATTTGACAATTACAAGTACAGATCTTCAAGTTATAATTTGCAACAATAATTAGAAGCTATCAATTTTAAGTTCTGTATTTGACAATTACTAGTTCAGATCTTCAAGCTATAATTAGAAATAATAATTTGAATTTGACAAATCTAAGTTCTGTAATTCACTATTACAAGTTCAGATCTTCAAGTTATAATTCACAATAAAAATTAGAAGCTATCAATTTTAAGTTCTGTATTTGACAATTACAAGTTCAGATATCCAAGTTATTATTTGCAATAATAATTAGAAGCTATAAATTTTAAGTTCTGTATTTGACAATTACAAGTTCAGATCTTCTAGTTATAATTTGAACTAATAATTTGTATTTAACAATTAGAAGTTCTTTATTTGACAATTACAAGTTCAGATCTTCAAGTTATAATTTGCAATCACAATTTGTATTTAACAATGCTAAGTTGCGTATTTGTCTATTACAAGTTCAGATCTTCAAATTATAATTTGCAATAATAATTAGAAGCTATCAATTTTAAGTTCTGTATTTGACAATTACAAGTTCAGATCTTCAAGTTATTATTTGCAATAATAATTAGAAGATATCAATTTTAAGTTCTGTATTTGACAATTACAAGTTCAGATCTTCAAGTTATAATTTACAATAATAATTAGAAGCTATCAATTTTAAGTTCTGTATTTGTCAATTACAAGTTCAGATCTTCAGGTTATAATTTGCAATAATAATTAGAAGCTATCAATTTTAAGTTCTGTATTTGACAATTACTAGTTCAGATCTTCAAGTTATAATTTGAAATAATAATTTGAATTTAACAAATCTAAGTTCTGTAATTCACTATTACAAGTTCAGATCTTCAAGTTATAATTTACAATAATAATTAGAAGCTATCAATTTTAAGTTCTGTATTTGACAATTACAAGTTCAGATCTTCAAGTTATAATTTGCACTAATAATTTGTATTTAACAATTAGAAGTTCTGTATTTGACAATTACAAGTTCAGATCTTCAAGTTATAATTTGCAATAATAATTAGAAGCTATTAATTTTAAGTTCATTATTTGACAATTACAAGTTCAGATCTTCAAGTTATAATTTACAATAATAATTAGAAGCTATCAATTTTATGCTCTGTATTTGACAATTACAAGTTCAGATCTTCAAGTTATAATTTGTAATAATAATTAGAAGCTATCAATTTTAGATGCTGTATTTGACAATTACTAGTTCAGATCTTCAAGTTATAATTTGCACTAATAATTTGTATTTAACAATTAGAAGTTCTGTATTTGACAATTACAATTTCAGATCTACAAGTTATAATTTTCACTAATAATTTGTATTTAACAATTAGAAGTTCTGTATTTGACTATTACAAGTTCAGATCTTCAAGTTATAATTTGCAATATTAATTAGAAGCTATCAATTTCAAGTTCTGCATTTGACAATTACAAGTTCAGATCTTCAAGTTATAATTTGCACTAATAATTTGTATTTAACAATTAGAACTTCTGTATTTGACTACTACAAGTTCAGATCTTCAAGTTATAATTTGAAATAATAATTAGAAGCTATCAATTTTAAGTTCTGTATTTGACAATTACAAGTTCAGATCTTCAAGTTATTATTTGCAATAATAATTAGAAGATATCAATTTTAAGTTCTGTATTTGACAATTACAAGTTCAGATCTTCAAGTTATAATTTACAATAATAATTAGAAGCTATCAATTTTAAGTTCTGTATTTGTCAATTACAAGTTCAGATCTTCAGGTTATAATTTGCAATAATAATTAGAAGCTATCAATTTTAAGTTCTGTATTTGACAATTACAAGTTCAGATCTTCAAGTTATAATTTGCACTAATAATTTCTATTTAACAATTAGAAGTTCTGTATTTGACAATTCCAAGTTCAGATCTTCAAGATATAATTTGAAATAATAATTAGAAGCTATCAATTTTAAGTTCTGTATTTGACAATTACAAGTTCAGATCTTCAAGTTATAATTTGAAATAATAAATTGAATTTAACAAATCTAAGTTCTGTAATTCACTATTACAAGTTCAGTTCTTCAAGTTATAATTTACAATAATAATTAGAAGCTATCAATTTTAAGTTCTGTATTTGACAATTACAAGTTCAGATCTTCAAGTTATAATGTGCAATAATAATTAGAAGCTATCAATTTTAAGTTCTGTATTTGACAATTACTAGTTCAGATCTTCAAGTTATAATTTGAAATAATAAATTGAATTTAACAAATCTAAGTTCTGTAATTCACTATTACAAGTTCAGTTCTTCAAGTTATAATTTACAATAATAATTAGAAGCTATCAATTTTAAGTTCTGTATTTGACAATTACAAGTTCAGATCTTCAAGTTATAATTTGCACTAATAATTTGTATTTAACAATTAGAAGTTCTGTATTTGACAATTACAAGTTCAGACATTCAAGTTTTAATTTGCAATAATAATTAGAAGCTATTAATTTTAAGTTCTGTATTTGAAAATTACTAGTTCAGATCTTCAAGTTATAATTTGCACTAATAATTTGTATTTAACAATTAGAAGTTCTGTATTTGACAATTCCAAGTTCAGTTCTTCAAGTTATAATTTGCACTAATAATTTGTATTTAACAATTAGAAGTTCTGTATTTGACAATTACAAGTTCAGATCTTCAAGTTATAATTTGCAATAATAATTAGAAGCTATCAATTTTAAGTTCTGTATTTGCCAATTACAAGTTCAGATCTTGAAGTTATAATTTACAACAATAATTAGAAGCTATCAATTTTAAGTTCTGTATCTGACAATTACAAGTTCAGATCTTCAAGTTATAATTTGCAATAATAATTAGAAGCTATCAATTTTAAGTTCTGTATTTGACAATTACTAGTTCAGATCTTCAAGTTATAATTTGAAATAATAAATTGAATTTAACAAATCTAAGTTCTGTAATTCACTATTACAAGTTCAGTTCTTCAAGTTATAATTTACAATAATAATTAGAAACTATCAATTTTAAGTTCTGTATTTGACAATTACAAGTTCAGATCTTCAAGTTATAATTTGCACTAATAATTTGTATTTAACAATTAGAAGTTCTGTATTTGACAATTACAAGTTCAGACATTCAAGTTATAATTTGCAATAATAATTAGAAGCTATTAATTTTAAGTTCTGTATTTGACAATTACAAGTTCAGATCTTCAAGTTATAATTTGAAATAATAATTAGTAGCTATCAATTTTATGTTCTGTATTTGACAATTACAAGTTCAGATCTTCAAGTTATAATATGCAATAATAATTAGAAGCTATCAATTTTAAGTGCTGTATTTGACAATTACTAGTTCAGATCTTCAAGTTATAATTTGCATTAATAATTTGTATTTAACAATTAGAAGTTCTGTATTTGACAATTACAAGTTCAGATCTTCAAGTTATAATTTGCACTAATAATTTGTATTTAACAATTAGAAGTTCTGTATTTGACAATTACAAGTTCAGATCTTCAAGTTATAATTTGCAATAATAATTAGAAGCTATCAATTTTAAGTTCTGTATTTGACAATTACTAGTTCAGATCTTCAAGTTATAATTTGCACTAATAATTTGTATTTAACAATTTGAAGTTCTGTATTTGACTATTACAAGTTCAGATCTTCGAATTATTATTTGCAATCTTAGTTAGAATTTAACAATTCGAAGTTCTGTATTTACCTATTACAGGTTCAGATCTTCAAGTTATAATTTGCAATCACAATTTGTATTTAACAATGCTAAGTTGCGTATTTGTCTATTACAAGTTCAGATCTTCAAATTATAATTTGCAATAATAATTAGAGGCTATCAATTTTAAGTTCTGTATTTGACAATTACAAGTTCAGATCTTCAAGTTATAATTTGAAATAATAAATTGAATTTAACAAATCTAAGTTCTGTAATTCACTATTACAAGTTCAGTTCTTCAAGTTATAATTTACAATAATAATTAGAAGCTATCAATTTTAAGTTCTGTATTTGACAATTACAAGTTCAGATCTTCAAGTTATAATTTGCAATAATAATTAGAAGCTATCAATTTTAAGTTCTGTATTTGACAATTACTAGTTCAGATCTTCAAGTTATAATTTGAAATAATAAATTGAATTTAACAAATCTAAGTTCTGTAATTCACTATTACAAGTTCAGTTCTTCAAGTTATAATTTACAATAATAATTAGAAGCTATCAATTTTAAGTTCTGTATTTGACAATTACAAGTTCAGATCTTCAAGTTATAATTTGCACTAATAATTTGTATTTAACAATTAGAAGTTCTGTATTTGACAATTACAAGTTCAGACATTCAAGTTTTAATTTGCAATAATAATTAGAAGCTATTAATTTTGAGTTCTGTATTTGAAAATTACTAGTTCAGATCTTCAAGTTATAATTTGCAATAATAATTAGAAGCTATCAATTTTAAGTTCTGTATTTGACAATTACAAGTTCAGATCTTCAAGTTATAATTTGCACTAATAATTTCTATTTAACAATTAGAAGTTCTGTATTTGACAATTCCAAGTTCAGATCTTCAAGATATAATTTGAAATAATAATTAGAAGCTATCAATTTTAAGTTCTGTATTTGACAATTACAAGTTCAGATCTTCAAGTTATAATTTGAAATAATAAATTGAATTTAACAAATCTAAGTTCTGTAATTCACTATTACAAGTTCAGTTCTTCAAGTTATAATTTACAATAATAATTAGAAGCTATCAATTTTAAGTTCTGTATTTGACAATTACAAGTTCAGATCTTCAAGTTATAATG